>OY282608.1:61769516-63002372 GCA_958298945.1 Atherix ibis | reverse complement strand
AGAGGAACATGAAGTAGTATGTTTAAGAGGAATATGAAGTAGTATGTTTAAGAGGAATATGAAGTAGTATGTTTAAGAGGAATAAGAAGTAGTATGTTTAAGAGGAATATGAAGTAGTATGTTTAAGAGGAATATGAAGTAGTATGTTTAAGAGGAATATGAAGTAGTATGATTAAGAGGAATATGAATTAATATGTTTAAGAGGAATATGAAGTATTATGTGTAAGAGGAATATGAAGTAGTATGTTTAAGAGGAATATGAAGTAGTATGTTTAAGAGGAATATGAAGTAGTATGTTTAAGAGGAACATGAAGTAGTATGTTTAAGAGGAATATGAAGTAGTATGTTTAAGAGGAATATGAAGTAGTATATTTAAGAGGAATATGAAGTAGTGTATTTAAGAGGAATATGAAGTATTATATTTAAGAGGAATATGAAGTCGTATGTTTAAGAGGAATATGAAGTAGTATAATAAAGAGGAACATGAAGTAGTATATTTAAGAAGAATATGAAGTAGTATGTTTAAGAGGAATATGCAGTATTATATTTAAGAGGAATATGCAGTAGTATATTTAAGAGGAATATGAAGTAGTATGTTTAAGAGGAATATGAAGTAGTATGTTTAAGAGGAATATGAAGTAGTATGTTTAAAAGGAATATGAAGTAGTATGTTTAAGAGGAATATGAAGTATTAAATTTAAGAGGAATATGCAGTAGTATATTTAAGAAGAATATGAAGTAGTATATTTAATAGGAATATGAAGTTGTATGTTTAAGAGGAATTTGAAGTAGTATGTTTAAGTGGAATATGAAGTAGTATGTTTAAGAGGAATATGAAGTAGTATATTTAAGAGGAATATGAAGTAGTATGTTTAAGAGGAATATTAAGTAGTATGTTTAAGAGGAATATGTAGTAGTATGTTTAACAGGAATATGAAGTTGTATATTTAAGAGGCATATGAAGTAGTATGTTTAAGAGGAATATGAAGTAGTATGTTTAAGAGGAATATTAAGTAGTATGTTTAAGAGGAATATGAAGTCGTATATTTATGAGGAATATGAAGTAGTATATTTAAGAGGAACATGAAGTAGTATGTTTAAGAGGAATATGAAGTAGTGTATTTAAGAGGAATATGAAGTAGTATGTTTAAGAGGAATATGAAGTAGTATATTTAAGAGGAATATGAAGTAGTATGTTCAAGAGGAATAGGAAGTAGTATGTTTAAGAGGAATATGAAGTAGTATGTTTAAGAGGAAAATGAAGTAGTATGTTTAAGAGGAATATGAAGTATTATATTTAAGAGGAATATGCAGTAGTATATTTAAGAGGAATATGAAGTAGTATATTTAAGAGGAATATGAAGTAGTATGTTTAAGAGGATAATGAAGTAGTATGTTTAAGAGGAATATGAAGTAGTATGTTTAAGAGGAATATGAAGTATTATATTTAAGAGGAATATGCAGTAGTATATTTAAGAGGAATATGAAGTAGTATATTTAAGAGGAATATGAAGTAGTATGTTTAAGAGGAATATGAAGTAGTATGTTCAAGAGGAATAGGAAGTAGTATGTTTAAGAGGAATATGAAGTAGTATGTTTAAGAGGAATATGAAGTAGTATGTTTAAGAGGAATATGAAGTATTATATTTAAGAGGAATATGCAGTAGTATATTTAAGAGGAATATGAAATAGTATATTTAAGAGGAATATGAAGTAGTATGTTTAAGAGGAATATTAAGTAGTATGTTTAAGAGGAATATGAAGTAGTATGTTTAACAGGAATATGAAGTTGTATATTTAAGAGGCATATGAAGTAGTATGTTTAAGAGGAATATGAAGTTGTATGTTTAAGAGGAATATTAAGTAGTATGTTTAAGAGGAATATGAAGTCGTATATTTATGAGGAATATGAAGTAGTATATTTAAGAGGAAGATGAAGTAGTATGTTTAAGAGGAATATGAAGTAGTGTATTTAAGAGGAATATGAAGTAGTATGTTTAAGAGGAATATGAAGTAGTATATTTAAAAGGAATATGAAGTAGTATGTTCAAGAGGAATAGGAAGTAGTATGTTTAAGAGGAATATGAAGTAGTATGTTTAAGAGGAATATGAAGTAGTATGTTTAAGAGGAATATGAAGTATTATATTTAAGAGGAATATGCAGTAGTATATTTAAGAGGAATATGAAGTAGTATATTTAAGAGGAATATGAAGTAGTATGTTTAAGAGGATAATGAAGTAGTATGTTTAAGAGGAATATGAAGTAGTATGTTTAAGAGGAATATGAAGTATTATATTTAAGAGGAATATGCAGTAGTATACTTAAGAGGAATATGAAGTAGTATATTTAAGAGGAATATGAAGTAGTATGTTTAAGAGGAATATGAAGTAGTATGTTCAAGAGGAATAGGAAGTAGTATGTTTAAGAGGAATATGAAGTAGTATGTTTAAGAGGAATATGAAGTAGTATGTTTAAGAGGAATATGAAGTATTATATTTAAGAGGAATATGCAGTAGTATATTTAAGAGGAATATGAAGTAGTATGTTTAAGAAGAATAGGAAGTAGTATGTTTAAGAGGAATATGAAGTAGTATGTTTAAGAGGAATATGAAGTATTATATTTAAGAGGAATATGCAGTAGTATATTTAAGGGGAATATGAAGTAGTATATTTAAGAGGAATATGAAGTAGTATGTTTAAGAGGAATATGAAGTATTATGTTCAAGAGGAATAGGAAGTAGTATGTTTAAGAGGAATATGAAGTAGTATGTTTAAGAGGAATATGAAGTAGTATGTTTAAGAGGAATATGAAGTATAATATTTAAGAGGAATATGCAGTAGTATATTTAAGAGGAATATGAAGTAGTATATTTAAGAGGAATATGAAGTATTATGTTTAAGAGGAATATGAAGTAGTATGTTTAAGAGGAATATGAAGTAGTACGTTTAAGAGGAATATGAAGTAGTATATTTAAGAGGAATATGAAGTAGTATGTTTAAGAGGAATATGAAGTAGTATGTTTAAGAGGAATATGAAGTAGTATGTTTAAGAGGAACATGAAGTAGTATGTTTAAGAGGAATATGAAGTAGTATGTTTAAGAGGAATATGAAGTAATATGTTTATGAGGAATATGAAATAGTATGCTTAAGAGGAATATGAAGTAGTATGTTTAAGAGGAATATGAAGTAGTATGTTTAAGAGGAATATAAAGTAGTATGTTTAAGAGGAATATGAAGTAGTATGTTTAAGAGGAATATGAAGTATTATGTTTAAGAGGAATATGAAGTAGTATGTTTAAGAGGAATATGAAGTAGTATGTTTAAGAGGAATATGCAGTTGTATATTTAAGAGGAATATGAAGTAGTATATTTAAGAGGAATATGAAGTAGTATGTTTAAGAGGAATATGAAGTAGTATGTTTAAGAGGAATATGACGTAGTATGCTTAAGTGGAATATGAAGTAGTATGTTTAAGAGGAATATGAAGTAGAATGTTTAAGAGGAATATGAAGTAGTATGTTTAAGAGGAATATGAAGTAGTATGTTTAAGAGGAATATGAAGTAGTATATTTAAGAGGAATATGAAGAAGTATGTTTAAGAGGAATATGAAGTAGTATATTTCAGAGGAATATGAAGTAGTATATTTAAGAGGAATATGAAGTAGTATGTTTAAGAGGAATATGAAGTAGTATATTTAAGAGGAATATGAAGTAGTATGTTTAAGAGGAATATGAAGTAGTATATTTAAGAGGAATATGAAGCAGTATGTTTAAGAGGAATATGAAGAATTATGTTTAAGAGGAATATTAAGTAGTTTGTTTAAGAGGAATATGAAGTAGTATGTTTAAGAGGAATATGAAGTAGTATATTTAAGAGGAATATGAAGTAGTATGTTTAAGATGAATATGAAGTAGTATGTTTAAGAGGAATATGAAGTAGTATGTTTAAGACGAATATGAAGTAGTATGTTTAAGAGGAATATGAAGTAGTATATTTAAGAGGAATATGAAGTAGTTTGTTTAAGAGGAATATGAAGTATTATATTTAAGAGTAATATGAAGTAGTATATTTAAGAGGAATATGAAGTAGTATATTTAAGAGGAATATGAAGTAGTATGTTTAGGAGGAATATGAAGTAGTATGTTTAAGAGGAATATGAAGTAGTATGTTCAAGTGGAATATGAAGTAGTATGTTTAAGAGGAATATGAAGTAGAATGTTTAAGAGGAATATGTAGTAGTATGTTTAAGAGGAATATGAAGTAGCATGTTTAAGAGGAATATGAAGTAGTATATTTAAGAGGAATATGTAGTAATATGTTTAAGAGGAATATGAAGTAGTATGTTTAAGAGGAATATGAAGTAGTATATTTAAGAGGAATATGAAGTAGTATGTTTAAGAAGAATATGAAGTAGTATATTTAAGGGGAATATGAAGTAGTATGTTTAAGAGGAATATGAAGTATTATGTTTAAGAGGAATATGAAGTAGTATGTTTAAGAGGAATATGAAGTAGTATGTTTAAGAGGAATATGAAGTAGTATGTTTAAGAGGAATATGAAGTATTATGTTTAAGAGGAATATGTAGTAATATGTTTAAGAGGAATATGAAGTAGTATGTTTAAGAGGAATATGAAGTAGTATATTTAAGAGGAATATGAAGTAGTATGTTTAAGAGGAATATGAAGTAGTATATTTAAGAGGAATATGAAGTAGTATGTTTAAGAGGAATATGAAGTATTATGTTTAAGAGGAATATGAAGTAGTATGTGTAAGAGGAATATGAAGTAGTATGTTTAAGAGGAATATGAAGTTGTATGTTTAAGATATGAAGTAGTATGTTTAAGAGGAATATGAAGTAGTATGTTTAAGAGGAATATGAAGTAGTATGTTTAAGAGGAATATGCAGTAGTATATTTTAGAGGAATATAAAGTAGTATATTTAAGAGGAATATGAAGTTGTATGTTTAAGAGGAATATGAAGTTGTATTTTTAAGAGGAATATGAAGTAGTATGTTTAAGTGGAATATGAAGTAGTATGTTTAAGAGGAATATGAAGTAGAATGTTTAAGTGGAACATGAAGTAGTATTTTTAAGAGGAATATGAAGTAGTATGTTTAAGTGGAATATGAAGTAGTATATTTAAGAGGAATATGAAGTAGTTTGTTTAAGGGGAATATGAAGTAATATATTTCAGAGGAATGTGAAGTAGTATATTTAAGAGGAATATGAAGTAGTATGTTTAAGAGGAATATGAAGTAGTATGTTTAAGAGGAATATGATGTAGTATATTTAAGAGGAATATGAAGTAGTATGTTTAAGAGGAATATGAAGTAGTATGTTTAAGAGGAATATGAAGTAGTATGTTTAAGAGGAATATGAAGTAGTATGTTTAAGAGGAATATAAAGTAGTACGGTTAAGAGGAATATGAATTAATATGTTTATGAGGAATATAAAGTAGTATATTTAAGAGGAATATGAAGTAGTATGTTTAAGAGGAGTATGAAGTAGTATGTTTAAGAGGAATTGAAGTAGTATGTTCTTAGACGAATATGAAGTAGTATGTTTAAAAGGAATATGAAGTAGTTTGTTTATGAGGAATATGTAGTAGTATGTTTAAGAGGTATATGCAGCAGTATGTTTAAGAGGAATATGAAGTAGTATATTTAAGACGAATATGGAGTAGTATGTTTAAGAGGAATATGAAGTAGTATTTTTAAGAGGAATATGCGGTCATATATTTAAAAGGAATATGAAGTAGTATGTTTAAGAGGAATATGAATTAGTATGCTTAAGAGGAATATGAAGTAGTATGCTTAAGAGGAATATGAAGTAGTATATTTAAGAGGAATATGAAGTAGTATGTTTAAGAGGAATATGAAGTAGTATGTTTAAGAGGAATATGAAGTAGTATGTTTAAGAGGAATAAGAAGTAGTATGTTTAAGAGGAATATGAAGTAGTATGTTTAAGAGCAATATGAAGTAGTATGTTTAAGAGGAATATGAAGTAGTATGATTAAGAGGAATATGAATTATTATGTTTAAGAGGAATATGAAGTATTATGTGTAAGAGGAATATGAAGTAGTATGTTTAAGAGGAATATGAAGTAGTATGTTTAAGAGGAATATGAAGTAGTATGTTTAAGAGGAACATGAAGTAGTATGTTTAAGAGGAATATGAAGTAGTATGTTTAAGAGGAATATGAAGTAGTATATTTAAGAGGAATATGAAGTAGTGTATTTAAGAGGAATATGAAGTATTATATTTAAGAGGAATATGATGTCGTATGTTTAAGAGGAATATGAAGTAGTATAATAAAGAGGAACATGAAGTAGTATATTTAAGAAGAATATGAAGTAGTATGTTTAAGAGGAATATGCAGTATTATATTTAAGAGGAATATGCAGTAGTATATTTAAGAGGAATATGAAGTAGTATGTTTAAGAGGAATATGAAGTAGTATGTTTAAGAGGAATATGAAGTAGTATGTTTAAGAGGAATATGAAGTAGTATGTTTAAGAGGAATATGAAGTATTATATTTAAGAGGAATATGCAGTAGTATATTTAAGAGGAATATGAAGTAGTATATTTAAGATGAATATGAAGTAGTATGTTTAAGAGGAATTTGAAGTAGTATGTTTAAGAGGAATATGAAGTAGTATGTTTAAGAGGAATATGAAGTAGTATATTTAAGAGGAATATGAAGTAGTATGTTTAAGAGGAATATTAAGTAGTATGTTTAAGAGGAATATGAAGTAGTATGTTTAACAGGAATATGAAGTTGTATATTTAAGAGGCATATGAAGTAGTATGTTTAAGAGGAATATGAAGTAGTATGTTTAAGAGGAATATTAAGTAGTATGTTTAAGAGGAATATGAAGTCGTATATTTATGAGGAAAATGAAGTAGTATATTTAAGAGGAACATGAAGTAGTATGTTTAAGAGGAATATGAAGTAGTGTATTTAAGAGGAATATGAAGTAGTATGTTTAAGAGGAATATGAAGTATTATATTTAAGAGGAATATGCAGTAGTATATTTAAGAGGAATATGAAGTAGTATATTTAAGAGGAATATGAAGTAGTATGTTTAAGAGGATAATGAAGTAGTATGTTTAAGAGGAATATGAAGTAGTATGTTTAAGAGGAATATGAAGTATTATATTTAAGAGGAATATGCAGTAGTATATTTTAGAGGAATATGAAGTAGTATATTTAAGAGGAATATGAAATAGTATGTTTAAGAGCAATATGAAGTAGTATGTTCAAGAGGAATAGGAAGTAGTATGTTTAAGAGGAATATGAAGTAGTATGTTTAAGAGGAATATGAAGTAGTATGTTTAAGAGGAATATGCAGTAGTATATTTTAGAGGAATATAAAGTAGTATATTTAAGAGGAATATGAAGTTTTATGTTTAAGAGGAATATGAAGTTGTATGTTTAAGATATGAAGTAGTATGTTTAAGAGGAATATGAAGTAGTATGTTTAAGAGGAATATGAAGTAGTATGTTTAAGAGGAATATGCAGTAGTATATTTTAGAGGAATATAAAGTAGTATATTTAAGAGGAATATGAAGTTGTATGTTTAAGAGGAATATGAAGTTGTATTTTTAAGAGGAATATGAAGTAGTATGTTTAAGTGGAATATGAAGTAGTATGTTTAAGAGGAATATGAAGTAGAATGTTTAAGTGGAACATGAAGTAGTATTTTTAAGAGGAATATGAAGTAGTATGTTTAAGTGGAATATGAAGTAGTATATTTAAGAGGAATATGAAGTAGTTTGTTTAAGGGGAATATGAAGTAATATATTTCAGAGGAATATGAAGTAGTATATTTAAGAGGAATATGAAGTAGTATGTTTAAGAGGAATATGAAGTAGTATGTTTAAGAGGAATATGATGTAGTATATTTAAGAGGAATATGAAGTAGTATGTTTAAGAGGAATATGAAGTAGTATGTTTAAGAGGAATATAAAGTAGTATGTTTAAGAGGAATATGAAGTAGTATGTTTAAGAGGAATATAAAGTAGTATGGTTAAGAGGAATATGAATTAATATGTTTATGAGGAATATAAAAAAGTATATTTAAGAGGAATATGAAGTAGTATGTTTAAGAGGAGTATGAAGTAGTATGTTTAAGAGGAATTGAAGTAGTATGTTCTTAGACGAATATGAAGTAGTATGTTTAAAAGGAATATGAAGTAGTTTGTTTAAGAGGAATATGTAGTAGTATGTTTAAGAGGTATATGCAGCAGTATGTTTAAGAGGAATATGAAGTAGTATATTTAAGACGAATGTGGAGTAGTATGTTTAAGAGGAATATGAAGTAGTATTTTTAAGAGGAATATGCGGTCATATATTTAAAAGGAATATGAAGTAGTATGTTTAAGAGGAATATGAATTACTATGCTTAAGAGGAATATGAAGTAGTATGCTTAAGAGGAATATGAAGTAGTATATTTAAGAGGAATATGAAGTAGTATGTTTAAGAGGAATATGAAGTAGTATGTTTAAGAGGAATATAAAGTAGTATGTTTAAGAGGAATAAGAAGTAGTATGTTTAAGAGGAATATGAAGTAGTATGTTTAAGAGGAATATGAAGTAGTATGTTTAAGAGGAATATGAAGTAGTATGATTAAGAGGAATATGAATTATTATGTTTAAGAGGAATATGAAGTATTATGTGTAAGAGGAATATGAAGTAGTATGTTTAAGAGGAATATGAAGTAGTATGTTTAAGAGGAATATGAAGTAGTATGTTTAAGAGGAACATGAAGTAGTATGTTTAAGAGGAATATGAAGTAGTATGTTTAAGAGGAATATGAAGTAGTATATTTAAGAGGAATATGAAGTAGTGTATTTAAGAGGAATATGAAGTATTATATTTAAGAGGAATATGATGTCGTATGTTTAAGAGGAATATGAAGTAGTATAATAAAGAGGACCATGAAGTAGTATATTTAAGAAGAATATGAAGTAGTATGTTTAAGAGGAATATGCAGTATTATATTTAAGAGGAATATGCAGTAGTATATTTAAGAGGAATATGAAGTAGTATGTTTAAGAGGAATATGAAGTAGTATGTTTAAGAGGAATATGAAGTAGTATGTTTAAGAGGAATATGAAGTAGTATGTTTAAGAGGAATATGAAGTATTATATTTAAGAGGAATATGCAGTAGTATATTTAAGAGGAATATGAAGTAGTATATTTAAGAGAAATATGAAGTAGTATGTTTAAGAGGAATTTGAAGTAGTATGTTTAAGAGGAATATGAAGTAGTATGTTTAAGAGGAATATGAAGTAGTATATTTAAGAGGAATATGAAGTAGTATGTTTAAGAGGAATATTAAGTAGTATGTTTAAGAGGAATATGAAGTAGTATGTTTAACAGGAATATGAAGTTGTATATTTAAGAGGCATATGAAGTAGTATGTTTAAGAGGAATATGAAGTAGTATGTTTAAGAGGAATATTAAGTAGTATGTTTAAGAGGAATATGAAGTCGTATATTTATGAGGAAAATGAAGTAGTATATTTAAGAGGAACATGAAGTAGTATGTTTAAGAGGAATATGAAGTAGTGTATTTAAGAGGAATATGAAGTAGTATGTTTAAGAGGAATATGAAGTATTATATTTAAGAGGAATATGCAGTAGTATATTTAAGAGGAATATGAAGTAGTATATTTAAGAGGAATATGAAGTAGTATGTTTAAGAGGATAATGAAGTAGTATGTTTAAGAGGAATATGAAGTAGTATGTTTAAGAGGAATATGAAGTATTATATTTAAGAGGAATATGCAGTAGTATATTTAAGAGGAATATGAAGTAGTATATTTAAGAGGAATATGAAATAGTATGTTTAAGAGCAATATGAAGTAGTATGTTCAAGAGGAATAGGAAGTAGTATGTTTAAGAGGAATATAAAGTAGTATGGTTAAGAGGAATATGAATTAATATGTTTATGAGGAATATAAAAAAGTATATTTAAGAGGAATATGAAGTAGTATGTTTAAGAGGAGTATGAAGTAGTATGTTTAAGAGGAATTGAAGTAGTATGTTCTTAGACGAATATGAAGTAGTATGTTTAAAAGGAATATGAAGTAGTTTGTTTAAGAGGAATATGTAGTAGTATGTTTAAGAGGTATATGCAGCAGTATGTTTAAGAGGAATATGAAGTAGTATATTTAAGACGAATATGGAGTAGTATGTTTAAGAGGAATATGAAGTAGTATTTTTAAGAGGAATATGCGGTCATATATTTAAAAGGAATATGAAGTAGTATGTTTAAGAGGAATATGAATTACTATGCTTAAGAGGAATATGAAGTAGTATGCTTAAGAGGAATATGAAGTAGTATATTTAAGAGGAATATGAAGTAGTATGTTTAAGAGGAATATGAAGTAGTATGTTTAAGAGGAATATGAAGTAGTATGTTTAAGAGGAATAAGAAGTAGTATGTTTAAGAGGAATATGAAGTAGTATGTTTAAGAGGAATATGAAGTAGTATGTTTAAGAGGAATATGAAGTAGTATGATTAAGAGGAATATGAATTATTATGTTTAAGAGGAATATGAAGTAGTATATTTAAGAGGAATATGAAGTAGTATGTTTAAGAGGAATTTGAAGTAGTATGTTTAAGAGGAATATGAAGTAGTATGTTTAAGAGGAATATGAAGTAGTATATTTAAGAGGAATATGAAGTAGTATGTTTAAGAGGAATATTAAGTAGTATGTTTAAGAGGAATATGAAGTAGTATGTTTAACAGGAATATGAAGTTGTATATTTAAGAGGCATATGAAGTAGTATGTTTAAGAGGAATATGAAGTAGTATGTTTAAGAGGAATATTAAGTAGTATGTTTAAGAGGAATATGAAGTCGTATATTTATGAGGAATATGAAGTAGTATATTTAAGAGGAAGATGAAGTAGTATGTTTAAGAGGAATATGAAGTAGTGTATTTAAGAGGAATATGAAGTAGTATGTTTAAGAGGAATATGAAGTAGTATATTTAAGAGGAATATGAAGTAGTATGTTTAAGAGGAATAGGAAGTAGTATGTTTAAGAGGAATATGAAGTAGTATGTTTAAGAGGAATATGAAGTAGTATGTTTAAGAGGAATATGAAGTATTATATTTAAGAGGAATATGCAGTAGTATATTTAAGAGGAATATGAAGTAGTATATTTAAGAGGAATATGAAGTAGTATGTTTAAGAGGATAATGAAGTAGTATGTTTAAGAGGAATATGAAGTAGTATGTTTAAGAGGAATATGAAGTATTATATTTAAGAGGAATATGCAGTAGTATATTTAAGAGGAATATGAAGTAGTATATTTAAGAGGAATATGAAGTAGTATGTTTAAGAGGAATATGAAGTAGTATGTTCAAGAGGAATAGGAAGTAGTATGTTTAAGAGGAATATGAAGGTGTATGTATAAGAGGAATATGAAGTAGTATGTTTAAGAGGAATATGAAGTATTATATTTAAGAGGAATATGCAGTAGTATATTTAAGAGGAATATGAAGTAGTATGTTCAAGAGGAATAGGAAGTAGTATGTTTAAGAGGAATATGAAGTAGTATGTTTAAGAGGAATATGATGTAGTATATTTAAGAGGAATATGAAGTAGTATATTTAAGAGGAATATGCAGTTGTATATTTAAGAGGAATATGAAGTAGGATATTTAAGAGCAATATGAAGTAGTATGTTTAAGAGGAATATGAAGTAGTATTTTTAAGAGGAATATGAAGTAATATGTTTATGAGGAATATGAAGTAGTATGTTTAAGAGAAATATGAAGTAGTATGTTTAAGAGGAATATGAAGTAGTCTGTTTAAGAGGAATATGAAGTAGTATGTTTAAGAGGAATATGAAGTAGTATGTTTAAGAGGAATATGAAGTTGTATGTTTAAGAGGAATATGAAGTAGTATGTTTAAGAGGAATATGAAGTAGTATGTTTAAGAGGAATATGAAGTAGTATGTTTAAGAGGAATATGCAGTAGTATATTTTAGAGGAATATAAAGTAGTATATTTAAGAGGAATATGAAGTAGTTTGTTTAAGAGGAATATGAAGTTGTATGTTTAAGAGGAATATGAAGTAGTATGTTTAAGTGGAATATGAAGTAGTATGTTTAAGAGGAATATGAAGTAGAATGTTTAAGAGGAACATGAAGTAGTATTTTTAAGAGGAATATGAAGTAGTATGTTGAAGAGGAATATGAAGTATTATGTTTAAGAGGAATATGAAGTAGTATGTTTAAGAGGAAAATGAAGTAGTATATTTAAGAGGAATATGCAGTTGTATATTTAAGAGGAATATGAAGTAGGATATTTAAGAGGAATATGAAGTAGTATGTTTAAGAGGAATATGAATTAGTATGTTTAAGAGGAATATGAAGTAGTATGTTTAAGAGGAATATGAAGTAGTATGTTTAAGAGGAATATGAAGTAGTATGTTTAAGAGGAATATGAAGTAGTATGTTTAAGAGGGATATGCAGCAGTATGTTTAAGAGGAATATGAAGTAGTATATTTAAGAGGAATATGAAGTAGTTTGTTTAAGGGGAATATGAAGTAGTTTATTTCAGAGGAATATGAAGTAGTATATTTAAGAGGAATATGAAGTGGTATGTTTAAGAGGAATATGAAGTAGTATAATTAAGAGGAATATGAAGTAGTATGTTAAAGAGGAATATGAAGTAGTATGTTTAAGAGGAATATGAAGTAGTGTATTTAAGAGGAATATGAAGTAGTATGTTTAAGAGGAATATGAAGTAGTATATTTAAGAGGAATATGAAGTAGTATGTTCAAGAGGAATAGTAAGTAGTATGTTTAAGAGGAATATGAAGTAGTATGTTTAAGAGGAATATGAAGTAGTATGTTTAAGAGGAATATGAAGTATTATATTTAAGAGGAATATGCAGTAGTATATTTAAGAGGAATATGAAGTAGTATATTTAAGAGGAATATGAAGTAGTATGTTTAAGAGGATAATGAAGTAGTATGTTTAAGAGGAATATGAAGTAGTATGTTTAAGAGGAATATGAAGTAATATATTTAAGAGGAATATGCAGTAGTATATTTAAGAGGAATATGAAGTAGTATGTTCAAGAGGAATAGGAAGTAGTATGTTTAAGAGGAATATGAAGTAGTATGTTTAAGAGGAATATGATGTAGTATATTTAAGAGGAATATGAAGTAGTATATTTAAGAGGAATATGCAGTTGTATATTAAAGAGGAATATGAAGTAGGATATTTAAGAGCAATATGAAGTAGTATGTTTAAGAGGAATATGAAGTAGTATTTTTAAGAGGAATATGAAGTAATATGTTTATGAGGAATATGAAGTAGTATGTTTAAGAGAAATATGAAGTAGTATGTTTAAGAGGAATATGAAGTAGTCTGTTTAAGAGGAATATGAAGTAGTATGTTTAAGAGGAATATGAAGTAGTATGTTTAAGAGGAATATGAAGTTGTATGTTTAAGAGGAATATGAAGTAGTATGTTTAAGAGGAATATGAAGTAGTATGTTTAAGAGGAATATGAAGTAGTATGTTTAAGAGGAATATGCAGTAGTATATTTTAGAGGAATATAAAGTAGTATATTTAAGAGGAATATGAAGTAGTTTGTTTAAAAGGAATATGAAGTAGTGTATTTAAGAGGAATATTAAGTAGTATGTTTAAGAGGAATATGAAGTAGTATATTTAAGAGGAATATGAAGTAGTATGTTCAAGAGGAATAGGAAGTAGTATGTTTAAGAGGAATATGAAGTAGTATGTTTAAGAGGAATATGAAGTAGTATGTTTAAGAGGAATATGAAGTATTATATTTAAGAGGAATATGCAGTAGTATATTTAAGAGGAATATGAAGTAGTATATTTAAGAGGAATATGAAGTAGTATGTTTAAGAGGATAAGGAAGTAGTATGTTTAAGAGGAATATGAAGTAGTATGTTTAAGAGGAATATGAAGTATTATATTTAAGAGGAATATGCAGTAGTATATTTAAGAGGAATATGAAGTAGTATATTTAAGAGGAATATGAAGTAGTATGTTTAAGAGGAATATGAAGTAGTATGTTCAAGAGGAATAGGAAGTAGTATGTTTAAGAGGAATATGAAGGTGTATGTTTAAGAGGAATATGAAGTAGTATGTTTAAGAGGAATATGAAGTATTATATTTAAGAGGAATATGCAGTAGTATATTTAAGAGGAATATGAAGTAGTATGTTCAAGAGGAATAGGAAGTAGTATGTTTAAGAGGAATATGAAGTAGTATGTTTAAGAGGAATATGATGTAGTATATTTAAGAGGAATATGAAGTAGCATATTTAAGAGGAATATGGAGTTGTATATTTAAGAGGAATATGAAGTAGGATATTTAAGAGCAATATGAAGTAGTATGTTTAAGAGAAATATGAAGTAGTATTTTTAAGAGGAATATGAAGTAATTTGTTTATGAGGAATATGAAGTAGTATGTTTAAGAGAAATATGAAGTAGTATGTTTAAGAGGAATATGAAGTAGTCTGTTTAAGAGGAATATGAAGTAGTATGTTTAAGAGGAATATGAAGTAGTATGTTTAAGAGGAATATGAAGTTGTATGTTTAAGAGGAATATGAAGTAGTATGTTTAAGAGGAATATTAAGTAGTATGTTTAAGAGGAATATGAAGTAGTATGTTTAAGAGGAATATGCAGTAGTATATTTTAGAGGAATATAAAGTAGTATATTTAAGAGGAATATGAAGTAGTTTGTTTAAGAGGAATATGAAGTTGTATGTTTAAGAGGAATATGAAGTAGTATGTTTAAGTGGAATATGAAGTAGTATGTTTAAGAGGAATATGAAGTAGAATGTTTAAGAGGAACATGAAGTAGTATTTTTAAGAGGAATATGAAGTAGTATGTTGAAGAGGAATATGAAGTATTATGTTTAAGAGGAATATGAAATAGTATGTTTAAGAGGAAAATGAAGCAGTATATTTAAGAGGAATATGCAGTTGTATATTTAAGAGGAATATGAAGTAGGATATTTAAGAGGAATATGAAGTAGTATGTTTAAGAGGAATATGAATTAGTATGTTTAAGAGGAATATGAAGTAGTATGTTTAAGAGGAATATGAAGTAGTATGTTTAAGAGGAATATGAAGTAGTATGTTTAAGAGGAATATGAAGTAGTATGTTTAAGAGGGATATGCAGCAGTATGTTTAAGAGGAATATGAAGTAGTATATTTAAGAGGAATATGAAGTAGTATGTTTAAGAGGAATTTGAAGTAGTATGTTTAAGAGGAATATGAAGTAGTATGTTTAAGAGGAATATAAAGTAGTATATTTAAGAGGAATATGAAGTAGTATGTTTAAGAGGAATATTAAGTAGTATGTTTAAGAGGAATATGAAGTAGTATGTTTAACAGGAATATGAAGTTGTATATTTAAGAGGCATATGAAGTAGTATGTTTAAGAGGAATATGAAGTAGTATGTTTAAGAGGGATATGCAGCAGTATGTTTAAGAGGAATTTGAAGTAGTATGTTTAAGAGGGATATGCAGCAGTATGTTTAAGAGGAATATGAAGTAGTATATTTAAGAGGAATATGAAGTAGTTTGTTTAAGGGGAACATGAAGTAGTATTTTTAAGAGGAATATGAAGTAGTATGTTGAAGAGGAATATGAAGTATTATGTTTAAGAGGAATATGAAGTAGTATGTTTAAGAGGAAAATGAAGTAGTATATTTAAGAGGAATATGCAGTTGTATATTTAAGAGGAATATGAAGTAGGATATTTAAGAGGAATATGAAGTAGTATGTTTAAGAGGAATATGAATTAGTATGTTTAAGAGGAATATGAAGTAGTATGTTTAAGAGGAATATGAAGTAGTATGTTTAAGAGGAATATGAAGTAGTATGTTTAAGAGGAATATGAAGTAGTATGTTTAAGAGGGATATGCAGCAGTATGTTTAAGAGGAATATGAAGTAGTATATTTAAGAGGAATATGAAGTAGTTTGTTTAAGGGGAATATGAAGTAGTATATTTCAGAGGAATATGAAGTAGTATATTTAAGAGGAATATGAAGTGGTATGTTTAAGAGGAATATGAAGTAGTATATTTAAGAGGAACATGAAGTAGTATGTTAAAGAGGAATATGAAGTAGTATATTTAAGAGGAATATGAAGTAGTACGTTGAAGAGGAATATGAAGTATTATGTTTAAGAGGAATATGAAGTAGTATGTTTAAGAGGAATATGAAGTAGTATATTTAAGAGGAATATGAAGTAGTATGTTTAAGAGGAATTTGAAGTAGTATGTTTAAGAGGAATATGAATTAGTATGGTTAAGAGGAATATGAAGTAGTATATTTAAGAGGAATATGAAGTAGTATGTTTAAGAGGAATATTAAGTAGTATGTTTAAGAGGAATATGAAGTAGTATGTTTAACAGGAATATGAAGTTGTATATTTAAGAGGCATATGAAGTAGTATGTTTAAGATGAATATGAAGTAGTATGTTTAAGAGGAATATTAAGTAGTATGTTTAAGAGGAATATGAAGTCGTATATTTATGAGGAATATGAAGTAGTATATTTAAGAGGAAGATGAAGTAGTATGTTTAAGAGGAATATGAAGTAGTGTATTTAAGAGGAATATGAAGTAGTATGTTTAAGAGGAATATGAAGTAGTATATTTAAGAGGAATATGAAGTAGTATGTTCAAGAGGAATAGGAAGTAGTATGTTTAAGAGGAATATGAAGTAGTATGTTTAAGAGGAATATGAAGTAGTATGTTTAAGAGGAATATGAAGTATTATATTTAAGAGGAATATGCAGTAGTATATTTAAGAGGAATATGAAGTAGTATATTTAAGAGGAATATGAAGTAGTATGTTTAAGAGGATAATGAAGTAGTATGTTTAAGAGGAATATGAAGTAGTATGTTTAAGAGGAATATGAAGTATTATATTTAAGAGGAATATGCAGTAGTATATTTAAGAGGAATATGAAGTAGTATATTTAAGAGGAATATGAAGTAGTATGTTTAAGAGGAATATGAAGTAGTATGTTCAAGAGGAATAGGAAGTAGTATGTTTAAGAGGAATATGAAGGTGTATGTTTAAGAGGAATATGAAGTAGTATGTTTAAGAGGAATATGAAGTATTATATTTAAGAGGAATATGCAGTAGTATATTTAAGAGGAATATGAAGTAGTATGTTCAAGAGGAATAGGAAGTAGTATGTTTAAGAGGAATATGAAGTAGTATGTTTAAGAGGAATATGATGTAGTATATTTAAGAGGAATATGAAGTAGTATATTTAAGAGGAATATGCAGTTGTATATTTAAGAGGAATATGAAGTAGGATATTTAAGAGCAATATGAAGTAGTATGTTTAAGAGGAATATGAAGTAGTATTTTTAAGAGGAATATGAAGTAATATGTTTATGAGGAATATGAAGTAGTATGTTTAAGAGAAATATGAAGTAGTATGTATAAGAGGAATATGAAGTAGTCTGTTTAAGAGGAATATGAAGTAGTATGTTTAAGAGGAATATGAAGTAGTATGTTTAAGAGGAATATGAAGTTGTATGTTTAAGAGGAATATGAAGTAGTATGTTTAAGAGGAATATGAAGTAGTATGTTTAAGAGGAATATGAAGTAGTATGTTTAAGAGGAATATGCAGTAGTATATTTTAGAGGAAAATAAAGTAGTATATTTAAGAGGAATATGAAGTAGTATGTTTAAGAGGAATATGAAGTAGTATGTTTAAGAGGAATATGAAGTAGTATGTTTAAGAGGAATATGAAGTATTATATTTAAGAGGAATATGCAGTAGTATATTTAAGAGGAATATGAAGTAGTATATTTAAGAGGAATATGAAGTAGTATGTTTAAGAGGATAATGAAGTAGTATGTTTAAGAGGAATATGAAGAAGTATGTTTAAGAGGAATATGAAGTATTATATTTAAGAGGAATATGCAGTAGTATATTTAAGAGGAATATGAAGTAGTATATTTAAGAGGAATATGAAGTAGTATGTTTAAGAGGAATATGAAGTAGTATGTTCAAGAGGAATAGGAAGTAGTATGTTTAAGAGGAATATGAAGGTGTATGTTTAAGAGGAATATGAAGTAGTATGTTTAAGAGGAATATGAAGTATTATATTTAAGAGGAATATGCAGTAGTATATTTAAGAGGAATATGAAGTAGTATGTTCAAGAGGAATATGAAGTAGTATTTTTAAGAGGAATATGAAGTAATATGTTTATGAGGAATATGAAGTAGTATGTTGAAGAGAAATATGAAGTAGTATGTTTAAGAGGAATATGAAGTAGTCTGTTTAAGAGGAATATGAAGTAGTATGTTTAAGAGGAATATGAAGTAGTATGTTTAAAAGGAATATGAAGTTGTATGTTTAAGAGGAATATGAAGTAGTATGTTTAAGAGGAATATGAAGTAGTATGTTTAAGAGGAATATGAAGTAGTATGTTTAAGAGGGATATGCAGCAGTATGTTTAAGAGGAATATGAAGTAGTATGTTTAAGAGGGATATGCAGCAGTATGTTTAAGAGGAATATGAAGTAGTATATTTAAGAGGAATATGAAGTAGTTTGTTTAAGGGGAACATGAAGTAGTATTTTTAAGAGGAATATGAAGTAGTATGTTGAAGAGGAATATGAAGTATTATATTTAAGAGGAAGATGAAGTAGTATGTTTAAGAGGAAAATGAAGTAGTATATTTAAGAGGAATATGCAGTTGTATATTTAAGAGGAATATGAAGTAGGATATTTAAGAGGAATATGAAGTAGTATGTTTAAGAAGAATATGAATTAGTATGTTTAAGAGGAATATGAAGTAGTATGTTTAAGAGGAATATGAAGTAGTATGTTTAAGAGGAATATGAAGTAGTATGTTTAAGAGGAATATGAAGTAGTATGTTAAAGAGGAATATGAAGTAGTATATTTAAGAGGAATATGAAGTAGTACGTTGAAGAGGAATATGAAGTATTATGTTTAAGAGGAATATGAAGTAGTATGTTTAAGAGGAATATGAAGTAGTATATTTAAGAGGAATATGAAGTAGTATGTTTAAGAGGAATTTGAAGTAGTATGTTTAAGAGGAATATGAATTAGTATGGTTAAGAGGAATATGAAGTAGTATATTTAAGAGGAATATGAAGTAGTATGTTTAAGAGGAATATTAAGTAGTATGTTTAAGAGGAATATGAAGTAGTATGTTTAACAGGAATATGAAGTTGTATATTTAAGAGGCATATGAAGTAGTATGTTTAAGATGAATATGAAGTAGTATGTTTAAGAGGAATATTAAGTAGTATGTTTAAGAGGAATATGAAGTCGTATATTTATGAGGAATATGAAGTAGTATATTTAAGAGGAAGATGAAGTAGTATGTTTAAGAGGAATATGAAGTAGTGTATTTAAGAGGAATATGAAGTAGTATGTTTAAGAGGAATATGAAGTAGTATATTTAAGAGGAATATGAAGTAGTATGTTCAAGAGGAATAGGAAGTAGTATGTTTAAGAGGAATATGAAGTAGTATGTTTAAGAGGAATATGAAGTAGTATGTTTAAGAGGAATATGAAGTATTATATTTAAGAGGAATATGCAGTAGTATATTTAAGAGGAATATGAAGTAGTATATTTAAGAGGAATATGAAGTAGTATGTTTAAGAGGATAATGAAGTAGTATGTTTAAGAGGAATATGAAGTAGTATGTTTAAGAGGAATATGAAGTATTATATTTAAGAGGAATATGCAGTAGTATATTTAAGAGGAATATGAAGTAGTATATTTAAGAGGAATATGAAGTAGTATGTTTAAGAGGAATATGAAGTAGTATGTTCAAGAGGAATAGGAAGTAGTATGTTTAAGAGGAATATGAAGGTGTATGTTTAAGAGGAATATGAAGTAGTATGTTTAAGAGGAATATGAAGTATTATATTTAAGAGGAATATGCAGTAGTATATTTAAGAGGAATATGAAGTAGTATGTTCAAGAGGAATAAGAAGTAGTATGTTTAAGAGGAATATGAAGTAGTATGTTTAAGAGGAATATGATGTAGTATATTTAAGAGGAATATGAAGTAGTATATTTAAGAGGAATATGCAGTTGTATATTTAAGAGGAATATGAAGTAGGATATTTAAGAGCAATATGAAGTAGTATGTTTAAGAGGAATATGAAGTAGTATTTTTAAGAGGAATATGAAGTAATATGTTTATGAGGAATATGAAGTAGTATGTTTAAGAGAAATATGAAGTAGTATGTATAAGAGGAATATGAAGTAGTCTGTTTAAGAGGAATATGAAGTAGTATGTTTAAGAGGAATATGAAGTAGTATGTTTAAGAGGAATATGAAGTTGTATGTTTAAGAGGAATATGAAGTAGTATGTTTAAGAGGAATATGAAGTAGTATGTTTAAGAGGAATATGAAGTAGTATGTTTAAGAGGAATATGCAGTAGTATATTTTAGAGGAATATAAAGTAGTATATTTAAGAGGAATATGAAGTAGTATGTTTAAGAGGAATATGAAGTAGTATGTTTAAGAGGAATATGAAGTAGTATGTTTAAGAGGAATATGAAGTATTATATTTAAGAGGAATATGCAGTAGTATATTTAAGAGGAATATGAAGTAGTATATTTAAGAGGAATATGAAGTAGTATGTTTAAGAGGATAATGAAGTAGTATGTTTAAGAGGAATATGAAGAAGTATGTTTAAGAGGAATATGAAGTATTATATTTAAGAGGAATATGCAGTAGTATATTTAAGAGGAATATGAAGTAGTATATTTAAGAGGAATATGAAGTAGTATGTTTAAGAGGAATATGAAGTAGTATGTTCAAGAGGAATAGGAAGTAGTATGTTTAAGAGGAATATGAAGGTGTATGTTTAAGAGGAATATGAAGTAGTATGTTTAAGAGGAATATGAAGTATTATATTTAAGAGGAATATGCAGTAGTATATTTAAGAGGAATATGAAGTAGTATGTTCAAGAGGAATATGAAGTAGTATTTTTAAGAGGAATATGAAGTAATATGTTTATGAGGAATATGAAGTAGTATGTTGAAGAGAAATATGAAGTAGTATGTTTAAGAGGAATATGAAGTAGTCTGTTTAAGAGGAATATGAAGTAGTATGTTTAAGAGGAATATGAAGTAGTATGTTTAAAAGGAATATGAAGTTGTATGTTTAAGAGGAATATGAAGTAGTATGTTTAAGAGGAATATGAAGTAGTATGTTTAAGAGGAATATGAAGTAGTATGTTTAAGAGGGATATGCAGCAGTATGTTTAAGAGGAATATGAAGTAGTATGTTTAAGAGGGATATGCAGCAGTATGTTTAAGAGGAATATGAAGTAGTATATTTAAGAGGAATATGAAGTAGTTTGTTTAAGGGGAACATGAAGTAGTATTTTTAAGAGGAATATGAAGTAGTATGTTGAAGAGGAAAATGAAGTAGTATATTTAAGAGGAATATGCAGTTGTATATTTAAGAGGAATATGAAGTAGGATATTTAAGAGGAATATGAAGTAGTATGTTTAAGAAGAATATGAATTAGTATGTTTAAGAGGAATATGAAGTAGTATGTTTAAGAGGAATATGAAGTAGTATGTTTAAGAGGAATATGAAGTAGTATGTTTAAGAGGAATATGAAGTAGTATGTTTAAGAGGGATATGCAGCAGTATGTTTAAGAGGAATATGAAGTAGTATATTTAAGAGGAATATGAAGTAGTTTGTTTAAGGGGAATATGAAGTAGTATATCTCAGAGGAATATGAAGTAGTATATTTAAGAGGAATATGAAGTGGTATGTTTAAGAGGAATATGAAGTAGTATATTTAAGAGGAATAAGAAGTAGTATGTTAAAGAGGAATATGAAGTAGTATATTTAAGAGGAATATGAAGTAGTATGTTGAAGAGGAATATGAAGTATTATGTTTAAGAGGCATATGAAGTAGTATGTTTAAGAGGAATATGAAGTAGTATATTTAAGAGGAATATGAAGTAGTATGTTTAAGAGGAATTTGAAGTAGTATGTTTAAGAGGAATATGAAGTTTAAGAGGAATATGAAGTAGTATATTTAAGAGGAATATGAAGTAGTATGTTTAAGAGGAATATTAAGTAGTATGTTTAAGAGGAATATGAAGTATTATATTTAAGAGGAAATGCAGTAGTATATTTAAGAGGAATATGAAGTAGTATGTTCAAGAGGAATAGGAAGTAGTATGTTTAAGAGGAATATGAAGTAGTATGTTTAAGAGGAATATGATGTAGTATATTTAAGAGGAATATGAAGTAGTATATTTAAGAGGAATATGCAGTTGTATATTTAAGAGGAATATGAAGTAGGATATTTAAGAGCAATATGAAGTAGTATGTTTAAGAGGAATATGAAGTAGTATTTTTAAGAGGAATATGAAGGAATATGTTTATGAGGAATATGAAGTAGTATGTTTAAGAGAAATATGAAGTAGTATGTTTAAGAGGAATATGAAGTAGTCTGTTTAAGAGGAATATGAAGTAGTATGTTTAAGAGGAATATGAAGTAGTATGTTTAAGAGGAATATGAAGTTGTATGTTTAAGAGGAATATGAAGTAGTATGTTTAAGAGGAATATGAAGTAGTATGTTTAAGAGGAATATGAAGTAGTTTGTTTAAGAGGAATATGAAGTTGTATGTTTAAGAGGAATATGAAGTAATATGTTTAAGTGGAATATGAAGTAGTATGTTTAAGAGGAATATGAAGTAGAATGTTTAAGAGGAACATGAAGTAGTATTTTTAAGAGGAATATGAAGTAGTATGTTGAAGAGGAATATGAAGTATTATGTTTAAGAGGAATATGAAGTAGTATGTTTAAGAGGAAAATGAAGTAGTATATTTAAGAGGAATATGCAGTTGTATATTTAAGAGGAATATGAAGTAGGATATTTAAGAGAAATATGAAGTAGTATATTTAAGAGGAATATGAAGTAGTTTGTTTAAGGGGAATATGAAGTAGTATATTTCAGAGGAATATGAAGTAGTATATTTAAGAGGAATATGAAGTGGTATGTTTAAGAGGAATATGAAGTAGTATATTTAAGAGGAATATGAAGTAGTATGTTAAAGAGGAATATGAAGTAGTATATTTAAGAGGAATATGAAGTAGTATGTTGAAGAGGAATATGAAGTATTATGTTTAAGAGGAATATGAAGTAGTATGTTTAAGAGGAATATGAAGTAGTATGTTTAAGAGGAATATGATGTAGTATATTTAAGAGGAATATGAAGTAGTATGTTTAAGAGAAATATGAAGTAGTATGTTTAAGAGGAATATGAAGTAGTATGTTTAAGAGGAATATGAAGTAGTATGTTTAAGAGGAATATAAAATAGTATGGTTAAGAGGAATATGAATTAATATGTTTATGAGGAATATGAAGTAGTATATTTAAGAGGAATATGAAGTAGTATGTTTAAGAGGAGTATGAAGTAGTATGTTTAAGAGGAATTGAAGTAGTATGTTTTTAGACGAATATGAAGTAGTATGTTTAAGAGGAATATGAAGTAGTATGCTTAAGAGGAATATGAAGTAGTATGTTTAAGAGGAATATGAAGTAGCATGTTTAAGAGGAATATGAAGTAGTATGTTTAAGAGGAATATGAAGTAGAATGTTGAAGACGAATATGAAGTAGTATGTTTAAGAAGAATATAAGGTAGAATGTTTAAGAGGAATATGAAGTAGTATGCTTAAGAGGAATATGAAGTAGTATGTTTAAGAGGAATATGAAGTAGTATGTTTAAGAGGAATATGAAGTAGTATGTTTAAGAGGAATATGAAGTAGAATGTTGAAGACGAATATGAAGTAGTATGTTTAAGAAGAATATAAGGTAGAATGTTTAAGAGGAATATGAAGTAGTATGTTTAAGAGGAATATGCAGTAGTATATTTAAGAGGAATATGAAGTAGTATATTTAAGAGGAATATGAGGTAGTTTGTTGAAGAGGATAATGAAGTAGTATGTTTAAGAGGAATATGAAGTAGTATATTTAAGAGGAATAAGAAGTAGTATGTTTAAGAGGAATATGAAGTAGTACGTTTAAGAGTAATATGAAGTAGTATGTTTAAGACGAAAATGAAGTAGTATATTTAAGAGGAATATGCAGTTGTATATTTAAGAGGAATATGAAGTTGGATATTTAAGAGGAATATGAAGTAGTATGTTTAAGAGGAATATGAATTAGTATGTTTAAGAGGAATATGAAGTAGTATGTTTAAGAGGAATATGAAGTAGTATGTTTAAGAGGAATATGAAGTAGTATGTTTAAGAGGAATATGAAGTAGTATGTTTAAGAGGGATATGCAGCAGTATGTTTAAGAGGAATATGAAGTAGTATATTTAAGAGGAATATGAAGTAGTATGTTTAAGAGGAATATGAAGTAGTATTTTTAAGAGGAATATGCGGTAATATATTTAAAAGGAATATGAAGTAGTATGTTTAAGAGGAATATGAATTAGTATGCTTAAGAGGAATATGAAGTAGTATGTTTAAGAGGAATATGAAGTAGTATATTTAAGAGGAATATGAAGTAGTATGTTTAAGAGGAATATGAAGTAGTATGTTTAAGAGGAATATGAAGTAGTATATTTAAGAGGAATATGAAGTAGTATATTTAAGAGGAATAAGAAGTAGTATGTTTAAGAGGAATATAAAGTAGTATGTTTAAGAGGAATATTAAGCAGTATGTTTAAGAGGAATATGAAGTCGTATTTTTATGAGGAATATGAAGTAGTATATTTAAGAGGAAGATGAAGTAGTATGTTTAAGAGGAATATGAAGTAGTGTATTTAAGAGGAATATGAAGTAGTATGTTTAAGAGGAATATGAAGTAGTATATTTAAGAGGAATATGAAGTAGTATGTTGAAGAGGAATAGGAAGTAGTATGTTTAAGAGGAATATGAAGTAGTATGTTTAAGAGGAATATGAAGTAGTATGTTTAAGAGGAATATGAAGTATTATATTTAAGAGGAATATGCAGTAGTATATTTAAGAGGAATATGAAGTAGTATATTTAACAGGAATATGAAGTAGTATGTTTAAGAGGATAATGAAGTAGTATGTTTAAGAGGAATATGAAGTAGTATGTTTAAGAGGAATATGAAGTATTATATTTAAGAGGAATATGCAGTAGTATATTTAAGAGGAATATGAAGTAGTATATTTAAGACGAATATGAAGTAGTATGTTTAAGAGGAATATGAAGTGGTATGTTCAAGAGGAATAGGTAGTAGTATGTTTAAGAGGAATATGAAGGTGTATGTTTAAGAGGAATATGAAGTAGTATGTTTAAGAGGAATATGAAGTATTATATTTAAGAGGAAATGCAGTAGTATATTTAAGAGGAATATGAAGTAGTATGTTCAAGAGGAATAGGAAGTAGTATGTTTAAGAGGAATATGAAGTAGTATGTTTAAGAGGAATATGATGTAGTATATTTAAGAGGAATATGAAGTAGTATATTTAAGAGGAATATGCAGTTGTATATTTAAGAGGAATATGAAGTAGGATATTTAAGAGCAATATGAAGTAGTATGTTTAAGAGGAATATGAAGTAGTATTTTTAAGAGGAATATGAAGTAATATGTTTATGAGGAATATGAAGTAGTATGTTTAAGAGAAATATGAAGTAGTATGTTTAAGAGGAATATGAAGTAGTCTGTTTAAGAGGAATATGAAGTAGTATGTTTAAGAGGAATATGAAGTAGTATGTTTAAGAGGAATATGAAGTTGTATGTTTAAGAGGAATATGAAGTAGTATGTTTAAGAGGAATATGAAGTAGTATGTTTAAGAGGAATATGAAGTAGTTTGTTTAAGAGGAATATGAAGTTGTATGTTTAAGAGGAATATGAAGTAATATGTTTAAGTGGAATATGAAGTAGTATGTTTAAGAGGAATATGAAGTAGAATGTTTAAGAGGAACATGAAGTAGTATTTTTAAGAGGAATATGAAGTAGTATGTTGAAGAGGAATATGAAGTATTATGTTTAAGAGGAATATGAAGTAGTATGTTTAAGAGGAAAATGAAGTAGTATATTTAAGAGGAATATGCAGTTATATATTTAAGAGGAATATGAAGTAGGATATTTAAGAGAAATATGAAGTAGTATATTTAAGAGGAATATGAAGTAGTTTGTTTAAGGGGAATATGAAGTAGTATATTTCAGAGGAATATGAAGTAGTATATTTAAGAGGAATATGAAGTGGTATGTTTAAGAGGAATATGAAGTAGTATATTTAAGAGGAATATGAAGTAGTATGTTAAAGAGGAATATGAAGTAGTATATTTAAGAGGAATATGAAGTAGTATGTTGAAGAGGAATATGAAGTATTATGTTTAAGAGGAATATGAAGTAGTATGTTTAAGAGGAATATGAAGTAGTATGTTTAAGAGGAATATGATGTAGTATATTTAAGAGGAATATGAAGTAGTATGTTTAAGAGAAATATGAAGTAGTATGTTTAAGAGGAATATGAAGTAGTATGTTTAAGAGGAATATGAAGTAGTATGTTTAAGAGGAATATAAAATAGTATGGTTAAGAGGAATATGAATTAATATGTTTATGAGGAATATGAAGTAGTATATTTAAGAGGAATATGAAGTAGTATGTTTAAGAGGAGTATGAAGTAGTATGTTTAAGAGGAATTGAAGTAGTATGTTTTTAGACGAATATGAAGTAGTATGTTTAAGAGGAATATGAAGTAGTATGCTTAAGAGGAATATGAAGTAGTATGTTTAAGAGGAATATGAAGTAGCATGTTTAAGAGGAATATGAAGTAGTATGTTTAAGAGGAATATGAAGTAGAATGTTGAAGACGAATATGAAGTAGTATGTTTAAGAAGAATATAAGGTAGAATGTTTAAGAGGAATATGAAGTAGTATGCTTAAGAGGAATATGAAGTAGTATGTTTAAGAGGAATATGAAGTAGTATGTTTAAGAGGAATATGAAGTAGTATGTTTAAGAGGAATATGAAGTAGAATGTTGAAGACGAATATGAAGTAGTATGTTT
Organism: Atherix ibis; assembly: GCA_958298945.1. NCBI lineage: Eukaryota > Metazoa > Arthropoda > Insecta > Diptera > Athericidae > Atherix > Atherix ibis. The sequence goes on along the minus strand of OY282608.1, from coordinate 62,975,290 downwards.
AAGAAGAATATAAGGTAGAATGTTTAAGAGGAATATGAAGTAGTATGTTTAAGAGGAATATGCAGTAGTATATTTAAGAGGAATATGAAGTAGTATATTTAAGAGGAATATGAAGTAGTTTGTTGAAGAGGATAATGAAGTAGTATGTTTAAGAGGAATATGAAGTAGTATATTTAAGAGGAATAAGAAGTAGTATGTTTAAGAGGAATATGAAGTAGTACGTTTAAGAGTAATATGAAGTAGTATGTTTAAGACGAAAATGAAGTAGTATATTTAAGAGGAATATGCAGTTGTATATTTAAGAGGAATATGAAGTTGGATATTTAAGAGGAATATGAAGTAGTATGTTTAAGAGGAATATGAATTAGTATGTTTAAGAGGAATATGAAGTAGTATGTTTAAGAGGAATATGAAGTAGTATGTTTAAGAGGAATATGAAGTAGTATGTTTAAGAGGAATATGAAGTAGTATGTTTAAGAGGGATATGCAGCAGTATGTTTAAGAGGAATATGAAGTAGTATATTTAAGAGGAATATGAAGTAGTATGTTTAAGAGGAATATGAAGTAGTATTTTTAAGAGGAATATGCGGTAATATATTTAAAAGGAATATGAAGTAGTATGTTTAAGAGGAATATGAATTAGTATGCTTAAGAGGAATATGAAGTAGTATTTTTAAGAGGAATATGAAGTAGTATATTTAAGAGGAATATGAAGTAGTATGTTTAAGAGGAATATGAAGTAGTATGTTTAAGAGGAATATGAAGTAGTATATTTAAGAGGAATATGAAGTAGTATATTTAAGAGGAATAAGAAGTAGTATGTTTAAGAGGAATATGAAGTAGTACGTTTAAGAGGAATATGAAGTAGTATGTTTAAGAGGAATATGAAGTAGGATGATTAAGAGGAATATGAATTAGTATGTTTAAGAGGAATATGAAGTATTATGTGTAAGAGGAATATGAAGTAGTATGTTTAAGAGGAATATGAAGTAGTATGTTTAAGAGGAATATGAAGTAGTATGTTTAAGAGGAACATGAAGTAGTATGTTTAAGAGGAATATGAAGTAGTATGTTTAAGAGGAATATGAAGTAGTATATTTAAGAGGAATATGAAGTAGTATATTTAAGAGGAATATGAAGTATTATATTTAAGAGGAATATGAAGTCGTATGTTAAAGAGGAATATGAAGTAGTATAATAAAGAGGAATATGAAGTAGTATATTTAAGAAGAATATGAAGTAGTATGTTTAAGAGGAATATGCAGTAGTATATTTAAGAGGAATATGCGGTAGTATATTTAAGAGGAATATGAAGTAGTATGTTTAAGAGGAATATGAAGTAATATGTTTAAGAGGAATATGAAGTAGTATATTTAAGAGGAATATGCAGTAGTATGTTTAAGAGGAATATTAAGTTGTATGTTTAAGAGGAATATGAAGTTGTATGTTTAAGAGGAATATGAAGTAGTATGTTTAAGTGGAATATGAAGTAGTATGTTTAAGAGGAATATGAAGTAGAATGTTTAAGAGGAACATGAAGTAGTATTTTTAAGAGGAATATGAAGTAGTATGTTGAAGAGGAATATGAAGTATTATGTTTAAGAGGAATATGAAGTAGTATGTTTAAGAGGAAAATGAAGTAGTATATTTAAGAGGAATATGCAGTTGTATATTTAAGAGGAATATGCAGTAGGATATTTAAGAGAAATATGAAGTAGTATATTTAAGAGGAATATGCAGTAGTTTGTTTAAGGGGAATATGAAGTAGTATATTTCAGAGGAATATGAAGTAGTATATTTAAGAGGAATATGAAGTGGTATGTTTAAGCGGAATATGAAGTAGTATATTTAAGAGGAATATGAAGTAGTATGTTAAAGAGGAATATGAAGTAGTATATTTAAGAGGAATATGAAGTAGTATGTTGAAGAGGAATATGAAGTATAATGTTTAAGAGGAATATGAAGTAGTATGTTTAAGAGGAATATGAAGTAGTATGTTTAAGAGGAATATGATGTAGTATATTTAAGAGGAATATGAAGTAGTATGTTTAAGAGAAATATGAAGTAGTATGTTTAAGAGGAATATGAAGTAGTATGTTTAAGAGGAATATGAAGTAGTATGTTTAAGAGGAATATAAAATAGTATGGTTAAGAGGAATATGAATTAATATGTTTATGAGGAATATGAAGTAGTATATTTAAGAGGAATATGAAGTAGTATGTTTAAGAGGAGTATGAAGTAGTATGTTTAAGAGGAATTGAAGTAGTATGTTTTTAGACGAATATGAAGTAGTATGTTTAAGAGGAATATGAAGTAGTATGCTTAAGAGGAATATGAAGTAGTATGTTTAAGAGGAATATGAAGTAGTATGTTTAAGAGGAATATGAAGTAGTATGTTTAAGAGGGATATGCAGCAGTATGTTTAAGAGGAATATGAAGTAGTATGTTTAAGAGGGATATGCAGCAGTATGTTTAAGAGGAATATGAAGTAGTATATTTAAGAGGAATATGAAGTAGTTTGTTTAAGGGGAATATGAAGTAGTATATCTCAGAGGAATATGAAGTAGTATATTTAAGAGGAATATGAAGTGGTATGTTTAAGACGAATATGAAGTAGTATATTTAAGAGGAATATGAAGTAGTATGTTAAAGAGGAATATGAAGTAGTATATTTAAGAGGAATATGAAGTAGTATGTTGAAGAGGAATATGAAGTATTATGTTTAAGAGGCATATGAAGTAGTATGTTTAAGAGGAATATGAAGTAGTATATTTAAGAGGAATATGAAGTAGTATGTTTAAGAGGAATTTGAAGTAGTATGTTTAAGAGGAATATGAAGTTTAAGAGGAATATGAAGTAGTATATTTAAGAGGAATATGAAGTAGTATGTTTAAGAGGAATATTAAGTAGTATGTTTAAGAGGAATATGAAGTAGTATGTTTAACAGGAATATGAAGTTGTATATTTAAGAGGCATATGAAGTAGTATGTTTAAGAGGAATATGAAGTAGTATGTTTAAGAGGAATATTAAGCAGTATGTTTAAGAGGAATATGAAGTCGTATATTTATGAGGAATATGAAGTAGTATATTTAAGAGGAAGATGAAGTAGTATGTTTAAGAGGAATATGAAGTAGTGTATTTAAGAGGAATATGAAGTAGTATGTTTAAGAGGAATATGAAGTAGTATATTTAAGAGGAATATGAAGTAGTATGTTCAAGAGGAATAGGAAGTAGTATGCTTAAGAGGAATATGAAGTATTATGTTTAAGAGGAATATGAAGTAGTATGTTTAAGAGGAATATGAAGTATTATATTTAAGAGGAATATGCAGTAGTATATTTAAGAGGAATATGAAGTAGTATATTTAACAGGAATATGAAGTAGTATGTTTAAGAGGATAATGAAGTAGTATGTTTAAGAGGAATATGAAGTAGTATGTTTAAGAGGAATATGAAGTATTATATTTAAGAGGAATATGCAGTAGTATATTTAAGAGGAATATGAAGTAGTATATTTAAGAGGAATATGAAGTAGTATGTTTAAGAGGAATATGAAGTAGTATGTTCAAGAGGAATAGGTAGTAGTATGTTTAAGAGGAATATGAAGGTGTATGTTTAAGAGGAATATGAAGTAGTATGTTTAAGAGGAATATGAAGTATTATATTTAAGAGGAATATGCAGTAGTATATTTAAGAGGAATATGAAGTAGTATGTTCAAGAGGAATAGGAAGTAGTATATTTAAGAGGAATATGAAGTAGTATGTTTAAGAGGAATATGATGTAGTATATTTAAGAGGAATATGAAGTAGTATATTTAAGAGGAATATGCAGTTGTATATTTAAGAGGAATATGAAGTAGGATATTTAAGAGCAATATGAAGTAGTATGTTTAAGAGGAATATGAAGTAGTATTTTTAAGAGGAATATGAAGTAATATGTTTATGAGGAATATGAAGTAGTATGTTTAAGAGAAATATGAAGTAGTATGTTTAAGAGGAATATGAAGTAGTCTGTTTAAGAGGAATATGAAGTAGTATGTTTAAGAGGAATATGAAGTAGTATGTTTAAGAGGAATATGAAGTTGTATGTTTAAGAGAAATATGAAGTAGTATGTTTAAGAGGAATATGAAGTAGTATGTTTAAGAGGAATATGAAGTAGTTTGTTTAAGAGGAATATGAAGTTGTATGTTTAAGAGGAATATGAAGTAGTATGTTTAAGTGGAATATGAAGTAGTATGTTTAAGAGGAATATGAAGTAGGATGTTTAAGAGGAACATGAAGTAGTATTTTTAAGAGGAATATGAAGTAGTATGTTGAAGAGGAATATGAAGTATTATGTTTAAGAGGAATATGAAGTAGTATGTTTAAGAGGAAAATGAAGTAGTATATTTAAGAGGAATATGCAGTTGTATATTTAAGAGGAATATGAAGTAGGATATTTAAGAGAAATATGAAGTAGTATATTTAAGAGGAATATGAAGTAGTTTGTTTAAGGGGAATATGAAGTAGTATATTTCAGAGGAATATGAAGTAGTATATTTAAGAGGAATATGAAGTGGTATGTTTAAGAGGAATATGAAGTAGTATATTTAAGAGGAATATGAAGTAGTATGTTAAAGAGGAATATGAAGTAGTATATTTAAGAGGAATATGAAGTAGTATGTTGAAGAGGAATATGAAGTATTATGTTTAAGAGGAATATGAAGTAGTATGTTTAAGAGGAATATGAAGTAGTATGTTTAAGAGGAATATGATGTAGTATATTTAAGAGGAATATGAAGTAGTATGTTTAAGAGAAATATGAAGTAGTATGTTTAAGAGGAATATGAAGTAGTATGTTTAAGAGGAATATGAAGTAGTATGTTTAAGAGGAATATAAAATAGTATGGTTAAGAGGAATATGAATTAATATGTTTATGAGGAATATGAAGTAGTATATTTAAGAGGAATATGAAGTAGTATGTTTAAGAGGAGTATGAAGTAGTATGTTTAAGAGGAATTGAAGTAGTATGTTTTTAGACGAATATGAAGTAGTATGTTTAAGAGGAATATGAAGTAGTATGCTTAAGAGGAATATGAAGTAGTATGTTTAAGAGGAATATGAAGTAGTATGTTTAAGAGGAATATGAAGTAGTATGTTTAAGAGGAATATGAAGTAGAATGTTGAAGACGAATGTGAAGTAGTATGTTTAAGAAGAATATAAGGTAGAATGTTTAAGAGGAATATGAAGTAGTATGTTTAAGAGGAAAATGCAGTAGTATATTTAAGAGGAATATGAAGTAGTATATTTAAGAGGAATATGAAGTAGTTTGTTTAAGAGGATAATGAAGTAGTATGTTTAAGAGGAATATGAAGTAGTATATTTAAGAGGAATAAGAAGTAGTATGTTTAAGAGGAATATGAAGTAGTACGTTTAAGAGTAATATGAAGTAGTATGTTTAAGACGAAAATGAAGTAGTATATTTAAGAGGAATATGCAGTTGTATATTTAAGAGGAATATGAAGTTGGATATTTAAGAGGAATATGAAGTAGTATGTTTAAGGGAATATGAATTAGTATGTTTAAGAGGAATATGAAGTAGTATGTTTAAGAGGAATATGAAGTAGTATGTTTAAGAGGAATATGAAGTAGTATGTTTAAGAGGAATATGAAGTAGTATGTTTAAGAGGGATATGCAGCAGTATGTTTAAGAGGAATATGAAGTAGTATATTTAAGAGGAATATGAAGTAGTATGTTTAAGAGGAATATGAAGTAGTATTTTTAAGAGGAATATGCGGTAATATATTTAAAAGGAATAAGAAGTAGTATGTTTAAGAGGAATATGAATTAGTATGCTTAAGAGGAATATGAAGTAGTATGTTTAAGAGGAATATGAAGTAGTATATTTAAGAGGAATATGAAGTAGTATGTTTAAGAGGAATATGAAGTAGTATGTTTAAGAGGAATATGAAGTAGTATGTTTAAGAGGAATAAGAAGTAGTATGTTTAAGAGGAATATGAAGTAGTACGTTTAAGAGGAATATGAAGTAGTATGTTTAAGAGGAATATGAAGTAGGATGATTAAGAGGAATATGAATTAGTATGTTTAAGATGAATATGAAGTATTATGTGTAAGAGGAATATGAAGTAGTATGTTTAAGAGGAATATGAAGTAGTATGTTTAAGAGGAATATGAAGTAGTATGTTTAAGAGGAACATGAAGTAGTATGTTTAAGAGGAATATGAAGTAGTATGTTTAAGAGGAATATGAAGTAGTATATTTAAGAGGAATATGAAGTAGTATATTTAAGAGGAATATGAAGTATTATATTTAAGAGGAATATGAAGTCGTATGTTAAAGAGGAATATGAAGTAGTATAATAAAGAGGAATATGAAGTAGTATATTTAAGAAGAATATGAAGTAGTATGTTTAAGAGGAATATGCAGTAGTATATTTAAGAGGAATATGCGGTAGTATATTTAAGAGGAATATGAAGTAGTATGTTTAAGAGGAATATGAAGTAATATGTTTAAGAGGAATATGAAGTAGTATATTTAAGAGGAATATGAAGTAGTATGTTTAAGAGGAATATTAAGTAGTATGTTTAAGAGGAATATGAAGTAGTATGTTTAACAGGAATATGAAGTTGTATATTTAAGAGGCATATGAAGTAGTATGTTTAAGAGGAATATGAAGTAGTATGTTTAAGAAGAATATGAAGTAGTATGTTTAAGAGGAATGTGAAGTAGTATGATTAAGAGGAATATGAATTAGTGTGTTTAAGAGGAATATGAAGTATTATGTGTAAGAGGAATATGAAATAGTATGTTTAAGAGGAATATGAAGTAGTGTGTTTAAGAGGAATATGAAGTAGTATATTTAAGAGGACTATGAAGTAGTATGTTTAAGAGGAATATGAACTAGTATATTTAAGAGGAATATGAAGTAGTATGTTTAAGAGGAATATGAAGTATTATGTTTAAGCGGAATATGAAGTAGTATATTTAAGATTAATATAAAGTAGTATATTTTAGAGAAATATGAAGTAGTATGTTTAAGAGGAATATGAAGTAGTATGTGTAAGAGGAATATGAAGTAGTATGTTTAAGATTAATATGAAGTAGTATGTTTAAGAGGAATATGAAGTAGTATGTTTAAGTGGAATATAAAGTAGTATGTTTAAGAGGAATATGAAGTAGTATGCTTAAGAGGAATATGAAGTAATATGTTTAAGAAGATTATGAAGTAGTATATTTAAGAGGAATATGAAGTAGTATGTTTAAGAGGAATATGAAGTAGTATGTTTAAGAGAAATATGAAGTAGTATGTTTAAGAGGAATATGCAGTAGTATATTTAAGAGGAATATGAAGTAGTATATTTAAGAGGAATATGAAGTAGTATGTTTAAGAGGAATATGAAGTTGTATGTTTAAGAGGAATATGAAGTAGTATGTTTAAGTGGAATATGAAGTAGTATGTTTAAGAGGAATATGAAGTAGAATGTTTAAGAGGAATATGAAGTAGTATGTTTAAGAGGAATATGAAGTAGTATGTTTAAGAGGAATATGAAGTAGTATATTTAAGAGGAATATGAAGTAGTATGTTTAAGAGGAATATGAAGTAGTATGTTTAAGAGGAATATGAAGTAGTATGTTTAAGAGGAATATGAAGTAGTATGTTTAAGATGAATATGCAGTAGTATATTTAAGAGGAATATGAAGTAGTATATTTAAGAGGAATATGAAGTAGTATGTTTAAGAGGAATATGAAGTAGTATGTTTAAGAGGAATATGAAGTAGTATGTTTAAGTGGAATATGAAGTAGTATGTTTAAGAGGAATATGAAGTAGAATGTTTAAGAGGAATATGAAGTAGTATGTTTAAGAGGAATATTAAGTAGTATGTTTAAGAGGAATATGAAAAAGTATATTTAAGAGGAATATGAAGTAGTATGTTTAAGAGGAATATGAAGTAGTATATTTCAGAGGAATATGAAGTAGTATATTTAAGAGGAATATGAAGTAGTATGTTTAAGAGGAATATGAAGTAGTATATTAAAGAGGAATATGAAGTAGTATGTTTAAGAGGAATATGAAGTAGTATATTTAAGAGGAATATGAAGTAGTATGTTTAAGAGGAATATGAAGAATTATGTTTAAGAGGAATATTAAGTAGTATGTTTAAGAGGAATATGAAGTAGTATGTTTAAGAGGAATATGAAGTAGTATATTTAAGAGGAATATGAAGTAGTATGTTTAAGAGGAATATGAAGTAGTATGTTTAAGAGGAATATGAAGTAGTATGTTTAAGACGAATATGAAGTAGTATGTTTAAGAGGAATATGAAGTAGTATATTTAAGAGGAATATGAAGTAGTTTGTTTAAGAGGAATATGAAGTATTATATTTAAGAGTAATATGAAGTAGCATATTTAAGAGGAATATGAAGTAGTATATTTAAGAGGAATATGAAGTAGTATGTTTAAGAGGAATATGAAGTATTATGTTTAAGAGGAATATGAAGTAGTATGTTTAAGTGGAATATGAAGTAGTATGTTTAAGAGGAATATGAAGTAGTATGTTTAAGAGGAATATAAAGTAGTATGTTTAAGAGGAATATGAAGTAGTATGTTTAAGAGGAATATGGAGTAATATGTTTATGAGGAATATGAAGTAGTATGTTAAAGAAGAATATGAAGTAGTATGTTTAAGAGGAATATGAAGTAGTATGCTTAAGAGGAATATGAAGTAGTATGTTTAAGAGGAATATGAAGTGGTATGTTTAAGAGGAATATGAAGTAGTATGTTTAAGAGGAATATGAAGTAGTATGTATAAGATGAATATGAAGTAGTATGTTTAAGAGGAATATGAAGTAGTATGTTTAAGAGGAATAAGCAGTAGTATATTTAAGAGGAATATGAAGAAGTATATTTAAGAGGAATATGAAGTAGTATGTTTAGGAGGAATATGAAGTAGTATGTTTAAGAAGAATATGAAGTAGTATGTTCAAGTGGAATATGAAGTAGTATGTTTAAGAGGAATATGAAGTAGAATGTTTAAGAGGAATATGTAGTAGTATGTTTAAGAGGAATATGACGTAGCATGTTTAAGAGGAATATGAAGTAGTATATTTAAGAGGAATATGAAGTAATATGTTTAAGAGGAATATGAAGTAGTATATTTCAGAGGAAAATGAAGTAGTTTATTTAGGAGGAATATGAAGTAGTATGTTTAAGAGGAATATGAAGTAGTATATTTAAGAGGAATATGAAGTAGTATGTTTAAGAGGAATATGAAGTATTATATATAAGTGGAATATGAAGTAGTATGACTAAGAGGAATATGAAGTATTATGTTTAAGAGGAATATGAAGTAGTATGTTTAAGAGGAATATGAAGTAGTAAGTTTAAGTGGAATATGAGGTAGTATGTTTAAGAGGAATATGAAGTAGTATATTTAAGAGGAATATGAAGTATTATGTTTAAGAGGAATATGAAGTAGTATGTTTAAGAGGAATATGAAGTAGTATGTTTAAGAGGAATATGAAGTAGTATGTTTAAGAGGAATATGAAGTAGTATTTTTAAGAGGAATATGAAGTAATATGTTTATGAGGAATATGAAGTAGTATGTTTAAGAGGAATATGAAGTAGTATTTTTAGGAGGAATATGAAGTAGTCTGTTTAAGAGGAATATGAAGTAGTATGTTTAAGAGGAATATGAAGTAGTATGTTTAAGAGGAATATGAAGTTGTATGTTTAAGAGGAATATGAAGTAGTATGTTTAAGAGGAATATGAAGTAGTATGTTTAAGAGGAATATGAAGAAGTATGTTTGAGAAGAATATGCAGTAGTATATATTAGAGGAATATGAAGTAGTATATTTAAGAGGAATATGAAGTAGTATGTTTAAGAGGAATATGAAGTTGTATGTTTAAGAGGAATATGAAGTAGTATGTTTAAGTGGAATATGAAGTAGTATGTTTAAGAGGAATATGAAGTAGAATGTTTAAGAGGAACATGAAGTAGTATTTTTAAGAGGGATATGAAGTAGTATGTTTAAGTGGAATATGAAGTAGTATATTTAAGAGGAATATGAAGTAGTATGTTTAAGGGGAATATGAAGTAGTTTATTTCAGAGGAATATGAAGTAGTATATTTAAGAGGAATATGAAGTGGTATGTTTAAGAGGAATATGAAGTAGTATATTTAAGAGGAATATGAAGTAGTATGTTTGAGAGGAATATGAAGTAGTATATTTAAGAGTAATATGAAGTAGTATGTTTAAGAGGAATATGAAGTATTATGTTTAAGAGGAATATGATGTAGTATATTTAAGAGGAATATGAAGTAGTATGTTTAAGAGGAATATGAAGTAGAATGTTTAAGAAGAATATGAAGTAGTATGTTTAAGAGGAATATGAAGTAGTATGTTTAAGAGAAATATAAAGTAGTATGGTTAAGAGGAATATGAATTAATATGTTTATGAGGAATATGAAGTAGTATATTTAAGAGGAATATGAAGTAGTATGTTTAAGAGGAATATGAAGTAGTATGTTTAAGAGGAATATGAAGTAGTATGTTTTTAGATGCATATGAAGTAGTATGTTTAAGAGGAATATGAAGTAGTATGTTTAAGAGGAATATGAAGTAGTATGTTTAAGAGGAATATGAAGTAGTATGTTTAAGAGGAATATGAAGTAGTATGTTTAAGAGTAATATGAAGTAATATGTTTAAGAGGAATATGAAGTAGTATGTTTAAGAGGAATATAAGGTTGTATGTTTAAGAGGAATATGAAGTAGTATGTTTAAGAGGAATATGCGGTAGTATATTTAAGAAGAATATGAAGTAGTATATTTAAGAGGAATATGAAGTAGTTTGTTTAAGAGGATAATGAACTAGTATGTTTAAGAGGAATATGAAGTACTATGTTTAAGAGGAATATGAAGTAGTATGTTTATGAGGAATATGAAGTAGTATGTTTAAGAGTAATATGAAGTAGTATGTTTAAGAGGAAAATGAAGTGGTATATTTAAGAGGAACATGCAGTTGTATATTTAAGAGGAATATGAAGTAGGATATTTAAGAGGAATATGAAGGAGTATGTTTAAGAGGAATATGAATTAGTATGTTTAAGAGGAATATGAAGTAGTATGTTTAAGAGGAATATGAAGTAGTATGTTTAAGAGGAATATGAAGTAGTATATTTAAGAGGAATATGAAGTAGTATGTTTAAGAGGGATATGCAGCAGTATGTTTAAGAGGAATATGAAGTAGTATATTTAAGAGGACTATGAAGTAGTATGTTTAAGAGGAATATGAAGTAGTAATTTTAAGAGGAATATGAGGGAGTATGTCTAAGAGGAATATGAATTAGTATGTTTAAGAGGAATATGAAGTAGTATGTTTAAGAGGAATATGAAGTAGTATGTTTAAGAGGAATATGAAGTAGTATGTTTAAGAGGAATATGAAGTATTATGTTTAAGAGGGATATGCAGCAGTATGTTTAAGAGGAATATGAAGTAGTATATTTAAAAGGAATATGAAGTAGTATGTTTAAGAGGAATATGAATTAGTATGCTTAAGAGGAATATGAAGTAGTATGTTTAAGAGGAATATGAAGTAGTATATTTAAGAGGAATATGAAGTAGTATGTTTAAGAGGAATATGAAGTAGTATGTTTAAGAGGAATATGAAGTAGTATGTTTAAGAGGAATATGAAGTAGTATGTTTAGGAGGAATATGAAGTAGTATGTTTAAGAGGAATATGAAGTAGTATGGTTAAGAGGAATATGCAGTAGTATGATTAAGAGGAATATGAATTAGTATGTTTAAGAGGAATATGAAGTATTATGTGTAAGAGGAATATGAAGTAGTATGTTTAAGAGGAATACGAAGTAGTATGTTTAAGAGGAATATGAAGTAGTATGTTTAAGAGGAACATGAAATAGTATGTTTAAGAGGAATATGAAGTAGTATGTTTAAGAGGAATATGAAGTAGTATATTTAAGAGGAATATGAAGTAGTATATTTAAGAGGAATATGAAGTATTATATTTAAGAGGAATATGAAGTCGTATGTTTAAGAGGAATATGTAGTAGTATAATTAAGAGGAATATGAAGTAGTATATTTAAGAAGAATATGAAGTAGTATGTTTAAGAGGAATATGGAGTAGTATATTTAAGAGGAATATGCGGTAGTATATTTAAGAGGAATATGAAGTAGTATGTTTAACAGGCATATGAAGTAGTATGTTTTAGAGGAATATGAAGTAGTATATTTAAGAGGAATATGAAGTAGTATGTTTGAGAGGAATATTAAGTAGTATGTTTAAGAAGATATGAAGTAGTATGTTTAACAGGAATATGAAGTTGTATATATAAGATGCATATGAAGTAGTATGTTTAAGAGGAATATGAAGTAGTATGTTTAAGAGGAATATTAAATAGTATGTTTCAGAGGAATATGAAGTAGTATATTTATGAGGAATATGAAGTAGTATATTTAAGGGGAACAAGAAGTAGTATGTTTAGGAGGAATATGAAGTAGTATATTTAAGAGGAATATGAAGTAGTATGTTTAAGAGGAATATGAAGTAGTATATTTAAGAGGAATATGAAGTAGTATGTTCAAGAGGAATATGAAGTAGTATGTTTAAGAGGAATATGAAGTAGTATATTTAAGAGGAACATGCAGTTGTATATTTAAGAGGAATATGAAGTAGGATATTTAAGAGGAATATGAAGGAGTATGTTTAAGAGGAATATGAATTAGTATGCTTAAGAGGAATATAAAGTAGTATGTTTAAGAGGAATATGAAGTAGTATGTTTAAGAGGAATATGAAGTAGTATATTTAAGAGGAATATGAAGTAGTATGTTTAAGAGGGATATGCAGCAGTATGTTTAAGAGGAATATGAAGTAGTATATTTAAGAGGACTATGAAGTAGTATGTTTAAGAGGAATATGAAGTAGTATTTTTAAGAGGAATATGAGGGAGTATGTCTAAGAGGAATATGAATTAGTATGTTTAAGAGGAATATGAAGTAGTATGTTTAAGAGGAATATGAAGTAGTATGTTTAAGAGGAATATGAAGTAGTATGTTTAAGAGGAATATGAAGTAGTATGTTTAAGAGGGATATGCAGCAGTATGTTTAAGAGGAATATGAAGTAGTATATTTAAAAGGAATATGAAGTAGTATGTTTAAGAGGAATATGAATTAGTATGCTTAAGAGGAATATGAAGTAGTATGTTTAAGAGGAATATGAAGTAGTATATTTAAGAGGAATATGAAGTAGTATGTTTAAGAGGAATATGAAGTAGTATGTTTAAGAGGAATATGAAGTAGTATGTTTAAGAGGAATATGAAGTAGTATGTTTAGGAGGAATATGAAGTAGTATGTTTAAGAGGAATATGAAGTAGTATGTTTAAGAGGAATATGAAGTAGTATGATTAAGAGGAATATGAATTAGTATGTTTAAGAGGAATATGAAGTATTATGTGTAAGAGGAATATGAAGTAGTATGTTTAAGACGAATACGAAGTAGTATGTTTAAGAGGAATATGAAGTAGTATGTTTAAGAGGAACATGAAATAGTATGTTTAAGAGGAATATGAAGTAGTATGTTTAAGAGGAATATGAAGTAGTATATTTAAGAGGAATATGAAGTAGTATATTTAAGAGGAATATGAAGTATTATATTTAAGAGGAATATGAAGTCGTATGTTTAAGAGGAATATGTAGTAGTATAATTAAGAGGAATATGAAGTAGTATATTTAAGAAGAATATGAAGTAGTATGTTTAAGAGGAATATGGAGTAGTATATTTAAGAGGAATATGCGGTAGTATATTTAAGAGGAATATGAAGTAGTATTTTTAAGAGGCATATGAAGTAGTATGTTTTAGAGGAATATGAAGTAGTATATTTAAGAGGAATATGAAGTAGTATGTTTGAGAGGAATATTAAGTAGTATGTTTAAGAAGATATGAAGTAGTATGTTTAACAGGAATATGAAGTTGTATATATAAGATGCATATGAAGTAGTATGTTTAAGAGGAATATGAAGTAGTATGTTTAAGAGGAATATTAAATAGTATGTTTCAGAGGAATATGAAGTAGTATATTTATGAGGAATATGAAGTAGTATATTTAGGGGGAACATGAAGTAGTATGTTTAGGAGGAATATGAAGTAGTGTATTTAAGAGGAATATGAAGTAGTATGTTTAAGAGGAATATGAAGTAGTATATTTAAGAGGAATATGGAGTAGTATGTTCAAGAGGAATATGAAGTAGTATGTTTAAGAGGAATATGAAGTAGTATGTTTAGGAGGAATATGAAGTAGTATGTTTAAGAGGAATATGAAGTATTATATTTAAGAGGAATATGCAGTAGTATATTTAAGAGGAATATGAAGTATATATTTAAGAGGAATATGAAGTAATATGTTTAAGAGGATAATGAAGTAGTATGTTTAAGAGGAATATGAAGTAGTATGTTTAAGAGGAATATGAAGTAGTATGTTTAAGAGGAATATGAAGTAGTATGTTTAAGAGTAATATGAAGTAGTATGTTTAAGAGGAAAATGAAGTAGTATATTTAAGAGGAATATGCAGTTGTATATTTAAGAGGAATATGAAGTAGGATATTTAAGAGGAATATGAAGTAGTATGTTTAAGAGGAATATGAATTAGTATGCTTAAGAGGAATATGAAGTAGAATGTTTAAGAGGAATATGAAGAAGTATGTTTAAGAGGAATATGCAGCAGTATGTTTAAGAGGAATATGCAGTAGTATATTTTAGAGGAATATGAAGTAGTATATTTAAGAGGAATATGAATTAGTATTTCTAAGAGGAATATGAAGTTGTATGTTTAAGAGGAATATGAAGTAGAATGTTTAAGAGGAACATGAAGTAGTATTTTTAAGAGGAATATGAAGTAGTATGTTTAAGTGGAATATGAAGTAGTATATTTATGAGGAATATGAAGTAGTATGTTTAAGAGGAATATGAAGTAGTATATTTAAGAGGAATATGAAGTACTATGTTTAAGAGGAATATGAAGTAGTATGTTTAAGAGGAATATGAAGTAGTAGGTATAAGAGGAATATGCAGTAGTATATTTTAGAGGAATATGAAGTAGTATATTTAAGAGGAATATGAAGTAGTATGTTTAAGAAGAATATGAAGTTGTATGTTTAAGAGGAATATGAAGTAGTATGTTTAAGTGGAATATGAAGTAGTATGTTTAAGAGCAATATGAAGTAGAATGTTTAAGAGGAACATGAAGTAGTATTTTTAAGAGGAATTTGAAGTAGTATGTTTAAGTGGAATATGAAGTAGTATATTTAAGAGGAATATGAAGTAGTATGTTTAAGGGGAATATGAAGTAGTATATTTAAGAGGAATATGAAGTGGTATGTTTAAGGGGAATATGAAGTAGTATATTTAAGAGGAATATGAAGTAGTATGTTTAAGAGGAATATGAAGTAGTATATTTAAGAGGAATATGAAGTACTATGTTTAAGAGGAATATGAAGTATTATGTTTAAGAGGAATATGAAGTAGTATGTTTAAGAGGAATATGAAGTAGTATGTTTAAAAGGAATATGATGTAGTTAATTTAAGAGGAATATGAAGTAGTATGTTTAAGAGGAATATGAAGTAGTATATTTAAGAGAATATGAAGTGGTATGTTAAAGAGGAATATGAAGTAGTATATTTAAGCGGAATATGAAGTAGTATATTTAAGAGGAATATGAAGTATTATATTTAAGATGAATATGAAGTAGTATATTTAAGAGGAATATGAAGTAGTATGTTTAAGAGGAATATGAAGTAGTACGTTTAAGAGGAATATGAAGTAGTATGTTTAAAAGGAATATGAAGTAGTATGTCTAAGAGGAATATGAAGTAGTATGTTTAAGATTAATATGATGTAGTATGTTTTAGAGGAATATGAAGTAGTATGTTTAAGAGGAATATGAAGTAGTATGTTTAAGAGGAATGTGAAGTAGTATGTTTAAGACGAAAATGAAGTAGTATGTTTAAGAGGAATATGAAGTAGTATGTTTAAGAGGAATATAAAGTAGTATGTTTAAGATAAATATGAAGTAGTATATTAAAGAGGAATATGAAGTAGTATGTTTAAGAGGAATATGAAGTAGTATGTTTAAGAGGAATATGAAATAGTATGTCTAAGAGGAATATGAAGTAGTATGTTTAAGATAAATATGAAGTAGTATATTTAAGAGGAATATGAAGTAGTATGTTTAAGAAGAATATGAAGTAGTATGTTTAAGAGGATTATGAAGTAGTATGTTTAAGAGGAATATGAAGTAGTATATTTTAGAGGACTATGAAGTACTATATTTAAGAGGAATATGAAGTAGTATGTTTTAGAGGAATATGAAGTTGTATGTTTAAGAGGAATATGAAGTAGTATGTTTAAGAAGAATATGAAGTAGTATGTTTTAGAGGAATATGAAGTAGAATGTTTAAGAGGAACATGAAGTAGTATTTTTAACAGGAATATGAAGTAGTATGTTTAAGTGGAATATGAAGTAGTATATTTAAGAGGAATATGAAGTAGTATGTTTAAGTGGAATATGAAGTAGTATATTTCAGAGGAATATGAAGTAGTATATTTAAGAGGAATATGAAGTGGTATGTTAAAGAGGAATATGAAGTAGTATATTTAAGCGGAATATGAAGTAGTATATTTAAGAGGAATATGAAGTATTATATTTAAGATAAATATGAAGAAGTATATTTAAGAGGAATATGAAGTAGTATGTTTAAGAGGAATATTAAGTAGTATGTTTAAGAGGAATATGAAGTAGTATGTTTAAGAGGAATATGAAGTAGTATGTCTAAGAAGAATATGAAGTAGGATGTTTAAGATTAATATGATGTAGTATGTTTAAGAGGAATGTGAAGTAGACTGTTTAAGAGGAATATGAAGTATTATGTTTAAGAGGAATGTGAAGTTGTATGTTTAAGAGGCAAATGAAGTAGTATGTTTAAGAGGAATATGAAGTAGTATGTTTAAGAGGAATATGAAGTAGTATGTTTAAGACGAATATGAAGTAGTATGTTTAAGAGGAATATGAAGTAGTATATTTAAGAGGAATATTATGTAGTATATTTAAGAGGAATACGAAGTAGTATGTTAAAGAGGAATATGAAGTAGTATATTTAAGCGGAATATGAAGTAGTATGTTTAAGAGGAATATGAAGTAGTATGTTTAATAGGAATATGAAGTAGTATGTTTAAGAGGAATATGAAGTAGTATGTCTAAGAGGAATATGAAGTAGTATGTTTAAGATTAATATGATGTAGTATGCTTAAGAGGAATATGAAGTAGTATGTTTAAGAGGAATATGAAATAGTATGTTTAAGAGGAATGTGAAGTAGTATGTTTAAGAGGAAAATGAAGTAGTATGTTTAAGAGGAATATGAAGTAGTATGTTTAAGAGGAATATGACGTACTATGTTTAAGATAAATATGAAGTAGTATATTTAAGAGGAATATGAAGTAGTATGTTTAAGAGGAATTTGAAGTAGTATGTTTAAGAGGAATATGAAGTAGTATGTTTAAGAGGAATATGAAGTAGTATGTTTAAGAGGAATAAAAAGTAGTAAGTTTAAGAGGAATATGAAGTAGTATGTTTAAGAGGAATATGAAGTAGTATGTTTAAGAGGAATATGAAGTAGAATGTTTAAGAGGAAAATGAAGTAGTATGTTTAAGAGGAATATGAAGTAGTATGTTTAAGAGGAATATGAAGTAGTGTGTTTAAGAGCAATATGATGTAGTATATTTAGGAGGAATATGAAGTAGTAAATTTAAGAGGAATATGAAGTAGTATATTTAAGAGGAATGCGAAGTAGTGTATTTAAAAGGAATTTGAAGTAGTATGTTTAAGAGGAATATGAAGTAGCATGTTAAAGAGGAATATGAAGTAATATATTTAAGCGGATTATGAAGTAGTATATTTAAGAGGAATATGAAGTAGTATATTTAAGATGAATATGAAGTAGTATATTTAAGAGGAATATGAAGTTGTATGTTTAAGAGGAATATGAAGTAGTATGTTTAAGAGGAATATGAAGTAGTATGTTTAAGAGGAATATGAAGTAGTATGTTTAAGAGGAATATGAAGTAGTATGTTTAAGAGGAATATGAAGTAGTATGCTCAAGAGGAATATGAAGTAGTATGTTTAAGAGGAATATGAAATAGTATGTTTAAGAAGAATATGAAGTAGTATATTTAAGAGGAATATGATTTAGTATATTTAAGATGAATATGAAGTAGTATGTTTAAGAGGAATATGAAGTAGTATGTTTAAGAGGAATCTAAGGTTGTATGTTTAAGAGGAATATGAAGCATTATTTTTAAGAGGAATATGAAGTAGTATGTTTAAGAGGAATATGAAGTAGCATGTTAAAGAGGAATATGAAGTAATATATTTAAGCGGATTATGAAGTAGTATATTTAAGAGGAATATGAAGTAGTATATTTAAGATGAATATGAAGTAGTATATTTAAGAGGAATATGAATTTGTATGTTTAAGAGGAATATGAAGTAGTATGTTTAAGAGGAATATGAAGTAGTATGTTTAAGAGGAATATGAAGTAGTATATCTAAGAGGAATATGAAGTAGTATGTTTAAGATTAATATGATGTAGTATGTTTAAGAGGAATATGAAGTAGTATGTTTAAGAGGAATATGAAGTAGTATCTTTAAGAGGAATATGAAGTAGTATGTTTAAGAGGAAAATGAAGTAGTATGTTTAAGATGAATATGAAGTAGTATGTTTAAGAGGAATACGAAGTAGTATGTTTAAGATAAATATGAAGTAGTATGTTTAAGAGGAATATGAAGTAGTATGTTTAAGAGGAATATGAAGTAGTATGTTTAAGAGGAATATGAAGTAGTATGTTTAAGAGGAATATGAAGTAGTATGTTTAAGAGGAATCTAAGGTAGTATGTTTAAGAGTAATATGAAGTAGTATGTTTAAGAGGAAAATGAAGTAGTATATTTAAGAGGAATATGCAGTTGTATATTTAAGAGGAATATGAAGTAGGATATTTAAGAGGAATATGAAGTAGTATGTTTAAGAGGAATATGAATTAGTATGCTTAAGAGGAATATGAAGTAGAATGTTTAAGAGGAATATGAAGAAGTATGTTTAAGAGGAATATGCAGCAGTATGTTTAAGAGGAATATGCAGTAGTATATTTTAGAGGAATAAGAAGTAGTATATTTAAGAGGAATATGAATTAGTATTTCTAAGAGGAATATGAAGTTGTATGTTTAAGAGCAATATGAAGTAGAATGTTTAAGAGGAACATGAAGTAGTATTTTTAAGAGGAATATGAAGTAGTATGTTTAAGTGGAATATGAAGTAGTATATTTATGAGGAATATGAAGTAGTATGTTTAAGAGGAATATGAAGTAGTATATTTAAGAGGAATATGAAGTACTATGTTTAAGAGGAATATGAAGTAGTATGTTTAAGAGGAATATGAAGTAGTAGGTATAAGAGGAATATGCAGTAGAATATTTTAGAGGAATATGAAGTAGTATATTTAAGAGGAATATGAAGTAGTATGTTTAAGAAGAATATGAAGTTGTATGTTTAAGAGGAATATGAAGTAGTATGTTTAAGTGGAATATGAAGTAGTATGTTTAAGAGCAATATGAAGTAGAATGTTTAAGAGGAACATGAAGTAGTATTTTTAAGAGGAATTTGAAGTAGTATGTTTAAGTGGAATATGAAGTAGTATATTTAAGAGGAATATGAAGTAGTATGTTTAAGGGGAATATGAAGTAGTATATTTAAGAGGAATATGAAGTGGTATGTTTAAGGGGAATATGAAGTAGTATATTTAAGAGGAATATGAAGTAGTATGTTTAAGAGGAATATGAAGTAGTATATTTAAGAGGAATATGAAGTACTATGTTTAAGAGGAATATGAAGTATTATGTTTAAGAGGAATATGAAGTAGTATGTTTAAGAGGAATATGAAGTAGTATGTTTAAAAGGAATATGATGTTGTTAATTTAAGAAGAATATGAAGTAGTATGTTTAAGAGGAATATGAAGTAGTATATTTAAGAGAATATGAAGTGGTATGTTAAAGAGGAATATGAAGTAGTATATTTAAGCGGAATATGAAGTAGTATATTTAAGAGGAATATGAAGTATTATATTTAAGATGAATATGAAGTAGTATATTTAAGAGGAATATGAAGTAGTATGTTTAAGAGGAATATGAAGTAGTACGTTTAAGAGGAATATGAAGTAGTATGTTTAAAAGGAATATGAAGTAGTATGTCTAAGAGGAATATGAAGTAGTATGTTTAAGATTAATATGATGTAGTATGTTTTAGAGGAATATGAAGTAGTATGTTTAAGAGGAATATGAAGTAGTATGTTTAAGAGGAATGTGAAGTAGTATGTTTAAGACGAAAATGAAGTAGTATGTTTAAGAGGAATATGAAGTAGTATGTTTAAGAGGAATATGAAGTAGTATGTTTTAGATAAATATGAAGTAGTATATTTAAGAGGAATATGAAGTAGTATGTTTAAGAGGAATATGAAGTAGTATGTTTAAGAGGAATATGAAATAGTATGTCTAAGAGGAATATGAAGTAGTATGTTTAAGATAAATATGAAGTAGTATATTTAAGAGGAATATGAAGTAGTATGTTTAAGAAGAATATGAAGTAGTATGTTTAAGAGGATTATGAAGTAGTATGTTTAAGAGGAATATGAAGTAGTATATTTTAGAGGACTATGAAGTACTATATTTAAGAGGAATATGAAGTAGTATGTTTTAGAGGAATATGAAGTTGTATGTTTAAGAGGAATATGAAGTAGTATGTTTAAGAAGAATATGAAGTAGTATGTTTAAGAGGAATATGAAGTAGAATGTTTAAGAGGAACATGAAGTAGTATTTTTAACAGGAATATGAAGTAGTATGTTTAAGTGGAATATGAAGTAGTATATTTAAGAGGAATATGAAGTAGTATGTTTAAGTGGAATATGAAGTAGTATATTTCAGAGGAATATGAAGTAGTATATTTAAGAGGAATATGAAGTGGTATGTTAAAGAGGAATATGAAGTAGTATATTTAAGCGGAATATGAAGTAGTATATTTAAGAGGAATATGAAGTATTATATTTAAGATAAATATGAAGAAGTATATTTAAGAGGAATATGAAGTAGTATGTTTAAGAGGAATATGAAGTAGTATGTTTAAGAGGAATATGAAGTAGTATGTTTAAAAGGAATATGATGTAGTTAATTTAAGAGGAATATGAAGTAGTATGTTTAAGAGGAATATGAAGTAGTATATTTAAGAGAATATGAAGTGGTATGTTAAAGAGGAATATGAAGTAGTATATTTAAGCGGAATATGAAGTAGTATATTTAAGAGGAATATGAAGTATTATATTTAAGATGAATATGAAGTAGTATATTTAAGAGGAATATGAAGTAGTATGTTTAAGAGGAATATGAAGTAGTACGTTTAAGAGGAATATGAAGTAGTATGTTTAAAAGGAATATGAAGTAGTATGTCTAAGAGGAATATGAAGTAGTATGTTTAAGATTAATATGATGTAGTATGTTTTAGAGGAATATGAAGTAGTATGTTTAAGAGGAATATGAAGTAGTATGTTTAAGAGGAATGTGAAGTAGTATGTTTAAGACGAAAATGAAGTAGTATGTTTAAGAGGAATATGAAGTAGTATGTTTAAGAGGAATATGAAGTAGTATGTTTAAGATAAATATGAAGTAGTATATTTAAGAGGAATATGAAGTAGTATGTTTAAGAGGAATATGAAGTAGTATATTTAAGAGAATATGAAGTGGTATTTTAAAGAGGAATATGAAGTAGTATATTTAAGCGGAATATGAAGTAGTATATTTAAGAGGAATATGAAGTATTATATTTAAGATGAATATGAAGTAGTATATTTAAGAGGAATATGAAGTAGTATGTTTAAGAGGAATATGAAGTAGTACGTTTAAGAGGAATATGAAGTAGTATGTTTAAAAGGAATATGAAGTAGTATGTCTAAGAGGAATATGAAGTAGTATGTTTAAGATTAATATGATGTAGTATGTTTTAGAGGAATATGAAGTAGTATGTTTAAGAGGAATATGAAGTAGTATGTTTAAGAGGAATGTGAAGTAGTATGTTTAAGACGAAAATGAAGTAGTATGTTTAAGAGGAATATGAAGTAGTATGTTTAAGAGGAATATGAAGTAGTATGTTTAAGATAAATATGAAGTAGTATATTTAAGAGGAATATGAAGTAGTATGTTTAAGAGGAATATGAAGTAGTATGTTTAAGAGGAATATGAAATAGTATGTCTAAGAGGAATATGAAGTAGTATGTTTAAGATAAATATGAAGTAGTATTTTTAAGAGGAATATGAAGTAGTATGTTTAAGAAGAATATGAAGTAGTATGTTTAAGAGGATTATGAAGTAGTATGTTTAAGAGGAATATGAAGTAGTATATTTTAGAGGACTATGAAGTACTATATTTAAGAGGAATATGAAGTAGTATGTTTTAGAGGAATATGAAGTTGTATGTTTAAGAGGAATATGAAGTAGTATGTTTAAGAAGAATATGAAGTAGTATGTTTAAGAGGAATATGAAGTAGAATGTTTAAGAGGAACATGAAGTAGTATTTTTAACAGGAATATGAAGTAGTATGTTTAAGTGGAATATGAAGTAGTATATTTAAGAGGAATATGAAGTAGTATGTTTAAGTGGAATATGAAGTAGTATATTTCAGAGGAATATGAAGTAGTATATTTAAGAGGAATATGAAGTGGTATGTTAAAGAGGAATATGAAGTAGTATATTTAAGCGGAATATGAAGTAGTATATTTAAGAGGAATATGAAGTATTGTATTTAAGATAAATATGAAGAAGTATATTTAAGAGGAATATGAAGTAGTATGTTTAAGAGGAATATGAAGTAGTATGTTTAAGAGGAATATGAAGTAGTATGTTTAAGAGGAATATGAAGTAGTATGTCTAAGAGGAATATGAAGTAGAATGTTTAAGATTAATATGATGTAGTATGTTTAAGAGGAATGTGAAGTAGACTGTTTAAGAGGAATATGAAGTATTATGTTTAAGGGGAATGTGAAGTTGTATGTTTAAGAGGCAAATGAAGTAGTATGTTTAAGAGGAATATGAAGTAGTATGTTTAAGAGGAATATGAAGTAGTATGTTTAAGACGAATATGAAGTAGTATGTTTAAGAGGAATATGAAGTAGTATATTTAAGAGGAATATTATGTAGTATATTTAAGAGGAATACGAAGTAGTATGTTAAAGAGGAATATGAAGTAGTATATTTAAGCGGAATATGAAGTAGTATGTTTAAGAGGAATATGAAGTAGTATGTTTAATAGGAATATGAAGTAGTATGTTTAAGAGGAATATGAAGTAGTATGTCTAAGAGGAATATGAAGTAGTATGTTTAAGATTAATATAATGTAGTATGCTTAAGAGGAATATGAAGTAGTATGTTTAAGAGGAATATGAAATAGTATGTTTAAGAGGAATGTGAAGTAGTATGTTTAAGAGGAAAATGAAGTAGTATGTTTAAGAGGAATATGAAGTAGTATGTTTAAGAGGAATATGAAGTACTATGTTTAAGATAAATATGAAGTAGTATATTTAAGAGGAATATGAAGTAGTATGTTTAAGAGGAATTTGAAGTAGTATGTTTAAGAGGAATATGAAGTAGTATGTTTAAGAGGAATATGAAGTAGTATGTTTAAGAGGAATAAAAAGTAGTAAGTTTAAGAGGAATATGAAGTAGTATGTTTAAGAGGAATATGAAGTAGTATGTTTAAGAGGAATATGAAGTAGAATGTTTAAGAGGAAAATGAAGTAGTATGTTTAAGAGGAATATGAAGTAGTATGTTTAAGAGGAATATGAAGTAGTGTGTTTAAGAGCAATATGATGTAGTATATTTAGGAGGAATATGAAGTAGTAAATTTAAGAGGAATATGAAGTAGTATATTTAAGAGGAATGCGAAGTAGTGTATTTAAAAGGAATTTGAAGTAGTATGTTTAAGAGGAATATGAAGTAGCATGTTAAAGAGGAATATGAAGTAATATATTTAAGCGGATTATGAAGTAGTATATTTAAGAGGAATATGAAGTAGTATATTTAAGATGAATATGAAGTAGTATATTTAAGAGGAATATGAAGTTGTATGTTTAAGAGGAATATGAAGTAGTATGTTTAAGAGGAATATGAAGTAGTATGTTTAAGAGGAATATGAAGTAGTATATCTAAGAAGAATATGAAGTAGTATGTTTAAGATTAATATGATGTAGTATGTTTAAGAGGAATATGAAGTAGTATGTTTAAGAGGAATATGAAGTAGTATGTTTAAGAGGAATATGAAGTAGTATGTTTAAGAGGAAAATGAAGTAGTATGTTTAAGATGAATATGAAGTAGTATGTTTAAGAGGAATACGAAGTAGTATGTTTAAGATAAATATGAAGTAGTATGTTTAAGAGGAATATGAAGTAGTATGTTTAGGAGGAATATGAAGTAGTATGTTTAAGAGGAATATGAAGTAGTATGTTTAAGAGGAATATGAAGTAGTATGTTTAAGAGGAATCTAAGGTAGTATGTTTAAGAGGAATATGAAGTATTATTTTTAAGAGGAATATGAAGTAGTATGTTTAAGAGGAATATAAAGTAGTATGTTTAAGAGGAATATGAAGTAGAATATTTAAGAGGAATATAAAGTAGTATATTTAAGAGGAATATGAATTAGTATGTTTAAGAGGAATATGAAGTAGTATGTTTAAGAGGAATATGAAGTAGTATGTTTAAGAGGAATATAAAGTAGTATGCTCAAGAGGAATATGAAGTAGTATGTTTAAGAGGAATATGAAATAGTATGTTTAAGAAGAATATGAAGTAGTATATTTAAGAGGAATATGATTTAGTATATTTAAGATGAATATGAAGTAGTATGTTTAAGAGGAATATGAAGTAGTATGTTTAAGAGGAATCTAAGGTTGTATGTTTAAGAGGAATATGAAGCATTATTTTTAAGAGGAATATGAAGTAGCATGTTAAAGAGGAATATGAAGTAATATATTTAAGCGGATTATGAAGTAGTATATTTAAGAGGAATATGAAGTAGTATATTTAAGATGAATATGAAGTAGTATATTTAAGAGGAATATGAATTTGTATGTTTAAGAGGAATATGAAGTAGTATGTTTAAGAGGAATATGAAGTAGTATGTTTAAGAGGAATATGAAGTAGTATATCTAAGAGGAATATGAAGTAGTATGTTTAAGATTAATATGATGTAGTATGTTTAAGAGGAATATGAAGTAGTATGTTTAAGAGGAATATGAAGTAGTATCTTTAAGAGGAATATGAAGTAGTATGTTTAAGAGGAAAATGAAGTAGTATGTTTAAGATGAATATGAAGTAGTATGTTTAAGAGGAATACGAAGTAGTATGTTTAAGATAAATATGAAGTAGTATGTTTAAGAGGAATATGAAGTAGTATGTTTAAGAGGAATATGAAGTAGTATGTTTAAGAGGAATATGAAGTAGTATGTTTAAGAGGAATATGAAGTAGTATGTTTAAGAGGAATCTAAGGTAGTATGTTTAAGAGGAATATGAAGTATTATTTTTAAGAGGAATATGAAGTAGTATGTTTAAGAGGAATATGAAGTAGTATGTTTAAGAGGAATATGAAGTAGTATGTTGAAGAGGAATATGAAGTAGTATGCTCAAGAGGAATATGAAGTAGTATATTTAAGAGGAATATGAAGTAGTATGTTTAAGAGGAATATGAAGTAGTATGTTTAAGAGGAATCTAAGGTTGTATGTTTAAGTGGAATATGAAGCATTATTTTTAAGAGGAATATGAAGTAGTATGTTTAAGAGGAATATGAAGTAGTATGTTTAAGAGGAATATGAAATAGTATGTTTAAGAGGAATATGAAGTAGTATGTTTAAAAGGAATAAAAAGTAGTATGTTTAAGAGGAATATGAAGTAGTATGTTTAAGAGGAATATGAAGTAGTATGTTTAAGAGGAATATGAAGTAGTATGTTTAAGAGAAAAATGAAGTAGTATGTTTAAGAGGAATATGAAGTAGTATGTTTAAGAGGAATATGAAGTAGTATGTTTAAGAGAAATATGAAGTAGTATGTTTAAGAGGAATATGAAGTAGTCTTTTTAAAAGGAATATGAAGTAGTATGTTTAAGAGGAATATGAAGTAGTATGTTTAAGAGGAATATGAAGTTGTATGTTTAAGAGGAATATGAAGTAGTATGTTTAAGTGGAATATGAAGTAGAATATTTAAGAGGAATATGAAGTAGTTTGTTTAAGGGGAATATGAAGTAGTATATTTCAGAGGAATATGAAGTAGTATATTTAAGAGGAATATGAAGTGGTATGTTTAAGAGGAATATGAAGTAGTATATTTAAGAGGAATATGAAGTAGTATGTTTAAGAGGAATATGAAGTAGTATATTTAAGAGGAATATGAAGTAGTATGTTGAAGAGGAATATGAAGTATTATGTTTAAGAGGAATATGGAGTAGTATGTTTAAGAGGAATATGAAGTAGTATGTTTAAGAGGAATATGATGTAGTATATTTAAGAGGAATATGAAGTAGTATGTTTAAGAGGAATATAAAGTATTATGTTTAAGAGGAATATGAAGTAGTATGTTTAAGAGGAATATGAAGTAGTATGTTTAAGAGGAATATAAAATAGTATGGTTAAGAGGAATATGAATTAATATGTTTATGAGGAATATGAAGTAGTATATTTAAGAGGAATATGAAGTAGTATGTTTAAGAGGAGTATGAAGTAGTATGTTTAAGAGGAATTGAAGTAGTATGTTTTTAGACGAATATGAAGTAGTATGTTTAAGAGGAATATAAGGTAGTATGTTTAAGAGGAATATGAAGTAGTATGTTTAAGAGGAATATGCAGTAGTATATTTAAGAGGAATATGAAGTAGTATATTTAAGAGGAATATGAAGTAGTTTGTTTAAGAGTATAATGAAGTAGTATGTTTAAGAGGAATATGAAGTAGTATATTTAAGAGGAATAAGAAGTAGTATGTTTAAGAGGAATATGAAGTAGTATGTTTAAGAGTAATATGAAGTAGTATGTTTAAGAGGAAAATGAAGTAGTATATTTAAGAGGAATATGCAGTTGTATATTTAAGAGGAATATGAAGTAGGATATTTAAGAGAAATATGAAGTCGTATGTTTAAGAGGAATATGAATTAGTATATTTAAGAGAAATATGAAGTAGTATGTTTAAGAGGAATATGAAGTAGTATGTTTAAGAGGAATATGAAGTAGTATGTTTAAGAGGAATATGAAGTAGTATGTTTTAGAGGGATATGCAGCAGTATGTTTAAGAGGAATATGAAGTAGTATATTTAAGAGGAATATGAAGTAGTATGTTTAAGAGGAATATGAAGTAGTATTTTTAAGAGGAATATGCGGTAATATATTTAAAAGGAATATGAAGTAGTATGTTTAAGAGGAATATGAATTAGTATGCTTAAGAGGAATATGAAGTAGTATGTTTAAGAGGAATATGAAGTAGTATATTTAAGAGGAATATGAAGTAGTATGTTTAAGAGGAATATGAAGTAGTATGTTTAAGAGGAATATGAAGTAGTATGTTTAAGAGGAATAAGAAGTAGTATGTTTAAGAGGAATATGAAGTAGTATGTTTAACAGGTATATGAAGTAGTATGTTTGAGAGGAATATGAAGTAGTATGATTAAGAGGAATATGAATTAGTATGTTTAAGAGGAATATGAAGTATTATGTGTAAGAGGAATATGAAGTAGTATGTTTAAGAGGAATATGAAGTAGTATGTTTAAGAGGAATATGAAGTAGTATGTTTAAGAGGAACATGAAGTAGTATGTTTAAGAGGAATATGAAGTAGTATGTTTAAGAGAAATATGAAGTAGTATATTTAAGAGGAATATGAAGTAGCATATTTAAGAGGAATATGAAGTATTATATTTAAGAGGAATATGAAGTCGTATGTTTAAGAGGAATATGAAGTAGTATAATGAAGAGGAATATGAAATAGTATATTTAAGAAGAATATGAAGTAGTATGTTTAAGAGGAATATGCAGTAGTATATTTAAGAGGAATATGCGGTAGTATATTTAAGAGGAATATGAAGTAGTATGTTTAAGAGGAATATGAAGTAGTATGTTTAAGAGGAATATGAAGTAGTATATTTAAGAGGAATATGAAGTTGTATGTTTAAGAGGAATATAAGGTAGTATGTTTAAGAGGAATATGAAGTAGTATGTTTAAAAGGAATATGAAGTTGTATATTTAAGAGGCATATGAAGTAGTTTGTTTAAGAGGAATATGAAGTAGTATGTTTAAGAGGAAAATTAAGTAGTATGTTTAAGAGGAATATGAAGTAGTATATTTATGAGGAATATGAAGTAGTATATTTAAGAGGAACATGAAGTAGTATGTTTAAGAGGAATATGAAGTAGTTTATTTAAGAGGAATATGAAGTAGTATGCTTAAGAGGAATATGAAGTAGTATAGTTAAGAGGAATATGAAGTAGTATGTTCAAGAGGAATATGAAGTAGTATGTTTAAGAGGAATATGAAGTATTATATTTAAGAGGAATATGCAGTAGTATATTTAAGAGGAATATGCAGTTGTATATTTAAGAGGAATATGAAGTAGGATATTTAAGAGGAATATGAAGTAGTATGTTTAAGATGAATATGAAGTAGTATGTTTAAGAGGAATATGAAGTAGTATGTTTAAGAGGAATATGAAGTAGTATGTTTAAGAGGAATATGAAGTAGTATGTTTAAGAGGAATATGAAGTAGTATGTTTAAGAGGGATATGCAGCAGTATGTTTAAGAGGAATATAAAGTAGTATGTTTAAGAGGAATATGAAGTAGTATGTTTCAGAGGAATATGAAGTAGTATGTTTAAGAGGAATATGCGGTAATATATTTAAAAGGAATATGAAGTAGTATGTTAAAGAGGAATATGAATTAGTATGTTTAAGAGGAATATGAAGTAGTATGTTTAAGAGGAATATGAAGTAGTATATTTAGAGGAATATGAAGTAGTATGTTTAAGAGGATTATGAAGTAGTATGTTTAAGGGGAATATGAAGTAGTATGTTTAAGAGGAATATGAAGTAGTATGTTTAAGAGGAATATGAAGTAGTATGTTTAAGAGGAATATGAAGTAGTATGTTTAAGAGGAATGTGAAGTAGTATGATTAAGAGGAATATGAATTAGTGTGTTTAAGAGGAATATGAAGTTTTATGTGTAAGAGGAATATGAAGTAGTATGTTTAAGAGGAATATGAAGTAGTATGTTTAAGAGGAATATGAAGTAGTATATTTAAGAGGACTATGAAGTAGTATGTTTAAGAGGAATATGAAGTAGTATATTTAAGAGGAATATGAAGTAGTATTATTAAGAGGAATATGAAGTATTATGTTTAAGCGGAATATGAAGTAGTATATTTAAGATTAATATAAAGTAGTATATTTTAGAGAAATATGAAGTAGTATGTTTAAGAGGAATATGAAGTAGTATGTGTAAGAGGAATATGAAGTAGTATGTTTAAGAGGAATATGAAGTAGTATGTTTAAGAGGAATATGAAGTAGTATGTTTAAGTGGAATATAAAGTAGTATGTTTAACAGGAATATGAAGTAGTGTATGCTTAAGAGGAATATGAAGTAATATGTTTAAGAAGAATATGAAGTAGTATATTTAAGAGGAATATGAAGTAGTATGTTTAAGAGGAATATGAAGTAGTATGTTTAAGAGGAATATGAAGTAGTATGTTTAAGAGGAATATGAAGTAGTATGTTTAAGAGAAATATGCAGTAGTACATTTAAGAGGAATATGAAAAAGTATATTTAAGAGGAATATGAAGTAGTATGTTTAAGAGGAATATGAAGTAGTATGTTTAAGAGGAATATGAAGTAGTATGTTTAAGAGGAATATGAAGTAGTATGTTTAAGAGGAATATGAAGTAGTATGTTTAAGTGGAATATAAAGTAGTATGTTTAACAGGAATATGAAGTAGTGTATGCTTAAGAGGAATATGAAGTAATATGTTTAAGAAGAATATGAAGTAGTATATTTAAGAGGAATATGAAGTAGTATGTTTAAGAGGAATATGAAGTAGTATGTTTAAGAGGAATATGAAGTAGTATGTTTAAGAGGAATATGAAGTAGTATGTTTAAGAGGAATATGAAGTAGTATGTTTAAGTGGAATATAAAGTAGTATGTTTAACAGGAATATGAAGTAGTGTATGCTTAAGAGGAATATGAAGTAATATGTTTAAGAAGAATATGAAGTAGTATATTTAAGAGGAATATGAAGTAGTATGTTTAAGAGGAATATGAAGTAGTATGTTTAAGAGGAATATGAAGTAGTATGTTTAAGAGGAATATGAAGTAGTATGTTTAAGAGAAATATGCAGTAGTATATTTAAGAGGAATATGAAAAAGTATATTTAAGAGGAATATGAAGTAGTATGTTTAAGAGGAATATGAAGTAGTATGTTTAAGAGGAATATGAAGTAGTATGTTTAAGAGGAATATGAAGTAGTATGTTTAAGAGAAATATGCAGTAGTATATTTAAGAGGAATATGAAAAAGTATATTTAAGAGGAATATGAAGTAGTATGTGTAAGAGGAATATGAAGTAGTATGTTTAAGAGGAATATGAAGTAGTATGTTTAAGAGGAATATGAAGTAGTATGTTTAAGTGGAATATAAAGTAGTATGTTTAACAGGAATATGAAGTAGTGTATGCTTAAGAGGAATATGAAGTAGTATGTTTAAAAGGAATATGAAGTAGTATGTTTAAGAGGAATATGAATTAGTATGCTTAAGAGGAATATGAAGTAGTATGTTTAAGAGGAATATGAAGTAGTATATTTAAGAGGAATATGAAGTAGTATGTTTAAGAGGAATATGAAGTAGTATGTTTAAGAGGAATATGAAGTAGTATGTTTAAGAGGAATAAGAAGTAGTATGTTTAAGAGGAATATGAAGTAGTATGTTTAACAGGTATATGAAGTAGTATGTTTGAGAGGAATATGAAGTAGTATGATTAAGAGGAATATGAATTAGTATGTTTAAGAGGAATATGAAGTATTATGTGTAAGAGGAATATGAAGTAGTATGTTTAAGAGGAATATGAAGTAGTATGTTTAAGAGGAATATGAAGTAGTATGTTTAAGAGGAACATGAAGTAGTATGTTTAAGAGGAATATGAAGTAGTATGTTTAAGAGAAATATGAAGTAGTATATTTAAGAGGAATATGAAGTAGCATATTTAAGAGGAATATGAAGTATTATATTTAAGAGGAATATGAAGTCGTATGTTTAAGAGGAATATGAAGTAGTATAATGAAGAGGAATATGAAATAGTATATTTAAGAAGAATATGAAGTAGTATGTTTAAGAGGAATATGCAGTAGTATATTTAAGAGGAATATGCGGTAGTATATTTAAGAGGAATATGAAGTAGTATGTTTAAGAGGAATATGAAGTAGTATGTTTAAGAGGAATATGAAGTAGTATATTTAAGAGGAATATGAAGTTGTATGTTTAAGAGGAATATAAGGTAGTATGTTTAAGAGGAATATGAAGTAGTATGTTTAAAAGGAATATGAAGTTGTATATTTAAGAGGCATATGAAGTAGTTTGTTTAAGAGGAATATGAAGTAGTATGTTTAAGAGGAAAATTAAGTAGTATGTTTAAGAGGAATATGAAGTAGTATATTTATGAGGAATATGAAGTAGTATATTTAAGAGGAACATGAAGTAGTATGTTTAAGAGGAATATGAAGTAGTTTATTTAAGAGGAATATGAAGTAGTATGCTTAAGAGGAATATGAAGTAGTATAGTTAAGAGGAATATGAAGTAGTATGTTCAAGAGGAATATGAAGTAGTATGTTTAAGAGGAATATGAAGTATTATATTTAAGA
Source organism: Atherix ibis (assembly GCA_958298945.1). Taxonomy (NCBI): domain Eukaryota; kingdom Metazoa; phylum Arthropoda; class Insecta; order Diptera; family Athericidae; genus Atherix; species Atherix ibis. The sequence continues at coordinate 62,943,218 of OY282608.1, read as the reverse complement.
GGAATATGCAGTAGTATATTTAAGAGGAATATGCAGTTGTATATTTAAGAGGAATATGAAGTAGGATATTTAAGAGGAATATGAAGTAGTATGTTTAAGATGAATATGAAGTAGTATGTTTAAGAGGAATATGAAGTAGTATGTTTAAGAGGAATATGAAGTAGTATGTTTAAGAGGAATATGAAGTAGTATGTTTAAGAGGAATATGAAGTAGTATGTTTAAGAGGGATATGCAGCAGTATGTTTAAGAGGAATATAAAGTAGTATGTTTAAGAGGAATATGAAGTAGTATGTTTCAGAGGAATATGAAGTAGTATGTTTAAGAGGAATATGCGGTAATATATTTAAAAGGAATATGAAGTAGTATGTTAAAGAGGAATATGAATTAGTATGTTTAAGAGGAATATGAAGTAGTATGTTTAAGAGGAATATGAAGTAGTATATTTAGAGGAATATGAAGTAGTATGTTTAAGAGGATTATGAAGTAGTATGTTTAAGGGGAATATGAAGTAGTATGTTTAAGAGGAATATGAAGTAGTATGTTTAAGAGGAATATGAAGTAGTATGTTTAAGAGGAATATGAAGTAGTATGTTTAAGAGGAATGTGAAGTAGTATGATTAAGAGGAATATGAATTAGTGTGTTTAAGAGGAATATGAAGTTTTATGTGCAAGAGGAATATGAAGTAGTATGTTTAAGAGGAATATGAAGTAGTATGTTTAAGAGGAATATGAAGTAGTATATTTAAGAGGACTATGAAGTAGTATGTTTAAGAGGAATATGAAGTAGTATATTTAAGAGGAATATGAAGTAGTATTATTAAGAGGAATATGAAGTATTATGTTTAAGCGGAATATGAAGTAGTATATTTAAGATTAATATAAAGTAGTATATTTTAGAGAAATATGAAGTAGTATGTTTAAGAGGAATATGAAGTAGTATGTGTAAGAGGAATATGAAGTAGTATGTTTAAGAGGAATATGAAGTAGTATGTTTAAGAGGAATATGAAGTAGTATGTTTAAGTGGAATATAAAGTAGTATGTTTAACAGGAATATGAAGTAGTGTATGCTTAAGAGGAATATGAAGTAATATGTTTAAGAAGAATATGAAGTAGTATATTTAAGAGGAATATGAAGTAGTATGTTTAAGAGGAATATGAAGTAGTATGTTTAAGAGGAATATGAAGTAGTATGTTTAAGAGGAATATGAAGTAGTATGTTTAAGAGAAATATGCAGTAGTACATTTAAGAGGAATATGAAAAAGTATATTTAAGAGGAATATGAAGTAGTATGTTTAAGAGGAATATGAAGTAGTATGTTTAAGAGGAATATGAAGTAGTATGTTTAAGAGGAATATGAAGTAGTATGTTTAAGAGGAATATGAAGTAGTATGTTTAAGTGGAATATAAAGTAGTATGTTTAACAGGAATATGAAGTAGTGTATGCTTAAGAGGAATATGAAGTAATATGTTTAAGAAGAATATGAAGTAGTATATTTAAGAGGAATATGAAGTAGTATGTTTAAGAGGAATATGAAGTAGTATGTTTAAGAGGAATATGAAGTAGTATGTTTAAGAGGAATATGAAGTAGTATGTTTAAGAGGAATATGAAGTAGTATGTTTAAGTGGAATATAAAGTAGTATGTTTAACAGGAATATGAAGTAGTGTATGCTTAAGAGGAATATGAAGTAATATGTTTAAGAAGAATATGAAGTAGTATATTTAAGAGGAATATGAAGTAGTATGTTTAAGAGGAATATGAAGTAGTATGTTTAAGAGGAATATGAAGTAGTATGTTTAAGAGGAATATGAAGTAGTATGTTTAAGAGAAATATGCAGTAGTATATTTAAGAGGAATATGAAAAAGTATATTTAAGAGGAATATGAAGTAGTATGTTTAAGAGGAATATGAAGTAGTATGTTTAAGAGGAATATGAAGTAGTATGTTTAAGAGGAATATGAAGAAGTATGTTTAAGAGAAATATGCAGTAGTATATTTAAGAGGAATATGAAAAAGTATATTTAAGAGGAATATGAAGTAGTATGTGTAAGAGGAATATGAAGTAGTATGTTTAAGAGGAATATGAAGTAGTATGTTTAAGAGGAATATGAAGTAGTATGTTTAAGTGGAATATAAAGTAGTATGTTTAACAGGAATATGAAGTAGTGTATGCTTAAGAGGAATATGAAGTAGTATGTTTAAGAGGAATATGAAGTAGTATGTTTAAGAGGAATATGAAGTAGTATGTTTAAGAGGGATATGCAGCAGTATGTTTAAGAGGAATATAAAGTAGTATGTTTAAGAGGAATATGAAGTAGTATGTTTCAGAGGAATATGAAGTAGTATGTTAAAGAGGAATATGCGGTAATATATTTAAAAGGAATATGAAGTAGTATGTTAAAGAGGAATATGAATTAGTATGTTTAAGAGGAATATGAAGTAGTATGTTTAAGAGGAATATGAAGTAGTATATTTAGAGGAATATGAAGTAGTATGTTTAAGAGGATTATGAAGTAGTATGTTTAAGGAGAATATGAAGTATTATGTTTAAGAGGAATATGAAGTAGTATGTTTAAGAGGAATATGAAGTAGTATGTTTAAGAGGAATATGAAGTAGTATGTTTAAGAGGAATGTGAAGTAGTATGATTAAGAGGAATATGAATTAGTGTGTTTAAGAGGAATATGAAGTTTTATGTGTAAGAGGAATATGAAGTAGTATGTTTAAGAGGAATATGAAGTAGTATGTTTAAGAGGAATATGAAGTAGTATATTTAAGAGGACTATGAAGTAGTATGTTTAAGAGGAATATGAAGTAGTATATTTAAGAGGAATATGAAGTAGTATTATTAAGAGGAATATGAAGTATTATGTATAAGCGGAATATGAAGTAGTATATTTAAGATTAATATAAAGTAGTATATTTTAGAGAAATATGAAGTAGTATGTTTAAGAGGAATATGAAGTAGTATGTGTAAGAGGAATATGAAGTAGTATGTTTAAGAGGAATATGAAGTAGTATGTTTAAGAGGAATATGAAGTAGTATGTTTAAGTGGAATATAAAGTAGTATGTTTGACAGGAATATGAAGTAGTGTATGGTTAAGAGGAATATGAAGTAATATGTTTAAGAAGAATATGAAGTAGTATATTTAAGAGGAATATGAAGTAGTATGTTTAAGAGGAATATGAAGTAGTATGTTTAAGAGGAATATGAAGTAGTATGTTTAAGAGGAATATGAAGTAGTATGTTTAAGAGAAATATGCAGTAGTATATTTAAGAGGAATATGAAAAAGTATATTTAAGAGGAATATGAAGTAGTATGTTTAAGAGGAATATGAAGTAGTATGTTTAAGAGGAATATGAAGTAGTATGTTCAAGTGGAATATGAAGTAGTATGTTTAAGAGGAATATGAAGTAGAATGTTTAGAGGAATATGAAGCAGCATGTTTAAGAGGAATATGAAGTAGTATGTTTAAGAGGAATATGAAGTAGTATATTTAAGAGGAATATGAAGTAGTATGTTTAAGAGGAATATGAAGTAGTATATTTCAGAGGAATATGAAGTAGCATATTTAAGAGGAATATGAAGTAGTATGTTTAAGAGGAATATGAAGTAGTATATTAAAGAGGAATATGAAGTAGTATGTTTAAGAGGAATATGAAGTAGTATATTTAAGAGGAATATGAAGTAGTATGTTTAAGAGGAATATCAAGAATTATGTTTAAGAGGAATATTAAGTAGTATGTTTAAGAGGAATATGAAGTAGTATGTTTAAGAGGAATATGAAGTAGTATATTTAAGAGGAATATGAAGTAGTATGTTTAAGAGGAATATGAAGTAGTATGTTTAAGAGGAATATGAAGTAGTATGTTTAAGACGAATATGAAGTGGTATGTTTAAGAGCAATATGAAGTAGTATATTTAAGAGGAATATGAAGTAGTTTGTTTAAGAGGAATATGAAGTATTATATTTAAGAGTAATATGAAGTAGTATATTTAAGAGGAATATGAAGAAGTATATTTAAGAGGAATATGAAGTAGTATGTTTAAGAGAAATATGAAGTATTATGTTTAAGAGGAATATGAAGTAGTATGTTTAAGTGGAATATGAAGTAGTATGTTTAAGAGGAATATGAAGTAGTATGTTTAAGAGGAATAAGAAGTAGTATGTATAAGAGGAATATGAAGTAGTATGTTTAAGAGGAATATGAAGTAGTATGTTTAAGAGGAATATGCAGTAGTATATTTCAGAGGAATATGAAGAAGTATATTTAAGAGGAATATGAAGTAGTATGTTTAGGAGGAATATGAAGTAGTATGTTTAAGAAGAACATGAAGTAGTATGTTCAAGTGGAATATGAAGTAGTATGTTTAAGAGGAATATGAAGTAGTATGTTTAAGAGGAATATGAAGTGGTATGTTTAAGAGGAATATGAAGTAGTATGTTTAAGAGGAATATGAAGTAGTATGTTTAAGTGGAATATAAAGTAGTATGTTTAACAGGAATATGAAGTAGTGTATGCTTAAGAGGAATATGAAGTAATATGTTTAAGAAGAATATGAAGTAGTATATGTAAGAGGAATATGAAGTAGTATGTTTAAGAGGAATATGAAGTAGTATGTTTAAGAGGAATATGAAGTAGTATGTTTAAGTGGAATATAAAGTAGTATGTTTAACAGGAATATGAAGTAGTGTATGCTTAAGAGGAATATGAAGTAATATGTTTAAGAAGAATATGAAGTAGTATATTTAAGAGGAATATGAAGTAGTATGTTTAAGAGGAATATGAAGTAGTATGTTTAAGAGGAATATGAAGTAGTATGTTTAAGAGGAATATGAAGTAGTATGTTTAAGAGAAATATGCAGTAGTATATTTAAGAGGAATATGAAGAAGTATATTTAAGAGGAATATGAAGTAGTATGTTTAAGAGGAATATGAAGTAGTATGTTTAAGAGCAATAAGAAGTAGTATGTTTAAGTGGAATATGAAGTAGTATGTTTAAGAGGAATATGAAGTAGAATGTTTAAGAGGAATATGAAGCAGCATGTTTAAGAGGAATATGAAGTAGTATGTTTAAGAGGAATATGAAGTAGTATATTTAAGAGGAATATGAAGTAGTATGTTTAAGAGGAATATGAAGTAGTATGTTTAAGAGGAATATGAAGTAGTATATTTAAGAGGACTATGAAGTAGTATGTTTAAGAGGAATATGAAGTAGTATATTTAAGAGGAATATGAAGTAGTATTATTAAGAGGAATGTGAAGTATTATGTTTAAGCGGAATATGAAGTAGTATATTTAAGATTAATATAAAGTAGTATATTTTAGAGAAATATGAAGTAGTATGTTTAAGAGGAATATGAAGTAGTATGTGTAAGAGGAATATGAAGTAGTATGTTTAAGAGGAATATGAAGTAGTATGTTTAAGAGGAATATGAAGTAGTATGTTTAAGTGGAATATAAAGTAGTATGTTTAACAGGAATATGAAGTAGTGTATGCTTAAGAGGAATATGAAGTAATATGTTTAAGAAGAATATGAAGTAGTATATTTAAGAGGAATATGAAGTAGTATGTTTAAGAGGAATATGAAGTAGTATGTTTAAGAGGAATATGAAGTAGTATGTTTAAGAGGAATATGAAGTAGTATGTTTAAGAGAAATATGCAGTAGTATATTTAAGAGGAATATGAAAAAGTATATTTAAGAGGAATATGAAGTAGTATGTTTAAGAGGAATATGAAGTAGTATGTTTAAGAGGAATATGAAGTAGTATGTTTAAGTGGAATATGAAGTAGTATGTTTAAGAGGAATATGAAGTAGAATGTTTAAGAGGAATATGAAGCAGCATGTTTAAGAGGAATATGAAGTAGTATGTTTAAGAGGAATATGAAGTAGTATATTTAAGAGGAATATGAAGTAGTATGTTTAAGAGGAATATGAAGTAGTATATTTCAGAGGAATATGAAGTAGCATATTTAAGAGGAATATGAAGTAGTATGTTTAAGAGGAATATGAAGTAGTATATTAAAGAAGAATATGAAGTAGTATGTTTAAGAGGAATATGAAGTAGTATATTTAAGAGGAATATGAAGTAGTATGTTTAAGAGGAATATCAAGAATTATGTTTAAGAGGAATATTAAGTAGTATGTTTAAGAGGAATATGAAGTAGTATGTTTAAGAGGAATATGAAGTAGTATATTTAAGAGGAATATGAAGTAGTATGTTTAAGAGGAATATGAAGTAGTATGTTTAAGAGGAATATGAAGTAGTATGTTTAAGACGAATATGAAGTAGTATGTTTAAGAGCAATATGAAGTAGTATATTTAAGAGGAATATGAAGTAGTTTGTTTAAGAGGAATATGAAGTATTATATTTAAGAGTAATATGAAGTAGTATATTTAAGAGGAATATGAAGAAGTATATTTAAGAGGAATATGAAGTAGTATGTTTAAGAGAAATATGAAGTATTATGTTTAAGAGGAATATGAAGTAGTATGTTTAAGTGGAATATGAAGTAGTATGTTTAAGAGGAATATGAAGTAGTATGTTTAAGAGGAATAATAAGTAGTATGTATAAGAGGAATATGAAGTAGTATGTTTAAGAGGTATATGAAGTAGTATGTTTAAGAGGAATATGCAGTAGTATATTTCAGAGGAATATGAAGAAGTATATTTAAGAGGAATATGAAGTAGTATGTTTAGGAGGAATATGAAGTAGTATGTTTAAGAAGAACATGAAGTAGTATGTTCAAGTGGAATATGAAGTAGTATGTTTAAGAGGAATATGAAGTAGTATGTTTAAGAGGAATATGAAGTGGTATGTTTAAGAGGAATATGAAGTAGTATGTTTAAGAGAAATATGAAGTAGTATGTTTAAGTGGAATATAAAGTAGTATGTTTAACAGGAATATGAAGTAGTGTATGCTTAAGAGGAATATGAAGTAATATGTTTAAGAAGAATATGAAGTAGTATATGTAAGAGGAATATGAAGTAGTATGTTTAAGAGGAATATGAAGTAGTATGTTTAAGAGGAATATGAAGTAGTATGTTTAAGTGGAATATAAAGTAGTATGTTTAACAGGAATATGAAGTAGTGTATGCTTAAGAGGAATATGAAGTAATATGTTTAAGAAGAATATGAAGTAGTATATTTAAGAGGAATATGAAGTAGTATGTTTAAGAGGAATATGAAGTAGTATGTTTAAGAGGAATATGAAGTAGTATGTTTAAGAGGAATATGAAGTAGTATGTTTAAGAGAAATATGCAGTAGTATATTTAAGAGGAATATGAAGTAGAATGTTTAAGAGGAATATGAAGCAGCATGTTTAAGAGGAATATGAAGTAGTATGTTTAAGAGGAATATGAAGTAGTATATTTAAGAGGAATATGAAGTAGTATGTTTAAGAGGAATATGAAGTAGTATGTTTAAGAGGAATATGAAGTAGTATATTTAAGAGGACTATGAAGTAGTATGTTTAAGAGGAATATGAAGTAGTATATTTAAGAGGAATATGAAGTAGTATTATTAAGAGGAATATGAAGTATTATGTTTAAGCGGAATATGAAGTAGTATATTTAAGATTAATATAAAGTAGTATATTTTAGAGAAATATGAAGTAGTATGTTTAAGAGGAATATGAAGTAGTATGTGTAAGAGGAATATGAAGTAGTATGTTTAAGAGGAATATGAAGTAGTATGTTTAAGAGGAATATGAAGTAGTATGTTTAAGTGGAATATAAAGTAGTATGTTTAACAGGAATATGAAGTAGTGTATGCTTAAGAGGAATATGAAGTAATATGTTTAAGAAGAATATGAAGTAGTATATTTAAGAGGAATATGAAGTAGTATGTTTAAGAGGAATATGAAGTAGTATGTTTAAGAGGAATATGAAGTAGTATGTTTAAGAGGAATATGAAGTAGTATGTTTAAGAGAAATATGCAGTAGTATATTTAAGAGGAATATGAAACAGTATATTTAAGAGGAATATGAAGTAGTATGTTTAAGAGGAATATGAAGTAGTATGTTTAAGAGGAATATGAAGTAGTATGTTTAAGTGGAATATGAAGTAGTATGTTTAAGAGGAATATGAAGTAGAATGTTTAAGAGGAATATGAAGCAGCATGTTTAAGAGGAATATGAAGTAGTATGTTTAAGAGGAATATGAAGTAGTATATTTAAGAGGAATATGAAGTAGTATGTTTAAGAGGAATATGAAGTAGTATATTTCAGAGGAATATGAAGTAGCATATTTAAGAGGAATATGAAGTAGTATGTTTAAGAGGAATATGAAGTAGTATATTAAAGAGGAATATGAAGTAGTATGTTTAAGAGGAATATGAAGTAGTATATTTAAGAGGAATATGAAGTAGTATGTTTAAGAGGAATATCAAGAATTATGTTTAAGAGGAATATTAAGTAGTATGTTTAAGAGGAATATGAAGTAGTATGTTTAAGAGGAATATGAAGTAGTATATTTAAGAGGAATATGAAGTAGTATGTTTAAGAGGAATATGAAGTAGTATGTTTAAGAGGAATATGAAGTGGTATGTTTACGACGAATATGAAGTAGTATGTTTAAGAGCAATATGAAGTAGTATATTTAAGAGGAATATGAAGTAGTTTGTTTAAGAGGAATATGAAGTATTATATTTAAGAGTAATATGAAGTAGTATATTTAAGAGGAATATGAAGAAGTATATTTAAGAGGAATATGAAGTAGTATGTTTAAGAGAAATATGAAGTATTATGTTTAAGAGGAATATGAAGTAGTATGTTTAAGTGGAATATGAAGTAGTATGTTTAAGAGGAATATGAAGTAGTATGTTTAAGAGGAATAAGAAGTAGTATGTATAAGAGGAATATGAAGTAGTATGTTTAAGAGGAATATGAAGTAGTATGTTTAAGAGGAATATGCAGTAGTATATTTCAGAGGAATATGAAGAAGTATATTTAAGAGGAATATGAAGTAGTATGTTTAGGAGGAATATGAAGTAGTATGTTTAAGAAGAACATGAAGTAGTATGTTCAAGTGGAATATGAAGTAGTATGTTTAAGAGGAATATGCAGTAGTATATTTCAGAGGAATATGAAGAAGTATATTTAAGAGGAATATGAAGTAGTATGTTTAGGAGGAATATGAAGTAGTATGTTTAAGAAGAACATGAAGTAGTATGTTCAAGTGGAATATGAAGTAGTATGTTTAAGAGGAATATGAAGTAGTATGTTTAAGAGGAATATGAAGTGGTATGTTTAAGAGGAATATGAAGTAGTATGTTTAAGAGGAATATGAAGTAGTATGTTTAAGTGGAATATAAAGTAGTATGTTTAACAGGAATATGAAGTAGTGTATGCTTAAGAGGAATATAAAGTAATATGTTTAAGAAGAATATGAAGTAGTATATGTAAGAGGAATATGAAGTAGTATGTTTAAGAGGAATATGAAGTAGTATGTTTAAGAGGAATATGAAGTAGTATGTTTAAGTGGAATATAAAGTAGTATGTTTAACAGGAATATGAAGTAGTGTATGCTTAAGAGGAATATGAAGTAATATGTTTAAGAAGAATATGAAGTAGTATATTTAAGAGGAATATGAAGTAGTATGTTTAAGAGGAATATGAAGTAGTATGTTTAAGAGGAATATGAAGTAGTATGTTTAAGAGGAATATGAAGTAGTATGTTTAAGAGAAATATGCAGTAGTATATTTAAGAGGAATATGAAGTAGAATGTTTAAGAGGAATATGAAGCAGCATGTTTAAGAGGAATATGAAGTAGTATGTTTAAGAGGAATATGAAGTAGTATATTTAAGAGGAATATGAAGTAGTATGTTTAAGAGGAATATGAAGTAGTATGTTTAAGAGGAATATGAAGTAGTATATTTAAGAGGACTATGAAGTAGTATGTTTAAGAGGAATATGAAGTAGTATATTTAAGAGGAATATGAAGTAGTATTATTAAGAGGAATATGAAGTATTATGTTTAAGCGGAATATGAAGTAGTATATTTAAGATTAATATAAAGTAGTATATTTTAGAGAAATATGAAGTAGTATGTTTAAGAGGAATATGAAGTAGTATGTGTAAGAGGAATATGAAGTAGTATGTTTAAGAGGAATATGAAGTAGTATGTTTAAGAGGAATATGAAGTAGTATGTTTAAGTGGAATATAAAGTAGTATGTTTAACAGGAATATGAAGTAGTGTATGCTTAAGAGGAATATGAAGTAATATGTTTAAGAAGAATATGAAGTAGTATATTTAAGAGGAATATGAAGTAGTATGTTTAAGAGGAATATGAAGTAGTATGTTTAAGAGGAATATGAAGTAGTATGTTTAAGAGGAATATGAAGTAGTATGTTTAAGAGAAATATGCAGTAGTATATTTAAGAGGAATATGAAACAGTATATTTAAGAGGAATATGAAGTAGTATGTTTAAGAGGAATATGAAGTAGTATGTTTAAGAGGAATATGAAGTAGTATGTTTAAGTGGAATATGAAGTAGTATGTTTAAGAGGAATATGAAGTAGAATGTTTAAGAGGAATATGAAGCAGCATGTTTAAGAGGAATATGAAGTAGTATGTTTAAGAGGAATATGAAGTAGTATATTTAAGAGGAATATGAAGTAGTATGTTTAAGAGGAATATGAAGTAGTATATTTCAGAGGAATATGAAGTAGCATATTTAAGAGGAATATGAAGTAGTATGTTTAAGAGGAATATGAAGTAGTATATTAAAGAGGAATATGAAGTAGTATGTTTAAGAGGAATATGAAGTAGTATATTTAAGAGGAATATGAAGTAGTATGTTTAAGAGGAATATCAAGAATTATGTTTAAGAGGAATATTAAGTAGTATGTTTAAGAGGAATATGAAGTAGTATGTTTAAGAGGAATATGAAGTAGTATATTTAAGAGGAATATGAAGTAGTATGTTTAAGAGGAATATGAAGTAGTATGTTTAAGAGGAATATGAAGTGGTATGTTTACGACGAATATGAAGTAGTATGTTTAAGAGCAATATGAAGTAGTATATTTAAGAGGAATATGAAGTAGTTTGTTTAAGAGGAATATGAAGTATTATATTTAAGAGTAATATGAAGTAGTATATTTAAGAGGAATATGAAGAAGTATATTTAAGAGGAATATGAAGTAGTATGTTTAAGAGAAATATGAAGTATTATGTTTAAGAGGAATATGAAGTAGTATGTTTAAGTGGAATATGAAGTAGTATGTTTAAGAGGAATATGAAGTAGTATGTTTAAGAGGAATAAGAAGTAGTATGTATAAGAGGAATATGAAGTAGTATGTTTAAGAGGAATATGAAGTAGTATGTTTAAGAGGAATATGCAGTAGTATATTTCAGAGGAATATGAAGAAGTATATTTAAGAGGAATATGAAGTAGTATGTTTAGGAGGAATATGAAGTAGTATGTTTAAGAAGAACATGAAGTAGTATGTTCAAGTGGAATATGAAGTAGTATGTTTAAGAGGAATATGAAGTAGTATGTTTAAGAGGAATATGAAGTGGTATGTTTAAGAGGAATATGAAGTAGTATGTTTAAGAGGAATATGAAGTAGTATGTTTAAGTGGAATATAAAGTAGTATGTTTAACAGGAATATGAAGTAGTGTATGCTTAAGAGGATTATGAAGTAATATGTTTAAGAAGAATATGAAGTAGTATATGTAAGAGGAATATGAAGTAGTATGTTTAAGAGGAATATGAAGTAGTATGTTTAAGAGGAATATGAAGTAGTATGTTTAAGTGGAATATAAAGTAGTATGTTTAACAGGAATATGAAGTAGTGTATGCTTAAGAGGAATATGAAGTAATATGTTTAAGAAGAATATGAAGTAGTATATTTAAGAGGAATATGAAGTAGTATGTTTAAGAGGAATATGAAGTAGTATGTTTAAGAGGAATATGAAGTAGTATGTTTAAGAGGAATATGAAGTAGTATGTTTAAGAGAAATATGCAGTAGTATATTTAAGAGGAATATGAAGAAGTATATTTAAGAGGAATATGAAGTAGTATGTTTAAGAGGAATATGAAGTAGTATGTTTAAGAGCAATAAGAAGTAGTATGTTTAAGTGGAATATGAAGTAGTATGTTTAAGAGGAATATGAAGTAGAATGTTTAAGAGGAATATGAAGCAGCATGTTTAAGAGGAATATGAAGTAGTATGTTTAAGAGGAATATGAAGTAGTATATTTAAGAGGAATATGAAGTAGTATGTTTAAGAGGAATATGAAGTAGTATATTTCAGAGGAATATGAAGTAGCATATTTAAGAGGAATATGAAGTAGTATGTTTAAGAGGCATATGAAGTAGTATATTAAAGAGGAATATGAAGTAGTACGTTTAAGAGGAATATGAAGTAGTATGTTTAAGAGGAATATGAAGTAGTATGTTTAAGAGGAATATGAAGTGGTATGTTTAAGAGGAATATGAAGTAGTATGTTTAAGAGGAATATGAAGTAGTATGTATAAGAGGAATATGAAGTAGTATGTTTAAGAGGAATATGAAGTAGTATGTTTAAGAGGAATATGCAGTAGTATATTTAAGAGGAATATGAAGAAGTATATTTAAGAGGAATATGAAGTAGTATGTTTAGGAGGAATATGAAGTAGTATGTTTAAGAAGAACATGAAGTAGTATGTTCAAGTGGAATATGAAGTAGTATGTTTAAGAGGAATATGAAGTAGAATGTTTAAGAGGAATATGTAGTAGTATGTTTAAGAGGAATATGATGTAGCATGTTTAAGAGGAATATGAAGTAGTATATTTAAGAGGAATATGAAGTAATATGTTTAAGAGGAATATGAAGTAGTATATTTCAGAGGAATATGAAGTAGTATATTTAAGAGGAATATGAAGTAGTATGTTTAAGAGGAATATGAAGTAGTATATTTAAGAGGAATATGAAGTAGTATGTTTAAGAGGAATATGAAGTATTATATTTAAGGGGAATATGAAGTAGTATGTTTAAGAGGAATATGAAGTAGTATATTTAAGAGGAATATGAAGTAGTATGTTTAAGAGGAATATGAAGTAGTATGTTTAAGAGGAATATGAAGTAGTATGTTTAAGAGGAATAAGAAGTAGTATGTTTAAGAGGAATATGAAGTAGTATGTTTAAGAGGAATATGAAGTAGTATGTTTGAGAGGAATATGAAGTAGTATGATTAAGAGGAATATGAATTAGTATGTTTAAGAGGAATATGAAGTATTATGTGTCAGAGGAATATGAAGTAGTATGTTTAAGAGGAATATGAAGTAGTATATTTAAGAGGAATATGAAGTAGCATATTTAAGAGAAATATGAAGTATTATATTTAAGAGGAATATGAAGTCGTATGTTTAAGAGGAATATGAAGTAGTATAATGAAGAGGAATATGAAGTAGTATATTTAAGAAGAATATGAAGTAGTATGTTTAACAGGAATATGCAGTAGTATATTTAAGAGGAATATGCGGTAGTATATTTAAGAGGAATATGAAGTAGTATGTTTAAGATGAATATGAAGTAGTATGTTTAAGAGGAATATGAAGTAGTATATTTAAGAGGAATATGCAGTAGTATGTTTAAGAGGAATATTAAGTAGTATGTTTAAGAGGAATATGAAGTAGTATGTTTAAAAGGAATATGAAGTTGTATATTTAAGAGGCATATGAAGTAGTATGTTTAAGAGGAATATGAAGTAGTATGTTTAAGAGGAATATTAAGTAGTATGTTTAAGAGGAATATGAAGTAGTATATTTATGAGGAATATGAAGTAGTATATTTAAGAGGAACATGAAGTAGTATGTTTAAGAGGAATATGAAGTAGTGTATTTAAGAGGAATATGAAGTAGTATGATTAAGAGGAATATGAAGTAGTATATTTAAGAGGAATATGAAGTAGTATGTTCAAGAGGAATATGAAATAGTATGTTTAAGAGGAATATGAAGTGGTATGTTTAAGAGGAATATGAAGTAGTATGTTTAAGAGGAATATGAAGTAGTATGTATAAGAGGAATATGAAGTAGTATGTTTAAGAGGAATATGAAGTAGTATGTTTAAGAGGAATATGCAGTAGTATATTTAAGAGGAATATGAAGAAGTATATTTAAGAGGAATATGAAGTAGTATGTTTAGGAGGAATATGAAGTAGTATGTTTAAGAAGAACATGAAGTAGTATGTTCAAGTGGAATATGAAGTAGTATGTTTAAGAGGAATATGAAGTAGAATGTTTAAGAGGAATATGTAGTAGTATGTTTAAGAGGAATATGATGTAGCATGTTTAAGAGGAATATGAAGTAGTATATTTAAGAGGAATATGAAGTAATATGTTTAAGAGGAATATGAAGTAGTATATTTCAGAGGAATATGAAGTAGTATATTTAAGAGGAATATGAAGTAGTATGTTTAAGAGGAATATGAAGTAGTATATTTAAGAGGAATATGAAGTAGTATGTTTAAGAGGAATATGAAGTATTATATTTAAGGGGAATATGAAGTAGTATGTTTAAGAGGAATATGAAGTAGTATATTTAAGAGGAATATGAAGTAGTATGTTTAAGAGGAATATGAAGTAGTATGTTTAAGAGGAATATGAAGTAGTATGTTTAAGAGGAATAAGAAGTAGTATGTTTAAGAGGAATATGAAGTAGTATGTTTAAGAGGAATATGAAGTAGTATGTTTGAGAGGAATTTGAAGTAGTATGATTAAGAGGAATATGAATTAGTATGTTTAAGAGGAATATGAAGTATTATGTGTCAGAGGAATATGAAGTAGTATGTTTAAGAGGAATATGAAGTAGTATATTTAAGAGGAATATGAAGTAGCATATTTAAGAGAAATATGAAGTATTATATTTAAGAGGAATATGAAGTCGTATGTTTAAGAGGAATATGAAGTAGTATAATGAAGAGGAATATGAAGTAGTATATTTAAGAAGAATATGAAGTAGTATGTTTAACAGGAATATGCAGTAGTATATTTAAGAGGAATATGCGGTAGTATATTTAAGAGGAATATGAAGTAGTATGTTTAAGATGAATATGAAGTAGTATGTTTAAGAGGAATATGAAGTAGTATATTTAAGAGGAATATGCAGTAGTATGTTTAAGAGGAATATTAAGTAGTATGTTTAAGAGGAATATGAAGTAGTATGTTTAAAAGGAATATGAAGTTGTATATTTAAGAGGCATATGAAGTAGTATGTTTAAGAGGAATATGAAGTAGTATGTTTAAGAGGAATATTAAGTAGTATGTTTAAGAGGAATATGAAGTAGTATATTTATGAGGAATATGAAGTAGTATATTTAAGAGGAACATGAAGTAGTATGTTTAAGAGGAATATGAAGTAGTGTATTTAAGAGGAATATGAAGTAGTATGATTAAGAGGAATATGAAGTAGTATATTTAAGAGGAATATGAAGTAGTATGTTCAAGAGGAATATGAAATAGTATGTTTAAGAGGAATATGAAGTATTATATTTAAGAGGAATATGCAGTAGTATATTTAAGAGGAATATGCAGTTGTATATTTAAGAGGAATATGAAGTAGCATATTTAAGAGGAATATGAAGTATTATATTTAAGAGGAATATGAAGTCGTATGTTTAAGAGGAATATGAAGTAGTATAATGAAGAGGAATATGAAGTAGTATATTTAAGAAGAATATGAAGAAGTATGTTTAACAGGAATATGCAGTAGTATATTTAAGAGGAATATGCGGTAGTATATTTAAAAGGAATATGAAGTAGTATGTTTAAGAGGAATATGAAGTAGTATGTTTAAGAGGAATATGAAGTAGTATATTTAAGAGGAATATGAAGTAGTATGTTTAAGAGGAATATTAAGTAGTATGTTTAAGAGGAATATGAAGTAGTATGTTTAAAAGGAATATGAAGTTGTATATTTAAGAGGCATATGAAGTAGTATGTTTAAGAGGAATATGAAGTAGTATGTTTAAGAGGAATATTAAGTAGTATGTTTAAGAGGAATATGAAGTAGTATATTTATGAGGAATATGAAGTAGTATATTTAAGAGGAACATGAAGTAGTATGTTTAAGAGGAATATGAAGTAGTGTATTTAAGAGGAATATGAAGTAGTATGTTTAAGAGGAATATGAAGTAGTATATTTAAGAGGAATATGAAGTAGTATGTTCAAGAGGAATATGAAGTAGTATGTTTAAGAGGAATATGAAGTATTATATTTAAGAGGAATATGTAGTAGTATATTTAAGAGGAATATGCAGTTGTATATTTAAGAGGAATATGAAGTAGGATATTTAAGAGGAATATGAAGTAGTATGTTTAAGAGGAATATGAAGTAGTATGTTTAAGAGGAATATGAAGTAGTATGTTTAAGAGGAATATGAAGTAGTATGTTTAAGAGGAATATGAAGTAGTATGTTTAAGAGGAATATGAAGTAGTATGTTTAAGAGGGATATGCAGCAGTATGTTTAAGAGAAATATAAAGTAGTATGTTTAAGAGGAATATAAAGTAGTATGTTTAAGAGGAATATGAAGTAGTATGTTTAAGAGGAATATGCGGTAATATATTTAAAAGGAATATGAAGTAGTATGTTAAAGAGGAATATGAATTAGTATGTTTAAGAGGAATATGAAGTAGTATGTTTAAGAGGAATATGAAGTAGTATATTTAGAGGAATATGAAGTAGTATGTTTAAGAGGATTATGAAGTAGTATGTTTAAGGGGAATATGAAGTAGTATGTTTAAGAGGAATATGAAGTAGTATGTTTAAGAGGAATATGAAGTAGTATGTTTAAGAGGAATATGAAGTAGTATGTTTAAGAGGAATGTGAAGTAGTATGATTAAGAGGAATATGAATTAGTGTGTTTAAGAGGAATATGAAGTTTTATGTGTAAGAGGAATATGAAGTAGTATGTTTAAGAGGAATATGAAGTAGTATGTTTAAGAGGAATATGAAGTAGTATATTTAAGAGGACTATGAAGTAGTATGTTTAAGAGGAATATGAAGTAGTATATTTAAGAGGAATATGAAGTAGTATTATTAAGAGGAATATGAAGTATTATGTTTAAGCGGAATATGAAGTAGTATATTTAAGATTAATATAAAGTAGTATATTTTAGAGAAATATGAAGTAGTATGTTTAAGAGGAATATGAAGTAGTATGTGTAAGAGGAATATGAAGTAGTATGTTTAAGAGGAATATGAAGTAGTATGTTTAAGAGGAATATGAAGTAGTATGTTTAAGTGGAATATAAAGTAGTATGTTTAAGAGGAATATGAAGTAGTATGCTTAAGAGGAATATGAAGTAATATGTTTAAGAAGAATATGAAGTAGTATATTTAAGAGGAATATGAAGTAGTATGTTTAAGAGGAATATGAAGTAGTATGTTTAAGAGGAATATGAAGTAGTATGTTTAAGGGGAATATGAAGTAGTATGTTTAAGAGTAATATGAAGTAGTATGTTTGAGAGTAAAATGAAGTAGTATATTTAAGAGGAATATGCAGTTGTATATTTAAGAGGAATATGAAGTAGTATGTTTAAGAGGAATATAAAGTAGTATGTTTAAGAGGAATATGAAGTAGTATGTTTAAGAGGAATATGAAGTAGTATGTTTAAGAGGAATATGAAGTAGTATGTTTAAGAGAAATATGCAGTAGTATATTTAAGAAGAATATGAAGAAGTATATTTAAGAGGAATATGAAGTAGTATGTTTAAGAGGAATATGAAGTAGTATGTTTAAGAGGAATATGAAGTAGTATGTTTAAGTGGAATATGAAGTAGTATGTTTAAGAGGAATATGAAGTAGAGTGTTTAAGAGGAATATGAAGCAGTATGTTTAAGAGAAATATGAAGTAGTATGTTTAAGAGGAATATGAAGTAGTATATTTAAGAGGAATATGAAGTAGTATGTTTAAGAGGAATATGAAGTAATATATTTCAGAGGAATATGAAGTAGCATATTTAAGAGGATTATGAAGTATTATGTTTAAGAGGAATATGAAGTAGTATATTAAAGAGGAATATGAAGTAGTATGTTTAAGAGGAATATGAAGTAGTATATTTAAGAGGAATATGAAGTAGTATGTTTAAGAGGAATATGAAGTAGTATGTTTAAGAGGAATATGAAGTAGTATATTTAAGAGGAATATGAAGTAGTATGTTTAAGAGGAATATGAAGTAGTATGTTTAAGAGGAATATGAAGTAGTATGTTTAAGACGAATATGAAGTAGTATGTTTAAGAGGAATATGAAGTAGTATATTTAAGAGGAATATGAAGTAGTTTGTTTAAGAGGAATATGAAGTATTATATTTAAGAGTAATATGAAGTAGTATATTTAAGAGGAATATGAAGAAGGATATTTAAGAGGAATATGAAGTAGCATGTTTAAAAGAAATATGAAGTATTATGTTTAAGAGGAATATGAACTAGTATGTTTAAGTGGAATATGAAGAAGTATGTTTAAGAGGAATATGAAGTAGTTTGTTTAAGAGGAATATGAAGTAGTATGTTTAAGAGGAATATGAAGTAGTATGTTTAAGAGGAATATGGAGTAATATGTTTATGAGGAATATGAAGTAGTATGTTAAAGAAGAATATGAATTAGTATGTTTAAGAGGAATATGAAGTAGTATGTTTAAGAGGAATATGAAGTAGTATGTTTAAGAGGAATATGAAGTGGTATGTTTAAGAGGAATATGAAGTAGTATGTTTAAGAGGAATATGAAGTAGTATGTATAAGAGGAATATGAAGTAGTATGTTTAAGAGGAATATGAAGTAGTATGTTTAAGAGGAATATGCAGTAGTATATTTAAGAGGAATATGAAGAAGTATATTTAAGAGGAATATGAAGTAGTATGTTTAGGAGGAATATGAAGTAGTATGTTTAAGAAGAATATGAAGTAGTATGTTCAAGTGGAATATGAAGTAGTATGTTTAAGAGGAATATGAAGTAGAATGTTTAAGAGGAATATGTAGTAGTATGTTTAAGAGGAATATGACGTAGCATGTTTAAGAGGAATATGAAGTAGTATATTTAAGAGGAATATGAAGTAATATGTTTAAGAGGAATATGCAGTAGTATATTTAAGAGGAATATGAAGTAGTATGATTAAGAGGAATATGAAGTATTATGTTTAAGAGGAATATGAAGTAGTATATTTAAGAGGAATATGAAGTAGTATGTTCAAGAGGAATATGAACTAGTATGTTTAAGAGGAATATGAAGTAGTATGTTTAAGAGGAATATGAAGTAGTATGTTTAAGAGGAATATGAAGTATTATATTTAAGAGGAATATGCAGTAGTATATTTAAGAGGAATATGCAGTTGTATATTTAGGAGGAATATGAAGAAGGATATTTAAGAGGAATATGAATTAGTATGTTTAAGAGGAATATGAAGTAGTGTATTTAAGAGGAATATGAAGTAGTATGTTTAAGAGGAATATGAAGTAGTATATTTAAGAGGAATATGAAGTAGTATGTTCAAGAGGAATATGAAATAGTATGTTTAAGAGGAATATGAAGTATTATATTTAAGAGGAATATGCAGTAGTATGTTTAAGAGGAATATTAAGTAGTATGTTTAAGAGGAATATGAAGTAGTATGTTTAAAAGGAATATGAAGTTGTATATTTAAGAGGCATATGAAGTAGTATGTTTAAGAGGAATATGAAGTAGTAAGTTTAAGAGGAATATTAAGTAGTATGTTTAAGAGGAATATGAAGTTGTATATTTATGAGGAATATGAAGTAGTATATTTAAGAGGAACATGAAGTAGTATGTTTAAGAGGAATATGAAGTAGTGTATTTAAGAGGAATATGAAGTAGTATGTTTAAGAGGAATATGAAGTAGTATATTTAAGAGGAATATGAAGTAGTATGTTCAAGAGGAATATGAAATAGTATGTTTAAGAGGAATATGAAGTATTATATTTAAGAGGAATATGCAGTAGTATATTTAAGAGGAATATGCAGTTGTATATTTAAGAGGAATATGAAGTAGCATATTTAAGAGGAATATGAAGTATTATATTTAAGAGGAATATGAAGTCGTATGTTTAAGAGGAATATGAAGTAGTATAATGAAGAGGAATATGAAGTAGTATATTTAAGAAGAATATGAAGTAGTATGTTTAGCAGGAATATGCAGTAGTATATTTAAGAGGAATATGCGGTAGTATATTTAAGAGGAATATGAAGTAGTATGTTTAAGAGGAATATGAAGTAGTATGTTTAAGAGGAATATGAAGTAGTATATTTAAGAGGAATATGAAGTAGTATGTTTAAGAGGAATATTAAGTAGTATGTTTAAGAGGAATATGAAGTAGTATGTTTAAAAGGAATATGAAGTTGTATATTTAAGAGGCATATGAAGTAGTATGTTTAAGAGGAATATGAAGTAGTATGTTTAAGAGGAATATTAAGTAGTATGTTTAAGAGGAATATGAAGTAGTATATTTATGAGGAATATGAAGTAGTATATTTAAGAGGAACATGAAGTAGTATGTTTAAGAGGAATATGAAGTAGTGTATTTAAGAGGAATATGAAGTAGTATGTTTAAGAGGAATATGAAGTAGTATATTTAAGAGGAATATGAAGTAGTATGTTCAAGAGGAATATGAAGTAGTATGTTTAAGAGGAATATGAAGTATTATATTTAAGAGGAATATGTAGTAGTATATTTAAGAGGAATATGCAGTTGTATATTTAAGAGGAATATGAAGTAGGATATTTAAGAGGAATATGAAGTAGTATGTTTAAGAGGAATATGAAGTAGTATGTTTAAGAGGAATATGAAGTAGTATGTTTAAGAGGAATATGAAGTAGTATGTTTAAGAGGAATATGAAGTAGTATGTTTAAGAGGAATATGAAGTAGTATGTTTAAGAGGGATATGCAGCAGTATGTTTAAGAGGAATATAAAGTAGTATGTTTAAGAGGAATATGAAGTAGTATGTTTAAGAGGAATATGAAGTAGTATGTTTAAGAGGAATATGCGGTAATATATTTAAAAGGAATATGAAGTAGTATGTTAAAGAGGAATATGAATTAGTATGTTTAAGAGGAATATGAAGTAGTATGTTTAAGAGGAATATGAAGTAGTATATTTAGAGGAATATGAAGTAGTATGTTTAAGAGGATTATGAAGTAGTATGTTTAAGGGGAATATGAAGTAGTTTGTTTAAGAGGAATATGAAGTAGTATGTTTAACAGGAATATGAAGTAGTATGTTTAAGAGGAATATGAAGTAGTATGTTTAAGAGGAATGTGAAGTAGTATGATTAAGAGGAATATGAATTAGTGTGTTTAAGAGGAATATGAAGTTTTATGTGTAAGAGGAATATGAAGTAGTATGTTTAAGAGGAATATGAAGTAGTATGTTTAAGAGGAATATGAAGTAGTATATTTAAGAGGACTATGAAGTAGTATGTTTAAGAGGAATATGAAGTAGTATATTTAAGAGGAATATGAAGTAGTATTATTAAGAGGAATATGAAGTATTATGTTTAAGCGGAATATGAAGTAGTATATTAAAGATTAATATAAAGTAGTATATTTTAGAGAAATATGAAGTAGTATGTTTAAGAGGAATATGAAGTAGTATGTGTAAGAGGAATATGAAGTAGTATGTTTAAGAGGAATATGAAGTAGTATGTTTAAGAGGAATATGAAGTAGTATGTTTAAGTGGAATATAAAGTAGTATGTTTAAGAGGAATATGAAGTAGTATGCTTAAGAGGAATATGAAGTAATATGTTTAAGAAGAATATGAAGTAGTATATTTAAGAGGAATATGAAGTAGTATGTTTAAGAGGAATATGAAGTAGTATGTTTAAGAGGAATATGAAGTAGTATGTTTAAGGGGAATATGAAGTAGTATGTTTAAGAGTAAAATGAAGTAGTATGTTTGAGAGTAAAATGAAGTAGTATATTTAAGAGGAATATGCAGTTGTATATTTAAGAGGAATATGAAGTAGTATGTTTAAGAGGAATATAAAGTAGTATGTTTAAGAGGAATATGAAGTAGTATGTTTAAGAGGAATATGAAGTAGTATGTTTAAGAGGAATATGAAGTAGTATGTTTAAGAGAAATATGCAGTAGTATATTTAAGAAGAATATGAAGAAGTATATTTAAGAGGAATATGAAGTAGTATGTTTAAGAGGAATATGAAGTAGTATGTTTAAGAGGAATATGAAGTAGTATGTTTAAGTGGAATATGAAGTAGTATGTTTAAGAGGAATATGAAGTAGAGTGTTTAAGAGGAATATGAAGCAGTATGTTTAAGAGGAATATGAAGTAGTATGTTTAAGAGGAATATGAAGTAGTATATTTAAGAGGAATATGAAGTAGTATGTTTAAGAGGAATATGAAGTAGTATATTTCGGAGGAATATGAAGTAGCATATTTAAGAGGATTATGAAGTATTATGTTTAAGAGGAATATGAAGTAGTATATTAAAGAGGAATATGAAGTAGTATGTTTAAGAGGAATATGAAGTAGTATATTTAAGAGGAATATGAAGTAGTATGTTTAAGAGGAATATGAAGTAGTATGTTTAAGAGGAATATGAAGTAGTATATTTAAGAGGAATATGAAGTAGTATGTTTAAGAGGAATATGAAGTAGTATGTTTAAGAGGAATATGAAGTAGTATGTTTAAGACGAATATGAAGTAGTATGTTTAAGAGGAATATGAAGTAGTATATTTAAGAGGAATATGAAGTAGTTTGTTTAAGAGGAATATGAAGTATTATATTTAAGAGTAATATGAAGTAGTATATTTAAGAGGAATATGAAGAAGTATATTTAAGAGGAATATGAAGTAGTATGTTTAAAAGAAATATGAAGTATTATGTTTAAGAGGAATATGAACTAGTATGTTTAAGTGGAATATGAAGTAGTATGTTTAAGAGGAATATGAAGTAGTTCGTTTAAGAGGAATATGAAGTAGTATGTTTAAGAGGAATATGAAGTAGTATGTTTAAGTGGAATATGGAGTAATATGTTTATGAGGAATATGAAGTACTATGTTAAAGAAGAATATGAATTAGTATGTTTAAGAGGAATATGAAGTAGTATGTTTAAGAGGAATATGAAGTAGTATGTTTAAGAGGAATATGAAGTGGTATGTTTAAGAGGAATATGAAGTAGTATGTTTAAGAGGAATATGAAGTAGTATGTATAAGAGGAATATGAAGTAGTATGTTTAAGAGGAATATGAAGTAGTATGTTTAAGAGGAATATGCAGTAGTATATTTAAGAGGAATATGAAGAAGTATATTTAAGAGGAATATGAAGTAGAATGTTTAGGAGGAATATGAAGTAGTATGTTTAAGAAGAATATGAAGTAGTATGTTCAAGTGGAATATGAAGTAGTATGTTTAAGAGGAATATGAAGTAGAATGTTTAAGAGGAATATGTAGTAGTATGTTTAAGAGGAATATGACGTAGCATGTTTAAGAGGAATATGAAGTAGTATATTTCAGAGGAATATGAAGTAGTATATTTAAGAGGAATATGAAGTAGTATGTTTAAGAGGAATATGAAGTAGTATATTTAAGAGGAATATGAAGTTGTATGTTTAAGAGGAATATGAAGTATTATATTTAAGGGGAATATGAAGTAGTATGATTAAGAGGAATATGAAGTATTATGTTTAAGAGGAATATGAAGTAGTATATTTAAGAGGAATATGAAGTAGTATGTTCAAGAGGAATATGAACTAGTATGTTTAAGAGGAATATGAAGTAGTATGTTTAAGAGGAATATGAAGTAGTATGTTTAAGAGGAATATGAAGTATTATATTTAAGAGGAATATGCAGTAGTATATTTAAGAGGAATATGCAGTTGTATATTTAGGAGGAATATGAAGAAGGATATTTAAGAGGAATATGAATTAGTATGTTTAAGAGGAAAATAAAGTAGTATGTTTAAGAGGAATATGAAGTAGTATGTTTAAGAGGAATATGAAGTAGTATGTTTAAGAGGAATATGAAGTAGTATGTTTAAGAGGAATATGAAGTAGTATGTTTAAGAGGAATATGCGGTAATATATTTAAAAGGAATATGAAGTAGTATGTTTAAGAGGAATATGAATTAGTATGTTTAAGAGGAATATGAAGTAGTATGTTTAAGAGGAATATGAAGTAGTATATTTAGAGGAATATGAAGTAGTTTGTTTAAAAGGAATATGAAGTAGTATGTTTAGGGGGTATATGAAGTGGTATGTTTAAGAGGAATATGAAGTAGTATGTGTAAGAGGAATATGAAGTAGTATGTGTAAGAGGAATATGAAGTAGTATGTTTAAGAGGAATATGAAGTAGTATGTTTAAGAGGAATATGAAGTAGTATATTTAAGAGGAATATGAAGTAGTATGTTTAAGAGGAATATGAAGTATTATGTTTAAGCGGAATATGAAGTAGTATATTTAAGAGGAATATGAAGTAGTATGTTTAAGAGGAATATAAAGTAGTATGTTTAAGAGGAATATGAAGTAGTATGTGTAAGAGGAATATGAAGTAGTATGTTTAAGGGGAATATGAAGTAGTATGTTTAAGAGGAATATGAAGTAGTATGTTTAAGTGGAATATAAAGTAGTATGTTTAAGAGGAATATGAAGTAGTATGCTTAAGAGGAATATGAAGTAATATGTTTAAGAAGAATATGAAGTAGTATATTTAAGAGGAATATGAAGTAGTATGTTTAAGGGGAATATGAAGTAGTATTTTTAAGAGGAATATGAAGTAGTATGATTAAGAGGAATATGAAGTAGTATATTTAAGAGGAATATGAAGTAGTATGTTTAAGAGGAATATGAAGTAGTATGTGTAAGAGGAATATGAAGTAGTATGTGTAAGGGGAATATGAAGTAGTATGTTTAAGAGGAATATGAAGTAGTATGTTTAAGAGGAATATGAAGTAGTATATTTAAGAGGAATATGAAGTAGTATGTTTAAGAGGAATATGAAGTAGTATGTTTAAGAGGAATATGAAGTAGTATGTGTAAGAGGAATATGAAGTAGTATGTTTAAGGGGAATATGAAGTAGTATGTTTAAGAGGAATATGAAGTAGTATGTTTAAGTGGAATATAAAGTAGTATGTTTAAGAGGAATATGAAGTAGTATGCTTAAGAGGAATATGAAGTAATATGTTTAAGAAGAATATGAAGTAGTATATTTAAGAGGAATATGAAGTAGTATGTTTAAGAGGAATATGAAGTAGTATTTTTAAGAGGAATATGAAGTAGTATGTTTAAGAGGAATATGAAGTAGTATGTTTAAGAGTAATATGAAGTAGTATGTTTGAGAGTAAAATGAAGTAGTATATTTAAGAGAAATATGCAGTTGTATATTTAAGAGGAATATGAAGTAGTATGTTTAAGAGGAATATAAAGTAGTATGTTTAAGAGGAATATGAAGTAGTATGTTTAAGAGGAATATGAAGTAGTATGTTTAAGAGGAATATGAAGTAGTATGTTTAAGAGGAATATGCAGTAGTATATTTAAGAGGAATATGAAGTAGTGTATTTAAATGGAATATGAAGTAGTATGTTTAAGAGGAATATGAAGTAGTAAGTTTAAGAGGAATATGAAGTAGTATGTTTAAGTGGAATATGAAGTAGTATGTTTAAGAGGAATATGAAGTAGAATGTTTAAGAGGAATATGAAGTAGTATGTTTAAGAGGAATATGAAGTAGTATGTTTAAGAGGAATATGAAGTAGTATATTTAAGAGGAATATGAAGTAGTATGTTTAAGAGGAATATGAAGTAGTATATTTCAGAGGAATATGAAGTAGTATATTTAAGAGGAATATGAAGTAGTATGTTTAAGAGGAATATGAAGTAGTATATTAAAGAAGAATATGAAGTAGTATGTTTAAGAGGAATATGAAGTAGTATATTTAAGAGGAATATGAAGTAGTATGTTTAAGAGGAATATGAAGAATTATGTTTAGGAGGAATATTAAGTAGTATGTTTAAGAGGAATATGAAGTAGTATGTTTAAGAGGAATATGAAGTAGTATATTTAAGAGGAATATGAAGTAGTATGTTTAAGAGGAATATGAAGTAGTATGTTTAAGAGGAATATGAAGTAGTATGTTTAAGACGAATATGAAGTAGTATGTTTAAGAGGAATATGAAGTAGTATATTTAAGAGGAATATGAAGTAGTTTGTTTAAGAGGAATATGAAGTATTATATTTAAGAGTAATATGAAGTAGTATATTTAAGAGGAATATGAAGTAGTATATTTAAGAGGAATATGAAGTAGTATGTTTAAGAGGAATATGAAGTATTATGTTTAAGAGGAATATGAAGTAGTATGTTTAAGTGGAATATGAAGTAGTATGTTTAAGAGGAATATGAAGTAGTATGTTTAAGAGAGAATATGAAGTAGTATGTTTAAGAGGAATATGAAGTAGTATGTTTAAGAGGAATATGGAGTAATATGTTTATGAGGAATATGAAGTAGTATGTTAAAGAAGAATATGAAGTAGCATGTTTAAGAGGAATATGAAGTAGTATGTTTAAGAGGAATATGAAGTAGTATGTTTAAGAGGAATATGAAGTGGTATGTTTAAGAGGAATATGAAGTAGTATGTTTAAGAGGAATATGAAGTAGTATGTATAAGAGGAATATAAAGTAGTATGTTTAAGAGGAATATGAAGTAGTATGTTTAAGAAGAATATGCAGTAGTATATTTAAGACGAATATGAAGAAGTATATTTAAGAGGAATATGAAGTAGTATGTTTAGGAGGAATATGAAGTAGTATGTTTAAGAAGAATATGAAGTAGTATGTTCAAGTGGAATATGAAATAGTATGTTTAAGAGGAATATGAAGTAGAATGTTTAAGAGGAATATGTAGTAGTATGTTTAAGAGGAATATGACGTAGCATGTTTAAGAGGAATATGAAGTAGTATATTTAAGAGGAATATGAAGTAATATGTTTAAAAGGAATGTGAAGTAGTATATTTCAGAGGAATATGATGTAGTATATTTAAGAGGAATATGAAGTAGTATGTTTAAGAGGAATATTAAGTAGTATATTTAAGAGGAATATGAAGTAGTATGTTTAAGAGGAATATGAAGTATTATATTTAAGGGGAATATGAAGTAGTATGATTAAGAGGAATATGAAGTATTATGTTTAAGAGGAATATGAAGTAGTATGTTTAAGAGGAATATGAAGTAGTATGTTTAAGAGGAATATGAAGTAGTATGTTTAAGAGGAATATGAAGTATTATGTTTAAGAGGAATATGAAGTAGTATGTTTAAGTGGAATATGAGGTACTATGTTTAAGAGGAATATGAAGTAGTATATTTAAGAGGAATATGAAGTATTATGTTTAAGAGGAATATGAAGTAGTATGTTTAAAAGAAATATGAAGTAGTATGTTTAAGAGGAATATGAAGTAGTATGTTTAAGAGAAATATGAAGTAGTATTTTTAAGAGGAATATGAAGTAATATGTTTATGAGGAATATGAAGTAGTATGTTTAAGAGGAATATGAAGTAGTATTTTTAGGAGGAATATGAAGTAGTCTGTTTAAGAGGAATATGAAGTAGTATGTTTAAGAGGAATATGAAGTAGTATGTTTAAGAGGAATATGAAGTTGTATGTTTAAGAGGAATATGAAGTAGTATGTTTAAGAGGAATATGAAGTAGTATGTTTAAGAGGAATATGAAGAAGTATGTTTAAGAGGAATATGCAGTAGTATATTTTAGAGGAATATGAAGTAGTATATTTAAGAGGAATATGAAGTAGTATGTTTAAGAGGAATATGAAGTTGCATGTTTAAGAGGAATATGAAGTTGTATGTTTAAGTGGAATATGAAGTAGTATGTTTAAAAGGAATATGAAGTAGAATGTTTAAGAGGAACATGAAGTAGTATTTTTAAGAGGGATATGAAGTAGTATGTTTAAGTGGAATATGAAGTAGTATATTTAAGAGGAATATGAAGTAGTATGTTTAAGGGGAATATGAAGTAGTTTATTTCAGAGGAATATGAAGTAGTATATTTAAGACGAATATGAAGTGGTATGTTTAAGAGGAATATGAAGTAGTATATTTAAGAGGAATATGAAGTAGTATGTTTAAGAGAAATATTAAGTAGTATATTTAAGAGGAATATGAAGTAGTATGTTTAAGAGGAATATGAAGTATTATGTTTAAGAGGAATATGAAGTAGTATGTTTAAGAGGAATATGAAGTAGTATGTTTAAGAGGAATATGATGTAGTATGTTTAAGAGGGATATGCAGCAGTATGTTTAAGAGGAATATGAAGTAGTATATTTAAGAGGACTATGAAGTAGTATGTTTAAGAGGAATATGAAGTAGTATTTTTAAGAGGAATATGTGGTAATATATTTAAAAGGAATATGAAGTAGTATGTTTAAGAGGAATATGAATTAGTATGCTTAAGAGGAATATGAAGTAGTATGTTTAAGAGGAATATGAAGTAGTATATTTAAGAGGAATATGAAGTAGTATGTTTAAGAGGAATATGAAGTAGTATGTTTAAGAGGAATATGAAGTAGTATGTTTAAGAGGAATATGAAGTAGTATGTTTAGGAGGAATATGAAGTAGTATGTTTAAGAGGAATATGAAGTAGTATGTTTAAGAGGAATTTGAAGTAGTATGATTAAGAGGAATATGAATTAGTATGTTTAAGAGGAATATGAAGTATTATGTGTAAGAGGAATATGAAGTAGTATGTTTAAGAGGAATACGAAGTAGTATGTTTAAGAGGAATATGAAGTAGTATGTTTAAGAGGAACATGAAGTAGTATGTTTAAGAGGAATACGAAGTAGTATGTTTAAGAGGAATATGAAGTAGTATATTGAAGAGGAATATGAAGTAGTATATTTAAGAGGAATATGAAGTATTATATTTAAGAGGAATATGAAGTCGTATGTTTAAGAGGAATATGAAGTAGTATAATTAAGAGGAACATGAAGTAGTATATTTAAGAAGAATATGAAGTAGTATGTTTAAGAGGAATATGGAGTAGTATATGTAAGAGGAATATGCGGTAGTATATTTAAGAGGAATATGAAGTAGTGTGTTTAAGAGGAATATGAAGTAGTATGTTTTAGAGGAATATGAAGTAGTATATTTAAGAGGAATATGAAGTAGTATGTTTGAGAGGAATATTAAGTAGTATGTTTAAGAAGATATGAAGTAGTATGTTTAACAGGAATATGAAGTTGTATATTTAAGAGGCATATGAAGTAGTATGTTTAAGAGGAATATGAAGTAGTATGTTTAAGAGGAATATTAAGTAGTTTGTTTCAGAAGGATATGAAGTAGTATATTTATGAGGAATATGAAGTATTATATTTAAGGGGAACATGAAGTAGTATGCTTAGGAGGAATATGAAGTAGTGTATTTAAGAGGAATATGAAGTAGTATGTTTAAGAGGAATATGAAGTAATATATTTAAAGGGAATATGAAGTAGTATGTTCAAGAGAAAAATGAAGTAGTATGTTTAAGACGAATATGAAGTAGTATGTTTAGGAGGAATATGGAGTAGTATGTTTAAGAGGAATATGAAGTATTATATTTAAGAGGAATATGCAGTAGTATATTTAAGAGGAATATGAAGTAGTATATTTAAGAGGAATATGAAGTAGTATGTTTAAGAGGATAATGAAGTAGTATGTTTAAGAGGAATATGAAGTAGTATGTTTAAGAGGAATATGAAGTAGTATGTTTAAGAAGAATATGAAGTAGTATGTTTAAGAGTAATATGAAGTAGTATGTTTAAGAGGAAAATGAAGTAGTATATTTAAGAGGAATATGCAGTTGTATATTTAAGAGGAATATGAAGTAGGATATTTAAGAGGAATATGAAGTAGTATGTTTAAGAGGAATATGAATTAGTATGTTTAAGAGGAATATGAAGTAGTATGTTTAAGAGTAATATGCAGCAGTATGTTTAAGAGGAATATGAAGTAGTATGTTTAAGAGGAATATGAAGTAGTATGTTTAAGAGGAATATGAAGTAGTATGTTTAAGAGGAATATGCAGTAGTATATTTTAGAGGAATATGAAGTAGTATATTTAAGAGGAATATGAAGTAGTATTTCTAAGAGGAATATGAAGTTGTATGTTTAAGAGGAATATGAAGTAGTATGTTTAAGTGGAATATGAAGTAGTATGTTTAAGAGCAATATGAAGTAGAATGTTTAAGAGGAACATGAAGTAGTATTTTTAAGAGGAATATGAAGTAGTATGTTTAAGTGGAATATGAAGTAGTATATTTAAGAGGAATATGAAGTAGTATATTTAAGAGGAATATGAAGTAGTATGTTTAAGAGGAATATGAAGTTGTATGTTTAAGAGGAATATGAAGTAGTATGTTTAAGTGGAATATGAAGTAGTATGTTTAAGAGGAATATGAAGTGGTATGTTTAGGAGGAATATGAAGTAGTATATTTAAGAGGAATATGAAGTAGTATGTTTAAGAGGAATATGAAGTAATATATTTAAGAGGAATATGAAGTACTATGTTTAAGAGGAATATGAAGTAGTATGTTAAGAGGAATATGAAGTAGTATGTTTAAGAGGAATATGCAGTAGTATATTTTAGAGGAATATGAAGTTGTATATTTAAGAGGAATATGAAGTAGTATGTTTAAGAGGAATATGAAGTTGTATGTTTAAGAGGAATATGAAGTAGTATGTTTAAGTGGAATATGAAGTAGTATGTTTATGAGCAATATGAAGTAGAATGTTTAAGAGGAACATGAAGTAGTATTTTTAAGAGGAATATGAAGTAGTATGTTTAAGTGGAATATGAAGTAGTATATTTAAGAGGAATATGAAGTAGTATGTTTAAGGGGAATATGAAGTAGTATATTTCAGAGGAATATGAAGTAGTATATTTAAGAGGAATATGAAGTGGTATGTTTAAGAGGAATATGAAGTAGTATATTTAAGAGGAATATGAAGTAGTATGTTTAAGAGGAATATGAAGTAGTATATTTAAGAGGAATATGAAGTACTATGTTTAAGAGGAATATGAAGTATTATGTTTAAGAGGAATAGGAAGTAGTATGTTTAAGAGGAATATGAAGTAGTATGTTTAAGAGGAATATGATATAGTTAATTTAAGAGGAATATGAAGTAGTATGTTTAAGAGGAATATGAAGTAGTATGTTTAAGAGGAATATGAAGTAGTATGTTTAAGAGGAATATGAAGTAGTATGTTTAAGAGGAATATAAAGTAGTATGGTTAAGAGTAATATGAATTAATATGTTTATGAGGAATATGAAGTAGTATATTTAAGAGGAATATGAAGTAGTATGTTTAAGAGGAATATGAAGTAGTATGTTTAAGACGAATATGAAGTAGTATGTTTTTAGATGAATATGAAGTAGTATGTTTAAGAGGAATATGAAGTAGTATGTTTAAGAGGAATATGAAGTAGTATGTTTAAGAGGAATATGAAGTAGTATGTTTAAGAGGAATATGAAGTAGTATGTTTAAGAGGAATATGCAGTAGTATATTTTAGAGGAATATGAAGTAGTATATTTAAGAGGAATATGAAGTAGTATGTTTAAGAGGAATATGAAGTTATATGTTTAAGAGGAATATGAAGTAGTATGTTTAAGTGGAATATGAAGTAGTATGTTTAAGAGTAATGTGAAGTAAAATGTTTTAGAGGAACATGAAGTAGTATTTTTAAGAGGAATATGAAGTAGTATGTTTAAGTGGAATATAAAGTAGTATATTTAAGAGGAATATGATGTAGTATGTTTAAGGGGAATATGAAGTAGTATATTTCAGAGGAATATGAAGTAGTATATTTAAGATAATATGAAGTGGTATGTTAAAGAGGAATATGGAGTAGTATATTTAAGCGGAATATAAAGTAGTATATTTAAGAGGAATATGAAGTATTATATTTAAGATGAATATGAAGTAGTACATCTAAGAGGAATATGATGTAGTATGTTTAAGAGGAATATGAAGTAGTACGTTTAAGAGGAATATGAAGTAGTATGTTTAAAAGGAATATGAAGTAGTATGTCTAAGAGGAATATGAAGTAGTATGTTTAAGATTAATATGATGTAGTATGTTTAAGAGGAATATGAAGTAGTATGTTTAAGAGGAATATGAAGTAGTATGTTTAAGAGGAATGTGAAGTAGTATGTTTAAGAGGAACATGAAGTATTTTTTTTAAGAGGAATATGAAGTAGTATGTTTAAGTGGAATATGAAGTAGTATATTTAAGAGGAATATGAAGTAGTATATTTAAGAGGAATATGAAGTAGTATGTTTAAGAGGAATATGAAGTTGTATGTTTAAGAGGAATATGAAGTAGTATGTTTAAGTGGAATATGAAGTAGTATGTTTAAGAGGAATATGAAGTGGTATGTTTAGGAGGAATATGAAGTAGTATATTTAAGAGGAATATGAAGTAGTATGTTTAAGAGGAATATGAAGTAGTATATTTAAGAGGAATATGAAGTACTATGTTTAAGAGGAATATGAAGTAGTATGTTAAGAGGAATATGAAGTAGTATGTTTAAGAGGAATATGCAGTAGTATATTTTAGAGGAATATGAAGTAGTATATTTAAGAGGAATATGAAGTAGTATGTTTAAGAGGAATATGAAGTTGTATGTTTAAGAGGAATATGAAGTAGTATGTTTAAGTGGAATATGAAGTAGTATGTTTAAGAGCAATATGAAGTAGAATGTTTAAGAGGAACATGAAGTAGTATTTTTAAGAGGAATATGAAGTAGTATGTTTAAGTGGAATATGAAGTAGTATATTTAAGAGGAATATGAAGTAGTATGTTTAAGGGGAATATGAAGTAGTATATTTCAGAGGAATATGAAGTAGTATATTTAAGAGGAATATGAAGCGGTATGTTTAAGAGGAATATGAAGTAGTATATTTAAGAGGAATATGAAGTAGTATGTTTAAGAGGAATATGAAGTAGTATATTTAAGAGGAATATGAAGTACTATGTTTAAGAGGAATATGAAGTATTATGTTTAAGAGGAATAGGAAGTAGTATGTTTAAGAGGAATATGAAGTAGTATGTTTAAGAGGAATATGATGTAGTTAATTTAAGAGGAATATGAAGTGGTATGTTTAAGAGGAATATGAAGTAGTATGTTTAAGAGGAATATGAAGTAGTTTGTTTAAGAGGAATATGAAGTAGTATGTTTAAGAGGAATATAAAGTAGTATGGTTAAGAGGAATATGAATTAATATGTTTATGAGGAATATGAAGTAGTATATTTAAGAGGAATATGAAGTAGTATGTTTAAGAGGAATATGAAGTAGTATGTTTAAGAGGAATATGAAGTAGTATGTTTTTAGATGAATATGAAGTAGTATGTTTAAGAGGAATATGAAGTAGTATGTTTAAGAGGAATATGAAGTAGTATGTTTAAGAGGAATATGAAGTAGTACGTTTAAGAGGAATATGAAGTAGTATGTTTCAGAGGAATATGAAGTAGTATGTTTAAGAGGAATATTAAGTAGTATGTTTAAGAGGAATATGAAGTAGTATGTTTAAGAGGAATATGAAGTAGTATGTTTAAGAGGAATATGCAGTAGTATATTTTAGAGGAATATGAAGTAGTATATTTAAGAGGAATATGAAGTAGTATGTTTAAGAGGAATATGAAGTTATATGTTTAAGAGGAATATGAAGTAGTATGTTTAAGTGGAATATGAAGTAGTATGTTTAAGAGTAATGTGAAGTAAAATGTTTTAGAGGAACATGAAGTAGTATTTTTAAGAGGAATATGAAGTAGTATGTTTAAGTGGAATATAAAGTAGTATATTTAAGAGGAATATGATGTAGTATGTTTAAGGGGAATATGAAGTAGTATATTTCAGAGGAATATGAAGTAGTATATTTAAGAGAATATGAAGTGGTATGTTAAAGAGGAATATGAAGTAGTATATTTAAGCGGAATATAAAGTAGTATATTTAAGAGGAATATGAAGTATTATATTTAAGATGAATATGAAGTAGTACATCTAAGAGGAATATGATGTAGTATGTTTAAGAGGAATATGAAGTAGTACGTTTAAGAGGAATATGAAGTAGTATGTTTAAAAGGAATATGAAGTAGTATGTCTTAGAGGAATATGAAGTAGTATGTTTAAGATTAATATGATGTAGTATGTTTAAGAGGAATATGAAGTAGTATGTTTAAGAGGAATATGAAGTAGTATGTTTAAGAGGAATGTGAAGTAGTATGTTTAAGAGGAACATGAAGTAGTATTTTTAAGAGGAATATGAAGTAGTATGTTTAAGAGGAATATGAAGTAGTATGTTTAAGAGGAATATGAAGTAGTATGTTTAAGAGGAATATAAAGTAGTATGGTTAAGAGGAATATGAATTAATATGTTTATGAGGAATATGAAGTAGTATATTTAAGAGGAATATGAAGTAGTATGTTTAAGAGGAATATGAAGTAGTATGTTTAAGACGAATATGAAGTAGTATGTTTTTAGATGAATATGAAGTAGTATGTTTAAGAGGAATATGAAGTAGTATGTTTAAGAGGAATATGAAGTAGTATGTTTAAGAGGAATATGAAGTAGTATGTTTAAGAGGAATATGAAGTAGTATGTTTCAGAGGAATATGAAGTAGTATGTTTAAGAGGAATATTAAGTAGTATGTTTAAGAGGAATATGAAGTAGTATGTTTAAGAGGAATATGAAGTAGTATGTTTAAGAGGAATATGCAGTAGTATATTTTAGAGGAATATGAAGTAGTATATTTAAGAGGAATATGAAGTAGTATGTTTAAGAGGAATATGAAGTTATATGTTTAAGAGGAATATGAAGTAGTATGTTTAAGTGGAATATGAAGTAGTATGTTTAAGAGTAATGTGAAGTAAAATGTTTTAGAGGAACATGAAGTAGTATTTTTAAGAGGAATATGAAGTAGTATGTTTAAGTGGAATATAAAGTAGTATATTTAAGAGGAATATGATGTAGTATGTTTAAGGGGAATATGAAGTAGTATATTTCAGAGGAATATGAAGTAGTATATTTAAGAGAATATGAAGTGGTATGTTAAAGAGGAATATGAAGTAGTATATTTAAGCGGAATATAAAGTAGTATATTTAAGAGGAATATGAAGTATTATATTTAAGATGAATATGAAGTAGTACATCTAAGAGGAATATGCTGTAGTATGTTTAAGAGGAATATGAAGTAGTACGTTTAAGAGGAATATGAAGTACTATGTTTAAAAGGAATATGAAGTAGTATGTCTAAGAGGAATATGAAGTCGTATGTTTAAGATTAATATGATGTAGTATGTTTAAGAGGAATATGAAGTAGTATGTTTAAGAGGAATATGAAGTAGTATATTTAAGAGGAATGTGAAGTAGTATGTTTAAGAGGAACATGAAGTAGTATTTTTAAGAGGAATATGAAGTAGTATGTTTAAGTGGAATATGAAGTAGTATATTTAAGAGGAATATGAAGTAGTATATTTAAGAGGAATATGAAGTAGTATGTTTAAGAGGAATATGAAGTTGTATGTTTAAGAGGAATATGAAGTAGTATGTTTAAGTGGAATATGAAGTAGTATGTTTAAGAGGAATATGAAGTGGTATGTTTAGGAGGAATATGAAGTAGTATATTTAAGAGGAATATGAAGTAGTATGTTTAAGAGGAATATGAAGAAGTATATTTAAGAGGAATATGAAGTACTATGTTTAAGAGGAATATGAAGTAGTATGTTAAGAGGAATATGAAGTAGTATGTTTAAGAGGAATATGCAGTAGTATATTTTAGAGGAATATGAAGTAGTATATTTAAGAGGAATATGAAGTAGTATGTTTAAGAGGAATATGAAGTTGTATGTTTAAGAGGAATATGAAGTAGTATGTTTAAGTGGAATATGAAGTAGTATGTTTAAGAGCAATATGAAGTAGAATGTTTAAGAGGAACATGAAGTAGTATTTTTAACAGGAATATGAAGTAGTATGTTTAAGTGGAATATGAAGTAGTATATTTAAGAGGAATATGAAGTAGTATGTTTAAGGGGAATATGAAGTAGTATATTTCAGAGGAATATGAAGTAGTATATTTAAGAGGAATATGAAGCGGTATGTTTAAGAGGAATATGAAGTAGTATATTTAAGAGGAATATGAAGTAGTATGTTTAAGAGGAATATGAAGTAGTATATTTAAGAGGAATATGAAGTACTATGTTTAAGAGTAATATGAAGTATTATGTTTTAGAGGAATAGGAAGTAGTATGTTTAAGAGGAATATGAAGTAGTATGTTTAAGAGGAATATGATGTAGTTAATTTAAGAGGAATATGAAGTAGTATGTTTAAGAGGAATATGAAGTAGTATGTTTAAGAGGAATATGAAGTAGTATGTTTAAGAGGAATATGAAGTAGTATGTTTAAGAGGAATATAAAGTAGTATGGTTAAGAGGAATATGAATTAATATGTTTATGAGGAATATGAAGTTGTATATTTAAGAGGAATATGAAGTAGTATGTTTAAGAGGAATATGAAGTAGTATGTTTAAGAGGAATATGAAGTAGTATGTTTTTAGATGAATATGAAGTAGTCTGTTTAAGAGGAATATGAAGTAGTATGTTTAAGAGGAATATGAAGTAGTATGTTTAAGAGGAATATGAAGTAGTACGTTTAAGAGGAATATGAAGTAGTATGTTTCAGAGGAATATAAAGTAGTATGTTTAAGAGGAATATTAAGTAGTATGTTTAAGAGGAATATGAAGTAGTATGTTTAAGAGGAATATGAAGTAGTATGTTTAAGAGGAATATGCAGTAGTATATTTTAGAGAAATATGAAGTAGTATATTTAAGAGGAATATGAAGTAGTATGTTTAAGAGGAATATGAAGTTATATGTTTAAGAGGAATTTGAAGTAGTATGTTTAAGTGGAATATGAAGTAGTATGTTTAAGAGTAATGTGAAGTAAAATGTTTTAGAGGAACATGAAGTAGTATTTTTAAGAGGAATATGAAGTAGTATGTTTAAGTGGAATATAAAGTAGTATATTTAAGAGGAATATGATGTAGTATGTTTAAGGGGAATATGAAGTAGTATATTTCAGAGGAATATGAAGTAGTATATTTAAGAGAATATGAAGTGGTATGTTAAAGAGGAATATAAAGTAGTATATTTAAGAGGAATATGAAGTATTATATTTAAGATGAATATGAAGTAGTACATCTAAGAGGAATATGATGTAGTATGTTTAAGAGGAATATGAAGTAGTACGTTTAAGAGGAATATGAAGTAGTATGTTTAAAAGGAATATGAAGTAGTATGTCTAAGAGGAATATGAAGTAGTATGTTTAAGATTAATATGATGTAGTATGTTTAGGAGGAATATGAAGTAGTATGTTTAAGAGGAATATGAAGTAGTATGTTTAAGAGGAATGTGAAGTAGTATGTTTAGGAGGAACATGAAGTAGTATTTTTAAGAGGAATATGAAGTAGTATGTTTAAGTGGAATATGAAGTAGTATATTTAAGAGGAATATGAAGTAGTATATTTAAGAGGAATATGAAGTAGTATGTTTAAGAGGAATATGAAGTTGTATGTTTAAGAGGAATATGAAGTAGTATGTTTAAGTGGAATATGAAGTAGTATGTTTAAGAGGAATATGAAGTGGTATGTTTAGGAGGAATATGAAGTAGTATATTTAAGAGGAATATGAAGTAGTATGTTTAAGAGGAATATGAAGTAGTATATTTAAGAGGAATATGAAGTACTATGTTTAAGAGGAATATGAAGTAGTATGTTAAGAGGAATATGAAGTAGTATGTTTAAGAGGAATATGCAGTAGTATATTTTAGAGGAATATGAAGTAGTATATTTAAGAGGAATATGAAGTAGTATGTTTAAGAGGAATATGAAGTTGTATGTTTAAGAGGAATATGAAGTAGTATGTTTAAGTGGAATATGAAGTAGTATGTTTAAGAGCAATATGAAGTAGAATGTTTAAGAGGAACATGAAGTAGTATTTTTAAGAGGAATATGAAGTAGTATGTTTAAGTGGAATATGAAGTAGTATATTTAAGAGGAATATGAAGTAGTATGTTTAAGGGGAATATGAAGTAGTATATTTCAGAGGAATATGAAGTAGTATATTTAAGAGGAATATGAAGTGGTATGTTTAAGAGGTATATGAAGTATTATATTTAAGAGGAATATGAAGTAGTATGTTTAAGAGGAATATGAAGTAGTATATTTAAGAGGAATATGAAGTACTATGTTTAAGAGGAATATGAAGTATTATGTTTAAGAGGAATAGGAAGTAGTATGTTTAAGAGGAATATGAAGTAGTATGTTTAAGAGGAATATGATGTAGTTAATTTAAGAGGAATATGAAGTAGTATGTTTAAGAGGAATATGAAGTAGTATGTTTAAGAGGAATATGAAGTAGTATTGTTAAGAGGAATATGAAGTTGTATGTTTAAGAGGAATATAAAGTAGTATGGTTAAGAGGAATATGAATTAATATGTTTATGAGGAATATGAAGTAGTATATTTAAGAGGAATATGAAGTAGTATGTTTAAGAGGAATATGAAGTAGTATGTTTAAGAGGAATATGAAGTAGTATGTTTTTAGATGAATATGAAGTTGTATGTTTAAGAGGAATATGAAGTAGTATGTTTAAGAGGAATATGAAGTAGTATGTTTAAGAGGAATATGAAGTAGTATGTTTAAGAGGAATATGAAGTAGTATGTTTCAGAGGAGTATGAAGTAGTATGTTTAAGAGGAATATTAAGTAGTATGTTTAAGAGGAATATGAAGTAGTATGTTTAAGAGGAATATGAAGTAGTATGTTTAAGAGGAATATGCAGTAGTATATTTTAGAGGAATATGAAGTAGTATGTTAAAGAGGAATATGAAGTAGTATATTTAAGCGGAATATGAAGTAGTATATTTAAGAGGAATATGAAGTATTATATTTAAGATGAATATGAAGTAGTATATTTCAGAGGAATAGGAAGTAGTATGTTTAATGGGAATATGAAGTAGTATGTTTAATAGGAATATGAAGTAGTATGTTTAAGAGGAATATGAAGTAGTATGTCTAAGGCGAATATGAAGTAGTATGTTTAAGATTAATATGATGTAGTATGTTTAAGAGGAATAAGAAGTAGTATGTTTAAGAGGATAATGAAGTAGTATGTTTAAGAGGAATGTGAAGTAGTATGTTTAAGAGGAAAATGAAGTAGTATGTTTAAGAGGAATATGAAGTAGTATGTTTAAGAGGAATTAGAAGTAGTATGTTTAAGATAAATATGAAGTAGTATATTTAAGAGGAATATGAAATAGTATGTTTAAGAGGAATATGAAGTAGTATGTTTAAGAGGAATATGAAGTAGTATGTTTAAGAGGAATATGAAGTAGTATGTTTAAGAGGAATAAAAAGTAGTAAGTTTAAGAGGAATATGAAGTAGTATGTTTAAGAGGAATATGAAGTAGTATGTTTAAGAGGAATATGAAGTAGAATGTTTAAGAGGAAAATGGAGTAGTATGTTTAAGAGGAATATAAAGTAGTATGTTTAAGAGGAATATGAAGTAGTGTGTTTAAGAGCAATATGAAGTAGTATATTTAGGAGGACAATAAAGTAGTATATTTAGGAGGAATATGAAGTAGTATATTTAAGAGGAATGCGAAGTAGTGTATTTAAAAGGAATTTGAAGTAGTATGTTTAAGAGGAATATGAAGTAGTGTGTTTAAGAGGAATATGAAGTAGTATGTTTAAGAGGAATGTAAAGTAGTATGTGTAAGAGGAATATGAAGTAGTATGTTTAAGAGGAAAATGGAGTAGTATGTTTAAGAGGAATATGAAGTAGTATGTTTAAGAGGAATATGAAGTAGTGTGTTTAAGAGCAATATGAAGTAGTATATTTAGGAGGAATATAAAGTAGTATATTTAAGAGGAATATGAAGTATTATATTTAAGATGAATATGAAGTAGTACATCTAAGAGGAATATGATGTAGTATGTTTAAGAGGAATATGAAGTAGTACGTTTAAGAGGAAT
Source organism: Atherix ibis (assembly GCA_958298945.1). Lineage (NCBI taxonomy): Eukaryota > Metazoa > Arthropoda > Insecta > Diptera > Athericidae > Atherix > Atherix ibis. Next base: position 62,903,140 of record OY282608.1, on the reverse strand, counting down.
ATGAAATAGTATGTTTAAAAGGAATATGAAGTAGTATGTCTAAGAGGAATATGAAGTAGTATGTTTAAGATTAATATGATGTAGTATGTTTAAGAGGAATATGAAGTAGTATGTTTAAGAGGAATATGAAGTAGTATGTTTAAGAGGAATGTGAAGTAGTATGTTTAAGAGGAACATGAAGTAGTATTTTTAAGAGGAATATGAAGTAGTATGTTTAAGTGGAATATGAAGTAGTATATTTAAGAGGAATACGAAGTAGTATATTTAAGAGGAATATGAAGTAGTATGTTTAAGAGGAATATGAAGTTGTATGTTTAAGAGGAATATGAAGTAGTATGTTTAAGTGGAATATGAAGTAGTATGTTTAAGAGGAATATGAAGTGGTATGTTTAGGAGGAATATGAAGTAGTATATTTAAGAGGAATATGAAGTAGTATGTTTAAGAGGAATATGAAGTAGTATATTTAAGAGGAATATGAAGTACTATGTTTAAGAGGAATATGAAGTAGTATGTTAAGAGGAATATGAAGTAGTATGTTTAAGAGGAATATGCAGTAGTATATTTGAGAGGAATATGAAGTAGTATATTTAAGAGGAATATGAAGTAGTATGTTTAAGAGGAATATGAAGTTGTATGTTTAAGAGGAATATGAAGTAGTATGTTTAAGTGGAATATGAAGTAGTATGTTTAAGAGCAATATGAAGTAGAATGTTTAAGAGGAACATGAAGTAGTATTTTTAAGAGGAATATGAAGTAGTATGTTTAAGTGGAATATGAAGTAGTATATTTAAGAGGAATATGAAGTAGTATGTTTAAGGGGAATATGAAGTAGTATATTTCAGAGGAATATGAAGTAGTATATTTAAGAGGAATATGAAGTGGTATGTTTAAGAGGTATATGAAGTAGTATATTTAAGAGGAATATGAAGTAGTATGTTTAAGAGGAATATGATGTAGTTAATTTAAGAGGAATATGAAGTAGTATGTTTAAGAGGAATATGAAGTAGTATGTTTAAGAGGAATATGAAGTAGTATGTTTAAGAGGAATATGAAGTAGTATGTTTAAGAGGAATATGAAGAAGTATGTTTAAGAGGAATATAAAGTAGTATGGTTAAGAGGAATATGAATTAATATGTTTATGAGGAATATGAAGTAGTATATTTAAGAGGAATATGAAGTAGTATGTTTAAGAGCAATATGAAGTAGTATGTTTAAGAGGAATATGAAGTAGTATGTTTTTAGATGAATATGAAGTTGTATGTTTAAGAGGAATATGAAGTAGTATGTTTAAGAGGAATATGAAGTAGTATGTTTAAGAGGAATATGAAGTAGTATGTTTAAGAGGAATATGAAGTAGTATGTTTCAGAGGAATATGAAGTAGTATGTTTAAGAGGAATATTAAGTACTATGTTTAAGAGGAATATGAAGTAGTATGTTTAAGAGGAATATGAAGTAGTATGTTTAAGAGGAATATTAAGTACTATGTTTAAGAGGAATATGAAGTAGTATGTTTAAGAGGAATATGAAGTAGTATGTTTAAGAGGAATATGCAGTAGTATATTTTAGAGGAATATGAAGTAGTATGTTAAAGAGGAATATGAAGTAGTATATTTAAGCGGAATATGAAGTAGTATATTTAAGAGGAATATGAAGTATTATATTTAAGATGAATATGAAGTAGTATATTTCAGAGGAATAGGAAGTAGTATGTTTAAGAGGAATATGAAGTAGTATGTTTAATAGGAATATGAAGTAGTTTGTTTAAGAGGAATATGAAGTAGTATGTCTAAGGCGAATATGAAGTAGTATGTTTAAGATTAATATGATGTAGTATGTTTAAGAGGAATAAGAAGTAGTATGTTTAAGAGGAATATGAAGTAGTATGTTTAAAAGGAATGTGAAGTAGTATGTTTAAGAGGAAAATGAAGTAGTATGTTTAAGAGGAATATGAAGTAGTATGTTTAAGAGGAATTAGAAGTAGTATGTTTAAGAAAAATATGAAGTAGTATATTTAAGTGGAATATGAAGTAGTATGTTTAAGAGGAATATGAAGTAGTATGTTTAAGAGGAATATGAAGTAGTATGTTTAAGAGGAATATGAAGTAGTATGTTTAAGAGGAATAAAAAGTAGTAAGTTTAAGAGGAATATGAAGTAGTATGTTTAAGAGGAATATGAAGTAGTATGTTTAAGAGGAATATGAAGTAGAATGTTTAAGAGGAAAATGGAGTAGTATGTTTAAGAGGAATATGAAGTAGTATGTTTAAGAGGAATATGAAGTAGTGTTTAAGAGCAATATGAAGTAGTATATTTAGGAGGACAATAAAGTAGTATATTTAGGAGGAATATGAAGTAGTATATTTAAGAGGAATGCGAAGTAGTGTATTTAAAATGAATTTGAAGTAGTATGTTTAAGAGGAATATGAAGTAGTGTGTTTAAGAGGAATATGAAGTAGTATGTTTAAGAGGAATGTAAAGTAGTATGTGTAAGAGGAATATGAAGTAGTATGTTTAAGAGGAAAATGGAGTAGTATGTTTAAGAGGAATATGAAGTAGTATGTTTAAGAGGAATATGAAGTAGTGTGTTTAAGAGCAATATGAAGTAGTATATTTAGGAGGAATATAAAGTAGTATATTTAAGAGGAATATGAAGTAGTATATTTAAGAGGAATGCGAAGTAGTGTATTTAAAAGGAATTTGAAGTAGTATGTTTAAGAGGAATATGAAGTAGTGTGTTTAAGAGGAATATGAAGTAGTATGTATAAGAGGAATGTAAAGTAGTATGTGTAAGAGGAATATGAAGTATTATGTTTAAGAATATGAAGTAGCATGTTAAAGAGGAATATGAAGTTATATATTTAAGCGGATTATGAAGTAGTATATTTAAGAGGAATATGAAGTAGTATATTTAAGATGAATATGAAGTAGTATATTTAAGAGGAATATGAAGTTGTATGTTTAAGAGGAATATGAAGTAGTATGTTTAAGAGGAATATGAAGTAGTATGTTTAAGAGGAATATGAAGTAGTATATCTAAGAGGAATATGAAGTAGTATGTTTAAGATTAATATGATGTAGTATGTTTAAGAGGAATATGAAGTAGTATGTTTAAGAGGAATATGAAGTAGTATGTTTAAGAGGAATATGAGGTAGTATGTTTAAGAGGAAAATGAAGTAGTATGTTTAAGATGAATATGAAGTAGTATGTTTAAGAGGAATACGAAGTAGTATGTTTAAGATAAATATGAAGTAGTATGTTTAAGAGGAATATGAAGTAGTATGTTTAAGAGGAATATGAAGTAGTATGTTTAAGAGGAATCTAAGGTTGTATGTTTAAGAGGAATATGAAGTATTATTTTTAAGAGGAATATGAAGTAGTATGTTTAAGAGGAATATAAAGTAGTATGTTTAAGAGGAATATGAAGTAGAATATTTAAGAGGAATATAAAGTAGTATATTTAAGAGGAATATGAATTAGTATGTTTAAGAAGAATATGAAGTAGTATGTTCAAGAGGAATATGAAGTAGTATGTTTAAGAGGAATATGAAGTAGTATACTCAAGAGGAATATGAAGTAGTATGTTTAAGAGGAATATGAAATAGTATGTTTAAGAGGAATATGAAGTAGTATATTTAAGAGGAATATGATTTAGTATATTTAAGAGGAATATGAAGTAGTATGTTTAAGAGGAATATGAAGTAGTATGTTTAAGAGTAATCTAAGGTTGTATGTTTAGGAGGAATATGAAGCATTATTTTTAAGAGGAATATGAAGTAGTATGTTTAAGAGGAATATAAAGTAGCATGTTAAAGAGGAATATGAAGTAATATATTTAAGCGGATTATGAAGTAGTATATTTAAGAGGAATATGAAGTAGTATATTTAAGATGAATATGAAGTAGTATATTTAAGAGGAATATGAAGTTGTATGTTTAAGAGGAATATGAAGTAGTATGTTTAAGAGGAATATGAAGTAGTATGTTTAAGAGGAATATGAAGTAGTATATCTAAGAGGAATATGAAGTAGTATGTTTAAGATAAATATGAAGTAGTATGTTTAAGAGGAATATGAAGTAGTATGTTTAAGAGGAATATAAAGTAGTATGTTTAAGAGGAATATGAAGTAGTATGTTTAAGAGGAAAATGAAGTAGTATGTTTAAGATGAATATGAAGTAGTATGTTTAAGAGGAATACGAAGTAGTATGTTTAAGATAAATATGAAGTAGTATGTTTAAGAGGAATATGAAGTAGTATGTTTAAGAGGAATATGAAGTAGTATGTTTAAGAGGAATCTAAGGTAGTATGTTTAAGAGGAATATGAAGTATTATTTTTAAGAGGAATATGAAGTAGTATGTTTAAGAGGAATATAAAGTAGTATGTTTAAGAGGAATATGAAGTAGAATATTTAAGAGGAATATAAAGTAGTATATTTAAGAGGAATATGAATTAGTATGTTTAAGAGGAATATGAAGTAGTATGTTTAAGAGGAATATGAAGTGGTATGTTTAAGAGGAATATGAAGTTGTATGCTCAAGAGGAATATGAAGTAGTATGTTTAAGAGGAATATGAAATAGTATGTTTAAGAGGAATATGAAGTAGTATATTTAAGAGGAATATGATTTAGTATATTTAAGACGAATATGAAGTAGTATGTTTAAGAGGAATATGAAGTAGTATGTTTAAGAGGAATCTAAGGTTGTATGTTTAAGAAGAATATGAAGCATTATTTTTAAGAGGAATATGAAGTAGTATGTTTAAGAGGAATATGAAGTAGTATGTTTAAGAGGAATATGAAGTGGTATGTTTAAGAGGAATATGAAGTAGTATGTTTAAAAGGAAAAAAAGTAGTATGTTTAAGAGGAATATGAAGTAGTATGCTTAAGAGGAATATGAAGTAGTATGTTTAAGAGGAATATGCAGTAGTATGTTAAAGAGGAAAATGAAGTAGTATGTTAAAGAGGAATATGAAGTAGTATGTTTAAGAGGAATATGAAGTAGTATGTTTAAGAGTAATATGAAGTAGTATATTTAGGAGGAATATGAAGTAGTATATTTAAGAAGAATATGAAGTAGTATATTTAAGAGGAATGCGAAGTAGTGTATTTAAGAGGAATTTGGAGTAGTATGTTTAAGAGGAATATGAAGTAGTATGTTTAAGAGGAATATGAAGTAGTATGTTTAAGAGGAATATGAGGTAGTATGTTTAAGAGGAATATGAAGTAGTATGTTTAAGAGGAATGTAAAGTAGTATGTTTAAGAGGAATATGAAGTAGTATGTTTAAGAGGAATATGAAGTAGCATGTTAAAGAGGAATATGAAGTAGTATATTTAAGCGGATTATGAAGTAGTATATTTAAGAGGAATATGAAGTAGTATGTTTAAGAGGAATATGAAGTAGTATGTTTAAGAGGAATATGAAGTAGTATGTTTAAGGGGAATCTAAGGTAGTATTTTTAAGAGGAATATGAAGTATTATTTTTAAGAGGGATATGAAGTAGTATGTTTAAGAGGAATCTAAGGTAGTAAGTTTAAGAGGAATATGAAGTAGTATCTTTAAGAGGAATATGAAGTTGTATGTTTAAGAGGAATATGAAGTAGTATGTTTAAGAGGAATATGAAGTAGTATATTTAAGAGGAATATGATGTAGTATATTTAAGAGGAATATGAAGTAGTATGTTTAAGAGGAATATGAAGTAGTATGTTTAAGAGGAATCTAAGGTAGTATGTTTAAGTGGAATATGGAGTATTATTTTTAAGAGGAATATGAAGTAGTATGTTTAAGAGGAATATAAAGTAGTATGTTTAAGAGGAATATGAAGTAGTACATTTAAGAGGAATATAAAATAGTATATTTAAGAGGAATATGAATTAGTATGTTTAAGAGGAATATGAAGTAGTATGTTTAACAGGAATATGAAGTAGTATGTTTAATAGGAATATGAAGTAGTATATTTAAGAGGAATATGAATTAGTATGTTTAAGAGGAATATGAAGTACTATGTTTAAGAGGAATATGAAGTAGTATATTTAAGGGGAATATGAAATATTCTATTTAAGAGGAATATGAAGTAGTATGTTTATGAGGAATATGAAGTAGTATGTTTAAGAGGAATATGAAGTGGTATGTTTAAGAGGAATATGAAGTAGTATGTTTAAGAGAATATGAAGTAGTATGTTTAAGAGGAATATGAAGTAGTATATTTAAGAGGAATATGCGGTAGTATGTTTAAGAGGAATATTAAGTAGTATTTTAAAGAGGAATATGAAGTAGTATGTTTAAGAGGAATATGAAGTAGAATTATGAAGTAGTATATCTAAGATGAATATGTAGTTGTGTGTTTAAGATTAATATGTTGTCGTATGTTTAAGAGGAATATGAAGTAGTATATTGAAGAGGAATATGATGCAGTATGTTTAAGAAGAATATTAAGTAGTATGTTTAAGAGGAATATGAAGTAGTATGTTTAAGAGGAATGTGAAGTAGTATGTTTAAGAGGAAAATAAAGTAGTATGTTTAAGAGGAATATGAAGTAGTATGTTTAAGAAGAATATGAAGTAGTATGTTTAAGATAAATATGAAGTAGTATATTTAAGAGGAATATGAAGTAGTATGTTTAAGAGGAATATGAAGTAGTATGTTTAAGAGGAATATGAAGTAGTATGTTTAAGAGGAATATGAAGTAGTATGTTTAAGAGGAATAAAAAGTAGTAAGTTTAAGAGGAATATGAAGTAGTATGTTTAAGAGGAATATGAAGTAGTATGTTTAAGAGGAATATGAAGTAGAATGTTTAAGAGGAAAATGAAGTAGTATGTTTAAGAGGAATATGAAGTAGTATGTTTAAGAGGAATATGAAGTAGTGTGTTTAAGAGCAACATGAAGTAGTATATTTAGGAGGAATATGAAGTAGTATATTTAAGAGGAATATGAAGTAGTATATTTAAGAGGAATGCGAAGTAGTGTATTTAAAAGGAATTTGAAGTAGCATGTTTAAGAGGAATATGAAGTAGTGTGTTTAAGAGGAATATGAAGTAGTATGTTTAAGAGGAATATGTAGTAGTATGTTTAAGAGGAATATAAAGTAGTATGTTTAAGAGGAATGTAAATTAGTATGTGTAAGAGGAATATGAAGTAGTATGTTTAAGAGGAATATGAAGTAGCATGTTAAAGAGGAATATGAAGTTATATATTTAAGCGGATAATGAAGTAGTATATTTAAGAGGAATATGAAGTAGTATATTTAAGATGAATATGAAGTAGTATATTTAAGAGGAATATGAAGTTGTATGTTTAAGAGGAATATGAAGTAGTATGTTTAAGAGGAATATGAAGTAGTATGTTTAAGAGGAATATGAAGTAGTATATCTAAGAGGAATATGAAGTAGTATGTTTAAGATTAATATGATGTAGTATGTTTAAGAGGAATATGAAATAGTATGTTTAAGAGGAATATGAAGTAGTATATTTAAGAGGAATATGATTTAGTATATTTAAGAGGAATATGAAGTAGTATGTTTAAGAGGAATATGAAGTAGTATGTTTAAGAGTAATCTAAGGTTGTATGTTTAGGAGGAATATGAAGCATTATTTTTAAGAGAAATATGAAGTAGTATGTTTAAGAGGAATATAAAGTAGCATGTTAAAGAGGAATATGAAGTAATATATTTAAGCGGATTATGAAGTAGTATATTTAAGAGGAATATGAAGTAGTATATTTAAGATGAATATGAAGTAGTATATTTAAGAGGAATATGAAGTTGTATGTTTAAGAGGAATATGAAGTAGTATGTTTAAGAGGAATATGAAGTAGTATGTTTAAGAGGAATATGAAGTAGTATATCTAAGAGGAATATGAAGTAGTATGTTTAAGATAAATATGAAGTAGTATGTTTAAGAGGAATATGAAGTAGTATGTTTAAGAGGAATATAAAGTAGTATGTTTAAGAGGAATATGAAGTAGTATGTTTAAGAGGAAAATGAAGTAGTATGTTTAAGATGAATATGAAGTAGTATGTTTAAGAGGAATACGAAGTAGTATGTTTAAGATAAATATGAAGTAGTATGTTTAAGAGGAATATGAAGTAGTATGTTTAAGAGGAATATGAAGTAGTATGTTTAAGAGGAATCTAAGGTAGTATGTTTAAGAGGAATATGAAGTATTATTTTTAAGAGGAATATGAAGTAGTATGTTTAAGAGGAATATAAAGTAGTATGTTTAAGAGGAATATGAAGTAGAATATTTAAGAGGAATATAAAGTAGTATATTTAAGAGGAATATGAATTAGTATGTTTAAGAGGAATATGAAGTAGTATGTTTAAGAGGAATATGAAGTGGTATGTTTAAGAGGAATATGAAGTTGTATGCTCAAGAGGAATATGAAGTAGTATGTTTAAGAGGAATATGAAATAGTATGTTTAAGAGGAATATGAAGTAGTATATTTAAGAGGAATATGATTTAGTATATTTAAGACGAATATGAAGTAGTATGTTTAAGAGGAATATGAAGTAGTATGTTTAAGAGGAATCTAAGGTTGTATGTTTAAGAAGAATATGAAGCATTATTTTTAAGAGGAATATGAAGTAGTATGTTTAAGAGGAATATGAAGTAGTATGTTTAAGAGGAATATGAAGTGGTATGTTTAAGAGGAATATGAAGTAGTATGTTTAAAAGGAAAAAAAGTAGTATGTTTAAGAGGAATATGAAGTAGTATGTTTAAGAGGAATATGAAGTAGTATGTTTAAGAGGAATATGAAGTAGTATGTTAAAGAGGAAAATGAAGTAGTATGTTAAAGAGGAATATGAAGTAGTATGTTTAAGAGGAATATGAAGTAGTATGTTTAAGAGTAATATGAAGTAGTATATTTAGGAGGAATATGAAGTAGTATATTTAAGAAGAATATGAAGTAGTATATTTAAGAGGAATGCGAAGTAGTGTATTTAAGAGGAATTTGGAGTAGTATGTTTAAGAGGAATATGAAGTAGTATGTTTAAGAGGAATATGAAGTAGTATGTTTAAGAGGAATATGAGGTAGTATGTTTAAGAGGAATATGAAGTAGTATGTTTAAGAGGAATGTAAAGTAGTATGTTTAAGAGGAATATGAAGTAGTATGTTTAAGAGGAATATGAAGTAGCATGTTAAAGAGGAATATGAAGTAGTATATTTAAGCGGATTATGAAGTAGTATATTTAAGAGGAATATGAAGTAGTATGTTTAAGAGGAATATGAAGTAGTATGTTTAAGAGGAATATGAAGTAGTATGTTTAAGGGGAATCTAAGGTAGTATTTTTAAGAGGAATATGAAGTATTATTTTTAAGAGGGATATGAAGTAGTATGTTTAAGAGGAATCTAAGGTAGTAAGTTTAAGAGGAATATGAAGTAGTATCTTTAAGAGGAATATGAAGTTGTATGTTTAAGAGGAATATGAAGTAGTATGTTTAAGAGGAATATGAAGTAGTATATTTAAGAGGAATATGATGTAGTATATTTAAGAGGAATATGAAGTAGTATGTTTAAGAGGAATATGAAGTAGTATGTTTAAGAGGAATCTAAGGTAGTATGTTTAAGTGGAATATGGAGTATTATTTTTAAGAGGAATATGAAGTAGTATGTTTAAGAGGAATATAAAGTAGTATGTTTAAGAGGAATATGAAGTAGTACATTTAAGAGGAATATAAAATAGTATATTTAAGAGGAATATGAATTAGTATGTTTAAGAGGAATATGAAGTAGTATGTTTAACAGGAATATGAAGTAGTATGTTTAATAGGAATATGAAGTAGTATATTTAAGAGGAATATGAATTAGTATGTTTAAGAGGAATATGAAGTACTATGTTTAAGAGGAATATGAAGTAGTATATTTAAGGGGAATATGAAATATTATATTTAAGAGGAATATGAAGTAGTATGTTTATGAGGAATATGAAGTAGTATGTTTAAGAGGAATATGAAGTGGTATGTTTAAGAGGAATATGAAGTAGTATGTTTAAGAGAATATGAAGTAGTATGTTTAAGAGGAATATGAAGTAGTATATTTAAGAGGAATATGCGGTAGTATGTTTAAGAGGAATATTAAGTAGTATTTTAAAGAGGAATATGAAGTAGTATGTTTAAGAGGAATATGAAGTAGAATTATGAAGTAGTATATCTAAGATGAATATGTAGTTGTGTGTTTAAGATTAATATGTTGTCGTATGTTTAAGAGGAATATGAAGTAGTATATTGAAGAGGAATATGATGCAGTATGTTTAAGAAGAATATTAAGTAGTATGTTTAAGAGGAATATGAAGTAGTATGTTTAAGAGGAATGTGAAGTAGTATGTTTAAGAGGAAAATAAAGTAGTATGTTTAAGAGGAATATGAAGTAGTATGTTTAAGAAGAATATGAAGTAGTATGTTTAAGATAAATATGAAGTAGTATATTTAAGAGGAATATGAAGTAGTATGTTTAAGAGGAATATGAAGTAGTATGTTTAAGAGGAATATGAAGTAGTATGTTTAAGAGGAATATGAAGTAGTATGTTTAAGAGGAATAAAAAGTAGTAAGTTTAAGAGGAATATGAAGTAGTATGTTTAAGAGGAATATGAAGTAGTATGTTTAAGAGGAATATGAAGTAGAATGTTTAAGAGGAAAATGAAGTAGTATGTTTAAGAGGAATATGAAGTAGTATGTTTAAGAGGAATATGAAGTAGTGTGTTTAAGAGCAACATGAAGTAGTATATTTAGGAGGAATATGAAGTAGTATATTTAAGAGGAATATGAAGTAGTATATTTAAGAGGAATGCGAAGTAGTGTATTTAAAAGGAATTTGAAGTAGCATGTTTAAGAGGAATATGAAGTAGTGTGTTTAAGAGGAATATGAAGTAGTATGTTTAAGAGGAATATGTAGTAGTATGTTTAAGAGGAATATAAAGTAGTATGTTTAAGAGGAATGTAAATTAGTATGTGTAAGAGGAATATGAAGTAGTATGTTTAAGAGGAATATGAAGTAGCATGTTAAAGAGGAATATGAAGTTATATATTTAAGCGGATAATGAAGTAGTATATTTAAGAGGAATATGAAGTAGTATATTTAAGATGAATATGAAGTAGTATATTTAAGAGGAATATGAAGTTGTATGTTTAAGAGGAATATGAAGTAGTATGTTTAAGAGGAATATGAAGTAGTATGTTTAAGAGGAATATGAAGTAGTATATCTAAGAGGAATATGAAGTAGTATGTTTAAGATTAATATGATGTAGTATGTTTAAGAGGAATATGAAGTAGTATGTTTAAGAGGAATATGAAGAAGTATGTTTAAGAGGAATATGAAGTAGTATGTTTAAGAGGAAAATGAAGTAGTATGTTTAAGATGAATATGAAGTAGTATGTTTAAGACGAATACGAAGTAGTATGTTTAAGATAAATATGAAGTAGTATGTTTAAGAGGAATATGAAGTAGTATGTTTAAGAGGAATATGAAGTAGTATGTTTAAGAGGAATATGAAGTAGTATGTTTAAGAGGAATATGAAGTAGTATGTTTAAGAGGAATCTAAGGTAGTATGTTTAAGAGGAATATGTAGTATTATTTTTAAGAGGAATATGAAGTAGTATGTTTAAGAGGAATATAAAGTAGTATGTTTAAGAGGAATATGAAGTAGAATATTTAAGAGGAATATAAAGTAGTATATTTAAGAGGAATATGAATTAGTATGTTTAAGAGGAATATGAAGTAGTATGTTTAAGAGGAATATGAAGTAGTATGTTTAAGAGGAATATGAAGTAGTATACTCAAGAGGAATATGAAGTAGTATGTTTAAGAGGAATATGAAATAGTATGTTTAAGAGGAATATGAAGTAGTATATTTAAGAGGAATATGATTTAGTATATTTAAGAGGAATATGAAGTAGTATGTTTAAGAGGAATATGAAGTAGTATGTTTAAGAGGAATCTAAGGTTGTATGTTTAAGAGGAATATGAAGCATTATTTTTAAGAGGAATATGAAGTAGTATGTTTAAGAGGAATATAAAGTAGCATGTTAAAGAGGAATATGAAGTAATATATTTAAGCGGATTATGAAGTAGTATATTTAAGAGGAACATGAAGTAGTATATTTAAGAAGAATATGAAGTAGTATATTTAAGAGGAATATGAAGTTGTATGTTTAAGAGGAATATAAAGTAGTATGTTTAAGAGGAATATGAAGTAGTATGTTTAAGAGGAATATGAAGTAGTATATCTAAGAGGAATATGAAGTAGTATGTTTAAGATTATTATGATGTAGTATGTTTAAGAGGAATATGAAGTAGTATGTTTAAGAGGAATATGAGGTAGTATGTTTAAGAGGAATATGAAGTAGTATGTTTAAGAGGAAAATGAAGTAGTATGATTAAGATGAATATGAAGTAGTATGTTTAAGAGGAATACGAAGTAGTATGTTTAAGATAAATTAGAAGTAGTATGTTTAAGAGGAATATGAAGTAGTATGTTTAAGAGGAATATGAAGTAGTATGTTTAAGAGGAATATGAAGTAGTATGTTTAAGAGGAATATGAAGTAGTATGTTTAAGAGGAATCTAAGGTAGTATGTTTAAGAGGAATATGAAGTTTTATTTTTAAGAGGAATATGAAGTAGTATGTTTAAGAGGAATATAAAGTAGTATGTTTAAGAGGAATATGAAGTAGAATATTTAAGAGGAATATAAAGTAGTATATTTAAGAGGAATATGAATTAGTATGTGTAAGAGGAATATGAAGTAGTATGTTTAAGAGGAATATGAAGTGGTATGTTTAAGAGGAATATGAAGTAGTATGCTCAAGAGGAATATGAAGTAGTATGTTTAAGAGGAATATGAAATAGTATGTTTAAGAGGAATATGAAGTAGTATATTTAAGAGGAATATGATTTAGTATATTTAAGAGGAACATGAAGTAGTATGTTTAAGAGGAATATGAAGTAGTATGTTTAAGAGGAATCTAAGGTTGTATGTTTAAGAAAAATATGAAGCATTATTTTTAAGAGGAATATGAAGTAGTATGTTTAAGAGGAATATGAAGTAGTATGTTTAAGAGGAATATGAAGTAGTATGTTTAAGAGGAATATGAAGTAGTATGTTTAAAAGGAATAAAAAGTAGTATGTTTAAGAGGAATATGAAGTAGTATGTTTAAGAGGAATATGAAGTAGTATGTTTAAGAGGAATATAAAGTAGCATGTTAAAGAGGAATATGAAGTAGTATGTTTAAGAGGAATATGAAGTAGTATGTTTAAGAAGAATATGAAGTAGTATACTCAAGAGGAATATGAAGTAGTATGTTTAAGAGGAATATGAAATAGTATGTTTAAGAGGAATATGAAGTAGTATATTTAAGAGGAATATGATTTAGTATATTTAAGAGGAATATGAAGTAGTATGTTTAAGAGGAATATGAAGTAGTATGTTTAAGAGGAATCTAAGGTTGTATGTTTAAGAGGAATATGAAGCATTATTTTTAAGAGGAATATGAAGTAGTATGTTTAAGAGGAATATAAAGTAGCATGTTAAAGAGGAATATGAAGTAATATATTTAAGCGGATTATGAAGTAGTATATTTAAGAGGAATATGAAGTAGTATATTTAAGAAGAATATGAAGTAGTATATTTAAGAGGAATATGAATTTGTATGTTTAAGAGGAATATGAAGTAGTATGTTTAAGAGGAATATGAAGTAGTATGTTTAAGAGGAATATGAAGTAGTATATCTAAGAGGAATATGAAGTAGTATGTTTAAGATTAATATGATGTAGTATGTTTAAGAGGAATATGAAGTAGTATGTTTAAGAGGAATATGAGGTAATATGTTTAAGAGGAATATGAAGTAGTATGTTTAAGAGGAAAATGAAGTAGTATGATTAAGATGAATATGAAGTAGTATGTTTAAGAGGAATACGAAGTAGTATGTTTAAGATAAATTAGAAGTAGTATGTTTAAGAGGAATATGAAGTAGTATGTTTAAGAGGAATATGAAGTAGTATGTTTAAGAGGAATATGAAGTAGTATGTTTAAGAGGAATATGAAGTAGTATGTTTAAGAGGAATATGAAGTAGTGTGTTTAAGAGCAACATGAAGTAGTATATTTAGGAGGAATATGAAGTAGTATATTTAAGAGGAATATGAAGTAGTATATTTAAGAGGAATGCGAAGTAGTGTATTTAAAAGGAATTTGAAGTAGCATGTTTAAGAGGAATATGGAGTAGTGTGTTTAAGAGGAATATGAAGTAGTATGTTTAAGAGGAATATGTAGTAGTATGTTTAAGAGGAATATAAAGTAGTATGTTTAAGAGGAATGTAAGGTAGTATGTGTAAGAGGAATATGAAGTAGTATGTTTAAGAGGAATATGAAGTAGCATGTTAAAGAGGAATATGAAGTAATATATTTAAGCGGATTATGAAGTAGTATATTTAAGAGGAATATGAAGTAGTATATTTAAGATGAATATGAAGTAGTATATTTAAGAGGAATATGAAGTTGTATGTTTAAGAGGAATATGAAGTAGTATGTTTAAGAGGAATATGAAGTAGTATGTTTAAGAGGAATATGAAGTAGTATATCTAAGAGGAATATGAAGTAGTATGTTTAAGATTAATATGATGTAGTATGTTTAAGAGGAATATGAAATAGTATGTTTAAGAGGAATATGAAGAAGTATGTTTAAGAGGAATATGAAGTAGTATGTTTAAGAGGAAAATGAAGTAGTATGTTTAAGATGAATATGAAGTAGTATGTTTAAGACGAATACGAAGTAGTATGTTTAAGATAAATATGAAGTAGTATGTTTAAGAGGAATATGAAGTAGTATGTTTAAGAGGAATATGAAGTAGTATGTTTAAGAGGAATATGAAGTAGTATGTTTAAGAGGAATATGAAGTAGTATGTTTAAGAGGAATCTAAGGTAGTATGTTTAAGAGGAATATGAAGTATTATTTTTAAGAGGAATATGAAGTAGTATGTTTAAGAGGAATATAAAGTAGTATGTTTAAGAGGAATATGAAGTAGAATATTTAAGAGGAATATAAAGTAGTATATTTAAGAGGAATATGAATTAGTATGTTTAAGAGGAATATGAAGTAGTATGTTTAAGAGGAATATGAAGTAGTATGTTTAAGAGGAATATGAAGTAGTATACTCAAGAGGAATATGAAGTAGTATGTTTAAGAGGAATATGAAATAGTATGTTTAAGAGGAATATGAAGTAGTATATTTAAGAGGAATATGATTTAGTATATTTAAGAGGAATATGAAGTAGTATGTTTAAGAGGAATATGAAGTAGTATGTTTAAGAGGAATCTAAGGGTGTATGTTTAAGAGGAATATGAAGCATTATTTTTAAGAGGAATATGAAGTAGTATGTTTAAGAGGAATATAAAGTAGCATGTTAAAGAGCAATATGAAGTAATATATTTAAGCGGATTATGAAGTAGTATATTTAAGAGGAATATGAAGTAGTATATTTAAGAAGAATATGAAGTAGTATATTTAAGAGGAATATGAAGTTGTATGTTTAAGAGGAATATGAAGTAGTATGTTTAAGAGGAATATGAAGTAGTATGTTTAAGAGGAATATGAAGTAGTATATCTAAGAGGAATATGAAGTAGTATGTTTAAGATTAATATGATGTAGTATGCTTAAGAGGAATATGAAGTAGTATGTTTAAGAGGAATATGAGGTAGTATGTTTAAGAGGAATATGAAGTAGTATGTTTAAGAGGAAAATGAAGTAGTATGATTAAGATGAATATGAAGTAGTATGTTTAAGAGGAATACGAAGTAGTATGTTTAAGATAAATTAGAAGTAGTATGTTTAAGAGGAATATGAAGTAGTATGTTTAAGAGGAATATGAAGTAGTATGTTTAAGAGGAATATGAAGTAGTATGTTTAAGAGGAATATGAAGTAGTATGTTTAAGAGGAATCTAAGGTAGTATGTTTAAGAGGAATATGAAGTTTTATTTTTAAGAGGAATATGAAGTAGTATGTTTAAGAGGAATATAAAGTAGTATGTTTAAGAGGAATATGAATTAGTATGTGTAAGAGGAATATGAAGTAGTATGTTTAAGAGGAATATGAAGTGGTATGTTTAAGAGGAATATGAAGTAGTATGCTCAAGAGGAATATGAAGTAGTATGTTTAAGAGGAATATGAAATAGTATGTTTAAGAGGAATATGAAGTAGTATATTTAAGAGGAATATGATTTAGTATATTTAAGAGGAACTTGAAGTAGTATGTTTAAGAGGAATATGAAGTAGTATGTTTAAGAGGAATCTAAGGTTGTATGTTTAAGAAAAATATGAAGCATTATTTTTAAGAGGAATATGAAGTAGTATGTTTAAGAGGAAAATGAAGTAGTATGTTTAAGGGGAATATGAAGTAGTATGTTTAAGAGGAATATGAAGTAGTATGTTTAAAAGGAATAAAAAGTAGTATGTTTAAGAGGAATATGAAGTAGTATGTTTAAGAGGAATATGAAGTAGTATGTTTAAGAGGAATATAAAGTAGCATGTTAAAGAGGAATATGTAGTAGTATGTTTAAGAGGAATATGAAGTAGTATGTTTAAGAGGAATATGAAGTAGTATACTCAAGAGGAATATGAAGTAGTATGTTTAAGAGGAATATGAAATAGTATGTTTAAGGGGAATATGAAGTAGTATATTTAAGAGGAATATGATTTAGTATATTTAAGAGGAATATGAAGTAGTATGTTTAAGAGGAATATGAAGTAGTATGTTTAAGAGGAATCTAAGGTTGTATGTTTAAGAGGAATATGAAGCATTATTTTTAAGAGGAATATGAAGTAGTATGTTTAAGAGGAATATAAAGTAGCATGTTAAAGAGGAATATGAAGTAATATATTTAAGCGGATTATGAAGTAGTATATTTAAGAGGAATATGAAGTAGTATATTTAAGAAGAATATGAAGTAGTATATTTAAGAGGAATATGAATTTGTATGTTTAAGAGGAATATGAAGTAGTATGTTTAAGAGGAATATGAAGTAGTATGTTTAAGAGGAATATGAAGTAGTATATCTAAGAGGAATATGAAGTAGTATGTTTAAGATTAATATGATGTAGTATGTTTAAGAGGAATATGAAGTAGTATGTTTAAGAGGAATATGAGGTAGTATGTTTAAGAGGAATATGAAGTAGTATGTTTAAGAGGAAAATGAAGTAGTATGATTAAGATGAATATGAAGTAGTATGTTTAATAGGAATACGAAGTAGTATGTTTAAGATAAATTAGAAGTAGTATGTTTAAGAGGAATATGAAGTAGTATGTTTAAGAGGAATATGAAGTAGTATGTTTAAGAGGAATATGAAGTAGTATGTTTAAGAGGAATATGAAGTAGTATGTTTAAGAGGAATCTAAGGTAGTATGTTTAAGAGGAATATGAAGTTTTATTTTTAAGAGGAATATGAAGTAGTATGTTTAAGAGGAATATAAAGTAGTATGTTTAAGAGGAATATGAAGTAGAATATTTAAGAGGAATATAAAGTAGTATATTTAAGAGGAATATGAATTAGTATGTTTAAGAGGAATATGAAGTAGTATGTTTAAGAGGAATATGAAGTGGTATGTTTAAGAGGAATATGAAGTAGTATGCTCAAGAGGAATATGAAGTAGTATGTTTAAGAGGAATATGAAATAGTTTGTTTAAGAGGAATATGAAGTAGTATATTTAAGAGGAATATGATTTAGTATATTTAAGAGGAATATGAAGTAGTATGTTTAAGAGGAATATGAAGTAGTATGTTTAAGAGGAATCTAAGGTTGTATGTTTAAGAAAAATATGAAGCATTATTTTTAAGAGGAATATGAAGTAGTATGTTTAAGAGGAATATGAAGTAGTATGTTTAAGAGGAATATGAAGTAGTATGTTTAAGAGGAATATGAAGTAGTATGTTTAAAAGGAATAAAAAGTAGTATGTTTAAGAGGAATATGAAGTAGTATGTTTAAGAGGAATATGAAGTAGTATGTTTAAGAGGAATATGAAGTAGTATGTTTAAGAGGAAAATGAAGTAGTATGTTTAAGAGGAATATGCAGTAGTATGTTTAAGAGGAATATGAAGTAGTATGTTTAAGAGTAATATGAAGTAGTATATTTAGGAGGAATATGAAGTAGTATATTTAAGAAGAATATGAAGTAGTATATTTAAGAGGAATGCGAAGTAGTGTATTTAAGAGGAATTTGGAGTAGTATGTTTAAGAGGAATATGAAGTAGTATGTTTAAGAGGAATATGAAGTAGTATGTTTAAGAGGAATATGAGGTAGTATGTTTAAGAGGAATATGAAGTAGTATGTTTAAGAGGAATGTAAAGTAGTATGTTTAAGAGGAATATGAAGTAGTATGTTTAAGAGGAATATGAAGTAGCATGTTAAAGAGGAATATGAAGTAGTATATTTAAGCGGATTATGAAGTAGTATATTTAAGAGGAATATGAAGTAGTATGTTTAAGAGGAATATGAAGTAGTATGTTTAAGAGGAATATGAAGTGGTATGTTTAAGGGGAATCTAAGGTAGTATGTTTAAGAGGAACATGAAGTATTATTTTTAAGAGGGATATGAAGTAGTATGTTTAAGAGGAATCTAAGGTAGTAAGTTTAAGAGGAATATGAAGTAGTAACTTTAAGAGGAATATGAAGTTGTATGTTTAAGAGGAATATGAAGTAGTATGTTTAAGAGGAATATGAAGTAGTATGTTTTAAAGGAACATGAAGTATTATTTTTAAGAGGGATATGAAGTAGTATGTTTAAGAGGGATCTAAGGTAGTAAGTTTAAGAGGAATATGAAGTAGTATCTTTAAGAGGAATATGAAGTAGTATGTTTAAGAGGAATATGAAGTAGTATGCTCAAGAGGAATATGAAGTAGTATGTTTAAGAGGAATATGAAGTAGTATATTTAAGAGGAATATGATGTAGTATATTTAAGAGGAATAGGAAGTAGTATGTTTAAGAGGAATATGAAGTAGTATATTTAAGAGGAATCTAAGGTAGTATGTTTAAGTGGAATATGAAGTATTATTTTTAAGAGGAATATGAAGTAGTATGTTTAAGAGGAATATAAAGTAGTATGTTTAAGAGGAATATGAAGTAGTACATTTAAGAGGAATATAAAATAGTATATTTAAGAGGAATATGAATTAGTATGTTTAAGAGGAATATGAAGTAGTATGTTTAACAGGAATATGAAGTAGTATGTTTAATAGGAATATGAAGTAGTATATTTAAGAGGAATATGAATTAGTATGTTTAAGAGGAATATGAAGTACTATGTTTAAGAGGAATATGAAGTAGTATATTTAAGGGGAATATGAAATATTATATTTAAGAGGAATATGAAGTAGTATGTTTATGAGGAATATGAAGTAGTATGTTTAAGAGGAATATGAAGTGGTATGTTTAAGAGGAATATGAAGTAGTATGTTTAAGAGAATATGAAGTAGTATGTTTAAGAGGAATATGAAGTAGTATATTTAAGAGGAATATGCGGTAGTATGTTTAAGAGGAATATGAAGTAGTATGTTAAAGAGGAATATGAAGTAGTATGTTTAAGAGGAATATGAAGTAGTACATTTAAGAGGAATATGATGTAGTATATTTAAGAGTAATATGAAGTAGCATGTTAAAAAGGAATATGAAGTAGTATATTTAAGCGGATTATGAAGTAGTATATTTAAGAGGAATATGAAGTAGTATATTCAAGATGAATATGAAGTAGTATATTTAAGAGGAATATTGAGTAGTATGTTTAAGAGGAATATGAAGTAGTATGTTTAAGAGGAATATGAAGTAGAATGTTTAAAAGGAATATGAAGTAGTATATCTAAGATGAATATGTAGTTGTATGTTTAAGATTAATATGTTGTCGTATGTTTAAGAGGAATATGAAGTAGTATATTTAAGAGGAATATGATGCAGTATGTTTAAGAAGAATATTAAGTAGTATGTTTAAGAGGAATATGAAGGAGTATGTTTAAGAGGAATATGAAGTAGTATGTTTAAGGGGAATATGAAGTAGTATATTTCAGAGGAATATGAAGTAGTATATTTAAGAGAATATGAAGTGGTATGTTAAAGAGGAATATGAAGTAGTATGTTTAAGAAGAATATGAAGTAGTACGTTTAAGAGGAATATGAAGTAGTATGTTTAAAAGGAATATGAAGTAGTATGTCTAAGAGGAATATGAAGTAGTATGTTTAAGAGGAATATGATGTAGTATGTTTAAGTGGAATACAAAGTAGTATATTTAAGAGGAATATGATGTAGTATGTTTAAGGGGAATATGAAGTAGTATATTTCAGAGGAATATGAAGTAGTATATTTAAGCGGAATATGAAGTAGTATATTTAAGAGGAATATGAAGTATTATATTTAAGATGAATATGAAGTAGTATATTTAAGAGGAATATGAAGTAGTACGTTTAAGAGGAATATGAAGTAGTATGTTTAAAAGGAATATGAAGTAGTATGTCTAAGAGGAATATGAAGTAGTATGTTTAAGATTAATATGATGTAGTATGTTTAAGAGGAATATGAAGTAGTATGTTTAAGAGGAATATGAAGTAGTATGTTTAAGAGGAATGTGAAGTAGTATGTTTAAGACGAAAATGAAGTAGTATGTTTAAGAGGAATATGAAGTAGTATGTTTAAGAGGAATATGAAGTATTATGTTTAAGATAAATATGAAGTAGTATATTTAAGAGGAATATGAAGTAGTATGTTTAAGAGGAATATGAAGTAGTATGTTTAAGAGGAATATTAAGTAGTATGTCTAAGAGGAATATGAAGTAGTATGTTTAAGATAAATATGAAGTAGTATATTTAAGAGGAATATGAAGTAGTATGTTTAAGAGGAATATGAAGTAGTATGTTAAAGAGGATTATGAAGTAGTATGTTTAAGAGGAATATGCAGTAGTATATTTTAGAGGACTATGAAGTACTATATTTAAGAGTAATATGAAGTAGTATGTTTAAGAGGAATATGAAGTTGTATGTTTAAGAGGAATATGAAGTAGTATGTTTAAGTAGAATATGAAGTAGTATGTTTAAGAGGAATATGAAGTAGAATGTTTAAGAGGAACATGAAGTAGTATTTTTAACAGGAATATGAAGTAGTATGTTTAAGTGGAATATGAAGTAGTATATTTAAGAGGAATATGAAGTAGTATGTTTAAGGGGAATATGAAGTAGTATATTTCAGAGGAATATGAAGTAGTATATTTAAGAGGAATATGAAGTAGTATGTTTAAGAGGAATATGAAGTAGTATGTTTAAGAGGAATGTGAAGTAGTATGTTTAAGACGAAAATGAAGTAGTATGTTTAAGAGGAATATGAAGTAGTATGTTTAAGAGGAATATGAAGTATTATGTTTAAGATTAATATGATGTAGTATGTTTAAGAGGAATATGAAGTAGTATGTTTAAGAGGAATATGAGGTAGTATGTTTAAGAGGAATATGAAGTAGTATGTTTAAGAGGAAAATGAAGTAGTATGATTAAGATGAATATGAAGTAGTATGTTTAAGAGGAATACGAAGAAGTATGTTTAAGATAAATTAGAAGTAGTATGTTTAAGAGGAATATGAAGTAGTATGTTTAAGAGGAATATGAAGTAGTATGTTTAAGAGGAATATGAAGTAGTATGTTTAAGAGGAATATGAAGTAGTATGTTTAAGAGGAATCTAAGGTAGTATGTTTAAGAGGAATATGAAGTTTTATTTTTAAGAGGAATATGAAGTAGTATGTTTAAGAGGAATATAAAGTAGTATGTTTAAGAGGAATATGAAGTAGAATATTTAAGAGGAATATAAAGTAGTATATTTAAGAGGAATATGAATTAGTATGTTTAAGAGGAATATGAAGTAGTATGTTTAAGAGGAATATGAAGTGGTATGTTTAAGAGGAATATGAAGTAGTATGCTCAAGAGGAATATGAAGTAGTATGTTTAAGAGGAATATGAAATAGTATGTTTAAGTATATTTAAGAGGAATATGATTTAGTATATTTAAGAGGAATATGAAGTAGTATGTTTAAGAGGAATATGAAGTAGTATGTTTAAGAGGAATCTAAGGTTGTATGTTTAAGAAAAATATGAAGCATTATTTTTAAGAGGAATATGAAGTAGTATGTTTAAGAGGAATATGAAGTAGTATGTTTAAGAGGAATATGAAGTAGTATGTTTAAGAGGAATATGAAGTAGTATGTTTAAAAGGAATAAAAATTAGTATGTTTAAGAGGAATATGAAGTAGTATGTTTAAGAGGAATATGAAGTAGTATGTTTAAGAGGAATATGAAGTAGTATGTTTAAGAGGAAAATGAAGTAGTATGTTTAAGAAGAATATGAAGTAGTATGTTTAAGAGGAATATGAAGTAGTATGTTTAAGAGTAATATGAAGTAGTATATTTAGGAGGAATATGAAGTAGTATATTTAAGAAGAATATGAAGTAGTATATTTAAGAGGAATGCGAAGTAGTGTATTTAAGAGGAATTTGGAGTAGTATGTTTAAGAGGAATATGAAGTAGTATGTTTAAGAGGAATATGAAGTAGTATGTTTAAGAGGAATATGAGGTAGTATGTTTAAGAGGAATATGAAGTAGTATGTTTAAGAGGAATGTAAAGTAGTATGTTTAAGAGGAATATGAAGTAGTATGTTTAAGAGGAATATGAAGTAGCATGTTAAAGAGGAATATGAAGTAGTATATTTAAGCGGATTATGAAGTAGTATATTTAAGAGGAATATGAAGTAGTATGTTTAAGAGGAATATGAAGTAGTATGTTTAAGAGGAATATGAAGTAGTATGTTTAAGGGGAATCTAAGGTAGTATGTTTAAGAGGAACATGAAGTATTATTTTTAAGAGGGATATGAAGTAGTATGTTTAAGAGGAATCTAAGGTAGTAAGTTTAAGAGGAATATGAAGTAGTAACTTTAAGAGGAATATGAAGTTGTATGTTTAAGAGGAATATGAAGTAGTATGTTTAAGAGGAATATGAAGTAGTATGTTTTAAAGGAACATGAAGTATTATTTTTAAGAGGGATATGAAGTAGTATGTTTAAGAGGGATCTAAGGTAGTAAGTTTAAGAGGAATATGAAGTAGTATCTTTAAGAGGAATATGAAGTAGTATGTTTAAGAGGAATATGAAGTAGTATGCTCAAGAGGAATATGAAGTAGTATGTTTAAGAGGAATATGAAGTAGTATATTTAAGAGGAATATGATGTAGTATATTTAAGAGGAATAGGAAGTAGTATGTTTAAGAGGAATATGAAGTAGTATGTTTAAGAGGAATCTAAGGTAGTATGTTTAAGTGGAATATGAAGTATTATTTTTAAGAGGAATATGAAGTAGTATGTTTAAGAGGAATATAAAGTAGTATGTTTAAGAGGAATATGAAGTAGTACATTTAAGAGGAATATAAAATAGTATATTTAAGAGGAATATGAATTAGAATGTTTAAGAGGAATATGAAGTAGTATGTTTAACAGGAATATGAAGTAGTATGTTTAATAGGAATATGAAGTAGTATATTTAAGAGGAATATGAATTAGTATGTTTAAGAGGAATATGAAGTACTATGTTTAAGAGGAATATGAAGTAGTATATTTAAGGGGAATATGAAATATTATATTTAAGAGGAATATGAAGTAGTATGTTTATGAGGAATATGAAGTAGTATGTTTAAGAGGAATATGAAGTGGTATGTTTAAGAGGAATATGAAGTAGTATGTTTAAGAGAATATGAAGTAGTATGTTTAAGAGGAATATGAAGTAGTATATTTAAGAGGAATATGCGGTAGTATGTTTAAGAGGAATATGAAGTAGTATGTTAAAGAGGAATATGAAGTAGTATGTTTAAGAGGAATATGAAGTAGTACATTTAAGAGGAATATGATGTAGTATATTTAAGAGTTATATGAAGTAGCATGTTAAAAAGGAATATGAAGTAGTATATTTAAGCGGATTATGAAGTAGTATATTTAAGAGGAATATGAAGTAGTATATTCAAGATGAATATGAAGTAGTATATTTAAGAGGAATATTGAGTAGTATGTTTAAGAGGAATATGAAGTAGTATGTTTAAGAGGAATATGAAGTAGAATGTTTAAAAGGAATATGAAGTAGTATATCTAAGATGAATATTATAGTTGTATGTTTAAGATTAATATGTTGTCGTATGTTTAAGAGGAATATGAAGTAGTATATTTAAGAGGAATATGATGCAGTATGTTTAAGAAGAATATTAAGTAGTATGTTTAAGAGGAATATGAAGGAGTATGTTTAAGAGGAATATGAAGTAGTATGTTTAAGGGGAATATGAAGTAGTATATTTCAGAGGAATATGAAGTAGTATATTTAAGAGAATATGAAGTGGTATGTTAAAGAGGAATATGAAGTAGTATGTTTAAGAGGAATATGAAGTAGTACGTTTAAGAGGAATATGAAGTAGTATGTTTAAAAGGAATATGAAGTAGTATGTCTAAGAGGAATATGAAGTAGTATGTTTAAGAGGAATATGATGTAGTATGTTTAAGTGGAATACAAAGTAGTATATTTAAGAGGAATATGATGTAGTATGTTTAAGGGGAATATGAAGTAGTATATTTCAGAGGAATATGAAGTAGTATATTTAAGCGGAATATGAAGTAGTATATCTAAGAGGAATATGAAGTATTATATTTAAGATGAATATGAAGTAGTATATTTAAGAGGAATATGAAGTAGTATGTTTAAGAGGAATATGAAGTAGTACGTTTAAGAGGAATATGAAGTAGTATGTTTAAAAGGAATATGAAGTAGTATGTCTAAGAGGAATATGAAGTAGTATGTTTAAGATTAATATGATGTAGTATGTTTAAGAGGAATATGAAGTAGTATGTTTAAGAGGAATATGAAGTAGTATGTTTAAGAGGAATGTGAAGTAGTATGTTTAAGACGAAAATGAAGTAGTATGTTTAAGAGGAATATGAAGTAGTATGTTTAAGAGGAATATGCAGTAGTATATTTTAGAGGACTATGAAGTACTATATTTAAGAGTAATATGAAGTAGTATGTTTAAGAGGAATATGAAGTTGTATGTTTAAGAGGAATATGAAGTAGTATGTTTAAGTAGAATATGAAGTAGTATGTTTAAGAGGAATATGAAGTAGAATGTTTAAGAGGAACATGAAGTAGTATTTTTAACAGGAATATGAAGTAGTATGTTTAAGTGGAATATGAAGTAGTATATTTAAGAGGAATATGAAGTAGTATGTTTAAGGGGAATATGAAGTAGTATATTTCAGAGGAATATGAAGTAGTATATTTAAGAGGAATATTAAGTGGTATGTTAAAGAGGAATATGAAGTAGTATATTTAAGCGGAATATGAAGTAGTATATTTAAGAGGAATATGAAGTATTATATTTAAGATGAATATGAAGAAGTATATTTAAGAGGAATATGAAGTAGTATGTTTAAGAGGAATATGAAGTAGTATGTTTAAGAGGAATATGAGGTAGTATGTTTAAGAGGAATATGAAGTAGTATGTCTAAGAGGAATATGAAGTAGTATGTTTAAGATTAATATGATGTAGTATGTTTAAGAGGAATATGAAGTAGTATGTTTAAGAGGAATATGAAGTAGTATGTTTAAGAGGAATGTGAAGTAGTATGTTTAAGAGGAAAATGAAGTAGTATGTTTAAGAAGAATATGAAGTAGTATGTTTAAGAGGAATATGAAGCAGTATGTTTAAGACGAATATGAAGTAGTATGTTTAAGAGGAATATGAAGTAGTATATTTAAGAGGAAATTGATGTAGTATATTTAAAAGGAATATGAAGTAGTATGTTAAAGAGGAATATGAAGTAGTATATTTAAGCGGAATATGAAGTAGTATATTTAAGAGGAATATGAAGTATTATATTTAAGATGAATATGAAGTAGTATATTTAAGAGGAATATGAAGTAGTATGTTTAAGAGGAATATGAAGTAGTATGTTTAATAGGAATATGAAGTAGTATGTTTAAGATGAATATGAAGTAGTATGTCTAAAAGGAATATGAAGTAGTATGTTTAAGATTAATATGATGTAGTATGTTTAAGAGGAATATGAAGTAGTATGTTTAAGAGGAATATGAAGTAGTATGTTTAAGAGGAATGTGAAGTAGTATGTTTAAGAGGAAAATGAAGTAGTATGTTTAAGAGGGATATGAAGTAGTATGTTTAAGAGGAATATGAAGTAGTATGTTTAAGATAAATATGAAGTAGTATATTTAAGAGGAATATAAAGTAGTATGTTTAAGAGGAATATGAAGTAGTATGTTTAAGAGGAATATGAAGTAGTATGTTTAAGATGAATATGAAGTAGTATGTTTAAGAGGAATAAAAAGTAGTAAGTTTAAGAGGAATATGATTCTAGGAAAATGAATATATTTAAGAGGAAAATGAAGTAGTATAATTAAAAGGAATATTAAGTTGTTTGTTTAAGAGGAATATGAAGAAGTATATTTAAGAGGAATATGAAGTAGTATGTTTAAGAGGAATATGATGTAGTATATTTAAGAGGAATATAAAGTAGTATGTTTAAGAGGAATATGAAGTAGTATGTTTAAGAGGAATATGAAGTAGTATGCTTAAGAGGAATATGAAGTAGTATATTTAAGGGGAATATGAAGTAGTATATTTAAGAGGAATATAAACTAGTATATTTAAGAGGAATATGAAGTACTATGTTTAAGAGGAATATGAAGTAGCATGTTTAAGAGAAATATGAAGTAGTATGTTTAAGAGGAATATGAAGTAGTATGTTTAATAGGAATATGAAGTAGTATATTTAAGAGGAATATGAAGTAGTATGTTTAAGAGGAATATGAAGTAGTATGTTTAAGAGAAATATGAAGTAGTATATTTAAGAGGAATATGAAGTAGTATGATTAAGAGAAATATGAAGTAGTATGTTTAAGAGGAATATCAAATAGTATGTTTAAGAGGAATATGAAGTAGTATGTTTAAGAGGATTATGAAGTAGTATATTTAAGAGGAATATGAAGTAGTATATTTAAGAGAAATATGAAGTAGTATGTTTAAGAGGAATATGAAGTAATATGTTTAAAAGGAATATGAAGTAGTATGTTTAAGGGGAATATGAAGTAGTATGTTTAAGAGGAATATGAAGTAGTATATTTAAGAGGAATACGAAGTAGTATATTTAAGAGGAATATGAAATAGTATGTTGAAGAAGAATATGAAGTACTATGCTTAAGAGAAATATGCAGTAGTATGTTTAAGAGGAATATGAAGAAGTATGTTTAAGAGGAATATGAAGTAGTATCTTTACCAGGAATATGAAATAGTATGTTTAAGAGGAATATGAAGTAGTATGTTTAAGAGGAATATGAAGTATTATGTTTAAGAGGCATATGAAGTAGTATATTTAAGAGGAATATGAAGGAGTATATTTAAAGGAATGTGAAGTAGTATGTTTAAGAGGAATATGAAGTAGTATGTTTAAGAGGAATATGAAGTAGTATGTTTAAGCGGAATATGAAGTAGTATGTTTAAGAGGAATATGAAGTATTATATTTAAGAGGAATATGAAGTAGTATAATTAAAAGGAATATGAAGTTGTATGTTTAAGAGGAATATGAAGAAGTATATTTAAGAGGAATATGAAGTAGTATGTTTAAGAGGATTGTGAAGTAGTATGTTTAAGAGGAATATGAAGTAGTATGTATAAGAGGAATATGAAGTAGTATGCCTAAGAGTAGTATGATTAAGAGAAATATGAAGTAGTATGTTTAAAAGGAATATGAAGTAGTATGTTTAAGAGGAATATGAAGTAGTATGTGTAAGAGGAATATGAAGTAGTATATTTAAGAGAAATATGAAGTAGTATATTTAAGAGGAATATGAAGTAGTATGATTAAGAGAAATATGAAGTAGTATGTTTGAGAGGAATATGAAGTACACGTAGTATGTTTAAGAGGAATATGAAGTAGTATGTTTAAGAGGATTATGAAGTAGTATATTTAAGAGAATATGAAGTGGTATGTTAAAGAGGAATATGAAGTAGTATGTTTAAGAGGAATATGAAGTAGTACGTTTAAGAGGAATATGAAGTAGTATGTTTAAAAGGAATATGAAGTAGTATGTCTAAGAGGAATATGAAGTAGTATGTTTAAGAGGAATATGATGTAGTATGTTTAAGTGGAATACAAAGTAGTATATTTAAGAGGAATATGATGTAGTATGTTTAAGGGGAATATGAAGTAGTATATTTCAGAGGAATATGAAGTAGTATATTTAAGCGGAATATGAAGTAGTATATCTAAGAGGAATATGAAGTATTATATTTAAGATGAATATGAAGTAGTATATTTAAGAGGAATATGAAGTAGTATGTTTAAGAGGAATATGAAGTAGTACGTTTAAGAGGAATATGAAGTAGTATGTTTAAAAGGAATATGAAGTAGTATGTCTAAGAGGAATATGAAGTAGTATGTTTAAGATTAATATGATGTAGTATGTTTAAGAGGAATATGAAGTAGTATGTTTAAGAGGAATATGAAGTAGTATGTTTAAGAGGAATGTGAAGTAGTATGTTTAAGACGAAAATGAAGTAGTATGTTTAAGAGGAATATGAAGTAGTATGTTTAAGAGGAATATGCAGTAGTATATTTTAGAGGACTATGAAGTACTATATTTAAGAGTAATATGAAGTAGTATGTTTAAGAGGAATATGAAGTTGTATGTTTAAGAGGAATATGAAGTAGTATGTTTAAGTAGAATATGAAGTAGTATGTTTAAGAGGAATATGAAGTAGAATGTTTAAGAGGAACATGAAGTAGTATTTTTAACAGGAATATGAAGTAGTATGTTTAAGTGGAATATGAAGTAGTATATTTAAGAGGAATATGAAGTAGTATGTTTAAGGGGAATATGAAGTAGTATATTTCAGAGGAATATGAAGTAGTATATTTAAGAGGAATATTAAGTGGTATGTTAAAGAGGAATATGAAGTAGTATATTTAAGCGGAATATGAAGTAGTATATTTAAGAGGAATATGAAGTATTATATTTAAGATGAATATGAAGAAGTATATTTAAGAGGAATATGAAGTAGTATGTTTAAGAGGAATATGAAGTAGTATGTTTAAGAGGAATATGAGGTAGTATGTTTAAGAGGAATATGAAGTAGTATGTCTAAGAGGAATATGAAGTAGTATGTTTAAGATTAATATGATGTAGTATGTTTAAGAGGAATATGAAGTAGTATGTTTAAGAGGAATATGAAGTAGTATGTTTAAGAGGAATGTGAAGTAGTATGTTTAAGAGGAAAATGAAGTAGTATGTTTAAGAAGAATATGAAGTAGTATGTTTAAGAGGAATATGAAGCAGTATGTTTAAGACGAATATGAAGTAGTATGTTTAAGAGGAATATGAAGTAGTATATTTAAGAGGAATATGATGTAGTATATTTAAAAGGAATATGAAGTAGTATGTTAAAGAGGAATATGAAGTAGTATATTTAAGCGGAATATGAAGTAGTATATTTAAGAGGAATATGAAGTATTATATTTAAGATGAATATGAAGTAGTATATTTAAGAGGAATATGAAGTAGTATGTTTAAGAGGAATATGAAGTAGTATGTTTAATAGGAATATGAAGTAGTATGTTTAAGATGAATATGAAGTAGTATGTCTAAAAGGAATATGAAGTAGTATGTTTAAGATTAATATGATGTAGTATGTTTAAGAGGAATATGAAGTAGTATGTTTAAGAGGAATATGAAGTAGTATGTTTAAGAGGAATGTGAAGTAGTATGTTTAAGAGGAAAATGAAGTAGTATGTTTAAGAGGGATATGAAGTAGTATGTTTAAGAGGAATATGAAGTAGTATGTTTAAGATAAATATGAAGTAGTATATTTAAGAGGAATATAAAGTAGTATGTTTAAGAGGAATATGAAGTAGTATGTTTAAGAGGAATATGAAGTAGTATGTTTAAGATGAATATGAAGTAGTATGTTTAAGAGGAATAAAAAGTAGTAAGTTTAAGAGGAATATGATTCTAGGAAAATGAATATATTTAAGAGGAAAATGAAGTAGTATAATTAAAAGGAATATTAAGTTGTTTGTTTAAGAGGAATATGAAGAAGTATATTTAAGAGGAATATGAAGTAGTATGTTTAAGAGGAATATGATGTAGTATATTTAAGAGGAATATAAAGTAGTATGTTTAAGAGGAATATGAAGTAGTATGTTTAAGAGGAATATGAAGTAGTATGCTTAAGAGGAATATGAAGTAGTATATTTAAGGGGAATATGAAGTAGTATATTTAAGAGGAATATAAACTAGTATATTTAAGAGGAATATGAAGTACTATGTTTAAGAGGAATATGAAGTAGCATGTTTAAGAGAAATATGAAGTAGTATGTTTAAGAGGAATATGAAGTAGTATGTTTAATAGGAATATGAAGTAGTATATTTAAGAGGAATATGAAGTAGTATGTTTAAGAGGAATATGAAGTAGTATGTTTAAGAGAAATATGAAGTAGTATATTTAAGAGGAATATGAAGTAGTATGATTAAGAGAAATATGAAGTAGTATGTTTAAGAGGAATATCAAATAGTATGTTTAAGAGGAATATGAAGTAGTATGTTTAAGAGGATTATGAAGTAGTATATTTAAGAGGAATATGAAGTAGTATATTTAAGAGAAATATGAAGTAGTATGTTTAAGAGGAATATGAAGTAATATGTTTAAAAGGAATATGAAGTAGTATGTTTAAGGGGAATATGAAGTAGTATGTTTAAGAGGAATATGAAGTAGTATATTTAAGAGGAATACGAAGTAGTATATTTAAGAGGAATATGAAATAGTATGTTGAAGAAGAATATGAAGTACTATGCTTAAGAGAAATATGCAGTAGTATGTTTAAGAGGAATATGAAGAAGTATGTTTAAGAGGAATATGAAGTAGTATCTTTACCAGGAATATGAAATAGTATGTTTAAGAGGAATATGAAGTAGTATGTTTAAGAGGAATATGAAGTATTATGTTTAAGAGGCATATGAAGTAGTATATTTAAGAGGAATATGAAGGAGTATATTTAAAGGAATGTGAAGTAGTATGTTTAAGAGGAATATGAAGTAGTATGTTTAAGAGGAATATGAAGTAGTATGTTTAAGCGGAATATGAAGTAGTATGTTTAAGAGGAATATGAAGTATTATATTTAAGAGGAATATGAAGTAGTATAATTAAAAGGAATATGAAGTTGTATGTTTAAGAGGAATATGAAGAAGTATATTTAAGAGGAATATGAAGTAGTATGTTTAAGAGGATTGTGAAGTAGTATGTTTAAGAGGAATATGAAGTAGTATGTATAAGAGGAATATGAAGTAGTATGCCTAAGAGTAGTATGATTAAGAGAAATATGAAGTAGTATGTTTAAAAGGAATATGAAGTAGTATGTTTAAGAGGAATATGAAGTAGTATGTGTAAGAGGAATATGAAGTAGTATATTTAAGAGAAATATGAAGTAGTATATTTAAGAGGAATATGAAGTAGTATGATTAAGAGAAATATGAAGTAGTATGTTTGAGAGGAATATGAAGTACACGTAGTATGTTTAAGAGGAATATGAAGTAGTATGTTTAAGAGGATTATGAAGTAGTATATTTAAGAGGAATATGAAGTAGTATATTGAAGACAAATATGAAGTAGTATATTTAAGAGGAATATGAAGTAATATGTTTAAGATGAATATGAAGTAGTATATTTAAGGGGAATATGAAGTAGTATGTTTAAGAGGAATATGAAGTATTATGTTTAAGAGGCATATGAAGTAGTATATTTAAGAGGAATATGAAGGAGTATATTTAAAGGAATGTGAAGTAGTATGTTTAAGAGGAATATGAAGTAGTATGTTTAAGAGGAATATGAACTAGTATGTTTAAGAGGAATATGAAGTAGTATGTTTAAGAGGAATATGAAGTAGTATATTTAAGAGGAATATGAAGTAGTATAATTAAAAGGAATATGAAGTAGTATGTTTAAGAGGAATATGAAGTAGTATGTTTAAGAGGAATATGAAGTAGTATGTTTAAGAGGAATATGAAGTAGTATGTCTAAGAGGAATATGAAGTTGTATGTTTAAGAGGAATATGAAGTAGTATGATTAAGAGAAATATGAAGTAGTATGTTTAAGAGGAATATGAAGTAGTATGTTTAAGAGGAATATGAAGTAGTATGTTTAAGAGGTATATGAAGTAGTATGTTTATGAGGAATATGAAGTAGTATGTTTAAGAGGAATATGATGTAGTATGTTTAAGAGGAATATGAAGTAGTATATTTAAGAGAATAATGCAGTTGTATATTTAAGAGGAATATGAAGTAGTATATTTAAGAGGAATATGAAGCAGTATGTTTAAGAGGAATATGAAGTAGTACGTTTAAGAGGAATATGGAGTGGTATGTTTAAGAGGAATATGAAACTGTATATTTTATAGGAATATGAAGTAGTATATTTGAGAGGAATATGAAGTAGTATGTTTAGGAGGAACATGAAGTAGTATGATGTTTAAGAGGAATATGCAGTAGTATGTTTAAGAGGAATATGAAGTAGTATGTTTAAGAGGAATATGAAGTAGTATGCTTAAGAGGAATATGAAGTAGTATGTTTAAGAGGAATATGAAGTAGTATGTTTAAGAGGAATATGAAGTAGTATATTTAAGAGGAATATGAAGTAGTATGTTTAAGAGGAATATGAAATAGTATGTTTAAGAGAAATATGAAGTAGTATATTTAAGAGGAATATGAAGTAGTATGATTAAGAGAAATATGAAGTAGTATGTTTAAGAGGAATATGAATTAGTATGTTTAAGAGGAATATGAAGTAGTATGTTTAAGAGGATTATGAAGTAGTATATTTAAGAGGAATATGAAGTAGTATATTTAGGAGAAATATGAAGTAGTATGTTTAAGAGGAATATGAAGTAGTATGTTTAAGAGGAATGTGAAGTAGTATAATTAAAAGGAATATTAAGTTGTTTGTTTAAGAGGAATATGAAGAAGTATATTTAAGAGGAATATGAAGTAGTATGTTTAAGATGAATATGAAGTAGTATGTTTAAGAGGAATAAAAAGTAGTAAGTTTAAGAGGAATATGATACTAGGAAAATGAATATATTTAAGAGGAAAATGAAGTAGTATAATTAAAAGGAATATTAAGTTGTTTGTTTAAGAGGAATATGAAGAAGTATATTTAAGAGGAACATGAAGTAGTATGTTTAAGAGGAATATGAAGTAGTACGTTTAAGAGGAATATGGAGTGGTATGTTTAAGAGGAATATGAAGTAGTATATTTTATAGGAATATGAAGTAGTATATTTGAGAGGAATATGAAGTAGTATGTTTAAGAGGAATATGAAGTAGTATGTTTAAGATAAATATGAAGTAGTATATTTAAGAGGAATATAAAGTAGTATGTTTAAGAGGAATATGAAGTAGTATGTTTAAGAGGAATATGAAGTAGTATGTTTAAGATGAATATGAAGTAGTATGTTTAAGAGGAATAAAAAGTAGTAAGTTTAAGAGGAATATGATACTAGGAAAATGAATATATTTAAGAGGAAAATGAAGTAGTATAATTAAAAGGAATATTAAGTTGTTTGTTTAAGAGGAATATGAAGAAGTATATTTAAGAGGAATATGAAGTAGTATGTTTAAGAGGAATATGATGTAGTATATTTAAGAGGAATATAAAGTAGTATGTTTAAGAGGAATATGAAGTAGTATGTTTAAGAGGAATATGAAGTAGTATGCTTAAGAGGAATATGAAGTAGTATATTTAAGGGGAATATGAAGTAGTATATTTAAGAGGAATATAAACTAGTATATTTAAGAGGAATATGAAGTACTATGTTTAAGAGGAATATGAAGTAGCATGTTTAAGAGAAATATGAAGTAGTATGTTTAAGAGGAATATGAAGTAGTATGTTTAATAGGAATATGAAGTAGTATATTTAAGAGGAATATGAAGTAGTATGTTTAAGAGGAATATGAAGTAGTATGTTTAAGAGAAATATGATGTAGTATATTTAAGAGGAATATGAAGTAGTATGATTAAGAGAAATATGAAGTAGTATGTTTAAGAGGAATATAAAGTAGTATGTTTAAGAGGAATATGAAGTAGTATGTTTAAGAGGATTATGAAGTAGTATATTTAAGAGGAATATGAAGTAGTATATTTAAGAGAAATATGAAGTAGTATGTTTAAGAGGAATATGAAGTAATATGTTTAAGAGGAATATGAAGTAGTATGTTTAAGGGGAATATGAAGTAGTATGTTTAAGAGGAATATGAAGTAGTATATTTAAGAGGAATACGAAGTAGTATATTTAAGAGGAATATGAAATAGTATGTTGAAGAGGAATATGAAGTACTATGTTTAAGAGAAATATGCAGTAGTATGTTTAAGAGGAATATGAAGAAGTATGTTTAAGAGGAATATGAAGTAGTATCTTTACCAGGAATATGAAATAGTATGTTTAAGAGGAATATGAAGTAGTATGTTTAAGAGGAATATGAAGTATTATGTTTAAGAGGCATATGAAGTAGTATATTTAAGAGGAATATGAAGGAGTATATTTAAAGGAATGTGAAGTAGTATGTTTAAGAGGAATATGAAGTAGTATGTTTAAGAGGAATATGAAGTAGTATGTTTAAGCGGAATATGAAGTAGTATGTTTAAGAGGAATATGAAGTAGTATATTTAAGAGGAATATGAAGTAGTATAATTAAAAGGAATATGAAGTTGTATGTTTAAGAGGAATATGAAGAAGTATATTTAAGAGGAATATGAAGTAGTATGTTTAAGAGGATTATGAAGTAGTATGTTTAAGAGGAATATGAAGTAGTATGTTTAAGAGGAATATGAAGTAGTATGCCTAAGAGTAGTATGATTAAGAGAAATATGAAGTAGTATGTTTAAGAGGAATATGAAGTAGTATGTTTAAGAGGAATATGAAGTAGTATGTGTAAGAGGAATATGAAGTAGTATATTTAAGAGAAATATGAAGTAGCATATTTAAGAGGAATATGAAGTAGTATGATTAAGAGAAATATGAAGTGATATGTTTAAGAGGAATATGAAGTAGTATGTTTAAGAGGAATATGAAGTAGTATGTTTAAGAGGATTATGAAGTAGTATATTCAAGAGGAATATGAAGTAGTATATTGAAGACAAATATGAAGTAGTATATTTAAGAGGAATATGAAGTAATATGTTTAAGAGGAATATGAAGTAGTATATTTAAGGGGAATATGAAGTAGTATGTTTAAGAGGAATATGAAGTATTATGTTTAAGAGGCATATGAAGTAGTATATTTAAGAGGAATATGAAGTATTATGTTTAAGAGGCATATGAAGTAGTATATTTAAGAGGAATATGAAGGAGTATATTTAAAGGAATGTGAAGTAGTATGTTTAAGAGGAATATGAAGTAGTATGTTTAAGAGGAATATGAAGTAGTATGTTTAAGAGGAATATGAAGTAGTATGTTTAAGAGGAATATGAAGTAGTATATTTAAGAGGAATATGAAGTAGTATAATTAAAAGGAATATGAAGTAGTATGTTTAAGAGGAATATGAAGTAGTATGTTTAAGAGGAATATGAAGTAGTATGTTTAAGAGGAATATGAAGTAATATGTCTAAGAGGAATATGAAGTTGTATGTTTAAGAGGAATATGAAGTAGTATGATTAAGAGAAATATGAAGTAGTATGTTTAAGAGGAATATGAAGTAGTATGTTTAAGAGGAATATGAAGTAGTATGTTTAAGAGGTATATGAAGTAGTATGTTTATGAGGAATATGAAGTAGTATGTTTAAGAGGAATATGATGTAGTATGTTTAAGAGGAATATGAAGTAGTATATTTAAGAGAATAATGCAGTTGTATATTTAAGAGGAATATGAAGTAGTATATTTAAGAGGAATATGAAGCAGTATGTTTAAGAGGAATATGAAGTAGTACGTTTAAGAGGAATATGGAGTGGTATGTTTAAGAGGAATATGAAGTAGTATATTTTATAGGAATATGAAGTAGTATATTTGAGAGGAATATGAAGTAGTATGTTTAGGAGGAACATGAAGTAGTATGATGTTTAAGAGGAATATGCAGTAGTATGTTTAAGAGGAATATGAAGTAGTATGTTTAAGAGGAATATGAAGTAGTATGCTTAAGAGGAATATGAAGTAGTATGTTTAAGAGGAATATGAAGTAGTATGTTTAAGAGGAATATGAAGTAGTATATTTAAGAGGAATATGAAGTAGTATGTTTAAGAGGAATATGAAATAGTATGTTTAAGAGAAATATGAAGTAGTATATTTAAGAAGAATATGAAGTAGTATGATTAAGAGAAATATGAAGTAGTATGTTTAAGAGGAATATGAATTAGTATGTTTAAGAGGAATATGAAGTAGTATGTTTAAGAGGATTATGAAGTAGTATATTTAAGAGGAATATGAAGTAGTATATTTAGGAGAAATATGAAGTAGTATGTTTAAGAGGAATATGAAGTAGTATGTTTAAGAGGAATGTGAAGTAGTATATTTAAGAGGAAAATGAAGTAGTATGTTTAAGAGGGATATGAAGTAGTATGTTTAAGAGGAATATTAAGTAGTATGTTTAAGATAAATATGAAGTAGTATATTTAAGAGGAATATGAAGTAGTATGTTTAAGAGGAATATGAAGTAGTATGTTTAAGAGGAATTTGAAGTAGTATGTTTAAGATGAATATGAAGTAGTATGTTTAAGAGGAATAAAAAGTAGTAAGTTTAAGAGGAATATGATACTAGGAAAATGAATATATTTAAGAGGAAAATGAAGTAGTATAATTAAAAGGAATATTAAGTTGTTTGTTTAAGAGGAATATGAAGAAGTATATTTAAGAGGAATATGAAGTAGTATGTTTAAGAGGAATATGATGTAGTATATTTAAGAGGAATATAAAGTAGTATGTTTAAGAGGAATATGAAGTAGTATGTTTAAGAGGAATATGAAGTAGTATGCTTAAGAGGAATATGAAGTAGTATATTTAAGGGGAATATGAAGTAGTATATTTAAGAGGAATATAAACTAGTATATTTAAGAGGAATATGAAGTACTATGTTTAAGAGGAATATGAAGTAGCATGTTTAAGAGAAATATGAAGTAGTATGTTTAAGAGGAATATGAAGTAGTATGTTTAATAGGAATATGAAGTAGTATATTTAAGAGGAATATGAAGTAGTATGTTTAAGAGGAA
Organism: Atherix ibis; assembly: GCA_958298945.1. Taxonomy (NCBI): domain Eukaryota; kingdom Metazoa; phylum Arthropoda; class Insecta; order Diptera; family Athericidae; genus Atherix; species Atherix ibis. Next base: position 62,865,810 of record OY282608.1, on the reverse strand, counting down.
TATGAAGTAGTATGTTTAAGAGAAATATGAAGTAGTATATTTAAGAGGAATATGAAGTAGTATGATTAAGAGAAATATGAAGTAGTATGTTTAAGAGGAATATAAAGTAGTATGTTTAAGAGGAATATGAAGTAGTATGTTTAAGAGGATTATGAAGTAGTATATTTAAGAGGAATATGAAGTAGTATATTTAAGAGAAATATGAAGTAGTATGTTTAAGAGGAATATGAAGTAATATGTTTAAGAGGAATATGAAGTAGTATGTTTAAGGGGAATATGAAGTAGTATGTTTAAGAGGAATATGAAGTAGTATATTTAAGAGGAATACGAAGTAGTATATTTAAGAGGATTATGAAATAGTATGTTGAATAGGAATATGAAGTACTATGTTTAAGAGGAATATGCAGTAGTATGTTTAAGAGGAATATGAAGAAGTATGTTTAAGAGGAATATGAAGTAGTATCTTTACCAGGAATATGAAATAGTATGTTTAAGAGGAATATGAAGTAGTATGTTTAAGAGGAATATGAAGTATTATGTTTAAGAGGCATATGAAGTAGTATATTTAAGAGGAATATGAAGGAGTATATTTAAAGGAATGTGAAGTAGTATGTTTAAGAGGAATATGAAGTAGTATGTTTAAGAGGAATATGAAGTAGTATGTTTAAGAGGAATATGAAGTAGTATGTTTAAGAGGAATATGAAGTAACATATTTAAGAGGAATATGAAGTAGTATAATTAAAAGGAATATGAAGTTGTATGTTTAAGAGGAATATGAAGAAGTATATTGAAGAGGAATATGAAGTAGTATGTTTAAGAGGATTATGAAGTAGTATGTTTAAGAGGAATATGAAGTAGTATGTTTAAGAGGAATATGAAGTAGTATGCCTAAGAGGAATATGAAGTTGTATGTTTAAGAGGAATATGAAGTAGTATGATTAAGAGAAATATGAAGTAGTATGTTTAAGAGGAATATGAAGTAGTATGTTTAAGAGGAATATGAAGTAGTATGTTTAAGAGGAATATGAAGTAGTATATTTAAGAGAAATATGAAGTAGTATATTTAAGAGGAATATGAAGTAGTATGATTAAGAGAAATATGAAGTAGTATGTTTAAGAGGAATATGAAGTAGTATGTTTAAGAGGAATATGAAGTAGTATGTTTAAGAGGATTATGAAGTAGTATATTTAAGAGGAATATGAAGTAGTATATTGAAGACAAATATGAAGTAGTATATTTAAGAGGAATATGAAGTAATATGTTTAAGAGGATATATGAAGTAGTATATTTAAGGGGAATATGAAGTAGTATGTTTAAGAGGAATATGAAGTAGTATATTTAAGACGAATACGAAGTAGTATATTTAAGAGGAATATGAAATAGTATGTTGAAGAGGAATATGAAGTACTATGTTTAAGAGGAATATGCAGTAGTATGTTTAAGAGGAATATGAAGTAGTATGTTTAAGAGGAATATGAAGTAGTATGCTTAAGAGGTATATGAAGTAGTATGTTTAAGAGGAATATGAAGTAGTATGTTTAAGAGGAATATGAGGTTGTATATTTAAGAGGAATATGAAGTAGTATGTTTAAGAGGAATATGAAGTAGTATATTTAAGACGAATACGAAGTAGTATATTTAAGAGGAATATGAAATAGTATGTTGAAGAGGAATATGAAGTACTATGTTTAAGAGGAATATGCAGTAGTATGTTTAAGAGGAATATGAAGTAGTATGTTTAAGTGGAATATGAAGTAGTATGCTTAAGAGGAATATGAAGTAGTATGTTTAAGAGGAATATGAAGTAGTATGTTTAAGAGGAATATGAAGTATTATGTTTCAAAGGCATATGAAGTAGTATATTTAAGAGGAATATGAAGGAGTATATTTAAAGGAATGTGAAGTAGTATGTTTAAGAGGAATATGAAGTAGTATGTTTAAGAGGAATATGAAGTATTATGTTTAAGAGGAATATGAAGTAGTATGTTTAAGAGGAATATGAAGTAGTATATATAAGAGGAATATGAAGTAGTATAATTAAAAGGAATATGAAGTAGTATGTTTAAGAGGAATATGAAGTAGTATGTTTAAGAGGAATATGAAGTAGTATGTTTAAGAGGAATATGAAGTAGTATGTCTAAGAGGAATATGAAGTTGTATGTTTAAGAGGAATATGAAGTAGTATGATTAAGAGAAATATGAAGTAGTATGTTTAAGAGGAATATGAAGTAGTATGTTTAAGAGGAATATGAAGTAGTATGTTTAAGAGGTATATGAAGTAGTATGTTTATGAGGAATATGAAGTAGTATGTTAAAGAGGAATATGATGTAGTATGTTTAAGAGGAATATGAAGTAGTATATTTAAGAGAATAATGCAGTTGTATATTTAAGAGGAATATGAAGTAGTATATTTAAGAGGAATATGAAGCAGTATGTTTAAGAAGAATATGAAGTAGTACGTTTAAGAGGAATATGGAGTGGTATGTTTAAGAGGAATATGAAGTAGTATATTTTATAGGAATATGAAGTAGTATATTTAAGAGGAATATGAAGTAGTATGTTTAGGAGGAACATGAAGTAGTATGATGTTTAAGAGGAATATGCAGTAGTATGTTTAAGAGGAATATGAAGTAGTATGTTTAAGAGGAATATGAAGTAGTATGCTTAAGAGGAATATGAAGTAGTATGTTTAAGAGGAATATGAAGTAGTATGTTTAAGAGGAATATGAAGTAGTATATTTAAGAGGAATATGAAGTAGTATGTTTAAGAGGAATATGAAATAGTATGTTAAAGAGAGATATGAAGTAGTATATTTAAGAGGAATATGAAGTAGTATGATTAAGAGAAATATGAAGTAGTATGTTTAAGAGGAATATGAATAAGTATGTTTAAGAGGAATATGAAGTAGTATGTTTAAGAGGATTATGAAGTAGTATATTTAAGAGGAATATGAAGTAGTATATTTAGGAGAAATATGAAGTAGTATGTTTAAGAGGAATATTAAGTAATATATTTAAGAGGAACATGAAGGAGTATGTTTAAGAGGAATATGAAGTAGTATGTTTAAGAGGAATATGAAGTAGTATGTTTAAGAGGAATATGAAGTAGTATAATTAAGAGGAAAATGAAGTAGTATAATTAAAAGGAATATGAAGTTGTATGTTTAAGAGGAATATGAAGCAGTATATTTAAGAGTAATATGAAGAAGTATGTTTAAGAGGAATATGATGTAGAACATTTAAGAGGAATATAAAGTAGTATGTTTAAGAGGAATATGAAGTAGTATGTTTAAGAGGAATATGAAGTAGTATGCTTAAGAGGAATATGAAGTAGCATATTTAAGGGGAATATGAAGTAGTATATTTTATAGGAATATGAAGTAGTATATTTAAGAGGAATATTAAGTAGTATGTTTAAGAGGAACATGAAGTAGAATGTTTAAGAGCAATATGAAGTAGTATATTTAAGAGGAATATGAAGTAGTATGTTTAAGAGGAATATGATGTAGTATATTTAAGAGGAATATGAAGTAGTATGTTTAAGAGGAATATGAAGTAGTATGTTTAAGAGGAATATGAGGTAGTATGCTTAAGAGGAATATGAAGTAGTATGTTTAAGAGGAATATGAAGTAGTATATTTAAGAGGAATATGAGATAGTATATTTAAGAGGAATATGAAGTAGTATATTTAAGAGGAAAATGAAGTAGTATAATTAAAAGGAATATGAAGTTGTATGTTTAAGAGGAATATGAAAAAGTATATTTAAGAGGAATATGAAGTAGTATGTTTAAGAGCAATATGAAGTAGTATGTTTAAGAGGAATATGAAGTAGTATGTTTAACAGGAATATGAAGTAGTATGTCTAAGAGGAATATGAAGTTGTATGTTTAAGAGGAATATGAAGTAGTATGTTTCAGAGGAATATGAAGTAGTATGTTTAAGAGCAATATGAAGTAGTATGTTTAAGAGGAATATGAAGTTGTATGTTTAAGAGTAATATGAAGTAGTATGTTTAAGAGGAATATGAAGTAGTATGTTTAAGAGGTATATGAAGTAGTATGTTTAAGAGGAATATGAAGTAGTATGTTTAAGAGGAATATGAGGTAGTATATTTAAGAGGAATATGAAGTAGTATATTTAAGAGGAATGTGAAGTAGTATGTTTAAGAGGAATATGAAGTAGTATGTCTAAGAGGAATATGAAGTAGTATGTTAAAGAGGAATATGAAGTAGTATGTTTAAGAGGAATATGAAGTAGTATATTTAAGAGGGAAATGAAGTGGTATAATTAAAAGAAATATGAAGTTGTATGTTTAAGAGGAATATGAAGAAGTATATTTAAGAGGAATATGAAGTAGTATGTTTAAGAGGAATATGAAGTAGTATGTTTAAGAGCAATATGAAGTAGTATGCTTAAGAGGAATATGAAGTAGTATGTTTAAGAGGAATATGATGTAGTATGTTTAAGAGGAATATGAAGTAGTATATTTAAGAGAATAATGCAGTTGTATATTTAAGAGGAATATGAAGTAGTATATTTAAGAGGAATATGAAGCAGTATGTTTAAGAGGAATATGAAGTAGTACGTTTAAGAGGAATATGGAGTGGTATGTTTAAGAGGAATATGAAGTAGTATATTTTATAGGAATATGAAGTAGTATATTTGAGAGGAATATGAAGTAGTATGTTTAGGAGGAACATGAAGTAGTATGATGTTTAAGAGGAATATGAAGTAGTATGTTTAAGAGGAATATGAAGTAGTATGTTTAAGAGGAATATGAAGTAGTATGCTTAAGAGGAATATGAAGTAGTATGTTTAAGAGGAATATGAAGTAGTATGTTTAAGAGGAATATGAAGTAGTATATTTAAGAGGAATATGAAGTAGTATGTTTAAGAGGAATATGAAATAGTATGTTTAAGAGAAATATGAAGTAGTATATTTAAGAAGAATATGAAGTAGTATGATTAAGAGAAATATGAAGTAGTATGTTTAAGAGGAATATGAATTAGTATGTTTAAGAGGAATATGAAGTAGTATATTTAAGAGGATTATGAAGTAGTACATTTAAGAGGAATATGAAGTAGTATATTTAGGAGAAATATGAAGTAGTATGTTTAAGAGGAATATGAAGTAGTATGTTTAAGAGGAATGTGAAGTAGTATATTTAAGAGGAAAATGAAGTAGTATGTTTAAGAGGGATATGAAGTAGTATGTTTAAGAGGAATATGAAGTAGTATGTTTAAGATAAATATGAAGTAGTATATTTAAGAGGAATATGAAGTAGTATGTTTAAGAGGAATATGAAGTAGTATGTTTAAGAGGAATATGAAGTAGTATGTTTAAGATTAATATGAAGTAGTATGTTTAAGAGGAATAAAAAGTAGTAAGTTTAAGAGGAATATGATACTAGGAAAATGAATATATTTAAGAGGAAAATGAAGTAGTATAATTAAAAGGAATATTAAGTTGTTTGTTTAAGAGGAATATGAAGAAGTATATTTAAGAGGAATATGAAGTAGTATGTTTAAGAGGAATATGATGTAGTATATTTAAGAGGAATATAAAGTAGTATGTTTAAGAGGAATATGAAGTAGTATGTTTAAGAGGAATATGAAGTAGTATGCTTAAGAGGAATATGAAGTAGTATATTTAAGGGGAATATGAAGTAGTATATTTAAGAGGAATATAAACTAGTATATTTAAGAGGAATATGAAGTACTATGTTTAAGAGGAATATGAAGTAGCATGTTTAAGAGAAATATGAAGTAGTATGTTTAAGAGGAATATGAAGTAGTATGTTTAATAGGAATATGAAGTAGTATATTTAAGAGGAATATGAAGTAGTATGTTTAAGAGGAATATGAAGTAGTATGTTTAAGAGAAATATGAAGTAGTATATTTAAGAGGAATATGAAGTAGTATGATTAAGAGAAATATGAAGTAGTATGTTTAAGAGGAATATAAAGTAGTATGTTTAAGAGGAATATGAAGTAGTATGTTTAAGAGGATTATGAAGTAGTATATTTAAGAGGAATATGAAGTAGTATATTTAAGAGATATATGAAGTAGTATGTTTAAGAGGAATATGAAGTAATATGTTTAAGAGGAATAAAAAGTAGTAAGTTTAAGAGGAATATGATACTAGGAAAATGAATATATTTAAGAGGAAAATGAAGTAGTATAATTAAAAGGAATATTAAGTTGTTTGTTTAAGAGGAATATGAAGAAGTATATTTAAGAGGAATATGAAGTAGTATGTTTAAGAGGAATATGATGTAGTATATTTAAGAGGAATATAAAGTAGTATGTTTAAGAGGAATATGAAGTAGTATGTTTAAGAGGAATATGAAGTAGTATGCTTAAGAGGAATATGAAGTAGTATATTTAAGGGGAATATGAAGTAGTATATTTAAGAGGAATATAAACTAGTATATTTAAGAGGAATATGAAGTACTATGTTTAAGAGGAATATGAAGTAGCATGTTTAAGAGAAATATGAAGTAGTATGTTTAAGAGGAATATGAAGTAGTATGTTTAAGAGGAATATGAAGTAGTATATTTAAGAGGAATATGAAGTAGTATGTTTAAGAGGAATATGAAGTAGTATGTTTAAGAGAAATATGAAGTAGTATATTTAAGAGGAATATGAAGTAGTATGATTAAGAGAAATATGAAGTAGTATGTTTAAGAGGAATATAAAGTAGTATGTTTAAGAGGAATATGAAGTAGTATGTTTAAGAGGATTATGAAGTAGTATATTTAAGAGGAATATGAAGTAGTATATTTAAGAGATATATGAAGTAGTATGTTTAAGAGGAATATGAAGTAATATGTTTAAGAGGAATATGAAGTAGTATGTTTAAGGGGAATATGAAGTAGTATGTTTAAGAGGAATATGAAGTAGTATATTTAAGAGGAATACGAAGTAGTATATTTAAGAGGATTATGAAATAGTATGTTGAATAGGAATATGAAGTACTATGTTTAAGAGGAATATGCAGTAGTATGTTTAAGAGGAATATGAAGAAGTATGTTTAAGAGGAATATGAAGTAGTATCTTTACCAGGAATATGAAATAGTATGTTTAAGAGGAATATGAAGTAGTATGTTTAAGAGGAATATGAAGTATTATGTTTAAGAGGCATATGAAGTAGTATATTTAAGAGGAATATGAAGGAGTATATTTAAAGGAATGTGAAGTAGTATGTTTAAGAGGAATATGAAGTAGTATGTTTAAGAGGAATATGAAGTAGTATGTTTAAGAGGAATATGAAGTAGTATGTTTAAGAGGAATATGAAGTAACATATTTAAGAGGAATATGAAGTAGTATAATTAAAAGGAATATGAAGTTGTATGTTTAAGAGGAATATGAAGAAGTATATTTAAGAGGAATATGAAGTAGTATGTTTAAGAGGATTATGAAGTAGTATGTTTAAGAGGAATATGAAGTAGTATGTTTAAGAGGAATATGAAGTAGTATGCCTAAGAGGAATATGAAGTTGTATGTTTAAGAGGAATATGAAGTAGTATGATTAAGAGAAATATGAAGTAGTATGTTTAAGAGGAATATGAAGTAGTATGTTTAAGAGGAATATGAAGTAGTATGTTTAAGAGGAATATGAAGTAGTATATTTAAGAGAAATATGAAGTAGTATATTTAAGAGCAATATGAAGTAGTATGATTAAGAGAAATATGAAGTAGTATGTTTAAGAGGAATATGAAGTAGTATGTTTAAGAGGAATATGAAGTAGTATGTTTAAGAGGATTATGAAGTAGTATATTTAAGAGGAATATGAAGTAGTATATTGAAGACAAATATGAAGTAGTATATTTAAGAGGAATATGAAGTAATATGTTTAAGAGGAATATGAAGTAGTATATTTAAGGGGAATATGAAGTAGTATGTTTAAAAGGAATATGAAGTAGTATATTTAAGACGAATACGAAGTAGTATATTTAAGAGGAATATGAAATAGTATGTTGAAGAGGAATATGAAGTACTATGTTTAAGAGGAATATGCAGTAGTATGTTTAAGAGGAATATGAAGTAGTATGTTTAAGAGGAATATGAAGTAGTATGCTTAAGAGGAATATGAAGTAGTATGTTTAAGAGGAATATGAAGTAGTATGTTTAAGAGGAATATGAGGTTGTATATTTAAGAGGAATATGAAGTAGTATGTTTAAGAGGAATATGAAGTAGTATATTTAAGACGAATACGAAGTAGTATATTTAAGAGGAATATGAAATAGTATGTTGAAGAGGAATATGAAGTACTATGTTTAAGAGGAATATGCAGTAGTATGTTTAAGAGGAATATGAAGTAGTATGTTTAAGTGGAATATGAAGTAGTATGCTTAAGAGGAATATGAAGTAGTATGTTTAAGAGGAATATGAAGTAGTATGTTTAAGAGGAATATGAAGTATTATGTTTAAGAGGCATATGAAGTAGTATATTTAAGAGGAATATGAAGGAGTATATTTAAAGGAATGTGAAGTAGTATGTTTAAGAGGAATATGAAGTAGTATGTTTAAGAGGAATATGAAGTAGTATGTTTAAGAGGAATATGAAGTAGTATGTTTAAGAGGAATATGAAGTAGTATATTTAAGAGGAATATGAAGTAGTATAATTAAAAGGAATATGAAGTAGTATGTTTAAGAGGAATATGAAGTAGTATGTTTAAGAGGAATATGAAGTAGTATGTTTAAGAGGAATATGAAGTAGTATGTCTAAGAGGAATATGAAGTTGTATGTTTAAGAGGAATATGAAGTTGTATGATTAAGAGAAATATGAAGTAGTATGTTTAAGAGGAATATGAAGTAGTATGTTTAAGAGGAATATGAAGTAGTATGTTTAAGAGGTATATGAAGTAGTATGTTTATGAGGAATATGAAGTAGTATGTTAAAGAGGAATATGATGTAGTATGTTTAAGAGGAATATGAAGTAGTATATTTAAGAGAATAATGCAGTTGTATATTTAAGAGGAATATGAAGTAGTATATTTAAGAGGAATATGAAGCAGTATGTTTAAGAGGAATATGAAGTAGTACGTTTAAGAGGAATATGGAGTGGTATGTTTAAGAGGAATATGAAGTAGTATATTTTATAGGAATATGTAGTAGTATATTTAAGAGGAATATGAAGTAGTATGTTTAGGAGGAACATGAAGTAGTATGATGTTTAAGAGGAATATGCAGTAGTATGTTTAAGAGGAATATGAAGTAGTATGTTTAAGAGGAATATGAAGTAGTATGCTTAAGAGGAATATGAAGTAGTATGTTTAAGAGGAATATGAAGTAGTATGTTTAAGAGGAATATGAAGTAGTATATTTAAGAGGAATATGAAGTAGTATGTTTAAGAGGAATATGAAATAGTATGTTAAAGAGAAATATGAAGTAGTATATTTAAGAGGAATATGAAGTAGTATGATTAAGAGAAATATGAAGTAGTATGTTTAAGAGGAATATGAATAATTATGTTTAAGAGGAATATGAAGTAGTATGTTTAAGAGGATTATGAAGTAGTATATTTAAGAGGAATATGAAGTAGTATATTTAGGAGAAATATGAAGTAGTATGTTTAAGAGGAATATTAAGTAATATATTTAAGAGGAACATGAAGGAGTATGTTTAAGAGGAATATGAAGTAGTATGTTTAAGAGGAATATGAAGTAGTATGTTTAAGAGGAATATGAAGTAGTATAATTAAGAGGAAAATGAAGTAGTATAATTAAAAGGAATATGAAGTTGTATGTTTAAGAGGAATATGAAGCAGTATATTTAAGAGTAATATGAAGAAGTATGTTTAAGAGGAATATGATGTAGTATATTTAAGAGGAATATAAAGTAGTATGTTTAAGAGGAATATGAAGTAGTATGTTTAAGAGGAATATGAAGTAGTATGCTTAAGAGGAATATGAAGTAGCATATTTAAGGGGAATATGAAGTAGTATATTTTATAGGAATATGAAGTAGTATATTTAAGAGGAATATTAAGTAGTATGTTTAAGAGGAACATGAAGTAGAATGTTTAAGAGCAATATGAAGTAGTATATTTAAGAGGAATATGAAGTAGTATGTTTAAGAGGAATATGATGTAGTATATTTAAGAGGAATATGAAGTAGTATGTTTAAGAGGAATATGAAGTAGTATGTTTAAGAGGAATATGAGGTAGTATGCTTAAGAGGAATATGAAGTAGTATGTTTAAGAGGAATATGAAGTAGTATATTTAAGAGGAATATGAGATAGTATATTTAAGAGGAATATGAAGTAGTATATTTAAGAGGAAAATGAAGTAGTATAATTAAAAGGAATATGAAGTTGTATGTTTAAGAGGAATATGAAAAAGTATATTTAAGAGGAATATGAAGTAGTATGTTTAAGAGCAATATGAAGTAGTATGTTTAAGAGGAATATGAAGTAGTATGTTTAACAGGAATATGAAGTAGTATGTCTAAGAGGAATATGAAGTTGTATGTTTAAGAGGAATATGAAGTAGTATGTTTCAGAGGAATATGAAGTAGTATGTTTAAGAGCAATATGAAGTAGTATGTTTAAGAGGAATATGAAGTTGTATGTTTAAGAGTAATATGAAGTAGTATGTTTAAGAGGAATATGAAGTAGTATGTTTAAGAGGTATATGAAGTAGTATTTTTAAGAGGAATATGAAGTAGTATGTTTAAGAGGAATATGAGGTAGTATATTTAAGAGGAATATGAAGTAGTATATTTAAGAGGAATGTGAAGTAGTATGTTTAAGAGGAATATGAAGTAGTATGTCTAAGAGGAATATGAAGTAGTATGTTAAAGAGGAATATGAAGTAGTATGTTTAAGAGGAATATGAAGTAGTATATTTAAGAGGGAAATGAAGTAGTATAATTAAAAGAAATATGAAGTTGTATGTTTAAGAGGAATATGAAGAAGTATATTTAAGAGGAATATGAAGTAGTATGTTTAAGAGGAATATGAAGTAGTATGTTTAAGAGCAATATGAAGTAGTATGCTTAAGAGGAATATGAAGTAGTATGTTTAAGAGGAATATGAAGTAGTATGTTTAAGAGGAATATTAGGTAGTATATTTAAGAGGAATATGAAGTAGTATATTTAAGAGGAATATGAAGTAGTATGTTTAAGACGAATATGAAGTATTATGTATAAGAAGAATTTGAAGTAGTATGTTTAAGAGGAATTTGAAGTAGTATATTTAAGAGGAATATGAAGTAGTATAATTAAAAGGAATATGAAGTTGTATGTTTAAGAGGAATAAGAAGAATTATATTTAAGAGGAATATGAAGTAGTATGTTTAAGAGGAATATGAAGTAGTATGTTTAAGAGGAATATGAAGTAGTATGTTTAAGAGGAATATGAAGTAGTATGTCTAAGAGGAATATGAAGTTGTATGTTTAAGAGGAATATGAAGTAGTATGATTAAGAGAAATATGAAGTAGTATGTTTAAGAGGAATATGAAGTAGTATGTTTAAGAGGAATATGAAGTAGTATATTTAAGAGGAAAATGAAGTAGTATAACTAAAAGGAATATGAAGTTGTATGTTTAAGAGGAATATGAAGAAGTATATTTAAGAGGAATATGAAGTAGTATGTTTAAGAGGAATATGAAGTAGTATGTTTAAGAGCAATATGAAGTAGTATGCTTAAGAGAAATATGAAGTAGTATGTTTAAGAGGAATATGAAGTAGTATGTTTAAGAGGAATATTAGGTAGTATATTTAAAGGAATGTGAAGTAGTATGTTTAAGAGGAATATGAAGTAGAATGTTTAAGAGGAATATGAAGTAGTACGTTTAAGAGGAATATGAAGTAGTATGTTTAAGAGGAATTTGAAGTAATATATTTAAGAGGAATATGAAGTAGTATAATTAAAAGGAATATGAAGTTGTATGTTTAAGAGGAATATGAAGTAGTATTATTAAGAGAAATATGAAGTAGTATGTTTAAGAGGAATATGAAGTAGTATGTTTAAGAGGAATATGAAGTAGTATGTTTAAGATGTATATGAAGTAGTATGTTTAAGAGGAATATGAAGTAGTATGTTTAAGAGGAATATGATGTAGTATGTTTAAGAGGAATATGAAGTAGTATGTTTAAGAGGAATATGAAGTAGTATATTTAAGATGAATATGAAGAAGTATGTTTAAGAGGAATATGAAGTAGTATGTTTAAGAGGAATATGAAGTAGTATGTTTAAGAGGAATATGAAGTAGTATATTTAAGAGGAAAATGAAGTAGTATAATTAAAAGGAATATGAAGTTGTATGTTTAAGAGGAATATGAAGAAGTATATTTAAGAGGAATATGAAGAAGTATGTTTAAGAGGAATATGATGTAGTATATTTAAGAGGAATATAAAGTAGTATGTTTAAGAGGAATATGAAGTAGTATGTTTAAGAGGAATATGAAGTAGTATGCTTAAGAGGAATATGAAGTAGCATATTTAAGGGGAATATGAAGTAGTATATTTTATAGGAATATGAAGTAGTATATTTAAGAGGAATATGAAGTAGTATGTTTAGGAGGAACATGAAGTAGTATAATGTTTAAGAAGAATATGCAGTAGTATGTTTAAGAGGAATATGAAGTAGTATGTTTAAGAGGAATATGAAGTAGTATGCTTAAGAGGAATATGAAGTAGTATATTTAAGAGGAATATGAAGTAGTATGATTAAGAGAAATATGAAGTAGTATGTTTAAGAGGAATATGAAGTAGTATATTTAAGATGAATATGAAGAAGTATGTTTAAGAGGAATATGAAGTAGTATGTTTAAGAGGAATATGAAGTAGTATGTTTAAGAGGAATATGAAGTAGTATATTTAAGAGGAAAATGAAGTAGTATAATTAAAAGGAATATGAAGTTGTATGTTTAAGAGGAATATGAAGAAGTATATTTAAGAGGAATATGAAGAAGTATGTTTAAGAGGAATATGATGTAGTATATTTAAGAGGAATATAAAGTAGTATGTTTAAGAGGAATATGAAGTAGTATGTTTAAGAGGAATATGAAGTAGTATGCTTAAGAGGAATATGAAGTAGCATATTTAAGGGGAATATGAAGTAGTATATTTTATAGGAATATGAAGTAGTATATTTAAGAGGAATATGAAGTAGTATGTTTAAGAGGAATATGAAGTAGTATGTTTAAGAGGAATATGAGGTAGTATGCTTAAGAGGAATATGAAGTAGTATGCTTAAGAGGAATATGAAGTAGTATATTTAAGAGGAATATGAGGTAGTATATTTAAGAGGAATATGAAGAAGTATATTTAAGAGGAAAATGAAGTAGTATAATTAAAAGGAATATGAAGTTGTATGTTTAAGAGGAATATGAAAAAGTATATTTAAGAGGAATATGAAGTAGTATGTTTAAGAGGAATATGAAGTAGTATGTTTAAGAGGAATATGAAGTAGTATGTTTAACAGGAATATGAAGTAGTATGTCTAAGAGGAATATGAAGTTGTATGTTTAAGAGGAATATGAAGTAGTATGTTTCAGAGGAATATGAAGTAGTATGTTTAAGAGCAATATGAAGTAGTATGTTTAAGAGGAATATGAAGTTGTATGTTTAAGAGTAATATGAAGTAGTATGTTTAAGAGGAATATGAAGTAGTATGTTTAAGAGGTATATGAAGTAGTATGTTTAAGAGGAATATGAAGTAGTATGTTTAAGAGGAATATGAGGTAGTATATTTAAGAGGCATATGAAGTAGTATATTTAAGAGGAATGTGAAGTAGTATGTTTAAGAGGAATATGAAGTAGTATGTCTAAGAGGAATTTGAAGTAGTATGTTAAAGAGGAATATTAAGTAGTATGTTTAAGAGGAATTTGAAGTAGTATATTTAAGAGGAAAATGAAGCAGTATAATTAAAAGGAATATGAAGTTGTATGTTTAAGAGGAATATGAAGAAGTATATTTAAGAGGAATATGTAGTAGTATGTTTAAGAGGAATATGAAGTAGTATGTTTAAGAGCAACATGAAGTAGTATGCTTAAGAGGAATATGAAGTAGTATGTTTAAGAGGAATATGAAGTAGTATGTTTAAGAGGAATATTAGGTAGTATATTTAAGACGAATATGAAGTAGTATATTTAAGAGGAATGTGAAGTAGTATGTTTAAGAGGAATATGAACTAGTATGTTTAAGAGGAATATGAAGTAGTATGTTTAAGAGGAATATGAAGTATTATGTTTAAGAGGAATATGAAGTAGTATATTTAGGAGGAAAATGAAGTAGTATAATTAAAAGGAATATGTAGTTATATGTATAAGAGGAATATGAAGAAGTATATTTTAGAGGAATATGAAGTAGTATGTTTAAGAGGAATATGAAGTAGTATGTTTAAGAGGAATATGAAGTAGTATGTTTAAGAGGAATATGAAGTAGTATGTCTAAGAGGAATATGAAGTTGTATGTTTAAGAGGAATATGAAATAGTATGTTTCAGAGGAATATGAAGTAGTATGTTTAAGAGCAATATGAAGTAGGATGTTTAAGAGGAATATGAAGTTGTATGTTTAAGAGTAATATGAAGTAGTATGTTTAAGAGGAATATTAAGTAGTATATTTAAGAGGGATATGCAGAAGTATATTTAAGAGGAATATGAAGTAGTATATTTAAGAGGAATATTAAGTAGTATGTTTAGGAGGAATATGAACTAGTACGTTTAAGAGGAATATGAAGTGGTATGTTTAAGAGGAATATGAAGTAGTATATTTAAGAGGAATATGAAGTAGTATGTTTAAGAGGAACATGAAGTAGTATGTTTAAGAGGAATATGAAGTAGTATATTTAAGAGGAATATGAAGTAGTATGTTTAAGAGGAATATGAAGTAGTATGTTTAAGAGGAATATGAAGTAGTATGTCTAAGAGGAATATGAAGTTGTATGTTTAAGAGGAATATGAAATAGTATGTTTCAGAGGAATATGAAGTAGTATGTTTAAGAGTAATATGAAGTAGGATGTTTAAGAGGAATATGAAGTTGTATGTTTAAGAGTAATATGAAGTAGTATGTTTAAGAGGAATATGAAGTAGTATGTTTAAGAGGTATATGAAGTAGTATGTTTAAGAGGAATATGAAGTAGTATGTTTAAGAGGAATATGAAGTAGTATGTTTAAGAGGAATATTAAGTAGTATATTTAAGAGGAATATGCAGAAGTATATTTAAGAGGAATATGAAGTAGTATATTTAAGAGGAATATTAAGTAGTATGTTTAGGAGGAATATGAAGTAGTACGTTTAAGAGGAATATGAAGTGGTATGTTTAAGAGGAATATGAAGTAGTATATTTAAGAGGAATATGAAGTAGTATGTTTAAGAGGAACATGAAGTAGTATGTTTAAGAGGAATATGAAGTAGTATATTTAAGAGGAATATGAAGTAGTATGTTTAAGAGGAATATGATGTAGTATATTTAAGAGGAATATGAAGTCGTTTTTTTAAGAGGAAAATGAAGTAGTATGTCTAAAAGGAATATGAAGTTGTATGTTTAAGAGGAATATGAAGTAGTATGTTTAAGAGGAATATGAAGTATTATGTTTAAGATGAATATGAAGTAGTATGTTTATGAGGAATATGAAGTAGTATATTTAAGAAGAATATGAAGTAGTATGTTTAAGAGGAAAATGAAGTAGTATGTTTAAGAGAAATATGAAGTAGTATGTTTAAGAGGAATATGAAGTAGTATGTTTAAGAGGAATATGAAGTAGTATGTTTAAGAGTGTTATGAAGTAGTATGTTTAAGAGGAATATTAAGTAGTATGTTTAAGAGGAATATAAAGTAGTATGTTTAAGAGGGATATGAAGTGGTATGTTTAAGAGGAATATGAAGTAGTATATTTTAGAGGAATATGAAGTATTATGTTTAAGAGGAATATGAAGTAGTATGCTTAAGAGGAATATGAAGTAGTATGTTTGAGAGGAATATGAAGTAGTATATTTAAGAGGAATATGAAGTAGTATGTTTAAGAGGGATATGAAGTAGTATGTTTAAGAGGAATATGAGGTAGTATGTTTAAGAGGAATATGAGGTAGTATATTTAAGAGGAATATGAAGTAGTATATTTAAGAGGAAAATGAAGTAGTATAATTAAAAGGAATATAAAGTAGTATGTTTAAGAGGAATAGGAAGAGGTATACTTAAGAGGAATATGAATTAGTATGTTTAAGAGGAATATGAAGTAGTATGTTTAAGAGGAATATGAAGTA
The DNA here is from genome assembly GCA_958298945.1 of Atherix ibis. NCBI lineage: Eukaryota > Metazoa > Arthropoda > Insecta > Diptera > Athericidae > Atherix > Atherix ibis. Next base: position 62,849,573 of record OY282608.1, on the reverse strand, counting down.
GTATGCTTAAGAGGAATATGAAGTAGTATGTTTAAGAGGAATATGAAGTAGTATGTTTAAGAGGTATATGAAGTAGTATGTTTAAGAGGAATATGAAGTAGTATGTTTAAGAGGAATATGAAGTAGTATGTTTAAGAGGAATATGAAGTAGTATATTTAAGAGGAATATGCAGTAGTATATTTAAGAGGAATATGAAGTAGTATATTTAAGAGGAATATTAAGTAGTATGTTTAAGAGGAATATGAAGTAGTACGTTCAAGAGGAATATGAAGTGGTATGTTTAAGAGGATTATGAAGTAGTATGCTTAAGAGGAATATGAAGTAGTATGTTTAAGAGGAATATGAAGTAGTATATTGAAGAGGAATATGAAGAAGTATGTTGAAGAGGGATATGAAGAAGTATGTTTAAGAGGAATATGAGGTAGTATGCTTAAGAGGAATATGAAGTAGTATGTTTAAGAGGAATATGAAGTAGTATATTTAAGAGGAATATGAAGTAGTATGTTTAAGAGAAACATGAAGTAGTATGTTTAAGAGGAATATGAAGTAGTATATTTAAGAGGAATATGAAGTAGTATGTTTAAGAGGAATATGATGTAGTATATTTAAGAGGAATATGAAGTAGTTTGTTTAAGAGGAATATGAAGTAGTATGTCTAAAAGGAATATGAAGTTGTATGTTTAAGAGGAATATGAAGTATTATGTTTAAGAGGAATATGAAGTAGTATGTTTAAGAGGAATATGAAGTATTATGTTTAAGATGAATATGAAGTAGTATGTTAAGAGGAATATGAAGTAGTATATTTAAGAAGAATATGAAGTAGTATGTTTAAGAGGAAAATGAAGTAGTATGTTTAAGAGGAATATGAAGTAGTATGTTTAAGAGGAATATTAAGTAGTATGTTTAAGAGGAATATAAAGTAGTATGTTTAAGAGGAATATGAAGTAGTATGTTTAAGATGAATATGAAGTAGTATATTTTAGAGGAATATGAAGTAGTATGTTTAAGAGGAATATAAAGTAGTATGCTTAAGAGGAATATGAAGTAGTATGTTTAAGAGGAATATGAAGTAGTATATTTAAGAGGAATATGAAGTAGTATGTTTAAGAGGGATATGAAGTAGTATGTTTAAGAGGAATTAGAGGTAGTATGCTTAAGAGGAATATGAAGTAGTATGTTTAAGAGGAATATGAAGCAGTATGTTTAAGAGGAATATGAAGTAGTATATTTTAGAGGAATATGAAGTAGTATGTTTAAGAGGAATATGAAGTAGTATGCTTAAGAGGAATATGAAGTAGTATGTTTGAGAGGAATATGAAGTAGTATATTTAAGAGGAATATGAAGTAGTATGTTTAAGAGGGATATGAAGTAGTATGTTTAAGAGGAATATGAGGTAGTATGCTTAAGAGGAATATGAAGTAGTATGTTTAAGAGGAATATAAAGTAGTATGTTTAAGAGGAATATGAAGTAGTATGTTTAAGAGGAATATGAAGTAGTATATTTTAGAGGAATATGAAGTAGTATGTTTAAGAGGAATATAAAGTAGTATGCTTAAGAGGAATATGAAGTAGTATGTTTAAGAGGAATATGAAGTAGTATGTTTAAGAGGAATATGAAGTAGTATGTTTAAGAGTGTTATGAAGTAGTATGTTTAAGAGGAATATTAAGTAGTATGTTTAAGAGGAATATAAAGTAGTATGTTTAAGAGGAATATGAAGTGGTATGTTTAAGAGGAATATGAAGTAGTATATTTTAGAGAAATATGAAGTAGTATGTTTAAGAGGAATATGAAGTAGTATGCTTAAGAGGAATATGAAGTAGTATGTTTGAGAGGAATATGAAGTAGTATATTTAAGAGGAATATGAAGTAGTATGTTTAAGAGGGATATGAAGTAGTATGTTTAAGAGGAATATGAGGTAGTATGCTTAAGAGGAATATGAAGTAGTATGTTTAAGAGGAATATGAAGTAGTATGTTTAAGAGGAATATGAGGTAGTATATTTAAGAGGAATATGAAGTAGTATATTTAAGAGGAAAATGAAGTAGTATAATTAAAAGGAATATAAAGTAGTATGTTTAAGAGGAATAGGAAGAAGTATATTTAAGAGGAATATGAATAAGTATGTTTAAGAGGAATATGAAGTAGTATGTTTAAGAGGAATATGAAGTAGTATGCTTAAGAGGAATATGAAGTAGTATGTGTAAGAGGAATATGAAGTAGTATGTCTAAGAGGAATATGAAGTTGTATGTTTAAGAGGAATATGAAGTAGTATGTTTCAGAGGAATATGAAGTAGTATGTTTAAGAGCAATATGAAGTAGTATGTTTAAGAGGAATATGAAGTTGTATGTTTAAGAGTAATATGAAGTAGTATGTTTAAGAGGAATATGAAGTAGTATGTTTAAGAGGTATATGAAGTAGTATGTTTAAGAGGAATATGAAGTAGTATGTTTAAGAGGAATATGAAGTAGTATGTTTAAGAGGAATATGAAGTAGTATATTTAAGAGGAATATGCAGTAGTATATTTAAGAGGAATATGAAGTAGTATATTTAAGAGGAATATTAAGTAGTATGTTTAAGAGGAATATGAAGTAGTACGTTCAAGAGGAATATGAAGTGGTATGTTTAAGAGGATTTTGAAGTAGTATTTTTAAGAGGAATATGAAGTAGTATGTTTAAGAGGAATATGAGGTAGTATATTTAAGAGGAATATGAAGAAGTATGTTTAAGAGGGATATGAAGTAGTATGTTTAAGAGGAATATGAGGTAGTATGTTTAAGAGGAATATGAAGTAGTATGTTTAAGAGGAATATGAAGTAGTATATTTAAGAGGAATATGAAGTATTATGTTTAAGAGGAACATGAAGTAGTATGTTTAAGAGGAATATGAAGTAGTATATTTAAGAGGAATATGAAGTAGTATGTTTAAGAGGAATATGATGTAGTATATTTAAGAGGAATATGAAGTAGTTTGTTTAAGAGGAATATGAAGTAGTATGTCTAAAAGGAATATGAAGTTGTATGTTTAAGAGGAATATGAAGTATTATGTTTAAGAGGAATATGAAGTAGTATGTTTAAGAGGAATATGAAGTATTATGTTTAAGATGAATATGAAGTAGTATGTTTAAGAGGAATATGAAGTAGTATATTTAAGAAGAATATGAAGTAGTATGTTTAAGAGGAAAATGAAGTAGTATGTTTAAGAGGAATATGAAGTAGTATGTTTAAGAGGAATATGAAGTAGTATGTTTAAGAGGAATATGAAGTAGTATGTTTAAGAGGAATATTAGGTAGTATATTTAAGAGGAATATGAAGTAGTATGCTTAAGAGGAATATGAAGTAGTATGTTTAAGAGGAATATGAAGTAGTATATTTAAGAGGAATATGAAGTAGTATGTTTAAGAGGGATATGAAGTAGTATGTTTAAGAGGAATTAGAGGTAGTATGCTTAAGAGGAATATGAAGTAGTATGTTTAAGAGGAATATGAAGCAGTATGTTTAAGAGAAATATGAGGTAGTATATTTAAGAGGAATATGAAGTAGTATATTTAAGAGGAAAATGAAGTAGTATAATTAAAAGGAATATAAAGTAGTATGTTTAAGAGGAATATGAAGAAGTATATTTAAGAGGAATATGAAGTAGTATGTTTAAGAGGTATATGAAGTAGTATGTTTAAGAGGAATATGAAGTAGTATGTTTAAGAGGAATATGAAGTAGTATGTCTAAGAGGAATATGAAGTAGTATGTCTAAGAGGAATATGAAGTTGTATGTTTAAGAGGAATATGAAGTAGTATGTGTCAGAGGAATATGAAGTAGTATGTTTAAGAGCAATATGAAGTAGTATGTTTAAGAGGAATATGAAGTTGCATGTTTAAGAGTAATATGAAGTAGTATGTTTAAGAGGAATATGAAGTAGTATGTTTAAGAGGTATATGAAGTAGTATGTTTAAGAGGAATATGAAGTAGTATGTTTAAGAGGAATATGAGGTAGTATATTTAAGAGGAATATGAAGTAGTATATTTAAGAGGAATGTGAAGTAGTATGTTTAAGAGGAATATGAAGTAGTATGTTTAAGAGGAATATGAAGTAGTATGTTTAAGAGGAATATGAGGTAGTATATTTAAGAGGAATATGAAGTAGTATATTTAAGAGGAAAATGAAGTAGTATAATTAAAAGGAATATAAAGTAGTATGTTTAAGAGGAATAGGAAGAGGTATATTTAAGAGGAATATGAATTAGTATGTTTAAGAGGAATATGAAGTAGTATGTTTAAGAGGAATATGAAGTAGTATGCTTAAGAGGAATATGAAGTAGTATGTTTAAGAGGAATATGAAGTAGTATGTTTAAGAGGTATATGAAGTAGTATGTTTAAGAGGAATATGAAGTAGTATGTTTAAGAGGAATATGAAGTAGTATGTTTAAGAGGAATATGAAGTAGTATATTTAAGAGGAATATGCAGTAGTATATTTAAGAGGAATATGAAGTAGTATATTTAAGAGGAATATTAAGTAGTATGTTTAAGAGGAATATGAAGTAGTACGTTCAAGAGGAATATGAAGTGGTATGTTTAAGAGGATTATGAAGTAGTATGCTTAAGAGGAATATGAAGTAGTATGTTTAAGAGGAATATGAAGTAGTATATTTAAGAGGAATATGAAGAAGTATGTTGAAGAGGGATATGAAGTAGTATGTTTAAGAGGAATATGAGGTAGTATGCTTAAGAGGAATATGAAGTAGTATGTTTAAGAGGAATATGAAGTAGTATATTTAAGAGGAATATGAAGTAGTATGTTTAAGAGAAACATGAAGTAGTATGTTTAAGAGGAATATGAAGTAGTATATTTAAGAGGAATATGAAGTAGTATGTTTAAGAGGAATATGATGTAGTATATTTAAGAGGAATATGAAGTAGTTTGTTTAAGAGGAATATGAAGTAGTATGTCTAAAAGGAATATGAAGTTGTATGTTTAAGAGGAATATGAAGTATTATGTTTAAGAGGAATATGAAGTAGTATGTTTAAGAGGAATATGAAGTATTATGTTTAAGATGAATATGAAGTAGTATGTTAAGAGGAATATGAAGTAGTATATTTAAGAAGAATATGAAGTAGTATGTTTAAGAGGAAAATGAAGTAGTATGTTTAAGAGGAATATGAAGTAGTATGTTTAAGAGGAATATTAAGTAGTATGTTTAAGAGGAATATAAAGTAGTATGTTTAAGAGGAATATGAAGTAGTATGTTTAAGATGAATATGAAGTAGTATATTTTAGAGGAATATGAAGTAGTATGTTTAAGAGGAATATAAAGTAGTATGCTTAAGAGGAATATGAAGTAGTATGTTTAAGAGGAATATGAAGTAGTATATTTAAGAGGAATATGAAGTAGTATGTTTAAGAGGGATATGAAGTAGTATGTTTAAGAGGAATTAGAGGTAGTATGCTTAAGAGGAATATGAAGTAGTATGTTTAAGAGGAATATGAAGCAGTATGCTTAAGAGGAATATGAAGTAGTATATTTTAGAGGAATATGAAGTAGTATGTTTAAGAGGAATATGAAGTAGTATGCTTAAGAGGAATATGAAGTAGTATGTTTGAGAGGAATATGAAGTAGTATATTTAAGAGGAATATGAAGTAGTATGTTTAAGAGGGATATGAAGTAGTATGTTTAAGAGGAATATGAGGTAGTATGCTTAAGAGGAATATGAAGTAGTATGTTTAAGAGGAATATAAAGTAGTATGTTTAAGAGGAATATGAAGTAGTATGTTTAAGAGGAATATGAAGTAGTATATTTTAGAGGAATATGAAGTAGTATGTTTAAGAGGAATATAAAGTAGTATGCTTAAGAGGAATATGAAGTAGTATGTTTAAGAGGAATATGAAGTAGTATGTTTAAGAGGAATATGAAGTAGTATGTTTAAGAGTGTTATGAAGTAGTATGTTTAAGAGGAATATTAAGTAGTATGTTTAAGAGGAATATAAAGTAGTATGTTTAAGAGGAATATGAAGTGGTATGTTTAAGAGGAATATGAAGTAGTATATTTTAGAGAAATATGAAGTAGTATGTTTAAGAGGAATATGAAGTAGTATGCTTAAGAGGAATATGAAGTAGTATGTTTGAGAGGAATATGAAGTAGTATATTTAAGAGGAATATGAAGTAGTATGTTTAAGAGGGATATGAAGTAGTATGTTTAAGAGGAATATGAGGTAGTATGCTTAAGAGGAATATGAAGTAGTATGTTTAAGAGGAATATGAAGTAGTATGTTTAAGAGGAATATGAGGTAGTATATTTAAGAGGAATATGAAGTAGTATATTTAAGAGGAAAATGAAGTAGTATAATTAAAAGGAATATAAAGTAGTATGTTTAAGAGGAATAGGAAGAAGTATATTTAAGAGGAATATGAATAAGTATGTTTAAGAGGAATATGAAGTAGTATGTTTAAGAGGAATATGAAGTAGTATGCTTAAGAGGAATATGAAGTAGTATGTGTAAGAGGAATATGAAGTAGTATGTCTAAGAGGAATATGAAGTTGTATGTTTAAGAGGAATATGAAGTAGTATGTTTCAGAGGAATATGAAGTAGTATGTTTAAGAGCAATATGAAGTAGTATGTTTAAGAGGAATATGAAGTTGTATGTTTAAGAGTAATATGAAGTAGTATGTTTAAGAGGAATATGAAGTAGTATGTTTAAGAGGTATATGAAGTAGTATGTTTAAGAGGAATATGAAGTAGTATGTTTAAGAGGAATATGAAGTAGTATGTTTAAGAGGAATATGAAGTAGTATATTTAAGAGGAATATGCAGTAGTATATTTAAGAGGAATATGAAGTAGTATATTTAAGAGGAATATTAAGTAGTATGTTTAAGAGGAATATGAAGTAGTACGTTCAAGAGGAATATGAAGTGGTATGTTTAAGAGGATTTTGAAGTAGTATTTTTAAGAGGAATATGAAGTAGTATGTTTAAGAGGAATATGAGGTAGTATATTTAAGAGGAATATGAAGAAGTATGTTTAAGAGGGATATGAAGTAGTATGTTTAAGAGGAATATGAGGTAGTATGTTTAAGAGGAATATGAAGTAGTATGTTTAAGAGGAATATGAAGTAGTATATTTAAGAGGAATATGAAGTATTATGTTTAAGAGGAACATGAAGTAGTATGTTTAAGAGGAATATGAAGTAGTATATTTAAGAGGAATATGAAGTAGTATGTTTAAGAGGAATATGATGTAGTATATTTAAGAGGAATATGAAGTAGTTTGTTTAAGAGGAATATGAAGTAGTATGTCTAAAAGGAATATGAAGTTGTATGTTTAAGAGGAATATGAAGTATTATGTTTAAGAGGAATATGAAGTAGTATGTTTAAGAGGAATATGAAGTATTATGTTTAAGATGAATATGAAGTAGTATGTTTAAGAGGAATATGAAGTAGTATATTTAAGAAGAATATGAAGTAGTATGTTTAAGAGGAAAATGAAGTAGTATGTTTAAGAGGAATATGAAGTAGTATGTTTAAGAGGAATATGAAGTAGTATGTTTAAGAGTGTTATGAAGTAGTATGTTTAAGAGGAATATTAAGTAGTATGTTTAAGAGGAATATAAAGTAGTATGTTTAAGAGGAATATGAAGTAGTATGTTTAAGAGGAATATGAAGTAGTATATTTTAGAGGAATATGAAGTAGTATGTTTAAGAGGAATATAAAGTAGTATGCTTAAGAGGAATATGAAGTAGTATGTTTAAGAGGAATATGAAGTAGTATATTTAAGAGGAATATGAAGTAGTATGTTTAAGAGGGATATGAAGTAGTATGTTTAAGAGGAATTAGAGGTAGTATGCTTAAGAGGAATATGAAGTAGTATGTTTAAGAGGAATATGAAGCAGTATGTTTAAGAGAAATATGAGGTAGTATATTTAAGAGGAATATGAAGTAGTATATTTAAGAGGAAAATGAAGTAGTATAATTAAAAGGAATATAAAGTAGTATGTTTAAGAGGAATAGGAAGAAGTATATTTAAGAGGAATATGAATAAGTATGTTTAAGAGGAATATGAAGTAGTATGTTTAAGAGGAATATGAAGTAGTATGCTTAAGAGGAATATGAAGTAGTATGTGTAAGAGGAATATGAAGTAGTATGTCTAAGAGGAATATGAAGTTGTATGTTTAAGAGGAATATGAAGTAGTATGTTTCAGAGGAATATGAAGTAGTATGTTTAAGAGCAATATGAAGTAGTATGTTTAAGAGGAATATGAAGTTGTATGTTTAAGAGTAATATGAAGTAGTATGTTTAAGAGGAATATGAAGTAGTATGTTTAAGAGGTATATGAAGTAGTATGTTTAAGAGGAATATGAAGTAGTATGTTTAAGAGGAATATGAAGTAGTATGTTTAAGAGGAATATGAAGTAGTATATTTAAGAGGAATATGCAGTAGTATATTTAAGAGGAATATGAAGTAGTATATTTAAGAGGAATATTAAGTAGTATGTTTAAGAGGAATATGAAGTAGTACGTTCAAGAGGAATATGAAGTGGTATGTTTAAGAGGATTTTGAAGTAGTATTTTTAAGAGGAATATGAAGTAGTATGTTTAAGAGGAATATGAGGTAGTATATTTAAGAGGAATATGAAGAAGTATGTTTAAGAGGGATATGAAGTAGTATGTTTAAGAGGAATATGAGGTAGTATGTTTAAGAGGAATATGAAGTAGTATGTTTAAGAGGAATATGAAGTAGTATATTTAAGAGGAATATGAAGTATTATGTTTAAGAGGAACATGAAGTAGTATGTTTAAGAGGAATATGAAGTAGTATATTTAAGAGGAATATGAAGTAGTATGTTTAAGAGGAATATGATGTAGTATATTTAAGAGGAATATGAAGTAGTTTGTTTAAGAGGAATATGAAGTAGTATGTCTAAAAGGAATATGAAGTTGTATGTTTAAGAGGAATATGAAGTATTATGTTTAAGAGGAATATGAAGTAGTATGTTTAAGAGGAATATGAAGTATTATGTTTAAGATGAATATGAAGTAGTATGTTTAAGAGGAATATGAAGTAGTATATTTAAGAAGAATATGAAGTAGTATGTTTAAGAGGAAAATGAAGTAGTATGTTTAAGAGGAATATGAAGTAGTATGTTTAAGAGGAATATGAAGTAGTATGTTTAAGAGTGTTATGAAGTAGTATGTTTAAGAGGAATATTAAGTAGTATGTTTAAGAGGAATATAAAGTAGTATGTTTAAGAGGAATATGAAGTAGTATGTTTAAGAGGAATATGAAGTAGTATATTTTAGAGGAATATGAAGTAGTATGTTTAAGAGGAATATAAAGTAGTATGCTTAAGAGGAATATGAAGTAGTATGTTTAAGAGGAATATGAAGTAGTATATTTAAGAGGAATATGAAGTAGTATGTTTAAGAGGGATATGAAGTAGTATGTTTAAGAGGAATTAGAGGTAGTATGCTTAAGAGGAATATGAAGTAGTATGTTTAAGAGGAATATGAAGCAGTATGTTTAAGAGAAATATGAGGTAGTATATTTAAGAGGAATATGAAGTAGTACGTAGGCTACTATATATATTTCTGGCCTAGGCAACACTAAGTGTTGCCAGGTGCGATCTGACATTTCCATTGGAAAGTTTGACATTTTTTAGCATAAACGTACTCAGAACGTTTTGACGTACGACTATCATTTGTGTTGTTTACAGTGACTTGAAAAAATCAATTTGGCAAAAAAATGGAATTAACTCGTGAACATTTTCGTGCGATCATTTTTCACAACTTTCGACGTGGATTATCACGACAAGAGTGCATCGATGAACTTAAATCTTTGTATGGCTATGAAGCACCATCCTATAGCACTGTGAAAAACTGGTACAACGAATTCAATCGTGGCCGACGCTCGCTCAAAGACGAATTCCGTGAAGGTCGTCCAAAAACAGCCGTTGTTCCAGAAAACATCGATGCCGTACGTGAACTGATAATGCAAGACCGTCATGTGACATACCGTGAGATAGAGGCATGCCTAGGCATTTCTCCCACCAGCATACATTCGATATTGCATGAACACCTGGCCGTAAAAAAGGTTTGTTCTCGTTGGATCCCGCACAATTTGACAATCGCTCAAAAAAAGGCTCGTGTGGATTGGTGTAAAGAAATGCTGAAAAAATACGATCGCGGTGCTTCAAAAGACGTTTATAAGATCGTCACAGGTGACGAATCATGGATCTATGCGTATGAGCCCGAAACAAAACAGCAATCGACCGTGTGGGTCTTCCAAGACGAGTCAAATCCAACGAAAGTTGTTCGTGGAAGAAGCACTTCGAAGCAAATGGTCGCTTGTTTCTTTGGCAAAACTGGTCATGTGGCGACTGTTCCGCTTGTGCAACGTAGGACGGTCAATTCTGAGTGGTACACCACCATTTGTTTGCCTGAAGTCTTCGGAGAAATTCGAAAAACGAACAAGAGAAGTCGAATCATTGTGCACCATGACAATGCGAGCTCTCACACATCGGCTCAAACCAGCGCCTTTTTGACCGGACAAAACGTCGAATTGATGGGTCATCCTCCGTACAGCCCTGACTTGGCACCCAATGACTTCTTTTTAATTTTCGTCGCCAGAAGATGCTGTTGAAGCATTCAAAAACCATGTTTTGGAGGTGTCTCAATCGGAGTGGAAAAAGTGCTTCGAAAATTGGTTTGAGCGCATGCAAAAGTGTATAAATCTTGATGGAGAATATTTTGAAAAACAATAAAACCTTTTTCGTTGATAAATATTCGCATTTTCATTATTAGGCCAGAAATATATATAGTAGCCCACGTATGTTTAAGAGGTATATGAAGTAGTATGTTTAAGAGGAATATGAAGTAGTATGTTTAAGAGGAATATGAAGTAGTATGTCTAAGAGGAATATGAAGTAGTATGTCTAAGAGGAATATGAAGTTGTATGTTTAAGAGGAATATGAAGTAGTATGTGTCAGAGGAATATGAAGTAGTATGTTTTAGAGCAATATGAAGTAGTATGTTTAAGAGGAATATGAAGTTGCATGTTTAAGAGTAATATGAAGTAGTATGTTTAAGAGGAATATGAAGTAGTATGTTTAAGAGGTATATGAAGTAGTATGTTTAAGAGGAATATGAAGTAGTATGTTTAAGAGGAATATGAGGTAGTATATTTAAGAGGAATATGAAGTAGTATATTTAAGAGGAATGTGAAGTAGTATGTTTAAGAGGAATATGAAGTATTATGTTTAAGAGGAATATGAAGTAGTATGTTTAAGAGGAATGTGAAGAAGTATGTTTAAGAGGAATATGAAGTAGTATATTTAAGAGGAAAATGAAGTAGTATAATTAAAAGGAATATGAAGTTATATGTTTAAGAGGAATATGAAGAAGTATATTTAAGAGGAATATGAAGTAGTATGTTTAAGAGGAATATGAAGTAGTATGTTTAAGAGGAATATGAAGTAGTATGTTATGCTTAAGAGGAATATGAAATAGTATGTTTAAGAGGAATATGAAGTAGTATGTTTAAGAGGAATATTAGGTAGTATATTTAAGAGGAATATGAAGTAGTATATTTAAGAGGAATGTGAAGTAGTATGTTTAAGAGGAATATGAAGTAGTATGTTGAAGAGGAATATGAAGTAGTATGTTTTCGAGGAATATGAAGTATTATGTTTAAGAGGAATATGAAGTATTATATTTAGGAGGAAAATGAAGTAGTATAATTAAAAGGAATATGAAGTTGTATGTTTAAGAGGAATATGAAGAAGTATATTTAAGAGGAATATGAAGTAGTATGTTTAAGAGGAATATGAAGTAGTATGTTTAAGAGGAATATGAAGTATTATGTTTAAGAGAAATATGAAGTAGTATGTCTAAGAGGAATACGAAGTTGTATGTTTAAGAGGAATATGAAGTAGTATGTTTCAGAGGAATATGAAGTACTATGTTTAAGAGCAATATGAAGTAGTATGTTTAAGAGGAATATGAAGTTGTATGTTTAAGAGTAATATGAAGTAGTATGTTTAAGAGGAATATGAAGTAGTATGTTTAAGAGGTATATGAAGTAGTATGTTTAAGAGGAATATGAAGTATTATGTTTAGGAGGAATATGAAGTAGTATGTTTAAGAGGAATATGAAGTAGTATATTTAAGAGGAATATGCAGTAGTATATTTAAGAGGAATATGAAGTAGTATATTTAAGAGGAATATGAAGTAGTGTGTTTAAGACGAATATGAAGTAGTACGTTTAAGAGGAATATGAAGTGGTATGTTTAAGAGGAATATGAAGTAGTATATTTTATAGAAATATGTAGTAGTATATTTAAGAGGAATATGAAGTAGTATGTTTAAGAGGAACAGGAAGTAGTATGTTTAAGAGGAATATGAAGTAGTATATATAAGAGGAATATGAAATAGTATGTTTAAGAGGAATATGATGTAGTATATTTAAGAGGAATATGAAGTACTATGTTTAAGAGGAATATGAAGTAGTATGTCTAAAAGGAATATGAAGTTGTATGTTTAAGAGGAATATGAAGTATTATGTTTGAGTGGAATATGAAGTAGTATGTTTAAGAGGAATATGAAGTATTATGTTTAAGATGAATATGAAGTAGTATGTTTAAGAGGAATATGAAGTAGTATATTTAAGAAGAATATGAAGTAGTATGTTTAAAAGGAAAATGAAGTAGTATGTTTAAGAGAAATATGAAGTAGTATGTTTAAGAGGAATATGAAGTAGTATGTTTAAGAGGAATATGAAGTAGTATGTTTAAGAGTGTTATGAAGAAGTATGTTTCAGAAGAATATGAAGTAGCATGTTTAAGAGGAATATAAATTAGTATGTTTAAGAGGAATATGAAGTAGTATGTTTAAGAGGAATCTGAAGTAGTATGTTTAAGGGGGTTATGAAGTAGTATCTTTAAGAGGAATATGAAGTAGTATGTTTAAGAGGAATATGAAGTGGTATGTTTAAGAGGAAAATGAAGTAGTATGTTTAAGAGAAATATGAAGTAGTATGTTTAAGAGGAATATGAAGTAGTATGTTTAAGAGGAATATGAAGTAGTATGTTTAAGAGTGTTATGAAGAAGTATGTTTCAGAAGAATATGTAGTAGCATGTTTAAGAGGAATATAAAGTAGTATGTTTAAGAGGAATATGAAGTAGTATGTTTAAGAGGAATATGAAGTAGTATATTTAAGAGGAATATGAAGTAGTATGTTTAAGAGGAATATGAAGTAGTATGCTTAAGAGGAATATGAAGTAGTATGTTTAAGAGGAATATGAAGTAGTATATTTAAGAGGAATATGAAGTAGTATGGTTAAGAGGAATATGAAGTAGTATGTTTAAGAGGAATATGAAGTAGTATATTTTAGAGGAATATGAAGTAGTATGTTTAAGAGGAATATGAAGCATTATGTTTAAGAGGAATAAGAAGGAGTATATTTAAGAGGAATATGAAGTAGTATGTTTAAGAGGAATATGATGTAGTATATTTAAGAGGAATATAGAGTAGTATGTTTAAGAGGAATATTAAGTAGTATGTCTAAGAGGAATATGAAGTTTTATGCTTAAGAGGAATATGACGTATTATGTTTAAGAGGAATATGAAGTAGTATGTTTAAGAGGAATATGAAGTAGTATGTTTGAGATGAATATGAAGTAGTATGTTTGAGAGGAACATGAAGTAGTATATTTAAGAAGAATATGAAGTAGCATGTTTAAGAGGAATATGAAGTAATATGTTTAAGAGGAATATGAAGTGGTATGTTTAAGAGGAATATGAAATAGTATATTTAAGAGGAATCTGAAGTAGTATGTTTAAGGGGGCTATGAAGTAGTATGTTTAAGAGGAATATGAAGTAGTATGTTTAAGAGGAATATGAAGTGTTATGTTTAAGAGGAATATGAAGTAGTATATTTTAGAGGAATATGAAGTAGTATATTTAAGAGGAATATGAAGTAGTATGTTTAAGAGGAATATGAAGTAGTATGTTTAAGAGGAATATGAAGTAGTATATTTAAGAGGAATATGAAGTAGTATATTTAAGAGGAATATGAAGTAGTATGTTTAAGAGGAATATGAAGTAATATGTTTAAGGAGAATATGAAGTAGTATGTTGAAGAGGAATATGAAGTAGTATGTTTAAGAGGAATATGAAGTAGTATGTTTAAGAAGAATATGAAGTAGTATATTTCAGAGGAATATGAAGTAGTATGTTTAAGAGGAATATGAAGTAGTATGTTTAAGAGGAATATCAAGTAGTATGTTTAAGAGGAATATTAAGTAGTAGATTTAAGAGGAATATGAAGTAGTATATTTAAGAGGAATATGAAGTAATATGTTTAAGAGGAATATGAAGTAGTATGTTTAAGAGGAATATGAAGTAGTATGATTAAGAGAAATATGAAGTAGTATGTTTAAGAGGAATATGAACTAGTATATTTAAGAGGAATATGAAGTACTATGTTTAAGAGGAATATGAAGTAGCATGTTTAAGAAGAATATGAAGTAGTATGTTTAAGAGGAATATGAAGTAGTATGTTTAATAGGAATATGAAGTAGTATATTTAAGAGGAATATGAAGTAGTATGTTTAAGAGGAATATCAAGTAGTATGTTTAAGATAAATATAAAGTAGTATATTTAAGAGGAATATGAAGTAGTATGATTAAGAGAAATATGAAGTAGTATGTTGAAGAGGAATATGAAGTAGTATGTTTAAAAGGAATATGAAGTAGTATATTTAAGAGGAACATGAAGTAGTATATTTAAGAGGAATATGAAGTAGTATGTTTAAGAGGAATATGAAGTAGTATATTTAAGAGGAATATGAAGTTGTATGTTTAAGAGGAATATGAAGTAGTATGCTTAAGAGGAATATGAAGTAGAATGTTTAAAAGGAATATGAAGTATTATATTTTATAGGAATATGAAGTAGTATATTTAAGAGGAATATGAAGTAGAATGTTTAAGAGGAATATGAAGTAGTATGTTTAAGAGGAATATGAAGTAGTATGATTAAGAGAAATATGAAGTAGTATGCTTAAGAGGAATATGAAGTAGAATGTTTAAAAGGAATATGAAGTATTATATTTTATAGGAATATGAAGTAGTATATTTAAGAGGAATATGAAGTAGTATGTTTAAGAGGAATATGAAGTAGTATGTTTAAGAGGAATATGAAGTAGTATGATTAAGAGAAATATGAAGTAGTATGTTTAAGAGGAATATGAGTAGTGTATTTAAGAGGAATATGAAGTAGTATATTTAAGAGGAATATGAAGTAGTATATTTAAGAGGAATATGAACTAGTATATTTAAGAGGAATATGAAGTACTATGTTTAAGAGGAATATGAAGTAGCATGTTTAAGAGGAATATGAAGTAGTATGTTTAAGAGGAATATGAAGTAGTATGTTTAATAGGAATATGAAGTAGTATATTTAAGAGGAATGTGAAGTAGTATGTTTAAGCGGAATATGAAGTAGTATGTTTAAGAGAAATATGAAGTAGTACATTTAAGAGGAATATGAAGTAGTATGATTAAGAGAAATATGAAGTAGTATGTTTAAGAGGAATATGAAATAGTATGTTTAAGAGGAATATGAAGTAGTATGTTTAAGAGGATTATGAAGTAATATATTTAAGAGGAATATGAAGTAGTATATTTAAGAGAAATATGAAGTAGTATGTTCAAGAGGAATGTGAAGTAATATGTTTAAGAGGAATATGAAGTAGTATGTTTAACTGGAATATGAAGTAGTATGTTTAAGAGGAATATGAAGTAGTATATTTAAGAGGAATACGAAGTAGTATATTTAAGAGGAATATGAAATAGTATGTTGAAGAGGAATATGAAGTACTATGTTTAAGAGGAATATGCTGTAGTATGTTTAAGAGGAATATGAAGTAGTATGTTTAAGAGGAATATAAAGTAGTATGCTTAAGAGGAATATGAAGTAGTATGTATTAAGAGGAATATGAAGTAGTATGTTTAAGAGGAATATGAAGTAGTATATTTAAGAGGAATATTAAGTAGTATGTTTAAGAGGAATATGAAGAAGTATCTTTACCAGGAATATGAAATAGTATGTTTAAGAGGAATATGAAGTAGTATGTTTAAGAGGAATATGAAGTATTATGTTTAAGAGGCATATGAAGTAGTATATTTAAGAGGAATATGAAGTAGTATATTTAAAGGAATGTGAAGTAGTATGTTTAAGAGGAATATGAAGTAGTATGTTTAAGAGGAGTATGAAGTTGTATGTTTAAGAGGAATATGAAGTAGTATGTTTAAGAGGAATATGAAGTAGTATATTTAAGAGGAATATGAAGTAGTATAATTAAAAGGAATATGAAGTTGTATGTTTAAGAGGAATATGAAGAAGTATATTTAAGAGGAATATGAAGTAGTATGTTTAATAGGAATATGAAGTAGTATGTTTAAGAGGAATATGAAGTAGTATGTTTAAGAGGAATATGAAGTAGTATGTCTAAGAGGAATATGAAGTTGTATGTTTAAGAGGAATATGAAGTAGTATGTTTCAGAGGAATATGAAGTAGTATGATTAAGAGCAATATGAAGTAGTATGTTTAAGAGGAATATGAAGTAATATGTTTAAGAGTAATATGAAGTAGTATGTTTAAGAGGAATATGAAGTAGTATGTTTAAGAGGTATATGAAGTAGTATGTTTAAGAGGAATATGAAATAGTATGTTTAAGAGGAATATGAAGTAGTATGTTTAAGAGGAATATGAAGTAGTATATTTAAGAGGAATATGCAGTAGTATATTTAAGAAGAATATGAAGTAGTATATTTCAGAGGAATATGAAGTAGTATGTTTAAGAGGAATATGAAGTAGTATGTTTAAGAGGAATATGAAGTAGTATGTTTAATAGGAATATGAAGTAGTATATTTAAGAGGAATATGAAGTAGTATGTTTAAGCGGAATATGAAGTAGTATGTTTAAGAGAAATATGAAGTAGTACATTTAAGAGGAATATGACGTAGTATGATTAAGAGAAATATGAAGTAGTATGTTTAAGAGGAATATGAAATAGTATGTTTAAGAGGAATATGAAGTAGTATGTTTAAGAGGATTATGAAGTAATATATTTAAGAGGAATATGAAGTAGTATATTTAAGAGAAATATGAAGTAGTATGTTCAAGAGGAATGTGAAGTAATATGTTTAAGAGGAATATGAAGTAGTATGTTTAACTGGAATATGAAGTAGTATGTTTAAGAGGAATATGAAGTAGTATATTTAAGAGGAATACGAAGTAGTATATTTAAGAGGAATATGAAATAGTATGTTGAAGAGGAATATGAAGTACTATGTTTAAGAGGAATATGCTGTAGTATGTTTAAGAGGAATATGAAGTAGTATGTTTAAGAGGAATATAAAGTAGTATGCTTAAGAGGAATATGAAGTAGTATGTATTAAGAGGAATATGAAGTAGTATGTTTAAGAGGAATATGAAGTAGTATATTTAAGAGGAATATTAAGTAGAGTGTTTAAGAGGAATATGAAGAAGTATCTTTACCAGGAATATGAAATAGTATGTTTAAGAGGAATATGAAGTAGTATGTTTAAGAGGAATATGAAGTATTATGTTTAAGAGGCATATGAAGTAGTATATTTAAGAGGAATATGAAGTAGTATATTTAAAGGAATGTGAAGTAGTATGTTTAAGAGGAATATGAAGTAGTATGTTTAAGAGGAGTATGAAGTTGTATGTTTAAGAGGAATATGAAGTAGTATGTTTAAGAGGAATATGAAGTAGTATATTTAAGAGGAATATGAAGTAGTATAATTAAAAGGAATATGAAGTTGTATGTTTAAGAGGAATATGAAGAAGTATATTTAAGAGGAATATGAAGTAGTATGTTTAATAGGAATATGAAGTAGTATGTTTAAGAGGAATATGAAGTAGTATGTTTAAGAGGAATATGAAGTAGTATGTCTAAGAGGAATATGAAGTTGTATGTTTAAGAGGAATATGAAGTAGTATGTTTCAGAGGAATATGAAGTAGTATGATTAAGAGCAATATGAAGTAGTATGTTTAAGAGGAATATGAAGTAATATGTTTAAGAGTAATATGAAGTAGTATGTTTAAGAGGAATATGAAGTAGTATGTTTAAGAGGTATATGAAGTAGTATGTTTAAGAGGAATATGAAATAGTATGTTTAAGAGGAATATGAAGTAGTATGTTTAAGAGGAATATGAAGTAGTATATTTAAGAGGAATATGCAGTAGTATATTTAAGAAGAATATGAAGTAGTATATTTAAGAGGAATATGAAGTAGTATGTTTAAGAGGAATATGAAGTAGTACGTTTAAGAGGAATATGAAGTGGTATGTTTAAGAGGAATATGAAGTAGTATATTTTATAGGAATATGAAGTAGTATGTTTAAGAGGAATATAAAGTAGTATGCTTAAGAGGAATATGAAGTAGTATGTTTAAGAGGAATATGATGTAGTATATGTAAGAGGAATATGAAGTAGTATGTTTAAGAGAAATATGAAGTAGTATGTTTAAGAGGAATATGAAGTAATATGTTTAAGAGGAATATGAAGTACTATGTTTAAGAGGAATATGAAGTAGTATGTTTAAGAGGAATATGAAGTAGTATGCTTGTTGGTTTGTTGGTTTGTTAATTTGTTGGTTTGTTAGTTTGTTAGTTTGTTGGTTTGTTGGTTTGTTGGTTTGTTGGTTTGTTGGCTTGTTGGCTTGTTGGCTTGTTTGTTTGTTGGTTACTTAGTTTGTTGGTTTGTTGGCTTGTTGGTTTGTTGGTTTGTTGGTTTGTTGGTTTGTTGGCTTGATGGTTTTTTGGTTTGTTGGCTTGTTGGTTTGTTAGTTTGTTGGTTTGTCGGTTTGTTGGTTTGTTGGTTTGTTGGTTTGTTGGCTTGTTGGCTTGTTGGTTTGTTGGTTTGTTGGTTTGTTGGTTTGTTGGTTTGTTGGTTTGTTGGTTTGTTGGTTTGTTGGTTTGTTGGTTTGTTGGCTTGTTGGCTTGTTGGTTTGTTAGTTTGTTGACTTTTTGGTTACTTGGTTTGTTGGTTTGTTGGTTTGTAGGCTTGTTGGCTTGTTGGTTTGTTGGTTTGTTAGCTTGTTGGTTTGTTGGTTTGTTGGCTTGTTGGCTTGTTGCTTTGTTGGTTTATTGGTTTGTTGGCTTGTTGGTTTGTTGGCTTGTTGGCTTGTTGGTTTGCGAGTTTTTGGGTTTGTTGGTTTGTTGGTTTGTTGGCTTGTTGGTTTGTTGGTTTGTTGGTTTATTGGTTTGTTGGCTTGCTGGTTTGTTGGTTTGTTGGTTTGTTGGCTTGTTGGCTTGTTGGTTTGTTAGTTTGTTGGCTTTTTGGTTACTTGGTTTGTTGGTTTGTTGGTTTGTTGGCTTGTTGGCTTGTTGGCTTGTTGGTTTGTTGGCTTGTTGGCTTGTTGGTTTGTTGGTTTGTTGGTTTGTTGGTTTGTTGGCTTGTTGGTTTGTTGGTTTGTTGGCTTGTTGGTTTGTTGGCTTGTTGGTTTGTTGGTTTGTTGGCTTATTGGCTTGTTACTTTGTTGGTTTGTTGGTTTGTAGGCTTGTTGGCTTGTTCGTTTGTTAGTTTGTTGGCTTTTTGGTTACTTGGTTTGTTGGTTTGTTGGTTTGTTGGCTTCTTCGTTTGTTGGCTTGTTGGTTTGTTGGTTTGTTGGTTTGTTGGCTTGGTGGCTTGTTGGTTTGTTGGTTTGTTGGTTTGTTGGTTTGTTGGTTTGTTGGTTTTTTGGTTTGTTGGTTTGTTGGTTTGTTGGCTTGTTGGTTTGTTGGTTTCTTGGCTTGTTGGCTTGTTGGTTTGTTAGTTTGTTGGCTTGTGGGTTACTTAGTTTGTTGGTTAGTTCGTTTGTTGGTTTGTTAGTTTGTTGGTTTGTTGGCTTGTTGGTTACTTAGTTTGTTGGTTTGTTGGCATGTTGGTTTGTTGGTTTGTTGGTTTGTTGGCTTGTTGGTTTGTTGGTTTGTTAATTTGTTGGTTTGTTAGTTTGTTAGTTTGTCGGTTTGTTGGTTTGTTGGTTTGTTGGCTTGTTGGCTTGTTGGCTTGTTTGTTTGTTGGTTACTTAGTTTGTTGGTTTGTTGGCTTGTTGGTTTGTTGGTTTGTTGGTTTGTTGGCTTGATGGTGTTTTGGTTTGTTGGCTTGTTGGTTTGTTAGTTTGTTGGTTTGTCGGTTTGTTGGTTTGTCGGTTTGTTGGTTTGTTGGCTTGTTGGCTTGTTGGTTTGTTGGTTTGTTGGTTTGTTGGTTTGTTGGTTTGTTGGTTTGTTGGTTTGTTGGTTTGTTGGTTTGTTGGTTTGTTGGTTTGTTGGTTTGTTGGCTTGTTGGCTTGTTGGTTTGTTAGTTTGTTGACTTTTTGGTTACTTGGTTTGTTGGTTTGTTGGTTTGTTGGCTTGTTGGCTTGTTGGTTTGTTGGTTTGTTGGCATGTTGGTTTGTTGGTTTGTTGGCTTGTTTGTTTGTTGGCTTGTTGGCTTGTTGGTTTGTGAGTTTGTTGGCTTTTTGGTTATTTGGTTTGTTGGTTTGTTGGTTTGTTGGCTTGTTGGTTTGTTGGTTTGTTGGTTTGTAGGTTTGTTGGTTTGTTGGTTTTTTGGTTTGTTGGTATGTTGGTTTGTTGGCTTGTTGGTTTGTTGGTTTGTTGGCTTGTTGGCTTGTTGGTTTGTTGGTTTGTTGGCTTGTTGGCTACTTAGTTTGTTGGTTTGTTGGTTTGTTGGCTTGTTGGTTTGTTGGTTTGTTGGCTTGTTGGCTTGTTGGTTTGTTGGTTTGTTGGTTTTTTGGTTTGTTGGTTTGTTGGCTTGTTGATTTGTTGGTTTGTTGGCTTGTTGGCTTGTTGGTTTGTTGGTTTGTTGGTTTGTTGGTTTGTTGGTTTGTTGGTTTTTTGGTTTGTTGGTTTGTTGGCTTGTTGGTTTGTTGGTTTGTTGGCTTGTTGGTTTGTTGCGTTGTTGTTTGTTAGTTTGTTGGCTTGTTGGTTACTTGGTTTGTTATTTTGTTGGCTTGTTGGCTTGTTGGTTTGTTGCTTTGTTCGTTTGACGGTTTGTTGGTTTGTTGGTTACTTGGTTTGTTGGTTTGGTGGTTTATTGGCTTGTTGGCTTGTTGGCTTTTTGGCTTGTTGCTTTGTTGGTTTGTTGGTTTGTTTGCTTGTTGGTTTGTTAGTTTGTTGGCTTTTTGGTTACTTGGTTTGTTGGTTTGTTGGCTTGTTGGCTTGTTGGTTTGTTGGTTTGTTGGTTTGTTGGTTTGTTGGCTTGTTGGTTTGTTGGTTTGTTGGCTTGTTGGTTTGTTGGTTTGTTGGTTTGTTGGCATGTT
The DNA here is from genome assembly GCA_958298945.1 of Atherix ibis. Classification (NCBI taxonomy): domain Eukaryota; kingdom Metazoa; phylum Arthropoda; class Insecta; order Diptera; family Athericidae; genus Atherix; species Atherix ibis. The sequence goes on along the minus strand of OY282608.1, from coordinate 62,828,228 downwards.
GGCTTGTTGGTTTGTTGGTTTGTTGGCTTGTTGGTTTGTTGGTTTGTTGGCTTGTTGGCTTGTTGCTTTGTTGGTTTGTTGGTTTATTGGCTTGTTGGCTTGTTGGTTTGTTAGTTTGTTGGCTTTTTGGTTACTTGGTTTGTTGGTTTGTTGGTTTGTTGGCTTGTTGGTTTGTTGGTTTGTTGGTTTGTTGGCTTGTTGGCTTGTTGGCTTGTTGGTTTGTTGGTTTGTTGGTTTGTTGGTGTGTTGGTTTGTTGGTTTTTTGGTTTGTTGGTTTGTTGGTTTGTTGGCTTGTGGGTTTGTTGGTTTGTTGGCTTGTTGGCTTGTTGGCTTGTTGGTTTGTTGGTTTGTTGGCTTGTTGGTTATTGGTTTGTTGGTTTGTTGGCTTGTTGGCTTGTTGGTTTGTTGGTTTGTTGGCTTGTTGGCTACTTAGTTTGTTGGTTTGTTGGTTTGTTGGTTTGTTGGTTTGTTGGTTTGTTGGCTTGTTGGCTTGTTGGTTTGTTGGTTAGTTCGTTTGTTGGTTTGTTAGTTTGTTGGTTTGTTGGCTTGTTGGTTACTTAGTTTGTTGGTTTGTTGGCATGTTGGTTTGTTGTTTTGTTGGTTAGTTGGCTTGTTGGATTGTTGGTTTGTTGGCTTGTTGGTTTGTTAGTTTGTTGGTTTGTTGGTTTGTTGGCTTGTTGGTTTGTTGGCTTGTTGGCTTGTTGGTTTGTTGGTTAGTTCGTTTGTTGGTTTGTTAGTTTGTTGGTTTGTTGGCTTGTTGGCTTGTTGGCTTGTTGATTTGTTGGTTTTTTGGTTTATTGGTTTGTTGGTTTGTTGGTTTGTTGGTTTGTTGGTTTGTTGGTTTGTTGGTTTGTTGGCTTGTTAGCTTGTTGGTTTGTTAGTTTGTTGGATTTTTGGTTACTTGGTTTGTTGGTTTGTTGGTTTGTTAGCTTGTTGGCTTGTTGGTTTGTTGGTTTGCTGGCTTGTTGGTTTGTTGGTTTGTTGGCTTGTTGACTTGTTGCTTTGTTGGTTTATTGGTTTGTTGGCTTGTTGGTTTGTTGGCTTGTTGGCTTGTTGGTTTGTGAGTTTTTTGGTTTGTTGGCTTGTTGGTTTGTTGGTTTGTTGGTTTATTGGCTTGTTGGCTTTTTGGTTTGTTAGTTTGTTGGCTTGTTGGTTTGTTGGTTTGTTGGCTTGTTGGCTTGTTGCTTTGTTGGTTTGTTGGTTTGTTGGCTTGTTGGCTTGTTGGTTTGTTAGTTTGTTGGCTTTTTGGTTACTTGGTTTATTGGTTTGTTGGTTTGTTGGCTTGTTGGTTTGTTGGCTTGTTGGTTTCTTGGCTTGTTGGTTTGTTGGTTTGTTGGTTTGTTGGCTTGTTGGTTTGTTGGTTTGTTGGCTTGTTGGTTTGTTGGTTTGTTGGTTTGTTGGCTTGTTGGCTTGTTGGTTTGTTGGTTTGTTGGCTTGTTGGTTTGTTGGTTTTTTTGGTTTGTTGGTTTGTTGCTTTGTTGGTTTGTTGGTTTGTAGGCTTGTTGGCTTGTTGGTTTGTTAGTTTGTTGGCTTTTTGATTACTTGGTTTGTTGGTTTGTTAGTTTGTTGGCTTGTTGGTTTGTTGGCTTGTTGGTTTGTTGGTTTGTTGGTTTGTCGGCTTGTTGGCTTGTTGGTTTGTTGGTTTGTTGGTTTGTTGGTTTATTGGTTTGTTGGTTTTTTGGTTTGTTGGTTTGCTGGTTTGTTGGCTTGTTGGTTTGTTGGTTTGTTGGCTTGTTGGTTTGTTGGTTTTTTGGTTTGTTGGCTTGTTGGTTACTTAGTTTGTTGGTTTGTTGGTTTGTTGGCTTGTTAGCTTGTTAGTTTGTTGGTTAGTTCGTTTGTTAGTTTGTTAGTTTGTTGGTTTGTTGATTTGTTGGTTACTTAGTTTGTTGGTTTGTTGGCATGTTGGTTTGTTGGTTTGTTGGTTTGTTGGCTTGTTGGTTTGTTGGTTTGTTGGCTTGTTGGTTTGTTGGTTTGTTGGTTTGTTGGCTTGTTGGCTTGTTGGTTTCTTGGTTAGTTCGTTTGTTGGTTTGTTAGTTTGTTGGTTTGTTGGCTTGTAGGCTTGTGGTTTGTTGGTTTTTTGGTTTATTGGTTTGTTAGTTTGTTGGTTTGTTGGTTTGTTGGTTTGTTGGTTTGTTGGTTTGTTGTCTTGTTCACTTGTTCGTTTGTTAGTTTGTTGGCTTTTTGGTTACTTGGTTTGTTTGTTTGTTGGTTTGTTGACTTGTTGGCTTGTTGGTTTGTTGGTTTGTTGGCTTGTTGGTTTGTTGGTTTGTTGGCTTGTTGGCTTGTTGCTTTGTTGGTTTATTGGTTTAATGGCTTGTTGGTGTGTTGGCTTGTTGGCTTGTTGGTTTGTGAGTTTGTTGGCTTTTTGGTTACTTGGTTTGTTGGTTTGTTGGTTTGTTGGTTTGTTGGTTTGTTGGTTTGTTGGTTTGTTGGCTTGTTGGTTTGTTGGTTTGTTGGTTTATTGGTTTGTTGGCTTGCTGGTTTGTTGGTTTGTTGGTTTGTTGGCTTGTTGGCTTGTTGGTTTGTTAGTTTGTTGGCTTTTTGGTTACTTGGTTTGTTGGTTTGTTGGTTTGTTGGCTTGTTGGCTTGTTGGCTTGTTGGTTTGTTGGCTTGTTGGCTTGTTGGTTTGTTGGTTTGTTGGTTTGTTGGTTTGTTGGCTTGTTGGTTTGTTGGTTTGTTGGCTTGTTGGTTTGTTGGTTTGTTGGTTTGTTGGTTTGTTGGCTTGTTGGCTTGTTGGTTTGTTGGTTTGTTGGCTTGTTGGTTTGTTGGTTTGTTGGCTTGTTGGTTTGTTGGTTTGTTGGTTTGTTGGTTTGTTGGTTTGTTGGCTTCTTCGTTTGTTGGCTTGTTGGTTTGTTGGTTTGTTGGTTTGTTGGCTTGGTGGCTTGTTGGTTTATTGGTTTGTTGGTTTGTTGGTTTGTTGGTTTGTTGGTTTGTTGGTTTTTTGGTTTGTTGGTTTGTTGGTTTGTTGGCTTGTTGGTTTGTTGGTTTCTTGGCTTGTTGGCTTGTTGGTTTGTTAGTTTGTTGGCTTGTTGGTTACTTAGTTTGTTGGTTTGTTGGTTTGTTGGTTTGTTGGCTAGTTGGCTTGTTAGTTTGTTGGTTAGTTCGTTTGTTGGTTTGTTAGTTTGTTGGTTTGTTGGCTTGTTGGTTACTTAGTTTGTTGGTTTGTTGGCATGTTGGTTTGTTGGTTTGTTAGTTTGTTGGCTTGTTGGTTTGTTGGTTTGTTGGTTTGTTGGTTTGTTAGTTTGTTAGTTTGTTGGTTTGTTGGTGTGTTGGTTTGTTGGTTTGTTGGCTTGTTGGCTTGTTGGCTTGTTTGTTTGTTGGTTAGTTTGTTTGTTGGTTTGTTAGTTTGTTGGTTTGTTGGCTTGTTGGCTTGCTGGTTTGTTGGTTTTTTGGTTTATTGGTTTCTTGGTTTGTTGGTTTGTTGGTTTGTTGGTTTGTTGGTTTGTTGTCTTGGTGGCTTGTTGGTTTGTTAGCTTGTTGGCTTTTTGGTTACTTGGTTTGTTGGTTTGTTGGTTTGTTGGCTTGTTGGCTTGTTGGCTTGTTGGTTTGTTGGTTTGTTGGCATGTTGGTTTGTTGGTTTGTTGGCTTGTTGGTTTGTTGGCTTGTTGGCTTGTTGGTTTGTGAGTTTGTTGGCTTTTTGGTTACTTGGTTTGTTGGTTTGTTGGTTTGTTGGTTTGTTGGCTTGTTGGTTTGTTGGTTTGTTGGTTTGTAGGTTTGTTGGTTTGTTGGTTTTTTGGTTTGTTGGTATGTTGGTTTGTTGGCTTGTTGGTTTGTTGGTTTGTTGGCTTGTTGGCTTGTTGGTTTGTTGGTTTGTTGGCTTGTTGGTTACTTAGTTTGTTGGTTTGTTGGTTTGTTGGCTTGTTGGTTTGTTGGTTTGTTGGCTTGTTGGCTTGTTGGTTTGTTGGTTTGTTGGTTTTTTGGTTTGTTGGTTTGTTGGCTTGTTGGTTTGTTGGTTTGTTGGTTTGTTGGCTTGTTGGCTTGTTGGTTTGTTGGTTTGTTGGTTTGTTGGTTTGTTGGTTTTTTGGTTTGTTGGTTTGTTGGCTTGTTGGTTTGTTGGTTTGTTGGCTTGTTGGTTTGTTGGGTTGTTGGTTTGTTAGTTTGTTGGATTTTTGGTTACTTGGTTTGTTATTTTGTTGGCTTGTTGGCTTGTTGGTTTGTTGCTTTGTTCGTTTGACGGTTTGTTGGTTTGTTGGTTACTTGGTTTGTTGGTTTGGTGGTTTGTTGGCTTGTTGGCTTGTTGGCTTTTTGGCTTGTTGCTTTGTTGGTTTGTTGGTTTGTTTGCTTGTTGGTTTGTTAGTTTGTTGGCTTTTTGGTTACTTGGTTTGTTGGTTTGTTGGCTTGTTGGCTTGTTGGTTTGTTGGTTTGTTGGTTTGTTGGTTTGTTGACTTGTTGGTTTGTTGGTTTGTTTGCTTGTTGGTTTGTTGGTTTATTGGTTTGTTGGCTTGTTGGCTTGTTGGTTTGTTGGTTTGTTGGCTTGTTGGTTTGTTGGTTTGTTGGCTTGTTGGCTTGTTCCTTTGTTGGTTTGTTGGTTTATTGGCTTGTTGGCTTGTTGGTTTGTTAGTTTGTTGGCTTTTTGGTTACTTGGTTTGTTGGTTTGTTGGTTTGTTGGCTTGTTGGTTTGTTGGCTTGTTGGTTTGTTGGTTTGTTGGTTTGTTGGCTTGTTGGCTTGTTGTTTTGTTGGTTTGTTGGTTTGTTGGTTTGTTGGTTTGTTGGTGTGTTATTTGTTGATTTTTTGGTTTGTTGGTTTGTTGGTTTGTTGGCTTGTGGGTTTGTTGGTTTGTTGGCTTGTTGGCTTGTGGGTTTGTTGGTTTGTTGGCTTGTTGGTTATTGGTTCGTTGGTTTGTTGGCTTGTTGGCTTGTTGGTTTGTTGGTTTGTTGGCTTGTTGGCTACTTAGTTTGTTGGTTTGTTGGTTTGTTGGTTTGTTGGTTTGTTGGCTTGTTGGCTTGTTGGTTTGTTGGTTAGTTCGTTTGTTGGTTTGTTAGTTTGTTGGTTTGTTGGCTTGTTGGTTACTTAGTTTGTTGGTTTGTTGGCATGTTGGTTTGTTGTTTTGTTGGTTATTGGTTTGTTGGCTTGTTGGTTTGTTAGTTTGTTGGTTTGTTGGTTTGTTGGCTTGTTGGTTTGTTGGCTTGTTGGCTTGTTGGTTTGTTGGTTAGTTCGTTTGTTGGTTTGTTAGTTTGTTGGTTTGTTGGCTTGTTGGCTTGTTGATTTGTTGGTTTTTTGGTTTGTTGGCTTGTTGCTTTGTTGGTTTGTTGGTTTGTAGGCTTGTTGGCTTGTTGGTTTGTTGGCTTGTTGACTTGTTGCTTTGTTGGTTTGTTGGCTTGTTGACTTGTTGCTTTGTTGGTTTTTTGGTTTGTTGGCTTGTTGCTTTGTTGGTTTGTTGGCTTGTTGGCTTGTTGGTTTGTTGGTTTGTTGGCTTGTTGACTTGTTGCTTTGTTGGTTTATTGGTTTGTTGGCTTGTTGGTTTGTTGGCTTGTTGGCTTGTCGGTTTGTGAGTTTTTTGGTTTGTTGGTTTGTGTGCTTGTTGGTTTGTTGGTTTGTTGGTTTATTGGCTTGTTGGCTTATTGGTTTGTTAGTTTGTTGGCTTGTTGGTTTGTTGGTTTGTTGGCTTGTTGGCTTGTTGCTTTGTTGGTATGTTGGTTTGTTGGCTTGTTGGTTTGTTGGTTTGTTAGTTTGTTGGCTTTTTGGTTACTTGGTTTGTTGGTTTGTTGGTTTGTTGGCTTGTTGGTTTGTTGGCTTGTTGGTTTCTTGGCTTGTTGGCTTGTTGGTTTGTTGGTTTGTTGGTTTGTTGGCTTGTTGGTTTGTTGGTTTGTTGGCTTGTTGGTTTGTTGGTTTGTTGGTTTGTTGGCTTGTTGGCTTGTTGGTTTTTTGGTTTGTTGGCTTGTTGGTTTGTTGGTTTTTTGGTTTGTTGGCTTGTTGCTTTGTTGGTTTGTTGGTTTGTAGGCTTGTTGGCTTGTTGGTTTGTTAGTTTGTTGGCTTTTTGGTTACTTGGTTTGTTGGTTTGTTAGTTTGTTGGCTTGTTGGTTTGTTGGCTTGTTGGTTTGTTGGTTTGTTGGTTTGTTGGCCTGTTGGCTTGTTGGTTTGTTGGTTTGTTGGTTTGTTGATTTGCTGGTTTGTTGGTTTTTTGGTTTGTTGGTTTGTTGGTTTGTTGGCTTGTTGGTTTGTTGGTTTGTTGGCTTATTGGCTTGTTGGTTTGTTGGTTTGTTGGCTTGTTGGTTACTTAGTTTGTTGGTTTGTTGGTTTGTTGGTTTGTTGGCTTGTTGGCTTGTTAGTTTGTTGGTTAGTTCGTTTGTTAGTTTGTTAGTTTGTTGGTTTGTTGATTTGTTGGTTACTTAGTTTGTTGGTTTGTTAGCATGTTGGTTTGTTGGTTTGTTGGTTTGTTGGCTTCTTGGTTTGTTGGTTTGTTGGCTTGTTGGTTTGTTGGTTTGTTGGTTTGTTGGCTTGTTGGCTTGTTGGTTTCTTGGTTAGTTCGTTTGTTGGTTTGTTAGTTTGTTGGTTTGTTGGCTTGTAGGCTTGTAGTTTGTTGGTTTTTTGGTTTATTGGTTTGTTAGTTTCTTGGTTTGTTGGTTTGTTGGTTTGTTGTTTTGTTGGTTTGTTGGTTTCTTGGTTTGTTGGTATGTTGGTTTGTTGGCTTGTTGGTTTGTTGGTTTGTTGGCTATTTGGTTTGTTGGTTTGTTGGCTTGTTGGCTTGTTGGTTTGTTGGTTTGTTGGCTTGTTTGTTTGTTGGTTTGTTGGCTTGTTGGCTTGTTGCTTTGTTGGTTTATTGGTTTAATGGCTTGTTGGTTTGTTGGCTTGTTGGCTTCTTGGTTTGTGAGTTTGTTGGCTTTTTGGTTACTTGGTTTGTTGGTTTGTTGGTTTGTTGGTTTGTTGGTTTGTTGGCTTGTTGGTTTGTTGGTTTGTTGGTTTGTTGGTTTGTTGGTTTGTTGGTTTTTTGGTTTGTTGGTATGTTGGTTTGTTGGCTTGTTGGTTTGTTGGTTTGTTGGCTTGTTGGCTTGTTGGTTTGTTGGTTTGTTGGCTTGTTGGTTACTTAGTTTGTTGGTTTGTTGGTTTGTTGGCTTGTTGGTTTGTTGGTTTGTTGGCTTGTTGGCTTGTTGGTTGTTGGTTTTTTGGTTTGTTGGTTTGTTGGTTTTTTGGTTTGTTGGTTTGTTGGCTTGTTGGTTTGTTGGTTTGTTGTCTTGTTGGTTTGTTGGCTTGTTGGTTTGTTAGTTTGTTGGCTTTTTGGTTACTTGGTTTGTTGGTTTGTTGGCTTGTTCGTTACTTAGTTTGTTGGTTTGTTGGTTTGTTGGTTTGTTGGCTTGTTGGTTTGTTAGTTTGTTAGTTTGTTGGTTTGTTGGTTTGTTGGTTTGTTGGTTTGTTGGTTTGTTGGTTTGTTGGTTTATTTGTTTGTTGGTTTGTTGGTTTATTTGTTTGTTGGTTTGTTGGCTTGTTGGTTTGTTGGTTTGTTGGTTTGTTGCTTTGTTCGTTTGATGGTTTGTTGGTTGTTGGTTACTTGGTTTGTTGGTTTGTTGGTTTGTTGGTTTGTTGGCTTGTTGGCTTGTTGGTTTGTTGGTTTGTTGCCTTGTTGGTTACTTAGTTTGTTGGTTTGTTGGTATTTTGGTTTGTTGGTTTGTTGGTTTGTTGCCTTGTTGGCTTATTGCTTTGTTGGTTTGTTGGTTTGTTGGCTTGTTGGTTTGTTGGCTTGTTGGTTTGTTGGTTTGTGAGTTTGTTGGCTTTTTGGTTACTTGGTTTGTTGGTTTGTTGGTTTGTTGGTTTGTTGGCTTACTGGTTTGTTGGTTTGTTGGTTTGTTGGTTTGTTGGTTTGTTGGTTTGTTGGTTTTTTGGTTTGTTAGTATGTTGGTTTGTTGGCTTGTTGGTTTGTTGGTTTGTTGGCTTGGTGGCTTGTTAGTTTGTTGGTTTGTTGGCTTGTTGGTTACTTAGTTTGTTGGTTTGTTGGTTTGTTGGTTTGTTGGCTTGTTGGCTTGTTGGTTTGTTGGTTTGTTGGTTTGTCGGTTTTTGGTTTGTTGGTTTGTTGGCTTGTTGGTTTGTTGGTTTGTTGGTTTGTTGGCTTGTAGGCTTGTTGGTTTGTTGGTTTGTTGGCTTGTTGGTTTTTTGTTTTGTTTGGCTTGTTGGCTTGCTGCTTTGTTGGTTTGTTGGTTTGTTGGCTTGTTGGCTTGTTGGTTTGTTAGTTTGTTGGCTTTTTGGTTACTTGGTTTGTTGGTTTGTTGGCTTGTTGGTTTGTTGGCTTGTTGGTTTGTTGGTTTGTTGGTTTGTTGGCTTGTTGGCTTGTTGGTTTGTTGGTTTGTTGGTTTGTTGGTTTGTTGGTTTTTTGGTTTGTTGGTTTGTTGGTTTGTTGGCTTGTTGGTTTGTTGTTTGTTGGCTTGTTGGCTTGTTGGTTTGTTGGCTTGTTGGTTACTTAGTTTGTTGGTTTGTTGTTTTGTTGGTTTGTTGGCTTGTTGGCTTGTTGGTTTGTTGGTTAGTTCGTTTGTTGGTTTGTTAGTTTGTTGGTTTGTTGGCTTGTTGGTTTGTTAGTTTGTTAGCTTTTCGGTTACTTGGTTTGTTGGTTTGTTGGTTTGTTGGCTTGTTGGCTTGTTGGTTTGTTGGTTTGCTGGCTTGTTGGTTTGTTGGTTTGTTGGCTTGTTGGCTTGTTGCTTTGTTGGTTTATTGGTTTGTTGGCTTGTTGGTTTGTTGGCTTGTTGGCTTGTTGGTTTGTGAGTTTTTGGTTTGTTGGTTTGCTGGCTTGTTGGTTTGTTGGTTTGTTGGCTTGTTGGCTTGTTGGTTTGTTAGTTTGTTGGCTTTTTGGTTACTTGGTTTGTTGGTTTGTTGGTTTGTTGGCTTGTTGGTTTGTTGGCTTGTTGGTTTGTTGGATTGCTGGCTTGTTGGTTTGTTGGTTTGTGGGTTTGTTGGTTTGTTGGCTTGTTGGTTTGTTGGTTTGTTGGCTTGTTGGTTTGTTGGTTTGTTGGTTTGTTGGTTTGTTGGCTTGTTGGCTTGTTGGTTTGTTGGTTTGTTGGCTTGTTGGCTTGTTGGTTTTTTGGTTTGTTGGCTTGTTAGCTTGTTGCTTTGTTGGTTTGTTGGTTTGTTGACTTGTTGGCTTGTTGGTTTGTTGGCTTGTTGGTTTGTTGGTTTGTTGGTTTGTTGGTTTGTTGGTTTGTTGGCTTGTTGGCTTGTTGGCTTGTTGGTTTGTTGATTTGTTGGTTTGTTGGTTTGTTGGTTTGTTGGTTTTTTGGTTTGTTGGTTTGTTGGCTCGTTGGTTTGTTGGTTTGTTGGCTTGTTGGCTTGTTGGTTTGTTGGTTTGTTGGCTTGTTGGTTACTTAGTTTGTTGGTTTGTTGGTTTATTGGTTTGTTGGCTTGTTGGCTTGTTGGTTTGTTGGTTAGTTCGTTTGTTGGTTTGTTAGTTTGTTGGTTTGTTGGCTTGTTGGTTACTTAGTTTGTTGGTTTGTTGGCATGTTGGTTTGTTAGTTTGTTGGTTTGTTGGCTTGTTGGTTTGTTGGTTTGTTGGCTTGTTGGTTACTTAGTTTGTTGGTTTGTTGGTTTGTTGGTTTTTTGGTTTGTTGGTTTGTTGGTTTGTTGGCTTGTTGGTTTGTTGGTTTGTTGGCTTGTTGGCTTGTTGGTTTGTTGGTTTGTTGGCTTGTTGGTTACTTAGTTTGTTGGTTTGTTGGTTTGTTGTTTTGTTGGTTTGTTGGCTTGTTGGCTTGTTGGTTTGTTGGTTAGTTCGTTTGTTGGTTTGTTAGTTTGTTGGTTTGTTGGCTTGTTGGTTACTTAGTTTGTTGGTTTGTTGGTTTGTTGGTTTGTTGGCTTGTTGGCTTGTTGGTTTGTTAGTTTGTTAGCTTTTCGGTTACTTGGTTTGTTGGTTTGTTGGTTTGTTGGCTTGTTGGCTTGTTGGTTTGTTGGTTTGTTGGCTTGTTGGTTTGTTGGTTTGTTGGCTTGTTGGCTTGTTGGCTTGTTGGCTTGTTGCTTTGTTGGTTTATTGGTTTGTTGGCTTGTTGGTTTGTTGGCTTGTTGGCTTGTTGGTTTGTGACTTTTTTGGTTTGTTGGTTTGCTGGCTTGTTGGTTTGTTGGTTTGTTGGCTTGTTGGCTTGTTGGTTTGTTGGTTTGTTGGCTTGTTGGTTTGTTGGTTTGTTGGCTTGTTGGCTTGTTGCTTTGTTGGTTTGTTGGTTTGTTGGCTTGTTGGCTTGTTGGTTTGTTAGTTTGTTGGCTTTTTGGTTACTTAGTTTGTTGGTTTGTTGGTTAGTTGGCTTGTTGGTTTGTTGGCTTGTTGGTTTGTTGGCTTGTTGGCTTGTTGGTTTGTTGGTTTGTTGGTTTGTTGGTTTGTTGGCTTGTTGGTTTTTTGGTTTGTTGGCTTGTTGGTTTGTTGGTTTGTTGGTTTGTTGGTTTGTTGGTTTGTTGGTTTGTTGGTTTGTTGGCTTGTTGGCTTGTTGGTTTGTTGGTTTGTTGGCTTGTTGGTTTGTTGGTTTGTTGGCTTGTTAGCTTGTTGCTTTGTTGGTTTGTTGATTTGTTGGCTTGTTGGCTTGTTGGTTTGTTGGCTTGTTGGTTTGTTGGTTTGTTGGTTTGTTGGCTTTTTGGCTTGTTGGCTTGTTGGTTTGTTGATTTGTTGGTTTGTTGGTTTGTTGGTTTGTTGCTTTTTTGGTTTGTTGGTTTGTTGGTTTGTTGGCTTGTTGGTTTGTTGGTTTGTTGGCTTGTTGGCTTGTTGGTTTGTTGGTTTGTTGGCTTGTTGGTTACTTAGTTTGTTGGTTTGTTGGTTTATTGGTTTGTTGGCTTGTTGCCTTGTTGGCTTGTTGGTTTGTTGGTTAGTTCGTTTGTTGGTTTGTTAGTTTGTTGGCTTGTTGGTTTGTTGGTTTTTTGGTTTATTGGTTTGTTAGTTTGTTGGTTTGTTGGCTTGTTGGTTACTTAGTTTGTTGGTTTGTTGGCATGTTGGTTTGTTGGTTTGTTGGTTTGTTGGCTTGTTGGTTTGTTGGTTTGTTGGCTTGTTGGTTTGTTAGTTTGTTGGTTTGTGGGTTTGTTGGTTTGTTGGTTTGTTGGCTTGTTGGCTTGTTGGTTTGTTGGTTAGTTCGTTTGTTGGTTTGTTAGTTTGTTGGCTTGTTGGTTTGTTGGTTTTTTGGTTTATTGGTTTGTTGGTTTGTTGGTTTGTTGGTTTGTTGGTTTGTTGGTTTGTTGGTTTGTTGTCTTGTTGGCTTGTTGGTTTGTTAGTTTGTTGGCTTTTTGGTTACTTGGTTTGTTGGTTTGTTGGTTTGTTGGCTTGTTGGCTTGTTGGTTTGTTGGTTTGTTGGCTTTTTGGTTTGTTGGTTTGTTGGTTTGTTGGCTTGTTGGCTTGTTGCTTTGTTGGTTTATTGGTTTGTTGGCTTGTTGGTTTGTTGGCTTGTTGGCTTGTTGGTTTGTGAGTTTGTTGGCTTTTTGGTTACTTGGTTTGTTGGTTTGTTGGTTTGTTGACTTGTTGGTTTGTTGGTTTGTTGGTTTGTTGGTTTGTCGGTTTGTTGGTTTGTTGGTTTTTTGGTTTGTTGGTTTGTTGGTTTGTTGGCTTGTTGGTTTGTTGGCTTGTTGGCTTGTTGGCTTGTTGCTTTGTTGGTTTGTTGGTTTGTTGGCTTGTTGGTTACTTAGTTTGTTGGTTTGTTGGTTTATTGGTTTGTTGGCTTGTTGGCTTGTTGGTTTGTTGGTTAGTTCATTTGTTGGTTTGTTAGTTTGTTGGTTTGTTGGCTTGTTGGTTACTTAGTTTGTTGGTTTGTTGGCATGTTGGTTTGTTGGTTTGTTGGTTTGTTGGCTTGTTGGTTTGTTGGTTTGTTGGCTTGTTGGTTTGTGAGTTTGTTGGTTTATGGGTTTGTTGGTTTGTTGGTTTGTTGGCTTGTTGGCTTGTTGGTTTGTTGGTTAGTTCGTTTGTTGGTTTGTTAGTTTGTTTTTTTGTTGGATTGTTGGCTTGTTGGTTTGTTGGTTTTTTGGTTTATTGGTTTGTTGGTTTGTTGGTTTGTTGGTTTGTTGGTTTGTTGGTTTGTTGGTTTGTTGTCTTGTTGGCTTGTTGGTTTGTTAGTTTGTTGGCTTTTTGGTTACTTGGTTTGTTGGTTTGTTGGTTTGTTGGCTTGTTGGCGTGTTGGTTTGTTGGTTTGTTGGCTTTTTGGTTTGTTGGTTTGTTGGTTTGTTGGCTTGTTGGCTTGTTGCTTTGTTGGTTTATTGGTTTGTTGGCTTGTTGGTTTGTTGGCTTGTTGGCTTGTTGGTTTGTGAGTTTGTTGGCTTTTCGGTTACTTGGTTTGTTGGTTTATTGGTTTGTTGGCTTGTTGGTTTGTTGGTTTCTTGGTTTGTTGGTTTGTTGGTTTGTTGGTTTGTTGGGTTTTTTGTTTGTTGGTTTGTTGGTTTGTTGGCTTGTTGGTTTGTTGGTTTGTTGGTTTTTTGGTTTGCTGGTTTGTAGGCTTGTTGGTTTGTTGGTTTGTTGGTTTGTTGGCTTGTTGGCTTGTTTGTTTGTTGGTTTGTTGGTTTGTTGGCTTGTTGGCTTGTTGGTTTGTTAGTTTGTTGGTTTGTTGGTTTGTTGGTTTGTTGGCTTGTTGGCTTGTTGGTTTGTTGGTTAGTTCGTTTGTTGGTTTGTTAGTTTGTTGGTTTGTTGGCTTGTTGGTTACTTAGTTTGTTGGTTTGTTGGCATGTTGGTTTGTTGGTTTGTTGATTTGTTGGCTTGTTGGTTTGTTGGTTTGTTGGCTTGTTGGTTTGTTAGTTTGTTGGTTTGTTCGTTTGTTGGTTTGTTGGTTTGTTGGCTTGTTGGCTTGTTGGTTTGTTGGTTAGTTCGCTTGTTGGTTTGTTAGTTTGTTGGTTTGTTGGCTTGTTGGCTTGTTGGTTTGTTGGTGTTTTGGTTTATTGGTTTGTTGGTTTGTTGGTTTGTTGGTTTGTTGGTTTGTTGGCTTGTTGGCTTGTTGGCTTGTTGGTTTGTTGGCTTGTTGGCTTGTTGGTTTGTTATTTTGTTGGCTTTTTGGTTATTTGGTTTGTTTGTTTGTTGGTTTGTTGTTTTGTTGCCTTGTTGGTTTGTTGGTTTGTTGGCTTTTTGGCTTGTTGGTTTGTTTGTTTGTTAACTTGTTGGTTACTAAGTTTGTTGGTTTGTTGGTTTGTTGGTTTGTTGGCTTGTTGGATTGTTGGTTTGTTGGTTAGATTGTTTGTTGGTTTGTTAGTTTGTTGGCTTGTTGGTTTGTTGGCTTGTTGGTTTGTTGGTTTGTTGGTTTATTTGTTTGTTGGTTTGTTGATTTGTTGGTTTGTTGGTTTGTTGGCTTGTTGGTTTGTTGGTTTGTTGGTTTGTTGGCTTGTTGGTTTGTTGGCTTTTTGGCTTGTTGGTTTGTAGGTTTGTTGGTTTGTTGGCTTGTTGGCTTGTTGGATTGTTGGTTTGTTGGCTTGTTGGTTACTTAGTTTGTTGGTTTGTTGGTTTGTTGGTTTGTTGGTTTGTTGGCTTGTGGGCTTGTTGGCTTGTTGGTTTGTTGGTTTGTTGGTTTTTTGTTTTGTTGGTTTGTTGGCTTTTTGGTTTGTTGGTTTGTTGGTTTGTTGGCTTGTTGGCTTGTTGGTTTGTTGGTTTATTGGCTTGTTGGTTTGTTGGTTTGTTGGCTTGTTGGCTTGTTGTTTTGTTGGTTTGTTGGTTTGTTGGCTTGTTGGCTTGTTGGTTTGATAGTTTGTTGGCTTTTTGGTTACTTGGTTTGTTGGTTTGTTGGTTTGTTGGCTTGTTGGTTTGTTGGCTTGTTGGTTTGTTGGTTTGTTGGTTTGTTGGTTTGTTAGCTTGTTGGTTTGTTGGCTTGTTGGTTTGTTTGCTTGTTGGTTTGTTGGTTTGTTGGTTTGTTGGTTTGTTGGTTTGTTGGTTTGTTGGTTTGTTGGCTTGTTGGTTTGTTGGTTTGTTGGTTTGTTGGTTTGTTGGTTTGTTGGCTTGTTAGCTTGTTGGTTTGTTGGCTTGTTGGCTTGTTGGTTTGTTGGTTTGTTGGCTTGTTGGCTTGTTGCTTTGTTGGTTTGTTGGTTTGTTGGCTTGTTGGCTTGTTGGTTTGTTAGTTTGTTGGCTTTTTGGTTACTTGGTTTGTTGGTTTGTTGGTTTGTTGGCTTGTTGGTTTGTTGGCTTGTTGGTTTGTTGGTTTGTTGGTTTTTTGGTTTCTTGGTTTGTTGGCTTGTTGGTTTGTTGGTTTGTTGGTTTGTTGGTTTGTTGGTTTGTTGGTTTGTTGGTTTTTTGGTTTGTTGGTATGTTGGTTTGTTGGCTTGTTGGTTTGATGGTTTGTTGGCTTGTTGGCTTGTTGGCTTGTTGGTTTGTTGGTTTGTTGGCTTGTTGGTTACTTAGTTTGTTGGTTTGTTGGTTTGTTGGCTTGTTGGTTTGTTGGTTTGTTGGCTTGTTGGCTTGTCGGTTTGTTGGTTTGTCGGTTTTTTTTTTGTTGGTTTGTTGGCTTGTTGGTTTGTTGGTTTGTTGGTTTGTTGGCTTGTTGGTTACTTAGTTTGTTGGTTTGTTGGTTTGTTGGCTTGTTGGTTTGTTGGTTTGTTGGCTTGTTGGCTTGTCGGTTTGTTGGTTTGTCGGTTTTTTTATTTGTTGGTTTGTTGGCTTGTTGGTTTGTTGGTTTGTTGGTTTGTTGGCTTGTTGCTTTGTTGGTTTGTTGGCTTTTTGGTTACTTGGTTTGTTGGTTTGTTGGTTTGTTGGCTTGTTGGTTTGTTGGCTTGTTGGTTTGTTGGCTTTTTCGCTTGTTGGTTTGTTGGTTTGTTGATTTGTTGGTTTGTTGGCTTATTGGTTTGTTGGATTGTTGGCTTGTTGGTTTGTTGGTTTGTTGGTTTGTTGGTTTGTTGGCTTGTTGGCTTGTTGGTTTGTTGGTTTGTTGGCTTGTTGGTTTGTTGGTTTGTTGGCTTGTTGGCTTGTTGCTTTGTTGGTTTGTTGGTTTGTTGGCTTGTTGGCTTGTTGGTTTATTAGTTTGTTGGCTTTTTGGTTACTTGGTTTGTTGGTTTGTTGGTTTGTTGACTTGTTGGTTTGTTGGATTGTTGGTTTGTTGGTTTGTCGGTTTGTTGGTTTGTTGGTTTTTTGGTTTGTTGGTTTGTTGGTTTGTTGGCTTGTTGGTTTGTTGGCTTGTTGGCTTGTTGGCTTGTTGCTTTGTTGGTTTGTTGGTTTGTTGGCTTGTTGGTTACTTAGTTTGTTGGTTTGTTGGTTTATTGGTTTGTTGGCTTGTTGGCTTGTTGGTTTGTTGGTTAGTTCGTTTGTTGGTTTGTTAGTTTGTTGGTTTGTTGGCTTGTTGGTTACTTAGTTTGTTGGTTTGTTGGCATGTTGGTTTGTTGGTTTGTTGGTTTGTTGGCTTGTTGGTTTGTTGGTTTGTTGGCTTGTTGGTTTGTGAGTTTGTTGGTTTGTGGGTTTGTTGGTTTGTTGGTTTGTTGGCTTGTTGGCTTGTTGGTTTGTTGGTTTGTTGGTTAGTTCGTTTGTTGGTTTGTTAGTTTGTTTTTTTGTTGGATTGTTGGCTTGTTGGTTTGTTGGTTTTTTGGTTTATTGGTTTGTTGGTTTGTTGGTTTGTTGGTTTGTTGGTTTGTTGGTTTGTTGGTTTGTTGTCTTGTTGGCTTGTTGGTTTGTTAGTTTGTTGGCTTTTTGGTTACTTGGTTTGTTGGTTTGTTGGTTTGTTGGCTTGTTGGCTTGTTGGTTTGTTGGTTTGTTGGCTTTTTGGTTTGTTGGTTTGTTGGTTTGTTGGCTTGTTGGCTTGTTGCTTTGTTGGTTTATTGGTTTGTTGGCTTGTTGGTTTGTTGGCTTGTTGGCTTGTTGGTTTGTGAGTTTGTTGGCTTTTTGGTTACTTGGTTTGTTGGTTTATTGGTTTGTTGGCTTGTTGGTTTGTTGGTTTCTTGGTTTGTTGGTTTGTTGGTTTGTTGGTTTGTTGGTTTTTTGGTTTGTTGGTTTGTTGGTTTGTTGGCTTGTTGGTTTGTTGGTTTGTTGGTTTTTTGGTTTGTTGGTTTGTTGGTTTGTTGGCTTGTTGGTTTGTTGGTTTGTTGGTTTTTTGGTTTGCTGGTTTGTAGGCTTGTTGGTTTGTTGGTTTGTTGGTTTGTTGGCTTGTTGGCTTGTTTGTTTGTTGGTTTGTTGGTTTGTTGGTTTGTTGGCTTGTTGGATTGTTGCTTTGTTGGTTTATTGGTTTGTTGGCTTGTTGGTTTGTTGGCTTGTTGGCTTGTTGGTTTGTGAGTTTGTTGGCTTTTTGGTTACTTGGTTTGTTGGTTTATTGGTTTGTTGGCTTGTTGGTTTGTTGGTTTCTTGGTTTGTTGGTTTGTTGGTTTGTTGGTTTGTTGGTTTTTTGGTTTGTTGGTTTGTTGGTTTGTTGGCTTGTTGGTTTGTTGGTTTGTTGGTTTTTTGGTTTGCTGGTTTGTAGGCTTGTTGGTTTGTTGGTTTGTTGGTTTGTTGGCTTGTTGGCTTGTTTGTTTGTTGGTTTGTTGGTTTGTTGGCTTGTTGGCTTGTTGGTTTGTTAGTTTGTTGGTTTGTTGGTTTGTTGGTTTGTTGGCTTGTTGGCTTGTTGGTTTGTTGGTTAGTTCGTTTGTTGGTTTGTTAGTTTGTTGGTTTGTTGGCTTGTTGGTTACTTAGTTTGTTGGTTTGTTGGCATGTTGGTTTGTTGGTTTGTTGATTTGTTGGCTTGTTGGTTTGTTGGTTTGTTGGCTTGTTGGTTTGTTAGTTTGTTGGTTTGTTCGTTTGTTGGTTTGTTGGTTTGTTGGCTTGTTGGCTTGTTGGTTTGTTGGTTAGTTCGCTTGTTGGTTTGTTAGTTTGTTGGTTTGTTGGCTTGTTGGCTTGTTGGTTTGTTGGTGTTTTGGTTTATTGGTTTGTTGGTTTGTTGGTTTGTTGGTTTGTTGGTTTGTTGGCTTGTTGGCTTGTTGGCTTGTTGGTTTGTTGGCTTGTTGGCTTGTTGGTTTGTTATTTTGTTGGCTTTTTGGTTATTTGGTTTGTTTGTTTGTTGGTTTGTTGTTTTGTTGCCTTGTTGGTTTGTTGGTTTGTTGGCTTTTTGGCTTGTTGGTTTGTTTGTTTGTTAACTTGTTGGTTACTAAGTTTGTTGGTTTGTTGGTTTGTTGGTTTGTTGGCTTGTTGGATTGTTGGTTTGTTGGTTAGATTGTTTGTTGGTTTGTGAGTTTGTTGGCTTGTTGGTTTGTTGGCTTGTTGGTTTGTTGGTTTGTTGGTTTATTTGTTTGTTGGTTTGTTGATTTGTTGGTTTGTTGGTTTGTTGGCTTGTTGGTTTGTTGGTTTGTTGGTTTGTTGGCTTGTTGGTTTGTTGGCTTTTTGGCTTGTTGGTTTGTAGGTTTGTTGGTTTGTTGGCTTGTTGGCTTGTTGGATTGTTGGTTTGTTGGCTTGTTGGTTACTTAGTTTGTTGGTTTGTTGGTTTGTTGGTTTGTTGGTTTGTTGGCTTGTGGGCTTGTTGGCTTGTTGGTTTGTTGGTTTGTTGGTTTTTTGTTTTGTTGGTTTGTTGGCTTTTTGGTTTGTTGGTTTGTTGGTTTGTTGGCTTGTTGGCTTGTTGGTTTGTTGGTTTGTTGGCTTGTTGGTTTGTTGGTTTGTTGGCTTGTTGGCTTGTTGTTTTGTTGGTTTGTTGGTTTGTTGGCTTGTTGGCTTGTTGGTTTGATAGTTTGTTGGCTTTTTGGTTACTTGGTTTGTTGGTTTGTTGGTTTGTTGGCTTGTTGGTTTGTTGGCTTGTTGGTTTGTTGGTTTGTTGGTTTGTTGGTTTGTTAGCTTGTTGGTTTGTTGGCTTGTTGGTTTGTTTGCTTGTTGGTTTGTTGGTTTGTTGGTTTGTTGGTTTGTTGGCTTGTTGGTTTGTTGGTTTGTTGGTTTGTTGGTTTGTTGGTTTGTTGGCTTGTTAGCTTGTTGGTTTGTTGGCTTGTTGGCTTGTTGGTTTTTTGGTTTGTTGGCTTGTTGGCTTGTTGCTTTGTTGGTTTGTTGGTTTGTTGGCTTGTTGGCTTGTTGGTTTGTTAGTTTGTTGGCTTTTTGGTTACTTGGTTTGTTGGTTTGTTGGTTTGTTGGCTTGTTGGTTTGTTGGCTTGTTGGTTTGTTGGTTTGTTGGTTTTTTGGTTTCTTGGTTTGTTGGCTTGTTGGTTTGTTGGTTTGTTGGTTTGTTGGTTTGTTGGTTTGTTGGTTTGTTGGTTTTTTGGTTTGTTGGTATGTTGGTTTGTTGGCTTGTTGGTTTGATGGTTTGTTGGCTTGTTGGCTTGTTGGCTTGTTGGTTTGTTGGTTTGTTGGCTTGTTGGTTACTTAGTTTGTTGGTTTGTTGGTTTGTTGGCTTGTTGGTTTGTTGGTTTGTTGGCTTGTTGGCTTGTCGGTTTGTTGGTTTGTCGGTTTTTTTTTTTGTTGGTTTGTTGGCTTGTTGGTTTGTTGGTTTGTTGGTTTGTTGGCTTGTTGGTTACTTAGTTTGTTGGTTTGTTGGTTTGTTGGCTTGTTGGTTTGTTGGTTTGTTGGCTTGTTGGCTTGTCGGTTTGTTGGTTTGTCGGTTTTTTTATTTGTTGGTTTGTTGGCTTGTTGGTTTGTTGGTTTGTTGGTTTGTTGGCTTGTTGCTTTGTTGGTTTGTTGGCTTTTTGGTTACTTGGTTTGTTGGTTTGTTGGTTTGTTGGCTTGTTGGTTTGTTGGCTTGTTGGTTTGTTGGCTTTTTCGCTTGTTGGTTTGTTGGTTTGTTGATTTGTTGGTTTGTTGGCTTATTGGTTTGTTGGATTGTTGGCTTGTTGGTTTGTTGGTTTGTTGGTTTGTTGGTTTGTTGGCTTGTTGGCTTGTTGGTTTGTTGGTTTGTTGGCTTGTTGGTTTGTTGGTTTGTTGGCTTGTTGGCTTGTTGCTTTGTTGGTTTGTTGGTTTGTTGGCTTGTTGGCTTGTTGGTTTATTAGTTTGTTGGCTTTTTGGTTACTTGGTTTGTTGGTTTGTTGGTTTGTTGGCTTGTTGGTTTGTTGGCTTGTTGGTTTGTTGGTTTGTTGGTTTGTTGGCTTGTTGGCTTCTTGGTTTGTTGGTTTGTTGGTTTGTTGGTTTGTTGGTTTTTTGGTTTGTTGGTTTGTTGGTTACTTGGTTTGTTGGTTTGTTGGTTTGTTGGCTTGTTGGTTTGTTGGCTTGTTGGTTTGTTGGTTTGTTGGTTTGTTGGCTTGTTGGCTTCTTGGTTTGTTGGTTTGTTGGTTTGTTGGTTTGTTGGTTTGTTGGTTTATTGGCTTGTTGGTTACTTAGTTTGTTGGTTTGTTGGTTTGTTGGTTTGTTGGCTTGTTGGCTTGTTGGTTTGTTGGTTAGTTCGTTTGTTGGTTTGTTAGTTTGTTGGTTTGTTGGCTTGTTGGTTACTTAGTTTGTTGGTTTGTTGGCATGTTGGTTTGTTGGTTTGTTGGCTTGTTGGTTTGTTGGTTTGTTGGCTTGTTGGTTTGTTAGTTTGTTGGTTTGTTGGTTTGTTGGTTTGTTGGTTTGTTGCCTTGTTGGCTTGTTGGTTTGTTGGTTAGTTCGTTTGTTGGTTTGTTAGTTTGTTGGTTTATTGGCTTGTTGGCTTGTTGGTTTGTTCGTTTTTTGGTTTATTGGTTTGTTGGTTTGTTGGTTTGTTGGTTTGTTGGTTTGTTGGTTTGTTGGTTTGTTGGCTTGTTGGCTTGTTGGTTTGTTAGTTTGTTGTCTTTTTGGTTACTTGGTTTGTTGGTTTGTTGGCTTGTTGGCTTGTTGGTTTGTTGGTTTGTTGGCTTGTTGGTTTGTTGGTTTGTTGGCTTGTTGGCTTGTTGCTTTGTTGGTTTATTGGTTTGTTGGCTTGTTGGTTTGTTGGCTTGTTGGCTTGTCGGTTTGTTGGTTTGTCGGTTTTTTTATTTGTTGGTTTGTTGGCTTGTTGGTTTGTTGGTTTGTTGGTTTGTTGGCTTGTTGCTTTGTTGGTTTGTTGGCTTTTTGGTTACTTGGTTTGTTGGTTTGTTGGTTTGTTGGCTTGTTGGTTTGTTGGCTTGTTGGTTTGTTGGCTTGTTCGCTTGTTGGTTTGTTGGTTTGTTGATTTGTTGGTTTGTTGGCTTGTTGGTTTGTTGGTTTGTTGGCTTGTTGGTTTGTTGGTTTGTTGGTTTGTTGGCTTGTTGGCTTGTTGGTTTGTGGGTTTGTTAACTTCTTGGTTTGTTGGTTTGTTGGCTTGTTGGCTTGTTGCTTTGTTGGTTTGTTGGTTTGTTGGCTTGTTGGCTTGTTGGTTTATTAGTTTGTTGGCTTTTTGGTTACTTGGTTTGTTGGTTTGTTGGTTTGTTGGCTTGTTGGTTTGTTGGCTTGTTGGTTTGTTGGTTTGTTGGTTTGTTGGCTTGTTGGCTTGTTGGTTTGTTGGTTTGTTGGTTTGTTGGTTTATTGGTTTGTTGGTTTTTTGGTTTGTTGGTTTGTTGGTTTGTTGGCTTGTTGGTTAGTTCGTTTGTTGATTTGTTAGTTTGTTGGTTTGTTGGCTTGTTGGTTACTTAGTTTGTTGGTTTGTTGGCATGTTGGTTTGTTGGTTTGTTGGCTTGTTGGTTTGTTAGTTTGTTGGCTTGTTGGTTTGTTAGTTTGTTGGTTTGTTGGTTTGTTGGTTTGTTGGTTTGTTGCCTTGTTGGCTTGTTGGTTTGTTGGTTTGTTGGCTTTTTGGTTACTTGGTTTGTTGGCTTGTTGGCTTGTTGGTTTGTTGGTTTGTTGGCTTGTTGGTTTGTTGGTTTGTTGGCTTGTTGGCTAGTTGCTTTGTTGGTTTATTGGTTTGTTGGCTTGTTGGTTTGTTGGCTTGTTGGCTTGTTGCTTTATTGGTTTATTGGTTTTTTGGTTTGTTGGTATGTTGGTTTGTTGGCTTGTTGGTTTGTTGGTTTGTTGGCTTGTTGACTTGTTGGTTTGTTCGTTTTTTGGTTTATTGGTTTGTTGGTTTGTTGGTTTGTTGGTTTGTTGGTTTGTTGGTTTGTTGGTTTGTTGGCTTGTTGGCTTGTTGGTTTGTTAGTTTGTTGGCTTTTTGGTTACTTGGTTTGTTGGCTTGTTGGCTTGTTGGTTTGTTGGTTTGTTGGCTTGTTGGTTTGTTGGTTTGTTGGCTTGTTGGCTAGTTGCTTTGTTGGTTTATTGGTTTGTTGGCTTGTTGGTTTGTTGGCTTGTTGGCTTGTTGCTTTATTGGTTTATTGGTTTTTTGGTTTGTTGGTATGTTGGTTTGTTGGCTTGTTGGTTTGTTGGTTTGTTGGCTTGTTGACTTGTTGGTTTGTTGGTATGTTGGCTTGTTGGTTACTTAGTTTGTTGGTTTGTTGGTTTGTTGGCTTGTTGGTTTGTTGGTTTATTGGCTTGTTGGCTTGTTGGTTTGTTGGTTTGTTGGTTTTTCGGTTTGTTGGTTTGTTGGCTTGTTGGTTTGTTGGTTTGTTGGTTTGTTGGCTTATTGGCTTGTTGGTTTGTTGGTTTGTTGGTTTGTTGGCTTGTTGGCTTGTTGGTTTGTTAGTTTGTTGGTTTGTTGGTTTGTTGTTTTGTTGGCTTGTTGGCTTGTTGGCTTGTTGGTGTGTTGGTTAGTTCGTTCTTTGGTTTGTTAGTTTGTTGGTTTGTTGGCTTGTTGGTTACTTAGTTTGTTTGTTTGTTGGCATGTTGGTTTGTTGGTTTGTTGGTTTGTTGGTTTGTTGGCTTGTTGGTTTGCTGGTTTGTTGGCTTGTTGGTTTGTTAGTTTGTTGGTTTGTTGGTTTGTTGGTTTGTTGGTTTGTTGGTTTGTTGGCTTGTTGGCTTGTTGGTTTGTTGGTTAGTTCGTTTGTTGGTTTGTTAGTTTGTTGGTTTGTTGGCTTGTTGGCTTGTTGGTTTGTTGGTTTTTTGGTTTATTGGTTTGTTGGTTTGTTGGTTTGTTGGTTTGTTGGTTTGTTGGCTTGTTGGCTTGTTGGTTTGTTGGCTTGTTGGTTTGTTAGTTTGTTGGCTTTTTGGTTACTTGGTTTGTTGGCTTGTTGGTTTGTTGGTTTGTTGGCTTGTTGGCTTGTTGCTTTGTTGGTTTGTTGGTTTGTTGGCTTGTTGGCTTGTTGATTTGTTAGTTTGTTGGCTTTTTGGTTACTTGGTTTGTTGGTTTTTTGGTTTGTTGGTTTGTTGGTTTGTTGGTTTGTTGGCTTGTTGGTTTGTTGGCTTGTTGGTTTGTTGGCTTGTTGGTTTGTTGGTTTGTTGGTTTGTTGGTTTGTTGGCTTGTTGGTTTGTTGGTTTGTTGGTTTGTTGGTTTATTGGCTTGTTAGCTTGTTGGTTTGTTGGTTTGTTGGCTTGTTGGTTTGTTGGTTTGTTGGCTTGTTGGCTTGTTGCTTTGTTGGTTTGTTGGTTTGTTGGCTTGTTGGCTTGTTGGTTTGTTAGTTTGTTGGCTTTTTGGTTACTTGGTTTGTTGGTTTGTTGGTTTGTTGGCTTGTTGGTTTGTTGGCTTGTTGGTTTGTTGGTTTGTTGGTTTTTTGGTTTCTTGGTTTGTTGGCTTGTTGGTTTGTTGGTTTCTTGGTTTGTTGGTTTGTTGGTTTGTTGGTTTTTTGGTTTGTTGGTATGTTGGTTTGTTGGCTTGTTGGTTTGTTTGTTTGTTGGCTTGTTGGCTTGTTGGCTTGTTGGTTTGTTGGTTTGTTGGCTTGTTGGTTACTTAGTTTGTTGGTTTGTTGGTTTGTTGGCTTGTTGGTTTGTTGGTTTGTTGGCTTATTGGCTTCTCGGTTTTTTGGTTTGTCGGTTTTTTTATTTGTTGGTTTGTTGGCTTGTTGGTTTGTTGGTTTGTTGGTTTGTTGGCTTGTTGGTTACTTAGTTTGTAGGTTTGTTGGTTTGTTGGCTTGTTGGTTTGTTGGTTTGTTGGCTTGTTGGCTTGTCGGTTTGTTGGTTTGTCGGTTTTTTTATTTGTTGGTTTGTTGGCTTGTTGGTTTGTTGGTTTGTTGGTTTGTTGGCTTGTTGCTTTGTTGGTTTGTTGGTTTGTTGGCTTGTTGGCTTGTTGATTTGTTAGTTTGTTGGCTTTTTGGTTACTTGGTTTGTTGGTTTGTTGGCTTGTTGGCTTGTTGCTTTATTGGTTTGTTGGTTTGTTGGCTTGTTGGCTTGTTGGTTTATTAGTTTGTTGGCTTTTTGGTTACTTGGTTTGTTGGTTTGTTGGTTTGTTGGCTTGTTGGTTTGTTGGCTTGTTGGTTTGTTGGTTTGTTGGTTTGTTGGTTTGTTGGCTTGTTGGCTTGTTGGTTTGTTGGTTTGTTGGTTTGTTGGTTTGTTGGTTTGTTGGTTTTTTGGTTTGTTGGTTTGTTGGCTTGTTGGTTTGTTGGCTTGTTGGCTTATTGGTTTGTTGGTTTGTTGGCTTGTTGGTTACTTAGTCTGTTGGTTTGTTGGTTTGTTGGTTTGTTGGCTTGTTGGCTTGTTGGTTTGTTGGTTAGTTCGTTTGTTGGTTTGTTAGTTTGTTGGTTTGTTGGCTTGTTGGTTACTTAGTTTGCTGGTTTGTGTGCATGTTGGTTTGTTGGTTTGTTGGCTTGTTGGTTTGTTGGTTTGTTGGCTTGTTGGTTTGTTAGTTTGTTGGTTTGTTGGTTTGTTGGTTTGTTAGTTTGTTGCCTTGTTGGCTTGTTGGTCTGTTGGTCAGTTCGTTTGTTGGTTTGTTAGTTTGTTGGTTTGTTGGCTTGTTGGCTTGTTGGTTTGTTCGTTTTTTGGTTTATTGGTTTGTTAGTTTGTTGGTTTGTTGGTTTGTTGGTTTGTTGGTTTGTTGGTTTGTTGGCTTGTTGGCTTGTTGGTTTGTTAGTTTGTTGGCATTTTGGTTACTTGGTTTGTTAGTTTGTTGGCTTGTTGGCTTGTTGGTTTGTTGGTTTGTTGGCTTGTTGGTTTGTTGGTTTGTTGGCTTGTTGGCTTGTTGCTTTGTTGGTTTATTGGTTTGTTGGCTTGTTGGTTTGTTGGCTTGTTGGCTTGTTGGTTACTTAGTTTGTTGGTTTGTTGGTTTGTTGGCTTGTTGGTTTGTTGGTTTGTTGGCTTGTTGGCTTGTTGGTTTGTTGGTGTGTTGGTTAGTTCGTTCTTTGGTTTGTTAGTTTGTTGGTTTGTTGGCTTGTTGGTTACTTAGTTTGTTTGTTTGTTGGCATGTTGGTTTGTTGGTTTGTTGGTTTGTTGGTTTGTTGGTTTGTTGGCTTGTTGGTTTGCTGGTTTGCTGGTTTGTTGGTTTGTTGGTTTTTTGGTTTGTTTGTATGTTGGTTTGTTGGCTTGTTGGTTTGTTGGTTTGTTGGCTTGTTGGCTTGTTGGTTTGTTGGTTTGTTGGCTTGTTGATTACTTAGTTTGTTGGTTTGTTGGTTTGTTGGCTTGTTGGTTTGTTGGTTTGTTGGCTTGTTGGCTTGTTGGTTTGTTGGTTTGTTGGTTTTTCGGTTTGTTGGTTTGTTGGTTTGTTGGTTTGTTGGTTTGTTGGTTTGTTGGCTTATTGGCTTGTTGGTTTGTTGGTTTGTTGGTTTGTTGGCTTGTTGGCTTGTTGGTTTGTTAGTTTGTTGGTTTGTTGGTTTGTTGGTTTGTTGGCTTGTTGGCTTGTTGGCTTGTTGGTGTGTTGGCTAGTTCGTTCTTTGGCTTGTTAGTTTGTTGGTTTGTTGGCTTGTTGGTTACTTAGTTTGTTTGTTTGTTGGTATGTTGGTTTGTTGGTTTGTTGGTTTGTTGGTTTGTTGGCTTGTTGGTTTGTTGATTTTTTGGTTTATTGGTTTGGTGGTTTGTTGGTTTGTTGGTTTGTTGGCTTGTTGGCTTGTTGATTTGTTGGCTTGTTGGTTTGTTAGTTTGTTGGCTTATTTGTTTACTTGGTTTGTTGGCTTGTTGGTTTGTTGGTTTGTTGGCTTGTTGGCTTGTTGCTTTGTTGGTTTGTTAGTTTGTTGGCTTGTTGGCTTGTTGGTTTGTTAGTTTGTTGGCGTTTTGGTTACTTGGTTTGTTGGTTTTTTGGTTTGTTGGTTTGTTGGCTTGTTGGTTTGTTGGTTTGTTGGCTTGTTGGCTTGTTGGTTTGTTGGCTTGTTGGTTTGTTAGTTTGTTGGCTTTTTGGTTACTTGGTTTGTTGGCTTGTTGTTTTGTTGGTTTATTGGCTTGTTGGCTTGTTGCTCTGTTGGTTTGTTGGTTTGTTGGTTTGTTGGCTTGTTGGCTTGTTGGTTTGTTAGTTTGTTGGCTTTTTGGTTACTTGGTTTGTTGGTTTTTTGGTTTGTTGGTTTGTTGGCTTGTTGGTTTGTTGGTTTGTTGGCTTTTTGGCTTGTTGGTTTGTTGGTTTGTTGGTTTGTTAGCTTGTTGGCTTGTTGGTTTGTTGGTTTGTTGGCTTGTTGGTTATTTAGTTTGTTGGTTTGTTGGTTTGTCGGTTTGTTGGTTTGTTGGCTTGTTGGTTTGTTGGTTTGTTGGCTTGTTGGTTTGTTGGCTTGTTGGTTTGTTGGTTTGTTGGTTTGTTGGCTTGTTGGCCTGTTGGTTTGTTGGTTTGTTGGTTTGTTGGTTTGTTGGTTTGTTGGTTTTTTGGTTTGTTGGTTTGTTGGCTTGTTGGTTTGTTGGCTTGTTGGCTTATTGGCTTGTTGGTTTGTTGGCTTGTTGGTTACTTAGTTTGTTGGTTTGTTGGTTTGTTGGTTTGTTGGCTTGTTGGCTTGTTGGTTTGTTGGTTAGTTCGTTTGTTGGTTTGTTAGTTTGTTGGTTTGTTGGCTTGTTGGTTACTTAGTTTGCTGGTTTGTGTGCATGTTGGTTTGTTGGTTTGTTGGCTTGTTGGTTTGTTGGTTTGTTGGCTTGTTGGTTTGTTAGTTTGTTGGTTTGTTGGTTTGTTGGTTTGTTAGTTTGTTGCCTTGTTGGCTTGTTGGTTTGTTGGTTAGTTCGTTTGTTGGTTTGTTAGTTTGTTGGTTTGTTGGCTTGTTGGCTTGTTGGTTTGTTCGTTTTTTGGTTTATTGGTTTGTTAGTTTGTTGGTTTGTTGGTTTGTTGGTTTGTTGGTTTGTTGGTTTGTTGGCTTGTTGGCTTGTTGGTTTGTTAGTTTGTTGGCATTTTGGTTACTTGGTTTGTTAGTTTGTTGGCTTGTTGGCTTGTTGGTTTGTTGGTTTGTTGGCTTGTTGGTTTGTTGGTTTGTTGGCTTGTTGGCTTGTTGCTTTGTTGGTTTATTGGTTTGTTGGCTTGTTGGTTTGTTGGCTTGTTGGCTTGTTGGTTACTTAGTTTGTTGGTTTGTTGGTTTGTTGGCTTGTTGGTTTGTTGGTTTGTTGGCTTGTTGGCTTGTTGGTTTGTTGGTGTGTTGGTTAGTTCGTTCTTTGGTTTGTTAGTTTGTTGGTTTGTTGGCTTGTTGGTTACTTAGTTTGTTTGTTTGTTGGCATGTTGGTTTGTTGGTTTGTTGGTTTGTTGGTTTGTTGGTTTGTTGGCTTGTTGGTTTGCTGGTTTGCTGGTTTGTTGCTTTGTTGGTTTTTTGGTTTGTTTGTATGTTGGTTTGTTGGCTTGTTGGTTTGTTGGTTTGTTGGCTTGTTGGCTTGTTGGTTTGTTGGTTTGTTGGCTTGTTGATTACTTAGTTTGTTGGTTTGTTGGCTTGTTGGTTTGTTGGTTTGTTGGCTTGTTGGCTTGTTGGTTTGTTGGTTTGTTGGTTTTTCGGTTTGTTGGTTTGTTGGTTTGTTGGTTTGTTGGTTTGTTGGTTTGTTGGCTTATTGGCTTGTTGGTTTGTTGGTTTGTTGGTTTGTTGGCTTGTTGGCTTGTTGGTTTGTTAGTTTGTTGGTTTGTTGGTTTGTTGGTTTGTTGGCTTGTTGGCTTGTTGGCTTGTTGGTGTGTTGGCTAGTTCGTTCTTTGGTTTGTTAGTTTGTTGGTTTGTTGGCTTGTTGGTTACTTAGTTTGTTTGTTTGTTGGCATGTTGGTTTGTTGGTTTGTTGGTTTGTTGGTTTGTTGGCTTGTTGGTTTGTTGATTTTTTGGTTTATTGGTTTGGTGGTTTGTTGGTTTGTTGGTTTGTTGGCTTGTTGGCTTGTTGATTTGTTGGCTTGTTGGTTTGTTAGTTTGTTGGCTTATTTGTTTACTTGGTTTGTTGGCTTGTTGGTTTGTTGGTTTGTTGGCTTGTTGGCTTGTTGCTTTGTTGGTTTGTTAGTTTGTTGGCTTGTTGGCTTGTTGGTTTGTTAGTTTGTTGGCTTGTTGGTTTGTTGGTTTGTTGGCTTGTTGGCTTGTTGGTTTGTTGGCTTGTTGGTTTGTTAGTTTGTTGGCTTTTTGGTTACCTGGTTTGTTGGCTTGTTGGTTTGTTGGTTTATTGGCTTGTTGGCTTGTTGCTCTGTTGGTTTGTTGGTTTGTTGGTTTGTTGGCTTGTTGGCTTGTTGGTTTGTTAGTTTGTTGGCTTTTTGGTTACTTGGTTTGTTGGTTTTTTGGTTTGTTGGTTTGTTGGCTTGTTGGTTTGTTGGTTTGTTGGCTTTTTGGCTTGTTGGTTTGTTGGTTTGTTGGTTTGTTAGCTTGTTGGCTTGTTGGTTTGTTGGTTTGTTGGCTTGTTGGTTATTTAGTTTGTTGGTTTGTTGGTTTGTCGGTTTGTTGGTTTGTTGGCTTGTTGGTTTGTTGGTTTGTTGGCTTGTTGGTTTGTTGGTTTGTTGGCTTGGTGGCTTGTTGTTTTGTTGGTTTGTTGGTTTGTTGGCTTGTTGGCTTGTTCGTTTTTTAGTTTGTTGGATTTTTGGTTACTTGGTTTGTTGGTTTGTTGGCTTGTTGGTTTGTTGGCTTGTTGGTTTGTTGGCTTGTTGGCTTGTAGGTTTGTTGGTTTGTTGGTTTGTTGGTTTGTTGGCTTGTTGGTCTGTTGGTTTGTTGGCTTGTTAGTTTATTGGTTTGTTTGCTTGTTGGCTTGTTGGTTTGTTGGTTTGTTGGCTTGTTGGTTTGTTGGTTTGTTGGCTTGTTGGCTTGTTGCTTTGTTGGTTTGTTGGTTTGTTGGCTTGTTGGCTTGTTGGTTTGTTAGTTTGTTGGCCTTTTGGTTACTTGGTTTGTTGGTTTGTTGGTTTGTTGGCTTGTTGGTTTGTTGGCTTGTTGGTTTGTTGGTTTGTTGGTTTGTTGGCTTGTTGGCTTGTTGGTTTTTTGGTTTGTTGGTTTGTTGGTTTGTTGGTTTGTTGGTTTTTTGGTTTGTTGGTTTGTTGGTTTGTTGGTTTGTTGGTTTGTTGGTTTGTTGGCTTGTTGGCTTGTTGGTTTTTTTGGTTTGTTGGCTTGTTGGTTACTTAGTTTGTTGGTTTGTTGGTTTGTTGGCTTGTTGGCTTGTTGGTTTGTTGGTGAGTTCGTTTGTTGGTTTGTTAGTTCGTTGGTTTATTGGCTTGTTGGCTTGTTGGTTTGTTGGTTTTTGGTTTGTTGGTTTATTTGTTTGTTGGTTTGTTGGTTTGTTGGTTTGTTGGTTTGTTGGTTTGTTGGTTTGTTAGTTTGTTGGCTTGTTGGTTTGTTGGTTTGTTGGTTTGTTGGCTTGTTGGCTTGTTGGTTTGTTGGTTTGTTGGTTACTTGGTTTGTTGGTTTGTTGGTTTATTGGCTTGTTGGTTTGTTGGCTTGTTGGTTTGTTGGTTTGTTGGTTTGTTGGCTTGTTGGTTTGTTGGTTTGTTGGCTTGTTGGCTTGTTGGTTTGTGGGTTTGTTGGTTTGTTGGTTTGTTGGTTTGTTGGTTTGTTGGTTTATTTGTTTGCTGGTTTGTTGGTTTTTTGGTTTGTTGGTTTGTTGGTTTGTTGGTTTGTTGGTTTGTTGGAGTTTTGGCTTGTTGGTTTGCTGGTTTGTTGGTTTGTTGGTTTGTTGGTTTATTCGTTTGTTGGTTTGTTGGCTTGTTGGTTTGTTGGTTTGTTCGTTTGTTGGTTTGTTGGTTAATTGGTTTGTTGGTTTGTGGTTTGTTGGTTTGTTGGTTTGTTGGTTTGTTGGTTTATTTGTTTGTTGGTTTGTTGGTTTGTTGGTTTGTTGGTTTGTTGGTTTATTGGTTTGTTGGTTTGTTGGTTTGTTGGTTTATTTGTTTGTTGGTTTGTTGGCTTGTTGGTTTGTTGGTTTGTTGGTTTGTTGGCTTGTTGGTTTGTTAGTTTGTTGGCTTGTTGGCTAGTTGGTTTGTTGGCTTGTTGGTTTGTTAATTTGTTGGCTTTTTGGTTACTTGGTTTGTTGGCTTGTTGGTTTGTTGGTTTGTTGGCTTGTTGGCTTGTTGCTTTGTTGGTTTGTTGGTTTGTTGGCTTGTTGGCTTGTTGGTTTGTTAGTTTGTTGGCTTTTTGGTTACTTGGTTTGTTGGTTTTTTGGTTTGTTGGTTTGTTGGCTTGTTGGTTTGTTGGTTTGTTGGCTTTTTGGATTGTTGGTTTGTTGGTTTGTTGGTTTGTTGGTTTGTTGGTTTGTTGGCTTGTTGGTTTGTTGGTTTGCTGGTTTGTTGGCTTGTTGGTTTGTTAGTTTGTTGGTTTGTTGGTTTGTTGGTTTGTTGGTTTGTTGTCTTGTTGGCTTGTTGGTTTGTTGGTTAGTTCGTTTGTTGGTTTGTTAGTTTGTTGGTTTGTTGGCTTGTTGGCTTGTTGGTTTGTTGGTTTTTTGGTTTATTGGTTTGTTGGTTTGTTGGTTTGTTGGTTTGTTGGTTTGTTGGTTTGTTGGCTTGTTGGCTTGTTGGTTTGTTGGCTTGTTGGTTTGTTAGTTTGTTGGCTTTTTGGTTACTTGGTTTGTTGGCTTGCTGGTTTGTTGGTTTGTTGGCTTGTTGGCTTGTTGCTTTGTTGGTTTGTTGGCTTGTTGGCTTGTTGGTTTGTTAGTTTGTTGGCTTTTTGGTTACTTGGTTTGTTGGTTTTTTGGTTTGTTGGTTTGTTGGCTTGTTGGTTTGTTGGTTTTTTGGTTTGTTAGCTTGTTGGCTTGTTGGTTTGTTGGTTTGTTGGCTTGTTGGTTACTTAGTTTGTTGGTTTGTTGGTTTGTCGGTTTGTTGGCTTGTTGGCTTGTTGGTTTGTTGGTTTGTTGGCTTGTTGGTTTGTTGGTTTGTTGGCTTGTTGGCTTGTTGTTTTGTTGGTTTGTTGGTTTGTTGGCTTGTTGGCTTGTTCGTTTTTTAGTTTGTTGGCTTTTTGGTTACTTGGTTTGTTGGTTTGTTGGCTTGTTGGTTTGTTGGCTTGTTGGTTTGTTGGTTTGTTGGTTTGTTGCTTTGTTGGCTTGTTGGTTTGTTGGCTTGTTGGCTTGTAGGTTTGTTGGTTTGTTGGTTTGTTGGTTTGTTGGTTTGTTAGCTTGTTGGTCTGTTGGTTTGTTGGCTTGTTGGTTTATTGGTTTGTTGGCTTGTTGGCTTGTTGGTTTGTTGGTTTGTTGGCTTGTTGGTTTGTTGGTTTGTTTGCTTGTTGGCTTGTTGCTTTGTTGGTTTGTTGGTTTGTTGGCTTGTTGGCTTGTTGGTTTGTTAGTTTGTTGGCTTTTTGGTTACTTGGTTTGTTGGTTTGTTGGTTTGTTGGCTTGTTGGTTTGTTGGCTTGTTGGTTTGTTGGTTTGTTGGTTTGTTGGCTTGTTGGCTTGTTGGTTTTTTGGTTTGTTGGTTTGTTGGATTGTTCGTTTGTTGGTTTGTTGGTTTTTTGGTTTTTTGGTTTGTTGGTTTGTTGGCTTGTTGGTTTGTTGGTTTGTTGGCTTGTTGGCTTGTTGGTTTGTTGGTTTGTTGGCTTGTTGGTTACTTAGTTTGTTGGTTTGTTGGTTTGTTGGTTTGTTGGCTTGTTGGCTTGTTGGTTTGTTGGTGAGTTCGTTTGTTGGTTTGTTAGTTCGTTGGTTTGTTGGCTTGTTGGCTTGTTGGTTTGTTGGTTTTTGGTTTGTTGGTTTATTTGTTTGTTGGTTTGTTGGTTTGTTGGTTTGTTGGTTTGTTGGTTTGTTGGTTTGTTGGCTTGTTGGTTTGTTGGTTTGTTGGTTTGTTGGCTTGTTGGCTTGTTGGTTTGTTGGTTTGTTGGTTACTTGGTTTGTTGGTTTGTTGGTTTATTGGCTTGTTGGTTTGTTGGCTTGTTGGTTTGTTGGTTTGTTGGTTTTTTGGCTTGTTGGTTTGTTGGTTTGTTGGCTTGTTGGCTTGCTGGTTTGTTGGTTTGTTGGTTTGTTGGTTTGTTGGTTTGTTGGTTTGTTGGTTTGTTGGTTTATTTGTTTGTTGGTTTGTTGGTTTGTAGGTTTGTTGGTTTGTTGGTTTGTTGGTTTGTTGGTTTGTTGGTTTGTTCGTTTGTTGGTTTGTTGGTTAATTGGTTTGTTGGTTTGTGGTTTGTTGGTTTGTTGGTTTATTTGTTTGATGGTTTGTTGGTTTGTTGGTTTGTTGGTTTGTTGGTTTGTTGGTTTATTTGTTTGTTGGTTTGTTGGCTTATTGGTTTGTTGGTTTGTTGGTTTGTTGGCTTGTTGGTTTGTTGGTTCGTTGGCTTGTTGGCTTGTTGGTTTATTAGTTTGTTGGCTTGTTGGTTTGTTAGTTTGTTGGTTTGTTGGCTTGTTGGTTTCTTGGTTTGTTGGCTTGTTGGTTACTTAGTTTGTTGGTTTGTTGGTTTGTTGGTTTGTTGGTTAGTTCGTTTGTTGGTTTGTTAGTTTGTTGGTTTGTTGGCTTGTTAGCTTGTTGGTTTGTTGTTTTTTTGGTTTGTTGGTTTGTTGGTTTGTTGGTTTATTTGTTTGTTGGTTTGTTGGCTTGTTGGTTTGTTGGTTTGTTGGTTTGTTGGCTTGTTGGATTGTTGGTTTTTTGGTTTGTTGGTTTGTTGGATTGTTCGTTTGTTGGTTTGTTGGTTTGTTGGCTTGTTGGCTTGTTGGTTTGTTGGTTTGTTGGCTTGTTGGTTACTTAGTTTGTTGGTTTGTTGGTTTGTTGGTTTGTTGGCTTGTTGGCTTGTTGGTTTGTTGGTGAGTTCGTTTGTTGGTTTGTTAGTTCGTTGGTTTGTTGGCTTGTTGGCTTGTTGGTTTGTTGGTTTTTGGTTTGTTGGTTTATTTGTTTGTTGGTTTGTTGGCTTGTTGGCTTGTTGGTTTGTTGGTTTGTTGGTTACTTGGTTTGTTGGTTTGTTGGTTTATTGGCTTGTTGGTTTGTTGGCTTGTTGGTTTGTTGGTTTGTTGGTTTGTTGGCTTGTTGGTTTGTTGGTTTGTTGGCTTGTTGGCTTTTTGGTTTGTTGGTTTGTTGGTTTGTTGGTTTGTTGGTTTGTTGGTTTGTTGGTTTGTTGGTTTATTTGTTTGCTGGTTTGTTGGTTTGTAGGTTTGTTGGTTTGTTGGTTTGTTGGTTTGTTGGTTTGTTGGTTTGTTGGTTTGTTCGTTTGTTGGTTTGTTGGTTAATTGGTTTGTTGGTTTATGGTTTGTTGGTTTGTTGGTTTGTTGGTTTATTTGTTTGTTGGTTTGTTGGTTTGTTGGTTTGTTGGTTTGTTGGTTTATTTGTTTGTTGGTTTGTTGGCTTATTGGTTTGTTGGTTTGTTGGTTTGTTGGCTTGTTGGTTTGTTGGTTCGTTGGCTTGTTGGCTTGTTGGTTTATTGGTTTGTTGGCTTGTTGGTTTGTTAGTTTGTTGGTTTGTTGGCTTGTTGGTTTGTTGGTTTGTTGGCTTGTTGGTTACTTAGTTTGTTGGTTTGTTGGTTTGTTGGTTTGTTGGCTTGTTGGTTTGTTGGTTAGTTCGTTTGTTGGTTTGTTAGTTTGTTGGTTTGTTGGCTTGTTAGCTTGTTGGTTTGTTGTTTTTTTGGTTTGTTGGTTTGTTGGTTTGTTGGTTTATTTGTTTGTTGGTTTGTTGGCTTGTTGATTTGTTGGTTTGTTGGTTTGTTGGCTTGTTGGTTTGTTGGTTTGTTAGTTTGTTGGCTTGTTGGCTTGTTGCTTTGTTGGTTTGTTGGTTTGTTGGCTTGTTGGCTTGTTGGTTTGTTAGTTTGTTGGCTTTTTGGTTACTTGGTTTGTTGGTTTGTTGGTTTGTTGGTTTGTTGGCTTGTTGGCTTGTTGGTTTGTTGGTTTGTTGGTTTGTTGGTTTGGTGGTTTGTTGGTTTTTTGGTTTGTTGGTTTATTGGTTTGTTGGCTTGTTGGTTTGTTGGTTTGTTGGCTAGTTGGCTTGTTGGTTTGTTGGTTTGTTGGCTTGTTGGTTACTTAGTTTGTTGGTTTGTTGGTTTGTTGGTTTGTTGGCTTGTTGGCTTGTTGGTTTGTTGGTTTGTTGGTTTGTTGGCATTTTGGCTTGTTCGTTTGATGGTTTGTTGGTTTGTTGGTTTTTTGGTTTGTTGGTTTTTTGGTTTGTTGCTTTGTTGATTTGTTGGTTTGTTGGCTTGTTGGCTTGTTGGTTTGTTGGCTTGTTGGTTTGTTAGTTTGTTGGCTTTTTGGTTACTTGGTTTGTTGGTTTGTTGGCTTGTTGGCTTGTTGGTTTGTTGCTTTGTTCGTTTGATGGTTTGTTGGTTTGTTGGTTACTTGGTTTGTTGGCTTGTTGGTTTGTTGGTTTGTTGGCTTGTTGGATTGTTGGTTTGTTGGCTTGTTGGTTTGTTGGTTTGTTGGTTTGTTTGTTTATTTGTTTGTTGGTTTGTTGGCTTGTTGGTTTGTTGGTTTGTTGGCTTGTTGGCTTGTTGGTTTGTTGGTTTGTTGGTTTGTTGGTTTGTTGGTTTGTTGGTTTGTTGGTTTGTTGGTTTGTTGGTTTGTTGGCTTGTTAGTTTGTTGGTTTGTTGGCTTGTTGGCTCGTTGGTTTGTTGGTTTGTTGGTTTATTGGTTTGTTGGCTTGTTGGTTTGTTGGTTTGTTGGCTTGTTGGTTTGTTAGTTTGTTGGTTTGTTGGCTTGTTGGCTTGTTGGTTTGTTGGTTTGTTGGCTTGTTGGTTTGTTGGTTTGTTGGCTTGTTGGCCTGTTGCTTTGTTCGTTTGATGGTTTGTTGGTTTGTTGGGTTTTTGGTTTGTTGGTTTTTTGGATTGTTGCTTTGTTGGTTTAATGGTTTGTTGGCTTGTTGGCTTGTTGGTTTGTTGGCTTGATGGTTTGTTAGTTTGTTGGCTTCTTAGTTACTTGGTTTGTTGGTTTGTTGGCTTGTTGGCTTGTTGGTTTGTTGCTTTGTTCGTTTGATGGTTTGTTGGTTTGTTGGTTACTTGGTTTGTTGGTTTGTTGGTTTGTTGGCTTGTCGGTTTGTTGGCTTGTTGGTTTGTTGGTTTGTTGGTTTGTTGCCTTGTTGGCTTGTAGGTTTGTTGGTTTGTTGGTTTGTTGGTATGTTGGTCTGTTGGTTATTTGGTTTGTTGGTTTATATTTTTGTTGGTTTGTTGGCTGGTTGGTTTGTAGGTTTGTTGGTTTGTTGGTTTGTTGGCTTGTTCGTTTGTTGGTTTGTTGGTTTGTTGGCTTGTTGGCTTGTTGGTTTGTTGGTTTTTTGGTTTGTTCGTTTATTTGTTTGTTGGTTTGCTGGCTTGTTGGTTTGTTGGTTTGTTGGTTTGTTGGTTTGTTGGCTTGTTGGTTTGTTGGTTTGTTGGTTTGTTGGCTTGTTGGCTTGTTGGTTTGTTGGTTTGTTGGCTTGTTGGCTTGTTGGTTTGTCGGTTAGTTCGTTTGTTGGTTTGTTAGTTTGTTGGTTTGTTGGTTTGTTGGCTTGTTGGCTTGTTGGTTTGTTGGTTTGTTGGCTTGTTGGTTTGTTGGTTTGTTGGTTTGTTGGTTTGTTTGATTTTTCCTTTGTTGGTTTATTTGTTTGTTGGTTTGTTGGCTTGTTGGTTTGTTGGTTTGTTGGTTTGTTGGCTTGTTGGCTTTTTGGCTTGTTGGTTTGTTGGCTTGTTGGTTTGTTGGTTTGTTGGCTTGTTGGTTTGTTGCTTTGTTGGTTTGTTGGTTTGTTGGCTTGTTGGCTTGTTGGTTTGTTAGTTTGTTGGCTTTTTGGTTATTTGGTTTGTTGGTTTGTTGGTTTGTTGGCTTGTTGGTTTGTTGGCTTGTTGGTTTGTTGGTTTGTTGGTTTGTTGGCTTGTTGGGTTGTTGGTTTGTTGGTTTGTTGGTTTGTTGGTTTGTTGGTTTCTTTGTTTTTGGCTTGTTGGCTTGTTCGTTTTTTAGTTTGTTGGCTTTTTGGTTACTTGGTTTGTTGGTTTGTTGGTTTGTTGGTTTGTTGGCTTGTTGGTTTGTTGGTTTGTTGGTTTGTTGGTTTGTTGGCTTGTTGGTTTGTTGGCTTGTTGGCTTGTAGGTTTGTTGGTTTGTTGGTTTGTTGGTTTGTTGGTTTGTTAGCTTGTTGGTCTGTTGGTTTGTTGGCTTGTTGGTTTATTGGTTTGTTGGCTTGTTGGCTTGTTGGTTTGTTGGTTTGTTGGCTTGTTGGTTTGTTGGTTTGTTGGCTTGTTGGCTTGTTGCTTTGTTGGTTTGTTGGTTTGTTGGCTTGTTGGCTTGTTGGTTTGTTAGTTTGTTGGCTTTTTGGTTACTTGGTTTGTTGGTTTGTTGGTTTGTTGGTTTGTTGGCTTGTTGGTTTGTTGGCTTGTTGGTTTGTTGGTTTGTTGGTTTGTTGGCTTGTTGGCTTGTTGGTTTTTTGGTTTGTTGGCTTGTAGGTTTTTTGGTTTGTTGGTTTGTTGGTTTGTTGGTTTGTTAGCTTGTTGGTCTGTTGGTTTGTTGGCTTGTTGGTTTATTGGTTTGTTGGCTTGTTGGCTTGTTGGTTTGTTGGTTTGTTGGCTTGTTGGCTTGTTGGTTTGTTGGCTTGTTGGTTTGTTAGTTTGTTGGCTTTTTGGTTACTTGGTTTGTTGGTTTGTTGGCTTGTTGGTTTGTTGGTTTGTTGGCTTGTTGGTTTGTTGGTTTGTTGGTTTGTTGGTTTGTTGGCTTGTTGGATTTTTGGCTTGTTGGCTTGTAGGTTTGTTGGTTTGTTGGTTTGTTGGTTTGTTGGTTTGTTGGTTTGTTAGCTTGTTGGTCTGTTGGTTTGTTGGCTTGTTGGTTTATTGGTTTGTTGGCTTGTTGGCTTGTTGGTTTGTTGGTTTGTTGGCTTGTTGGTTTGTTGGTTTGTTGGCTTGTTGGCTTGTTGCTTTGTTGGTTTGTTGGTTTGTTGGCTTGTTGGCTTGTTGGTTTGTTAGTTTGTTGGCTTTTTGGTTACTTGGTTTGTTGGTTTGTTGGTTTGTTGGCTTGTTGGTTTGTTGGCTTGTTGGTTTGTTGGTTTGTTGGTTTTTTGGTTTGTTGGTTTGTTGGATTGTTCGTTTGTTGGTTTGTTGGTTTTTTGGTTTTTTGGTTTGTTGGTTTGTTGGCTTGTTGGTTTGTTGGTTTGTTGGCTTGTTGGCTTGTTGGTTTGTTGGTTTGTTGGCTTGTTGGTTACTTAGTTTGTTGGTTTGTTGGTTTGTTGGTTTGTTGGCTTGTTGGCTTGTTGGTTTGTTGGTGAGTTCGTTTGTTGGTTTGTTAGTTCGTTGGTTTGTTGGCTTGTTGGCTTGTTGGTTTGTTGGTTTTTGGTTTGTTGGTTTATTTGTTTGTTGGTTTGTTGGTTTGTTGGTTTGTTGGTTTGTTGGTTTGTTGGCTTGTTGGTTTGTTGGTTTGTTGGTTTGTTGGCTTGTTGGCTTGTTGGTTTGTTGGTTTGTTGGTTACTTGGTTTGTTGGTTTGTCGGTTTATTGGCTTGTTGGTTTGTTGGCTTGTTGGTTTGTTGGTTTGTTGGTTTGTTGGCTTGTTGGTTTGTTGGTTTGTTGGCATGTTGGCTTGTTGGTTTGTTGGTTTGTTGGTTTGTTGGTTTGTTGGTTTGTTGGTTTGTTGGTTTGTTGGTTTATTTGTTTGCTGGTTTGTTGGTTTGTAGGTTTGTTGGTTTGTTGGTTTGTTGGTTTGTTGGTTTGTTGGTTTGTTCGTTTGTTGGTTTGTTGGTTAATTGGTTTGTTGGTTTGTGGTTTGTTGGTTTGTTGGTTTGTTGGTTTATTTGTTTGTTGGTTTGTTGGTTTGTTGGTTTGTTGGTTTGTTGGTTTGTTGGTTTATTTGTTTGTTGGTTTGTTGGCTTATTGGTTTGTTGGTTTGTTGGTTTGTTGGCTTGTTGGTTTGTTGGTTCGTTGGCTTGTTGGCTTGTTGGTTTATTGGTTTGTTGGCTTGTTGGTTTGTTAGTTTGTTGGTTTGTTGGCTTGTTAGTTTGTTGGTTTGTTGGCTTGTTGGTTACTTAGTTTGTTGGTTTGTTGGTTTGTTGGTTTGTTGGCTTGTTGGTTTGTTGGTTAGTTCGTTTGTTGGTTTGTTAGTTTGTTGGTTTGTTGGCTTGTTAGCTTGTTGGTTTGTTGTTTTTTTGTTTTGTTGGTTTGTTGGTTTGTTGGTTTATTTGTTTGTTGGTTTGTTGGCTTGTTGGTTTGTTGGTTTGTTGGTTTGTTGGCTTGTTGGCTTGTTGGTTTTTTGGTTTGTTGGTTTGTTGGATTGTTCGTTTGTTGGTTTGTTGGTTTTTTGATTTTTGGGTTTGTTGGTTTGTTGGCTTGTTGGTTTGTTGGTTTGTTGGCTTGTTGGCTTGTTGGTTTGTTGGTTTGTTGGCTTGTTGGTTACTTAGTTTGTTGGTTTGTTGGTTTGTTGGTTTGTTGGCTTGTTGGCTTGTTGGTTTGTTGGTGAGTTCGTTTGTTGGTTTGTTAGTTCGTTGGTTTGTTGGCTTGTTGGCTTGTTGGTTTGTTGGTTTTTGGTTTGTTGGTTTATTTGTTTGTTGGTTTGTTGGTTTGTTGGTTTGTTGGTTTGTTGGTTTGTTGGTTTGTTGGCTTGTTGGTTTGTTGGTTTGTTGGTTTGTTGGCTTGTTGGCTTGTTGGTTTGTTGGTTTGTTGGTTACTTGGTTTGTTGGTTTGTTGGTTTATTGGCTTGTTGGTTTGTTGGTTTGTTGGTTTGTTGGCTTGTTGGTTTGTTGGTTTGTTGGCTTGTTGGCTTGTTGGTTTGTTGGTTTGTTGGTTTGTTGGTTTGTTGGTTTGTTGGTTTGTTGGTTTGTTGGTTTATTTGTTTGCTGGTTTGTTGGTTTGTAGGTTTGTTGGTTTGTTGGTTTGTTGGTTTGTTGGTTTGTTGGTTTGTTCGTTTGTTGGTTTGTTGGTTAATTGGTTTGTTGGTTTGTGGTTTGTTGGTTTGTTGGTTTGTTGGTTTATTTGTTTGTTGGTTTGTTGGTTTGTTGGTTTGTTGGTTTGTTGGTTTGTTGGTTTGTTGGTTTATTTGTTTGTTGGTTTGTTGGCTAATTGGTTTGTTGGTTTGTTGGTTTGTTGGCTTGTTGGTTTGTTGGTTAGTTGGCTTGTTGGCTTGTTGGTTTATTGGTTTGTTGGCTTGTTGGTTTGTTAGTTTGTTGGTTTGTTTTCTTGTTGGTTTGTTGGTTTGTTGGCTTGTTGGTTACTTAGTTTGTTGGTTTGTTGGTTTGTTGGTTTGTTGGCTTGTTGGTTTGTTGGTTAGTTCGTTTGTTGGTTCGTTAGTTTGTTGGTTTGTTGGCTTGTTAGCTTGTTGGTTTGTTGTTTTTTTGGTTTGTTGGTTTGTTGGTTTGTTGGTTTATTTGTTTGTTGGTTTGTTGGCTTGTTGATTTGTTGGTTTGTTGGCTTGTTGGTTTGTTGGTTTGTTAGTTTGTTGGCATGTTGGCTTGTTGCTTTGTTGGTTTATTGGTTTGTTGCTTTGTTCGTTTGTTAGTTTGTTGGCTTTTTGGTTACTTGGTTTGTTGGTTTGTTGGTTTGTTGGT
Organism: Atherix ibis; assembly: GCA_958298945.1. Classification (NCBI taxonomy): domain Eukaryota; kingdom Metazoa; phylum Arthropoda; class Insecta; order Diptera; family Athericidae; genus Atherix; species Atherix ibis. The sequence goes on along the minus strand of OY282608.1, from coordinate 62,790,059 downwards.
TTGTTGGCTTGTTGGCTTGTTGGTTTGTTGGTTTGTTGGTTTGTTGGTTTGGTGGTTTGTTGGTTTTTTGGTTTGTTGGTTTATTGGTTTGTTGGCTTGTTGGTTTGTTGGTTTGTTGGCTTGTTGGCTTGTTGGTTTGTTGGTTTGTTGGCTTGTTGGTTACTTAGTTTGTTGGTTTGTCGGTTTGTTGGTTTGTTGGTTTGTTGGCTTGTTGGCTTGTTGGTTTGTTGGTTTGTTGGTTTGTTGGTTTGTTGGCTTTTTGGCTTGTTGGTTTGTTGGTTTGTTGGTTTGTTGGTTTGTTGGTTTGTTAGCTTGTTGGTTTGTTGGTTTGTTGGCTTGTTGGTTTGTTGGTTTGTTGGTTTGTTGGCTTGTTGGTTTGTTGGTTTGTTGGCTTGTTGGTTTGTTGGTTTGTTGGCTTGTTGGCTTGTTGCTTTGTTCGTTTGATGGTTTGTTGGTTTATTGGTTTTTTGGTTTGTTGGTTTTTTGGTTTGTTGCTTTGTTGATTTGTTGGTTTGTTGGCTTGTTGGCTTGTTGGTTTGTTGGCTTGTTGGTTTGTTAGTTTGTTGGCTTTTTGGTTACTTGGTTTGTTGGTTTGTTGGCTTGTTGGCTTGTTGGTTTGTTGCTTTGTTCGTTTGATGGTTTGTTGGTTTGTTGGTTACTTGGTTTGTTGGCTTGTTGGTTTGTTGGTTTGTTGGCTTGTTGGATTGTTGGTTTGTTGGCTTGTTGGCTTGTTGGTTTGTTGGTTTGTTGGTTTGTTTGTTTATTTGTTTGTTGGTTTGTTGGCTTGTTGGTTTGTTGGTTTGTTGGCTTGTTGGCTTGTTGGTTTGTTGGTTTGTTGGTTTGTTGGTTTGTTGGTTTGTTGGTTTGTTGGTTTGTTGGTTTGTTGGCTTGTTAGTTTGTTGGTTTGTTGGCTTGTTGGCTCGTTGGTTTGTTGGTTTGTTGGTTTATTGGTTTGTTGGCTTGTTGGTTTGTTGGTTTGTTGGCTTGTTGGTTTGTTAGTTTGTTGGTTTGTGTGCTTGTTGGCTTGTTGGTTTGTTGGTTTGTTGGCTTGTTGGTTTGTTGGTTTGTTGGCTTGTTGGCTTGTTGCTTTGTTCGTTTGATGGTTTGTTGGTTTGTTGGGTTTTTGGTTTGTTGGTTTTTTGGATTGTTGCTTTGTTGGTTTAATGGTTTGTTGGCTTGTTGGCTTGTTGGTTTGTTGGCTTGATGGTTTGTTAGTTTGTTGGCTTTTTAGTTACTTGGTTTGTTGGTTTGTTGGTTTGTTGGCTTGTCGGTTTGTTGGCTTGTTGGTTTGTTGGTTTGTTGGTTTGTTGCCTTGTTGGCTTGTAGGTTTGTTGGTTTGTTGGTTTGTTGGTATGTTGGTCTGTTGGTTATTTGGTTTGTTGGTTTATATTTTTGTTGGTTTGTTGGCTGGTTGGTTTGTAGGTTTGTTGGTTTGTTGGTTTGTTGGCTTGTTCGTTTGTTGGTTTGTTGGTTTGTTGGCTTGTTGGCTTGTTGGTTTGTTAGTTTTTTGGTTTGTTCGTTTATTTGTTTGTTGGTTTGCTGGCTTGTTGGTTTGTTGGTTTGTTGGTTTGTTGGCTTGTTGGTTTGTTGGTTTGTTGGTTTGTTGGCTTGTGGGCTTGTTGGTTTGTTGGTTTGTCGGCTTGTTGGATTGTTGGTTTGTCGGTTAGTTCGTTTATTGGTTTGTTAGTTTGTTGGTTTGTTGGTTTGTTGGCTTGTTGGCTTGTTGGTTTGTTGGTTTGTTGGCTTGTTGGTTTGTTGGCTTGTTGGTTTGTTGGCTTGTTGGTTTGTTGGTTTGTTGGTTTGTTGGCTTGTTGGTTTGTTGGTTTGTTGGCTTGTTGGTTTGTTGGCTTGTTGGTTACTTGGTTTGTTGGTTTGTTGGCTTGTTGGTTTGTTGGCTTGTTGGTTGGTTGGTTTGTTGGTTTGTTGGTTTGTTGGCTTGTTGGCTTGTTGGTTTGTTGGTTTGTTGGTTTCTTGGTTTGTTGGTTTGTTGGTTTGTTGGGTTGTTGGTTTGTTTGTTTTTTGCTTTGTTGGTTTATTTGTTTGTTGGTTTGTTGGCTTGTTGGTTTGTTGGTTTGTTGGTTTGTTGGCTTGTTGGCTTGTTGGCTTGTTGGTTTGTTGGCTTGTTGGTTTGTTGGTTTGTTGGCTTGTTGGTTTGTTGGTTTGTTGGTTTGTTGGTTTGTTGGTTTGTTGGTTTGTTGGCTTGTTGGTTTGTTGGCTTGTTGGCTTTTTGGTTTGTTGGTTTGTTGGTTTTTTGGTTTGTTGGTTTGTTGGTTTGTTGGCTTTTTGGTTACTTGGTTTGTTGGTTTGTTGGTTTGTTGGCTTGTTGGTTTGTTGGCTTGTTGGTTTGTTGGTTTGTTGGTTTGTTGGCTTGTTGGGTTGTTGGTTTGTTGGTTTGTTGGTTTGTTGGTTTGTTGGTTTCTTTGTTTTTTGGTGTGTTGGTTTATTTGTTTGTTGGTTTGTTGGCTTGTTGGTTTGTTGGTTTGTTGGTTTGTTGGTTTGTTGGCTTGTTGGTTTGTTGGTTTGTTGGCTTGTTGGCTTGTTGGTTTGTTGGTTTGTTGGTTTGTTGGCTTGTTGGCTTGTTGGTTTGTTGGTTTGTTGGTTTTTTGGTTTGTTGGTTTGTTGGTTTGTTAGTTTGTTGGTTTGTTGGTTTATTTATTTGTTGGTTTGTTGGCTTGTTGGTTTGTTGGTTTGTTGGTTTGTTGGCTTGTTGGTTTGTTGGTTTGTTGGTTTGTTGGCTTGTTGGTTTGTTGGTTTGTTGGCTTGTTGGCTTGTTGGTTTTTCGGTTTGTTGGTTTATTTGTTTGTTGGTTTGTAGCTTGTTGGTTTGTTGGTTTGTTGGTTTATTGGTTTGTTGGTTTGTTGGTTTGTTGGCTTGTTGGTTTGTTGGCTTGTTGGCTTTTTGGTTTGTTGGTTTGTTGGTTTTTTGGTTTGTTGGTTTGTTGGTTTGTTGGTTTGTTGGTTTGTTGGTTTGTTGGATTATTTGTTTGTTGGTTTGTTGGTTTATTTGTTTGTTGGCTTGTTGGTTTGTTGGTTTGTTGGTTTGTTGGCTTGTTGGTTTGTTGGCTTGTTGGCTTGTTGCTTTGCTGGTTTGTTGGTTTGTTGGCTTGTTGGCTTGTTGGTTTGTTAGTTTGTTGGCTTTTTGTTTACTTGGTTTGTAGGTTTGTTGGTCTGTTAGCTTGTTGGTTTGTTGGCTTGTTGGTTTGTTGGTTTGTTGGTTTGTTGGTTTGTTGGTTTGTTGGTTTGTTGGTTTGTTGGCTTGTTGGCGTGTTGGTTTGTTGGTTTGTTGGTTAGTTCGTTTGTTGGTTTGTTAGTTTGTTGGTTTGTTGGCTTGTTGGCTTGTTGGTTTGTTGGCTTGTTGGCTTGTTGCTTTGTTGGTTTGATGGTTTGTTGGCTTGTTGGCTTGTTGCTTTGTTCGCTTGATGGTTTGTTGGTTTGTTGGTTTTTTGGTTTGTTGGTTTTTTGGTTTGTTGCTTTGTTGATTTGTTGGTTTGTTGGCTTGTTGGCTTGTTGGTTTGTTGGTTTGTTGGTTTGTTAGTTTGTTGGCTTTTTGGTTACTTGGTTTGTTGGTTTGTTGGCTTGTTGGCTTGTTGGTTTGTTGCTTTGTTCGTTTGATGGTTTGTTGGTTTGTTGGTTACTTGGTTTGTTGGCTTGTTGGTTTGTTGGTTTGTTGGCTTGTTGGATTGTTGGTTTGTTGGCTTGTGTGCTTGTTGGTTTGTTGGTTTGTTGGTTTGTTTGTTTATTTGTTTGTTGGTTTGTTGGCTTGTTGGTTTGTTGGTTTGTTGGCTTGTTGGCTTGTTGGTTTGTTGGTTTGTTGGTTTGTTGGTTTGTTGGTTTGTTGGTTTGTTGGTTTGTTGGTTTGTTGGTTTGTTGGCTTGTTAGTTTGTTGGTTTGTTGGCTTGTTGGCTCGTTGGTTTGTTGGTTTGTTGGTTTATTGGTTTGTTGGCTTGTTGGTTTGTTGGTTTGTTGGCTTGTTGGTTTGTTAGTTTGTTGGTTTGTTGGCTTGTTGGCTTGTTGGTTTGTTGGTTTGTTGGCTTGTTGGTTAGTTGGTTTGTTGGCTTGTTGGCTTGTTGCTTTGTTCGTTTGATGGTTTGTTGGTTTGTTGGGTTTTTGGTTTGTTGGTTTTTTGGATTGTTGCTTTGTTGGTTTAATGGTTTGTTGGCTTGTTGGCTTGTTGGTTTGTTGGCTTGATGGTTTGTTAGTTTGTTGGCTTTTTAGTTACTTGGTTTGTTGGTTTGTTGGCTTGTTGGCTTGTTGGGTTGTTGCTTTGTTCGTTTGATGGTTTGTTGGTTTGTTGGTTACTTGGTTTGTTGGTTTGTTGGTTTGTTGGCTTGTCGGTTTGTTGGTTTGTTGGTTTGTTGGCTTGTTGGTTTGTTGGTTTGTTGGCTTGTTGGTTTGTTGGTTTGTTGGCTTGTTGGCTTGTTGCTTTGTTCGTTTGATGGTTTGTTGGTTTATTGGTTTTTTGGTTTGTTGGTTTTTTGGTTTGTTGCTTTGTTGATTTGTTGGTTTGTTGGCTTGTTGGCTTGTTGGTTTGTTGGCTTGTTGGTTTGTTAGTTTGTTGGCTTTTTGGTTACTTGGTTTGTTGGTTTGTTGGCTTGTTGGCTTGTTGGTTTGTTGCTTTGTTCGTTTGATGGTTTGTTGGTTTGTTGGTTACTTGGTTTGTTGGCTTGTTGGTTTGTTGGTTTGTTGGCTTGTTGGATTGTTGGTTTGTTGGCTTGTTGGCTTGTTGGCTTGTTGGTTTGTTGGTTTGTTGGTTTGTTTGTTTATTTGTTTGTTGGTTTGTTGGCTTGTTGGTTTGTTGGTTTGTTGGCTTGTTGGCTTGTTGGTTTGTTGGTTTGTTGGTTTGTTGGTTTGTTGGTTTGTTGGTTTGTTGGTTTGTTGGTTTGTTGGCTTGTTAGTTTGTTGGTTTGTTGGCTTGTTGGCTCGTTGGTTTGTTGGTTTGTTGGTTTATTGGTTTGTTGGCTTGTTGGTTTGTTGGTTTGTTGGCTTGTTGGTTTGTTAGTTTGTTGGTTTGTTGGCTTGTTGGCTTGTTGGTTTGTTGGTTTGTTGGCTTGTTGGTTTGTTGGTTTGTTGGCTTGTTGGCTTGTTGCTTTGTTCGTTTGATGGTTTGTTGGTTTGTTGGGTTTTTGGTTTGTTGGTTTTTTGGATTGTTGCTTTGTTGGTTTAATGGTTTGTTGGCTTGTTGGCTTGTTGGTTTGTTGGCTTGATGGTTTGTTAGTTTGTTGGCTTTTTAGTTACTTGGTTTGTTGGTTTGTTGGCTTGTTGGCTTGTTGGTTTGTTGCTTTGTTCGTTTGATGGTTTGTTGGTTTGTTGGTTACTTGGTTTGTTGGTTTGTTGGTTTGTTGGCTTGTCGGTTTGTTGGCTTGTTGGTTTGTTGGTTTGTTGGTTTGTTGCCTTGTTGGCTTGTAGGTTTGTTGGTTTGTTGGTTTGTTGGTATGTTGGTCTGTTGGTTATTTGGTTTGTTGGTTTATATTTTTGTTGGTTTGTTGGCTGGTTGGTTTGTAGGTTTGTTGGTTTGTTGGTTTGTTGGCTTGTTCGTTTGTTGGTTTGTTGGTTTGTTGGCTTGTTGGCTTGTTGGTTTGTTAGTTTTTTGGTTTGTTCGTTTATTTGTTTGTTGGTTTGCTGGCTTGTTGGTTTGTTGGTTTGTTGGTTTGTTGGCTTGTTGGTTTGTTGGTTTGTTGGCTTGTTGGCTTGTTGGTTTGTTGGTTTGTCGGCTTGTTGGCTTGTTGGTTTGTCGGTTAGTTCGTTTTTTGGTTTGTTAGTTTGTTGGTTTGTTGGTTTGTTGGCTTGTTGGCTTGTTGGTTTGTTGGTTTGTTGGCTTGTTGGTTTGTTGGCTTGTTGGTTTGTTGGCTTGTTGGTTTGTTGGTTTGTTGGTTTGTTGGCTTGTTGGTTTGTTGGTTTGTTGGCTTGTTGGTTTGTTGGCTTGTTGGTTACTTGGTTTGTTGGTTTGTTGGTTTGTTGGCTTGTTGGTTTGTTGGCTTGTTGGTTGGTTGGTTTGTTGGTTTGTTGGTTTGTTGGCTTGTTGGCTTGTTGGTTTGTTGGTTTGTTGGTTTCTTGGTTTGTTGGTTTGTTGGTTTGTTGGGTTGTTGGTTTGTTTGTTTTTTGCTTTGTTGGTTTATTTGTTTGTTGGTTTGTTGGCTTGTTGGTTTGTTGGTTTGTTGGTTTGTTGGCTTGTTGGCTTGTTGGCTTGTTGGTTTGTTGGCTTGTTGGTTTGTTGGTTTGTTGGCTTGTTGGTTTGTTGGTTTGTTGGTTTGTTGGTTTGTTGGTTTGTTGGTTTGTTGGCTTGTTGGTTTGTTGGCTTGTTGGCTTTTTGGTTTGTTGGTTTGTTGGTTTTTTGGTTTGTTGGTTTGTTGGTTTGTTGGCTTTTTGGTTACTTGGTTTGTTGGTTTGTTGGTTTGTTGGCTTGTTGGTTTGTTGGCTTGTTGGTTTGTTGGTTTGTTGGTTTGTTGGCTTGTTGGGTTGTTGGTTTGTTGGTTTGTTGGTTTGTTGGTTTGTTGGTTTCTTTGTTTTTTGGTGTGTTGGTTTATTTGTTTGTTGGTTTGTTGGCTTGTTGGTTTGTTGGTTTGTTGGTTTGTTGGTTTGTTGGCTTGTTGGTTTGTTGGTTTGTTGGCTTGTTGGCTTGTTGGTTTGTTGGTTTGTTGGTTTGTTGGCTTGTTGGCTTGTTGGTTTGTTGGTTTGTTGGTTTGTTGGTTTTTTGGTTTGTTGGTTTGTTGGTTTGTTAGTTTGTTAATTTGTTGGTTTATTTATTTGTTGGTTTGTTGGCTTGTTGGTTTGTTGGTTTGTTGGTTTGTTGGCTTGTTGGTTTGTTGGTTTGTTGGTTTGTTGGCTTGTTGGTTTGTTGGTTTGTTGGCTTGTTGGCTTGTTGGTTTTTCGGTTTGTTGGTTTATTTGTTTGTTGGTTTGTTGGCTTGTTGGTTTGTTGGTTTGTTGGTTTGTTGGTTTGTTGGTTTGTTGGTTTGTTGGCTTGTTGGTTTGTTGGCTTGTTGGCTTTTTGGTTTGTTGGTTTGTTGGTTTTTTGGTTTGTTGGTTTGTTGGTTTGTTGGTTTGTTGGTTTGTTGGTTTGTTGGATTATTTGTTTGTTGGTTTGTTGGTTTATTTGTTTGTTGGCTTGTTGGTTTGTTGGTTTGTTGGTTTGTTTGCTTGTTGGTTTGTTGGCTTGTTGGCTTGTTGCTTTGTTGGTTTGTTGGTTTGTTGGCTTGTTGGCTTGTTGGTTTGTTAGTTTGTTGGCTTTTTGTTTACTTGGTTTGTAGGTTTGTTGGTTTGTTAGCTTGTTGGTTTGTTGGCTTGTTGGTTTGTTGGTTTGTTGGTTTGTTGGTTTGTTGGTTTGTTGGTTTGTTGGCTTGTTGGCGTGTTGGTTTGTTGGTTTGTTGGTTAGTTCGTTTGTTGGTTTGTTAGTTTGTTGGTTTGTTGGCTTGTTGGCTTGTTGGTTTGTTGGCTTGTTGGCTTGTTGCTTTGTTGGTTTGATGGTTTGTTGGCTTGTTGGCTTGTTGCTTTGTTCGTTTGATGGTTTGTTGGTTTGTTGGTTTTTTGGTTTGTTGGTTTTTTGGTTTGTTGCTTTGTTGATTTGTTGGTTTGTTGGCTTGTTGGCTTGCTGGTTTGTTGGTTTGTTGGTTTGTTAGTTTGTTGGCTTTTTGGTTACTTGGTTTGTTGGTTTGTTGGCTTGTTGGCTTGTTGGTTTGTTGCTTTGTTCGTTTGATGGTTTGTTGGTTTGTTGGTTACTTGGTTTGTTGGCTTGTTGGTTTGTTGGTTTGTTGGCTTGTTGGATTGTTGGTTTGTTGGCTTGTGTGCTTGTTGGTTTGTTGGTTTGTTGGTTTGTTTGTTTACTTGTTTGTTGGTTTGTTGGCTTGTTGGTTTGTTGGTTTGTTGGCTTGTTGGCTTGTTGGTTTGTTGGTTTGTTGGTTTGTTGGTTTGTTGGTTTGTTGGTTTGTTGGTTTGTTGGTTTGTTGGTTTGTTGGCTTGTTAGTTTGTTGGTTTGTTGGCTTGTTGGCTCGTTGGTTTGTTGGTTTGTTGGTTTATTGGTTTGTTGGCATGTTGGTTTGTTGGTTTGTTGGCTTGTTGGTTTGTTAGTTTGTTGGTTTGTTGGCTTGTTGGCTTGTTGGTTTGTTGGTTTGTTGGCTTGTTGGTTAGTTGGTTTGTTGGCTTGTTGGCTTGTTGCTTTGTTCGTTTGATGGTTTGTTGGTTTGTTGGGTTTTTGGTTTGTTGGTTTTTTGGATTGTTGCTTTGTTGGTTTAATGGTTTGTTGGCTTGTTGGCTTGTTGGTTTGTTGGCTTGATGGTTTGTTAGTTTAATGGCTTTTTAGTTACTTGGTTTGTTGGTTTGTTGGCTTGTTGGCTTGTTGGGTTGTTGCTTTGTTCGTTTGATGGTTTGTTGGTTTGTTGGTTACTTGGTTTGTTGGTTTGTTGGTTTGTTGGCTTGTCGGTTTGTTGGCTTGTTGGTTTGTTGGTTTGTTGGTTTGTTGGTTTGTTGGTTTGTTGGTTTGTTGGTTTGTTGGTTTGTTGGCTTGTTAGTTTGTTGGTTTGTTGGCTTGTTGGCTCGTTGGTTTGTTGGTTTGTTGGTTTATTGGTTTGTTGGCATGTTGGTTTGTTGGTTTGTTGGCTTGTTGGTTTGTTAGTTTGTTGGTTTGTTGGCTTGTTGGCTTGTTGGTTTGTTGGTTTGTTGGTTTGTTGGTTTGTTGGTTTGTTGGTTTGTTGGTTTGTTGGTTTGTTGGTTTGTTGGCTTGTTAGTTTGTTGGTTTGTTGGCTTGTTGGCTCGTTGGTTTGTTGGTTTGTTGGTTTATTGGTTTGTTGGCATGTTGGTTTGTTGGTTTGTTGGCTTGTTGGTTTGTTAGTTTGTTGGTTTGTTGGCTTGTTGGCTTGTTGGTTTGTTGGTTTGTTGGCTTGTTGGTTAGTTGGTTTGTTGGCTTGTTGGCTTGTTGCTTTGTTCGTTTGATGGTTTGTTGGTTTGTTGGGTTTTTGGTTTGTTGGTTTTTTGGATTGTTGCTTTGTTGGTTTAATGGTTTGTTGGCTTGTTGGCTTGTTGGTTTGTTGGCTTGATGGTTTGTTAGTTTAATGGCTTTTTAGTTACTTGGTTTGTTGGTTTGTTGGCTTGTTGGCTTGTTGGGTTGTTGCTTTGTTCGTTTGATGGTTTGTTGGTTTGTTGGTTACTTGGTTTGTTGGTTTGTTGGTTTGTTGGCTTGTCGGTTTGTTGGCTTGTTGGTTTGTTGGTTTGTTGGTTTGTTGCCTTGTTGGCTTGTAGGTTTGTTGGTTTGTTGGTTTGTTGGTATGTTGGTCTGTTGGTTATTTGGTTTGTTGGTTTATATTTTTGTTGGTTTGTTGGCTGGTTGGTTTATAGGTTTGTTGGTTTGTTGGTTTGTTGGCTTGTTCGTTTGTTGGTTTGTTGGTTTGTTGGCTTGTTGGCTTGTTGGTTTGTTGGTTTTTTGGTTTTTTGGTTTGTTCGTTTATTTGTTTGTTGGTTTGCTGGCTTGTTGGTTTGTTGGTTTGTTGGTTTGTTGGTTTGTTGGCTTGTTGGTTTGTTGGGTTGTTGGTTTGTTGGCTTGTTGGCTTGTTGGTTTGTTGGTTTGTTGGCTTGTTGGCTTGTTGGTTTGTCGGTTAGTTCGTTTGTTGGTTTGTTAGTTTGGTGGTTTGTTGGTTTGTTGGATTGTTGGTTATTTGGTTTGTTGGTTTATATTTTTGTTGGTTTGTTGGCTGGTTGGTTTATAGGTTTGTTGGTTTGTTGGTTTGTTGGCTTGTTCGTTTGTTGGTTTGTTGGTTTGTTGGCTTGTTGGCTTGTTGGTTTGTTGGTTTTTTGGTTTTTTGGTTTGTTCGTTTATTTGTTTGTTGGTTTGCTGGCTTGTTGGTTTGTTGGTTTGTTGGTTTGTTGGTTTGTTGGCTTGTTGGTTTGTTGGGTTGTTGGTTTGTTGGCTTGTTGGCTTGTTGGTTTGTTGGTTTGTTGGCTGGTTGGTTTATAGGTTTGTTGCTTTGTTCGTTTGATGGTTTGTTGGTTTGTTGGTTACTTGGTTTGTTGGTTTGTTGGTTTGTTGGCTTGTCGGTTTGTTGGCTTGTTGGTTTGTTGGTTTGTTGGTTTGTTGCCTTGTTGGCTTGTAGGTTTGTTGGTTTGTTGGTTTGTTGGTATGTTGGTCTGTTGGTTATTTGGTTTGTTGGTTTATATTTTTGTTGGTTTGTTGGCTGGTTGGTTTATAGGTTTGTTGGTTTGTTGGCTTGTTCGTTTGTTGGTTTGTTGGTTTGTTGGTTTGTTGGTTTGTTGGCTTGTTGGTTTGTTGGCTTGTTGGTTTGTTGGTTTGTTGGTTTGTTGGCTTGTTGGTTTGTTGGTTTGTTGGCTTGTTGGTTTGTTGGCTTGTTGGTTACTTGGTTTGTTGGTTTGTTGGTTTGTTGGCTTGTTGGTTTGTTGGCTTGTTGGTTTGTTGGTTTGTTGGTTTGTTGGCTTGTTGGCTTGTTGGTTTGTTGGTTTGTTGGTTTGTTGGTTTGTTGGTTTGTTGGTTTGTTGGTTTGTTGGTTTGTTGGTTTGTTTGTTTTTTGCTTTGTTGGTTTATTTGTTTGTTGGTTTGTTGGTTTGTTGGTTTGTTGGTTTGTTGGCTTGTTGGCTTGTTGGCTTGTTGGTTTGTTGGCTTGTTGGTTTGTTGGTTTGTTGGTTTGTTGGTTTGTTGGTTTGTTGGTTTGTTGGTTTGTTGGTTTGTTAGTTTGTTTGTTTTTTGCTTTGTTGGTTTATTTGTTTGTTGGTTTGTTGGCTTGTTGGTTTGTTGGTTTGTTGGTTTGTTGGCTTGTTGGCTTGTTGGCTTGTTGGTTTGTTGGCTTGTTGGCTTGTTGGCTTGTTGGTTTGTTGGCTTGTTGGTTTGTTAGTTTGTTGGCTTTTTGGTTACTTGGTTTGTTGGTTTGTTGGCTTGTTGGCTTGTTGGTTTGTTGCTTTGTTCGTTTGATGGTTTGTTGGTTTGTTGGTTACTTGGTTTGTTGGCTTGTTGGTTTGTTGGTTTGTTGGCTTGTTGGATTGTTGGTTTGTTGGCTTGTTGGCTTGTTGGTTTGTTGGTTTGTTGGTTTGTTTGTTTATTTGTTTGTTGGTTTGTTGGCTTGTTGGTTTGTTGGTTTGTTGGCTTGTTGGCTTGTTGGTTTGTTGGTTTGTTGGTTTGTTGGTTTGTTGGTTTGTTGGTTTGTTGGTTTGTTGGTTTGTTGGCTTGTTAGTTTGTTGGTTTGTTGGCTTGTTGGCTCGTTGGTTTGTTGGTTTGTTGGTTTATTGGTTTGTTGGCTTGTTGGTTTGTTGGTTTGTTGGCTTGTTGGTTTGTTAGTTTGTTGGTTTGTTGGCTTGTTGGCTTGTTGGTTTGTTGGTTTGTTGGCTTGTTGGTTTGTTGGTTTGTTGGCTTGTTGGCTTGTTGCTTTGTTCGTTTGATGGTTTGTTGGTTTGTTGGGTTTTTGGTTTGTTGGTTTTTTGGATTGTTGCTTTGTTGGTTTAATGGTTTGTTGGCTTGTTGGCTTGTTGGTTTGTTGGCTTGATGGTTTGTTAGTTTGTTGGCTTTTTAGTTACTTGGTTTGTTGGTTTGTTGGCTTGTTGGCTTGTTGGTTTGTTGCTTTGTTCGTTTGATGGTTTGTTGGTTTGTTGGTTACTTGGTTTGTTGGTTTGTTGGTTTGTTGGCTTGTCGGTTTGTTGGCTTGTTGGTTTGTTGGTTTGTTGGTTTGTTGCCTTGTTGGCTTGTAGGTTTGTTGGTTTGTTGGTTTGTTGGTATGTTGGTCTGTTGGTTATTTGGTTTGTTGGTTTATATTTTTGTTGGTTTGTTGGCTGGTTGGTTTGTAGGTTTGTTGGTTTGTTGGTTTGTTGGCTTGTTCGTTTGTTGGTTTGTTGGTTTGTTGGCTTGTTGGCTTGTTGGTTTGTTAGTTTTTTGGTTTGTTCGTTTATTTGTTTGTTGGTTTGCTGGCTTGTTGGTTTGTTGGTTTGTTGGTTTGTTGGCTTGTTGGTTTGTTGGTTTGTTGGCTTGTTGGCTTGTTGGTTTGTTGGTTTGTCGGCTTGTTGGCTTGTTGGTTTGTCGGTTAGTTCGTTTGTTGGTTTGTTAGTTTGTTGGTTTGTTGGTTTGTTGGCTTGTTGGCTTGTTGGTTTGTTGGTTTGTTGGCTTGTTGGTTTGTTGGCTTGTTGGTTTGTTGGCTTGTTGGTTTGTTGGTTTGTTGGTTTGTTGGCTTGTTGGTTTGTTGGTTTGTTGGCTTGTTGGTTTGTTGGCTTGTTGGTTACTTGGTTTGTTGGTTTGTTGGTTTGTTGGCTTGTTGGTTTGTTGGCTTGTTGGTTGGTTGGTTTGTTGGTTTGTTGGTTTGTTGGCTTGTTGGCTTGTTGGTTTGTTGGTTTGTTGGTTTCTTGGTTTGTTGGTTTGTTGGTTTGTTGGGTTGTTGGTTTGTTTGTTTTTTGCTTTGTTGGTTTATTTGTTTGTTGGTTTGTTGGCTTGTTGGTTTGTTGGTTTGTTGGTTTGTTGGCTTGTTGGCTTGTTGGCTTGTTGGTTTGTTGGCTTGTTGGTTTGTTGGTTTGTTGGCTTGTTGGTTTGTTGGTTTGTTGGTTTGTTGGTTTGTTGGTTTGTTGGTTTGTTGGCTTGTTGGTTTGTTGGCTTGTTGGCTTTTTGGTTTGTTGGTTTGTTGGTTTTTTGGTTTGTTGGTTTGTTGGTTTGTTGGCTTTTTGGTTACTTGGTTTGTTGGTTTGTTGGTTTGTTGGCTTGTTGGTTTGTTGGCTTGTTGGTTTGTTGGTTTGTTGGTTTGTTGGCTTGTTGGGTTGTTGGTTTGTTGGTTTGTTGGTTTGTTGGTTTGTTGGTTTCTTTGTTTTTTGGTGTGTTGGTTTATTTGTTTGTTGGTTTGTTGGCTTGTTGGTTTGTTGGTTTGTTGGTTTGTTGGTTTGTTGGCTTGTTGGTTTGTTGGTTTGTTGGCTTGTTGGCTTGTTGGTTTGTTGGTTTGTTGGTTTGTTGGCTTGTTGGCTTGTTGGTTTGTTGGTTTGTTGGTTTTTTGGTTTGTTGGTTTGTTGGTTTGTTAGTTTGTTAATTTGTTGGTTTATTTATTTGTTGGTTTGTTGGCTTGTTGGTTTGTTGGTTTGTTGGTTTGTTGGCTTGTTGGTTTGTTGGTTTGTTGGTTTGTTGGCTTGTTGGTTTGTTGGTTTGTTGTCTTGTTGGCTTGTTGGTTTTTCGGTTTGTTGGTTTATTTGTTTGTTGGTTTGTTGGCTTGTTGGTTTGTTGGTTTGTTGGTTTGTTGGTTTGTTGGTTTGTTGGTTTGTTGGCTTGTTGGTTTGTTGGCTTGTTGGCTTTTTGGTTTGTTGGTTTGTTGGTTTTTTGGTTTGTTGGTTTGTTGGTTTGTTGGTTTGTTGGTTTGTTGGTTTGTTGGATTATTTGTTTGTTGGTTTGTTGGTTTATTTGTTTGTTGGCTTGTTGGTTTGTTGGTTTGTTGGTTTGTTCGCTTGTTGGTTTGTTGGCTTGTTGGCTTGTTGCTTTGTTGGTTTGTTGGTTTGTTGGCTTGTTGGCTTGTTGGTTTGTTAGTTTGTTGGCTTTTTGTTTACTTGGTGTGTAGGTTTGTTGGTTTGTTAGCTTGTTGGTTTGTTGGCTTGTTGGTTTGTTGGTTTGTTGGTTTGTTGGTTTGTTGGTTTGTTGGTTTGTTGGCTTGTTGGCGTGTTGGTTTGTTGGTTTGTTGGTTAGTTCGTTTGTTGGTTTGTTAGTTTGTTGGTTTGTTGGCTTGTTGGCTTGTTGGTTTGTTGGCTTGTTGGCTTGTTGCTTTGTTGGTTTGATGGTTTGTTGGCTTGTTGGCTTGTTGCTTTGTTCGTTTGATGGTTTGTTGGTTTGTTGGTTTTTTGGTTTGTTGGTTTTTTGGTTTGTTGCTTTGTTGATTTGTTGGTTTGTTGGCTTGTTGGCTTGCTGGTTTGTTGGTTTGTTGGTTTGTTAGTTTGTTGGCTTTTTGGTTACTTGGTTTGTTGGTTTGTTGGCTTGTTGGCTTGTTGGTTTGTTGCTTTGTTCGTTTGATGGTTTGTTGGTTTGTTGGTTACTTGGTTTGTTGGCTTGTTGGTTTGTTGGTTTGTTGGCTTGTTGGATTGTTGGTTTGTTGGCTTGTGTGCTTGTTGGTTTGTTGGTTTGTTGGTTTGTTTGTTTATTTGTTTGTTGGTTTGTTGGCTTGTTGGTTTGTTGGTTTGTTGGCTTGTTGGCTTGTTGGTTTGTTGGTTTGTTGGTTTGTTGGTTTGTTGGTTTGTTGGTTTGTTGGTTTGTTGGTTTGTTGGTTTGTTGGTTTGTTGGCTTGTTAGTTTGTTGGTTTGTTGGCTTGTTGGCTCGTTGGTTTGTTGGTTTGTTGGTTTATTGGTTTGTTGGCATGTTGGTTTGTTGGTTTGTTGGCTTGTTGGTTTGTTAGTTTGTTGGTTTGTTGGCTTGTTGGCTTGTTGGTTTGTTGGTTTGTTGGCTTGTTGGTTAGTTGGTTTGTTGGCTTGTTGGCTTGTTGCTTTGTTCGTTTGATGGTTTGTTGGTTTGTTGGGTTTTTGGTTTGTTGGTTTTTTGGATTGTTGCTTTGTTGGTTTAATGGTTTGTTGGCTTGTTGGCTTGTTGGTTTGTTGGCTTGATGGTTTGTTAGTTTGTTGGCTTTTTAGTTACTTGGTTTGTTGGTTTGTTGGCTTGTTGGCTTGTTGGGTTGTTGCTTTGTTCGTTTGATGGTTTGTTGGTTTGTTGGTTACTTGGTTTGTTGGTTTGTTGGTTTGTTGGCTTGTCGGTTTGTTGGCTTGTTGGTTTGTTGGTTTGTTGGTTTGTTGCCTTGTTGGCTTGTAGGTTTGTTGGTTTGTTGGTTTGTTGGTATGTTGGTCTGTTGGTTATTTGGTTTGTTGGTTTATATTTTTGTTGGTTTGTTGGCTGGTTGGTTTATAGGTTTGTTGGTTTGTTGGTTTGTTGGCTTGTTCGTTTGTTGGTTTGTTGGTTTGTTGGCTTGTTGGCTTGTTGGTTTGTTGGTTTTTTGGTTTTTTGGTTTGTTCGTTTATTTGTTTGTTGGTTTGCTGGCTTGTTGGTTTGTTGGTTTGTTGGTTTGTTGGTTTGTTGGCTTGTTGGTTTGTTGGGTTGTTGGTTTGTTGGCTTGTTGGCTTGTTGGTTTGTTGGTTTGTTGGCTTGTTGGCTTGTTGGTTTGTCGGTTAGTTCGTTTGTTGGTTTGTTAGTTTGTTGGTTTGTTGGTTTGTTGGATTGTTGGTTATTTGGTTTGTTGGTTTATATTTTTGTTGGTTTGTTGGCTGGTTGGTTTATAGGTTTGTTGGTTTGTTGGTTTGTTGGCTTGTTCGTTTGTTGGTTTGTTGGTTTGTTGGCTTGTTGGCTTGTTGGTTTGTTGGTTTTTTGGTTTTTTGGTTTGTTCGTTTATTTGTTTGTTGGTTTGCTGGCTTGTTGGTTTGTTGGTTTGTTGGTTTGTTGGTTTGTTGGCTTGTTGGTTTGTTGGGTTGTTGGTTTGTTGGCTTGTTGGCTTGTTGGTTTGTTGGTTTGTTGGCTGGTTGGTTTATAGGTTTGTTGCTTTGTTCGTTTGATGGTTTGTTGGTTTGTTGGTTACTTGGTTTGTTGGTTTGTTGGTTTGTTGGCTTGTCGGTTTGTTGGCTTGTTGGTTTGTTGGTTTGTTGGTTTGTTGCCTTGTTGGCTTGTAGGTTTGTTGGTTTGTTGGTTTGTTGGTATGTTGGTCTGTTGGTTATTTGGTTTGTTGGTTTATATTTTTGTTGGTTTGTTGGCTGGTTGGTTTATAGGTTTGTTGGTTTGTTGGCTTGTTCGTTTGTTGGTTTGTTGGTTTGTTGGTTTGTTGGTTTGTTGGTTTGTTGGCTTGTTGGTTTGTTGGGTTGTTGGTTTGTTGGCTTGTTGGCTTGTTGGTTTGTTGGTTTGTTGGCTTGTTGGCTTGTTGGTTTGTCGGTTAGTTCGTTTGTTGGTTTGTTAGTTTGTTGGTTTGTTGGTTTGTTGGATTGTTGGCTTGTTGGTTTGTTGGTTTGTTGGCTTGTTGGTTTGTTGGCTTGTTGGTTTGTTGGCTTGTTGGTTTGTTGGTTTGTTGGTTTGTTGGCTTGTTGGTTTGTTGGTTTGTTGGCTTGTTGGTTTGTTGGCTTGTTGGTTACTTGGTTTGTTGGTTTGTTGGTTTGTTGGCTTGTCGGTTTGTTGGCTTGTTGGTTTGTTGGTTTGTTGGTTTGTTGCCTTGTTGGCTTGTAGGTTTGTTGGTTTGTTGGTTTGTTGGTATGTTGGTCTGTTGGTTATTTGGTTTGTTGGTTTATATTTTTGTTGGTTTGTTGGCTGGTTGGTTTATAGGTTTGTTGGTTTGTTGGCTTGTTCGTTTGTTGGTTTGTTGGTTTGTTGGTTTGTTGGTTTGTTGGTTTGTTGGCTTGTTGGTTTGTTGGGTTGTTGGTTTGTTGGCTTGTTGGCTTGTTGGTTTGTTGGTTTGTTGGCTTGTTGGCTTGTTGGTTTGTCGGTTAGTTCGTTTGTTGGTTTGTTAGTTTGTTGGTTTGTTGGTTTGTTGGATTGTTGGCTTGTTGGTTTGTTGGTTTGTTGGCTTGTTGGTTTGTTGGCTTGTTGGTTTGTTGGCTTGTTGGTTTGTTGGTTTGTTGGTTTGTTGGCTTGTTGGTTTGTTGGTTTGTTGGCTTGTTGGTTTGTTGGCTTGTTGGTTACTTGGTTTGTTGGTTTGTTGGTTTGTTGGCTTGTTGGTTTGTTGGCTTGTTGGTTTGTTGGTTTGTTGGTTTGTTGGCTTGTTGGCTTGTTGGTTTGTTGGTTTGTTGGTTTGTTGGTTTGTTGGTTTGTTGGTTTGTTGGTTTGTTGGTTTGTTGGTTTGTTTGTTTTTTGCTTTGTTGGTTTATTTGTTTGTTGGTTTGTTGGTTTGTTGGTTTGTTGGTTTGTTGGCTTGTTGGCTTGTTGGCTTGTTGGTTTGTTGGCTTGTTGGCTTGTTGGTTTGTTGGTTTGTTGGTTTGTTGGTTTGTTGGTTTGTTGGTTTGTTGGTTTGTTAGTTTGTTTGTTTTTTGCTTTGTTGGTTTATTTGTTTGTTGGTTTGTTGGCTTGTTGGTTTGTTGGTTTGTTGGTTTGTTGGCTTGTTGGCTTGTTGGCTTGTTGGTTTGTTGGCTTGTTGGTTTGTTGGTTTGTTGGCTTGTTGGTTTGTTGCTTTATTGGTTTGTTGGTTTGTTGGCTTGTTGGCTTGTTGGTTAGTTAGTTTGTTGGCTTTTTGGTTACTTGGTTTGTTGGTTTGTTGGTTTGTTGGCTTGTTGGTTTGTTGGCTTGTTGGTTTGTTGGTTTGTTGGTTTGTTGGCTTGTTGGGTTGTTGGTTTGTTGGTTTGTTGGTTTGTTGGTTTGTTGGTTTCTTTGTTTTTTGGTGTGTTGGTTTATTTGTTTGTTGGTTTGTTGGCTTGTTGGTTTGTTGGTTTGTTGGTTTGTTGGCTTGTTGGTTTGTTGGTTTGTTGGCTTGTTGGCTTGTTGGTTTGTTGGTTTGTTGGTTTGTTGGCTTGTTGGTTTGTTGGTTTGTTGGTTTTTTGGTTTGTTGGTTTGTTGGTTTGTTAGTTTGTTGGTTTGTTGGTTTACTTATTTGTTGGTTTGTTGGCTTGTTGGTTTGTTGGTTTGTTGGTTTGTTGGCTTGTTGGTTTGTTGGTTTGTTGGCTTGTTGGCTTGTTGGTTTTTCGGTTTGTTGGTTTATTTGTTTGTTGGTTTGTTGGCTTGTTGGTTTGTTGGTTTGTTGGTTTGTCGGTTTGTTGGTTTGTTGGCTTGTTGGTTTGTTGGCTTGTTGGCTTTTTGGTTTGTTGGTTTGTTGGTTTTTTGGTTTGTTGGTTTGTTGGTTTGTTGGTTTGTTGGTTTGTTGGTTTGTTGGATTATTTGTTTGTTGGTTTGTTGGTTTATTTGTTTGTTGGCTTGTTGGTTTGTTGGTTTGTTGGTTTGTTGGCTTGTTGGTTTGTTGGCTTGTTGGCTTGTTGCTTTGTTGGTTTGTTGGTTTGTTGGCTTGTTGGCTTGTTGGGTTGTTAGTTTGTTGGCTTTTTGTTTACTTGGTTTGTAGGTTTGTTGGTTTGTTAGCTTGTTGGTTTGTTGGCTTGTTGGTTTGTTGGTTTGTTGGTTTGTTGGCTTGTTGGCTTGTTGGTTTGTTGGTTTGTTGGCTTGTTGGTTTGTTGGTTTGTTGGCTTGTTGGTTTGTTGGTTTGTTGGTTTGTTGGTTTGTTGGTTTGTTGGTTTGTTGGCTTGTTGGCGTGTTGGTTTGTTGGTTTGTTGGTTAGTTCGTTTGTTGGTTTGTTAGTTTGTTGGTTTGTTGGCTTGTTGGCTTGTTGGTTTGTTGGCTTGTTGGCTTGTTGCTTTGTTGGTTTGATGGTTTGTTGGCTTGTTGGCTTGTTGCTTTGTTCGTTTGATGGTTTGTTGGTTTGTTGGTTTTTTGGTTTGTTGGTTTTTTGGTTTGTTGCTTTGTTGATTTGTTGGTTTGTTGGCTTGTTGGCTTGTTGGTTTGTTGGTTTGTTGGTTTGTTAGTTTGTTGGCTTTTTGGTTACTTGGTTTGTTGGTTTGTTGGCTTGTTGGCTTGTTGGTTTGTTGCTTTGTTCGTTTGATGGTTTGTTGGTTTGTTGGTTACTTGGTTTGTTGGCTTGTTGGTTTGTTGGTTTGTTGGCTTGTTGGATTGTTGGTTTGTTGGCTTGTGTGCTTGTTGGTTTGTTGGTTTGTTGGTTTGTTTGTTTATTTGTTTGTTGGTTTGTTGGCTTGTTGGTTTGTTGGTTTGTTGGCTTGTTGGCTTGTTGGTTTGTTGGTTTGTTGGTTTGTTGGTTTGTTGGTTTATTGGTTTGTTGGTTTGTTGGTTTGTTGGTTTCTTTGTTTTTTGGTGTGTTGGTTTATTTGTTTGTTGGCTTGTTGGCTTGTTGGTTTGTTGGTTTGTTGGTTTGTTAGTTTGTTGGTTTGTTGGTTTACTTATTTGTTGGTTTGTTGGCTTGTTGGTTTGTTGGTTTGTTGGTTTGTTGGCTTGTTGGTTTGTTGGCTTGTTGGCTTGTTGGTTTTTCGGTTTGTTGGTTTATTTGTTTGTTGGTTTGTTGGCTTGTTGGTTTGTTGGTTTGTTGGTTTGTCGGTTTGTTGGTTTGTTGGCTTGTTGGTTTGTTGGCTTGTTGGCTTTTTGGTTTGTTGGTTTGTTGGTTTTTTGGTTTGTTGGTTTGTTGGTTTGTTGGTTTGTTGGTTTGTTGGTTTGTTGGTTTGTTGGATTATTTGTTTGTTGGTTTGTTGGTTTATTTGTTTGTTGGCTTGTTGGTTTGTTGGTTTGTTGGTTTGTTGGCTTGTTGGTTTGTTGGCTTGTTGGCTTGTTGCTTTGTTGGTTTGTTGGTTTGTTGGCTTGTTGGCTTGTTGGGTTGTTAGTTTGTTGGCTTTTTGGTTTGTTGGTTTGTTGGTTTTTTGGTTTGTTGGTTTGTTGGTTTGTTGGATTATTTGTTTGTTGGTTTGTTGGTTTATTTGTTTGTTGGCTTGTTGGTTTGTTAGCTTGTTGGTTTGTTGGCTTGTTGGTTTGTTGGTTTGTTGGTTTGTTGGCTTGTTGGCTTGTTGGTTTGTTGGTTTGTTGGCTTGTTGGTTTGTTGGTTTGTTGGCTTGTTGGTTTGTTGGTTTGTTGGTTTGTTGGTTTGTTGGTTTGTTGGTTTGTTGGCTTGTTGGCGTGTTGGTTTGTTGGTTTGTTGGTTAGTTCGTTTGTTGGTTTGTTAGTTTGTTGGTTTGTTGGCTTGTTGGCTTGTTGGTTTGTTGGCTTGTTGGCTTGTTGCTTTGTTGGTTTGATGGTTTGTTGGCTTGTTGGCTTGTTGCTTTGTTCGTTTGATGGTTTGTTGGTTTGTTGGTTTTTTGGTTTGTTGGTTTTTTGGTTTGTTGCTTTGTTGATTTGTTGGTTTGTTGGCTTGTTGGCTTGTTGGTTTGTTGGTTTGTTGGTTTGTTAGTTTGTTGGCTTTTTGGTTACTTGGTTTGTTGGTTTGTTGGCTTGTTGGCTTGTTGGTTTGTTGCTTTGTTCGTTTGATGGTTTGTTGGTTTGTTGGTTACTTGGTTTGTTGGCTTGTTGGTTTGTTGGTTTGTTGGCTTGTTGGATTGTTGGTTTGTTGGCTTGTGTGCTTGTTGGTTTGTTGGTTTGTTGGTTTGTTTGTTTATTTGTTTGTTGGTTTGTTGGCTTGTTGGTTTGTTGGTATGTTGGCTTGTTGGCTTGTTGGTTTGTTGGTTTGTTGGTTTGTTGGTTTGTTGGTTTATTGGTTTGTTGGTTTGTTGGTTTGTTGGTTTGTTGGCTTGTTAGTTTGTTGGTTTGTTGGCTTGTTGGCTCGTTGGTTTGTTGGTTTGTTGGTTTATTGGTTTGTTGGCTTGTTGGTTTGTTGGTTTGTTGGCTTGTTGGTTTGTTAGTTTGTTGGTTTGTTGGCTTGTTGGCTTGTTGGTTTGTTGGTTTGTTGGCTTGTTGGTTAGTTGGTTTGTTGGCTTGTTGGCTTGTTGCTTTGTTCGTTTGATGGTTTGTTGGTTTGTTGGGTTTTTGGTTTGTTGGTTTTTTGGATTGTTGCTTTGTTGGTTTAATGGTTTGTTGGCTTGTTGGCTTGTTGGTTTGTTGGCTTGATGGTTTGTTAGTTTGTTGGCTTTTTAGTTACTTGGTTTGTTGGTTTGTTGGCTTGTTGGCTTGTTGGTTTGTTGCTTTGTTCGTTTGATGGTTTGTTGGTTTGTTGGTTACTTGGTTTGTTGGTTTGTTGGTTTGTTGGCTTGTCGGTTTGTTGGCTTGTTGGTTTGTTGGTTTGTTGGTTTGTTGCCTTGTTGGCTTGTAGGTTTGTTGATTTGTTGGTTTGTTGGTATGTTGGTCTGTTGGTTATTTGGTTTGTTGGTTTATATTTTTGTTGGTTTGTTGGCTGGTTGGTTTATAGGTTTGTTGGTTTGTTGGTTTGTTGGCTTGTTCGTTTGTTGGTTTGTTGGTTTGTTGGCTTGTTGGCTTGTTGGTTTGTTGGTTTTTTGGTTTTTTGGTTTGTTCGTTTATTTGTTTGTTGGTTTGCTGGCTTGTTGGTTTGTTGGTTTGTTGGTTTGTTGGTTTGTTGGCTTGTTGGTTTGTTGGGTTGTTTGTTTGTTGGCTTGTTGGTTTGGTGGTTTGTTGGCTTGTTGGTTTGTCGGTTAGTTCGTTTGTTGGTTTGTTAGTTTGTTGGTTTGTTGGTTTGTTGGATTGTTGGCTTGTTGGTTTGTTGGTTTGTTGGCTTGTTGGTTTGTTGGCTTGTTGGTTTGTTGGCTTGTTGGTTTGTTGGTTTGTTGGTTTGTTGGCTTGTTGGTTTGTTGGTTTGTTGGCTTGTTGGTTTGTTGGCTTGTTGGTTACTTGGTTTGTTGGCTTGTTGGTTTGTTGGCTTGTTGGTTTGTTGGTTTGTTGGTTTGTTGGCTTGTTGGCTTGTTGGTTTGTTGGTTTGTTGGTTTGTTGGTTTGTTGGTTTGTTGGTTTGTTGGTTTGTTGGTTTGTTTGTTTTTTGCTTTGTTGGTTTATTTGTTTGTTGGTTTGTTGGTTTGTTGGTTTGTTGGTTTGTTGGCTTCTTGGCTTGTTGGCTTGTTGGTTTGTTGGCTTGTTGGTTTGTTGGTTTGTTGGCTTGTTGGTTTGTTGCTTTGTTGGTTTGTTGGTTTGTTGGCTTGTTGGCTTGTTGGTTTGTTAGTTTGTTGGCTTTTTGGTTACTTGGTTTGTTGGTTTGTTGGTTTGTTGGCTTGTTGGTTTGTTGGTTTGTTGGCTTGTTGGTTTGTTGGTTTGTTGGTTTGTTGGCTTGTTGGGTTGTTGGTTTGTTGGTTTGTTGGTTTGTTGGTTTGTTGGTTTCTTTGTTTTTTGGTGTGTTGGTTTATTTGTTTGTTGGTTTGTTGGCTTGTTGGTTTGTTGGTTTGTTGGTTTGTTGGCTTGTTGGCTTGTTGGTTTGTTGGTTTGTTGGCTTGTTGGCTTGTTGGTTTGTTGGTTTGTTGGTTTGTTGGCTTGTTGGTTTGTTGGTTTGTTGGTTTTTTGGTTTGTTGGTTTGTTGGTTTGTTAGTTTGTTGGTTTGTTGGCTTATTTGTTTGTTGGTTTGTTGGCTTGTTGGTTTGTTGGTTTGTTGGTTTGTTGGTTTATTTGTTTGTTGGTTTGTTGGCTTGTTGGTTTGTCGGTTTGTTGGTTTGTTGGCTTGTTGGTTTGTTGGTTTGTTGGTTTATTTGTTTGTTGGTTTGTTGGCTTGTTGGTTTGTTGGTTTGTTGGTTTGTTGGTTTATTTGTTTGTTGGTTTGTTGGCTTGTTGGTTTGTCGGTTTGTTGGTTTGTTGGTTTGTTGGCTTGTTCGTTTGTTGGTTTGTTGGCTTGTTGGCTTGTTGGTTTATTGGTTTTTTGGTTTGTTCGTTTATTTGTTTGTTGGTTTGCTGGCTTGTTGGTTTGTTGGTTTGTTGGTTTGTTGGTTTGTTGGCTTGTTGGTTTGTTGGTTTGTTGGTTTGTTGGCTTGTTGGCTTGTTGGTTTGTTGGTTTGTTGGCTTGTTGGCTTGTTGGTTTGTCGGTTAGTTCGTTTGTTGGTTTGTTAGTTTGTTGGTTTGTTGGTTTGTTGGCTTGTTGGCTTGTTGGTTTGTTGGTTTGTTGGCTTGTTGGTTTGTTGGCTTGTTGGTTTGTTGGCTTGTTGGTTTGTTGGTTTGTTGGTTTGTTGGCTTGTTGGTTTGTTGGTTTGTTGGCTTGTTGGTTTGTTGGCTTGTTGGTTACTTGGTTTGTTGGTTTGTTGGTTTGTTGGCTTGTTGGTTTGTTGGCTTGTTGGTTGGTTGGTTTGTTGGTTTGTTGGCTTGTTGGCTTGTTGGTTTGTTGGTTTGTTGGTTTGTTGGTTTGTTGGTTTGTTGGTTTGTTGATTTGTTGGTTTGTTTGTTTTTTGCTTTGTTGGTTTATTTGTTTGTTGGTTTGTTGGCTTGTTGGTTTGTTGGTTTGTTGGCTTGTTGGCTTGTTGGTTTGTTGGCTTGTTGGTTTGTTGGTTTGTTGGCTTGTTGGTTTGTTGCTTTGTTGGTTTGTTGGTTTGTTGGCTTGTTGGCTTGTTGGTTTGTTAGTTTGTTGGCTTTTTGGTTACTTGGTTTGTTGGTTTGTTGGTTTGTTGGCTTGTTGGTTTGTTGGCTTGTTGGTTTGTTGGTTTGTTGGTTTGTTGGCTTGTTGGGTTGTTGGTTTGTTGGTTTGTTGGTTTGTTGGCTTGTTGGTTTGTTGGTTTGTTGGCTTGTTGGCTTGTTGGTTTGTTGGTTTGTTGGTTTGTTGGCTTGTTGGTTTGTTGGTTAGTTGGTTTTTTGGTTTGTTGGTTTGTTGGTTTGTTAGTTTGTTGGTTTGTTGGTTTATTTGTTTGTTGGTTTGTTGGCTTGTTGGTTTGTTGGTTTGTTGGTTTGTTGGCTTGTTGGTTTGTTGGTTTGTTGGCTTGTTGGCTTGTTGGTTTTTCGGTTTGTTGGTTTATTTGTTTGTTGGTTTGTTGGCTTGTTGGTTTGTTGGTTTGTTGGTTTGTTGGTTTGTTGGTTTGTTGGCTTGTTGGTTTGTTGGCTTGTTGGCTTGTTGGTTTTTTGGTTTGTTGGTTTTTTGGTTTGTCGGTTTGTTGGTTTGTTGGTTTGTTGGTTTGTTGGTTTGTTGGATTATTTGTTTGTTGGTTTATTGGTTTATTTGTTTGTTGGCTTGTTGGTTTGTTGGTTTGTTGGTTTGTTGGCTTGTTGGTTTGTTGGCTTGTTGGCTTGTTGCTTTGTTGGTTTGTTGGTTTGTTGGCTTGTTGGCTTGTTGGTTTGTTAGTTTGTTGGCGTTTTGTTTACTTGGTTTGTAGGTTTGTTGGTTTGTTAGCTTGTTGGTTTGTTGGCTTGTTGGTTTGTTGGTTTGTTGGTTTGTTGGTTTGTTAGTTTGTTGGTTTGTTGGCTTGTTGGCTTGTTGGTTTGTTGGCTTGTTGGCTTGTTGCTTTGTTGGTTTGATGGTTTGTTGGCTTGTTGGCTTGTTGCTTTGTTCGTTTGATGGTTTGTTGGTTTGTTGGTTTTTTGGTTTGTTGGTTTTTTGGTTTTTTGCTTTGTTGATTTGTTGGTTTGTTGGCATGTTGGCTTGTTGGTTTGTTGGTTTGTTGGTTTGTTAGTTTGTTGGCTTTTTGGTTACTTGGTTTGTTGGTTTGTTGGCTTGTTGGCTTGTTGGTTTGTTGCTTTGTTCGTTTGATGGTTTGTTGGTTTGTTGGTTACTTGGTTTGTTGGATTGTTGGTTTGTTGGTTTGTTGGCTTGTTGGATTGTTGGTTTGTTGGCTTGTTGGCTTGT
Organism: Atherix ibis; assembly: GCA_958298945.1. Taxonomy (NCBI): domain Eukaryota; kingdom Metazoa; phylum Arthropoda; class Insecta; order Diptera; family Athericidae; genus Atherix; species Atherix ibis. Next base: position 62,765,928 of record OY282608.1, on the reverse strand, counting down.
TGGTTTGTTGGTTTGTTGGTTTGTTTGTTTATTTGTTTGTTGGTTTGTTGGCTTGTTGGTTTGTTGGTTTGTTGGCTTGTTGGCTTGTTGGTTTGTTGGTTTGTTGGTTTGTTGGTTTGTTGGTTTGTTGGTTTGTTGGTTTGTTGGTTTGTTGGTTTGTTGGCTTGTTAGTTTGTTGGTTTGTTGGCTTGTTGGCTCGTTGGTTTGTTGGTTTGTTGGTTTATTGGTTTGTTGGCTTGTTGGTTTGTTGGTTTGTTGGCTTGTTGGTTTGTTAGTTTGTTGGCTTGTTGGCTTGTTGCTTTGTTCGTTTGATGGTTTGTTGGTTTGTTGGGTTTTTGGTTTGTTGGTTTTTTGGATTGTTGCTTTGTTGGTTTAATGGTTTGTTGGCTTGTTGGCTTGTTGGTTTGTTGGCTTGATGGTTTGTTAGTTTGTTGGCTTTTTAGTTACTTGATTTGTTGGTTTGTTGGCTTGTTGGTTTGTTGCTTTGTTCGTTTGATGGTTTGTTGGTTTGTTGGTTACTTGGTTTGTTGGTTTGTTGGTTTGTTGGCTTGTCGGTTTGTTGGCTTGTTGGTTTGTTGGTTTGTTGGTTTGTTGCCTTGTTGGCTTGTAGGTTTGTTGGTTTGTTGGTTTGTTGGTATGTTGGTCTGTTGGTTATTTGGTTTGTTGGTTTATATTTTTGTTGGTTTGTTGGCTGGTTGGTTTGTAGGTTTGTTGGTTTGTTGGTTTGTTGGCTTGTTCGTTTGTTGGTTTGTTGGTTTGTTGGCTTGTTGGCTTGTTGGTTTGTTGGTTTTTTGGTTTTTTGGTTTGTTCGTTTATTTGTTTGTTGGTTTGCTGGCTTGTTGGTTTGTTGGTTTGTTGGTTTGTTGGTTTGTTGGCTTGTTGGTTTGTTGGTTTGTCGGTTTGTTGGCTTGTTGGCTTGTTGGTTTGTTGGTTTGTTGGCTTGTTGGCTTGTTGGTTTGTCGGTTAGTTCATTTGTTGGTTTGTTAGTTTGTTGGTTTGTTGGTTTGTTGGATTGTTGGCTTGTTGGTTTGTTGGTTTGTTGGCTTGTTGGTTTGTTGGCTTGTTGGTTTGTTGGCTTGTTGGTTTGTTGGTTTGTTGGTTTGTTGGCTTGTTGCTTTGTTGGTTTGTTGGCTTGTTGGTTTGTTGGCTTGTTGGTTACTTGGTTTGTTGGTTTGTTGGTTTGTTGGCTTGTTGGTTTGTTGGCTTGTTGATTTGTTGGTTTGTTGGTTTGTTGGCTTGTTGGCTTGTTGGTTTGTTGGTTTGTTGGTTTGTTGGTTTGTTGGTTTGTTGGTTTGTTTGTTTGTTTGTTTTTTGCTTTGTTGGTTTATTTGTTTGTTGGTTTGTTGGTTTGTTGGTTTGTTGGTTTGTTGGCTTGTTGGCTTGTTGGCTTGTTGGCTTGTTGGTTTGTTGGCTTGTTGGTTTGTTGGTTTGTTGGCTTGTTGGTTTGTTGCTTTGTTGGTTTGTTGGTTTGTTGGCTTGTTGGCTTGTTGGTTTGTTAGTTTGTTGGCTTTTTGGTTACTTGGTTTGTTGGTTTGTTGGTTTGTTGGCTTGTTGGTTTGTTGGCTTGTTGGTTTGTTGGTTTGTTGGTTTGTTGGCTTGTTGGGTTGTTGGTTTGTTGGTTTGTTGGTTTGTTGGTTTGTTGGTTTCTTTGTTTTTTGGTGTGTTGGTTTATTTGTTTGTTGGTTTGTTGGCTTGTTGGTTTGTTGGTTTGTTGGTTTGTTGGCTTGTTGGTTTGTTGGTTTGTTGGCTTGTTGGCTTGTTGGTTTGTTGGTTTGTTGGTTTGTTGGCTTGTTGGTTTGTTGGTTTGTTGGTTTTTTGGTTTGTTGGTTTGTTGGTGTGTTAGTTTGTTGGTTTGTTGGTTTATTTGTTTGTTGGTTTGTTGGCTTGTTGGTTTGTTGGTTTGTTGGTTTGTTGGCTTGTTGGTTTGTTGGTTTGTTGGCTTGTTGGCTTGTTGGTTTTTTGGTTTGTTGGTTTAATTGTTTGTTGGTTTGTTGGCTTGTTGGTTTGTTGGTTTGTTGGTTTGTTGGTTTGTTGGTTTGTTGGCTTGTTGGTTTGTTGGCTTGTTGGCTTGTTGGCTTGTTGGTTTGTTGGTTTTTTGGTTTGTTGGTTTGTTGGTTTGTTGGTTTGTTGGTTTGTTGGTTTGTTGGTGTATTTGTTTGTTGGTTTGTTGGTTTATTTGTTTGTTGGCTTGTTGGTTTGTTGGTTTGTTGGTTTGTTGGCTTGTTGGTTTGTTGGCTTGTTGGCTTGTTGCTTTGTTGGTTTGTTGGTTTGTTGGCTTGTTGGTTTGTTGGTTTGTTGGCTTGTTGGCTTGTTGGTTTTTCGGTTTGTTGGTTTATTTGTTTGTTGGTTTGTTGGCTTGTTGGTTTGTTGGTTTGTTGGTTTGTTGGTTTGTTGGTTTGTTGGCTTGTTGGTTTGTTGGCTTGTTGGCTTGTTGGTTTGTTGGTTTGTTGGTTTTTTGGTTTGTCGGTTTGTTGGTTTGTTGGTTTGTTGGTTTGTTGGTTTGTTGGATTATTTGTTTGTTGGTTTGTTGGTTTATTTGTTTGTTGGCTTGTTGGTTTGTTGATTTGTTGGTTTGTTGGCTTGTTGGTTTGTTGGCTTGTTGGCTTGTTGCTTTGTTGGTTTGTTGGTTTGTTGGCTTGTTGGCTTGTTGGTTTGTTAGTTTGTTGGCTTTTTGTTTACTTGGTTTGTAGGTTTGTTGGTTTGTTAGCTTGTTGGTTTGTTGGCTTGTTGGTTTGTTGGTTTGTTGGTTTGTTGGTTTGTTGGTTTGTTAGTTTGTTGGTTTGTTGGCTTGTTGGCTTGTTGGTTTGTTGGCTTGTTGGCTTGTTGCTTTGTTGGTTTGATGGTTTGTTGGCTTGTTGACTTGTTGCTTTGTTCGTTTGATGGTTTGTTGGTTTGTTGGTTTTTTGGTTTGTTGGTTTTTTGGTTTGTTGCTTTGTTGATTTGTTGGTTTGTTGGCTTGTTGGCTTGTTGGTTTGTTGGTTTGTTGGTTTGTTAGTTTGTTGGCTTTTTGGTTACTTGGTTTGTTGGTTTGTTGGCTTGTTGGCTTGTTGGCTTGTTGGTTTGTTGGTTTGTTGGTTTGTTTGTTTATTTGTTTGTTGGTTTGTTGGCTTGTTAGTTTGTTGGTTTGTTGGCTTGTTGGTTTGTTGGCTTGTTAGTTTGTTGGTTTGTTGGCTTGTTGGCTCGTTGGTTTGTTGGTTTGTTGGTTTATTGGTTTGTTGGTTTGTTGGTTTGTTGGTTTGTTGGTTTGTTGGCTTGTTAGTTTGTTGGTTTGTTGGCTTGTTGGCTCGTTGGTTTGTTGGTTTGTTGGTTTATTGGTTTGTTGGCTTGTTGGTTTATTGGTTTGTTGGATTATTGGTTTGTTAGTTTGTTGGCTTGTTGGCTTGTTGCTTTGTTCGTTAGATGGTTTGTTGGTTTGTTGGGTTTTTGGTTTGTTGGTTTTTTGGATTGTTGCTTTGTTGGTTTAATGGTTTGTTGGCTTGTTGATTTGTTGGTTTGTTGGTTTGTTGGCTTGTTGGCTTGTTGGTTTGTTGGTTTGTTGGTTTGTTGGTTTGTTGGTTTGTTGGTTTGTTGGTTTGTTGGTTTGTTTGTTTTTTGCTTTGTTGGTTTGTTGGCTTGTTGATTTGTTGGTTTGTTGGCTTGTTGGCTTGTTGGTTTGTTGGTTTGTTGGCTTGTTGGTTTGTTGGTTTGTTGGTTTGTTGGTTTGTTGGTTTGTTGGTTTGTTGGTTTGTTGGTTTGTTGGCTTGTTAGTTTGTTGGTTTGTTGGCTTGTTGGCTCGTTGGTTTGTTGGTTTGTTGGTTTATTGGTTTGTTGGCTTGTTGGTTTGTTGGTTTGTTGGCTTGTTGGTTTGTTAGTTTGTTGGCTTGTTGGCTTGTTGCTTTGTTCGTTTGATGGTTTGTTGGTTTGTTGGGTTTTTGGTTTGTTGGTTTTTTGGATTGTTGCTTTGTTGGTTTAATGGTTTGTTGGCTTGTTGGCTTGTTGGTTTGTTGGCTTGATGGTTTGTTAGTTTGTTGGCTTTTTAGTTACTTGGTTTGTTGGTTTGTTGGCTTGTTGGCTTGTTGGTTTGTTGCTTTGTTCGTTTGATGGTTTGTTGGTTTGTTGGTTACTTGGTTTGTTGGTTTGTTGGTTTGTTGGCTTGTCGGTTTGTTGGCTTGTTGGTTTGTTGGTTTGTTGGTTTGTTGCCTTGTTGGCTTGTAGGTTTGTTGGTTTGTTGGTTTGTTGGTATGTTGGTCTGTTGGTTATTTGGTTTGTTGGTTTATATTTTTGTTGGTTTGTTGGCTGGTTGGTTTGTAGGTTTGTTGGTTTGTTGGTTTGTTGGCTTGTTCGTTTGTTGGTTTGTTGGTTTGTTGGCTTGTTGGCTTGTTGGTTTGTTGGTTTTTTGGTTTTTTGGTTTGTTCGTTTATTTGTTTGTTGGTTTGCTGGCTTGTTGGTTTGTTGGTTTGTTGGTTTGTTGGTTTGTTGGCTTGTTGGTTTGTTGGTTTGTTGGTTTGTTGGCTTGTTGGCTTGTTGGTTTGTTGGTTTGTTGGCTTGTTGGCTTGTTGGTTTGTCGGTTAGTTCATTTGTTGGTTTGTTAGTTTGTTGGTTTGTTGGTTTGTTGGATTGTTGGCTTGTTGGTTTGTTGGCTTGTTGGTTTGTTGGCTTGTTGGTTTGTTGGCTTGTTGGTTTGTTGGTTTGTTGGTTTGTTGGTTTGTTGGCTTGTTGGTTTGTTGGTTTGTTGGCTTGTTGGTTTGTTGGCTTGTTGGTTACTTGGTTTGTTGGTTTGTTGGTTTGTTGGCTTGTTGGTTTGTTGGCTTGTTGATTTGTTGGTTTGTTGGTTTGTTGGCTTGTTGGCTTGTTGGTTTGTTGGTTTGTTGGTTTGTTGGTTTGTTGGTTTGTTGGTTTGTTGGTTTGTTTGTTTTTTGCTTTGTTGGTTTATTTGTTTGTTGGTTTGTTGGTTTGTTGGCTTGTTGGCTTGTTGGCTTGTTGGTTTGTTGGCTTGTTGGTTTGTTGGTTTGTTGGCTTGTTGGTTTGTTGCTTTGTTGGTTTGTTGGTTTGTTGGCTTGTTGGCTTGTTGGTTTGTTAGTTTGTTGGCTTTTTGGTTACTTGGTTTGTTGGTTTGTTGGCTTGTTGGTTTGTTGGCTTGTTGGTTTGTTGGTTTGTTGGTTTGTTGGCTTGTTGGGTTGTTGGTTTGTTGGTTTGTTGGTTTGTTGGTTTGTTGGTTTGTTGGTTTCTTTGTTTTTTGGTGTGTTGGTTTATTTGTTTGTTGGTTTGTTGGCTTGTTGGTTTCTTGGTTTGTTGGTTTGTTGGCTTGTTGGTTTGTTGGTTTGTTGGCTTGTTGGCTTGTTGGTTTGTTGGTTTGTTGGTTTGTTGGCTTGTTGGTTTGTTGGTTTGTTGGTTTTTTGGTTTGTTGGTTTGTTGGTTTGTTAGTTTGTTGGTTTGTTGGTTTATTTGTTTGTTGGTTTGTTGGCTTGTTGGTTTGTTGGTTTGTTGGTTTGTTGGCTTGTTGGTTTGTTGGTTTGTTGGCTTGTTGGCTTGTTGGTTTTTTGGTTTGTTGGTTTAATTGTTTGTTGGTTTGTTGGCTTGTTGGTTTGTTGGTTTGTTGGTTTGTTGGTTTGTTGGTTTGTTGGCTTGTTGGTTTGTTGGCTTGTTGGCTTGTTGGCTTGTTGGTTTGTTGGTTTTTTGGTTTGTTAGTTTGTTGGCTTTTTGTTTACTTGGTTTGTAGGTTTGTTGGTTTGTTGGCTTGTTGGTTTGTTGGCTTGTTGGTTTGTTGGTTTGTTGGTTTGTTGGCTTGTTGGCTTGTTGGTTTGTTGGTTTGTTGGCTTGTTGGTTTGTTGGTTTGTTGGCTTGTTGGTTTGTTGGTTTGTTGGTTTGTTGGTTTGTTGGTTTGTTGGTTTCTTGGCTTGTTGGCGTGTTGGTTTGTTGGTTTGTTGGTTAGTTCGTTTGTTGGTTTGTTAGTTTGTTGGTTTGTTGGCTTGTTGGCTTGTTGGTTTGTTGGCTTGTTGGCTTGTTGGTTTGTTGGTTTGATGGTTTGTTGGCTTGTTGGCTTGTTGGTTTGTTAGTTTGTTGGCTTTTTGGTTACTTGGTTTGTTGGTTTGTTGGTTTGTTGGCTTGTTGGTTTGTTGGCTTGTTGGTTTGTTTGTTTTGTTGCCTTGTTGGCTTGTTGGTTTGTTGGTTTGTTGGCTTGTTGGTTTGTTGGTTTGTTGGTTTGTTGGTTTGTTGGTTTGTTAGTTTGTTGGCTTGTTGGCTTGGTGGCGTTTGGTTTGTTGGCTTGTTGGTTTGTTAGTTTGTTGGTTTGTTGGCTTGTTAGCTTGTTGGTTTGTTGGTTTGTTGGTTTGTTGGTTTGTTGGTTTTTTGGTTTGTTGGTTTGTTGGTTTGTTGGTTTGTTGGCTTGTTGGCTTGTTGGTTTGTTGATTTGTTGTTTGTTGGCTTGTTGGCTTGTTGGTTTGTTGGTTTGTTGGTTACTTGGTTTGTTGGTTTGTTGGTTTATTGGCTTGTTGGTTTGTTGGCTTGTTGGTTTGTTGGTTTGTTGGTTTGTTGGCTTGTTGGTTTGTTGGTTTGTTGGTTTGTTGGCTTGTTGGTTTGTTAGTTTGTTGGTTTGTTGATTTGTTGGTTTATTTGTTTGCTGGTTTGTTGGTTTGTAGGTTTGTTGGTTTGTTGGTTTGTTGGTTTGTTGGTTTGTTGGTTTGTTGGTTTGTTCGTTTGTTGCTTTGTTGGTTAATTGGTTTGTTGGTTTGTGGTTTGTTGGTTTGTTGGTTTGTTGGTTTGTTGGTTTGTTGGTTTATTTGTTTGTTGGTTTGTTGGTTTGTTGGTTTGTTGGTTTGTTGGTTTGTTGGTTTATTTGTTTGTTGGTTTGTTGGCTTGTTGGTTTGTCGGTTTGTTGGTTTGTTGGCTTGTTGGTGTGTTGGTTTGTTGGCTTGTTGGCTTGTTGGTTTGTTGGTTTGTTGGCTTGTTGGTTTGTTAGTTTGTTGGTTTGTTGGCTTGTTGGTTTCTTGGTTTGTTGGCTTGTTGGTTACTTAGTTTGTTGGTTTGTTGGTTTGTTTGTTTGTTGTCTTGTTGGTTTGTTGGTTAGTTCGTTTGTTGGTTTGTTAGTTTGTTGAGTTGTTGGCTTGTTAGCTTGTTGGTTTGTTTTTTTTTGGTTTGTTGGTTTGTTGGTTTGTTGGTTTGTTGGTTTATTTGTTTGTTGGTTTGTTGGCTTGTTGGTTTGTTGCTTTGTTGGTTTGTTGGCTTGTTGGTTTGTTGGTTTGTTAGTTTGTTGCCTTGTTGGCTTGTTGCTTTGTTGGTTTGTTGGTTTGTTGGCTTGTTGGCTTGTTGGTTTGTTGGTTTGTTGGTTTGTTGGTTTGGTGGTTTGTTGGTTTGTTGGTTTGTTGGTTTGTTGGTTTGGTGGTTTGTTGGTTTTTTGGTTTGTTGGTTTCTTGGTTTGTTGGCTTGTTGGTTGGTTGGTTTGTTGGCTTGTTGGCTTGTTGGTTTGTCGGTTTGTTGGCTTGTTGGTTACTTAGTTTGTTGGTTTGTTGGTTTGTTGGTTTGTTGGTTTGTAGGCTTGTTGGCTTGTTGGCATGTTGGTTTGTTGGTTTGTTGGTTTGTTGGCTTTTTGGCTTGTTGGTTTGTTGGTTTGTTGGTTTGTTAGCTTGTTGGTTTGTTGGTTTGCTGGTTTGTTGGCTTGTTGGTTTGTTGGTTTGTTGGTTTGTTGGCTTGTATGTTTGTTGGTTTGTTGGCTTGTTGGTTTGTTGGTTTGTTGGCTTGTTGGCTTGTTGCTTTGTTCGTTTGATGGTTTGTTGGTTTGTTGGTTTTTTGGTTTGTTGGTTTTTTGGTTTATTGCTTTGTTGATTTGTTGGTTTGTTGGCTTGTTGGCTTGTTGGTTTGTTGGCTTTTTGTATACTTGGTTTGTTGGTTTGTTGGCTTGTTGGCTTGTTGGTTTGTTGCTTTGTTCGCTTGATGGTTTGTTGGTTTGTTGGTTACTTGGTTTGTTCGCTTGTTGGTTTGTTGGTTTGTTGGCTTGTTGGATTGTTGGTTTGTTGGCTTGTTGGCTTGTTGGTTTGTTGATTTGTTGGTTTGTTGGTTTATTTGTTTTTTGGTTTGTTGGCTTGTTGGTTTGTTGGTTTGTTGGTTTGTTGGTTTGTTGGTTTGTTGGTTTGTTGGTTTGTTGGTTTGTTGGCTTGTTAGTTTGTTGGTTTGTTGGCTTGTTGGCTTGTTGGTTTGTTGGTTTGTTGGTTTGTTGGTTTGTTGGTTTGTTGGTTTGTTGGCTTGTTGGTTTGTTGGTTTTTTGGCTTGTTGGTTTGTTGGTTTGTTGGTTTGTTGGCTTGTTGGCTTGTTGGTTTGTTGGTTTGTTGGCTTGTTGGTTTGTTGGTTTGATGGCTTGTTGGCTTCTTGCTTTGTTCGTTTGATGGTTTATTGGTTTGTTGGTTTTTTGGTTTGTTGGTTTTTTGGATTGTTGCTTTGTTGGTTTAATGGTTTGTTGGCTTGTTGGCTTGTTGGTTTGTTGGCTTGATGGTTTGTTAGTTTGTTGGCTTTTTGGTTACTTGGTTTGTTGGTTTGTTGGCTTGTTGGCTTGTTGGTTTGTTACTTTGTTCGTTTGATGGTTTGTTGGTTTGTTGGTTACTTGGTTTGTTGGTTTGTTAGTTTGTTGGCTTGTTGGCTTGTTTGCTTGTTGGTTTGTTGGCTTGTTGGTTTGTTGGTTTGTTGGCTTGTTGGCTTGTTGCTTTGTTGGTTTGTTGGTTTGTTGGCTTGTTGGCTTGTTGGTTTGTTAGTTTGTTGGCTTTTTGGTTACTTGGTTTGTTGGTTTGTTGGTTTGTTGGCTTGTTGGTTTGTTGGCTTGTTGGTTTGCTGGTTTGTTGGTTTGTTGGCTTGTTGGGTTGTTGGTTTGTTGGTTTGTTGGTTTGTTGGTTTGTTGGTTTCTTTGTTTTTTGGTGTGTTGGTTTATTTGTTTGTTGGTTTGTTGGCTTGTTGGTTTGTTGGTTTATTGGCTTGTTGGTTTGTTGGTTTGTTGGCTTGTTGGCTTGTTGGCTTGTTGGTTTGTTGGTTTGTTGGTTTGTTGGCTTGTTGGTTTGTTGGTTTGTTGGTTTTTTGGTTTGTTGGTTTGTTGGTTTGTTAGTTTGTTGGTTTGTTGGTTTGTTGGTTTATTTGTTTGTTGGTTTGTTGGCTTGTTGGTTTGTTGGTTTGTTGGTTTGTTGGCTTGTTGGTTTGTTGGTTTGTTGGCTTGTTGGCTTGTTGGTTTTTTGGTTTGTTGGTTTATTTGTTTGTTGGTTTGTTGGCTTGTTGGTTTGTTGGTTTGTTGGTTTGTTGGTTTGTTGGTTTGTTGGCTTGTTGGTTTGTTGGCTTGTTGGCTTGTTGGTTTGTTGGTTTGTTGGTTTTTTGGTTTGTTGGTTTGTTGGTTTGTTGGTTTGTTGGTTTGTTGGTTTGTTGGTTTATTTGTTTGTTGGTTTGTTGGTTTATTTGTTTGTTGGCTTGTTGGTTTGTTGGTTTGTTGGTTTGTTGGCTTGTTGGTTTGTTGGCTTGTTGGCTTGTTGTTTTGTTGGTTTGTTGGTTTGTTGGCTTGTTGGCTTGTTGGTTTGTTAGTTTGTTGGCTTTTTGTTTAGTTGGTTTGTAGGTTTGTTGGTTTGTTGGCTTGTTGGTTTGTTGGCTTGTTGGTTTGTTGGTTTGTTGGTTTGTTGGCTTGTTGGCTTGTTGGTTTGTTGGTTTGTTGGCTTGTTGGTTTGTTGGTTTGTTGGCTTGTTGGTTTGTTGGTTTGTTGGTTTGTTGGTTTGTTGGTTTGTTGGTTTGTTGGCTTGTTGGTTTGTTGGCTTGTTGGCTTGTTGCTTTGTTGGTTTGATGGTTTGTTGGCTTGTTGGCTTGTTGGTTTGTTAGTTTGTTGGCTTTTTGGTTACTTGGTTTGTTGGTTTGTTGGCTAGTTGGTTTGTTGGCTTGTTGGTTTGTTTGTTTTGTTGCCTTGTTGGCTTGTTGGTTTGTTGGTTTGTTAGCTTGTTGGTTTGTTGGTTTGTTGGTTTGTTGGTTTGTTGGTTTGTTGGCTTGTTGGCGTGTTGGTTTGTTGGTTTGTTGGCTTGTTGGTTTGTTAGTTTGTTGGTTTGTTGGCTTGTTGGCTTGTTGGTTTGTTGGTTTGTTGGTTTGTTGGTTTGTTGGTTTTTTAGTTTGTTGGTTTGTTGGTTTGTTGGTTTGTTGGCTTGTTGGTTTGTTGGTTTATTGGCTTGTTGGTTTGTTGGCTTGTTGGTTTGTTGGTTTGTTGGTTTGTTGGCTTGTTGGTTTGTTGGTTTGTTGGCTTGTTGGCTTGCTGGCTTGTTGGCTTGTTGGTTTGTTGGTTTGTTGGTTTGTTGGTTTGTTGATTTGTTGGTTTATTTGTTTGCTGATTTGTTGGTTTGTTGGTTTGGTGGTTTGTTGGTTTGTTGGCTTGTTGGCGTGTTGGTTTGTTGGTTTGTTGGCTTGTTGGTTTGTTAGTTTGTTGGTTTGTTGGCTTGTTGGCTTGTTGGTTTATTTGTTTGTTGGTTTGTTAGTTTGGTGGTTTGTTGGCTTGTTAGCTTGTTGGTTTGTTGTTTTTTTGGTTTGTTGGTTTGTTGGTTTGTTGTTTTGTTGGTTTATTTGTTTGTTGGTTTGTTGGCTTGTTGGTTTGTTGGTTTGTTGGTTTGTTGGCTTGTTGGTTTGTTGGTTTATTAGTTTGTTGGCTTGTTGGCTTGTTGTTTTGTTGGTTTGTTGGTTTGTTGGCTTGTTGGCTTGTTGGTTTGTTAGTTTGTTGGCTTTTTGGTTACTTGGTTTGTTGGTTTGTTGGTTTGTTGGCTTGTTGGCTTGTTGGTTTGTTGGTTTGTTGGCTTGTTGGTTTGTTGGTTTGTTAGTTTGTTGGCTTGTTGGCTTGTTGTTTTGTTGGTTTGTTGGTTTGTTGGCTTGTTGGCTTGTTGGTTTGTTAGTTTGTTGGCTTTTTGGTTACTTGGTTTGTTGGTTTGTTGGTTTGTTGGTTTGTTGGCTTGTTGGTTTGTTGGTTTGTTGGTTTGTTGGTTTGGTGGTTTGTTGATTTTTTGGTTTGTTGGTTTGTTGGTTTGTTGGCTTGTTGGTTGATTGGTTTGTTGGCTTGTTGGCTTGTTGGTTTGTTGGTTTGTTGGCTTGTTGGTTACTTAGTTTGTTGGTTTGTTGGTTTGTTGGTTTGTTGGTTTGTTGGTTTGTTGGTTTGTTGGCTTGTTGGCTTGTTGGTTTGTTGGTTTGTTGGTTTGTCGGCTTTTTGGCTTGTTGGTTTGTTGGTTTGTTGGTTTGTTAGCTTGTTGGTTTGTTGGTTTATTGGTTTGTTGGCTTGTTGGTTTGTTGGTTTGTTGGTTTGTTGGGTTGTTGGCTTGTTGGTTTGTTGGTTTGTTGGCTTGTTGGTTTGTTGGTTTGTTGGCTTGTTGGCTTGTTGCTTTGTTCGTTTGATGGTTTGTTGGTTTGTTGGTTTTTTGGTTTGTTGGTTTTTTGGTTTATTGCTTTGTTGATTTGTTGGTTTGTTGGCTTGTTGGCTTGTTGGTTTGTTGGCTTGTTGGTTTGTTAGTTTGTTGGCTTTTTGGTTACTTGGTTTGTTGGTTTGTTGGCTTGTTGGCTTGTTGGTTTGTTGCTTTGTTCGTTTGATGGTTTGTTGGTTTGTTGGTTACTTGGTTTGTTGGTTTGTTGGCTTGTTGGATTGTTGGTTTGTTGGCTTGTTGGCTTGTTGGTTTGTTGGTTTCTTGGTTTGTTGGTTTATTTGTTTGTTGGTTTGTTGGCTTGTTGGTTTGTTGGTTTGATGGCTTGTTGGCTTGTTGGTTTGTTGGTTTGTTGGTTTGTTGGTTTGTTGATTTGTTGGTTTGTTGGTTTGTTGGTTTGTTGGCTTGTTAGTTTGTTGGTTTGTTGGCTTGTTGGCTTGTTGGTTTGTTGGTTTGTTGGTTTGTTGGTTTGTTGGCTTGTTGGTTTGTTGGTTTGTTGGCTTGTTGGTTTGTTGGTTTGTTGGTTTGTTGGCTTGTTGGCTTGTTGGTTTGTTGGTTTGTTGGCTTGTTGGTTTGTTGGTTTGTTGGCTTGTTGGCTTGTTGCTTTGTTCGTTTGATGGTTTATTGGTTTGTTGGTTTTTTGGTTTGTTGGTTTTTTGGATTGTTGCTTTGTTGGTTTAATGGTTTGTTGGCTTGTTGGCTTGGTGGTTTGTTGGCTTGATGGTTTGTTAGTTTGTTGGCTTTTTGGTTACTTGGTTTGTTGGTTTGTTGGCTTGTTGGCTTGTTGGTTTGTTACTTTGTTCGTTTGATGGTTTGTTGGTTTGTTGGTTACTTGGTTTGTTGGTTTGTTGGTTTGTTGGCTTGTTGGTTTGTTGGCTTGTTGGTTTGTTGGTTTGTTGGTTTGTTGGCTTGTTGGCTTGTTGGCTTGTTGGTTTGTTGGTTTGTTGGTTTGTTGGTATGTTGGTTTGTTGGTTTTTTGGTTTGTTGGTTTATATTTTTGTTGGTTTGTTGGCTTGTTGGTTTGTAGGTTTGTTGGTTTGTTGGTTTGTTGGCTTGTTCGTTTGTTGGTTTGTTGGTTTGTTGGCTTGTTGGCTTGTTGGTTCGTTGGTTTTTTGGTTTGTTCGTTTATTTGTTTGTTGGTTTGTTGGCTTGTTGGTTTGTTGGTTTGTTGGTTTGTTGGTTTGTTGGTTTGTTGGTTTGTTGGTTTGTTGGTTTGTTGGCTTGTTGGCTTGTTGGCTTGTTGGTTTGTTGGTTTGTTGGCTTGTTGGCTTGTTGGTTTGTTGGTTAGTTCGTTTGTTGGTTTGTTAGTTTGTTGGTTTGTTGGTTTGTTGGCTTGTTGGGTTGTTGGTTTGTTGGTTTGTTGGTTTGTTTATTTGTTGGCTTGTTGGTTTGTTGGCTTGTTGGTTTGTTGGTTTGTTGGTTTGTTGGCTTGTTGGTTTGTTGGTTTGTTGGCTTGTTGGTTTGTTGGTTTGTTGGTTCGTTGGTTTGTTGGTTTGTTGGCTTGTTGGCGTGTTGGTTTGTTGGTTTGTTGGCTTGTTGGTTTGTTGGTTTGTTGGTTTGTTGGTTTGTTAGTTTGTTGGTTTGTACGCTTGTTGGCTTGTTGGTTTGTTGGTTTGTTGGCTTGTTGCTTTGTTGGTTTGATGGTTTGTTGGCTTGTTGGCTTGTTGGTTTGTTAGTTTGTTGGCTTTTTGGTTACTTGGTTTGTTGGTTTGTTGGCTTGTTGGTTTGTTGGTTTGTTGGTTTGTTGGTTTGTTGGTTTGTTGGCTTATTGGCGTGTTGGTTTGTTGGTTTGTTGGCTTGTTGGTTTGTTAGTTTGTTGGTTTGTTGGCTTGTTGGCTTGTTGGTTTGTTGGTTTGTTGGTTTGTTGGTTTGTTTGTTTGTTGGTTTGTTGGTTTGTTGGTTTTTTGGTTTGTTGGTTTGTTGGTTTGTTGGTTTGTTGGCTTGTTGGCTTGTTGGTTTGTTGATTTGTTGGTTTGTTGGCTTGTTGACTTGTTGGTTTGTTGGTTTGTTGGTTACTTGGTTTGTTGGTTTGTTGGTTTATTGGCTTGTTGGTTTGTTGGCTTGTTGGTTTGTTGGTTTGTTGTCTTGTTGGTTTGTTGGTTAGTTCGTTTGTTGGTTTGTTAGTTTGGTGGTTTGTTGGCTTGTTAGCTTGTTGGTTTGTTGTTTTTTTGGTTTGTTGGTTTGTTGGTTTGTTGTTTTGTTGGTTTATTTGTTTGTTGGTTTGTTGGCTTGTTGGTTTGTTGGTTTGTTGGTTTGTTGGCTTGTTGGTTTGTTGGTTTGTTAGTTTGTTGCCTTGTTGGCTTGTTGTTTTGTTGGTTTAATGGTTTGTTGGCTTGTTGGCTTGTTGGTTTGTTAGTTTGTTGGCTTTTTGGTTACTTGGTTTGTTGGTTTGTTGGTTTGTTGGCTTGTTGGCTTGTTGGTTTGTTGGTTTGTTGGTTTGTTGGTTTGGTGGTTTGTTGGTTTGTTGGTTTGTTGGTTTGTTGGTTTGTTGGCTTGTTGGTTGATTGGTTTGTTGGCTTGTTGGTTTGTTGGTTTGTTAGTTTGTTGGCTTGTTGGCTTGTTGTTTTGTTGGTTTGTTAGTTTGTTGGCTTTTTGGTTACTTGGTTTGTTGGTTTGTTGGTTTGTTGGCTTGTTGGCTTGTTGGTTTGTTGGTTTGTTGGTTTGTTGGTTTGGTGGTTTGTTGGTTTTTTGGTTTGTTGGTTTGTTGGTTTGTTGGCTTGTTGGTTGATTGGTATGTTGGCTTGTTGGCTTGTTGGTTTGTTGGTTTGTTGGCTTGTTGGTTACTTAGTTTGTTGGTTTGTTGGTTTGTTGGTTTGTTGGTTTGTTGGCTTGTTGGCTTGTTGGTTTGTTGGTTTGTTGGTTTGTTGGCTTTTTGGCTTGTTGGTTTGTTGGTTTGTTGGTTTGTTAGCTTGTTGGTTTGTTGGTTTGTTGGTTTGTTGGCTTGTTGGTTTGTTGGTTTGTTGGTTTGTTGGCTTGTTGCTTTGTTCGTTTGATGGTTTGTTGGTTTGTTGGTTTTTTGGTTTGTTGGTTTTTTGGTTTATTGCTTTGTTGATTTGTTGGTTTGTTGGCTTGTTGGCTTGTTGGTTTGTTGGCTTGTTGGTTTGTTAGTTTGTTGGCTTTTTGGTTACTTGGTTTGTTGGTTTGTTGGCTTGTTGGCTTGTTGGTTTGTTGCTTTGTTCGTTTGATGGTTTGTTGGTATGTTGGTTACTTGGTTTGTTGGCTTGTTGGTTTGTTGGTTTGTTGGCTTGTTGGATTGTTGGTTTGTTGGCTTGTTGGCTTGTTGGTTTGTTGGTTTTTTGGTTTGTTGGTTTATTTGTTTGTTGGTTTGTTGGCTTGTTGGTTTGTTGGTTTGTTGGCTTGTTGGCTTGTTGGTTTGTTGGTTTGTTGGTTTGTTGGTTTGTTGATTTGTTGGTTTGTTGGTTTGTTGGTTTGTTGGTTTGTTAGTTTGTTGGTTTGTTAGTTTGGTGGTTTGTTGGCTTGTTAGCTTGTTGGTTTGTTGTTTTTTTGGTTTGTTGGTTTGTTGGTTTGTTGTTTTGTTGGTTTATTTGTTTGTTGGTTTGTTGGCTTGTTGGTTTGTTGGTTTGTTGGTTTGTTGGCTTGTTGGTTTGTTAGTTTGTTAGTTTGTTGGCTTGTTGGCTTGTTGTTTTGTTGGTTTGTTGGTTTGTTGGCTTGTTGGCTTGTTGGTTTGTTAGTTTGTTGGTTTGTTGTTTTTTTGGTTTGTTGGTTTGTTGGTTTGTTGTTTTGTTGGTTTATTTGTTTGTTGGTTTGTTGGCTTGTTGATTTGTTGGTTTGTTGGTTTGTTGGCTTGTTGGTTTGTTGGTTTGTTAGTTTGTTGGCTTGTTGGCTTGTTGTTTTGTTGGTTTGTTGGTTTGTTGGCTTGTTGGCTTGTTGGTTTGTTAGTTTGTTGGCTTTTTGGTTACTTGGTTTGTTGGTTTGTTGGTTTGTTGGCTTGTTGGCTTGTTGGTTTGTTGGTTTGTTGGTTTGTTGGTTTGGTGGTTTGTTGGTTTTTTGGTTTGTTGGTTTGTTGGTTTGTTGGCTTGTTGGTTGATTGGTTTGTTGGCTTGTTGGCTTGTTGGTTTGTTGGTTTGTTGGCTTGTTGGTTACTTAGTTTGTTGGTTTGTTGGTTTGTTGGTTTGTTGGTTTGTTGGCTTGTTGGCTTGTTGGTTTGTTGGTTTGTTGGTTTGTTGGCTTTTTGGCTTGTTAGTTTGTTGGTTTGTTGGTTTGTTAGCTTGTTGGTTTGTTGGTTTGTTGGTTTGTTGGCTTGTTGGTTTGTTGGTTTGTTGGTTTGTTGGCTTGTTGGTTTGTTAGTTTGTTGGCTTGTTGGTTTGTTGGTTTGTTGGTTTGTTGGTTTGGTGGTTTGTTGGTTTTTTGGTTTGTTGGTTTGTTGGTTTGTTGGCTTGTTGGTTGATTGGTTTGTTGGCTTGTTGGTGTGTTGGTTTGTTAGTTTGTTGGCTTGTTGGCTTGTTGTTTTGTTGGTTTGTTAGTTTGTTGGCTTTTTGGTTACTTGGTTTGTTGGTTTGTTGGTTTGTTGGCTTGTTGGCTTGTTGGTTTGTTGGTTTGTTGGTTTGTTGGTTTGGTGGTTTGTTGGTTTTTTGGTTTGTTGGTTTGTTGGTTTGTTGGCTTGTTGGTTGATTGGTTTGTTGGCTTGTTGGCTTGTTGGTTTGTTGGTTTGTTGGCTTGTTGGTTACTTAGTTTGTTGGTTTGTTGGTTTGTTGGTTTGTTGGTTTGTTGGCTTGTTGGCTTGTTGGTTTGTTGGTTTGTTGGTTTGTTGGCTTTTTGGCTTGTTGGTTTGTTGGTTTGTTGGTTTGTTAGCTTGTTGGTTTGTTGGTTTGTTGGTTTGTTGGCTTGTTGGTTTGTTGGTTTGTTGGTTTGTTGGCTTGTTGCTTTGTTCGTTTGATGGTTTGTTGGTTTGTTGGTTTTTTGGTTTGTTGGTTTTTTGGTTTATTGCTTTGTTGATTTGTTGGTTTGTTGGCTTGTTGGCTTGTTGGTTTGTTGGCTTGTTGGTTTGTTAGTTTGTTGGCTTTTTGGTTACTTGGTTTGTTGGTTTGTTGGCTTGTTGGCTTGTTGGTTTGTTGCTTTGTTCGTTTGATGGTTTGTTGGTATGTTGGTTACTTGGTTTGTTGGCTTGTTGGTTTGTTGGTTTGTTGGCTTGTTGGATTGTTGGTTTGTTGGCTTGTTGGCTTGTTGGTTTGTTGGTTTTTTGGTTTGTTGGTTTATTTGTTTGTTGGTTTGTTGGCTTGTTGGTTTGTTGGTTTGTTGGCTTGTTGGCTTGTTGGTTTGTTGGTTTGTTGGTTTGTTGGTTTGTTGATTTGTTGGTTTGTTGGTTTGTTGGTTTGTTGGTTTGTTAGTTTGTTGGTTTGTTAGTTTGGTGGTTTGTTGGCTTGTTAGCTTGTTGGTTTGTTGTTTTTTTGGTTTGTTGGTTTGTTGGTTTGTTGTTTTGTTGGTTTATTTGTTTGTTGGTTTGTTGGCTTGTTGGTTTGTTGGTTTGTTGGTTTGTTGGCTTGTTGGTTTGTTAGTTTGTTAGTTTGTTGGCTTGTTGGCTTGTTGTTTTGTTGGTTTGTTGGTTTGTTGGCTTGTTGGCTTGTTGGTTTGTTAGTTTGTTGGTTTGTTGTTTTTTTGGTTTGTTGGTTTGTTGGTTTGTTGTTTTGTTGGTTTATTTGTTTGTTGGTTTGTTGGCTTGTTGATTTGTTGGTTTGTTGGTTTGTTGGCTTGTTGGTTTGTTGGTTTGTTAGTTTGTTGGCTTGTTGGCTTGTTGTTTTGTTGGTTTGTTGGTTTGTTGGCTTGTTGGCTTGTTGGTTTGTTAGTTTGTTGGCTTTTTGGTTACTTGGTTTGTTGGTTTGTTGGTTTGTTGGCTTGTTGGCTTGTTGGTTTGTTGGTTTGTTGGTTTGTTGGTTTGGTGGTTTGTTGGTTTTTTGGTTTGTTGGTTTGTTGGTTTGTTGGCTTGTTGGTTGATTGGTTTGTTGGCTTGTTGGCTTGTTGGTTTGTTGGTTTGTTGGCTTGTTGGTTACTTAGTTTGTTGGTTTGTTGGTTTGTTGGTTTGTTGGTTTGTTGGCTTGTTGGCTTGTTGGTTTGTTGGTTTGTTGGTTTGTTGGCTTTTTGGCTTGTTAGTTTGTTGGTTTGTTGGTTTGTTAGCTTGTTGGTTTGTTGGTTTGTTGGTTTGTTGGCTTGTTGGTTTGTTGGTTTGTTGGTTTGTTGGCTTGTTGGTTTGTTAGTTTGTTGGCTTGTTGGTTTGTTGGTTTGTTGGCTTGTTGGCTTGTTGCTTTGTTCGTTTGATGGTTTGTTGGTTTGTTGGTTTTTTGGTTTGTTGGTTTTGTGGTTTATTGCTTTGTTGATTTGTTGGTTTGTTGGCTTGTTGGCTTGTTGGTTTGTTGGCTTGTTGGTTTGTTAGTTTGTTGGCTTTTTGGTTACTTGGTTTGTTGGTTTGTTGGCTTGTTGGCTTGTTGGTTTGTTGCTTTGTTCGTTTGATGGTTTGTTGGTTTGTTGGTTACTTGGTTTGTTGGCTTGTTGGTTTGTTGGTTTGTTGGCTTGTTGTATTGTTGGTTTGTTGGCTTGTTGGCTTGTTGGTTTGTTCGTTTGTTGGTTTGTTGGTTTATTTGTTTGTTGGTTTGTTGGCTTGTTGGTTTGTTGGTTTGTTGGCTTGTTGGCTTGTTGGTTTGTTGGTTTGTTGGTTTGTTGGTTTGTTGATTTGTTGATTTGTTGATTTGTTGGTTTGTTGGTTTGTTGGTTTGTTGGCTTGTTAGTTTGTTGGTTTGTTGGCTTGTTGGCTTGTTGGTTTGTTGGTTTGTTGGTTTGTTCGTTTGTTGGTTTGTTGGCTTGTTGGTTTGTTGGTTTGTTGGTTTGTTGGTTTTTTGGTTTGTTGGTTTGTTGGTTTGTTGGTTTGTTGGCTTGTTGGCTTGTGGGTTTGTTGATTTGTTGGTTTGTTGGCTTGTTGGCTTGTTGGTTTGTTGGTTTGTTGGTTACTTGGTTTGTTGGTTTGTTGGTTTATTGGCTTGTTGGTTTGTTGGTTTGTTGGTTTGTTGGTTTGTTGGTTTGTTGGTTTTTTGGTTTGTTGGTTTGTTGGTTTGTTGGTTTGTTGGCTTGTTGGCTTGTTGGTTTGTTGATTTGTTGGTTTGTTGGCTTGTTGGCTTGTTGGTTTGTTGGTTTGTTGGTTACTTGGTTTGTTAGTTTGTTGGTTTATTGGCTTGTTGGTTTGTTGGCTTGTTGGTTTGTTGGTTTGTTGTCTTGTTGGTTTGTTGGTTAGTTCGTTTGTTGGTTTGTTAGTTTGGTGGTTTGTTGGCTTGTTAGCTTGTTGGTTTGTTGTTTTTTTGGTTTGTTGGTTTGTTGGTTTGTTGTTTTGTTGGTTTATTTGTTTGTTGGTTTGTTGGCTTGTTGGTTTGTTGGTTTGTTGGTTTGTTGGCTTGTTGGTTTGTTGGTTTGTTAGATTGTTGGCTTGTTGGCTTGTTGTTTTGTTGGTTTGTTGGTTTGTTGGCTTGTTGGCTTGTTGGTTTGTTAGTTTGTTGGCTTTTTGGTTACTTGGTTTGTTGGTTTGTTGGTTTGTTGGCTTGTTGGCTTGTTGGTTTGTTGGTTTGTTGGTTTGTTGGTTTGGTGGTTTGTTGGTTTTTTGGTTTGTTGGTTTGTTGGTTTGTTGGCTTGTTGGTTGATTGGTTTGTTGGCTTGTTGGCTTGTTGGTTTGTTGGTTTGTTGGCTTGTTGGTTACTTAGTTTGTTGGTTTGTTGGTTTGTTGGTTTGTTGGCTTGTTGGCTTGTTGGTTTGTTGGTTTGTTGGTTTGTTGGCTTTTTGGCTTGTTGGTTTGTTGGTTTGTTGGTTTGTTAGCTTGTTGGTTTGTTGGTTTGTTGGTTTGTTGGCTTGTTGGTTTGTTGGTTTGTTGGTTTGTTGGCTTGTTGGTTTGTTGGTTTGTTGGCTTGTTGGTTTGTTGGTTTGTTGGCTTGTTGGCTTGTTGCTTTGTTCGTTTGATGGTTTGTTGGTTTGTCGGTTTTTTGGTTTGTTGGTTTTTTGGTTTATTGCTTTGTTGATTTGTTGGTTTGTTGGCTTGTTGGCTTGTTGGTTTGTTGGCTTGTTGGTTTGTTAGTTTGTTGGCTTTTTGGTTACTTGGTTTGTTGGTTTTTTGGCTTGTTGGCTTGTTGGTTTGTTGCTTTGTTCGTTTGATGGTTTGTTGGTATGTTGGTTACTTGGTTTGTTGGCTTGTTGGTTTGTTGGTTTGTTGGCTTGTTGGATTGTTGGTTTGTTGGCTTGTTGGCTTGTTGGTTTGTTGGTTTTTTGGTTTGTTGGTTTATTTGTTTGTTGGTTTGTTGGCTTGTTGGTTTGTTGGTTTGTTGGCTTGTTGGCTTGTTGGTTTGTTGGTTTGTTGGTTTGTTGGTTTGTTGATTTGTTGGTTTGTTGGTTTGTTGGTTTGTTGGTTTGTTAGTTTGTTGGTTTGTTAGTTTGGTGGTTTGTTGGCTTGTTAGCTTGTTGGTTTGTTGTTTTTTTGGTTTGTTGGTTTGTTGTTGTGTTGGTTTATTTGTTTGTTGGTTTGTTGGCTTGTTGGTTTGTTGGTTTGTTGGTTTGTTGGCTTGTTGGTTTGTTGGTTTGTTAGTTTGTTGGCTTGTTGGCTTGTTGTTTTGTTGGTTTGTTGGTTTGTTGGCTTGTTGGCTTGTTGGTTTGTTAGTTTGTTGGTTTGTTGTTTTTTTGGTTTGTTGGTTTGTTGGTTTGTTGTTTTGTTGGTTTATTTGTTTGTTGGTTTGTTGGCTTGTTGGTTTGTTGGTTTGTTGGTATGTTGGCTTGTTGGTTTGTTGGTTTGTTAGTTTGTTGGCTTGTTGGCTTGTTGTTTTGTTGGTTTGTTGGTTTGTTGGCTTGTTGGCTTGTTGGTTTGTTAGTTTGTTGGCTTTTTGGTTACTTGGTTTGTTGGTTTGTTGGTTTGTTGGCTTGTTGGCTTGTTGGTTTGTTGGTTTGTTGGTTTGTTGGTTTGGTGGTTTGTTGGTTTTTTGGTTTGTTGGTTTGTTGGTTTGTTGGCTTGTTGGTTGATTGGTTTGTTGGCTTGTTGGCTTGTTGGTTTGTTGGTTTGTTGGCTTGTTGGTTACTTAGTTTGTTGGTTTGTTGGTTTGTTGGTTTGTTGGCTTGTTGGCTTGTTGGTTTGTTGGTTTGTTGGTTTGTTGGCTTTTTGGCTTGTTGGTTTGTTGGTTTGTTGGTTTGTTAGCTTGTTGGTTTGTTGGTTTGTTGGTTTGTTGGCTTGTTGGTTTGTTGGTTTGTTGGTTTGTTGGCTTGTTGGTTTGTTGGTTTGTTGGCTTGTTGGTTTGTTGGTTTGTTGGCTTGTTGGCTTTTTGCTTTGTTCGTTTGATGGTTTGTTGGTTTGTTGGTTTTTTGGTTTGTTGGTTTTGTGGTTTATTGCTTTGTTGATTTGTTGGTTTGTTGGCTTGTTGGCTTGTTGGTTTGTTGGCTTGTTGGTTTGTTAGTTTGTTGGCTTTTTGGTTACTTGGTTTGTTGGTTTGTTGGCTTGTTGGCTTGTTGGTTTGTTGCTTTGTTCGTTTGATGGTTTGTTGGTTTGTTGGTTACTTGGTTTGTTGGCTTGTTGGTTTGTTGGTTTGTTGGCTTGTTGGATTGTTGGTTTGTTGGCTTGTTGGCTTGTTGGTTTGTTCGTTTGTTGGTTTGTTGGTTTATTTGTTTGTTGGTTTGTTGGCTTGTTGGTTTGTTGGTTTGTTGGCTTGTTGGCTTGTTGGTTTGTTGGTTTGTTGGTTTGTTGGTTTGTTGATTTGTTGGTTTGTTGGTTTGTTGGTTTGTTGGCTTGTTAGTTTGTTGGTTTGTTGGCTTGTTGGCTTGTTGGTTTGTTGGTTTGTTGGTTTGTTGGTTTGTTGGCTTGTTGGTTTGTTGGTTTGTTGGCTTGTTGGTTTGTTGGTTTGTTGGTTTGTTGGTTTGTTGGTTTGTTGGTTTTTTGGTTTGTTGGTTTGTTGGTTTGTTGGTTTGTTGGCTTGTTGGCTTGTGGGTTTGTTGATTTGTTGGTTTGTTGGCTTGTTGGCTTGTTGGTTTGTTGGTTTGTTGGTTACTTGGTTTGTTGGTTTGTTGGTTTATTGGCTTGTTGGTTTGTTGGCTTGTTGGTTTGTTGGTTTGTTGTCTTGTTGGTTTGTTGGTTAGTTCGTTTGTTGGTTTGTTAGTTTGGTGGTTTGTTGGCTTGTTAGCTTGTTGGTTTGTTGTTTTTTTGGTTTGTTGGTTTGTTGGTTTGTTGTTTTGTTCGTTTATTTGTTTGTTGGTTTGTTGGCTTGTTGGTTTGTTGGTTTGTTGGTTTGTTGGCTTGTTGGTTTGTTGGTTTGTTAGTTTGTTGGCTTGTTGGCTTGTTGTTTTGTTGGTTTGTTGGTTTGTTGGCTTGTTGGCTTGTTGGTTTGTTAGTTTGTTGGCTTTTTGGTTACTTGGTTTGTTGGTTTGTTGGTTTGTTGGCTTGTTGGCTTGTTGGTTTGTTGGTTTGTTGGTTTGTTGGTTTGGTGGTTTGTTGGTTTTTTGGTTTGTTGGTTTGTTGGTTTGTTGGCTTGTTGGTTGATTGGTTTGTTGGCTTGTTGGCTTGTTGGTTTGTTGGTTTGTTGGCTTGTTGGTTACTTAGTTTGTTGGTTTGTTGGTTTGTTGGTTTGTTGGTTTGTTGGCTTGTTGGCTTGTTGGTTTGTTGGTTTGTTGGTTTGTTGGCTTTTTGGCTTGTTGGTTTGTTGGTTTGTTGGTTTGTTAGCTTGTTGGTTTGTTGGTTTGTTGGTTTGTTGGCTTGTTGGTTTGTTGGTTTGTTGGTTTGTTGGCTTGTTGGTTTGTTGGTTTGCTGGCTTGTTGGTTTGTTGGTTTGTTGGTTTGTTGGCTTGTTGGCTTGTTGCTTTGTTCGTTTGATGGTTTGTTGGTTTGTTGGTTTTTTGGTTTGTTGGTTTTTTGGTTTATTGCTTTGTTGATTTGTTGGTTTGTTGGCTTGTTGGCTTGTTGGTTTGTTGGCTTGTTGGTTTGTTAGTTTGTTGGCTTTTTGGTTACTTGGTTTGTTGGCTTGTTGGCTTGTTGGTTTGTTGGTTTGTTGGCTTGTTGGTTACTTAGTTTGTTGGTTTGTTGGTTTGTTGGTTTGTTGGTTTGTTGGCTTGTTGGCTTGTTGGTTTGTTGGTTTGTTGGTTTGTTGGCTTTTTGGCTTGTTGGTTTGTTGGTTTGTTGGTTTGTTAGCTTGTTGGTTTGTTGGTTTGTTGGTTTGTTGGCTTGTTGGCTTGTTGGTTTTTTGGTTTGTTGGTTTGTTGGTTTGTTGGCTTGTTGGTTGATTGGTTTGTTGGCTTGTTGGCTTGTTGGTTTGTTGGTTTGTTGGCTTGTTGGTTACTTAGTTTGTTGGTTTGTTGGTTTGTTGGTTTGTTGGTTTGTTGGCTTGTTGGCTTGTTGGTTTGTTGGTTTGTTGGTTTGTTGGCTTTTTGGCTTGTTGGTTTGTTGGTTTGTTGGTTTGTTAGCTTGTTGGTTTGTTGGTTTGTTGGTTTGTTGGCTTGTTGGTTTGTTGGTTTGTTGGTTTGTTGGCTTGTTGGTTTGTTGGTTTGCTGGCTTGTTGGTTTGTTGGTTTGTTGGTTTGTTGGCTTGTTGGCTTGTTGCTTTGTTCGTTTGATGGTTTGTTGGTTTGTTGGTTTTTTGGTTTGTTGGTTTTTTGGTTTATTGCTTTGTTGATTTGTTGGTTTGTTGGCTTGTTGGTTTGTTGCTTTGTTCGTTTGATGGTTTGTTGGTTTGTTGGTTACTTGGTTTGTTGGTTTGTTGGTTTGTTGGTTTGTTGGCTTGTTGGATTGTTGGTTTGTTGGCTTGTTGGCTTGTTGGTTTGTTGGTTTGTTGGTTTGTTGGTTTATTTGTTTGTTGGTTTGTTGGCTTGTTGGTTTGTTGGTTTGTTGGCTTGTTGGCTTGTTGGTTTGTTGGTTTGTTGGTTTGTTGGTTTGTTGATTTGTTGGTTTGTTGGTTTGTTGGTTTGTTGGTTTGTTAGTTTGTTGGTTTGTTAGTTTGGTGGTTTGTTGGCTTGTTAGCTTGTTGGTTTGTTGTTTTTTTGGTTTGTTGGTTTGTTGGTTTGTTGTTTTGTTGGTTTATTTGTTTGTTGGTTTGTTGGCTTGTTGGTTTGTTGGTTTGTTGGTTTGTTGGTTTGTTGGTTTATTGTTTTGTTGGTTTATTTGTTTGTTGGTTTGTTGGCTTGTTGGTTTGTTGGTTTGTTGGTTTGTTGGCTTGTTGGTTTGTTGGTTTGTTAGTTTGTTGGCTTGTTGGCTTGTTGTTTTGTTGGTTTGTTGGTTTGTTGGCTTGTTGGCTTGTTGGTTTGTTAGTTTGTTGGTTTGTTGTTTTTTTGGTTTGTTGGTTTGTTGGTTTGTTGTTTTGTTGGTTTATTTGTTTGTTGGTTTGTTGGCTTGTTGGTTTGTTGGTTTGTTGGTTTGTTGGCTTGTTGGTTTGTTGGTTTGTTAGTTTGTTGGCTTGTTGGCTTGTTGTTTTGTTGGTTTGTTGGTTTGTTGGCTTGTTGGCTTGTTGGTTTGTTAGTTTGTGGG
This sequence comes from Atherix ibis, assembly GCA_958298945.1. Taxonomy (NCBI): domain Eukaryota; kingdom Metazoa; phylum Arthropoda; class Insecta; order Diptera; family Athericidae; genus Atherix; species Atherix ibis. Next base: position 62,742,071 of record OY282608.1, on the reverse strand, counting down.
CTTTTTGGTTACTTGGTTTGTTGGTTTGTTGGTTTGTTGGCTTGTTGGCTTGTTGGTTTGTTGGTTTGTTGGTTTGTTGGTTTGGTGGTTTGTTGGTTTGTTGGTTTTTTGGTTTGTTGGTTTGTTGGTTTGTTGGCTTGTTGGTTGATTGGTTTGTTGGCTTGTTGGCTTGTTGGTTTGTTGGTTTGTTGGCTTGTTGTTTACTTAGTTTGTTGGTTTGTTGGTTTGTTGGTTTGTTGGTTTGTTGGCTTGTTGGCTTGTTGGTTTGTTGGTTTGTTGGTTTGTTGGCTTTTTGGCTTGTTGGTTTGTTGGTTTGTTGGTTTGTTAGCTTGTTGGTTTGTTGGCTTGTTGGTTTGTTGGTTTGTTGGTTTGTTGGCTTGTTGGTTTGTTGGTTTGTTGGCTTGTTGGTTTGTTGGTTTGTTGGCTTGTTGGCTTGTTGCTTTGTTCGTTTGATGGTTTGTTGGTTTGTTGGTTTTTTGGTTTGTTGGTTTTTTGGTTTATTGCTTTGTTGATTTGTTGGTTTGTTGGCTTGTTGGCTTGTTGGTTTGTTGGCTTGTTGGTTTGTTAGTTTGTTGGCTTTTTGGTTACTTGGTTTGTTGGTTTGTTGGCTTGTTGGCTTGTTGGTTTGTTGCTTTGTTCGTTTGATGGTTTGTTGGTTTGTTGGTTACTTGGTTTGTTGGCTTGTTGGTTTGTTGGTTTGTTGGCTTGTTGGATTGTTGGTTTGTTGGTTTGTTGGCTTGTTGGCTTGTTGGTTTGTTGGTTTGTTGGTTTGTTGGTTTATTTGTTTGTTGGTTTGTTGGCTTGTTGGTTTGTTGGTTTGTTTGCTTGTTGGCTTGTTGGTTTTTTGTTTGTTGGTTTGTTGGTTTGTTGATTTGTTGGTTTGTTGGTTTGTTGGTTTGTTGGCTTGTTAGTTTGTTGGTTTGTTGGCTTGTTGGCTTGTTGGTTTGTTGGTTTGTTGGTTTGTTGGTTTGTTGGCTTGTTGGTTTGTTGGTTTGTTGGCTTGTTGGTTTGTTGGTTTGTTGGTTTGTTGACTTGTTGGCTTGTTGGTTTGTTGGTTTGTTGGCTTGTTGGTTTGTTGGTTTGTTGGCTTGTTGGCTTGTTGCTTTGTTCGTTTGATGGTTTATTGGTTTGTTGGTTTTTTGGTTTGTTGGTTTTTTGGATTGTTGCTTTGTTGGTTTAATGGTTTGTTGGCTTGTTGGCTTGGTGGTTTGTTGGCTTGATGGTTTGTTAGTTTGTTGGCTTTTTGGTTACTTGGTTTGTTGGTTTGTTGGCTTGTTGGCTTGTTGGTTTGTTACTTTGTTCGTTTGATGGTTTGTTGGTTTGTTGGTTACTTGTTTTGTTGGTTTGTTGGTTTGTTGGCTTGTTGGTTTGTTGGCTTGTTGGTTTGTTGGTTTGTTGGTTTGTTGGCTTGTTGGCTTGTTGGTTTGTTTGTATGTTGGTTTGTTGGTTTTTTGGTTTGTTGGTTTATATTTTTGTTGGTTTGTTGGCTTGTTGGTTTGTAGGTTTGTTGGTTTGTTGGTTTGTTGGCTTGTTCGTTTGTTGGTTTGTTGGTTTGTTGGCTTGTTGGCTTGTTGGTTCGTTGGTTTTTTGGTTTGTTCGTTTATTTGTTTGTTGGTTTGTTGGCTTGTTGGTTTGTTGGTTTGTTGGTTTGTTGGTTTGTTGGTTTGTTGGTTTATTGGTTTGTTGGTTTGTTGGCTTGTTGGCTTGTTGGTTTGTTGGTTTGTTGGCTTGTTGGCTTGTTGGTTTGTTGGTTAGTTCGTTTGTTGGTTTGTTAGTTTGTTGGTTTATTTGTTTGTTGGTTTGTTGGCTTGTTGCTTTGTTGGTTTGATGGTTTGTTGGCTTGTTGGCTTGTTGGTTTGTTAGTTTGTTGGCTTTTTGGTTACTTGGTTTGTTGGTTTGTTGGTTTGTTGGCTTGTTGGTTTGTTGGTTTGTTGGTTTGTTTGTTTTGTTGGCTTGTTGGCTTGTTGGTTTGTTGGTTTGTTGGCCTGTTGGTTTGTTGGTTTGTTGGTTTGTTGGTTTGTTGGTTTGTTGGTTTGTTGGCTTGTTGGTTTGTTGGTTTGTTGGTTTGTTGGCTTGTTGGTTTGTTAGTTTGTTGGCTTGTTGGCTTGTTGGTTTGTTGGTTTGTTGGTTTGTTGGTTTGTTGGTTTGTTGGTTTTTTGGTTTGTTGGTTTGTTGGTTTGTTGGCTTGTTGGCTTGTTGGTTTGTTGATTTGTTGGTTTGTTGGTTTGTTAGTTTGTTGGTTTGTTGGTTTGTTGGTTGGTTGGCTTGTTGGTTTGTTGGTTTGTTGGCTTGTTGCTTTGTTGGTTTGTTGGTTTGTTGCCTTGTTGGCTTGTTGGTTTGTTAGTTTGTTGGCTTTTTGGTTACTTGGTTTGTTGGTCTGTTGGTTTGTTGGCTTGTTGGTTTGTTGGCTTGTTGGTTTGTTGGTTTGTTGGTTTGTTGGCTTGTTGGCTTGTTGGTTTGTTGGTTTGTTGGTTTGTTGGTTTGTTGGTTTGTTGGTTTTTTGGTTTGTTGGTTTGTTGGTTTGTTGGCTTATTGGTTTGTTGGTTTGTTGGCTTGTTGGTTTGTTGGTTTGTTGGCTTGTTGGTTACTTAGTTTGTTGGTTTGTTAGTTTGTTGGCTTGTTGGTTTGTTGGTTTGTTGGTTTGTTGGCTTGTTGGCTTGTTGGTTTGTTGGTTTGTTGGCTTGTTGGTTTGTTGGTTTGTTGGCTTGTTGGCTTGTTGGTTTGTTGGTTTGTTGGTTTGTTGGTTTGTTGGCTTGTTGGCTTGTTGGTTTGTTAGTTTGTTGGCTTTTTGGTTACTTGGTTTGTTGGTTTGTTGGTTTGTTGGCTTGTTGGTTTGTTAGTTTGTTGGTTTGTTGGTTTGTTGGTTGGTTGGCTTGTTGGTTTGTTGGTTTGTTGGCTTGTTGGCTTGTTGGTTTGTTAGTTTGTTGGCTTGTTGGTTGATTGGTTTGTTGGCTTGTTGGCTTGTTGGTTTGTTGGTTTGTTGGCTTGTTGGTTACTTAGTTTGTTGGTTTGTTGGTTTGTTGGCTTGTTGGTTTGTTAGTTTGTTGGCTTTTTGGTTACTTGGTTTGTTGGTTTGTTGGTTTGTTGGTTTGTTGGCTTCTTGGTTTGTTGGCTTGTTGGTTTGTTGGTTTGTTGGTTTGTTGGCTTGTTGGCTTGTCGGTTTGTTGGTTTGTTGGTTTGTTGGTTTGTTGGTTTGATGGTTTGTTGGTTTTTTGGTTTGTTGGTTTGTTGGTTTGTTGGCTTATTGGTTTGTTGGTTTGTTGGCTTGTTGGCTTCTTGGTTTGTTGGTTTGTTGGCTTGTTGGTTACTTAGTTTGTTGGTTTGTTAGTTTGTTGGCTTGTTGGTTTGTTGGTTTGTTGGTTTGTTGGCTTGTTGGCTTGTTGGTTTGTTGGTTTGTTGGCTTGTTGGTTTGTTGGTTTGTTGGCTTGTTGGCTTGTTGCTTTGTTGGTTTGTTGGTTTGTTGGTTTGTTGGCTTGTTGGCTTGTTGGTTTGTTAGTTTGTTGGCTTTTTGGTGACTTGGCTTGTTGGTTTGTTGGTTTGTTGGCTTGTTGGTTTGTTAGTTTGTTGGTTTGTTGGTTTATTGGTTGGTTGGCTTGTTGGTTTGTTGGTTTGTTGGCTTGTTGGCTTGTTGCTTTGTTGGTTTGTTGGTTTGTTGCCTTGTTGGCTTGTTGGTTTGTTAGTTTGTTGGCTTTTTGGTTACTTGGTTTGTTGGTTTGTTGGTTTGTTGGTTTGTTGGTTTGTTGGCTTGTTGGTTTGTTGGTTTGTCGGCTTGTTGGTTTGTTGGTTTGTTGGTTTGTTGGCTTGTTGGCTTGTTGGTTTGTTGGTTTGTTGGCTTGTTGGTTTGTTGGTTTGTTGGCTTGTTGGCTTGTTGCTTTGTTGGTTTGTTGGTTTGTTGGCTTGTTGGCTTGTTGGTTTGTTAGTTTGTTGGCTTTTTGGTTACTTGGTTTGTTGGTTTGTTGGCTGGTTGGTTTGTTGGCTTGTTGGTTTGTTGGTTTGTTGTTTTGTTGGCTTGTTGGCTTGTTGGTTTGTTGGTTTGTTGGTTTGTTGGTTTGTTGGTTTGTTGGTTTTTTGGTTTGTTGGTTTGTTGGCTTGTTGGTTTTTTGGTTTGTTGGCTTGTTGGCTTGTTGGTTTGTTGGTTTGTTCGCTTGTTGGTTTGTTAGTTTGTTGGTTTTTTGGTTACTTGGTTTGTTGGTTTGTTGGTTTGTTGGTTTGTTGGTTTGTTAGTTTGTTGGCTTTTTGGTTACTTGGTTTGTTGGTTTGTTGGTTTGTTGGTTTTTTGGTTTGTTGGTTTGTTGGCTTGTTGGTTTGTTGGTTTGTTGGCTTGTTGGCTTGTTGGTTTGTTGGCTTGTTGGCTTGTTGGTTTGTTGGCTTGTTGGCTTGTTGGTTTGTTGGCTTGTTGGCTTGTTGGTTTGTTGGTTTGTTGGCTTGTTGGTTTGTTGGTTTGTTGGCTTATTGGCTTATTGCTTTGTTGGTTTATTGGTTTGTTGGCTTGTTGGCTTGTTGGTTTGTTAGTTTGTTGGCTTTTTGGTTACTTGGTTTGTTGGTTTGTTGGTTTGTTGGCTTTTTGGTTTGTTGGCTTGTTGGTTTGTTGGTTTGTTGGTTTGTTGGTTTGTTGGCTGGTTGGCTTGTTGGTTTGTTGGTTTGTTGGTTTGTTGGTTTGTTGGTTTGTTGGTTTTTTGGTTTATTTGTTTGTTGGTTTGTTGGCTTGTTGGTTACTTAGTTTGTTGGTTTGTTGGCATGTTGCTTTGTTGGTTTATTTGTTTGTTGGTTTGTTGGCTTGTTGGTTACTTAGTTTGTTGGTTTGTTGGCATGTTGGTTTGTTGGTTTGTTGGTTTGCTGCTTTGTTGGTTTGATGGTTTGTTGGCTTGTTGGCTTATTGGTTTGTTAGTTTGTTGGCTTTTTGGTTGCTTGGTTTGTTGGTTTGTTGGTTTGTTCGCTTGTTGGTTTGTTGGCTTGTTGGTTTGTTTGTTTTGTTGGCTTGTTGGCTTGTTGGTTTGTTGGTTTGCTGGCTTGTTGGTTTTTTGGTTTGTTGGTTTGTTGGTTTGTTGGTTTGTTTGTTTGTTGGTTTGTTGGCGTGTTGGTTTGTTGGTTTGTTGGCTTGTTGGTTTGTTAGTTTGTTGGTTTGTTGGCTTGTTGGCTTGTTGGTTTGTTGGTTTGTTGGTTTGTTGATTTCTTGGTTTGTTGGTTTTTTGGTTTGTTGTTTGTTGGTTTGTTGGCTTGTTGGCTTGTTGGTTTGTTGATTTGTTGGTTTGTTGGTTTGTTAGTTTGTTGGTTTGTTGGTTTGTTGGTTGGTTGGCTTGTTGGTTAGTTGGTTTGTTGGCTTGTTGGCTTGTTGCTTTGTTGGTTTGTTGGTTTGTTGGCTTGTTGGCTTGTTGGTCTGTTACTTTGTTGGCTTTTTGGTTACTTGGTTTGTTGGTTTGTTGGTTTGTTGGCTTGTTGGTTTGTTGGCTTGTTGGTTTGTTAGTTTGTTGGTTTGTTGGCTTGTTGGCTTGTTGGTTTGTTGGTTTGTTGGTTTGTTGGTTTGTTGGTTCTTTGGTTTGTTGGTTTGTTGGCTTATTGGTTTGTTGGTTTGTTGGCTTGTTGGCTTGTTGGTTTGTTGGTTTGTTGGCTTGTTGGTTACTTAGTTTGTTGGTTTGTTAGTTTGTTGGCTCGTTGGTTTGTTGGTTTGTTGGCTTGTTGGCTTGTTGGTTTTTTAGTTTGTTGGTTTTTTGGTTTGTTGGTTTGTTGGTTTGTTGGTTTGTTGGCTTGTTGGCTTGTAGGTTTGTTGGTTTGTTGGCTTGTTGGTTTGTTGGCTTGTTGGCTTGTTGCTTCTTTGGTTTGTTGGTTTGTTGGTTTGTTGGTTTGTTGGCTTGTTAGCTTGTTGGTTTGTTAGTTTGTTGGCTTTTTGGTTACTTGGTTTGTTGGTTTGTTGGTTTGTTGGCTTGTTGGTTTGCTGGCTTGTTGGTTTGTTGATTTGTTGGTTTGTTGGCTTGTTGGTTTGTTGGTTTGTTGGCTAGTTGGCTTGTTGGTTTGTTGGTTTGTTGGTTTGTTGGTTTGTTAGCTTGTTGGTTTGTTGGTTTGTCGGCTTGTTGGTTTGTTGGTTTGTTGGCTTGTTGGCTAGTTGGTTTGTTGGTTTGTTGGCTTGTTGGTTTGTTGATTTGTTGGTTTGTTGGTTTGTTAGTTTGTTGGTTTGTTGGATTGTTGGTTGGTTGGCTTGTTGGTTAGTTGGTTTGTTGGCTTGTTGGCTTGTTGCTTTGTTGGTTTGTTGGTTTGTTGGCTTGTTGGCTTGTTGGTTTGTTACTTTGTTGGCTTTTTGGTTACTTGGTTTGTTGGTTTGTTGGTTTGTTGGCTTGTTGGTTTGTTGGCTTGTTGGTTTGTTGGTTTGTTGGTTTGTTGGCTTGTTGGCTTGTTGGTTTGTTGGTTTGTTGGTTTGTTGGTTTGTTGGTTTTTTGGTTTGTTGGTTTGTTGGCTTATTGGTTTGTTGGTTTGTTGGCTTGTTGGCTTGTTGGTTTGTTGGTTTGTTGGCTTGTTGGTTACTTAGTTTGTTGGTTTGTTAGTTTGTTGGCTTGTTGGTTTGTTGGTTTGTTGGCTTGTTGGCTTGTTGGTTTTTTAGTTTGTTGGTTTTTTGGTTTGTTGGTTTGTTGGCTTGTTGGTTTGTTGGTTTGTTGGTTTGTTGGCTTGTTGGCTTGTTGGTTTGTTGGTTTGTTGGCTTGTTGGTTTGTTGGCTTGTTGGCTTGTTGCTTCTTTGGTTTGTTGGTTTGTTGGTTTGTTGGTTTGTTGGCTTGTTAGCTTGTTGGTTTGTTAGTTTGTTGGCTTTTTGGTTACTTGGTTTGTTGGTTTGTTGGTTTGTTGGCTTGTTGGTTTGCTGGCTTGTTGGTTTGTTGGTTTGTTGGTTTGTTGGCTTGTTGGTTTGTTGGTTTGTTGGCTAGTTGGCTTGTTGGTTTGTTGGTTTGTTGGTTTGTTGGTTTGTTAGCTTGTTGGTTTGTTGGTTTGTCGGCTTGTTGGTTTGTTGGTTTGTTGGCTTGTTGGCTAGTTGGTTTGTTGGTTTGTTGGCTTGTTGGTTTGTTGGTTTGTTGGCTTGTTGGCTTGTTGCTTTGTTGGTTTGTTGGTTTGTTGGTTTGTTGGCTTGTTGGCTTGTTGGTTTGTTAGTTTGTTGGCTTTTTGGTTACTTGGTTTGTAGGTTTGTTTGCTTGTTGGTTTGTTGGCTTGTTGGTTTGTTGGTTTGTTGGTTTGTTGGCTTGTTGGCTTGTTGGTTTGCTGGTTTGTTCGTTTGTTGGTTTGTTGGTTTGTTGGTTTTTTGGTTTGTTGGTTTGTTGGCTTGTTGGTTTTTTGGTTTGTTGGCTTGTTGGCTTGTTGGTTTGTTGGTTTGTTGGCTTGTTGGTTTGTTAGTTTGTTGGCTTTTTGGTTACTTGGTTTGTTGGTTTGTAGGTTTGTTGGTTTGTTAGTTTGTTGGCTTGTTGGTTTGTTGGTTTGTTGGTTTGTTGGTTTGTTGGCTTGTTGGCTTGTTGGTTTGTTGGCTTGTTGGCTTGTTGGTTTGTTGGCTTGTTGGTTTGTTGGTTTGTTGGCTTGTTGGCTTGTTGGTTTGTTGGTTTGTTGGCTTGTTGGTTTGTTGGTTTGTTGGCTTATTGGCTTGTTGCTTTGTTGGTTTATTGGTTTGTTGGCTTGTTGGCTTGTTGGTTTTTTATTTTGTTGGCTTTTTGGTTACTTGGTTTGTTGGTTTGTTGGTTTGTTGGCTTGTTGGTTTGTTGGCTTGTTGGTTTGTTGGTTTGTTGGTTTGTTGGTTTGTTGGTTTTTTGGTTTATTTGTTTGTTGGTTTGTTGGCTTGTTGGTTACTTAGTTTGTTGGTTTGTTGGCATGTTGGTTTGTTGGTTTGTTGGCTAGTTGGTTTGTTGGTTTGTTTGCTTCTTGGTTTGTTAATTTGTTGTTTTGTTGGTTTGTTAATTTATTTGTTTGTTGGTTTGTTGGCTTGTTGGTTTATTGGTTTGTTGGCTTGTTGGCTTGTTGGTTTGTTGGTTTGTTGGTTTGTTGGTTTGTTGGTTTGTTGGTTTGTTGGCTTGTTGGTTTGTTGGTTTGTTGGTTTGTTGGTTTGTTAGTTTGTTGGTTTGTTGGTTTGTTGGCTTGTTGGTTTGTTGGTTTGTTGGCTTGTTGGCTTGTTGCTTTGTTGGTTTGTTGGCTTATTGGCTTGTTGCTTTGTTGGTTTATTGGTTTGTTGGCTTGTTGGCTTGTTGGTTTTTTATTTTGTTGGCTTTTTGGTTACTTGGTTTGTTGGTTTGTTGGTTTGTTGGCTTGTTGGTTTGTTGGCTTGTTGGTTTGTTGGTTTGTTGGTTTGTTGGTTTGTTGGCTGGTTGGCTTGTTGGTTTGTTGGTTTGTTGGCTTGTTGGTTTGTTGGTTTGTTGGTTTGTTGGTTTGTTGGTTTGTTGGTTAGTATGTTTGTTGGTTTGTTAGTTTGTTGATTTGTTGGCTTGTTGGCTTGTTGGTTTGTTGGTTTTTTGGTTTGTTGGTTTGTTGGTTTGTTGGTTTTTTGGTTTGTTGGTTTATTTGTTTGTTGGTTTGTTGGCTTGTTGGTTTGTTGGTTTGTTGGATTGTTGGTTTGTTGGTTTGTTGGTTTGTTGGTTTGTTGGCTTGTTGGTTTGTCGGTTTGTTGGTTTGTTGGTTTGTTGGTTTGTTGGCTTGTTGGTTTGTTGGTTTGTTGGTTTGTTGGCTTGTTGGCTTGTTGGTTTGTTGATTTGTTGGTTACTTGGTTTGTTGGTTTGTTGGTTTGTTGGCTTGTTGGTTTGTTGGCTTGTTGGTTTGTTTGTTTGTTGGTTTGTTGGCTTGTTGGTTTGTTGGTTTGTTGGCTTGTTGGCTTGTTGGTTTGTTGGTTTCTTGGTTTGTTGGTTTGTTGGTTTGTTGGTTTGTTGGTTTATTTGTTTGTTGGTTTGTTGGTTTGTAGGTTTGTTGGTTTGTTGGTTTGTTGGTTTGTTCGTTTGTTGGTTTGTTGGTTAATTGGTTTGTTGGTTTGTTGGTTTATTTGTTTGTTTGTTTGTTGGTTTGTTTGTTTGTTGGTTTGTTGGTTTGTTGGTTTGTTGGTTTGTTGGTTTATTTGTTTGTTGGTTTGTTGGCTTGTTGGTTTGTTGGTTTGTTGGTTTGTTGGCTTGTTGGTTTGTTGGTTTGTTGGCTTGTTGGCTTGTTGTTTTGTTGGTTTATTGGCTTGTTGGTTTGTTAGTTTGTTGGTTTGTTGGCTTGTTGGTTTGTTGGTTTGTTGGCTTGTTGGTTACTTAGTTTGTTGGTTTGTTGGTTTGTTGGCTTGTTGGCTTGTTGGTTTGTTGGTTAGTTGGCTTTTTGGTTTATTGGTTTGTTGGTTTGTTGGCTTGTTGGTTTGTTGGCTTGTTGGCTTGTTGCTTTGTTGGTTTGTTGGCTTGTTGGTTTGTTGGTTTGTTGGCTTGTTGGCTTGTAGGTTTGTTGGTTTGTTGGCTTGTTGGTTTGTTAGTTTATTGGCTTTTTGGTTGCTTGGTTTGTTGGTTTGTTGGTTTGTTGGCTTGTTTGTTTGTTGGTTTGTTGGCTTGTTGGTTTGTTGGTTTGTTGGCTTGTTGGCTTGTAGGTTTGTTGGTTTGTTGGCTTGTTGGTTTGTTGGTTTGTTGGTTTGTTGGTTTGTTGGTTTGTTGGTTTGTTGGTTTGTTGGCTTGTTGGCTTGTTGGCTTGTTGGTTTGTTGGCTTGTTGGCTTGTTGGTTTGTTAGTTTATTGGTTTGTTGGCTTGTTGGCTTGTTGGTTTGTTGGTTTGTTGGTTTGTTGGTTTGTTGGTTTGTTGGTTTGTTGGTTTGTTGGTTTGTTGGTTTGTTGGTTTTTTGGTTTGTTGGTTTGTTGGCTTGTTGGCTTGTTGGTTTGTTGGTTTGTTGGTTTGTTGGTTTGTTAGTTTGTTGGTTTGTTGGTTTGTTGGCTTGTTGGTTTGTTGGTTTGTTGGCTTGTTGGCTTGTTGCTTTGTTGGTTTGTTGGCTTGTTGGTTTGTTGGTTTGTTGGTTTGTTGGTTTGTTGGTTTGTTGGCTTGTTGGCTTGTTGGTTTGTTAGTTTGTTGGTTTCTTGGTTTAATGGTTTGTTGATTTGTTGATTTGTTGGTTTGTTGGCATGTTTGTTTGTTGGTTTGTTGGTTTGTTGGCTTGTTGGTTTGTTGGTTTGTTGGCTTGTTGGCTTGTTGGTTTGTTGGTTTGTTGGTTTGTTGGTTTGTTGGTTTGTTGGTTTTTTGGTTTGTTGGTTTATTTGTTTGTTGGTTTGTTGGCTTGTTGGTTTGTTGGTTTGTTGGTTTGTTGGTTTGTTGGCTTGTTGGTTTGTTGGTTTGTTGGTTTGTTGGTTTGTTGGTTTGTTGGTTTGTTGGCTTGTTGGCTTGTTGGTGGTTGGCTTGTTGGTTACTTAGTTTGTTGGCTTGTTGGTTTGTTAGTTTGTTGGTTTTTTGGTTACTTGGTTTGTTGGTTTGTTGGTTTGTTGGCTTGTTGGTTTGTTGGCTTGTTGGTTTATTTGTTTGTTGGTTTGTTGGCTTGTTGGCTTGTTGGTTTGCTGGTTTGTTGGTTTGTTGGTTTGTTGGTTTGTTGGTTTATTGGTTTGTTGGTTTGTTGGCTTGTTGGTTTGTTGGTTTGTTAGCTTGTTGGCTTGTTGGTTTGTTGGTTTGTTGGCTTGTTGGCTTGTTGGTTTGTTGGTTTGTTGGTTTGTTGGCTTGTTGGCTTGTTGGTTTGTTGGTTTGTTGGCTTGTTGGTTTGTTAGTTTGTTGGTTTGTTGGCTTGTTGGCTTGTTGCTTTGTTGGTTTGTTGGTTTGTTGGCTTGTTGGCTTGTTGGTTTGTTAGCTTGTTGGCTTTTTGGTTACTTGGTTTGTTGGTTTGTTGGTTTGTAGGGTTGTTGGTTTTTTGGCTTGTTGGTTTGTTGGTTTGTTGGTTTGTTGGCTTGTTGGCTTGTTGGTTTGTTGGTTTGTTGGTTTGTTGGTTTGTTGGTTTGTTGGTTTTTTGGTTTGTTGGTTTGTTGGTTTGTTGGTTTGTTGGCCTGTTGGTTTGTTGGTTTGTTGGCTTGTTGGCTTATTGGTTTGTTGGTTTGTTGACTTGTTGGTTACTTAGTTTGTTGGTTTGTTGGTTTGTTGGCTTGTTGGTTTGTTGGTTTGTTGGCTTGTTGGCTTGTTGGTTTGTTGGTTATTGGCTTGTTGGTTTGTTGGTTTGTTGGTTTGTTGGTTTGTTGGCTTGTTGGTTTGTTGGTTTGTTGGCTTGTTGGCTTGTTGCTTTGTTGGTTTGTTGGTTTGTTGGCTTGTTGGCTTGTTGGTTTGTTAGTTTGTTGGCTTTTTGGTTACTTGGTTTGTTGGTTTGTTGGCTTGTTGGTTTGTTGGCTTGTTGGTTTGTTGGCTTGTTGGTTTGTTGGTTTGTTGGCTTGTTGGCATGTTGGTTTGTTGGTTTGTTGGCTTGTTGGTTTGTTGGTTTGTTGGTTTGTTGGTTTGTTGGTTTGTTGGTTTGTTGGTTTGTTGGTTTGTTGGTTTGTTGGCTTGTTGGCTTGTTGGTTTGTTGGTTTGTTGGCTTGTTGGTTTGTTAGTTTGTTGGTTTGTGGGCTTGTTGGCTTGTTGGTTTGTTGGTTTGTTGGTTTGTTGGTTTGTTGGTTTGTTGGTTTGTTGGTTTTTTGGTTTGTTGGTTTGTTGGTTTGTTGGCTTGTTGGTTTGTTGGTTTGTTGGTTTGTTGGTTTGTTGGTTTGTTGGTTTGTTGGTTTGTTAGTTTGTTGGTTTGTTGGTTTTTTGGCTTGTTGGTTTGTTGGTTTGTTGGCTTGTTGGCTTGTTGCTTTGTTGGTTTGTTGGCTTGTTGGTTTGTTGGTTTGTTGGTTTGTTGGCTTGTTGGTTTGTTCGTTTGTTGGCTTGTTGGCTTGTTGGTTTGTTAGTTTGTCGGTTTCTTGGTTTAATGGGTTGTTGATTTGTTGGTTTGTTGGCATGTTTGTTTGTTGGTTTGTTGGTTTGTTTTCTTGTTGGTTTGTTGGTTTGTTGGCTTGTTGGCTTGTTGGTTTGTTGGTTTGTTGGTTTGTTGGTTTGTTGGTTTGTTGGTTTTTTGGTTTGTTGGTTTATTTGTTTGTTGGTTTGTTGGCTTGTTGGTTTGTTGGTTTGTTGGCTTGTTGGTTTGTTGGTTTGTTGGCTTGTTGGTTTGTTGGCTTGTTGGCTTGTTGGTTTGTTGGTTTGTTGGCTTGTTGGTTTGTTGGTTTGTTGGCTTATTGGCTTATTGCTTTGTTGGTTTATTGGTTTGTTGGCTTGTTGGCTTGTTGGTTTGTTAGTTTGTTGGCTTTTTGGTTACTTGGTTTGTTGGTTTGTTGGTTTGTTGGCTTTTTGGTTTGTTGGCTTGTTGGTTTGTTGGTTTGTTGGTTTGTTGGCTGGTTGGCTTGTTGGTTTGTTGGTTTGTTGGTTTGTTGGTTTGTTGGTTTGTTGGTTTTTTGGTTTATTTGTTTGTTGGTTTGTTGGCTTGTTAGTTACTTAGTTTGTTGGTTTGTTGGCATGTTGCTTTGTTGGTTTATTTGTTTGTTGGTTTGTTGGCTTGTTGGTTACTTAGTTTGTTGGTTTGTTGGCATGTTGGTTTGTTGGTTTGTTGGTTTGCTGCTTTGTTGGTTTGTTCGCTTGTTTGTTTGTTGGCTTGTTGGTTTGTTTGTTTTGTTGGCTTGTTGGCTTGTTGGTTTGTTGGTTTGCTGGCTTGTTGGTTTTTTGGTATGTTGGTTTGTTGGTTTGTTGGTTTGTTTGTTTGTTCGTTTGTTGGCGTGTTGGTTTGTTGGTTTGTTGGCTTGTTGGTTTGTTAGTTTGTTGGTTTGTTGGCTTGTTGGCTTGTTGGTTTGTTGGTTTGTTGGTTTGTTGATTTCTTGGTTTGTTGGTTTTTTGGTTTGTTGTTTGTTGGTTTGTTGGCTTGTTGGCTTGTTGGTTTGTTGATTTGTTGGTTTGTTGGTTTGTTGGTTTGTTGGTTTGTTGGTTTGTTGGCTTGTTGGCTTGTTGGTTTGTTGGTTTGTTGGCTTGTTGGTTTGTTAGTTTGTTGGTTTGTGGGCTTGTTGGCTTGTTGGTTTGTTGGTTTGTTGGTTTGTTGGTTTGTTGGTTTGTTGGTTTGTTGGTTTTTTGGTTTGTTGGTTTGTTGGTTTGTTGGCTTGTTGGCTTGTTGGCTTGTTGGTTTGTTGGTTTGTTGGTTTGTTGGTTTGTTAGTTTGTTGGTTTGTTGGTTTGTTGGCTTGTTGGTTTGTTGGTTTGTTGGCTTGTTGGCTTGTTGCTTTGTTGGTTTGTTGGTTTGTTGGTTTGTTGGTTTGTTGGCTTGTTGGTTTGTTCGTTTGTTGGCTTGTTGGCTTGTTGGTTTGTTAGTTTGTCGGTTTCTTGGTTTAATGGGTTGTTGATTTGTTGGTTTGTTGGCATGTTTGTTTTTTGGTTTGTTGGCTTGTTGGTTTGTTGGTTTGTTGGCTTGTTGGCTTGTTGGTTTGTTGGTTTGTTGGTTTGTTGGTTTGTTGGTTTGTTGGTTTTTTGGTTTGTTGGTTTATTTGTTTGTTGGTTTGTTGGCTTGTTGGTTTGTTGGTTTGTTGGCTTGTTGGTTTGTTGGTTTGTTGGCTTGTTGGTTTGTTGGCTTGTTGGCTTGTTGGTTTGTTGGTTTGTTGGCTTGTTGGTTTGTTGGTTTGTTGGCTTATTGGTTTGTTGGCTTATTGGCTTATTGCTTTGTTGGTTTATTGGTTTGTTGGCTTGTTGGCTTGTTCGTTTGTTAGTTTGTTGGCTTTTTGGTTACTTGGTTTGTTGGTTTGTTGGTTTGTTGGCTTTTTGGTTTGTTGGCTTGTTGGTTTGTTGGTTTGTTGGTTTGTTGGCTGGTTGGCTTGTTGGTTTGTTGGTATGTTGGTTTGTTGGTTTGTTGGTTTGTTGGTTTATTTGTTTGTTGGTTTGTTGGCTTGTTAGTTACTTAGTTTGTTGGTTTGTTGGCATGTTGCTTTGTTGGTTTATTTGTTTGTTGGTTTGTTGGCTTGTTGGTTACTTAGTTTGTTGGTTTGTTGGCATGTTGGTTTGTTGGTTTGTTGGTTTGCTGCTTTGTTGGTTTGATGGTTTGTTGGCTTGTTGGCTTGTTGGTTTGTTAGTTTGTTGGCTTTTTGGTTGCTTGGTTTGTTGGTTTGTTCGCTTGTTGGTTTGTTGGCTTGTTGGTTTGTTTGTTTTGTTGGCTTGTTGGCTTGTTGGTTTGTTGGTTTGCTGGCTTGTTGGTTTTTTGGTTTGTTGGTTTGTTGGTTTGTTGGTTTGTTTGTTTGTTGGTTTGTTGGCGTGTTGGTTTGTTGGTTTGTTGGCTTGTTGGTTTGTTAGTTTGTTGGTTTGTTGGCTTGTTGGCTTGTTGGTTTGTTGGTTTGTTGGTTTGTTGATTTCTTGGTTTGTTGGTTTTTTGGTTTGTTGTTTGTTGGTTTGTTGGCTTGTTGGCTTGTTGGTTTGTTGATTTGTTGGTTTGTTGGTTTGTTGGCTTGTTGGCTTGTTGCTTTGTTGGTTTGTTGGTTTGTTGGCTTGTTGGCTTGTTGGTTTGTTACTTTGTTGGCTTTTTGGTTACTTGGTTTGTTGGTTTGTTGGTTTGTTGGCTTGTTGGTTTGTTGGCTTGTTGGTTTGTTGGTTTGTTGGTTTGTTGGCTTGTTGGCTTGTTGGTTTGTTGGTTTGTTGGTTTGTTGGTTTGTTGGTTTTTTGGTTTGTTGGTTTGTTGGCTTATTGGTTTGTTGGTTTGTTGGCTTGTTGGCTTGTTGGTTTGTTGGTTTGTTGGCTTGTTGGTTACTTAGTTTGTTGGTTTGTTAGTTTGTTGGCTTGTTGGTTTGTTGGTTTGTTGGCTTGTTGGCTTGTTGGTTTTTTAGTTTGTTGGTTTTTTGGTTTGTTGGTTTGTTGGCTTGTTGGTTTGTTGGTTTGTTGGTTTGTTGGCTTGTTGGCTTGTTGGTTTGTTGGTTTGTTGGCTTGTTGGTTTGTTGGCTTGTTGGTTTGTTGCTTCTTTGGTTTGTTGGTTTGTTGGTTTGTTGGTTTGTTGGCTTGTTAGGTTGTTGGTTTGTTAGTTTGTTGGCTTTTTGGTTACTTGGTTTGTTGGTTTGTTGGTTTGTTGGCTTGTTGGTTTGCTGGCTTGTTGGTTTGTTGGTTTGTTGGTTTGTTGGCTTGTTGGTTTGTTGGTTTGTTGGCTAGTTGGCTTGTTGGTTTGTTGGTTTGTTGGTTTGTTGGTTTGTTAGCTTGTTGGTTTGTTGGTTTGTCGGCTTGTTGGTTTGTTGGTTTGTTGGATTGTTGGCTAGTTGGTTTGTTGGTTTGTTGGCTTGTTGGTTTGTTGGTTTGTTGGCTTGTTGGCTTGTTGCTTTGTTGGTTTGTTGGTTTGTTGGTTTGTTGGCTTGTTGGCTTGTTGGTTTGTTAGTTTGTTGGCTTTTTGGTTACTTGGTTTGTAGGTTTGTTTGCTTGTTGGTTTGTTGGCTTGTTGGTTTGTTGGTTTGTTGGTTTGTTGGCTTGTTGGCTTGTTGGTTTGTTGGTTTGTTCGTTTGTTGGTTTGTTGGTTTGTTGGTTTTTTGGTTTGTTGGTTTGTTGGCTTATTGGTTTTTTGGTTTGTTGGCTTGTTGGCTTGTTGGTTTGTTTGTTTGTTAGTTTGTTGGCTTGTTGGTTTGTTAGTTTGTTGGCTTTTTGGTTACTTGGTTTGTTGGTTTGTTGGTTTGTTAGTTTGTTGGCTTTTTGGTTACTTGGTTTGTTCGTTTGTTGGTTTGTTGGTTTTTTGGTTTGTTGGTTTGTTGGCTTGTTGGTTTGTTGGTTTGTTGGTTTGTTGGTTTGTTGGCTTGTTGGCTTGTTGGTTTGTTGGCTTGTTGGCTTGTTGGTTTGTTGGCTTGTTGGCTTGTTGGTTTGTTGGCTTGTTGGCTTGTTGGTTTGTTGGTTTGTCGGCTTGTTGGTTTGTTGGTTTGTTGGCTTATTGGCTTGTTGCTTTGTTGGTTTATTGGTTTGTTGGCTTGTTGCCTTGTTGGTTTATTAGTTTGTTGGCTTTTTGGTTACTTGGTTTGTTGGTTTGTTGGTTTGTTGGCTTGTTGGTTTGTTGGCTTGTTGGTTTGTTGGTTTGTTGGTTTGTTGGTTTGTTGGCTGGTTGGCTTGTTGGTTTGTTGGTTTGTTGGTTTGTTGTTTTTTGGTTTGTTGGTTTTTTGGTTTTTTGGTTTATTTGTTTGTTGGTTTGTTGGCTTGTTGGTTACTTAGTTTGTTGGTTTGTTGGCATGTTGGTTTGTTGGTTTGTTGGCTTGTTGGTTTGTTGGTTTGTTGGCTTGTTGGCTTGTTGGTTTGTTGGTTTGTTGGTTTGTTGGCTTGTTGGTTTGTTGGTTTGTTTGCTTCTTGGTTTGTTAATTTGTTGTTTTGTTGGTTTGTTAATTTATTTGTTTGTTGGTTTGTTGGCTTGTTGGTTTGTTGGTTTGTTGGCTTGTTGGCTTGTTGGTTTGTTGGTTTGTTGGTTTGTTGGTTTGTTGGTTTGTTGGTTTGTTGGCTTGTTGGTTTGTTGGTTTGTTGGTTTGTTGGCTTGTTGGCTTGTTGGTTTGTTAGTTTGTTGGCTTGTTAGTTTGTTGGCTTGTTGGTTTGTTGGTTTGTTGGTTAGTATGTTTGTTGGTTTGTTAGTTTGTTGATTTGTTGGCTTGTTGGCTTGTTGGTTTGTTGGTTTTTTGGTTTGTTGGTTTGTTGGTTTGTTGGTTTATTTGTTTGTTGGTTTGTTGGCTTGTTGGTTTGTTGGTTTGTTGGTTTGTTGGTTTGTTAGTTTGTTGGTTTGTTGGTTTGTTGGCTTGTTGGTTTGTTGGTTTGTTGGTTTGTTGGTTTGTTGGTTTGTTGGCTTGTTGGTTTGTTGGTTTGTTGGTTTGTTGGCTTGTTGGCTTGTTGGTTTGTTGGTTTGTTGGTTACTTGGTTTGTTGGTTTGTTGGTTTGTTGGCTTGTTGGTTTGTTGGCTTGTTGGTTTGTTGGTTTGTTGGTTTGTTGTCTTGTTGGTTTGTTGGTTTGTTGGCTTGTTGGCTTGTTGGTTTGTTGGTTTGTTGGTTTGTTGGTTTGTTGGTTTGTTGGTTTGTTGGTTTATTTGTTTGTTGGTTTGTTGGTTTGTAGGTTTGTTGGTTTCTTGGTTTGTTGGTTTGTTGGTTTGTTGGTTTGTTGGTTTGTTGGTTTGTTCGTTTGTTGGTTTGTTGGTTAATTGGTTTGTTGGTTTGTTGGTTTATTTGTTTGTTTGTTTGTTGGTTTGTTGGTTTGTTGGTTTGTTGGTTTGTTGGTTTGTTGGTTTGTTGGTTTATTTGTTTGTTGGTTTGTTGGCTTGTTGGTTTGTTGGTTTGTTGGTTTGTTGGCTTGTTGGTTTGTTGGTTTTTTGGCTTGTTGGCTTGTTGTTTTGTTGGTTTATTGGCTTGTTGGTTTGTTAGTTTGTTGGTTTGTTGGCTTGTTGGTTTGT
Organism: Atherix ibis; assembly: GCA_958298945.1. Lineage (NCBI taxonomy): Eukaryota > Metazoa > Arthropoda > Insecta > Diptera > Athericidae > Atherix > Atherix ibis. Next base: position 62,724,717 of record OY282608.1, on the reverse strand, counting down.
TGGTTTGTTGGCTTGTTGGTTACTTAGTTTGTTGGTTTGTTGGTTTGTTGGCTTGTTGGCTTGTTGGTTTGTTGGTTAGTTGGCTTTTTGGTTTATTGGTTTGTTGGTTTGTTGGCTTGTTGGTTTGTTGGCTAGTTGGCTTGTTGCTTTGTTGGTTTGTTGGTTTGTTGGCTTGTTGGGTTGTTGGTTTGTTAGTTTGTTGGCTTTTTGGTTACTTGGTTTGTTGGTTTGTTGGCTTGTTGGTTTGTTGGTTTGTTGGCTTGTTGGTTTGTTGGTTTGTTGGCTTGTTGGCTTGTTGGTTTGTTGGTTTGTTGGCTTGTTGGTTTGTTGGTTTGTTGGTTTGTTGGTTTGTTGGTTTGTTGGTTTGTTGGTTTGTTGGTTTGTTGGCTTGTTGGCTTGTTGGTTTGTTGGTTTGTTGGCTTGTTGGTTTGTTAGTTTGTTGGTTTGTTGGCTTGTTGGCTTGTTGGTTTGTTGGTTTGTTGGTTTGTTGGTTTGTTGGTTTGTTGGTTTGTTGGTTTGTTGGTTTGTTGGTTTTTTGGTTTGTTGGTTTGTTGGTTTGTTGGCTTGTTGGCTTGTTGGTTTGTTGGTTTGTTGGTTTGTTGGTTTGTTAATTTGTTGGTTTGTTGGTTTGTTGGCTTGTTGGTTTGTTGGTTTGTTGGCTTGTTGGCTTGTTGCTTTGTTGGTTTGTTGGTTTGTTGGTTTGTTGGTTTGTTGGTTTGTTGGCTTGTTGGTTTGTTGGTTTGTGGGCTTGTTGGCTTGTTGGTTTGTTAGTTTGTTGGTTTCTTGGTTTAATGGTTTGTTGATTTGTTGATTTGTTGGTTTGTTGGCATGTTTGTTTGTTGGTTTGTTGGTTTGTTGGCTTGTTGGTTTGTTTGTTTGTTGGCTTGTTGGCTTGTTGGTTTGTTGGTTTGTTGGTTTGTTGGTTTGTTGGTTTGTTGGTTTTTTGGTTTGTTGGTTTATTTGTTTGTTGGTTTGTTGGCTTGTTGGTTTGTTGGTTTGTTGGTTTGTTGGTTTGTTGGCTTGTTGGTTTGTTGGTTTGTTGGTTTGTTGGTTTGTTGGTTTGTTGGTTTGTTGGCTTGTTGGCTTGTTGGTTTGTTGGTTTGTTGGCTTGTTGGTTACTTAGTTTGTTGGCTTGTTGGTTTGTTAGTTTGTTGGTTTTTTGGTTACTTGGTTTGTTGGTTTGTTGGTTTGTTGGCTTGTTGGTTTGTTGGCTTGTTGGTTTGTTGGTTTGTTGGTTTGTTGGCTTGTTGGCTTGTTGGTTTGCTGGTTTGTTGGTTTGTTGGTTTGTTGGTTTGTTGGTTTGTTGGTTTATTGGTTTTTGGTTTGTTGGCTTGTTGGTTTGTTGGTTTGTTGGCTTGTTGGCTTGTTGGTTTGTTGGTTTGTTGGCTTGTTGGCTTGTTGGTTTGTTGGTTTGTTGGTTTGTTGGCTTGTTGGCTTGTTGGTTTGTTGGTTTGTTGGCTTGTTGGTTTGTTAGTTTGTTGGCTTTTTGGTTACTTGGTTTGTTGGTTTGTTGGGTTGTTGGTTTGTTGGCTTGTTGGTTTGTTGGTTTGTTGGTTTGTTGGCTTGTTGGCTTGTTGGTTTGTTGGTTTGTTGGTTTGTTGGTTTGTTGGTTTTTTGGTTTGTTGGTTTGTTGGTTTGTTGGCTTGTTGGTTTGTTGGTTTGTTGGCTTGTTGGCTTATTGGTTTGTTGGTTTGTTGACTTGTTGGTTACTTAGTTTGTTGTTTTTTTGGTTTGTTGGCTTGTTGGTTTGTTGGTTTGTTGGCTTGTTGGTTTGTTGGTTTGTTGGCTTGTTGGGTTGTTGGTTTGTTAGTTTGTTGGCTTTTTGGTTACTTGGTTTGTTGGTTTGTTGGCTTGTTGGTTTGTTGGTTTGTTGGCTTGTTGGTTTGTTGGTTTGTTGGCTTGTTGGCTTGTTGGTTTGTTGGTTTGTTGGCTTGTTGGTTTGTTGGTTTGTTGGTTTGTTGGTTTGTTGGTTTGTTGGTTTGTTGGTTTGTTGGTTTGTTGGCTTGTTGGCTTGTTGGTTTGTTGGTTTGTTGGCTTGTTGGTTTGTTAGTTTGTTGGTTTGTTGGCTTGTTGGCTTGTTGGTTTGTTGGTTTGTTGGTTTGTTAGTTTGTTGGTTTGTTGGTTTGTTGGTTTGTTGGTTTGTTGGTTTTTTGGTTTGTTGGTTTGTTGGTTTGTTGGCTTGTTGGCTTGTTGGTTTGTTGGTTTGTTGGTTTGTTGGTTTGTTAATTTGTTGGTTTGTTGGTTTGTTGGCTTGTTGGTTTGTTGGTTTGTTGGCTTGTTGGCTTGTTGCTTTGTTGGTTTGTTGGTTTGTTGGTTTGTTGGTTTGTTGGTTTGTTGGCTTGTTGGTTTGTTGGTTTGTGGGCTTGTTGGCTTGTTGGTTTGTTAGTTTGTTGGTTTCTTGGTTTAATGGTTTGTTGATTTGTTGATTTGTTGGTTTGTTGGCATGTTTGTTTGTTGGTTTGTTGGTTTGTTGGCTTGTTGGTTTGTTTGTTTGTTGGCTTGTTGGCTTGTTGGTTTGTTGGTTTGTTGGTTTGTTGGTTTGTTGGTTTGTTGGTTTGTTGGTTTTTTGGTTTGTTGGTTTATTTGTTTGTTGGTTTGTTGGTTTGTTGGTTTGTTGGTTTGTTGGCTTGTTGGTTTGTTGGTTTGTTGGTTTGTTGGTTTGTTGGTTTGTTGGTTTGTTGGCTTGTTGGCTTGTTGGTTTGTTGGTTTGTTGGCTTGTTGGTTACTTAGTTTGTTGGCTTGTTGGTTTGTTAGTTTGTTGGTTTTTTGGTTACTTGGTTTGTTGGTTTGTTGGTTTGTTGGCTTGTTGGTTTGTTGGCTTGTTGGTTTGTTGGTTTGTTGGTTTGTTGGCTTGTTGGCTTGTTGGTTTGCTGGTTTGTTGGTTTGTTGGTTTGTTGGTTTGTTGGTTTGTTGGTTTATTGGTTTTTGGTTTGTTGGCTTGTTGGTTTGTTGGTTTGTTGGCTTGTTGGCTTGTTGGTTTGTTGGTTTGTTGGCTTGTTGGCTTGTTGGTTTGTTGGTTTGTTGGTTTGTTGGCTTGTTGGCTTGTTGGTTTGTTGGTTTGTTGGCTTGTTGGTTTGTTAGTTTGTTGGTTTGTTGGCTTGTTGGCTTGTTGCTTTGTTGGTTTGTTGGTTTGTTGGCTTGTTGGCTTGTTGGTTTGTTAGTTTGTTGGCTTTTTGGTTACTTGGTTTGTTGGTTTGTTGGGTTGTTGGTTTGTTGGCTTGTTGGTTTGTTGGTTTGTTGGTTTGTTGGCTTGTTGGCTTGTTGGTTTGTTGGTTTGTTGGTTTGTTGGTTTGTTGGTTTTTTGGTTTGTTGGTTTGTTGGTTTGTTGGCTTGTTGGTTTGTTGGTTTGTTGGCTTGTTGGCTTATTGGTTTGTTGGTTTGTTGACTTGTTGGTTACTTAGTTTGTTGTTTTTTTGGTTTGTTGGCTTGTTGGTTTGTTGGTTTGTTGGCTTGTTGGCTTGTTGGTTTGTTGGTTAGTTGGCTTGTTGGTTTGTTGGTTTGTTGGTTTGTTGGCTTGTTGGTTTGTTGGTTTGTTGGCTTGTTGGCTTGTTGCTTTGTTGGTTTGTTGGTTTGTTGGCTTGTTGGCTTGTTGTTTTGTTAGTTTGTTGGCTTTTTGGTTACTTGGTTTGTTGGTTTGTTGGCTTGTTGGTTTGTTGGCTTGTTGGTTTGTTGGCTTGTTGGTTTGTTGGTTTGTTGGCTTGTTGGCATGTTGGTTTGTTGGTTTGTTGGCTTGTTGGTTTGTTGGTTTGTTGGTTTGTTGGTTTGTTGGTTTGTTGGTTTGTTGGTTTGTTGGTTTGTTGGCTTGTTGGCTTGTTGGTTTGTTGGTTTGTTGGCTTGTTGGTTACTTAGTTTGTTGGTTTGTTGGTTTGTTGGCTTGTTGGTTTGTTGGCTTGTTGGTTTGTTGGTTTGTTGGTTTGTTGGCTTATTGGCTTGTTGGTTTGCTGGTTTGTTGGTTTGTTGGTTTGTTGGTTTGTTGGTTTGTTGGTTTATTGGTTTTTGGTTTGTTGGCTTGTTGGTTTGTTGGTTTGTTGGCTTGTTGGCTTGTTGGTTTGTTGGTTTGTTGGTTTGTTGGCTTATTGGCTTGTTGGTTTGTTGGTTTGTTGGTTTATTGGTTTTTGGTTTGTTGGCTTGTTGGTTTGTTGGTTTGTTGGCTTGTTGGCTTGTTGGTTTGTTAGTTTGTTGGCTTTTTGGTTACTTGGTTTGTTGGTTTGTTGGGTTGTTGGTTTGTTGGCTTGTTGGTTTGTTGGTTTGTTGGTTTGTTGGCTTGTTGGCTTGTTGGTTTGTTGGTTTGTTGGTTTGTTGGTTTGTTGGTTTTTTGGTTTGTTGGTTTGTTGGTTTGTTGGCTTGTTGGTTTGTTGGTTTGTTGGCTTGTTGGCTTATTGGTTTGTTGGTTTGTTGACTTGTTGGTTACTTAGTTTGTTGTTTTTTTGGTTTGTTGGCTTGTTGGTTTGTTGGTTTGTTGGCTTGTTGGCTTGTTGGTTTGTTGGTTAGTTGGCTTGTTGGTTTGTTGGTTTGTTGGTTTGTTGGCTTGTTGGTTTGTTGGTTTGTTGGCTTGTTGGCTTGTTGCTTTGTTGGTTTGTTGGTTTGTTGGCTTGTTGGCTTGTTGTTTTGTTAGTTTGTTGGCTTTTTGGTTACTTGGTTTGTTGGTTTGTTGGCTTGTTGGTTTGTTGGCTTGTTGGTTTGTTGGCTTGTTGGTTTGTTGGTTTGTTGGCTTGTTGGCATGTTGGTTTGTTGGTTTGTTGGCTTGTTGGTTTGTTGGTTTGTTGGTTTGTTGGTTTGTTGGTTTGTTGGTTTGTTGGTTTGTTGGTTTGTTGGCTTGTTGGCTTGTTGGTTTGTTGGTTTGTTGGCTTGTTGGTTACTTAGTTTGTTGGTTTGTTGGTTTGTTGGCTTGTTGGTTTGTTGGCTTGTTGGTTTGTTGGTTTGTTGGTTTGTTGGCTTATTGGCTTGTTGGTTTGCTGGTTTGTTGGTTTGTTGGTTTGTTGGTTTGTTGGTTTGTTGGTTTATTGGTTTTTGGTTTGTTGGCTTGTTGGTTTGTTGGTTTGTTGGCTTGTTGGCTTGTTGGTTTGTTGGTTTGTTGGCTTGTTGGCTTGTTGGTTTGTTGGTTTGTTGGTTTGTTGGCTTGTTGGCTTGTTGGTTTGTTGGTTTGTTGGCTTGTTGGTTTGTTAGTTTGTTGGTTTGTTGGCTTGTTGGCTTGTTGCTTTGTTGGTTTGTTGGTTTGTTGGCTTGTTGGCTTGTTGGTTTGTTAGTTTGTTGGCTTTTTGGTTACTTGGTTTGTTGGTTTGTTGGGTTGTTGGTTTGTTGGCTTGTTGGTTTGTTGGTTTGTTGGTTTGTTGGTTTGTTGGCTTGTTGGCTTGTTGGTTTGTTGGTTTGTTGGTTTGTTGGTTTGTTGGTTTTTTTGGTTTGTTGGTTTGTTGGTTTGTTGGCTTGTTGGTTTGTTGGTTTGTTGGCTTGTTGGCTTATTGGTTTGTTGGTTTGTTGACTTGTTGGTTACTTAGTTTGTTGTTTTTTTGGTTTGTTGGCTTGTTGGTTTGTTGGTTTGTTGGCTTGTTGGCTTGTTGGTTTGTTGGTTAGTTGGCTTGTTGGTTTGTTGGTTTGTTGGTTTGTTGGCTTGTTGGTTTGTTGGTTTGTTGGCTTGTTGGCTTGTTGCTTTGTTGGTTTGTTGGTTTGTTGGCTTGTTGGCTTGTTGTTTTGTTAGTTTGTTGGCTTTTTGGTTACTTGGTTTGTTGGTTTGTTGGCTTGTTGGTTTGTTGGCTTGTTGGTTTGTTGGCTTGTTGGTTTGTTGGTTTGTTGGCTTGTTGGCATGTTGGTTTGTTGGTTTGTTGGCTTGTTGGTTTGTTGGTTTGTTGGTTTGTTGGTTTGTTGGTTTGTTGGTTTGTTGGTTTGTTGGTTTGTTGGCTTGTTGGCTTGTTGGTTTGTTGGTTTGTTGGCTTGTTGGTTTGTTAGTTTGTTGGTTTGTGGGCTTGTTGGCTTGTTGGTTTGTTGGTTTGTTGGTTTGTTGGTTTGTTGGTTTGTTGGTTTGTTGGTTTTTTGGTTTGTTGGTTTGTTGGTTTGTTGGCTTGTTGGCTTGTTGGTTTGTTGGTTTGTTGGTTTGTTGGTTTGTTAGTTTGTTGGTTTGTTGGTTTGTTGGCTTGTTGGTTTGTTGGTTTGTTGGCTTGTTGGCTTGTTGCTTTAGTGGTTTGTTGGCTTGTTGGTTTGTTGGTTTGTTGGTTTGTTGGCTTGTTGGTTTGTTCGTTTGTTGGCTTGTTGGCTTGTTGGTTTGTTAGTTTGTCGGTTTCTTGGTTTAATGGGTTGTTGATTTGTTGGTTTGTTGGCATGTTTGTTTGTTGGTTTGTTGGTTTGTTGGCTTATTGGTTTGTTGGTTTGTTGGCTTGTTGGCTTGTTGGTTTGTTGGTTTGTTGGTTTGTTGGTTTGTTGGTTTGTTGGTTTTTTGGTTTGTTGGTTTATTTGTTTGTTGGTTTGTTGGCTTGTTGGTTTGTTGGTTTGTTGGCTTGTTGGTTTGTTGGCATGTTGGCTTGTTGGTTTGTTGGTTTGTTGGCTTGTTGGCTTGTTGGTTTGTTGGTTTGTTGGTTTGTTGGTTTGTTGGTTTGTTGGTTTATTTGTTTGTTGGTTTGTTGGCTTGTTGGTTTGTTGGTTTGTTGGTTTGTTGGTTTGTTGGTTTGTTGGCTTGTTGGCTTGTTGGTTTGTTGGTTTGTTGGCTTATTGGTTAGTTAGTTTGTTGGCTTGTTGGTTTGTTAATTTGTTGGCTTTTTGGTTACTTGGTTTGTTGGTTTGTTGGTTTGTTGGCTTGTAGGTTTGTTGGCTTGTTGGTTTGTTGGTTTGTTGGTATGTTGGCTTGTTTTCTTGTTTGTTTTTTTGTTTGTTGGTTTGTTGGTTTGTTGGTTTATTGGTTTGTTGGTTTGTTGGCTTGTTGGTTTGTTGGTTTGTTGGCTTGTTGGCTTGTTGGTTTGTTGGTTTGTTGGTTTGTTGGTTTGTTGGTTTGTTGGTTTATTTGTAAGTTGGTTTGTTGGCTTGTTGGTTTGTTGGTTTGTTGGTTTGTTGGCTTGTTGGTTTGTTGGTTTGTTGGCTTGTTGGCTTGTTGGTTTGTTGGTTTGTTGGCTTGTTGGTTTGTTAGTTTGTTGGTTTGTTGGCTAGTTGGTTTGTTGGTTTGTTGGCTTGTTGGTTACTTAGTTTGTTGGTTTATTGGTTTGTTGGTTTGTTGGCTTGTTGGCTTGTTGGTTTGTTGGTTAGTTGGCTTGTTGGTTTATTGGTTTGTTGGTTTGTTGGCTTGTTGGTTTGTTGGTTTGTTGGCTTGTTGGCTTGTTGCTTTGTTGGTTTGTTGGTTTGTTGGCTTGTTGGCTTGTTGGTTTGTTAGTTTGTTGGCTTTTTGGTTACTTGGTTTGTTGGTTTGTTGGTTTGTTGGCTTGTTGGTTTGTTGGCTTGTTGGTTTGTTGGTTTGTTGAATTGTTGGCTTGTTGGTTTGTTGGTTTGTTGGCTTGTTGGTTTGTTGGTTTGTTGGTTTGTTGGTTTGTTGGTTTGTTGGTTTGTTGGTTTGTTGGTTTGTTGGTTTGTTGGTTTGTTGGTTTGTTGGTTTGTTGGCTTGTTGGCTTGTTGGTTTGTTGGTTTGTTGGCTTGTTGGTTTGTTAGTTTGTTGGTTTGTTGGTTTTTTGGCTTGTTGGTTTGTTGGTTTGTTGGTTTGTTGGTTTGTTGGTTTGTTGGTTTGTTGGTTTGTTGGTTTTTTGATTGTTGGTTTGTTGGTTTGTTGGCTTGTTGGCTTGTTGGTTTGTTGGTTTGTTGGTTTGTTGGTTTGTTGGTTTGTTAGTTTGTTGGTTTGTTGGTTTGTTGGTTTGTTCGCTTGTTGGCTTGTTGCTTTGTTGGTTTGTTGGTTTGTTGGCTTGTTGGCTTGTTGGTTTGTTAGTTTGTTGGCTTTTTGGTTACTTGGTTTGTTGGTTTGTTGGTTTGTTGGGTTGTTGGTTTGTTGGCTTGTTGCTTTGTTGGTTTGTTGGTTTGTTGGCTTGTTGGCTTGTTGGTTTGTTGGTTTGTTGGTTTGTTGGTTTGTTGGTTTTTTGGTTTGTTGGTTTTTTGGTTTGTTGGCTTATTGGTTTGTTGGTTTGTTGGCTTGTTGGCTTATTGGTTTGTTGGTTTGTTGACTAGTTGGTTACTTAGTTTTTTGGTTTGTTGGTTTGTTGGTTTGTTGGCTTGTTGGTTTGTTGGTTTGTTGGCTTGTTGGCTTGTTGGTTTGTTGGTTAGTTGGCTTGTTGGTTTGTTGGTTTGTTGGTTTGTTGGCTTGTTGGTTTGTTAGTTTGTTGGCTTGTTGGCTTGTTGCTTTGTTGGTTTGTTGGTTTGTTGGCTTGTTGGCTTGTTGGTTTGTTAGTTTGTTGGCTTTTTGGTTACTTGGTTTGTTGGTTTGTTGGCTTGTTGGTATGTTGGCTTGTTGGTTTGTTGGCTTGTTGGCTTGTTGGTTTGTTGGTTTGTTGGTTTGTTGGTGTGTTGGTTTGTTGGTTTGTTGGTTTGTTGGTTTTTTGGTTTGTTGGTATATTTGTTTGTTGGTTTGTTGGCTTGTTGGTTTGTTGGTTTGTTGGTTTGTTGGCTTGTTGGTTTGTTGGTTTGTTGGCTTGTTGGCTTGTTGGTTTGTTAGTTTGTTGGCTTGTTGGCTTATTGGTTTGTTGGTTTGTTGGTTTTTTGGTTTGTTGGTTTGTTGGTTTGTTGGTTTGTTGGTTTGTTGGTTTATTTGTTTGTTGGTTTGTTGGCTTGTTGGTTTGTTGGTTTGTTGGTTTGTTGGTTTGTTGGTGTGTTGGCTTGTTGGCTTGTTGGTTTGTTGGTTTGTTGGTTTGTTGGTTAGTTGGTGTGTTGGTTTGTTGGTTTGTTGGTTTGTTGGCTTGTTGGCTTGTTGGTTTGTTGGTTTGTTGGTTTGTTGGTTTGTTGGTTTGTTGGTTTTTTAGTTTGCTGGTTTGTTGGTTTGTTGGCTTTTTGGTTTGTTGGTTTGTTGGCTTGTTGGCTTATTGGTTTGTTGGTTTGTTGACTTGTTGGTTACTTAGTTTGTTGGTTTGTTGGTTTGTTGGCTTGTTGGTTTGTTGATTTGTTGGCTTGTTGGCTTGTTGGTTTGTTGGTTAGTTGGCTTGTTGGTTTGTTGGTTTGTTGGTTTGTTGGTTTGTTGGCTTGTTGGTTTGTTGGTTTGTTGGTTTGTTGGCTTGTTGGCTTGTTGCTTTGTTGATTTGTTGGTTTGTTGGCTTGTTGGTTTGTTGGTTTGTTATTTTGTTGGCTTTTTGGTTACTTGGTTTGTTGGTTTGTTGGCTTGTTGGTTTGTTGGCTTGTTGGTTTGTTGGTTTGTTGGCTTGTTGGCTTGTTGGTTTGTTGGTTTGTTGGCTTGTTGGTTTGTTGGTTTGTTGGTTTGTTGGTTTGTTGGTTTGTTGGTTTGTTGGTTTGTTGGTTTGTTGGTTTGTTGGTTTGTTGGTTTGTTGGCTTGTTGGCTTGTTGGTTTGTTGGTTTGTTGGTTTGTTGGTTTGTTAGTTTGTTGGTTTGTTGGCTTGTTGGCTTGTTGGTTTGTTGGTTTGTTGGTTTGTTGGTTTGTTGGTTTGTTGGTTTGTTGGTTTGTTGGTTTGTTGGTTTGTTGGTTTTTTGGTTTGTTGGTTTGTTGGTTTGTTGGGTTGTTGGCTTGTTGGTTTGTTGGTTTGTTGGTTTGTTGGTTTGTTAGTTTGTTGGTTTGTTGGTTTGTTGGTTTGTTGGTTTGTTGGTTCGTTGGCTTGTTGGTTTGTTGGTTTGTTGGCTTGTTGGCTTGTTGCTTTGTTGGTTTGTTGGCTTGTTGGTTTGTTGGTTTGTTGGTTTGTTGGCTTGTTGGTTTGTTGGTTTGTTGGCTTGTTGGCTTGTTGGTTTGTTAGTTTGTTGGTTTCTTGGTTTAATGGTTTGTTGATTTGTTGATTTGTTGGTTTGTTGGCATGTTTGTTTGTTGGTTTGTTGGTTTGTTGGCTTGTTGGTTTGTTGGTTTGTTGGCTTGTTGGCTTGTTGGTTTGTTGGTTTGTTGGTTTGTTGGTTTGTTGGTTTGTTGGTTTTTTGGTTTGTTGGTTTATTTGTTTGTTAGTTTGTTGGCTTGTTGGTTTGTTGGTTTGTTGGCTTGTTGGTTTGTTGGTTTGTTGGCTTGTTGGCTTGTTGGTTTGTTGGTTTGTTGGCTTGTTGGCTTGTTGGTTTGTTGGTTTGTTGGTTTTTTGGTTTGTTGGTTTGTTGGTTTGTTGGTTTGTTGGTTTGTTGGTATATTTTTTTGTTGGTTTGTTGGCTTGTTGGTTTGTTGGTTTGTTGGTTTGTTGGTTTGTTGGTTTATTGGCTTGTTGCCTTGTTGGTTTGTCGGTTTGTTGGCTTGTTGGTTACTTAGTTTGTTGGCTTGTCGGTTTGTTAGTTTGTTGGCTTTTTGGATACTTGGTTTGTTGGTTTGTTGGTTTGTTGGGTTGTTGGTTGGTTGGCTTGTTGGTTTGTTGGTTTGTTGGTTAGTTGGCTTGTTGGTTTGTTGGTTTGTTGGTTTGTTGGCTTGTTGGTTTGTTGGTTTGTTGGCTTGTTGGCTTGTTGCTTTGTTGGTTTGTTGGTTTGTTGGCTTGTTGGCTTGTTGGTTTGTTAGTTTGTTGGCTTTTTGGTTACTTGGTTTGTTGGTTTGTTGGCTTGTTGGTTTGTTGGCTTGTTGGTTTGTTGGCTTGTTGGTTTGTTGGTTTGTTGGCTTGTTGGCATGTTGGTTTGTTGGTTTGTTGGCTTGTTGGTTTGTTGGTTTGTTGGTTTGTTGGTTTGTTGGTTTGTTGGTTTGTTGGTTTGTTGGTTTGTTGGCTTGTTGGCTTGTTGGTTTGTTGGTTTGTTGGCTTGTTGGTTTGTTAGTTTGTTGGTTTGTGGGCTTGTTGGCTTGTTGGTTTGTTGGTTTGTTGGTTTGTTGGTTTGTTGGTTTGTTGGTTTGTTGGTTTGTTGGTTTGTTGGTTTTTTGGTTTGTTGGTTTGTTGGTTTGTTGGTTTGTTGGCTTGTTGGCTTGTTGGTTTGTTGGTTTGTTGGTTTGTTGGTTTGTTAGTTTGTTGGTTTGTTGGTTTGTTGGCTTGTTGGTTTGTTGGTTTGTTGGCTTGTTGGCTTGTTGCTTTGTTGGTTTGTTGGCTTGTTGGTTTGTTGGTTTGTTGGTTTGTTGGCTTGTTGGTTTGTTCGTTTGTTGGCTTGTTGGCTTGTTGGTTTGTTAGTTTGTCGGTTTCTTGGTTTAATGGGTTGTTGATTTGTTGGTTTGTTGGCATGTTTGTTTGTTGGTTTGTTGTTTTGTTGGCTTGTTGGTTTGTTGGTTTGTTGGTTTGTTGGCTTGTTGGCTTGTTGGTTTGTTGGTTTGTTGGTTTGTTGGTTTGTTGGTTTGTTGGTTTTTTGGTTTGTTGGTTTATTTGTTTGTTGGTTTGTTGGCTTGTTGGTTTGTTGGTTTGTTGGCTTGTTGGTTTGTTGGCTTGTTGGCTTGTTGGTTTGTTGGTTTGTTGGCTTGTTGGCTTGTTGGTTTGTTGGTTTGTTGGTTTGTTGGTTTGTTGGTTTATTTGTTTGTTGGTTTGTTGGCTTGTTGGTTTGTTGGCTTGTTGGTTTGTTGGTTTGTTGGTTTGTTGGTTTGTTGGTTTGTTGGCTTGTTGGCTTGTTGGTTTGTTGGTTTGTTGGCTTATTGGTTAGTTAGTTTGTTGGCTTGTTGGTTTGTTAATTTGTTGGCTTTTTGGTTACTTGGTTTGTTGGTTTGTTGGTTTGTTGGCTTGTAGGTTTGTTGGCTTGTTGGTTTGTTGGTTTGTTGGTATGTTGGCTTGTTGGCTTGTTGGTTTTTTTGTTTGTTGGTTTGTTGGTTTGTTGGTTTATTGGTTTGTTGGTTTGTTGGCTTGTTGGTTTGTTGGTTTGTTGGCTTGTTGGCTTGTTGGTTTGTTGGTTTGTTGGTTTGTTGGTTTGTTGGTTTGTTGGTTTATTTGTTTGTTGGTTTGTTGGCTTGTTGGTTTGTTGGTTTGTTGGTTTGTTGGCTTGTTGGTTTGTTTGTTTGTTGGCTTGTTGGCTTGTTGGTTTGTTGGTTTGTTGGCTTGTTGGTTTGTTAGTTTGTTGGTTTGTTGGCTAGTTGGTTTGTTGGTTTGTTGGCTTGTTGGTTACTTAGTTTGTTGGTTTGTTGGTTTGTTGGTTTGTTGGCTTGTTGGCTTGTTGGTTTGTTGGTTAGTTGGCTTGTTGGTTTATTGGTTTGTTGGTTTGTTGGCTTGTTGGTTTGTTGGTTTGTTGGCTTGTTGGCTTGTTGCTTTGTTGGTTTGTTGGTTTGTTGGCTTGTTGGCTTGTTGGTTTGTTAGTTTGTTGGCTTTTTGGTTACTTGGTTTGTTGGTTTGTTGGTTTGTTGGCTTGTTGGTTTGTTGGCTTGTTGGTTTGTTGGTTTGTTGAATCGTTGGCTTGTTGGTTTGTTGGTTTGTTGGCTTGTTGGTTTGTTGGTTTGTTGGTTTGTTGGTTTGTTGGTTTGTTGGTTTGTTGGTTTGTTGGTTTGTTGGTTTGTTGGCTTGTTGGCTTGTTGGTTTGTTGGTTTGTTGGCTTGTTGGTTTGTTAGTTTGTTGGTTTGTTGGTTTTTTGGCTTGTTGGCTTGTTGGTTTGTTGGTTTGTTGGTTTGTTGGTTTGTTGGTTTGTTGGTTTTTTGATTTGTTGGTTTGTTGGTTTGTTGGCTTGTTGGCTTCTTGGTTTGTTGGTTTGTTGGTTTGTTGGTTTGTTGGTTTGTTAGTTTGTTGGTTTGTTGGTTTGTTGGTTTGTTGGTTTGTTCGCTTGTTGGCTTGTTGCTTTGTTGGTTTGTTGGTTTGTTGGCTTGTTGGCTTGTTGGTTTGTTAGTTTGTTGGCTTTTTGGTTACTTGGTTTATTGGTTTATTGGTTTGTTGGGTTGTTGGTTTGTTGGCTTGTTGGTTTGTTGGTTTGTTGGTTTGTTGGCTTGTTGGCTTGTTGGTTTCTTGGTTTGTTGGTTTGTTGGTTTGTTGGTTTTTTGGTTTGTTGGTTTTTTGGTTTGTTGGCTTATTGGTTTGTTGGTTTGTTGGCTTGTTGGCTTATTGGTTTGTTGGTTTGTTGACTTATTGGTTACTTAGTTTTTTGGTTTGTTGGTTTGTTGGTTTGTTGGCTTGTTGGTTTGTTGGTTTGTTGGCTTGTTGGCTTGTTGGTTTGTTGGTTAGTTGGCTTGTTGGTTTGTTGGTTTGTTGGTTTGTTGGCTTGTTGGTTTGTTGGTTTGTTGGCTTGTTGGCTTGTTGCTTTGTTGGTTTGTTGGTTTGTTGGCTTGTTGGCTTGTTGGTTTGTTAGTTTGTTGGCTTTTTGGTTACTTGGTTTGTTGGTTTGTTGGCTTGTTGGTTTGTTGGCTTGTTGGTTTGTTGGCTTGTTGGCTTGTTGGTTTGTTGGTTTGTTGGTTTGTTGGTGTGTTGGTTTGTTGGTTTGTTGGTTTGTTGGTTTTTTGGTTTGTTGGTTTATTTGTTTGTTGGTTTGTTGGCTTGTTGGTTTGTTGGTTTGTTGGTTTGTTGGCTTGTTGGTTTGTTGGTTTGTTGGCTTGTTGGCTTGTTGGTTTGTTAGTTTGTTGGCTTGTTGGCTTGTTGGTTTGTTGGTTTGTTGGTTTTTTGGTTTGTTGGTTTGTTGGTTTGTTGGTTTGTTGGTTTGTTGGTTTATTTGTTTGTTGGTTTGTTGGCTTGTTGGTTTGTTGGTTTGTTGGCTTGTTGGTTTGTTGGCTTGTTGGCTTGTTGGTTTGTTGGTTTGTTGGCTTGTTGGCTTGTTGGTTTGTTGGTTTGTTGGTTTGTTGGTTTGTTGGTTTATTTGTTTGTTGGTTTGTTGGCTTGTTGGTTTGTTGGCTTGTTGGTTTGTTGGTTTGTTGGTTTGTTGGTTTGTTGGTTTGTTGGCTTGTTGGCTTGTTGGTTTGTTGGTTTGTTGGCTTATTGGTTAGTTAGTTTGTTGGCTTGTTGGTTTGTTAATTTGTTGGCTTTTTGGTTACTTGGTTTGTTGGTTTGTTGGTTTGTTGGCTTGTAGGTTTGTTGGCTTGTTGGTTTGTTGGTTTGTTGGTATGTTGGCTTGTTGGCTTGTTGGTTTTTTGGTTTGTTGGTTTGTTGGTTTGTTGGTTTATTGGTTTGTTGGTTTGTTGGCTTGTTGGTTTGTTGGTTTGTTGGTTTGTTGGCTTGTTGGTTTGTTAGTTTGTTGGCTTTTTGGTTACTTGGTTTGTTGGTTTGTTGGCTTGTTGGTTTGTTGGTTTGTTGGTTTGTTGGGTTGTTGGTTGGTTGGCTTGTTGGTTTGTTGGTTTGTTGGTTAGTTGGCTTGTTGGTTTGTTGGTTTGTTGGTTTGTTGGCTTGTTGGTTTGTTCGTTTGTTGGCTTGTTGGCTTGTTGCTTTGTTGGTTTGTTGGTTTGTTGGCTTGTTGGCTTGTTGGTTTGTTAGTTTGTTGGCTTTTTGGTTACTTGGTTTGTTGGTTTGTTGGCTTGTTGGTTTGTTGGCTTGTTGGTTTGTTGGCTTGTTGGTTTGTTGGTTTGTTGGCTTGTTGGCATGTTGGTTTGTTGGTTTGTTGGCTTGTTGGTTTGTTGGTTTGTTGGTTTGTTGGTTTGTTGGTTTGTTGGTTTGTTGGTTTGTTGGTTTGTTGGCTTGTTGGCTTGTTGGTTTGTTGGTTTGTTGGCTTGTTGGTTTGTTAGTTTGTTGGTTTGTGGGCTTGTTGGCTTGTTGGTTTGTTGGTTTGTTGGTTTGTTGGTTTGTTGGTTTGTTGGTTTGTTGGTTTGTTGGTTTTTTGGTTTGTTGGTTTGTTGGTTTGTTGGTTTGTTGGCTTGTTGGCTTGTTGGTTTGTTGGTTTGTTGGTTTGTTGGTTTGTTAGTTTGTTGGTTTGTTGGTTTGTTGGCTTGTTGGTTTGTTGGTTTGTTGGCTTGTTGGCTTGTTGCTTTGTTGGTTTGTTGGCTTGTTGGTTTGTTGGTTTGTTGGTTTGTTGGCTTGTTGGTTTGTTCGTTTGTTGGCTTGTTGGCTTGTTGGTTTGTTAGTTTGTCGGTTTCTTGGTTTAATGGGTTGTTGATTTGTTGGTTTGTTGGCATGTTTGTTTGTTGGTTTGTTGTTTTGTTGGCTTGTTGGTTTGTTGGTTTGTTGGTTTGTTGGATTGTTGGCTTGTTGGTTTGTTGGTTTGTTGGTTTGTTGGTTTGTTGGTTTGTTGGTTTTTTGGTTTGTTGGTTTATTTGTTTGTTGGTTTGTTGGCTTGTTGGTTTGTTGGTTTGTTGGCTTGTTGGTTTGTTGGCTTGTTGGCTTGTTGGTTTGTTGGTTTGTTGGCTTGTTGGCTTGTTGGTTTGTTGGTTTGTTGGTTTGTTGGTTTGTTGGTTTATTTGTTTGTTGGTTTGTTGGCTTGTTGGTTTGTTGGCTTGTTGGTTTGTTGGTTTGTTGGTTTGTTGGTTTGTTGGTTTGTTGGCTTGTTGGCTTGTTGGCTTGTTGGTTTGTTGGTTTGTTGGCTTATTGGTTAGTTAGTTTGTTGGCTTGTTGGTTTGTTAATTTGTTGGCTTTTTGGTTACTTGGTTTGTTGGTTTGTTGGTTTGTTGGCTTGTAGGTTTGTTGGCTTGTTGGTTTGTTGGTTTGTTGGTATGTTGGCTTGTTGGCTTGTTGGTTTTTTGGTTTGTTGGTTTGTTAGTTTGTTGGTTTATTGGTTTGTTGGTTTGTTGGCTTGTTGGTTTGTTGGTTTGTTGGCTTGTTGGCTTGTTGGTTTGTTGGTTTGTTGGTTTGTTGGTTTGTTGGTTTGTTGGTTTATTTGTTTGTTGGTTTGTTGGCTTGTTGGTTTGTTGGTTTGTTGGTTTGTTGGCTTGTTGGTTTGTTTGTTTGTTGGCTTGTTGGCTTGTTGGTTTGTTGGTTTGTTGGCTTGTTCGTTTGTTAGTTTGTTGGTTTGTTGGCTAGTTGGTTTGTTGGTTTGTTGGCTTGTTGGTTACTTAGTTTGTTGGTTTGTTGGTTTGTTGGTTTGTTGGCTTGTTGGCTTGTTGGTTTGTTGGTTAGTTGGCTTGTTGGTTTATTGGTTTGTTGGTTTGTTGGCTTGTTGGTTTGTTGGTTTGTTGGCTTGTTGGCTTGTTGCTTTGTTGGTTTGTTGGTTTGTTGGCTTGTTGGCTTGTTGGTTTGTTAGTTTGTTGGCTTTTTGGTTACTTGGTTTGTTGGTTTGTTGGTTTGTTGGCTTGTTGGTTTGTTGGCTTGTTGGTTTGTTGGTTTGTTGAATCGTTGGCTTGTTGGTTTGTTGGTTTGTTGGCTTGTTGGTTTGTTGGTTTGTTGGTTTGTTGGTTTGTTGGTTTGTTGGTTTGTTGGTTTGTTGGTTTGTTGGTTTGTTGGTTTGTTGGCTTGTTGGCTTGTTGGTTTGTTGGTTTGTTGGCTTGTTGGTTTGTTAGTTTGTTGGTTTGTTGGTTTTTTGGCTTGTTGGCTTGTTGGTTTGTTGGTTTGTTGGTTTGTTGGTTTGTTGGTTTGTTGGTTTTTTGATTTGTTGGTTTGTTGGTTTGTTGGCTTGTTGGCTTCTTGGTTTGTTGGTTTGTTGGTTTGTTGGTTTGTTGGTTTGTTAGTTTGTTGGTTTGTTGGTTTGTTGGTTTGTTGGTTTGTTCGCTTGTTGGCTTGTTGCTTTGTTGGTTTGTTGGTTTGTTGGCTTGTTGGCTTGTTGGTTTGTTAGTTTGTTGGCTTTTTGGTTACTTGGTTTATTGGTTTGTTGGTTTGTTGGGTTGTTGGTTTGTTGGCTTGTTGGTTTGTTGGTTTGTTGGTTTGTTGGCTTGTTGGTTTCTTGGTTTGTTGGTTTGTTGGTTTGTTGGTTTTTTGGTTTGTTGGTTTTTTGGTTTGTTGGCTTATTGGTTTGTTGGTTTGTTGGCTTGTTGGCTTATTGGTTTGTTGGTTTGTTGACTTATTGGTTACTTAGTTTTTTGGTTTGTTGGTTTGTTGGTTTGTTGGCTTGTTGGTTTGTTGGTTTGTTGGCTTGTTGGCTTGTTGGTTTGTTGGTTAGTTGGCTTGTTGGTTTGTTGGTTTGTTGGTTTGTTGGCTTGTTGGTTTGTTGGTTTGTTGGCTTGTTGGCTTGTTGCTTTGTTGGTTTGTTGGTTTGTTGGCTTGTTGGCTTGTTGGTTTGTTAGTTTGTTGGCTTTTTGGTTACTTGGTTTGTTGGTTTGTTGGCTTGTTGGTTTGTTGGCTTGTTGGTTTGTTGGCTTGTTGGCTTGTTGGTTTGTTGGTTTGTTGGTTTGTTGGTGTGTTGGTTTGTTGGTTTGTTGGTTTGTTGGTTTTTTGGTTTGTTGGTTTATTTGTTTGTTGGTTTGTTGGCTTGTTGGTTTGTTGGTTTGTTGGTTTGTTGGCTTGTTGGTTTGTTGGTTTGTTGGCTTGTTGGCTTGTTGGTTTGTTAGTTTGTTGGCTTGTTGGCTTGTTGGTTTGTTGGTTTGTTGGTTTTTTGGTTTGTTGGTTTGTTGGTTTGTTGGTTTGTTGGTTTGTTGGTTTATTTGTTTGTTGGTTTGTTGGCTTGTTGGTTTGTTGGTTTGTTGGTTTGTTGGTTTGTTGGTGTGTTGGCTTGTTGGCTTGTTGGTTTGTTGGTTTGTTGGTTTGTTGGTTTGTTGGTGTGTTGGTTTGTTGGTTTGTTGGTTTGTTGGCTTGTTGGCTTGTTGGTTTGTTGGTTTGTTGGTTTGTTGGTTTGTTGGTTTGTTGGTTTTTTAGTTTGCTGGTTTGTTGGTTTGTTGGCTTTTTGGTTTGTTGGTTTGTTGGCTTGTTGGCTTATTGGTTTGTTGGTTTGTTGACTTGTTGGTTACTTAGTTTGTTGGTTTGTTGGTTTGTTGGCTTGTTGGTTTGTTGGTTTGTTGGCTTGTTGGCTTGTTGGTTTGTTGGTTAGTTGGCTTGTTGGTTTGTTGGTTTGTTGGTTTGTTGGTTTGTTGGCTTGTTGGTTTGTTGGTTTGTTGGTTTGTTGGCTTGTTGGCTTGTTGCTTTGTTGATTTGTTGGTTTGTTGGCTTGTTGGTTTGTTGGTTTGTTAGTTTGTTGGCTTTTTGGTTACTTGGTTTGTTGGTTTGTTGGCTTGTTGGTTTGTTGGCTTGTTGGTTTGTTGGTTTGTTGGCTTGTTGGCTTGTTGGTTTGTTGGTTTGTTGGCTTGTTGGTTTGTTGGTTTGTTGGTTTGTTGGTTTGTTGGTTTGTTGGTTTGTTGGTTTGTTGGTTTGTTGGTTTGTTGGTTTGTTGGCTTGTTAACTTGTTGGTTTGTTGGTTTGTTGGCTTGTTGGTTTGTTAGTTTGTTGGTTTGTTGGCTTGTTGGCTTGTTGGTTTGTTGGTTTGTTGGTTTGTTGGTTTGTTGGTTTGTTGGTTTGTTGGTTTGTTGGTTTTTTGGTTTGTTGGTTTGTTGGTTTGTTGGGTTGTTGGCTTGTTGGTTTGTTGGTTTGTTGGTTTGTTGGTTTGTTAGTTTGTTGGTTTGTTGGTTTGTTGGTTTGTTGGTTCGTTGGCTTGTTGGTTTGTTGGTTTGTTGGCTTGTTGGTTTGTTGGTTTGTTGGCTTGTTGGCTTGTTGGTTTGTTAGTTTGTTGGTTTCTTGGTTTAATGGTTTGTTGATTTGTTGATTTGTTGGTTTGTTGGCATGTTTGTTTGTTGGTTTGTTGGTTTGTTGGCTTGTTGGTTTGTTGGTTTGTTGGCTTGTTGGCTTGTTGGTTTGTTGGTTTGTTGGTTTGTTGGTTTGTTGGTTTGTTGGTTTTTTGGTTTGTTGGTTTATTTGTTTGTTGGTTTGTTGGCTTGTTGGTTTGTTGGTTTGTTGGCTTGTTGGTTTGTTGGTTTGTTGGCTTGTTGGCTTGTTGGTTTGTTGGTTTGTTGGCTTGTTGGCTTGTTGGTTTGTTGGTTTGTTGGTTTTTTGGTTTGTTGGTTTGTTGGTTTGTTGGTTTGTTGGTTTGTTGGTATATTTTTTTGTTGGTTTGTTGGCTTGTTGGTTTGTTGGTTTGTTGGTTTGTTGGTTTGTTGGGTTGTTGGTTTGTTGGCTAGTTGCCTTGTTGGTTTGTCGGTTTGTTGGCTTGTTGGTTACTTAGTTTGTTGGCTTGTCGGTTTGTTAGTTTGTTGGCTTTTTGGATACTTGGTTTGTTGGTTTGTTGGTTTGTTGGCTTGTTGGTTGGTTGGCTTGTTGGTTTGTTGGTTTGTTGGTTTGTTGGTTTGTTGGTTTGTTGGTTTGTTGGTTTATTGGTTTGTTGGTTTGTTGGCTTGTTGGTTTGTTGGTTTGTTGGCTTGTTGGCTTGTTGGTTTGTTGGTTTGTTGGCTTGTTGGCTTGTTGGTTTGTTGGCTTATTGGCTTGTTGGTTTGTTGGTTTGTTGGCTTGTTGGTTTGTTGGTTTGTTGGCTTGTTGGCTTGTTGCTTTGTTGGTTTGTTGGTTTGTTGGCTTGTTGGCTTGTTGGTTTATAAGTTTGTTGGCTTTTTGGTTACTTGGTTTGTTGGTTTGTTGGTTTGTTGGTTTGTTGGGTTGTTGGTTTGTTGGCTTGTTGGTTTGTTGGTTTGTTGGTTTGTTGATTTGTTGATTTGTTGGTTTGTTGGCATGTTTGTTTGTTGGTTTGTTGGTTTGTTGGCTTGTTGGTTTGTTGGTTTGTTGGCTTGTTGGCTTGTTGGTTTGTTGGTTTGTTGGTTTGTTGGTTTGTTGGTTTGTTGGTTTTTTGGTTTGTTGGTTTATTTGTTTGTTGGTTTGTTGGCTTGTTGGTTTGTTGGTTTGTTGGCTTGTTGGTTTGTTGGTTTGTTGGCTTGTTGGCTTGTTGGTTTGTTGGTTTGTTGGCTTGTTGGCTTGTTGGTTTGTTGGTTTGTTGGTTTTTTGGTTTGTGGGTTTGTTGGTTTGTTGGTTTGTTGGTTTGTTGGTATATTTTTTTGTTGGTTTGTTGGCTTGTTGGTTTGTTGGTTTGTTGGTTTGTTGGTTTGTTGGTTTGTTGGCTTGTTGGTTTGTTGGTTTGTTGGTTTGTTGGTTTGTTGGTTTTTTGGTTTGTTGGTTTGTTGGTTTGTTGGGTTGTTGGCTTGTTGGTTTGTTGGTTTGTTGGTTTGTTGGTTTGTTAGTTTGTTGGTTTGTTGGTTTGTTGGTTTGTTGGTTCGTTGGCTTGTTGGTTTGTTGGTTTGTTGGCTTGTTGGCTTGTTGCTTTGTTGGTTTGTTGGCTTGTTGGTTTGTTGGTTTGTTGGTTTGTTGGCTTGTTGGTTTGTTGGTTTGTTGGCTTGTTGGCTTGTTGGTTTGTTAGTTTGTTGGTTTCTTGGTTTAATGGTTTGTTGATTTGTTGATTTGTTGGTTTGTTGGTTTGTTGGTTTGTTGGCTTGTTGGTTTGTTGGTTTGTTGGCTTGTTGGCTTGTTGGTTTGTTGGTTTGTTGGTTTGTTGGTTTGTTGGTTTGTTGGTTTGTTGGTTTTTTGGTTTGTTGGTTTATTTGTTTGTTGGTTTGTTGGCTTGTTGGTTTGTTGGTTTGTTGGCTTGTTGGTTTGTTGGTTTGTTGGCTTGTTGGCTTGTTGGTTTGTTGGTTTGTTGGCTTGTTGGCTTGTTGGTTTGTTGGTTTGTTGGTTTTTTGGTTTGTTGGTTTGTTGGTTTGTTGGTTTGTTGGTTTGTTGGTATATTTTTTTGTTGGTTTGTTGGCTTGTTGGTTTGTTGGTTTGTTGGTTTGTTGGTTTGTTGGTTTGTTGGCTTGTTGCCTTGTTGGTTTGTCGGTTTGTTGGCTTGTTGGTTACTTAGTTTGTTGGCTTGTCGGTTTGTTAGTTTGTTGGCTTTTTGGATACTTGGTTTGTTGGTTTGTTGGTTTGTTGGCTTGTTGGTTGGTTGGCTTGTTGGTTTGTTGGTTTGTTGGTTTGTTGGTTTGTTGGTTTGTTGGTTTGTTGGTTTGTTGGTTTGTTGGTTTATTGGTTTGTTGGTTTGTTGGCTTGTTGGTTTGTTGGCTTGTTGGTTTGTTGGTTTGTTGGTTTGTTGGTTTGTTGGTTTGTTGGTTTGTTGGCTTGTTGCCTTGTTGGTTTGTCGGTTTGTTGGCTTGTTGGTTACTTAGTTTGTTGGCTTGTCGGTTTGTTAGTTTGTTGGCTTTTTGGATACTTGGTTTGTTGGTTTGTTGGTTTGTTGGCTTGTTGGTTGGTTGGCTTGTTGGTTTGTTGGTTTGTTGGTTTGTTGGTTTGTTGGTTTGTTGGTTTGTTGGTTTATTGGTTTGTTGGTTTGTTGGCTTGTTGGTTTGTTGGTTTGTTGGCTTGTTGGCTTGTTGGTTTGTTGGTTTGTTGGCTTGTTGGCTTGTTGGTTTGTTGGCTTATTGGCTTGTTGGTTTGTTGGTTTGTTGGCTTGTTGGTTTGTTGGTTTGTTGGCTTGTTGGCTTGTTGCTTTGTTGGTTTGTTGGTTTGTTGGCTTGTTGGCTTGTTGGTTTATAAGTTTGTTGGCTTTTTGGTTACTTGGTTTGTTGGGTTGTTGGTTTGTTGGTTTGTTGGGTTGTTGGTTTGTTGGCTTGTTGGTTTGTTGGTTTGTTGGTTTGTTGGCTTGTTGGTTTGTTGGTTTGTTGGCTTGTTGGCTTGTTGGTTTGTTAGTTTGTTGGTTTCTTGGTTTAATGGTTTGTTGATTTGTTGATTTGTTGGTTTGTTGGCATGTTTGTTTGTTGGTTTGTTGGTTTGTTGGCTTGTTGGTTTGTTGGTTTGTTGGCTTGTTGGCTTGTTGGTTTGTTGGTTTGTTGGTTTGTTGGTTTGTTGGTTTGTTGGTTTTTTGGTTTGTTGGTTTATTTGTTTGTTGGTTTGTTGGCTTGTTGGTTTGTTGGTTTGTTGGCTTGTTGGTTTGTTGGTTTGTTGGCTTGTTGGCTTGTTGGTTTGTTGGTTTGTTGGCTTGTTGGCTTGTTGGTTTGTTGGTTTGTTGGTTTTTTGGTTTGTGGGTTTGTTGGTTTGTTGGTTTGTTGGTTTGTTGGTATATTTTTTTGTTGGTTTGTTGGCTTGTTGGTTTGTTGGTTTGTTGGTTTGTTGGTTTGTTGGTTTGTTGGCTTGTTGGTTTGTTGGTTTGTTGGTTTGTTGGTTTGTTGGTTTTTTGGTTTGTTGGTTTGTTGGTTTGTTGGGTTGTTGGCTTGTTGGTTTGTTGGTTTGTTGGTTTGTTGGTTTGTTAGTTTGTTGGTTTGTTGGTTTGTTGGTTTGTTGGTTCGTTGGCTTGTTGGTTTGTTGGTTTGTTGGCTTGTTGGCTTGTTGCTTTGTTGGTTTGTTGGCTTGTTGGTTTGTTGGTTTGTTGGTTTGTTGGCTTGTTGGTTTGTTGGTTTGTTGGCTTGTTGGCTTGTTGGTTTGTTAGTTTGTTGGTTTCTTGGTTTAATGGTTTGTTGATTTGTTGATTTGTTGGTTTGTTGGTTTGTTGGTTTGTTGGCTTGTTGGTTTGTTGGTTTGTTGGCTTGTTGGCTTGTTGGTTTGTTGGTTTGTTGGTTTGTTGGTTTGTTGGTTTGTTGGTTTGTTGGTTTTTTGGTTTGTTGGTTTATTTGTTTGTTGGTTTGTTGGCTTGTTGGTTTGTTGGTTTGTTGGCTTGTTGGTTTGTTGGTTTGTTGGCTTGTTGGCTTGTTGGTTTGTTGGTTTGTTGGCTTGTTGGCTTGTTGGTTTGTTGGTTTGTTGGTTTTTTGGTTTGTTGGTTTGTTGGTTTGTTGGTTTGTTGGTTTGTTGGTATAATTTTTTGTTGGTTTGTTGGCTTGTTGGTTTGTTGGTTTGTTGGTTTGTTGGTTTGTTGGTTTGTTGGCTTGTTGCCTTGTTGGTTTGTCGGTTTGTTGGCTTGTTGGTTACTTAGTTTGTTGGCTTGTCGGTTTGTTAGTTTGTTGGCTTTTTGGATACTTGGTTTGTTGGTTTGTTGGTTTGTTGGCTTGTTGGTTGGTTGGCTTGTTGGTTTGTTGGTTTGTTGGTTTGTTGGTTTGTTGGTTTGTTGGTTTGTTGGTTTGTTGGTTTATTGGTTTGTTGGTTTGTTGGCTTGTTGGTTTGTTGGTTTGTTGGCTTGTTGGCTTGTTGGTTTGTTGGTTTGTTGGCTTGTTGGCTTGTTGGTTTGTTGGCTTATTGGCTTATTGGTTTGTTGGTTTGTTGGCTTGTTGGTTTGTTGGTTTGTTGGCTTGTTGGCTTGTTGCTTTGTTGGTTTGTTGGTTTGTTGGCTTGTTGGCTTGTTGGTTTATAAGTTTGTTGGCTTTTTGGTTACTTGGTTTGTTGGTTTGTTGGTTTGTTGGTTTGTTGGGTTGTTGGTTTGTTGGCTTGTTGGTTTGTTGGTTTGTTGGTTTGTTGGCTTGTTGGTTTGTTGGTTTGTTGGCTTGTTGGCTTGTTGGTTTGTTAGTTTGTTGGTTTCTTGGTTTAATGGTTTGTTGATTTGTTGATTTGTTGGTTTGTTGGCATGTTTGTTTGTTGTTTTGTTGGTTTGTTGGCTTGTTGGTTTGTTGGTTTGTTGGCTTGTTGGCTTGTTGGTTTGTTGGTTTGTTGGTTTGTTGGTTTGTTGGTTTGTTGGTTTTTTGGTTTGTTGGTTTATTTGTTTGTTGGTTTGTTGGCTTGTTGGTTTGTTGGTTTGTTGGCTTGTTGGTTTGTTGGTTTGTTGGCTTGTTGGCTTGTTGGTTTGTTGGTTTGTTGGCTTGTTGGCTTGTTGGTTTGTTGGTTTGTTGGTTTTTTGGTTTGTTTGTTTGTTGGTTTGTTGGTTTGTTGGTTTGTTGGTATATTTTTTTGTTGGTTTGTTGGCTTGTTGGTTTGTTGGTTTGTTGGTTTGTTGGTTTGTTGGTTTGTTGGCTTGTTGCCTTGTTGGTTTGTCGGTTTGTTGGCTTGTTGGTTTATTTGTTTGTTGGTTTGTTGGCTTGTTGGTTTGTTGGTTTCTTGGCTTGTTGGTTTGTTTTTTTGTTGGCTTGTTGGCTTGTTGGCTTGTTGGTTTGTTGGTTTGTTGGCTTGTTGGCTTGTTGGTTTGTTGGCTTATTGGCTTGTTGGTTTGTTGGTTTGTTGGCTTGTTGGTTTGTTGGTTTGTTGGCTTGTTGGCTTGTTGCTTTGTTGGTTTGTTGGTTTGTTGGCTTGTTGGCTTGTTGGTTTATAAGTTTGTTGGCTTTTTGGTTACTTGGTTTGTTGGTTTGTTGGTTTGTTGGTTTGTTGGGTTGTTGGTTTGTTGGCTTGTTGGTTTGTTGGTTTGTTGGTTTGTTGGCTTGTTGGCTTGTTGGTTTGTTGGTTTGTTGGTTTGTTGGTTTGTTGGTTTGTTGGTTTTTTGGTTTGTTGGTTTGTTGGTTTGTTGGCTTGTTGGTTTGTTGATTTGTTGGCTTGTTGGCTTGTTGGTTTGTTGGTTTGTTGGTTTGTTGGTTTGTTAGTTTGTTGGTTTGTTGGTTTGTTGGTTTGTTGGTTCGTTGGCTTGTTGGTTTGTTGGTTTGTTGGCTTGTTGGCTTGTTGCTTTGTTGGTTTGTTGGCTTGCTGGTTTGTTGGTTTGTTGGTTTGTTGGCTTGTTGGTTTGTTGGTTTGTTGGCTTGTTGGCTTGTTGGTTTGTTAGTTTGTTGGTTTCTTGGTTTAATGGTTTGTTGATTTGTTGATTTGTTGGTTTGCTGGCATGTTTGTTTGTTGGTTTATTGGTTTGTTGGCTTGTTGGTTTGTTGGTTTGTTGGATTGTTGGCTTGTTGGTTTGTTGGTTTGTTGGTTTGTTGGTTTGTTGGTTTGTTGGTTTTTTGGTTTGTTGGTTTATTTGTTTGTTGGCTTGTTGGTTTGTTGGTTTGTTGGCTTGTTGGTTTGTTGGTTTGTTGGCTTGTTGGCTTGTTGGTTTGTTGGTTTGTTGGCTTGTTGGCTTGTTGGTTTGTTGGTTTGTTGGTTTTTTGGTTTGTTGGTTTGTTGGTTTGTTGGTTTGTTGGTTTGTTGGTATATTTTTTTGTTGGTTTGTTGGCTTGTTGGTTTGTTGGTTTGTTGGTTTGTTGGTTTGTTGGTTTGTTGGCTTGTTGCCTTGTTGGTTTGTCGGTTTGTTGGCTTGTTGGTTACTTAGTTTGTTGGCTTGTCGGTTTGTTAGTTTGTTGGCTTTTTGGATACTTGGTTTGTTGGTTTGTTGGTTTGTTGGCTTGTTGGTTGGTTGGCTTGTTGGTTTGTTGGTTTGTTGGTTTGTTGGTTTGTTGGTTTGTTGGTTTGTTGGTTTGTTGGTTTGTTGGTTTTTTGGTTTGTTGGTTTATTTGTTTGTTGGTTTGTTGGCTTGTTGGTTTGTTGGTTTGTTGGCTTGTTGGTTTGTTGGTTTGTTGGCTTGTTGGCTTGTTGGTTTGTTGGTTTGTTGGCTTGTTGGCTTGTTGGTTTGTTGGTTTGTTGGTTTTTTGGTTTGTTGGTTTGTTGGTTTGTTGGTTTGTTGGTTTGTTGGTATATTTTTTTGTTGGTTTGTTGGCTTGTTGGTTTGTTGGTTTGTTGGTTTGTTGGTTTGTTGGTTTGTTGGTTTGTTGGCTTGTTGCCTTGTTGGTTTGTCGGTTTGTTGGCTTGTTGGTTACTTAGTTTGTTGGCTTGTCGGTTTGTTAGTTTGTTGGCTTTTTGGATACTTGGTTTGTTGGTTTGTTGGTTTGTTGGCTTGTTGGCTTGTTGGTTGGTTGGCTTGTTGGTTTGTTGGTTTGTTGGTTTGTTGGTTTGTTGGTTTGTTGGTTTGTTGGTTTATTGGTTTGTTGGTTTGTTGGCTTGTTGGTTTGTTGGTTTGTTGGCTTGTTGGCTTGTTGGTTTGTTGGTTTGTTGGCTTGTTGGCTTGTTGGTTTGTTGGCTTATTGGCTTGTTGGTTTGTTGGTTTGTTGGCTTGTTGGTTTGTTGGTTTGTTGGCTTGTTGGCTTGTTGCTTTGTTGGTTTGTTGGTTTGTTGGCTTGTTGGCTTGTTGGTTTATAAGTTTGTTGGCTTTTTGGTTACTTGGTTTGTTGGTTTGTTGGGTTGTTGGTTTGTTGGCTTGTTGGTTTGTTGGTTTGTTGGTTTGTTGGCTTGTTGGTTTGTTGGTTTGTTGGCTTGTTGGCTTGTTGGTTTGTTAGTTTGTTGGTTTCTTGGTTTAATGGTTTGTTGATTTGTTGATTTGTTGTTTTGTTGGCATGTTTGTTTGTTGGTTTGTTGGTTTGTTGGCTTGTTGGTTTGTTGGTTTGTTGGCTTGTTGGCTTGTTGGTTTGTTGGTTTGTTGGTTTGTTGGTTTGTTGGTTTGTTGGTTTTTTGGTTTGTTGGTTTATTTGTTTGTTGGTTTGTTGGCTTGTTGGTTTGTTGGTTTGTTGGCTTGTTGGTTTGTTGGTTTGTTGGCTTGTTGGCTTGTTGGTTTGTTGGTTTGTTGGCTTGTTGGCTTGTTGGTTTGTTGGTTTGTTGGTTTTTTGGTTTGTTGGTTTGTTGGTTTGTTGGTTTGTTGGTTTGTTGGCATATTTTTTTGTTGGTTTGTTGGCTTGTTGGTTTGTTGGTTTGTTGGTTTGTTGGTTTGTTGGTTTGTTGGTTTGTTGGCTTGTTGGTTTGTTGGTTTGTTGGTTTGTTGGTTTGTTGGTTTTTTGGTTTGTTGGTTTGTTGGTTTGTTGGGTTGTTGGCTTGTTGGTTTGTTGGTTTGTTGGTTTGTTGGTTTGTTAGTTTGTTGGTTTGTTGGTTTGTTGGTTTGTTGGTTCGTTGGCTTGTTGGTTTGTTGGTTTGTTGGCTTGTTGGCTTGTTGCTTTGTTGGTTTGTTGGCTTGTTGGTTTGTTGGTTTGTTGGTTTGTTGGTTTGTTGGCTTGTTGGTTTGTTGGTTTGTTGGCTTGTTGGCATGTTGGTTTGTTAGTTTGTTGGTTTCTTGGTTTAATGGTTTGTTGATTTGTTGATTTGTTGGTTTATTGGCATGTTTGTTTGTTGGTTTGTTGGCTTGTTGGTTTGTTGGTTTGTTGGCTTGTTGGCTTGTTGGTTTGTTGGTTTGTTGGTTTGTTGGTTTGTTGGTTTGTTGGTTTTTTGGTTTGTTGGTTTATTTGTTTGTTGGTTTGTTGGCTTGTTGGTTTGTTGGTTTGTTGGCTTGTTGGTTTGTTGGTTTGTTGACTTGTTGGCTTGTTGGCTTGTTGGTTTGTTGGCTTGTTGGCTTGTTGGTTTGTTGGTTTGTTGGTATATTTTTTTGTTGGTTTGTTGGCTTGTTGGTTTGTTGGTTTGTTTTTTTGTTGGTTTGTTGGTTTGTTGGCTTGTTGCCTTGTTGGTTTGTCGGTTTGTTGGCTTGTTGGTTACTTAGTTTGTTGGCTTGTCGGTTTGTTAGTTTGTTGGCTTTTTGGATACTTGGTTTGTTGGTTTGTTGGTTTGTTGACTTGTTGGTTGGTTGGCTTGTTGGTTTGTTGGTTTGTTGGTTTGTTGGTTTGTTGGTTTGTTGGTTTGTTGGTTTGTTGGTTTGTTGGTTTATTGGTTTGTTGGTTTGTTGGCTTGTTGGTTTGTTGGTTTGTTGGCTTGTTGGCTTGTTGGTTTGTTGGTTTGTCGGCTTGTTGGCTTGTTGGTTTGTTGGCTTATTGGCTTGTTGGTTTGTTGGTTTGTTGGCTTGTTGGTTTGTTGGTTTGTTGGCTTGTTGGCTTGTTACTTTGTTGGTTTGTTGGTTTGTTGGCTTGTTGGCTTGTTGGTTTATAAGTTTGTTGGCTTTATGGTTACTTGGTTTGTTGGTTTGTTGGTTTGTTAGTTTGTTGGGTTGTTGGTTTGTTGGCTTGTTGGTTTGTTGGTTTGTTGGTTTGTTGGCTTGTTGGTTTGTTGGTTTGTTGGCTTGTTGGCTTGTTGGTTTGTTAGTTTGTTGGTTTCTTGGTTTAATGGTTTGTTGATTTGTTGATTTGTTGGTTTGTTGGCATGTTTGTTTGTTGGTTTGTTGGCTTGTTGGTTTGTTGGTTTGTTGGTTTGTTGGATTGTTGGCTTGTTGGTTTGTTGGTTTGTTGGTTTGTTGGTTTGTTGGTTTGTTGGTTTTTTGGTTTGTTGGTTTGTTGGTTTATTTGTTTGTTGGTTTGTTGGCTTGTTGGTTTGTTGGTTTGTTGGCTTGTTGGTTTGTTGGTTTGTTGGCTTGTTGGCTTGTTGGTTTGTTGGTTTGTTGGCTTGTTGGCTTGTTGGTTTGTTGGTTTGTTGGTTTTTTGGTTTGTTGGTTTGTTGGTTTGTTGGTTTGTTGGTTTGTTGGTTTGTTGGTATATTTTTTTGTTGGTTTGTTGGCTTGTTGGTTTGTTGGTTTGTTGGTTTGTTGGTTTGTTGGTTTGTTGGTTTGTTGGCTTGTTGCCTTGTTGGTTTGTCGGTTTGTTGGCTTGTTGGTTACTTAGTTTGTTGGCTTGTCGGTTTGTTAGTTTGTTGGCTTTTTGGATACTTGGTTTGTTGGTTTGTTGGTTTGTTGGCTTGTTGGTTGGTTGGCTTGTTGGTTTGTTGGTTTGTTGGTTTGTTGGTTTGTTGGTTTGTTGGTTTGTTGGTTTGTTGGTTTGTTGGTTTTTTGGTTTGTTGGTTTATTTGTTTGTTGGTTTGTTGGCTTGTTGGTTTGTTGGTTTGTTGGCTTGTTGGTTTGTTGGTTTGTTGGCTTGTTGGCTTGTTGGTTTGTTGGTTTGTTGGCTTGTTGGCTTGTTGGTTTGTTGGTTTGTTGGTTTTTTGGTTTGTTGGTTTGTTGGTTTGTTGGTTTGTTGGTTTGTTGGTATATTTTTTTGTTGGTTTGTTGGCTTGTTTGTTTGTTAGTTTGTTGGTTTGTTGGTTTGTTGGTTTGTTGGTTTGTTGGCTTGTTGCCTTGTTGGTTTGTCGGTTTGTTGGCTTGTTGGTTACTTAGTTTGTTGGCTTGTCGGTTTGTTAGTTTGTTGGCTTTTTGGATACTTGGTTTGTTGGTTTGTTGGTTTGTTGGTTTGTTGGCTTGTTGGTTGGTTGGCTTGTTGGTTTGTTGGTTTGTTGGTTTGTTGGTTTGTTGGTTTGTTGGTTTGTTGGTTTGTTGGTTTGTTGGTTTATTGGTTTGTTGGTTTGTTGGCTTGTTGGTTTGTTGGTTTGTTGGCTTGTTGGCTTGTTGGTTTGTTGGTTTGTTGGCTTGTTGGCTTGTTGGTTTGTTGGCTTATTGGCTTGTTGGTTTGTTGGTTTGTTGGCTTGTTGGTTTGTTGGTTTGTTGGCTTGTTGGCTTGTTGCTTTGTTGGTTTGTTGGTTTGTTGGCTTGTTGGCTTGTTGCTTTATAAGTTTTTTGGCTTTTTGGTTACTTGCTTTGTTGGTTTGTTGGGTTGTTGGTTTGTTGGCTTGTTGGTTTGTTGGTTTGTTGGTTTGTTGGCTTGTTGGTTTGTTGGTTTGTTGGCTTGTTGGCTTGTTGGTTTGTTAGTTTGTTGGTTTCTTGGTTTAATGGTTTGTTGATTTGTTGATTTGTTGGTTTGTTGGCATGTTTGTTTGTTGGTTTGTTGGTTTGTTGGCTTGTTGGTTTGTTGGTTTGTTGGCTTGTTGGCTTGTTGGTTTGTTGGTTTGTTGGTTTGTTGGTTTGTTGGTTTGTTGGTTTTTTGGTTTGTTGGTTTATTTGTTTGTTGGTTTGTTGGCTTGTTGGTTTGTTGGTTTGTTGGCTTGTTGGTTTGTTGGTTTGTTGGCTTGTTGGCTTGTTGGTTTGTTGGTTTGTTGGCTTGTTGGCTTGTTGGTTTGTTGGTTTGTTGGTTTTTTGGTTTGTTGGTTTGTTGGTTTGTTGGTTTGTTGGTTTGTTGGCATATTTTTTTGTTGGTTTGTTGGCTTGTTGGTTTGTTGGTTTGTTGGTTTGTTGGTTTGTTGGTTTGTTGGTTTGTTGGCTTGTTGGTTTGTTGGTTTGTTGGTTTGTTGGTTTGTTGGTTTTTTGGTTTGTTGGTTTGTTGGTTTGTTGGGTTGTTGGCTTGTTGGTTTGTTGGTTTGTTGGTTTGTTGGTTTGTTAGTTTGTTGGTTTGTTGGTTTGTTGGTTTGTTGGTTCGTTGGCTTGTTGGTTTGTTGGTTTGTTGGCTTGTTGGCTTGTTGCTTTGTTGGTTTGTTGGCTTGTTGGTTTGTTGGTTTGTTGGTTTGTTGGTTTGTTGGCTTGTTGGTTTGTTGGTTTGTTGGCTTGTTGGCTTGTTGGTTTGTTAGTTTGTTGGTTTCTTGGTTTAATGGTTTGTTGATTTGTTGATTTGTTGGTTTATTGGCATGTTTGTTTGTTGGTTTGTTGGTTTGTTGGCTTGTTGGTTTGTTGGTTTGTTGGCTTGTTGGCTTGTTGGTTGGTTGGTTTGTTGGTTTGTTGGTTTGTTGGTTTGTTGGTTTTTTGGTTTGTTGGTTTATTTGTTTGTTGGTTTGTTGGCTTGTTGGTTTGTTGGTTTGTTGGCTTGTTGGTTTGTTGGTTTGTTGGCTTGTTGGCTTGTTGGCTTGTTGGTTTGTTGGTTAGTTCGTTTGTTGGTTTGTTGGTTTTTTGGTTTGTTGGTTTGTTGGTTTGTTGGTTTGTTGGTTTGTTGGTATATTTTTTTGTTGGTTTGTTGGCTTGTTGGTTTGTTGGTTTGTTAGTTTGTTGGTTTGTTGGTTTGTTGGCTTGTTGCCTTGTTGGTTTGTCGGTTTGTTGGCTTGTTGGTTACTTAGTTTGTTGGCTTGTCGGTTTGTTAGTTTGTTGGCTTTTTGGATACTTGGTTTGTTGGTTTGTTGGTTTGTTGGCTTGTTGGTTGGTTGGCTTGTTGGTTTGTTGGTTTGTTGGTTTGTTGGTTTGTTGGTTTGTTGGTTTGTTGGTTTGTTGGTTTATTGGTTTGTTGGTTTGTTGGCTTGTTGGTTTGTTGGTTTGTTGGCTTGTTGGCTTGTTGGTTTGTTGGTTTGTCGGCTTGTTGGCTTGTTGGTTTGTTGGCTTATTGGCTTGTTGGTTTGTTGGTTTATTGGCTTGTTGGTTTGTTGGTTTGTTGGCTTGTTGGCTTGTTGCTTTGTTGGTTTGTTGGTTTGTTGGCTTGTTGGCTTGTTGGTTTGTTGGTTTGTTGGCTTGTTGGCTTGTTGGTTTGTTGGCTTATTGGCTTGTTGGTTTGTTGGTTTGTTGGCTTGTTGGTTTGTTGGTTTGTTGGCTTGTTGGCTTGTTGCTTTGTTGGTTTGTTGGTTTGTTGGCTTGTTGGCTTGTTGGTTTATAAGTTTGTTGGCTTTTTGGTTACTTGGTTTGTTGGTTTGTTGGTTTGTTGGTTTGTTGGGTTGTTGGTTTGTTGGCTTGTTGGTTTGTTGGTTTGTTGGTTTGTTGGCTTGTTGGCTTGTTGGTTTGTTGGTTTGTTGGTTTGTTGGTTTGTTGGTTTGTTGGTTTGTTGGTTTTTTGGTTTGTTGGTTTGTTGGTTTGTTGGCTTGTTGGTTTGTTGATTTGTTGGCTTGTTAGCTTGTTGGTTTGTTGGTTTGTTGACTTGTTGGTTACTTAGTTTGTTGGTTTGTTGGCTTGTTGGCTTGTTGATTTGTTGGTTTGTTGGCTTGTTGGTTTGTTGGTTTGTTGGCTTGTTGGCTTGTTGCTTTGTTAGTTTGTTGTTTTGTTGGCTTGTTGGCTTGTTGGTTTTTTAGTTGGTTGGCTTTTTGATTGCTTGGTTTGTTGGTTTGTTGGTTTGCTAGCTTGTTGGTTTGTTGGCTTGTTGGTTTGTTGGTTTGTTGGCTTGTTGGCTTGTTGGTTTGTTGGTTTGTTGGCTTGTTGGTTTGTTGGTTTGTTGGTTTGTTGGTTTGTTGGTTTGTTGGTTTGTTGGTTTGTTGGTTTGTTGGCTTGTTGGCTTGTTGGTTTGTTGATTTGTTGGCTTGTTGGTTTGTTAGTTTGTTGGTTTGTTGGCTTGTTGGCTTGTTGGTTTGTTAGTTTGTTGGCTTTTTAATTACTTGGTTTGTTGGTTTGTTGGCTTGTTGGTTTGTTGGCTTGTTGGTTTGTTGGTTTATTGGTTTGTTGGCTTGTTGTCTTGTTGGTTTGTTGGTTTGTTGGTTTGTTGGTTTGTTGGTTTGTTGGTTTTTTGGTTTGTTGTTTTGTTGGTTTGTTGGCTTGTTGGCTTGTTGGCTTGTTGGTTTGTTGGTTTGTTGGTTTGTTGGTTTGTTATTTTGTTGGTTTGTTGGTTGGTTGGCTTGTTGGTTTGTTGGCTTGTTGGCTTGTTGCTTTGTTGGTTTGTTGGTTTGTTGGCTTGTTAACTTGTTGGTTTGTTAGTTTGTTGGCTTTTTAATTACTTGGTTTGTTGGTTTGTTGGCTTGTTGGTTTGTTGGCTTGTTGGTTTGTTGGTTTATTGGTTTGTTGGCTTGTTGTCTTGTTGGTTTGTTGGTTTGTTGGTTTGTTGGTTTGTTGGTTTTTTGGTTTGTTGGTTTGTTGGTTTGTTGGCTTGTTGGTTTGTTGATTTGTTGGCTTGTTAGCTTGTTGGTTTGTTGGTTTGTTGGTTTGTTGGTTTGTTGGTTTGTTGGTTTGTTGGTTTGTTGGTTTGTTGGTTTGTTGGTTTGTTGGTTTGTTGGCTTGTTGGCTTGTTGGTTTGTTGATTTGTTGGCTTGTTGGTTTGTTAGTTTGTTGGTTTGTTGGCTTGTTGGCTTGTTGGTTTGTTGGTTTGTTGGTTTGTTGGTTTGTTGGTTTGTTGGTTTTTTGGTTTGTTGTTTTGTTGGTTTGTTGGCTTGTTGGCTTGTTGGCTTGTTGGTTTGTTGGTTTGTTGGTTTGTTGGTTTGTTATTTTGTTGGTTTGTTGGTTGGTTGGCTTGTTGGTTTGTTGGCTTGTTGGCTTGTTGCTTTGTTGGTTTGTTGGTTTGTTGGCTTGTTAACTTGTTGGTTTGTTAGTTTGTTGGCTTTTTAATTACTTGGTTTGTTGGTTTGTTGGCTTGTTGGTTTGTTGGCTTGTTGGTTTGTTGGTTTATTGGTTTGTTGGCTTGTTGTCTTGTTGGTTTGTTGGTTTGTTGGTTTGTTGGTTTGTTGGTTTTTTGGTTTGTTGGTTTGTTGGTTTGTTGGCTTATTGGTTTGTTGGTTTGTTGTCTTGTTGGCTTGTTGGTTTGTTGGCTTGTTGGTTACTTAGTTTGTTGGTTTGTTCGTTTGTTGGCTTGTTGGTTTGTTGGTTTGTTGGCTTGTTGGCTTGTTGGTTTTTTAGTTTGTTGGTTTTTTGGTTTGTTGGTTTGTTGGCTTGTTGGTTTGTTGGTTTGTTGGTTTGTTGGCTTGTTGGCTTGTTGGTTTGTTGGTTTGTTGGCTTGTTGGCTTGTTGGTTTGTTGGTTTGTTGGCTTGTTGGCTTGTTGCTTTGTTGGTTTGTTAGTTTGTTGGCTTGTTGGCTTGTTGGTTTGTTAGTTTGTTGGCTTTTTGGTTACTTGGTTTGTTGGTTTGTTGGTTTGTTGGCTTGTTGGTTTGTTGGCTTGTTGGTTTGTTGGTTTGTTGGTTTATTGGATTGTTGGTTTGTTGTTTTGTTGGCTTGTTGGCTTGTTGGTTTGTTGGTTTGTTGGTTTGTTGGTTTGTTGGCTTGTTGGTTTGTTGGTTTGTCGGCTTGTTGGTTTTTTGTTTTGTTGGTTTGTTGGCTTGTTGGCTTGTTGGTTTGTTGGTTTGTTGGCTTGTTGGTTTGTTGGTTTGTTGGCTTCTTGGCTTGTTGCTTTGTTGGTTTGTTGGTTTGTTGGCTTGTTGGCTTGTTGTTTTGTTAGTTTGCTGGCTTTTTGGTTACTTGGTTTGTTGGTTTGTTGGCTTGTTGGTTTGTTGGCTTGTTGGTTTGTTGGTTTGTTGGTGTGTTGGCTTGTTGGTTTGTTGGTTTGTTGGTTTGTTGGTTTGTTGGTTTGTTGGTTTTTTGGTTTGTTGTTTTGTTGGTTTGTTGGCTTGTTGGCTTGTTGGCTTGTTGGTTTGTTGGTTTGTTGGTTTGTTGGTTTGTTATTTTGTTGGTTTGTTGGTTTGTTGGTTGGTTGGCTTGTTGGTTTGTTGGTTTGTTGGCTTGTTGGCTTGTTGCTTTGTTGGTTTGTTGGTTTGTTGGCTTGTTAACTTGTAGGTTTGTTAGTTTGTTGGCTTTTTAATTACTTGGTTTGTTGGTTTGTTGGTTTGTTGGCTTGTTGGTTTGTTGGCTTGTTGGTTTGTTGGTTTGTTGGTTTGTTGGCTTGTTGTCTTGTTGGTTTGTTGGTTTGTTGGTTTGTTGGTTTGTTGGTTTTTTGGTTTGTTGGTTTGTTGGTTTGTTGGCTTATTGGTTTGTTGGTTTGTTGGCTTGTTGGCTTGTTGGTTTGGTGGCTTGTTGGTTACTTAGTTTGTTGGTTTGTTCTTTTGTTGGCTTGTTGGTTTGTTGGTTTGTTGGCTTGTTGGCTTGTTGGTTTTTTAGTTTGTTGGTTTTTTGGTTTGTTGGTTTGTTGGCTTGTTGGTTTGTTGGTTTGTTGGTTTGTTGGCTTGTTGGCTTGTTGGTTTGTTGGTTTGTTGGCTTGTTGGCTTGTTGGTTTGTTGATTTGTTGGCTTGTTGGCTTGTTGCTTTGTTGGTT
Organism: Atherix ibis; assembly: GCA_958298945.1. NCBI lineage: Eukaryota > Metazoa > Arthropoda > Insecta > Diptera > Athericidae > Atherix > Atherix ibis. Next base: position 62,690,605 of record OY282608.1, on the reverse strand, counting down.
TGTTAGTTTGTTGGCTTGTTGGCTTGTTGGTTTGTTAGTTTGTTGGCTTTTTGGTTACTTGGTTTGTTGGTTTGTTGGTTTGTTGGCTTGTTGGCTTGTTCGTTTGTTGGCTTGTTGGTTTGTTGGTTTGTTGGTTTATTGGATTGTTGGTTTGTTGTTTTGTTGGCTTGTTGGCTTGTTGGTTTGTTGGTTTGTTGGTTTGTTGGTTTGTTGGCTTGTTGGTTTGTTGGTTTGTCGGCTTGTTGGTTTTTTGTTTTGTTGGTTTGTTGGCTTGTTGGCTTGTTGGTTTGTTGGTTTGTTGGCTTGTTGGTTTGTTGGTTTGTTGGCTTCTTGGCTTGTTGGTTTGTTGGTTTGTTGGTTTGTTGGTTTTTTGGTTTGTTGGTTTGTTGGCTTGTTGGTTTTTTTGGGTTGTTGGCTTGTTGGCTTGTTGGTTTTTTGGTTTGTTGGCTTGTTGGTTTGTTAGTTTGTTGGCTTTTTGGTTACTTGGTTTATTGGTTTGTTGGTTTGTTGGTTTGTTGGTTTTTTAGTTTGTTGGTTTGTTGGCTTATTGGTTTGTTGGTTTTTTGGTTTGTTGGTTTGTTGGCTTGTTGGCTTGTTGGTTTGTTGGCTTGTTGGCTTGTTGGTTTGTTGGCTTGTTGGCTTGTTGGTTTGTTAGCTTGTTGGCTTGTTGGTTTGCTGGTTTGTTGGCTTGTTGTTTTGTTGTTTTGTTGGCTTGTTGGCTTGTTGCTTTGTTGGTTTATTGGTTTGTTGGCTTGTTATCTTGTTGGTTTGTTAGTTTGTTGGCTTTTTGGTTACTTGGTTTGTTGGTTTGTTGGTTTGTTGGCTTGTTGGTTTGTTGGTTTGTTGGTTTGTTGGTTTGTTGGTTTGTTGGCTGGTTGGCTTGTTGGTTTGTTGGTTTGTTGGTTTGTTGGTTTGTTGGTTTGTTGGTTTGTTGGTTTTTTGGTTTATTTGTTTGTTGGTTTGTTGGCTTGTTGGTTTGTTGGTTTGTTGGTTTGTTGGCTTGTTGGTTTGTTGGTTTGTTGGCTTGTTGACTTGTTGGTTTGTTGGTTTGTTGGCTTGTTGTTTACTTAGTTTGTTGGTTTGTTGGCATGTTGGTTTGTAGGTTTGTTGGTTTGTTGGCTTGTTGGTTTAATGGTTTGTTGGCTTGTTGGCTTGTTGGTTTGTTGGTTTGTTGGTTTGTTGGCTTGTTGGTTTGTTGGTTCGTTTGCTTGTTGGTTTGTTAGTTTGTTGGATTGTTGGTTTGTTGTTTTGTTGGCTTGTTGGCTTGTTGGTTTGTTGGTTTGTTGGTTTGTTGGTTTGTTGGCTTGTTGGTTTGTTGGTTTGTCGGCTTGTTGGTTTTTTGTTTTGTTGGTTTGTTGGCTTGTTGGCTTGTTGGTTTGTTGGTTTGTTGGCTTGTTGGTTTGTTGGTTTGTTGGCTTCTTGGCTTGTTGGTTTGTTGGTTTGTTGGTTTGTTGGTTTTTTGGTTTGTTGGTTTGTTGGCTTGTTGGTTTTTTTGGGTTGTTGGCTTGTTGGCTTGTTGGTTTTTTGGTTTGTTGGCTTGTTGGTTTGTTAGTTTGTTGGCTTTTTGGTTACTTGGTTTATTGGTTTGTTGGTTTGTTGGTTTGTTGGTTTTTTAGTTTGTTGGTTTGTTGGCTTATTGGTTTGTTGGTTTTTTGGTTTGTTGGTTTGTTGGCTTGTTGGCTTGTTGGTTTGTTGGCTTGTTGGCTTGTTGGTTTGTTGGCTTGTTGGCTTGTTGGTTTGTTAGCTTGTTGGCTTGTTGGTTTGCTGGTTTGTTGGCTTGTTGTTTTGTTGTTTTGTTGGCTTGTTGGCTTGTTGCTTTGTTGGTTTATTGGTTTGTTGGCTTGTTATCTTGTTGGTTTGTTAGTTTGTTGGCTTTTTGGTTACTTGGTTTGTTGGTTTGTTGGTTTGTTGGCTTGTTGGTTTGTTGGTTTGTTGGTTTGTTGGTTTGTTGGTTTGTTGGCTGGTTGGCTTGTTGGTTTGTTGGTTTGTTGGTTTGTTGGTTTGTTGGTTTGTTGGTTTGTTGGTTTTTTGGTTTATTTGTTTGTTGGTTTGTTGGCTTGTTGGTTTGTTGGTTTGTTGGCTTGTTGGCTTGTTGGTTTGTTGGTTTGTTGGTTTGTTGGCTTGTTGGTTTGTTGGTTCGTTTGCTTGTTGGTTTGTTAGTTTGTTGGTTTGTTGGTTTGTTGGTTTGTTGGTTTGTTGGTTTGTTAATTTATTTGTTTGTTGGTTTGTTGGCTTGTTGGTTTGTTGGTTTGTTGGCTTGTTGGCTTGTTGGTTTGTTGGTTTATTGGTTTGTTGGTTTGTTGGTTTGTTGGTTTGTTGGTTTGTTGGCTTGTTCGTTTGTTGGTTTGTTGGTTTGTTCGCTTGTTGGCTTGTTGGTTTGTTGGTTTGTTGGCTTGTTGGCTTGTTGGCTTGTTGGTTAGTATGTTTGTTGGTTTGTTAGTTTGTTGATTTGTTGGCTTGTTGGCTTGTTGGTTTGTTGGTTTTTTGGTTTGTTGGTTTGTTGGTTTGTTGGTTTTTTGGTTTGTTGGTTTATTTGATTGTTGGGTTGTTGGCTTGTTGGTTGATGGTTTGTTGGTTTGTTGGTTTGTTGGCTTGTTTTTTTGTTGGTTTGTTGGTTTGTTTGTTTGTTGGCTTGTTAGTTTGTTGGTTTGTTGGTTTGTTGGCTTGTTGGCTTGTCGGTTTGTTGGTTTATTGGTTACTTGGTTTGTTGGTTTGTTGGCTTGTTGGTTTGTTGGCTTGTTGGTTTGTTGGTTTGTTGGTTTGTTGGTTTGTTGGTTTGTTGGTTTGTTGGCTTGTTAGCTTGTTGGTTTGTTGGTTTGTTGGTTTGTTGGTTTATTGGTTTGTTGGTTTATTTGTTTGTTTGTTTGTTAGTTTGTAGGTTTGTTGGTTTGTTGGTTTGTTGGTTTGTTGGTTTGTTGGTTTGTTGGTTTGTTCGTTTGTTGGTTTGTTGGTTAATTGGTTTTTTGGTTTGTTGGTTTGTTGGTTTGTTGGTTTGTTGGTTTGTTGGTTTATTTGTTTGTTGGTTTGTTGGTTTGTTGGCTTGTTGGTTTGTTGGTTTGTTGGCTTGTTGGCTTGTTGGTTTGTTGGTTTTTTGGCTTGTTGGTTTGTTGGTTTATTGGTTTGTTGGTTTGTAGGCTTGTTGGTTTGTTGGTTTGTTGGCTTGTTGGCTTGTTGGTTTGTTGGTTTGTTGGCTTGTTGGCTTGTTGGTTTGTTGGCTTATTGGCTTGTTGATTTGTTGGTTTGTTGGCTTGTTGGTTTGTTGGTTTGTTGGTTTGTTGGCTTGTTGGCTTGTTGCTTTGTTGGTTTGTTGGTTTGTTGGCTTGTTGGCTTGTTGGTTTGTTAGTTTGTTGGCTTTTTGGTTACTTGGTTTGTTGGTTTGTTGGTTTGTTGGGTTGTTGGTTTGTTGGCTTCTTGGTTTGTTATTTTGTTGGTTTGTTGGCTTGTTGGCTTGTTGGTTTGTTGGTTTGTTGGTTTGTTGGTTTGTTGGTTTGTTGCTTTTTTGGTTTGTTGGTTTGTTGGTTTGTTGGCTTGTTGGTTTGTTGGTTTGTTGGCTTGTTGGCTTGTTGGTTTGTTGGTTTGTTGACTTGTTGGTTACTTAGTTTGTTGGTTTGTTGGCTTGTTGGCTTGTTGATTTGTTGGATTGTTGGCTTGTTGGTTTGTTGGATTGTTGGCTTGTTGGCTTGTTGCTTTGTTGGTTTGTTGGTTTGTTGGCTTGTTGGCTTCTTGGTTTGTTCGTTTGTTGGCTTTTTAGTTACTTGGTTTGTTGGTTTGTTGGTTTGTTAGCTTGTTGGTTTGTTGGATTGTTGGTTTATTGGTTTGTTGGCTTGTTAGCTTGTTGGTTTGTTGGTTTGTTGGCTTGTTGGTTTGTTGGTTTGTTGGTTTGTTGGTTTGTTGGTTTGTTGGTTTGTTGGTTTGTTGGCTTGTTGGCTTGTTAGTTTGTTGATTTGTTGGCTTGTTGGTTTGTTAGTTTGTTGGTTTGTTGGCTTGTTGGCTTGTTGGTTTGTTGGTTTGTTGGTTTGTTGGTTTGTTGGTTTTTGGTTTGTTGGTTTGTTGGTTTGTTGGCTTGTTGGCTTGTTGGTTTGTTGGGTTGTTGGTTTGTTGGTTTGTTAGTTTGTTGGTTTGTTGGTTTGTTGGTTGGTTGGCTTGTTGGTTTGTTGGTTTGTTGGCTTGTTGGCTTGTTGCTTTGTTGGTTTGTTGGTTTGTTGGCTTGTTAACTTGTTGGTTTGTTAGTTTGTTAGCTTTTTGGTTACTTGGTTTGTTGGTTTGTTGGTTTGTTGGCTTGTTGGTTTGTTGGCTTGTTGGTTTGTTGGTTTGTTGGTTTGTTGGCTTGTTGGCTTGTTGGTTTGTTGGTTTGTTGGTTTGTTGGTTTGTTGGTTTTTTGGTTTGTTGGTTTGTTGGTTTGTTGGCTTATTGGTTTGTTTGTTTGTTGGCTTGTTGGCTTGTTGGTTTGTTGGTTTGTTGGTTTGTTGGCTTGTTGGTTACTTAGTTTGTTGGTTTGTTCGTTTCTTGGCTTGTTGGTTTGTTGGTTTGTTGGCTTGTTGGCTTGTTGGTTTTTTAGTTTGTTTGTTTTTTGGTTTGTTGGTTTGTTGGCTTGTTGGTTTGTTGGTTTGTTGGTTTGTTGGCTTGTGGGCTTGTTGGTTTGTTGGTTTGTTAGCTTGTTGGCTTGTTGGTTTGTTGGTTTGTTGGCTTGTTGGCTTGTTGCTTTGTTGGTTTGTTAGTTTGTTCGCTTGTTGGCTTGTTGTTTTGTTAGTTTGTTGGCTTTTTGGTTACTTGGTTTGTTGGTTTGTTGGTTTGTTGGCTTGTTGGTTTGTTGGCTTGTTGGTTTGTTGGTTTGTTGGTTTGTTGGCTTGTTGGTTTGTTGGTCTGTTGGCTTGTTGGCTTGTTGGTTTGTTGGTTTGTTGGTTTGTTGGTTTGTTGGTTTGTTGGTTTGTTGGCTTCTTGGCTTGTTGCTTTGTTGGTTTGTTGGTTTGTTGGCTTGTTGGCTTGTTGTTTTGTTAGTTTGTTGGCTTTTTGGTTACTTGGTTTGTTGGTTTGTTGGCTTGTTGGTTTGTTGGCTTGTTGGTTTGTTGGTTTGTTGGTTTGTTGGCTTGTTGGTTTGTTGGTTTGTTGGCTTGTTGGCTTGTTGGTTGTTGGTTTGTTGGCTTGTTGGTTACTTAGTTTGTTGGTTTGTTGGCATGTTGGTTTGTTGGTTTGTTGGTTTGTTGGCTTGTTGGTTTGTTGGTTTGTTGGCTTGTTGGCTTGTTGGTTTGTTGGTTTGTTGGCTTGTTGGCTTGTTCTTTTGTTAGTTTGTTGGCTTTTTGGTTACTTGGTTTGTTGGTTTGTTGGCTTGTTGGTTTGTTGGCTTGTTGGTTTGTTGGTTTGTTGGTTTGTTGGCTTGTTGGTTTGTTGGTTTGTTGGCTTGTTGGCTTGTTGGTTGTTGGTTTGTTGGCTTGTTGGTTACTTAGTTTGTTGGTTTGTTGGCATGTTGGTTTGTTGGTTTGTTGGTTTGTTGGCTTGTTGGTTTGTTGGTTTGTTGGCTTGTTGGCTTGTTGGTTTGTTGGTTTGTTGGTTTGTTGGCTTGTTGGTTTGTTGGTTTGTTTGCTTGTTGGTTTGTTAGTTTGTTGGTTTGTTGGTTTGTTGGTTTGTTGGTTTGTTGGTTTGTTAATTTATTTGTTGGTTGGTTTGTTGGCTTGTTGGTTTGTTGGTTTGTTGGCTTGTTGGCTTGTTGGTTTGTTGGTTTGTTGGTTTGTTGGTTTGTTGGTTTGTTGGTTTGTTGGTTTGTTGGCTTGTTGGTTTGTTGGTTTGTTGGTTTGTTCGCTTGTTGGCTTGTTGGTTTGTTGGTTTGTTGGCTTGTTGGCTTGTTGGCTTGTTGGTTAGTATGTTTGTTGGTTTGTTAGTTTGTTGATTTGTTGGCTTGTTGGCTTGTTTGTTTGTTGGTTTTTTGGTTTGTTGGTTTGTTGGTTTGTTGGCTTGTTGGTTTGTTGGTTTGTTGGTTTGTTGGTATGTTGGCTTGTTTTTTTGTTGGTTTGTTGGTTTGTTGGTTTGTTTGTTTGTTGGCTTGTTAGTTTGTTGATTTGTTGGTTTGTTGGCTTGTTGCTTTGTTGGTTTGTTAGTTTGTTGGCTTGTTGGCTTGTTGGTTTGTTAGTTTGTTGGCTTTTTGGTTACTTGGTTTGTTGGTTTGTTGGTTTGTTGGCTTGTTGGTTTGTTGGCTTGTTGGTTTGTTGGTTTGTTGGTTTATTGGATTGTTGGTTTGTTGTTTTGTTGGCTTGTTGGCTTGTTGGTTTGTTGGTTTGTTGGTTTGTTGGTTTGTTGGCTTGTTGGTTTGTTGGTTTGTCGGCTTGTTGGTTTTTTGTTTTGTTGGTTTGTTGGCTTGTTGGCTTGTTGGTTTGTTGGTTTGTTGGCTTGTTGGTTTGTTGGTTTGTTGGCTTCTTGGCTTGTTGCTTTGTTGGTTTGTTGGTTTGTTGGCTTGTTGGCTTGTTGTTTTGTTAGTTTGCTGGCTTTTTGGTTACTTGGTTTGTTGGTTTGTTGGCTTGTTGGTTTGTTGGCTTGTTGGTTTGTTGGTTTGTTGGTGTGTTGGCTTGTTGGTTTGTTGGTTTGTTGGTTTGTTGGTTTGTTGGTTTGTTGGTTTTTTGGTTTGTTGTTTTGTTGGTTTGTTGGCTTGTTGGCTTGTTGGCTTGTTGGTTTGTTGGTTTGTTGGTTTGTTGGTTTGTTATTTTGTTGGTTTGTTGGTTTGTTGGTTGGTTGGCTTGTTGGTTTGTTGGTTTGTTGGCTTGTTGGCTTGTTGCTTTGTTGGTTTGTTGGTTTGTTGGCTTGTTAACTTGTAGGTTTGTTAGTTTGTTGGCTTTTTAATTACTTGGTTTGTTGGTTTGTTGGTTTGTTGGCTTGTTGGTTTGTTGGCTTGTTGGTTTGTTGGTTTGTTGGTTTGTTGGCTTGTTGTCTTGTTGGTTTGTTGGTTTGTTGGTTTGTTGGTTTGTTGGTTTTTTGGTTTGTTGGTTTGTTGGTTTGTTGGCTTATTGGTTTGTTGGTTTGTTGGCTTGTTGGCTTGTTGGTTTGGTGGCTTGTTGGTTACTTAGTTTGTTGGTTTGTTCTTTTGTTGGCTTGTTGGTTTGTTGGTTTGTTGGCTTGTTGGCTTGTTGGTTTTTTAGTTTGTTGGTTTTTTGGTTTGTTGGTTTGTTGGCTTGTTGGTTTGTTGGTTTGTTGGTTTGTTGGCTTGTTGGCTTGTTGGTTTGTTGGTTTGTTGGCTTGTTGGCTTGTTGGTTTGTTGATTTGTTGGCTTGTTGGCTTGTTGCTTTGTTGGTTTGTTAGTTTGTTGGCTTGTTGGCTTGTTGGTTTGTTAGTTTGTTGGCTTTTTGGTTACTTGGTTTGTTGGTTTGTTGGTTTGTTGGCTTGTTGGCTTGTTCGTTTGTTGGCTTGTTGGTTTGTTGGTTTGTTGGTTTATTGGATTGTTGGTTTGTTGTTTTGTTGGCTTGTTGGCTTGTTGGTTTGTTGGTTTGTTGGTTTGTTGGTTTGTTGGCTTGTTGGTTTGTTGGTTTGTCGGCTTGTTGGTTTTTTGTTTTGTTGGTTTGTTGGCTTGTTGGCTTGTTGGTTTGTTGGTTTGTTGGCTTGTTGGTTTGTTGGTTTGTTGGCTTCTTGGCTTGTTGGTTTGTTGGTTTGTTGGTTTGTTGGTTTTTTGGTTTGTTGGTTTGTTGGCTTGTTGGTTTTTTTGGGTTGTTGGCTTGTTGGCTTGTTGGTTTTTTGGTTTGTTGGCTTGTTGGTTTGTTAGTTTGTTGGCTTTTTGGTTACTTGGTTTATTGGTTTGTTGGTTTGTTGGTTTGTTGGTTTTTTAGTTTGTTGGTTTGTTGGCTTATTGGTTTGTTGGTTTTTTGGTTTGTTGGTTTGTTGGCTTGTTGGCTTGTTGGTTTGTTGGCTTGTTGGCTTGTTGGTTTGTTGGCTTGTTGGCTTGTTGGTTTGTTAGCTTGTTGGCTTGTTGGTTTGCTGGTTTGTTGGCTTGTTGTTTTGTTGTTTTGTTGGCTTGTTGGCTTGTTGCTTTGTTGGTTTATTGGTTTGTTGGCTTGTTATCTTGTTGGTTTGTTAGTTTGTTGGCTTTTTGGTTACTTGGTTTGTTGGTTTGTTGGTTTGTTGGCTTGTTGGTTTGTTGGTTTGTTGGTTTGTTGGTTTGTTGGTTTGTTGGCTGGTTGGCTTGTTGGTTTGTTGGTTTGTTGGTTTGTTGGTTTGTTGGTTTGTTGGTTTGTTGGTTTTTTGGTTTATTTGTTTGTTGGTTTGTTGGCTTGTTGGTTTGTTGGTTTGTTGGTTTGTTGGCTTGTTGGTTTGTTGGTTTGTTGGCTTGTTGACTTGTTGGTTTGTTGGTTTGTTGGCTTGTTGTTTACTTAGTTTGTTGGTTTGTTGGCATGTTGGTTTGTAGGTTTGTTGGTTTGTTGGCTTGTTGGTTTAATGGTTTGTTGGCTTGTTGGCTTGTTGGTTTGTTGGTTTGTTGGTTTGTTGGCTTGTTGGTTTGTTGGTTCGTTTGCTTGTTGGTTTGTTAGTTTGTTGGATTGTTGGTTTGTTGTTTTGTTGGCTTGTTGGCTTGTTGGTTTGTTGGTTTGTTGGTTTGTTGGTTTGTTGGCTTGTTGGTTTGTTGGTTTGTCGGCTTGTTGGTTTTTTGTTTTGTTGGTTTGTTGGCTTGTTGGCTTGTTGGTTTGTTGGTTTGTTGGCTTGTTGGTTTGTTGGTTTGTTGGCTTCTTGGCTTGTTGGTTTGTTGGTTTGTTGGTTTGTTGGTTTTTTGGTTTGTTGGTTTGTTGGCTTGTTGGTTTTTTTGGGTTGTTGGCTTGTTGGCTTGTTGGTTTTTTGGTTTGTTGGCTTGTTGGTTTGTTAGTTTGTTGGCTTTTTGGTTACTTGGTTTATTGGTTTGTTGGTTTGTTGGTTTGTTGGTTTTTTAGTTTGTTGGTTTGTTGGCTTATTGGTTTGTTGGTTTTTTGGTTTGTTGGTTTGTTGGCTTGTTGGCTTGTTGGTTTGTTGGCTTGTTGGCTTGTTGGTTTGTTGGCTTGTTGGCTTGTTGGTTTGTTAGCTTGTTGGCTTGTTGGTTTGCTGGTTTGTTGGCTTGTTGTTTTGTTGTTTTGTTGGCTTGTTGGCTTGTTGCTTTGTTGGTTTATTGGTTTGTTGGCTTGTTATCTTGTTGGTTTGTTAGTTTGTTGGCTTTTTGGTTACTTGGTTTGTTGGTTTGTTGGTTTGTTGGCTTGTTGGTTTGTTGGTTTGTTGGTTTGTTGGTTTGTTGGTTTGTTGGCTGGTTGGCTTGTTGGTTTGTTGGTTTGTTGGTTTGTTGGTTTGTTGGTTTGTTGGTTTGTTGGTTTTTTGGTTTATTTGTTTGTTGGTTTGTTGGCTTGTTGGTTTGTTGGTTTGTTGGCTTGTTGGCTTGTTGGTTTGTTGGTTTGTTGGTTTGTTGGCTTGTTGGTTTGTTGGTTCGTTTGCTTGTTGGTTTGTTAGTTTGTTGGTTTGTTGGTTTGTTGGTTTGTTGGTTTGTTGGTTTGTTAATTTATTTGTTTGTTGGTTTGTTGGCTTGTTGGTTTGTTGGTTTGTTGGCTTGTTGGCTTGTTGGTTTGTTGGTTTATTGGTTTGTTGGTTTGTTGGTTTGTTGGTTTGTTGGTTTGTTGGCTTGTTCGTTTGTTGGTTTGTTGGTTTGTTCGCTTGTTGGCTTGTTGGTTTGTTGGTTTGTTGGCTTGTTGGCTTGTTGGCTTGTTGGTTAGTATGTTTGTTGGTTTGTTAGTTTGTTGATTTGTTGGCTTGTTGGCTTGTTGGTTTGTTGGTTTTTTGGTTTGTTGGTTTGTTGGTTTGTTGGTTTTTTGGTTTGTTGGTTTATTTGATTGTTGGGTTGTTGGCTTGTTGGTTGATGGTTTGTTGGTTTGTTGGTTTGTTGGCTTGTTTTTTTGTTGGTTTGTTGGTTTGTTTGTTTGTTGGCTTGTTAGTTTGTTGGTTTGTTGGTTTGTTGGCTTGTTGGCTTGTCGGTTTGTTGGTTTATTGGTTACTTGGTTTGTTGGTTTGTTGGCTTGTTGGTTTGTTGGCTTGTTGGTTTGTTGGTTTGTTGGTTTGTTGGTTTGTTGGTTTGTTGGTTTGTTGGCTTGTTAGCTTGTTGGTTTGTTGGTTTGTTGGTTTGTTGGTTTATTGGTTTGTTGGTTTATTTGTTTGTTTGTTTGTTAGTTTGTAGGTTTGTTGGTTTGTTGGTTTGTTGGTTTGTTGGTTTGTTGGTTTGTTGGTTTGTTCGTTTGTTGGTTTGTTGGTTAATTGGTTTTTTGGTTTGTTGGTTTGTTGGTTTGTTGGTTTGTTGGTTTGTTGGTTTGTTGGTTTATTTGTTTGTTGGTTTGTTGGTTTGTTGGCTTGTTGGTTTGTTGGTTTGTTGGCTTGTTGGCTTGTTGGTTTGTTGGTTTTTTGGCTTGTTGGTTTGTTGGTTTATTGGTTTGTTGGTTTGTAGGCTTGTTGGTTTGTTGGTTTGTTGGCTTGTTGGCTTGTTGGTTTGTTGGTTTGTTGGCTTGTTGGCTTGTTGGTTTGTTGGCTTATTGGCTTGTTGATTTGTTGGTTTGTTGGCTTGTTGGTTTGTTGGTTTGTTGGTTTGTTGGCTTGTTGGCTTGTTGCTTTGTTGGTTTGTTGGTTTGTTGGCTTGTTGGCTTGTTGGTTTGTTAGTTTGTTGGCTTTTTGGTTACTTGGTTTGTTGGTTTGTTGGTTTGTTGGGTTGTTGGTTTGTTGGCTTCTTGGTTTGTTATTTTGTTGGTTTGTTGGCTTGTTGGCTTGTTGGTTTGTTGGTTTGTTGGTTTGTTGGTTTGTTGGTTTGTTGCTTTTTTGGTTTGTTGGTTTGTTGGTTTGTTGGCTTGTTGGTTTGTTGGTTTGTTGGCTTGTTGGCTTGTTGGTTTGTTGGTTTGTTGACTTGTTGGTTACTTAGTTTGTTGGTTTGTTGGCTTGTTGGCTTGTTGATTTGTTGGATTGTTGGCTTGTTGGTTTGTTGGTTTGTTGGCTTGTTGGCTTGTTGCTTTGTTGGTTTGTTGGTTTGTTGGCTTGTTGGCTTCTTGGTTTGTTCGTTTGTTGGCTTTTTAGTTACTTGGTTTGTTGGTTTGTTGGTTTGTTAGCTTGTTGGTTTGTTGGATTGTTGGTTTATTGGTTTGTTGGCTTGTTAGCTTGTTGGTTTGTTGGTTTGTTGGCTTGTTGGTTTGTTGGTTTGTTGGTTTGTTGGTTTGTTGGTTTGTTGGTTTGTTGGTTTGTTGGCTTGTTGGCTTGTTAGTTTGTTGATTTGTTGGCTTGTTGGTTTGTTAGTTTGTTGGTTTGTTGGCTTGTTGGCTTGTTGGTTTGTTGGTTTGTTGGTTTGTTGGTTTGTTGGTTTTTGGTTTGTTGGTTTGTTGGTTTGTTGGCTTGTTGGCTTGTTGGTTTGTTGGGTTGTTGGTTTGTTGGTTTGTTAGTTTGTTGGTTTGTTGGTTTGTTGGTTGGTTGGCTTGTTGGTTTGTTGGTTTGTTGGCTTGTTGGCTTGTTGCTTTGTTGGTTTGTTGGTTTGTTGGCTTGTTAACTTGTTGGTTTGTTAGTTTGTTAGCTTTTTGGTTACTTGGTTTGTTGGTTTGTTGGTTTGTTGGCTTGTTGGTTTGTTGGCTTGTTGGTTTGTTGGTTTGTTGGTTTGTTGGCTTGTTGGCTTGTTGGTTTGTTGGTTTGTTGGTTTGTTGGTTTGTTGGTTTTTTGGTTTGTTGGTTTGTTGGTTTGTTGGCTTATTGGTTTGTTTGTTTGTTGGCTTGTTGGCTTGTTGGTTTGTTGGTTTGTTGGTTTGTTGGCTTGTTGGTTACTTAGTTTGTTGGTTTGTTCGTTTCTTGGCTTGTTGGTTTGTTGGTTTGTTGGCTTGTTGGCTTGTTGGTTTTTTAGTTTGTTTGTTTTTTGGTTTGTTGGTTTGTTGGCTTGTTGGTTTGTTGGTTTGTTGGTTTGTTGGCTTGTGGGCTTGTTGGTTTGTTGGTTTGTTAGCTTGTTGGCTTGTTGGTTTGTTGGTTTGTTGGCTTGTTGGCTTGTTGCTTTGTTGGTTTGTTAGTTTGTTCGCTTGTTGGCTTGTTGTTTTGTTAGTTTGTTGGCTTTTTGGTTACTTGGTTTGTTGGTTTGTTGGTTTGTTGGCTTGTTGGTTTGTTGGCTTGTTGGTTTGTTGGTTTGTTGGTTTGTTGGCTTGTTGGTTTGTTGGTCTGTTGGCTTGTTGGCTTGTTGGTTTGTTGGTTTGTTGGTTTGTTGGTTTGTTGGTTTGTTGGTTTGTTGGCTTCTTGGCTTGTTGCTTTGTTGGTTTGTTGGTTTGTTGGCTTGTTGGCTTGTTGTTTTGTTAGTTTGTTGGCTTTTTGGTTACTTGGTTTGTTGGTTTGTTGGCTTGTTGGTTTGTTGGCTTGTTGGTTTGTTGGTTTGTTGGTTTGTTGGCTTGTTGGTTTGTTGGTTTGTTGGCTTGTTGGCTTGTTGGTTGTTGGTTTGTTGGCTTGTTGGTTACTTAGTTTGTTGGTTTGTTGGCATGTTGGTTTGTTGGTTTGTTGGTTTGTTGGCTTGTTGGTTTGTTGGTTTGTTGGCTTGTTGGCTTGTTGGTTTGTTGGTTTGTTGGCTTGTTGGCTTGTTGTTTTGTTAGTTTGTTGGCTTTTTGGTTACTTGGTTTGTTGGTTTGTTGGCTTGTTGGTTTGTTGGCTTGTTGGTTTGTTGGTTTGTTGGTTTGTTGGCTTGTTGGTTTGTTGGTTTGTTGGCTTGTTGGCTTGTTGGTTGTTGGTTTGTTGGCTTGTTGGTTACTTAGTTTGTTGGTTTGTTGGCATGTTGGTTTGTTGGTTTGTTGGTTTGTTGGCTTGTTGGTTTGTTGGTTTGTTGGCTTGTTGGCTTGTTGGTTTGTTGGTTTGTTGGTTTGTTGGCTTGTTGGTTTGTTGGTTTGTTTGCTTGTTGGTTTGTTAGTTTGTTGGTTTGTTGGTTTGTTGGTTTGTTGGTTTGTTGGTTTGTTAATTTATTTGTTGGTTGGTTTGTTGGCTTGTTGGTTTGTTGGCTTGTTGGCTTGTTGGTTTGTTGGTTTGTTGGTTTGTTGGTTTGTTGGTTTGTTGGTTTGTTGGTTTGTTGGCTTGTTGGTTTGTTGGTTTGTTGGTTTGTTCGCTTGTTGGCTTGTTGGTTTGTTGGTTTGTTGGCTTGTTGGCTTGTTGGCTTGTTGGTTAGTATGTTTGTTGGTTTGTTAGTTTGTTGATTTGTTGGCTTGTTGGCTTGTTTGTTTGTTGGTTTTTTGGTTTGTTGGTTTGTTGGTTTGTTGGCTTGTTGGTTTGTTGGTTTGTTGGTTTGTTGGTATGTTGGCTTGTTTTTTTGTTGGTTTGTTGGTTTGTTGGTTTGTTTGTTTGTTGGCTTGTTAGTTTGTTGATTTGTTGGTTTGTTGGCTTTTTGGCTTGTCGGTTTGTTGGTTTGTTGGTTACTTGGTTTGTTGGTTTGTTGGTTTGTTGGTTTGTTGGCTTGTTGGTTTGTTGGTTTGTTGGTTTGTTGGTTTGTTGGTTTGTTGGTTTGTTGGTTTGTTGGTTTGTTGGCTTGTTGGCTTGTTGGCTTGTTGGTTTGTTGGCTTGTTGGTTTGTTGGTTTGTTGGCTTGTTGGCTTGTTGGTTTGTTGGTTTGTTGGTTTGTTGGCTTGTTGGTTTGTTGGTTTGTTTGCTTGTTGGTTTGTTAGTTTGTTGGTTTGTTGGTTTGTTGGTTTGTTGGTTTGTTAATTTATTTGTTGGTTGGTTTGTTGGCTTGTTGGTTAGTATGTTTGTTGGTTTGTTAGTTTGTTGATTTGTTGGCTTGTTGGCTTGTTGGTTTGTTGGTTTTTTGTTTTTTTTTTGGTGGTTTGTTGGTTTTTTGGTTTGTTGGTTTATTTGTTTGTTGGTTTGTTGGCTTGTTGGTTTGTTGGTTTGTTGGTTTGTTGGTTTGTTGGCATGTTTTTTTGTTGGTTTGTTGGTTTGTTGGTTTGTTTGTTTGTTGGCTTGTTAGTTTGTTGGTTTGTTGGTTTGTTGGCTTTTTGGCTTGTCGGTTTGTTGGTTTGTTGGTTACTTGGTTTGTTGGTTTGTTGGTTTGTTGGCTTGTTGGTTTGTTGGCTTGTTGGTTTGTTGGTTTGTTGGTTTGTTGGTTTGTTGGTTTGTTGGTTTGTTTTCTTGTTGGCTTGTTGGTTTGTTGGTTTGTTGGTTTGTTGGTTTATTGGTTTGTTGGTTTATTTGTTTGTTGGTTTGTTGGTTTGTAGGTTTGTTGGTTTGTTGGTTTGTTGGTTTGTTGGTTTGTTAATTTATTTGTTTGTTGGTTTGTTGGCTTGTTGGTTTGTTCGTTTGTTGGCTTGTTGGTTTGTTGGTTTGTTGGTTTGTTGGCTTGTTGGTTTGTTGGTTTGTTGGTTTGTTCGCTTGTTGGCTTGTTGGTTTGTTGGTTTGTTGGCTTGTTGGCTTGTTGGCTTGTTGGTTAGTATGTTTGTTGGTTTGTTGGTTTGTTGGTTTGTTGGTTTGTTGGTTTGTTGGTTTATTGGTTTGTTGGTTTATTTGTTTGTTGGTTTGTTGGTTTGTAGGTTTGTTGGTTTGTTGGTTTGTTGGTTTGTTGGTTTGTTGGTTTGTTAATTTATTTGTTTGTTGGTTTGTTGGCTTGTTGGTTTGTTGGTTTGTTGGCTTGTTGGCTTGTTGGTTTGTTGGTTTATTGGTTTGTTGGTTTGTTGGTTTGTTGGTTTGTTGGTTTGTTGGCTTGTTGGTTTGTTGGTTTGTTGGTTTGTTCGCTTGTTGGCTTGTTGGTTTGTTGGTTTGTTGGCTTGTTGGCTTGTTGGCTTGTTGGTTAGTATGTTTGTTGGTTTGTTAGTTTGTTGATTTGTTGGCTTGTTGGCTTGTTGGTTTGTTGGTTTTTTGGTTTGTTGGTTTGGTGGTTTGTTGGTTTTTTGGTTTGTTGGTTTATTTGTTTGTTGGGTTGTTGGCTTGTTGGTTTGTTGGTTTGTTGGTTTGTTGGTTTGTTGGCTTGTTTTTTTGTTGGTTTGTTGGTTTGTTTGTTTGTTGGCTTGTTAGTTTGTTGGTTTGTTGGTGTGTTGGCTTGTTGGCTTGTCGGTTTGTTGGTTTGTTGGTTACTTGGTTTGTTGGTTTGTTGGTTTGTTGGCTTGTTGGTTTGTTGGCTTGTTGGTTTGTGGGTTTGTTGGCTTGTTGGTTTGTTGGTTTGTTGGTTTGTTGGTTTGTTGGTTTGTTGGTTTGTTGGTTTGTTGGCTTGTTGGCTTGTTGGTTTGTTGGTTTGTTGGTTTGTTGGTTTATTGGTTTGTTGGTTTATTTGCTTATTGGTTTGTTAGTTTGTAGGTTTGTTGGTTTGTTGGTTCGTTGGTTTGTTGGTTTGTTGGTTTGTTCGTTTGTTGGTTTGTTGGTTTATTTGTTTGTTGGTTTGTTGGTTTGTTGGCTTGTTGGTTTGTTGGTTTGTTGGCTTGTTGGCTTGTTGGTTTGTTGGTTTGTTGGCTTGTTGGTTTGTTGGTTTATTGGTTTGTTGGTTTGTTGGCTTGTTGGTTTGTTGGTTTGTTGGCTTGTTGGCTTGTTGGTTTGTTGGTTTGTTGGCTTGTTGGCTTGTTGGTTTGTTGGCTTATTGGCTTGTTGATTTGTTGGTTTGTTGGCTTGTTGGTTTGTTGGTTTGTTGGTTTGTTGGCTTGTTGGCTTGTTGCTTTGTTGGTTTGTTGGTTTGTTGGCTTGTTGGCTTGTTGGTTTGTTAGTTTGTTGGCTTTTTGGTTACTTGGTTTGTTGGTTTGTTGGTTTGTTGGGTTGTTGGTTTGTTGGCTTGTTGGTTTGTTGGTTTGTTGGTTTGTTGGCTTGTTGGCTTGTTGGTTTGTTGGTTTGTTGGTTTGTTGGTTTGTTGGTTTTTTGGTTTGTTGGTTTGTTGGTTTGTTGGCTTGTTGGTTTGTTGGTTTGTTGGCTTGTTGGCTTGTTGGTTTGTTAGTTTGTTGACTTGTTGGTTACTTAGTTTGTTGGTTTGTTGGCTTGTTGGCTTGTTGATTTGTTGGTTTGTTGGCTTGTTGGTTTGTTGGTTTGTTGGCTTGTTGGCTTGTTGCTTTGTTGGTTTGTTGGTTTGTTGGCTTGTTGGCTTCTTGGTTTGTTCGTTTGTTGGCTTTTTGGTTACTTGGTTTGTTGGTTTGTTGGTTTGTTAGCTTGTTGGTTTGTTGGATTGTTGGTTTATTGGTTTGTTGGCTTGTTAGCTTGTTGCTTTGTTGGTTTGCTGGCTTGTTGGTTTGTTGGTTTGTTGGTTAGTTGGTTTGTTGGTTTGTTGGTTTGTTGGTTTGTTGGCTTGTTGGCTTGTTAGTTTGTTGATTTGTTGGCTTGTTGGTTTGTTAGTTTGTCGGTTTGTTGGCTTGTTGGCTTGTTGGTTTGTTGGTTTGTTGGTTTGTTGGTTTGTTGGTTTTTTGGTTTGTTGGTTGGTTGGCTTGTTGGTTTGTTGGTTTGTTGGCTTGTTGGCTTGTTGCTTTGTTGGTTTGTTGGTTTGTTGGCTTGTTAACTTGTTGGTTTGTTAGTTTGTTGGCTTTTTGGTTACTTGGTTTGTTGGTTTGTTGGTTTGTTGGCTTGTTGGTTTGTTGGCTTGTTGGTTTGTTGGTTTGTTGGTTTGTTGGCTTGTTGGCTTGTTGGTTTGTTGGTTTGTTGGTTTGTTGGTTTGTTGGTTTGTTGGTTTGTTGGTTTTTTGGTTTGTTGGTTTGTTAGTTTGTTGGCTTATTGGTTTGTTTGTTTGTTGGCTTGTTGGTTTGTTGGTTTGTTGGCTTGTTGGTTACTTAGTTTGTTGGTTTGTTCGTTTCTTGGCTTGTTGGTTTGTTGGTTTGTTGGCTTGTTGGCTTGTTGGTTTTTTAGTTTGTTGGTTTTTTGGTTTGTTGGTTTGTTGGCTTGTTGGTTTGTTGGTTTGTTGGTTTGTTGGCTTGTTGGCTTGTTGGTTTGTTGGTTTGTTAGCTTGTTGGCTTGTTGGTTTGTTGGTTTGTTGGCTTGTTGGCTTGTTGCTTTGTTGGTTTGTTAGTTTGTTCGCTTGTTGGCTTGTTGGTTTGTTAGCTTGTTGGCTTTTTGGTTACTTGGTTTGTTGGTTTGTTGGTTTGTTGGCTTGTTGGTTTGTTGGTTTATTGGTTTGTTGGCTTGTTGGTTTGTTGGTTTGTCGGCTTGTTGGTTTTTTGTTTTGTTGGTTTGTTGGCTTGTTGGCTTGTCTGTTTGTTGGTTTGTTGGTTTGTTGGTTTGTTGGTTTGTTGGTTTGTTGGTTTGTTGGTTTTTTGGTTTGTTGGTTTGTTAGTTTGTTGGCTTATTGGTTTGTTTGTTTGTTGGCTTGTTGGTTTGTTGGTTTGTTGGCTTGTTGGTTACTTAGTTTGTTGGTTTGTTCGTTTCTTGGCTTGTTGGTTTGTTGGTTTGTTGGCTTGTTGGCTTGTTGGTTTTTTAGTTTGTTGGTTTTTTGGTTTGTTGGTTTGTTGGCTTGTTGGTTTGTTGGTTTGTTGGTTTGTTGGTTTGTTGGCTTGTTGGCTTGTTGGTTTGTTGGTTTGTTAGCTTGTTGGCTTGTTGGTTTGTTGGTTTGTTGGCTTGTTGGCTTGTTGCTTTGTTGGTTTGTTAGTTTGTTCGCTTGTTGGCTTGTTGGTTTGTTAGCTTGTTGGCTTTTTGGTTACTTGGTTTGTTGGTTTGTTGGTTTGTTGGCTTGTTGGTTTGTTGGTTTATTGGTTTGTTGGCTTGTTGGTTTGTTGGTTTGTCGGCTTGTTGGTTTTTTGTTTTGTTGGTTTGTTGGCTTGTTGGCTTGTTGGTTTGTTGGTTTGTTGGCTTGTTGGTTTGTTGGTTTGTTGGCTTCTTGGCTTGTTGCTTTGTTGGTTTTTTAGTTTGTTGGTTTTTTGGTTTGTTGGTTTGTTGGCTTGTTGGTTTGTTGGTTTGTTGGTTTGTTGGCTTGTTGGCTTGTTGGTTTGTTGGTTTGTTAGCTTGTTGGCTTGTTGGTTTGTTGGTTTGTTGGCTTGTTGGCTTGTTGCTTTGTTGGTTTGTTAGTTTGTTCGCTTGTTGGCTTGTTGGTTTGTTAGTTTGTTGGCTTTTTGGTTACTTGGTTTGTTGGTTTGTTGGTTTGTTGGCTTGTTGGTTTGTTGGTTTGTTGGTTTGTTGGCTTGTTGGTTTGTTGGTTTGTCGGCTTGTTGGTTTTTTGTTTTGTTGGTTTGTTGGCTTGTTGGCTTGTTGGTTTGTTGGTTTGTTGGCTTGTTGGTTTGTTGGTTTGTTGGCTTCTTGGCTTGTTGCTTTGTTGGTTTGTTGGTTTGTTGGCTTGTTGGCTTGTTGTTTTGTTAGTTTGTTGGCTTTTTGGTTACTTGGTTTGTTGGTTTGTTGGCTTGTTGGTTTGTTGGTTTGTTGGTTTGTTGGTGTGTTGGCTTGTTGGCTTGTTGGTTTGTTGGTTTGTTGTTTTGTTGGTTTGTTGGTTTGTTGGTTTGTTGGTTTTTTGGTTTGTTGGTTTGTTGGCCTGTTGGTTTTTTGGTTTGTTGGCTTGTTGGCTTGTTGGCTTGTTGGTTTGTTGGCTTGTTGGCTTGTTGGTTTGTTGGCTTGTTGGCTTCTTGGTTTGTTGGCTTGTTAGCTTGTTGGTTTGTTGGTTTGTTGGCTTGTTGTTTTGTTGTTTTGTTGGCTTGTTGGCTTGTTGCTTTGTTGGTTTATTGGTTTGTTGGCTTGTTGGCTTGTTGGTTTGTTAGTTTGTTGGCTTTTTGGTTACTTGGTTTGTTGGTTTGTTGGTTTGTTGGCTTGTTGGTTTGTTGGCTTGTTGGTTTGTTGGTTTGTTGGTTTGTTGGTTTGTTGGTTTGTTGGTTTGTTGGTTTGTTGGTTTGTTGGTTTGTTGGTTTGTTGGTTTGTTGGTTTTTTTGTTTATTTGTTTGTTGGTTTGTTGGCTTGTTGGTTTGTTGGTTTGTTGGTTTGTTGGCTTGTTGGTTTGTTGGTTTGTTGGCTTGTTGGCTTTGTGGTTGTTGGTTTATTGGCTTGTTGGCTTGTTGGTTTGTTGGTTTGTTGGTTTGTTGGCTTGTTGGTTTGTTGGTTTGTTTGCTTGTTGGTTTGTTAGTTTGTTGGTTTGTTGGTTTGTTGGTTTGTTGGTTTGTTAATTTATTTGTTGGTTGGTTTGTTGGCTTGTTGGTTTGTTGGTTTGTTGGCTTGTTGGCTTGTTGGTTTGTTGGTTTGTTTGTTTGTTGGTTTATTGGTTTGTTGGTTTTTTGGTTTGTTGGCTTGTTGGTTTTTTTGTTTATTTGTTTGTTGGTTTGTTGGCTTGTTGGTTTGTTGGTTTGTTGGTTTGTTGGCTTGTTGGTTTGTTGGTTTGTTGGCTTGTTGGCTTGTTGGTTGTTGGTTTGTTGGTTTGTTGGTTTTTTGGTTTTTTGGTTTGTTGGTTTATTTGTTTGTTGGTTTGTTGGCTTGTTGGTTTGTTGGTTTGTTGGTTTGTTGGTTTGTTGGCTTGTTTTTTTGTTGGTTTGTTGGTTTGTTGGTTTGTTTGTTTGTTGGCTTGTTAGTTTGTTGGTTTGTTGGTTTGTTGGCTTTTTGGCTTGTCGGTTTGTTGGTTTGTTGGTTACTTGGTTTGTTGGTTTGTTGGCTTGTTGGTTTGTTGGCTTGTTGGTTTGTTGGTTTGTTGGTTTGTTGGTTTGTTGGTTTGTTGGTTTGTTGGCTTGTTGGCTTGTTGGTTTGTTGGTTTATTGGTTTGTTGATTTATTTGTTTGTTGGTTTGTTGGTTTGTAGGTTTGTTGGTTTGTTGGTTTGTTGGTTTGTTGGTTTGTTAATTTATTTGTTTGTTGGTTTGTTGGCTTGTTGGTTTGTTGGTTTGTTGGCCTGTTGGTTTGTTGGTTTATTGGTTTGTTGGTTTGTTGGTTTGTTGGTTTGTTGGTTTGTTGGCTTGTTGGTTTGTTGGTTTGTTGGTTTGTTCGCTTGTTGGCTTGTTGGCTTGTTGGTTTGTTGGTTTGTTGGCTTGTTGGCTTGTTGGCTTGTTGGTTAGTATGTTTGTTGGTTTGTTGGTTTGTTGGTTTGTTGGTTTGTTGGTTTATTGGTTTGTTGGTTTATTTGTTTGTTGGTTTGTTGGTTTGGAGGTTTGTTGGTTTGTTGGTTTGTTGGTTTGTTGGTTTGTTAATTTATTTGTTTGTTGGTTTGTTGGCTTGTTTGTTTGTTGGTTTGTTGGCTTGTTGGCTTGGTGGTTTGTTGGTTTATTGGTTTGTTGGTTTGTTGGTTTGTTGGTTTGTTGGTTTGTTGGCTTGTTGGTTTGTTGGTTTGTTGGTTTGTTCGCTTGTTGGCTTGTTGGTTTGTTGGTTTGTTGGCTTGTTGGCTTGTTGGCTTGTTGGTTAATATGTTTGTTGGTTTGTTAGTTTGTTGATTTGTTGGCTTGTTGGCTTGTTGGTTTGTTGGTTTTTTGGTTTGTTGGTTTGTTGGTTTGTTGGTTTTTTG
Organism: Atherix ibis; assembly: GCA_958298945.1. NCBI lineage: Eukaryota > Metazoa > Arthropoda > Insecta > Diptera > Athericidae > Atherix > Atherix ibis. The sequence goes on along the minus strand of OY282608.1, from coordinate 62,670,288 downwards.
GTTTGTTGGTTTATTTGTTTGTTGGGTTGTTGGCTTGTTGGTTTGTTGGTTTGTTGGTTTGTTGGTTTGTTGGCTTGTTTTTTTGTTGGTTTGTTGGTTTGTTTGTTTGTTGGCTTGTTAGTTTGTTGGTTTGTTGGTGTGTTGGCTTGTTGGCTTGTCGGTTTGTTGGTTTGTTGGTTACTTGGTTTGTTGGTTTGTTGGTTTGTTGGCTTGTTGGTTTGTTGGCTTGTTGGTTTGTTGGTTTGTTGGTTTCTTGGTTTGTTGGTTTGTTGGTTTGTTGGCTTGTTGGCTTGTTGGTTTGTTGGTTTGTTGGTTTGTTGGTTTATTGGTTTGTTGGTTTATTTGTTTGTTGGTTTGTTAGTTTGTAGGTTTGTTGGTTTGTTGGTTTGTTGGTTTGTTGGTTTGTTGGTTTGTTTGTTTGTTGGTTTGTTGGTTAATTGGTTTGTTGGTTTGTTGGTTTGTTGGTTTGTTGGTTTGTTGGTTTGTTGGTTTGTTGGTTTATTTGTTTGTTGGTTTGTTGGCTTGTTGGTTTGTTGGTTTGTTGGCTTGTTGGCTTGTTGGTTTGTTGGTTTGTTGGCTTGTTGGTTTGTTGGTTTATTGGTTTGTTGGTTTGTTGGCTTGTTGGTTTGTTGGTTTGTTGGCTTGTTGGCTTGTTGGTTTGTTGGTTTGTTGGCTTGTTGGCTTGTTGGTTTGTTGGCTTATTGGCTTGTTGATTTGTTGGTTTGTTGGCTTGTTGGTTTGTTGGTTTGTTGGTTTGTTGGCTTGTTGGCTTATTGGTTTGTTTGTTTGTTGGCTTGTTGGCTTGTTGGTTTGTTGGTTTGTTGGCTTGTTGGTTACTTAGTTTGTTGGTTTGTTCGTTTCTTGGCTTGTTGGCTTGTTGGTTTGTTGGTTTGTTGGCTTGTTGGCTTGTTGGTTTTTTAGTTTGTTGGTTTTTTTGTTTGTTGGTTTGTTGGCTTGTTGGTTTGTTGGTTTGTTGGTTTGTTGGCTTGTTGGCTTGTTGGCTTGTTGGTTTGTTAGTTTGTTGGCTTTTTGGTTACTTGGTTTGTTGGTTTGTTGGTTTGTTGGCTTGTTGGTTTGTTGGCTTGTTGGTTTGTTGGTTTGTTGGTTTGTTGGCTTGTTGGTTTGTTGGTCTGTTGGCTTGTTGGCTTGTTGGTTTGTTGGTTTGTTGGTTTGTTGGTTTGTTGGTTTGTTGGTTTGTTGGCTTGTTGGCTTGTTGGTTTGTCGGCTTGTTGGGTTTTTGTTTTGTTGGTTTGTTGGCTTGTTGGCTTGTTGGTTTGTTGGTTTGTTGGCTTGTTGGTTTTTTGGTTTGTTGGCTTCTTGGCTTGTTGCTTTGTTGGTTTGTTGGTTTGTTGGCTTGTTGGCTTGTTGTTTTGTTAGTTTGTTGGCTTTTTGGTTACTTGGTTTGTTGGTTTGTTGGCTTGTTGGTTTGTTGGCTTGTTGGTTTGTTGGTTTGTTGGTGTGTTGGCTTGTTGGCTTGTTGGTTTGTTAGTTTGTTGTTTTGTTGGTTTGTTGGTTTGTTGGTTTGTTGGTTTTTTGGTTTGTTGGTTTGTTGGCTTGTTGGTTTTTTGGTTTGTTGGCTTGTTGGCTTGTTGGTTTTTTGGTTTGTTGGCTTGTTGGTTTGTTAGTTTGTTGGCTTTTTGGTTACTTGGTTTATTGGTTTGTTGGTTTGTTGGTTTGTTGGTTTTTTGGTTTCTTGGTTTGTTGGCTTGTTGGTTTGTTGGTTTGTTGGTTTGAAGGCTTGTTGGCTTGTTGGTTTGCTGGCTTGTTGGCTTGTTGGTTTGTTGGCTTGTTGGCTTCTTGGTTTGTTGGCTTGTTGGCTTGTTGGTTTGTTGGTTTGTTGGCTTGTTGTTTTGTTGTTTTGTTGTTTTGTTGGCTTGTTGGCTTGTTGCTTTGTTGGTTTATTGGTTTGTTGGCTTGTTGGCTTGTTGGTTTGTTAGTTTGTTGGCTTTTTGTTTACTTGGTTTGTTGGTTTGTTGGTTTGTTGGCTTGTTGGTTTGTTGGCTTGTTGGTTTGTTGGTTTGTTGGTTTGTTGGCTGGTTGGCTTGTTGGTTTGTTGGTTTGTTGGTTTGTTGGTTTGTTGGTTTGTTGGTTTGTTGGTTTGTTGGTTTTTTGGTTTATTTGTTTGTTGGTTTGTTGGCTTGTTGGTTTGTTGGTTTGTTGGTTTGTTGGCTTGTTGGTTTGTTGGTTTGTTGGTTTGTTGGCTTGTTGGTTGTTGGTTTGTTGGCTTGTTGGTTACTTAGTTTGTTGGTTTGTTGGTATGTTGGTTTGTTGGTTTGTTGGTTTGTTGGCTTGTTGGTTTGTTGGTTTGTTGGCTTGTTGGCTTGTTGGTTTGTTGGTTTGTTGGTTTGTTGGCTTGTTAGTTTGTTGGTTTGTTTGCTTGTTGGTTTGTTGGTTTGTTAATTTATTTGTTGGTTGGTTTGTTGGCTTGTTGGTTTGTTGGTTTGTTGGCTTGTTGGCTTCTTGGTTTGTTAGTTTGTTGGTTTGTTGGTTTGTTGGTTTGTTGGTTTGTTGGTTTGTTGGTTTGTTGGCTTGTTGGTTTGTTGGTTTGTTGGTTTGTTCGCTTGTTGGCTTGTTGATTTGTTGGTTTGTTGGCTTGTTGGCTTGTTGGCTTGTTGGTTAGTATGTTTGTTGGTTTGTTAGTTTGTTGATTTGTTGGCTTGTTGGCTTGTTGGTTTGTTGGTTTTTTGGTTTGTTGGTTTGTTGGTTTGTTGGTTTTTTGGTTTGTTGGTTTATTTGTTTGTTGGTTTGTTGGCTTGTTGGTTTGTTGGTTTGTTGGTTTGTTGGTTTGTTGGCTTGTTTTTTTGTTGGTTTGTTGGTTTGTTGGTTTGTTTGTTTGTTGGTTTGTTAGTTTGTTGGTTTGTTGGTTTGTTGGCTTTTTGGCTTGTCGGTTTGTTGGTTTTTTGGTTACTTGGTTTGTTGGTTTGTTGGTTTGTTGGCTTGTTGGTTTGTTGGCTTGTTGGTTTGTTGGTTTGTTGGTTTGTTGGTTTGTTGGCTTGTTGGCTTGTTGGTTTGTTGGCTTGTTGGTTTGTTGGTTTGTTGGCTTGTTGGCTTGTTGGTTTGTTGGTTTGTTGGTATGTTGGCTTGTTGGTTTGTTGGTTTGTTTGCTTGTTGGTTTGTTAGTTTGTTGGTTTGTTGGTTTGTTGGTTTGTTGGTTTGTTAATTTATTTGTTGGTTGGTTTGTTGGTTTGTTGGTTTGTTGGCTTGTTGGCTTGTTGGTTTGTTGGTTTGTTGGTTTGTTGGTTTGTTGGTTTGTTGGTTTGTTGGTTTGTTGGTTTGTTGGCTTGTTGGTTTGTTGGTTTGTTGGTTTGTTCGCTTGTTGGCTTGTTGGTTTGTTGGTTTGTTGGCTTGTTGGCTTGTTGGCTTGTTGGTTAGTATGTTTGTTGGTTTGTTAGTTTGTTGATTTGTTGGCTTGTTGGCATGTTGGTTTGTTGGTTTTTTGGTTTGTTGGTTTGTTGGTTTGTTGGTTTTTTGGTTTGTTGGTATATTTGTTTGTTGGTTTGTTGGCTTGTTGGTTTGTTGGTTTGTTGGTTTGTTGGTTTGTTGGTTTGTTGGCTTGTTTTTTTGTTGGTTTGTTGGTTTGTTGGTTTGTTTGTTTGTTGGCTTGTTAGTTTGTTGGTTTGTTGGTTTGTTGGCTTTTTGGCTTGTCGGTTTGTTGGTTTGTTGGTTACTTGATTTGTTGGTTTGTTGGTTTGTTGGCTTGTTGGTTTGTTGGCTTGTTGGTTTGTTGGTTTGTTGGTTTGTTGGTTTGTTGGTTTGTTGGTTTGTTGGCTTGTTGGCTTGTTGGTTTGTTTGTTTGTTGGTTTGTTGGCTTGTTGGCTTCTTGGTTTGTTCGTTTGTTGGCTTTTTGGTTACTTGGTTTGTTGGTTTGTTGGTTTGTTAGCTTGTTGGTTTGTTGGATTGTTGGTTTATTGGTTTGTTGGCTTGTTAGCTTGTTGGTTTGTTGGTTTGTTGGCTTGTTGGTTTGTTGGTTTGTTGGTTTGTTGGTTTGTTGGTTTGTTGGTTTGTTGGTTTGTTGGCTTGTTGGCTTGTTAGTTTGTTGATTTGTTGGCTTGTTGGTTTGTTAGTTTGTTGGTTTGTTGGCTTGTTGGCTTGTTGGTTTGTTGGTTTGTTGGTTTGTTGGTTTGTTGGTTTTTTGGTTTTTTGGTTTGTTGGTTTGTTGGTTTGTTGGCTTGTTGGCTTGTTGGTTTGTTGGTTTGTTGGTTTGTTGGTTTGTTAGTTTGTTGGTTTGTTGGTTTGTTGATTGGTTGGCTTGTTGGTTTGTTGGTTTGTTGGCTTGTTGGCTTGTTGCTTTGTTGGTTTGTTGGTTTGTTGGCTTGTTAACTTGTTGGTTTGTTAGTTTGTTGGCCTTTTGGTTACTTGGTTTGTTCGTTTGTTGGTTTGTTGGCTTGTTAGTTTGTTGGCTTGTTGGTTTGTTGGTTTGTTGGTTTGTTGGCTTGTTGGCTTGTTGGTTTGTTGGTTTGTTGGTTTTTTGGTTTGTTGGTTTGTTGGTTTGTTGGCTTATTGGTTTGTTTGTTTGTTGGCTTGTTGGCTTGTTGGTTTGTTGGTTTGTTGGCTTGTTGGTTACTTAGTTTGTTGGTTTGTTCGTTTCTTGGCTTGTTGGTTTGTTGGTTTGTTGGCTTGTTGGCTTGTTGGTTTTTTAGTTTGTTGGTTTTTTGGTTTGTTGGTTTGTTGGCTTGTTGGTTTGTTGGTTTGTTCGTTTGTTGGCTTGTTGGCTTGTTGGTTTGTTGGTTTGTTAGCTTGTTGGCTTGTTGGTTTGTTGGTTTGTTGGCTTGTTGCCTTGTTGCTTTGTTGGTTTGTTAGTTTGTTCGCTTGTTGGCTTGTTGGTTTGTTAGTTTGTTGGCTTTTTGGTTACTTGGTTTGTTGGTTTGTTGGCTTGTTGGTTTGTTGGTTTGTTGGTTTGTTGGTTTGTTGGTTTGTTGGCTTGTTGGTTTGTTGGTCTGTTGGCTTGTTGGCTTGTTGGTTTGTTGGTTTGTTGGTTTGTTGGTTTGTTGGCTTGTTGGTTTGTTGGTTTGTCGGCTTGTTGGTTTTTTGTTTTGTTGGTTTGTTGGCTTGTTGGCTTGTTGGTTTGTGGGTTTGTTGGCTTGTTGGTTTGTTTGTTTGTTGGCTTGTTGGCTTGTTGTTTTGTTAGTTTGTTGGCTTTTTGGTTACTTGGTTTGTTGGTTTGTTGGCTTGTTTGTTTGTTGGCTTGTTGGTTTGTTGGTTTGTTGGTGTGTTGGCTTGTTGGCTTGTTGGTTTGTTGGTTTGTTGTTTTGTTGGTTTGTTGGTTTGTTGGTTTGTTGGTTTTTTGGTTTGTTGGTTTGTTGGCTTGTTGGTTTTTTGGTTTGTTGGCTTGTTGGCTTGTTGGTTTTTTGGTTTGTTGGCTTGTTGGTTTGTTAGTTTGTTGGCTTTTTGGTTACTTGGTTTATTGGTTTGTTAGTTTGTTGGTTTGTTGGTTTTTTGGTTTGTTCGTTTGTTGGCTTGTTGGTTTGTTGGTTTGTTGGTTTGAAGGCTTGTTGGCTTGTTGGTTTGTTGGCTTGTTGGCTTGTTGGTTTGTTGGCTTGTTGGCTTCTTGGTTTGTTGGCATGTTGGCTTGTTGGTTTGTTGGTTTGTTGGCTTGTTGTTTTGTTGTTTTGTTGGCTTGTTGGCTTGTTGCTTTGTTGGTTTATTGGTTTGTTGGCTTGTTGGCTTGTTGGTTTGTTAGTTTGTTGGCTTTTTGTTTACTTGGTTTGTTGGTTTGTTGGTTTGTTGGCTTGTTGGTTTGTTGGCTTTTTGGTTTGTTGGTTTGTTGGTTTGTTGGCTGGTTGGCTTGTTGGTTTGTTGGTTTGTTGGTTTGTTGGTTTGTTGGTTTGTTGGTTTGTTGGTTTTTTTTGGTTTATTTGTTTGTTGGTTTGTTGGCTTGTTGGTTTGTTGGTTTGTTGGTTTGTTGGCTTGTTGGTTTGTTGGTTTGTTGGCTTGTTGGCTTGTTGGTTGTTGGTTTGTTGGCTTGTTGGTTACTTAGTTTGTTGGTTTGTTGGCATGTTGGTTTGTTGGTTTGTTGGTTTGTTGGCTTGTTGATTTGTTGGTTTGTTGGCTTGTTGGCTTGTTGGTTTGTTGGTTTGTTGGTTTGTTGGCTTGTTGGTTTGTTGGTTTGTTTGCTTGTTGGTTTGTTAGTTTGTTGGTTTGTTGGTTTGTTGGTTTGTTGGTTTGTTAATTTATTTGTTGGTTGGTTTGTTGGTTTGTTGGTTTGTTGGCTTGTTGGCTTGTTGGTTTGTTGGTTTGTTGGTTTGTTGGTTTGTTGGTTTGTTGGTTTGTTGGTTTGTTGGTTTGTTGGCTTGTTGGTTTGTTGGTTTGTTGGTTTGTTCGCTTGTTGGCTTGTTGGTTTGTTGGTTTGTTGGCTTGTTGGCTTGTTGGCTTGTTGGTTAGTATGTTTGTTGGTTTGTTAGTTTGTTGATTTGTTGGCTTGTTGGCATGTTGGTTTGTTGGTTTTTTGGTTTGTTGGTTTGTTGGTTTGTTGGTTTTTTGGTTTGTTGGTATATTTGTTTGTTGGTTTGTTGGCTTGTTGGTTTGTTGGTTTGTTGGTTTGTTGGTTTGTTGGTTTGTTGGCTTGTTTTTTTGTTGGTTTGTTGGTTTGTTGGTTTGTTTGTTTGTTGGCTTGTTAGTTTGTTGGTTTGTTGGTTTGTTGGCTTTTTGGCTTGTCGGTTTGTTGGTTTGTTGGTTACTTGGTTTGTTGGTTTGTTGGTTTGTTGGCTTGTTGGTTTGTTGGCTTGTTGGTTTGTTGGTTTGTTGGTTTGTTGGTTTGTTGGTTTGTTGGTTTGTTGGCTTGTTGGCTTGTTGGTTTGTTCGTTTGTTGGTTTGTTGGCTTGTTGGCTTCTTGGTTTGTTCGTTTGTTGGCTTTTTGGTTACTTGGTTTGTTGGTTTGTTGGTTTGTTAGCTTGTTGGTTTGTTGGATTGTTGGTTTATTGGTTTGTTGGCTTGTTAGCTTGTTGGTTTGTTGGTTTGTTGGCTTGTTGGTTTGTTGGTTTGTTGGTTTGTTGGTTTGTTGGTTTGTTGGTTTGTTGGTTTGTTGGCTTGTTGGCTTGTTAGTTTGTTGATTTGTTGGCTTGTTGGTTTGTTAGTTTGTTGGTTTGTTGGCTTGTTGGCTTGTTGGTTTGTTGGTTTGTTGGTTTGTTGGTTTGTTGGTTTTTTGGTTTTTTGGTTTGTTGGTTTGTTGGTTTGTTGGCTTGTTGGCTTGTTGGTTTGTTGGTTTGTTGGTTTGTTGGTTTGTTAGTTTGTTGGTTTGTTGGTTTGTTGATTGGTTGGCTTGTTGGTTTGTTGGTTTGTTGGCTTGTTGGCTTGTTGCTTTGTTGGTTTGTTGGTTTGTTGGCTTGTTAACTTGTTGGTTTGTTAGTTTGTTGGCCTTTTGGTTACTTGGTTTGTTCGTTTGTTGGTTTGTTGGCTTGTTAGTTTGTTGGCTTGTTGGTTTGTTGGTTTGTTGGTTTGTTGGCTTGTTGGCTTGTTGGTTTGTTGGTTTGTTGGTTTTTTGGTTTGTTGGTTTGTTGGTTTGTTGGCTTATTGGTTTGTTTGTTTGTTGGCTTGTTGGCTTGTTGGTTTGTTGGTTTGTTGGCTTGTTGGTTACTTAGTTTGTTGGTTTGTTCGTTTCTTGGCTTGTTGGTTTGTTGGTTTGTTGGCTTGTTGGCTTGTTGGTTTTTTAGTTTGTTGGTTTTTTGGTTTGTTGGTTTGTTGGCTTGTTGGTTTGTTGGTTTGTTCGTTTGTTGGCTTGTTGGCTTGTTGGTTTGTTGGTTTGTTAGCTTGTTGGCTTGTTGGTTTGTTGGTTTGTTGGCTTGTTGCCTTGTTGCTTTGTTGGTTTGTTAGTTTGTTCGCTTGTTGGCTTGTTGGCTTGTTGGTTTGTTGGCTTGTTGGTTTGTTGGTTTGTTGGTTTGTTGGCTTGTTGGTTTGTTGGTCTGTTGGCTTGTTGGCTTGTTGGTTTGTTGGTTTGTTGGTTTGTTGGTTTGTTGGCTTGTTGGTTTGTTGGTTTGTCGGCTTGTTGGTTTTTTGTTTTGTTGGTTTGTTGGCTTGTTGGCTTGTTGGTTTGTGGGTTTGTTGGCTTGTTGGTTTGTTTGTTTGTTGGCTTGTTGGCTTGTTGTTTTGTTAGTTTGTTGGCTTTTTGGTTACTTGGTTTGTTGGTTTGTTGGCTTGTTTGTTTGTTGGCTTGTTGGTTTGTTGGTGTGTTGGTGTGTTGGCTTGTTGGCTTGTTGGTTTGTTGGTTTGTTGTTTTGTTGGTTTGTTGGTTTGTTGGTTTGTTGGTTTTTTGGTTTGTTGGTTTGTTGGCTTGTTGGTTTTTTGGTTTGTTGGCTTGTTGGCTTGTTGGTTTTTTGGTTTGTTGGCTTGTTGGTTTGTTAGTTTGTTGGCTTTTTGGTTACTTGGTTTATTGGTTTGTTAGTTTGTTGGTTTGTTGGTTTTTTGGTTTGTTCGTTTGTTGGCTTGTTGGTTTGTTGGTTTGTTGGTTTGAAGGCTTGTTGGCTTGTTGGTTTGTTGGCTTGTTGGCTTGTTGGTTTGTTGGCTTGTTGGCTTCTTGGTTTGTTGGCATGTTGGCTTGTTGGTTTGTTGGTTTGTTGGCTTGTTGTTTTGTTGTTTTGTTGGCTTGTTGGCTTGTTGCTTTGTTGGTTTATTGGTTTGTTGGCTTGTTGGCTTGTTGGTTTGTTAGTTTGTTGGCTTTTTGTTTACTTGGTTTGTTGGTTTGTTGGTTTGTTGGCTTGTTGGTTTGTTGGCTTTTTGGTTTGTTGGTTTGTTGGTTTGTTGGCTGGTTGGCTTGTTGGTTTGTTGGTTTGTTGGTTTGTTGGTTTGTTGGTTTGTTGGTTTGTTGGTTTTTTTTGGTTTATTTGTTTGTTGGTTTGTTGGCTTGTTGGTTTGTTGGTTTGTTGGTTTGTTGGCTTGTTGGTTTGTTGGTTTGTTGGCTTGTTGGCTTGTTGGTTGTTGGTTTGTTGGCTTGTTGGTTACTTAGTTTGTTGGTTTATTGGCATGTTGGTTTGTTGGTTTGTTGGTTTGTTGGCTTGTTGATTTGTTGGTTTGTTGGCTTGTTGGCTTGTTGGTTTGTTGGTTTGTTGGTTTGTTGGCTTGTTGGTTTGTTGGTTTGTTTGCTTGTTGGTTTGTTAGTTTGTTGGTTTGTTGGTTTGTTGGTTTGTTGGTTTGTTAATTTATTTGTTGGTTGGTTTGTTGGCTTGTTGGTTTGTTGGTTTGTTGGCTTGTTGGCTTGTTGGTTTGTTGGTTTGTTGGTTTGTTGGTTTGTTGGTTTGTTGGTTTGTTGGTTTGTTGGTTTGTTGGTTTGTTGGCTTGTTGGTTTGTTGGTTTGTTGGCTTGTTGGTTTGTTGGTTTGTTGGCTTGTTGGCTTGTTGGCTTGTTGGTTAGTATGTTTGTTGGTTTGTTAGTTTGTTGATTTGTTGGCTTGTTGGCTTGTTGGTTTGTTGGTTTTTTGGTTTGTTGGTTTGTTGATTTGTTGGTTTTTTGGTTTGTTGGTTTATTTGTTTGTTGGTTTGTTGGCTTGTTGGTTTGTTGGTTTGTTGGTTTGTTGGTTTGTTGGCTTGTTTTTTTGTTGGTTTGTTGGTTTGTTGGTTTGTTTGTTTGTTGGCTTGTTAGTTTGTTGGTTTGTTGGTTTGTTGGCTTTTTGGCTTGTCGGTTTGTTGGTTTGTTGGTTACTTGGTTTGTTGGTTTTTGGTTTGTTGGCTTGTTGGTTTGTTGGCTTGTTGGTTTGTTGGTTTGTTGGTTTGTTGGTTTGTTGGTTTGTTGGTTTGTTGGTTTGTTGGCTTGTTGGATTGTTGGTTTGTTGGCTTGTTGGTTTGTTGGTTTGTTGGCTTGTTGGCTTGTTGGTTTGTTGGTTTGTTGGTTTGTTGGCTTGTTGGTTTGTTGGTTTGTTTGCTTGTTGGTTTGTTAGTTTGTTAGTTTGTTGGTTTGTTGGTTTGTTGGTTTGTTAATTTATTTGTTGGTTGGTTTGTTGGCTTGTTGGTTTGTTGGTTTGTTGGCTTGTTGGCTTGTTGGTTTGTTGGTTTGTTGGTTTGTTGGTTTGTTGGTTTGTTGGTTTGTTGGTTTGTTGGTTTGTTGGCTTGTTGGTTTGTTGGTTTGTTGGTTTGTTCGCTTGTTGGCTTGTTGGTTTGTTGGTTTGTTGGCTTGTTGGCTTGTTGGCTTGTTGGTTAGTATGTTTGTTGGTTTGTTAGTTTGTTGATTTGTTGGCTTGTTGGCTTGTTGGTTTGTTGGTTTTTTGGTTTGTTGGTTTGTTGGTTTGTTGGTTTTTTGGTTTGTTGGTTTATTTGTTTGTTGGTTTGTTGGCTTGTTGGTTGCTTAGTTTGTTGGTTTGTTGGCATGTTGGTTTGTTGGTTTGTTGGTTTGTTGGCTTGTTGATTTGTTGGTTTGTTGGCTTGTTGGCTTGTTGGTTTGTTGGTTTGTTGGTTTGTTGGCTTGTTGGTTTGTTGGTTTGTTTGCTTGTTGGTTTGTTAGTTTGTTGGTTTGTTGGTTTGTTGGTTTGTTGGTTTGTTAATTTATTTGTTGGTTGGTTTGTTGGCTTGTTGGTTTGTTGGTTTGTTGGCTTGTTGGCTTGTTTGTTTGTTGGTTTGTTGGTTTGTTGGTTTGTTGGTTTGTTGGTTTGTTGGTTTGTTGGTTTGTTGGTTTGTTGGCTTGTTGGTTTGTTGGTTTGTTGGCTTGTTGGTTTGTTGGTTTGTTGGCTTGTTGGCTTGTTGGCTTGTTGGCTTGTTGGTTAGTATGTTTGTTGGTTTGTTAGTTTTTTGATTTGTTGGCTTGTTGGCTTGTTGGTTTGTTGGTTTTTTGGTTTGTTGGTTTGTTGATTTGTTGGTTTTTTGGTTTGTTGGTTTATTTGTTTGTTGGTTTGTTGGCTTGTTGGTTTGTTGGTTTGTTGGTTTGTTGGTTTGTTGGCTTGTTTTTTTGTTGGTTTGTTGGTTTGTTGGTTTGTTTGTTTGTTGGCTTGTTAGTTTGTTGGTTTGTTGGTTTGTTGGCTTGTTGGTTTGTTGGTTTGTTGTTTGTTGGTTTGTTGGTTTGTTGGTCTGTTGGTTTTTTGGTTTGTTGCTTTATTTGTTTGTTGGTTTGTTGGCTTGTTGGTTTGTTGGTTTGTTGGCTTGTTGGTTTGTTGGCTTGTTGGTTTGTTAGTTTGTTGGTTTGTTGGCTTGTTTGCTTGTTGGTTTGTTGGTTTTTTGGTTTGTTGGTTTGTTGGTTTGTTGGTTTGTTGGTTTGTTGGTTTGTGGGTTTATTTGTTTGTTGGTTTGTTGGCTTGTTGGTTTGTTGGCTTGTTGGTTTGTTGGTTTGTTTGTTTGTTGGCTTGTTGGTTCGTTGGTTTGTTGGCTTGTTGGCTTGTTGGTTTGTTGGTCTGTTGGTTTGTAGGCTAGTTGGTTTGTTAGTTTGTTGGTTTGTTGGCTTGTTGGCTTGTTGGTTTGTTGGTTTTTTGGTTTGTTGGTTTGTTGGCTTGCTGGTTTGTTGGTTTGTTGGCTTGTTGGTTTGTTAGTTTGTTGGTTTGTTGGTTTGTTGGTTTGTTGGTTTATTTGTTTGTTGGTTTGTTGGTTTGTTGGTTTGTTGATTTGTTGGCTTGTTGGTTTGTTGGTTTGTTGGTTTGTTGGCTTGTTGGCTTGTTGGTTTGTTTGTTAGTTGGCTTATTGGTTTGTTGGTTTGGTGGCTTGTTGTTTTGTTGGCTTGTTGGCTTGTTGCTTTGTTGGTTTGTTGGTTTGTTGGCTTGTTGGCTTGTTGGTTTGTTAGTTTGTTGGCTTTTTGGTTACTTGGTTTGTTGGTTTGTTAGTTTGTTGGTTTGTTGGCTTGTTGGTTTGTTGGCTTGTTGGTTTGTTGGTTTGTTGGTTTGTTGGCTTGTTGGCTTGTTGGTTTGTTGGTTTGTTGGTTTGTTCGTTTGTTGGTTTTTTGGTTTGATGATTTGTTGGTTTGTTGGCTTGTTGGTTTGTTGGTTTGTTGGCTTGTTGGCTTGTTGGTTTGTTGGTTTGTTTGCTTGTTGGTTACTTAGTTTGTTGGTTTGTTGGTTTGTTGGTTTGTTGGTTTGTTGATTTGTTGGTTTGTTGGCTTGTTGGCTTGTTGCTTTTTTGGTTTGTTGGTTTGTTGGCTTGTTGGCTTGTTGGTTTGTTAGTTTGTTGGCTTTTTGGTTACTTGGTTTGTTGGCTTGTTGGTTTGTTGGTTTGTTGGTTTGTTGGTTTGTTGGTTTGTTGGCTTGTTGGTTTGTTGGTTTGTTGGCTTGTTGGTTTGTTGGTTTGTTGGTTTGTTGGCTTGTTGGCTTGTTGGTTTGTTGGTTTGTTGGCTTGTTGATTTGTTGGTTTGTTGGCTTGTTGGCTTGTTGCTTTTTTGGTTTGTTGGTTTGTTGGCTTGTTGGCTTGTTGGTTTGTCAGTTTGTTGGCTTTTTGGTTACTTGGTTTGTTGGCTTGTTGGTTTGTTGGCTTGTGGGTTTGTTGGTTTGTTGGTTTGTTGGCTTGTTGGCATGTTGGTTTGTTGGTTTGTTGGCTTGTTGGCTTGTTGGTTTGTTGGTTTGTTGGTTTTTTGGTTTGTTGGTTTGTTGGTTTGTTGGTTTGTTGGTTTGTTGGTTTATTTGTTTGTTGGTTTGTTGGTTTGTTGGTTTATTTGTTTGTTGGTTTGTTGGCTTGTTGGTTTGTTGGTTTGTTGGTTTGGTGGCTTGTTGGTTTGTTGGCTTGTTGGCTTGTTGCTTTGTTGGTTTGTTGGTTTGTTGGCTTGTTGGCTTGTTGGTTTGTTAGTTTGTTGGCTTTTTGGTTACTTAGTTTGTTCGCTTGTTGGTTTGTTGGCTTGTTGGTTTGTTGGTTTGTTGGTTTGTTGGTTTGTTGGCTTGTTGGTTTGTTGGTTTGTTGGCTTGTTGGTTTGTTGGTTTGTTGGTTTGTTGGCTTGTTGGCTTGTTGGTTTGTTGGTTTGTTGGCTTGTTGATTTGTTGGTTTGTTGGCTTGTTGGCTTGTTGCTTTTTTGGTTTGTTGGTTTGTTGGCTTGTTGGCTTGTTGGTTTGTCAGTTTGTTGGCTTTTTGGTTACTTGGTTTGTTGGCTTGTTGGTTTGTTGGCTTGTTGGTTTGTTGGTTTGTTGGTTTGTTGGCTTGTTGGCATGTTGGTTTGTTGGTTTGTTGGCTTGTTGGCTTGTTGGTTTGTTGGTTTGTTGGTTTTTTGGTTTGTTGGTTTGTTGGTTTGTTGGTTTGTTGGTTTGTTGGTTTATTTGTTTGTTGGTTTGCTGGCTTGTTGGTTTGTTGGTTTGTTGGTTTGTTGGCTTGTTGGTTTGTTGGTTTGTTGGTTTGTTGGTTTGTTGGTTTGTTGGTTTGTTGGTTTGTTGGTTTGTTGGTTTGTTGGTTCGTTGGTTTTTTGGTTTGTTGCTTTATTTGTTTGTTGGTTTGTTGGCTTGTTGGTTTGTTGGTTTGTTGGCTTGTTGGTTTGTTGGTTTGTTGGGTTGTTGGCTTGTTGGTTTGTTGGCTTGTTGGTTTGTTCGTTTGTTGGTTTGTTGGCTTGTTGGCTTGTTGGTTTGTGGGTTAGTTGGCTTGTTGGTTTGTTGGTTTGTTGGCTTGTTGGCTTGTTGGCTTGTTGCTTTGTTCGTTTGATGGTTTGTTGGTTTGTTGGTTTTTTGGTTTGTTGGTTTGTTGGTTTGTTGGCTTGTTGGCTTGTTGGTTTGTTGGCTTGTTGGTTTGTTAGTTTGTTGGTTTGTTGGCTTGTTTGCTTGTTGGTTTGTTGGTTTGTTGGTTTGTTGGTTTGTTGGTTTGTTGGTTTGTTGGTTTATTTGTTTGTTGGTTTGTTGGCTTGTTGGTTTGTTGGTTTGTTGGTTTGTTGGCTTGTTGGTTTGTTGGTTTGTTGGTTTGTTGGTTTGTTGGTTTGTTGGTTTGTTGGTTTGTTGGTTTGTTGGTTTGTTGGTTTTTTGGTTTGTTGCTTTATTTGTTTGTTGGTTTGTTGGCTTGTTGGTTTGTTGGTTTGTTGGCTTGTTGGTTTGTTGGTTTGTTGGGTTGTTGGCTTGTTGGTTTGTTGGCTTGTTGGTTTGTTCGTTTGTTGGTTTGTTGGCTTGTTGGCTTGTTGGTTTGTGGGTTAGTTGGCTTGTTGGTTTGTTGGTTTGTTGGCTTGTTGGCTTGTTGGCTTGTTGCTTTGTTCGTTTGATGGTTTGTTGGTTTGTTGGTTTTTTGGTTTGTTGGTTTGTTCGTTTGTTGGCTTGTTGGCTTGTTGGTTTGTTGGCTTGTTGGTTTGTTAGTTTGTTGGTTTGTTGGTTTGTTGGTTTGTTGGCTTGTTGGCATGTTGGTTTGTTGGTTTGTTGGCTTGTTGGCTTGTTGGTTTGTTGGTTTGTTGGTTTTTTGGTTTATTGGTTTGTTGGTTTGTTGGTTTGTTGGTTTGTTGGTTTGTTTGTTTGTTGGTTTGTTGGTTTGTTGGTTTATTTGTTTGTTGGTTTGTTGGCTTGTTGGTTTGTTGGTTTGTTGGTTTGTTGGCTTGTTGGTTTGTTCGTTTGTTGGTTTGTTGGCTTGTTGGCTTCTTGGTTTGTTCGTTTGTTGGCTTTTTGGTTACTTGGTTTGTTGGTTTGTTGGTTTGTTAGCTTGTTGGTTTGTTGGATTGTTGGTTTATTGGTTTGTTGGCTTGTTAGCTTGTTGGTTTGTTGGTTTGTTGGCTTGTTGGTTTGTTGGTTTGTTGGTTTGTTGGTTTGTTGGTTTGTTGGTTTGTTGGTTTGTTGGCTTGTTGGCTTGTTAGTTTGTTGATTTGTTGGCTTGTTGGTTTGTTAGTTTGTTGGTTTGTTGGCTTGTTGGCTTGTTGGTTTGTTGGTTTGTTGGTTTGTTGGTTTGTTGGTTTTTTGGTTTTTTGGTTTGTTGGTTTGTTGGTTTGTTGGCTTGTTGGCTTGTTGGTTTGTTGGTTTGTTGGTTTGTTGGTTTGTTAGTTTGTTGGTTTGTTGGTTTGTTGGTTGGTTGGCTTGTTGGTTTGTTGGTTTGTTGGCTTGTTGGCTTGTTGCTTTGTTGGTTTGTTGGTTTGTTGGCTTGTTAACTTGTTGGTTTGTTAGTTTGTTGGCCTTTTGGTTACTTGGTTTGTTCGTTTGTTGGTTTGTTGGCTTGTTGGTTTGTTGGCTTGTTGGTTTGTTGGTATGTTGGTTTGTTGGCTTGTTGGCTTGTTGGTTTGTTGGTTTGTTGGTTTTTTGGTTTGTTGGTTTGTTGGTTTGTTGGCTTATTGGTTTGTTTGTTTGTTGGCTTGTTGGCTTGTTGGTTTGTTGGTTTGTTGGCTTGTTGGTTACTTAGTTTGTTGGTTTGTTCGTTTCTTGGCTTGTTGGTTTGTTGGTTTGTTGGCTTGTTGGCTTGTTGGTTTTTTAGTTTGTTGGTTTTTTGGTTTGTTGGTTTGTTGGCTTGTTGGTTTGTTGGTTTGTTGGTTTGTTGGCTTGTTGGCTTGTTGGTTTGTTGGTTTGTTAGCTTGTTGGCTTGTTGGTTTGTTGGTTTGTTGGCTTGTTGCCTTGTTGCTTTGTTGGTTTGTTAGTTTGTTCGCTTGTTGGCTTGTTGGTTTGTTAGTTTGTTGGCTTTTTGGTTACTTGGTTTGTTGGTTTGTTGGCTTGTTGGTTTGTTGGCTTGTTGGTTTGTTGGTTTGTTGGTTTGTTGGCTTGTTGGTTTGTTGGTCTGTTTTCTTGTTGGCTTGTTGGCTTGTTGGTTTGTTCGTTTGTTGGTTTGTTGGCTTGTTGGCTTCTTGGTTTGTTCGTTTGTTGGCTTTTTGGTTACTTGGTTTGTTGGTTTGTTGGTTTGTTAGCTTGTTGGTTTGTTGGATTGTTGGTTTATTGGTTTGTTGGCTTGTTAGCTTGTTGGTTTGTTGGTTTGTTGGCTTGTTGGTTTGTTGGTTTGTTGGTTTGTTGGTTTGTTGGTTTGTTGGTTTGTTGGTTTGTTGGCTTGTTGGCTTGTTAGTTTGTTGATTTGTTGGCTTGTTGGTTTGTTAGTTTGTTGGTTTGTTGGCTTGTTGGCTTGTTGGTTTGTTGGTTTGTTGGTTTGTTGGCTTGTTGGTTTGTTGGTTTGTTGGTTTGTTGGTTTGTTGGTTTGTTGGTTTTTTGGTTTTTTGGTTTGTTGGTTTGTTGGTTTGTTGGCTTGTTGGCTTGTTGGTTTGTTGGTTTGTTGGTTTGTTGGTTTGTTAGTTTGTTGGTTTGTTGGTTTGTTGGTTGGTTGGCTTGTTGGTTTGTTGGTTTGTTGGCTTGTTGGCTTGTTGCTTTGTTGGTTTGTTGGTTTGTTGGCTTGTTAACTTGTTGGTTTGTTAGTTTGTTGGCCTTTTGGTTACTTGGTTTGTTCGTTTGTTGGTTTGTTGGCTTGTTGGTTTGTTGGCTTGTTGGTTTGTTGGTATGTTGGTTTGTTGGCTTGTTGGCTTGTTGGTTTGTTGGTTTGTTGGTTTTTTGGTTTGTTGGTTTGTTGGTTTGTTGGCTTATTGGTTTGTTTGTTTGTTGGCTTGTTGGCTTGTTGGTTTGTTGGTTTGTTGGCTTGTTGGTTACTTAGTTTGTTGGTTTGTTCGTTTCTTGGCTTGTTGGTTTGTTGGTTTGTTGGCTTGTTGGCTTGTTGGTTTTTTACTTTGTTGGTTTTTTGGTTTGTTGGTTTGTTGGCTTGTTGGTTTGTTGGTTTGTTGGTTTGTTGGCTTGTTGGCTTGTTGGTTTGTTGGTTTGTTAGCTTGTTGGCTTGTTGGTTTGTTGGTTTGTTGGCTTGTTGCCTTGTTGCTTTGTTGGTTTGTTAGTTTGTTCGCTTGTTGGCTTGTTGGTTTGTTAGTTTGTTGGCTTTTTGGTTACTTGGTTTGTTGGTTTGTTGGCTTGTTGGTTTGTTGGCTTGTTGGTTTGTTGGTTTGTTGGTTTGTTGGCTTGTTGGTTTGTTGGTCTGTTTTCTTGTTGGCTTGTTGGTTTGTTGGTTTGTTGGTTTGTTGGTTTGTTGGCTTGTTGGTTTGTTGGTTTGTCGGCTTGTTGGTTTTTTGTTTTGTTGGTTTGTTGGCTTGTTGGCTTGTTGGTTTGTGGGTTTGTTGGCTTGTTGGTTTGTTTGTTTGTTGGCTTCTTGGCTTGTTGCTTTGTTGGTTTGTTGGTTTGTTGGCTTGTTGGCTTGTTGTTTTGTTAGTTTGTTGGCTTTTTGGTTACTTGGTTTGTTGGTTTGTTGGCTTGTTTGTTTGTTGGCTTGTTGGTTTGTTGGTTTGTTGGTGTGTTGGCTTGTTGGCTTGTTGGTTTGTTGGTTTGTTGTTTTGTTGGTTTGTTGGTTTGTTGGTTTGTTGGTTTTTTGGTTTGTTGGTTTGTTGGCTTGTTGGTTTTTTGGTTTGTTGGCTTGTTGGCTTGTTGGTTTTTTGGTTTGTTGGCTTGTTGGTTTGTTAGTTTGTTGGCTTTTTGGTTACTTGGTTTATTGGTTTGTTAGTTTGTTGGTTTGTTGGTTTTTTGGTTTGTTGGTTTGTTGGCTTGTTGGTTTGTTGGTTTGTTGGTTTGAAGGCTTGTTGGCTTGTTGGTTTGTTGGCTTGTTGGCTTGTTGGTTTGTTGGCTTGTTGGCTTCTTGGTTTGTTGGCATGTTGGCTTGTTGGTTTGTTGGTTTGTTGGCTTGTTGTTTTGTTGTTTTGTTGGCTTGTTGGCTTGTTGCTTTGTTGGTTTATTGGTTTGTTGGCTTGTTGGCTTGTTGGTTTGTTAGCTTGTTGGCTTTTTGTTTACTTGGTTTGTTGGTTTATTGGTTTGTTGGCTTGTTGGTTTGTTGGCTTGTTGGTTTGTTGGTTTGTTGGTTTGTTGGCTTGTTAGTTTGTTGATTTGTTGGCTTGTTGGTTTGTTAGTTTGTTGGTTTGTTGGCTTGTTGGCTTGTTGGTTTGTTGGTTTGTTTGCTTGTTGGTTACTTAGTTTGTTGGTTTGTTGGTTTGTTGGTTTGTTGGTTTGTTGGTTTGTTGGTTTGTTGATTTGTTGGTTTGTTGGCTTGTTGGCTTGTTGCTTTTTTGGTTTGTTGGTTTGTTGGCTTGTTGGCTTGTTGGTTTGTTAGTTTGTTGGCTTTTTGGTTACTTGGTTTGTTGGTTTGTTGGCTTGTTGGTTTGTTGGTTTGTTGGTTTGTTGGTTTGTTGGTTTGTTGGCTTGTTGGTTTGTTGGTTTGTTGGCTTGTTGGTTTGTTGGTTTGTTGGTTTGTTGGCTTGTTGGCTTGTTGGTTTGTTGGTTTGTTGGCTTGTTGATTTGTTGGTTTGTTGGCTTGTTGGCTTGTTGCTTTTTTGGTTTGTTGGTTTGTTGGCTTGTTGGCTTGTTGGTTTGTCAGTTTGTTGGCTTTTTGGTTACTTGGTTTGTTGGTTTGTTAGTTTGTTGGTTTGTTGGTTTGTTGGTTTGTTGGTTTGTTGGTTTGTTGGTTTGTTGGTTTGTTGGCTTGTTGGTTTGTTGGTTTGTTGGTTTGTTCGCTTGTTGGCTTGTTGATTTGTTGGTTTGTTGGCTTGTTGGCTTGTTGGCTTGTTGGTTAGTATGTTTGTTGGTTTGTTAGTTTGTTGATTTGTTGGCTTGTTGGCTTGTTGGTTTGTTGGTTTTTTGGTTTGTTGGTTTGTTGGTTTGTTGGTTTTTTGGTTTGTTGGTTTATTTGTTTGTTGGTTTGTTGGCTTGTTGGTTTGTTGGTTTGTTGGTTTGTTGGTTTGTTGGCTTGTTTTTTTGTTGGTTTGTTGGTTTGTTGGTTTGTTTGTTTGTTGGTTTGTTAGTTTGTTGGTTTGTTGGTTTGTTGGCTTTTTGGCTTGTCGGTTTGTTGGTTTTTTGGTTACTTGGTTTGTTGGTTTGTTGGTTTGTTGGCTTGTTGGTTTGTTGGCTTGTTGGTTTGTTGGTTTGTTGGTTTGTTGGTTTGTTGGCTTGTTGGCTTGTTGGTTTGTTGGCTTGTTGGTTTGTTGGTTTGTTGGCTTGTTGGCTTGTTGGTTTGTTGGTTTGTTGGTTTGTTGGCTTGTTGGTTTGTTGGTTTGTTTGCTTGTTGGTTTGTTAGTTTGTTGGTTTGTTGGTTTGTTGGTTTGTTGGTTTGTTAATTTATTTGTTGGTTGGTTTGTTGGCTTGTTGGTTTGTTGGTTTGTTGGCTTGTTGGCTTGTTGGTTTGTTGGTTTGTTGGTTTGTTGGTTTGTTGGTTTGTTGGTTTGTTGGTTTGTTGGTTTGTTGGCTTGTTGGTTTGTTGGTTTGTTGGTTTGTTCGCTTGTTGGCTTGTTGGTTTGTTGGTTTGTTGGCTTGTTGGCTTGTTGGCTTGTTGGTTAGTATGTTTGTTGGTTTGTTAGTTTGTTGATTTGTTGGCTTGTTGGCTTGTTGGTTTGTTGGTTTTTTGGTTTGTTGGTTTGTTGGTTTGTTGGTTTTTTGGTTTGTTGGTTTATTTGTTTGTTGGTTTGTTGGCTTGTTGGTTTGTTGGTTTGTTGGTTTGTTGGTTTTTTGGCTTGTTTTTTTGTTTGTTTGTTTGTTTGTTGGTTTGTTTGTTTGTTGGCTTGTTAGTTTGTTGGTTTGTTGGTTTGTTGGCTTTTTGGCTTGTCGGTTTGTTGGTTTGTTGGTTACTTGGTTTGTTGGTTTGTTGGTTTGTTGGCTTGTTGGTTTGTTGGCTTGTTGGTTTGTTGGTTTGTTGGTTTGTTGGTTTGTTGGTTTGTTGGTTTGTTGGCTTGTTGGCTTGTTGGTTTGTTCGTTTGTTGGTTTGTTGGCTTGTTGGCTTCTTGGTTTGTTCGTTTGTTGGCTTTTTGGTTACTTGGTTTGTTGGTTTGTTGGTTTGTTAGCTTGTTGGTTTGTTGGCTTGTTGGTTTGTTGGTTTGTTGGTTTGTTGGCTTATTGGTTTGTTTGTTTGTTGGTTTGTTGGCTTATTGGTTTGTTGGCTTGTTGGCTTGTTGGTTTGTTGGTTTGTTGGTTTGTTGGTTTGTTGGTTTGTTGGTTTGTTGGCTTGTTGGCTTGTTAGTTTGTTGATTTGTTGGCTTGTTGGTTTGTTAGTTTGTTGGTTTGTTGGCTTGTTGGCTTGTTGGTTTGTTGGTTTGTTGGTTTGTTGGTTTGTTGGTTTTTTGGTTTTTTGGTTTGTTGGTTTGTTGGTTTGTTGGCTTGTTGGCTTGTTGGTTTGTTGGTTTGTTGGTTTGTTGGTTTGTTAGTTTGTTGGTTTGTTGGTTTGTTGGTTGGTTGGCTTGTTGGTTTGTTGGCTTGTTGGCTTGTTGCTTTGTTGGTTTGTTGGTTTGTTGGCTTGTTAAATTGTTGGTTTGTTAGTTTGTTGGCCTTTTGGTAACTTGGTTTGTTCGTTTGTTGGTTTGTTGGCTTGTTGGTTTGTTGGCTTGTTGGTTTGTTGGTTTGTTGGTTTGTTGGCTTGTTGGCTTGTTGGTTTGTTGGTTTGTTGGTTTTTTGGTTTGTTGGTTTGTTGGTTTGTTGGCTTATTGGTTTGTTTGTTTGTTGGCTTGTTGGCTTGTTGGTTTGTTGGTTTGTTGGCTTGTTGGTTACTTAGTTTGTTGGTTTGTTCGTTTCTTGGCTTGTTGGTTTGTTGGCTTGTTGGCTTGTTGGTTTTTTAGTTTGTTGGTTTTTTGGTTTGTTGGTTTGTTGGCTTGTTGGTTTGTTGGTTTGTTGGTTTGTTGGCTTGTTGGCTTGTTGGTTTGTTGGTTTGTTAGCTTGTTGGCTTGTGGGTTTGTTGGTTTGTTGGCTTGTTGCCTTGTTGCTTTGTTGGTTTGTTAGTTTGTTCGCTTGTTGGCTTGTTGGTTTGTTAGTTTGTTGGCTTTTTGGTTACTTGGTTTGTTGGTTTGTTGGCTTGTTGGTTTGTTGGCTTGTTGGTTTGTTGGTTTGTTGGTTTGTTGGCTTGTTGGTTTGTTGGTCTGTTGGCTTGTTGGCTTGTTGGTTTGTTGGTTTGTTGGTTTGTTGGTTTGTTGGCTTGTTGGTTTGTTGGTTTGTCGGCTTGTTGGTTTTTTGTTTTGTTGGTTTGTTGGCTTGTTGGCTTGTTGGTTTGTTGGCTTGTTGGTTTGTTGGTTTGTTGGTTTGTTGGCTTGTTGGCTTGTTGGTTTGTTGGTTTGTTGGCTTGTTGATTTGTTGGTTTGTTGGCTTGTTGGCTTGTTGCTTTTTTGGTTTGTTGGTTTGTTGGCTTGTTGGCTTGTTGGTTTGTCAGTTTGTTGGCTTTTTGGTTACTTGGTTTGTTGGCTTGTTGGTTTGTTGGCTTGTTGGTTTGTTGGTTTGTTGGTTTGTTGGCTTGTTGGCATGTTGGTTTGTTGGTTTGTTGGCTTGTTGGCTTGTTGGTTTGTTGGTTTGTTGGTTTTTTGGTTTGGTGGTTTGTTGGTTTGTTGGTTTGTTGGTTTGTTGGTTTATTTGTTTGTTGGTTTGTTGGTTTGTTGGTTTATTTGTTTGTTGGTTTGTTGGCTTGTTGGTTTGTTGGTTTGTTGGCTTGTTGGTTTGTTGGTTTGTTGGTTTGTTGGCTTGTTGGCTTGTTGGTTTGTTGGTTTGTTGGTTTGTTGGTTTGTTGGTTTTTTGGTTTGTTGATTTGTTGGTTTGTTGGCTTGTTGGTTTGTTGGTTTGTTGGCTTGTTGGCTTGTTGGTTTGTTGGTTTGTTTGCTTGTTGGTTACTTAGTTTGTTGGTTTGTTGGTTTGTTGGTTTGTTGGTTTGTTGGTTTGTTGGTTTGTTGGCTTGTTGGTTTGTTGGCTTGTTGGTTTGTTGGTTTGTTTGCTTGTTGGTTACTTAGTTTGTTGGTTTGTTGGTTTGTTGGTTACTTGGTTTGTTGGTTTGTTGGTTTGTTGGCTTGTTGGTTTGTTGGCTTGTTGGTTTGTTGGTTTGTTGGTTTGTTGGCTTGTTGGCTTGTTGGTTTGTTGGTTTGTTGGTTTGTTGGTTTGTTGGTTTTTTGGTTTGTCGATTTGTTGGTTTGTTGGCTTGTTGGTTTGTTGGTTTGTTGGCTTGTTGGCTTGTTGGTTTGTTGGTTTGTTTGCTTGTTGGTTACTTAGTTTGTTGGTTTGTTGGTTTGTTGGTTTGTTGGTTTGTTGGTTTGTTGATTTGTTGGTTTGTTGGCTTGTTGGCTTGTTGCTTTTTTGGTTTGTTGGTTTGTTGGCTTGTTGGCTTGTTGGTTTGTTAGTTTGTTGGCTTTTTGGTTACTTGGTTTGTTGGTTTGTTGGCTTGTTGGTTTGTTGGTTTGTTGGTTTGTTGGTTTGTTGGTTTGTTGGCTTGTTGGTTTGTTGGTTTGTTGGCTTGTTGGTTTGTTGGTTTGTTGGTTTGTTGGCTTGTTGGCTTGTTGGTTTGTTGGTTTGTTGGCTTGTTGATTTGTTGGTTTGTTGGCTTGTTGGCTTGTTGCTTTTTTGGTTTGTTGGTTTGTTGGCTTGTTGGCTTGTTGGTTTGTCAGTTTGTTGGCTTTTTGGTTACTTGGTTTGTTGGCTTGTTGGTTTGTTGGCTTGTTGGTTTGTTGGTTTGTTGGTTTGTTGGCTTGTTGGCATGTTGGTTTGTTGGTTTGTTGGCTTGTTGGCTTGTTGGTTTGTTGGTTTGTTGGTTTTTTGGTTTGTTGGTTTGTTGGTTTGTTGGTTTGTTGGTTTATTTGTTTGTTGGTTTGTTGGTTTGTTGGTTTATTTGTTTGTTGGTTTGTTGGCTTGTTGGTTTGTTGGTTTGTTGGTTTGTTGGCTTGTTGGTTTGTTGGCTTGTTGGCTTGTTGCTTTGTTGGTTTGTTGGTTTGTTGGCTTGTTGGCTTGTTGGTTTGTTAGTTTGTTGGCTTTTTGGTTACTTGGTTTGTTGGCTTGTTGGTTTGTTGGCTTGTTGGTTTGTTGGTTTGTTGGTTTGTTGGTTTGTTGGCTTGTTGGTTTGTTGGTTTTTTGGTTTGTTGGTTTGTTGGTTTGTTGGTTTGTTGGTTTGTTGGTTTGTTGGTTTGTTGGTTTATTTGTTTGTTGGTTTGTTGGCTTGTTGGTTTGTTGGCTTGTTGGTTTGGTGGTTTGTTGGTTTGTTGGCTTGTTGGTTCGTTGGTTTGTTGGCTTGTTGGCTTGTTGGTTTGTTGGTTTGTTGGTTTGTAGGCTTGTTGGTTTGTTAGTTTGTTGGTTTGTTGGCTTGTTGGCTTGTTGGTTTGTTGGTTTTTTGGTTTGTTGGCTTGTTCGTTTGTTGGTTTGTTGGCTTGTTGGCTTGTTGGTTTGTTGGTTTGTTGGTTTGTTGGTTTGTTGGCTTGTTGGTTTGTGGGTTTGTTGGCTTGTTGGTTTGTTAGTTTGTTGGTTTGTTGGTTTGTTGGTTTGTTGGTTTATTTGTTTGTTGGTTTGTTGGTTTGTTGGTTTGTTGATTTGTTGGCTTGTTGGTTTGTTGGCTTGTTGGTTTGTTGGTTTGTTGGTTTGTTGGCTTGTTGGCTTGTTGGTTTGTTTGTTAGTTGGCTTATTGGTTTGTTGGTTTGGTGGCTTGTTGGTTTGTTGGCTTGTTGGCTTGTTGCTTTGTTGGTTTGTTGGTTTGTTGGCTTGTTGGCTTGTTGGTTTGTTAGTTTGTTGGCTTTTTGGTTACTTGGTTTGTTGGTTTGTTGGTTTGTTGGCTTGTTGGTTTGTTGGCTTGTTGGTATGTTGGTTTGTTGGTTTGTTGGCTTGTTGGCTTGTTGGTTTGTTGGTTTGTTGGTTTGTTGGTTTGTTGGTTTTTTGGTTTGTTGATTTGTTGGTTTGTTGGTTTGTTGGTTTGTTGGTTTGTTGGCTTGTTGGCTTGTTGGTTTGTTGGTTTGTTTGCTTGTTGGTTACTTAGTTTGTTGGTTTGTTGGTTTGTTGGTTTGTCGGTTTGTTGGTTTGTTGATTTGTTGGTTTGTTGGCTTGTTGGCTTGTTGCTTTTTTGGTTTGTTGGTTTGTTGGTTTGTTGGCTTGTTGGTTTGTTAGTTTGTTGGCTTTTTGGTTACTTGGTTTGTTGGCTTGTTGGTTTGTTGGCTTGTTGGTTTGTTGGTTTGTTGGTTTGTTGGTTTGTTGGCTTGTTGGTTTGTTGGTTTGTTGGCTTGTTGGTTTTTTGGTTTGTTGGTTTGTTGGCTTGTTGGCTTGTTGGTTTGTTGGTTTGTTGGCTTGTTGATTTGTTGGTTTGTTGGTTTGTTGGCTTGTTGCTTTTTTGGTTTGTTGGTTTGTTGGCTTGTTGGCTTGTTGGTTTGTCAGTTTGTTGGCTTTTTGGTTACTTGGTTTGTTGGCTTGTTGGTTTGTTGGCTTGTTGGTTTGTTGGTTTGTTGGTTTGTTGGCTTGTTGGTTTGTTGGTTTGTTGGTTTTTTGGTTTGTTGATTTGTTGGTTTGTTGGCTTGTTGGTTTGTTGGTTTGTTGGCTTGTTGGCTTGTTGGTTTGTTGGTTTGTTTGCTTGTTGGTTACTTAGTTTGTTGGTTTGTTGGTTTGTTGGTTTGTTGGTTTGTTGGTTTGTTGGTTTGTTGGCTTGTTGGTTTGTTGGCTTGTTGGTTTGTTGGTTTGTTTGCTTGTTGGTTACTTAGTTTGTTGGTTTGTTGGTTTGTTGGTTACTTGGTTTGTTGGTTTGTTGGTTTGTTGGCTTGTTGGTTTGTTGGCTTGTTGGTTTGTTGGTTTGTTGGTTTGTTGGCTTGTTGGCTTGTTGGTTTGTTGGTTTGTTGGTTTGTTGGTTTGTTGGTTTTTTGGTTTGTCGATTTGTTGGTTTGTTGGCTTGTTGGTTTGTTGGTTTGTTGGCTTGTTGGCTTGTTGGTTTGTTGGTTTGTTTGCTTGTTGGTTACTTAGTTTGTTGGTTTGTTGGTTTGTTGGTTTGTTGGTTTGTTGGTTTGTTGATTTGTTGGTTTGTTGGCTTGTTGGCTTGTTGCTTTTTTGGTTTGTTGGTTTGTTGGCTTGTTGGCTTGTTGGTTTGTTAGTTTGTTGGCTTTTTGGTTACTTGGTTTGTTGGTTTGTTGGCTTGTTGGTTTGTTGGTTTGTTGGTTTGTTGGTTTGTTGGTTTGTTGGCTTGTTGGTTTGTTGGTTTGTTGGCTTGTTGGTTTGTTGGTTTGTTGGTTTGTTGGCTTGTTGGCTTGTTGGTTTGTTGGTTTGTTGGCTTGTTGATTTGTTGGTTTGTTGGCTTGTTGGCTTGTTGCTTTTTTGGTTTGTTGGTTTGTTGGCTTGTTGGCTTGTTGGTTTGTCAGTTTGTTGGCTTTTTGGTTACTTGGTTTGTTGGCTTGTTGGTTTGTTGGCTTGTTGGTTTGTTGGTTTGTTGGTTTGTTGGCTTGTTGGCATGTTGGTTTGTTGGTTTGTTGGCTTGTTGGCTTGTTGGTTTGTTGGTTTGTTGGTTTTTTGGTTTGTTGGTTTGTTGGTTTGTTGGTTTGTTGGTTTGTTGGTTTATTTGTTTGTTGGTTTGTTGGTTTGTTGGTTTATTTGTTTGTTGGTTTGTTGGCTTGTTGGTTTGTTGGTTTGTTGGTTTGTTGGCTTGTTGGTTTGTTGGCTTGTTGGCTTGTTGCTTTGTTGGTTTGTTGGTTTGTTGGCTTGTTGGCTTGTTGGTTTGTTGGTTTGTTAGCTTGTTGGCTTGTTGGTTTGTTGGTTTGTTGGCTTGTTGCCTTGTTGCTTTGTTGGTTTGTTAGTTTGTTCGCTTGTTGGCTTGTTGGTTTGTTAGTTTGTTGGCTTTTTGGTTACTTGGTTTGTTGGTTTGTTGGCTTGTTGGTTTGTTGGCTTGTTGGTTTGTTGGTTTGTTGGTTTGTTGGCTTGTTGGTTTGTTGGTCTGTTTTCTTGTTGGCTTGTTGGCTTGTTGGTTTGTTCGTTTGTTGGTTTGTTGGCTTGTTGGCTTCTTGGTTTGTTCGTTTGTTGGCTTTTTGGTTACTTGGTTTGTTGGTTTGTTGGTTTGTTAGCTTGTTGGTTTGTTGGATTGTTGGTTTATTGGTTTGTTGGCTTGTTAGCTTGTTGGTTTGTTGGTTTGTTGGCTTGTTGGTTTGTTGGTTTGTTGGTTTGTTGGTTTGTTGGTTTGTTGGTTTGTTGGTTTGTTGGCTTGTTGGCTTGTTAGTTTGTTGATTTGTTGGCTTGTTGGTTTGTTAGTTTGTTGGTTTGTTGGCTTGTTGGCTTGTTGGTTTGTTGGTTTGTTGGTTTGTTGGTTTGTTGGTTTTTTGGTTTTTTGGTTTGTTGGTTTGTTGGTTTGTTGGCTTGTTGGCTTGTTGGTTTGTTGGTTTGTTGGTTTGTTGGTTTGTTAGTTTGTTGGTTTGTTGGTTTGTTGGTTGGTTGGCTTGTTGGTTTGTTGGTTTGTTGGCTTGTTGGCTTGTTGCTTTGTTGGTTTGTTGGTTTGTTGGCTTGTTAACTTGTTGGTTTGTTAGTTTGTTGGCCTTTTGGTTACTTGGTTTGTTCGTTTGTTGGTTTGTTGGCTTGTTGGTTTGTTGGCTTGTTGGTTTGTTGGTATGTTGGTTTGTTGGCTTGTTGGCTTGTTGGTTTGTTGGTTTGTTGGTTTTTTGGTTTGTTGGTTTGTTGGTTTGTTGGCTTATTGGTTTGTTTGTTTGTTGGCTTGTTGGCTTGTTGGTTTGTTGGTTTGTTGGCTTGTTGGTTACTTAGTTTGGTGGTTTGTTCGTTTCTTGGCTTGTTGGTTTGTTGGTTTGTTGGCTTGTTGGCTTGTTGGTTTTTTAGTTTGTTGGTTTTTTGGTTTGTTGGTTTGTTGGCTTGTTGGTTTGTTGGTTTGTTGGTTTGTTGGCTTGTTGGCTTGTTGGTTTGTTGGTTTGTTAGCTTGTTGGCTTGTTGGTTTGTTGGTTTGTTGGCTTGTTGCCTTGTTGCTTTGTTGGTTTGTTAGTTTGTTCGCTTGTTGGCTTGTTGGTTTGTTAGTTTGTTGGCTTTTTGGTTACTTGGTTTGTTGGTTTGTTGGCTTGTTGGTTTGTTGGCTTGTTGGTTTGTTGGTTTGTTGGTTTGTTGGCTTGTTGGTTTGTTGGTCTGTTTTCTTGTTGGCTTGTTGGTTTGTTGGTTTGTTGGTTTGTTGGTTTGTTGGCTTGTTGGTTTGTTGGTTTGTCGGCTTGTTGGTTTTTTGTTTTGTTGGTTTGTTGGCTTGTTGGCTTGTTGGTTTGTGGGTTTGTTGGCTTGTTGGTTTGTTTGTTTGTTGGCTTCTTGGCTTGTTGCTTTGTTGGTTTGTTGGTTTGTTGGCTTGTTGGCTTGTTGTTTTGTTAGTTTGTTGGCTTTTTGGTTACTTGGTTTGTTGGTTTGTTGGCTTGTTTGTTTGTTGGCTTGTTGGTTTGTTGGTTTGTTGGTGTGTTGGCTTGTTGGCTTGTTGGTTTGTTGGTTTGTTGTTTTGTTGGTTTGTTGGTTTGTTGGTTTGTTGGTTTTTTGGTTTGTTGGTTTGTTGGCTTGTTGGTTTTTTGGTTTGTTGGCTTGTTGGCTTGTTGGTTTTTTGGTTTGTTGGCTTGTTGGTTTGTTAGTTTGTTGGCTTTTTGGTTACTTGGTTTATTGGTTTGTTAGTTTGTTGGTTTGTTGGTTTTTTGGTTTGTTGGTTTGTTGGCTTGTTGGTTTGTTGGTTTGTTGGTTTGAAGGCTTGTTGGCTTGTTGGTTTGTTGGCTTGTTGGCTTGTTGGTTTGTTGGCTTGTTGGCTTCTTGGTTTGTTGGCATGTTGGCTTGTTGGTTTGTTGGTTTGTTGGCTTGTTGTTTTGTTGTTTTGTTGGCTTGTTGGCTTGTTGCTTTGTTGGTTTATTGGTTTGTTGGCTTGTTGGCTTGTTGGTTTGTTAGCTTGTTGGCTTTTTGTTTACTTGGTTTGTTGGTTTGTTGGTTTGTTGGCTTGTTGGTTTGTTGGCTTGTTGGTTTGTTGGTTTGTTGGTTTGTTGGCTTGTTAGTTTGTTGATTTGTTGGCTTGTTGGTTTGTTAGTTTGTTGGTTTGTTGGCTTGTTGGCTTGTTGGTTTGTTGGTTTGTTTGCTTGTTGGTTACTTAGTTTGTTGGTTTGTTGGTTTGTTGGTTTGTTGGTTTGTTGGTTTGTTGGTTTGTTGATTTGTTGGTTTGTTGGCTTGTTGGCTTGTTGCTTTTTTGGTTTGTTGGTTTGTTGGCTTGTTGGCTTGTTGGTTTGTTAGTTTGTTGGCTTTTTGGTTACTTGGTTTGTTGGTTTGTTGGCTTGTTGGTTTGTTGGTTTGTTGGTTTGTTGGTTTGTTGGTTTGTTGGCTTGTTGGTTTGTTGGTTTGTTGGCTTGTTGGTTTGTTGGTTTGTTGGTTTGTTGGCTTGTTGGCTTGTTGGTTTGTTGGTTTGTTGGCTTGTTGATTTGTTGGTTTGTTGGCTTGTTGGCTTGTTGCTTTTTTGGTTTGTTGGTTTGTTGGCTTGTTGGCTTGTTGGTTTGTCAGTTTGTTGGCTTTTTGGTTACTTGGTTTGTTGGTTTGTTAGTTTGTTGGTTTGTTGGTTTGTTGGTTTGTTGGTTTGTTGGTTTGTTGGTTTGTTGGTTTGTTGGCTTGTTGGTTTGTTGGTTTGTTGGTTTGTTCGCTTGTTGGCTTGTTGATTTGTTGGTTTGTTGGCTTGTTGGCTTGTTGGCTTGTTGGTTAGTATGTTTGTTGGTTTGTTAGTTTGTTGATTTGTTGGCTTGTTGGCTTGTTGGTTTGTTGGTTTTTTGGTTTGTTGGTTTGTTGGTTTGTTGGTTTTTTGGTTTGTTGGTTTATTTGTTTGTTGGTTTGTTGGCTTGTTGGTTTGTTGGTTTGTTGGTTTGTTGGTTTGTTGGCTTGTTTTTTTGTTGGTTTGTTGGTTTGTTGGTTTGTTTGTTTGTTGGTTTGTTAGTTTGTTGGTTTGTTGGTTTGTTGGCTTTTTGGCTTGTCGGTTTGTTGGTTTTTTGGTTACTTGGTTTGTTGGTTTGTTGGTTTGTTGGCTTGTTGGTTTGTTGGCTTGTTGGTTTGTTGGTTTGTTGGTTTGTTGGTTTGTTGGCTTGTTGGCTTGTTGGTTTGTTGGCTTGTTGGTTTGTTGGTTTGTTGGCTTGTTGGCTTGTTGGTTTGTTGGTTTGTTGGTTTGTTGGCTTGTTGGTTTGTTGGTTTGTTTGCTTGTTGGTTTGTTAGTTTGTTGGTTTGTTGGTTTGTTGGTTTGTTGGTTTGTTAATTTATTTGTTGGTTGGTTTGTTGGCTTGTTGGTTTGTTGGTTTGTTGGCTTGTTGGCTTGTTGGTTTGTTGGTTTGTTGGTTTGTTGGTTTGTTGGTTTGTTGGTTTGTTGGTTTGTTGGTTTGTTGGTTTGTTGGCTTGTTGGTTTGTTGGTTTGTTGGTTTGTTCGCTTGTTGGCTTGTTGGTTTGTTGGTTTGTTGGCTTGTTGGCTTGTTGGCTTGTTGGTTAGTATGTTTGTTGGTTTGTTAGTTTGTTGGCTTGTTGGCTTGTTGGTTTGTTGGTTTTTTGGTTTGTTGGTTTGTTGGTTTGTTGGTTTTTTGGTTTGTTGGTTTATTTGTTTGTTGGTTTGTTGGCTTGTTGGTTTGTTGGTTTGTTGGTTTGTTGGTTTTTTGGCTTGTTTTTTTGTTGGTTTGTTTGTTTGTTGGTTTGTTTGTTGGTTTGTTTGTTTGTTGGCTTGTTAGTTTGTTGGTTTGTTGGTTTGTTGGCTTTTTGGCTTGTCGGTTTGTTGGTTTGTTGGTTACTTGGTTTGTTGGTTTGTTGGTTTGTTGGCTTGTTGGTTTGTTGGCTTGTTGGTTTGTTGGTTTGTTGGTTTGTTGGTTTGTTGGTTTGTTGGTTTGTTGGCTTGTTGGCTTGTTGGTTTGTTCGTTTGTTGGTTTGTTGGCTTGTTGGCTTCTTGGTTTGTTCGTTTGTTGGCTTTTTGGTTACTTGGTTTGTTGGTTTGTTGGTTTGTTAGCTTGTTGGTTTGTTGGCTTGTTGGTTTGTTGGTTTGTTGGTTTGTTGGCTTATTGGTTTGTTTGTTTGTTGGTTTGTTGGCTTATTGGTTTGTTGGCTTGTTGGCTTGTTGGTTTGTTGGTTTGTTGGTTTGTTGGTTTGTTGGTTTGTTGGTTTGTTGGCTTGTTGGCTTGTTAGTTTGTTGATTTGTTGGCTTGTTGGTTTGTTAGTTTGTTGGTTTGTTGGCTTGTTGGCTTGTTGGTTTGTTGGTTTGTTGGTTTGTTGGTTTGTTGGTTTTTTGGTTTTTTGGTTTGTTGGTTTGTTGGTTTGTTGGCTTGTTGGCTTGTTGGTTTGTTGGTTTGTTGGTTTGTTGGTTTGTTAGTTTGTTGGTTTGTTGGTTTGTTGGTTGGTTGGCTTGTTGGTTTGTTGGCTTGTTGGCTTGTTGCTTTGTTGGTTTGTTGGTTTGTTGGCTTGTTAAATTGTTGGTTTGTTAGTTTGTTGGCCTTTTGGTAACTTGGTTTGTTCGTTTGTTGGTTTGTTGGCTTGTTGGTTTGTTGGCTTGTTGGTTTGTTGGTTTGTTGGTTTGTTGGCTTGTTGGCTTGTTGGTTTGTTGGTTTGTTGGTTTTTTGGTTTGTTGGTTTATTGGTTTGTTGGCTTATTGGTTTGTTTGTTTGTTGGCTTGTTGGCTTGTTGGTTTGTTGGTTTGTTGGCTTGTTGGTTACTTAGTTTGTTGGTTTGTTCGTTTCTTGGCTTGTTGGTTTGTTGGCTTGTTGGCTTGTTGGTTTTTTAGTTTGTTGGTTTTTTGGTTTGTTGGTTTGTTGGCTTGTTGGTTTGTTGGTTTGTTGGTTTGTTGGCTTGTTGGCTTGTTGGTTTGTTGGTTTGTTAGCTTGTTGGCTTGTTGGTTTGTTGGTTTGTTGGCTTGTTGCCTTGTTGCTTTGTTGGTTTGTTAGTTTGTTCGCTTGTTGGCTTGTTGGTTTGTTAGTTTGTTGGCTTTTTGGTTACTTGGTTTGTTGGTTTGTTGGCTTGTTGGTTTGTTGGCTTGTTGGTTTGTTGGTTTGTTGGTTTGTTGGCTTGTTGGTTTGTTGGTCTGTTGGCTTGTTGGCTTGTTGGTTTGTTGGTTTGTTGGTTTGTTGGTTTGTTGGCTTGTTGGTTTGTTGGTTTGTCGGCTTGTTGGTTTTTTGTTTTGTTGGTTTGTTGGCTTGTTGGCTTGTTGGTTTGTTGGCTTGTTGGTTTGTTGGTTTGTTGGTTTGTTGGCTTGTTGGCTTGTTGGTTTGTTGGTTTGTTGGCTTGTTGATTTGTTGGTTTGTTGGCTTGTTGGCTTGTTGCTTTTTTGGTTTGTTGGTTTGTTGGCTTGTTGGCTTGTTGGTTTGTCAGTTTGTTGGCTTTTTGGTTACTTGGTTTGTTGGCTTGTTGGTTTGTTGGCTTGTTGGTTTGTTGGTTTGTTGGTTTGTTGGCTTGTTGGCATGTTGGTTTGTTGGTTTGTTGGCTTGTTGGCTTGTTGGTTTGTTGGTTTGTTGGTTTTTTGGTTTGGTGGTTTGTTGGTTTGTTGGTTTGTTGGTTTGTTGGTTTATTTGTTTGTTGGTTTGTTGGTTTGTTGGTTTATTTGTTTGTTGGTTTGTTGGCTTGTTGGTTTGTTGGTTTGTTGGCTTGTTGGTTTGTTGGTTTGTTGGTTTGTTGGCTTGTTGGCTTGTTGGTTTGTTGGTTTGTTGGTTTGTTGGTTTGTTGGTTTTTTGGTTTGTTGATTTGTTGGTTTGTTGGCTTGTTGGTTTGTTGGTTTGTTGGCTTGTTGGCTTGTTGGTTTGTTGGTTTGTTTGCTTGTTGGTTACTTAGTTTGTTGGTTTGTTGGTTTGTTGGTTTGTTGGTTTGTTGGTTTGTTGGTTTGTTGGCTTGTTGGTTTGTTGGCTTGTTGGGTTGTTGGTTTGTTTGCTTGTTGGTTACTTAGTTTGTTGGTTTGTTGGTTTGTTGGTTACTTGGTTTGTTGGTTTGTTGGTTTGTTGGCTTGTTGGTTTGTTGGCTTGTTGGTTTGTTGGTTTGTTGGTTTGTTGGCTTGTTGGCTTGTTGGTTTGTTGGTTTGTTGGTTTGTTGGTTTGTTGGTTTTTTGGTTTGTCGATTTGTTGGTTTGTTGGCTTGTTGGTTTGTTGGTTTGTTGGCTTGTTGGCTTGTTGGTTTGTTGGTTTGTTTGCTTGTTGGTTACTTAGTTTGTTGGTTTGTTGGTTTGTTGGTTTGTTGGTTTGTTGGTTTGTTGATTTGTTGGTTTGTTGGCTTGTTGGCTTGTTGCTTTTTTGGTTTGTTGGTTTGTTGGCTTGTTGGCTTGTTGGTTTGTTAGTTTGTTGGCTTTTTGGTTACTTGGTTTGTTGGTTTGTTGGCTTGTTGGTTTGTTGGTTTGTTGGTTTGTTGGTTTGTTGGTTTGTTGGCTTGTTGGTTTGTTGGTTTGTTGGCTTGTTGGTTTGTTGGTTTGTTGGTTTGTTGGCTTGTTGGCTTGTTGGTTTGTTGGTTTGTTGGCTTGTTGATTTGTTGGTTTGTTGGCTTGTTGGCTTGTTGCTTTTTTGGTTTGTTGGTTTGTTGGCTTGTTGGCTTGTTGGTTTGTCAGTTTGTTGGCTTTTTGGTTACTTGGTTTGTTGGCTTGTTGGTTTGTTGGCTTGTTGGTTTGTTGGTTTGTTGGTTTGTTGGCTTGTTGGCATGTTGGTTTGTTGGTTTGTTGGCTTGTTGGCTTGTTGGTTTGTTGGTTTGTTGGTTTTTTGGTTTGTTGGTTTGTTGGTTTGTTGGTTTGTTGGTTTGTTGGTTTATTTGTTTGTTGGTTTGTTGGTTTGTTGGTTTATTTGTTTGTTGGTTTGTTGGCTTGTTGGTTTGTTGGTTTGTTGGTTTGTTGGCTTGTTGGTTTGTTGGCTTGTTGGCTTGTTGCTTTGTTGGTTTGTTGGTTTGTTGGCTTGTTGGCTTGTTGGTTTGTTAGTTTGTTGGCTTTTTGGTTACTTGGTTTGTTGGCTTGTTGGTTTGTTGGCTTGTTGGTTTGTTGGTTTGTTGGTTTGTTGGTTTGTTGGCTTGTTGGTTTGTTGGTTTTTTGGTTTGTTGGTTTGTTGGTTTGTTGGTTTGTTGGTTTGTTGGTTTGTTGGTTTGTTGGTTTATTTGTTTGTTGGTTTGTTGGCTTGTTGGTTTGTTGGCTTGTTGGTTTGGTGGTTTGTTGGTTTGTTGGCTTGTTGGTTCGTTGGTTTGTTGGCTTGTTGGCTTGTTGGTTTGTTGGTTTGTTGGTTTGTAGGCTTGTTGGTTTGTTAGTTTGTTGGTTTGTTGGCTTGTTGGCTTGTTGGTTTGTTGGTTTTTTGGTTTGTTGGCTTGTTGGTTTGTTGGTTTGTTGGCTTGTTGGCTTGTTGGTTTGTTGGTTTGTTGGTTTGTTGGTTTGTTGGCTTGTTGGTTTGTGGGTTTGTTGGCTTGTTGGTTTGTTAGTTTGTTGGTTTGTTGGTTTGTTGGTTTGTTGGTTTATTTGTTTGTTGGTTTGTTGGTTTGTTGGTTTGTTGATTTGTTGGCTTGTTGGTTTGTTGGCTTGTTGGTTTGTTGGTTTGTTGGTTTGTTGGCTTGTTGGCTTGTTGGTTTGTTTGTTAGTTGGCTTATTGGTTTGTTGGTTTGGTGGCTTGTTGGTTTGTTGGCTTGTTGGCTTGTTGCTTTGTTGGTTTGTTGGTTTGTTGGCTTGTTGGCTTGTTGGTTTGTTAGTTTGTTGGCTTTTTGGTTACTTGGTTTGTTGGTTTGTTGGTTTGTTGGCTTGTTGGTTTGTTGGCTTGTTGGTATGTTGGTTTGTTGGTTTGTTGGCTTGTTGGCTTGTTGGTTTGTTGGTTTGTTGGTTTGTTGGTTTGTTGGTTTTTTGGTTTGTTGATTTGTTGGTTTGTTGGTTTGTTGGTTTGTTGGTTTGTTGGCTTGTTGGCTTGTTGGTTTGTTGGTTTGTTTGCTTGTTGGTTACTTAGTTTGTTGGTTTGTTGGTTTGTTGGTTTGTCGGTTTGTTGGTTTGTTGATTTGTTGGTTTGTTGGCTTGTTGGCTTGTTGCTTTTTTGGTTTGTTGGTTTGTTGGTTTGTTGGCTTGTTGGTTTGTTAGTTTGTTGGCTTTTTGGTTACTTGGTTTGTTGGCTTGTTGGTTTGTTGGCTTGTTGGTTTGTTGGTTTGTTGGTTTGTTGGTTTGTTGGCTTGTTGGTTTGTTGGTTTGTTGGCTTGTTGGTTTTTTGGTTTGTTGGTTTGTTGGCTTGTTGGCTTGTTGGTTTGTTGGTTTGTTGGCTTGTTGATTTGTTGGTTTGTTGGCTTGTTGGCTTGTTGCTTTTTTGGTTTGTTGGTTTGTTGGCTTGTTGGCTTGTTGGTTTGTCAGTTTGTTGGCTTTTTGGTTACTTGGTTTGTTGGCTTGTTGGTTTGTTGGCTTGTTGGTTTGTTGGTTTGTTGGTTTGTTGGCTTGTTGGTTTGTTGGTTTGTTGGTTTTTTGGTTTGTTGATTTGTTGGTTTGTTGGCTTGTTGGTTTGTTGGTTTGTTGGCTTGTTGGCTTGTTGGTTTGTTGGTTTGTTTGCTTGTTGGTTACTTAGTTTGTTGGTTTGTTGGTTTGTTGGTTTGTTGGTTTGTTGGTTTGTTGGTTTGTTGGCTTGTTGGTTTGTTGGCTTGTTGGTTTGTTGGTTTGTTTGCTTGTTGGTTACTTAGTTTGTTGGTTTGTTGGTTTGTTGGTTACTTGGTTTGTTGGTTTGTTGGTTTGTTGGCTTGTTGGTTTGTTGGCTTGTTGGTTTGTTGGTTTGTTGGTTTGTTGGCTTGTTGGCTTGTTGGTTTGTTGGTTTGTTGGTTTGTTTGCTTGTTGGTTACTTAGTTTGTTGGTTTGTTGGTTTGTTGGTTTGTTGGTTTGTTGGTTTGTTGATTTGTTGGTTTGTTGGCTTGTTGGCTTGTTGCTTTTTTGGTTTGTTGGTTTGTTGGCTTGTTGGCTTGTTGGTTTGTTAGTTTGTTGGCTTTTTGGTTACTTGGTTTGTTGGTTTGTTGGCTTGTTGGTTTGTTGGTTTGTTGGTTTGTTGGTTTGTTGGTTTGTTGGCTTGTTGGTTTGTTGGTTTGTTGGCTTGTTGGTTTGTTGGTTTGTTGGTTTGTTGGCTTGTTGGCTTGTTGGTTTGTTGGTTTGTTGGCTTGTTGATTTGTTGGTTTGTTGGCTTGTTGGCTTGTTGCTTTTTTGGTTTGTTGGTTTGTTGGCTTGTTGGCTTGTTGGTTTGTCAGTTTGTTGGCTTTTTGGTTTGTTGGTTTATTTGTTTGTTGGTTTGTTGGTTTGTTGGTTTGTTGATTTGTTGGCTTGTTGGTTTGTTGGCTTGTTGGTTTGTTGGTTTGTTGGTTTGTTGGCTTGTTGGCTTGTTGGTTTGTTTGTTAGTTGGCTTATTGGTTTGTTGGTTTGGTGGCTTGTTGGTTTGTTGGCTTGTTGGCTTGTTGCTTTGTTGGTTTGTTGGTTTGTTGGCTTGTTGGCTTGTTGGTTTGTTAGTTTGTTGGCTTTTTGGTTACTTGGTTTGTTGGTTTGTTGGTTTGTTGGCTTGTTGGTTTGTTGGCTTGTTGGTATGTTGGTTTGTTGGTTTGTTGGCTTGTTGGCTTGTTGGTTTGTTGGTTTGTTGGTTTGTTGGTTTGTTGGTTTTTTGGTTTGTTGATTTGTTGGTTTGTTGGTTTGTTGGTTTGTTGGTTTGTTGGCTTGTTGGCTTGTTGGTTTGTTGGTTTGTTTGCTTGTTGGTTACTTAGTTTGTTGGTTTGTTGGTTTGTTGGTTTGTCGGTTTGTTGGTTTGTTGATTTGTTGGTTTGTTGGCTTGTTGGCTTGT
Organism: Atherix ibis; assembly: GCA_958298945.1. Taxonomy (NCBI): domain Eukaryota; kingdom Metazoa; phylum Arthropoda; class Insecta; order Diptera; family Athericidae; genus Atherix; species Atherix ibis. The sequence goes on along the minus strand of OY282608.1, from coordinate 62,635,023 downwards.
TGCTTTTTTGGTTTGTTGGTTTGTTGGTTTGTTGGCTTGTTGGTTTGTTAGTTTGTTGGCTTTTTGGTTACTTGGTTTGTTGGCTTGTTGGTTTGTTGGCTTGTTGGTTTGTTGGTTTGTTGGTTTGTTGGTTTGTTGGCTTGTTGGTTTGTTGGTTTGTTGGCTTGTTGGTTTTTTGGTTTGTTGGTTTGTTGGCTTGTTGGCTTGTTGGTTTGTTGGTTTGTTGGCTTGTTGATTTGTTGGTTTGTTGGCTTGTTGGCTTGTTGCTTTTTTGGTTTGTTGGTTTGTTGGCTTGTTGGCTTGTTGGTTTGTCAGTTTGTTGGCTTTTTGGTTACTTGGTTTGTTGGCTTGTTGGTTTGTTGGCTTGTTGGTTTGTTGGTTTGTTGGTTTGTTGGCTTGTTGGTTTGTTGGTTTGTTGGTTTTTTGGTTTGTTGATTTGTTGGTTTGTTGGCTTGTTGGTTTGTTGGTTTGTTGGCTTGTTGGCTTGTTGGTTTGTTGGTTTGTTTGCTTGTTGGTTACTTAGTTTGTTGGTTTGTTGGTTTGTTGGTTTGTTGGTTTGTTGGTTTGTTGGTTTGTTGGCTTGTTGGTTTGTTGGCTTGTTGGTTTGTTGGTTTGTTTGCTTGTTGGTTACTTAGTTTGTTGGTTTGTTGGTTTGTTGGTTACTTGGTTTGTTGGTTTGTTGGTTTGTTGGCTTGTTGGTTTGTTGGCTTGTTGGTTTGTTGGTTTGTTGGTTTGTTGGCTTGTTGGCTTGTTGGTTTGTTGGTTTGTTGGTTTGTTGGTTTGTTGGTTTTTTGGTTTGTCGATTTGTTGGTTTGTTGGCTTGTTGGTTTGTTGGTTTGTTGGCTTGTTGGCTTGTTGGTTTGTTGGTTTGTTTGCTTGTTGGTTACTTAGTTTGTTGGTTTGTTGGTTTGTTGGTTTGTTGGTTTGTTGATTTGTTGGTTTGTTGGCTTGTTGGCTTGTTGCTTTTTTGGTTTGTTGGTTTGTTGGCTTGTTGGTTTGTTGGTTTGTTAGTTTGTTGGCTTTTTGGTTACTTGGTTTGTTGGTTTGTTGGCTTGTTGGTTTGTTGGTTTGTTGGTTTGTTGGTTTGTTGGTTTGTTGGCTTGTTGGTTTGTTGGTTTGTTGGCTTGTTGGTTTGTTGGTTTGTTGGTTTGTTGGCTTGTTGGCTTGTTGGTTTGTTGGTTTGTTGGCTTGTTGATTTGTTGGTTTGTTGGCTTGTTGGCTTGTTGCTTTTTTGGTTTGTTGGTTTGTTGGCTTGTTGGCTTGTTGGTTTGTCAGTTTGTTGGCTTTTTGGTTACTTGGTTTGTTGGCTTGTTGGTTTGTTGGCTTGTTGGTTTGTTGGTTTGTTGGTTTGTTGGCTTGTTGGCATGTTGGTTTGTTGGTTTGTTGGCTTGTTGGCTTGTTGGTTTGTTGGTTTGTTGGTTTTTTGGTTTGTTGGTTTGTTGGTTTGTTGGTTTGTTGGTTTGTTGGTTTATTTGTTTGTTGGTTTGTTGGTTTGTTGGTTTATTTGTTTGTTGGTTTGTTGGCTTGTTGGTTTGTTGGTTTGTTGGTTTGTTGGCTTGTTGGTTTGTTGGCTTGTTGGCTTGTTGCTTTGTTGGTTTGTTGGTTTGTTGGCTTGTTGGCTTGTTGGTTTGTTAGTTTGTTGGCTTTTTGGTTACTTGGTTTGTTGGCTTGTTGGTTTGTTGGCTTGTTGGTTTGTTGGTTTGTTGGTTTGTTGGTTTGTTGGCTTGTTGGTTTGTTGGTTTTTTGGTTTGTTGGTTTGTTGGTTTGTTGGTTTGTTGGTTTGTTGGTTTGTTGGTTTGTTGGTTTATTTGTTTGTTGGTTTGTTGGCTTGTTGGTTTGTTGGCTTGTTGGTTTGGTGGTTTGTTGGTTTGTTGGCTTGTTGGTTCGTTGGTTTGTTGGCTTGTTGGCTTGTTGGTTTGTTGGTTTGTTGGTTTGTAGGCTTGTTGGTTTGTTAGTTTGTTGGTTTGTTGGCTTGTTGGCTTGTTGGTTTGTTGGTTTTTTGGTTTGTTGGCTTGTTGGTTTGTTGGTTTGTTGGCTTGTTGGCTTGTTGGTTTGTTGGTTTGTTGGTTTGTTGGTTTGTTGGCTTGTTGGTTTGTGGGTTTGTTGGCTTGTTGGTTTGTTAGTTTGTTGGTTTGTTGGTTTGTTGGTTTGTTGGTTTATTTGTTTGTTGGTTTGTTGGTTTGTTGGTTTGTTGATTTGTTGGCTTGTTGGTTTGTTGGCTTGTTGGTTTGTTGGTTTGTTGGTTTGTTGGCTTGTTGGCTTGTTGGTTTGTTTGTTAGTTGGCTTATTGGTTTGTTGGTTTGGTGGCTTGTTGGTTTGTTGGCTTGTTGGCTTGTTGCTTTGTTGGTTTGTTGGTTTGTTGGCTTGTTGGCTTGTTGGTTTGTTAGTTTGTTGGCTTTTTGGTTACTTGGTTTGTTGGTTTGTTGGTTTGTTGGCTTGTTGGTTTGTTGGCTTGTTGGTATGTTGGTTTGTTGGTTTGTTGGCTTGTTGGCTTGTTGGTTTGTTGGTTTGTTGGTTTGTTGGTTTGTTGGTTTTTTGGTTTGTTGATTTGTTGGTTTGTTGGTTTGTTGGTTTGTTGGTTTGTTGGCTTGTTGGCTTGTTGGTTTGTTGGTTTGTTTGCTTGTTGGTTACTTAGTTTGTTGGTTTGTTGGTTTGTTGGTTTGTCGGTTTGTTGGTTTGTTGATTTGTTGGTTTGTTGGCTTGTTGGCTTGTTGCTTTTTTGGTTTGTTGGTTTGTTGGTTTGTTGGCTTGTTGGTTTGTTAGTTTGTTGGCTTTTTGGTTACTTGGTTTGTTGGCTTGTTGGTTTGTTGGTTTGTTGGTTTGTTGGTTTGTTGGTTTGTTGGTTTGTTGGCTTGTTGGTTTGTTGGTTTGTTGGCTTGTTGGTTTTTTGGTTTGTTGGTTTGTTGGCTTGTTGGCTTGTTGGTTTGTTGGTTTGTTGGCTTGTTGATTTGTTGGTTTGTTGGCTTGTTGGCTTGTTGCTTTTTTGGTTTGTTGGTTTGTTGGCTTGTTGGCTTGTTGGTTTGTCAGTTTGTTGGCTTTTTGGTTACTTGGTTTGTTGGCTTGTTGGTTTGTTGGCTTGTTGGTTTGTTGGTTTGTTGGTTTGTTGGCTTGTTGGCATGTTGGTTTGTTGGTTTGTTGGCTTGTTGGCTTGTTGGTTTGTTGGTTTGTTGGTTTTTTGGTTTGTTGGTTTGTTGGTTTGTTGGTTTGTTGGTTTGTTGGTTTATTTGTTTGTTGGTTTGTTGGTTTGTTGGTTTATTTGTTTGTTGGTTTGTTGGCTTGTTGGTTTGTTGGTTTGTTGGTTTGTTGGCTTGTTGGTTTGTTGGCTTGTTGGCTTGTTGCTTTGTTGGTTTGTTGGTTTGTTGGCTTGTTGGCTTGTTGGTTTGTTAGTTTGTTGGCTTTTTGGTTACTTGGTTTGTTGGCTTGTTGGTTTGTTGGCTTGTTGGTTTGTTGGTTTGGTGCTTTTTTGGTTTGTTGGCTTGTTGGTTTGTTGGTTTGTTGGCTTGTTGGTTTGTTGGTTTGTTGGTTTGTTGGCTTGTTGGCTTGTTGGTTTGTTGGTTTGTTGGCTTGTTGATTTGTTGGTTTGTTGGCTTGTTGGCTTGTTGGTTTGTTGGCTTGTTGGTTTGTTGGTTTGTTGGCTTGTTGGGTTGTTGGTTTGTTGGTTTGTTTGCTTGTTGGTTACTTAGTTTGTTGGTTTGTTGGTTTGTTGGTTTTTTGGTTTGTTTGCTTGTTGGTTACTTAGTTTGTTGGTTTGTTGGTTTGTTGGCTTGTTGGCTTGTTGGTTTGTTGGCTTGTTGGTTTGTTGGTTTGTTGGCTTGTTGGGTTGTTGGTTTGTTGGTTTGTTTGCTTGTTGGTTACTTAGTTTGTTGGTTTGTTGGTTTGTTGGTTTTTTGGTTTGTTGGCTTGTTGGCTTGTTGGTTTGTTGGTTAGTTCGTTTGTTGGTTTGTTAGTTTGTTGGTTTGTTGGCTTGTTGGCTGTTTGGCTTTTTGGTTTGTTGGTTTTTTGGTTTGTTGATTTGTTGGTTATTTGGTTTGTTGGTTTGTTGGTTTATTTGTTTGTTGGTTTGTTGGCTTGTTGGTTTGTTGGTTTGTTGGTTTGTTAGCTTGTTGGTTTGTTGGTTTGTTGGTTTGTTGGTTTGTTGGTTTGTTGGTTTGTTGGTTTTTTGGTTTGTTGCTTTATTTGTTTGTTGGTTTGTTGGCTTGTTGGTTTGTTGGTTTGTTGGCTTGTTGGTTTGTTGGTTTGTTGGTTTGTTGGCTTGTTGGTTTGTTGGCTTGTTGGTTTGTTCGTTTGTTGGTTTGTTGGCTTGTTGGCTTGTTGGTTTGTTGGTTAGTTGGCTTGTTGGTTTGTTGGTTTGTTGGCTTGTTGGCTTGTTGGCTTGTTGCTTTGTTCGTTTGATGGTTTGTTGGTTTGTTGGTTTTTTGGTTTGTTGGTTTGTTGGCTTGTTGGCTTGTTGGTTTGTTGGCTTGTTGGTTTGTTAGTTTGTTGGTTTGTTGGCTTGTTTGCTTGTTGGTTTGTTGGTTTTTTGGTTTGTTGGTTTGTTGGTTTGTTGGTTTGTTGGTTTGTTGGTTTATTTGTTTGTTGGTTTGTTGGCTTGTTGGTTTGTTGGCTTGTTGGTTTGTTGGTTTGTTGGTTTGTTGGCTTGTTGGTTCGTTGGTTTGTTGGCTTGTTGGCTTGTTGGTTTGTTGGTTTGTTGGTTTGTAGGCTTGTTGGTTTGTTAGTTTGTTGGTTTGTTGGCTTGTTGGCTTGTTGGTTTGTTGGTTTTTTGGTTTGTTGGCTTGTTGGTTTGTTGGTTTGTTGGCTTGTTGGCTTGTTGGTTTGTTGGTTTGTTGGTTTGTTGGTTTGTTGGCTTGTTGGTTTGTTGGTTTGTTGGCTTGTTGGTTTGTTAGTTTGTTGGTTTGTTGGTTTGTTGGTTTGTTGGTTTATTTGTTTGTTGGTTTGTTGGTTTGTTGGTTTGTTGATTTGTTGGCTTGTTGGTTTGTTGGCTTGTTGGTTCGTTGGTTTGTTGGCTTGTTGGCTTGTTGGTTTGTTGGTTTGTTGGTTTGTAGGCTTGTTGGTTTGTTAGTTTGTTGGTTTGTTGGCTTGTTGGCTTGTTGGTTTGTTGGTTTTTTGGTTTGTTGGCTTGTTGGTTTGTTGGTTTGTTGGCTTGTTGGCTTGTTGGTTTGTTGGTTTGTTGGTTTGTTGGTTTGTTGGCTTGTTGGTTTGTTGGTTTGTTGGCTTGTTGGTTTGTTAGTTTGTTGGCTTGTTGGCTTGTTGGTTTGTTTGTTAGTTGGCTTATTGGTTTGGTGGCTTGTTGGTTTGTTGGCTTGTTGGCTTGTTGCTTTGTTGGTTTGTTGGTTTGTTGGCTTGTTGGCTTGTTGGTTTGTTAGTTTGTTGGCTTTTTGGTTACTTGGTTTGTTGGTTTGTTGGTTTGTTGGCTTGTTGGTTTGTTGGCTTGTTGGTTTGTTGGTTTGTTGGTTTGTTGGCTTGTTGGCTTGTTGGTTTGTTGGTTTGTTGGTTTGTTGGTTTGTTGGTTTTTTGGTTTGTTGATTTGTTGGTTTGTTGGCTTGTTGGTTTGTTGGTTTGTTGGCTTGTTGGCTTGTTGGTTTGTTGGTTTGTTTGCTTGTTGGTTACTTAGTTTGTTGGTTTATTGGTTTGTTGGTTTGTTGGTTTGTTGATTTGTTGGTTTGTTGGCTTGTTGGCTTGTTGCTTTTTTGGTTTGTTGGTTTGTTGGCTTGTTGGCTTGTTGGTTTGTTAGTTTGTTGGCTTTTTGGTTACTTGGTTTGTTGGTTTGTTGGCTTGTTGGTTTGTTGGTTTGTTGGTTTGTTGGTTTGTTGGTTTGTTGGCTTGTTGGTTTGTTGGTTTGTTGGCTTGTTGGTTTGTTGGTTTGTTGGTTTGTTGGTTTGTTGGCTTGTTGGCTTGTTGGTTTGTTGGTTTGTTGGCTTGTTGATTTGTTGGTTTGTTGGCTTGTTGGCTTGTTGCTTTTTTGGTTTGTTGGTTTGTTGGCTTGTTGGCTTGTTGGTTTGTCAGTTTGTTGGCTTTTTGGTTACTTGGTTTGTTGGCTTGTTGGTTTGTTGGCTTGTTGGTTTGTTGGTTTGTTGGTTTGTTGGCTTGTTGGCATGTTGGTTTGTTGGTTTGTTGGCTTGTTGGCTTGTTGGTTTGTTGGTTTGTTGGTTTTTTGGTTTGTTGGTTTGTTGGTTTGTTGGTTTGTTGGTTTATTTGTTTGTTGGTTTGTTGGTTTGTTGGTTTATTTGTTTGTTGGTTTGTTGGCTTGTTGGTTTGTTGGTTTGTTGGTTTGTTGGCTTGTTGGTTTGTTGGTTTGTTGGCTTGTTGATTTGTTGGTTTGTTGGCTTGTTGGCTTGTTGGTTTGTTGGCTTGTTGGTTTGTTGGTTTTTTGGTTTGTTGGCTTGTTGGTTTGTTGGTTTGTTGGCTTGTTGGTTACTTAGTTTGTTGGTTTGTTGGTTTGTTGGTTTTTTGGTTTGTTTGCTTGTTGGTTACTTAGTTTGTTGGTTTGTTGGTTTGTCGGCTTGTTGGCTTGTTGGTTTGTTGGCTTGTTGGTTTGTTGGTTTGTTGGCTTGTTGGGTTGTTGGTTTGTTGGTTTGTTTGCTTGTTGGTTACTTAGTTTGTTGGTTTGTTGGTTTGTTGGTTTTTTGGTTTGTTGGCTTGTTGGCTTGTTGGTTTGTTGGTTTGTTGGTTAGTTCGTTTGTTGGTTTGTTAGTTTGTTGGTTTGTTGGCTTGTTGGCTTTTTGGCTTTTTGGTTTGTTGGTTTTTTGGTTTGTTGATTTGTTGGTTATTTGGTTTGTTGGTTTGTTGGTTTATTTGTTTGTTGGTTTGTTGGCTTGTTGGTTTGTTGGTTTGTTGGTTTGTTAGCTTGTTGGTTTGTTGGTTTGTTGGTTTGTTGGTTTGTTGGTTTGTTGGTTTGTTGGTTTTTTGGTTTGTTGCTTTATTTGTTTGTTGGTTTGTTGGCTTGTTGGTTTGTTGGTTTGTTGGCTTGTTGGTTTGTTGGTTTGTTGGTTTGTTGGCTTGTGGGTTTGTTGGCTTGTTGGTTTGTTCGTTTGTTGGTTTGTTGGCTTGTTGGCTTGTTGGTTTGTTGGTTAGTTGGCTTGTTGGTTTGTTGGTTTGTTGGCTTGTTGGCTTGTTGGCTTGTTGCTTTGTTCGTTTGATGGTTTGTTGGTTTGTTGGTTTTTTGGTTTGTTGGTTTGTTGGCTTGTTGGCTTGTTGGTTTGTTGGCTTGTTGGTTTGTTAGTTTGTTGGTTTGTTGGCTTGTTTGCTTGTTGGTTTGTTGGTTTTTTGGTTTGTTGGTTTGTTGGTTTGTTGGTTTGTTGGTTTGTTGGTTTATTTGTTTGTTGGTTTGTTGGCTTGTTGGTTTGTTGGCTTGTTGGTTTGTTGGTTTGTTGGTTTGTTGGCTTGTTGGTTCGTTGGTTTGTTGGCTTGTTGGCTTGTTGGTTTGTTGGTTTGTTGGTTTGTAGGCTTGTTGGTTTGTTAGTTTGTTGGTTTGTTGGCTTGTTGGCTTGTTGGTTTGTTGGTTTTTTGGTTTGTTGGCTTGTTGGTTTGTTGGTTTGTTGGCTTGTTGGCTTGTTGGTTTGTTGGTTTGTTGGTTTGTTGGTTTGTTGGCTTGTTGGTTTGTTGGTTTGTTGGCTTGTTGGTTTGTTAGTTTGTTGGTTTGTTGGTTTGTTGGTTTGTTGGTTTATTTGTTTGTTGGTTTGTTGGTTTGTTGGTTTGTTGATTTGTTGGTTTGTTGGTTTGTTGGCTTGTTGGTTCGTTGGTTTGTTGGCTTGTTGGCTTGTTGGTTTGTTGGTTTGTTGGTTTGTAGGCTTGTTGGTTTGTTAGTTTGTTGGTTTGTTGGCTTGTTGGCTTGTTGGTTTGTTGGTTTTTTGGTTTGTTGGCTTGTTGGTTTGTTGGTTTGTTGGCTTGTTGGCTTGTTGGTTTGTTGGTTTGTTGGTTTGTTGGTTTGTTGGCTTGTTGGTTTGTTGGTTTGTTGGCTTGTTGGTTTGTTAGTTTGTTGGTTTGTTGGTTTGTTGGTTTGTTGGTTTATTTGTTTGTTGGTTTGTTGGTTTGTTGATTTGTTGGCTTGTTGGTTTGTTGGCTTGTTGGTTTGTTGGTTTGTTGGTTTGTTGGCTTGTTGACTTGTTGGTTTGTTTGTTAGTTGGCTTATTGGTTTGTTGGTTTGGTGGCTTGTTGGTTTGTTGGCTTGTTGGCTTGTTGCTTTGTTGGTTTGTTGGTTTGTTGGCTTGTTGGCTTGTTGGTTTGTTAGTTTGTTGGCTTTTTGGTTACTTGGTTTGTTGGTTTGTTGGTTTGTTGGCTTGTTGGTTTGTTGGCTTGTTGGTTTGTTTGTTTGTTGGTTTGTTGGCTTGTTGGCTTGTTGGTTTGTTGGTTTGTTGGTTTGTTGGTTTGTTGGTTTTTTGGTTTGTTGATTTGTTGGTTTGTTGGCTTGTTGGTTTGTTGGTTTGTTGGCTTGTTGGCTTGTTGGTTTGTTGGTTTGTTGCTTTGTTGGTTTGTTGGCTTGTTGGTTTGTTGGTTTGTTGGCTTGTTGGTTTGTTGGTTTGTTGGTTTGTTGGCTTGTTGGCTTGTTGGTTTGTTGGTTTGTTGGCTTGTTGATTTGTTGGTTTGTTGGCTTGTTGGCTTGTTGGTTTGTTGGCTTGTTGGTTTGTTGGTTTGTTGGATTGTTGGGTTGTTGGTTTGTGGGTTTGTTTGCTTGTTGGTTACTTAGTTTGTTGGTTTGTTGGTTTGTTGGTTTTTTGGTTTGTTTGCTTGTTGGTTACTTAGTTTGTTGGTTTGTTGGTTTGTTGGCTTGTTGGCTTGTTGGTTTGTTGGCTTGTTGGTTTGTTGGTTTGTTGGCTTGTTGGGTTGTTGGTTTGTTGGTTTGTTTGCTTGTTGGTTACTTAGTTTGTTGGTTTGTTGGTTTGTTGGTTTTTTGGTTTGTTGGCTTGTTGGCTTGTTGGTTTGTTGGTTAGTTCGTTTGTTGGTTTGTTAGTTTGTTGGTTTGTTGGCTTGTTGGTTTTTTGGCTTTTTGGTTTGTTGGTTTTTTGGTTTGTTGATTTGTTGGTTATTTGGTTTGTTGGTTTGTTGGTTTATTTGTTTGTTGGTTTGTTGGCTTGTTGGTTTGTTGGTTTGTTGGTTTGTTAGCTTGTTGGTTTGTTGGTTTGTTGGTTTGTTGGTTTGTTGGTTTGTTGGTTTGTTGGTTTTTTGGTTTGTTGCTTTATTTGTTTGTTGGTTTGTTGGCTTGTTGGTTTGTTGGTTTGTTGGCTTGTTGGTTTGTTGGTTTGTTGGTTTGTTGGCTTGTTGGTTTGTTGGCTTGTTGGTTTGTTCGTTTGTTGGTTTGTTGGGTTGTTGGCTTGTTGGTTTGTTGGTTAGTTGGCTTGTTGGTTTGTTGGTTTGTTGGCTTGTTGGCTTGTTGGCTTGTTGCTTTGTTCGTTTGATGGTTTGTTGGTTTTTTGGTTTGTTGGTTTGTTGGCTTGTTGGCTTGTTGGTTTGTTGGCTTGTTGGTTTGTTAGTTTGTTGGTTTGTTGGCTTGTTTGCTTGTTGGTTTGTTGGTTTTTTGGTTTGTTGGTTTGTTGGTTTGTTGGTTTGTTGGTTTGTTGGTTTATTTGTTTGTTGGTTTGTTGGCTTGTTGGTTTGTCGGCTTGTTGGTTTGTTGGTTTGTTGGTTTGTTGGCTTGTTGGTTCGTTGGTTTGTTGGCTTGTTGGCTTGTTGGTTTGTTGGTTTGTTGGTTTGTAGGCTTGTTGGTTTGTTAGTTTGTTGGTTTGTTGGCTTGTTGGCTTGTTGGTTTGTTGGTTTTTTGGTTTGTTGGCTTGTTGGTTTGTTGGTTTGTTGGCTTGTTGGTTTGTTAGTTTGTTGGTTTGTTGGCTTGTTGGCTTGTTGGTTTGTTGGTTTTTTGGTTTGTTGGTTTGTTGGTTTATTTGTTTGTTGGTTTGTTGGTTTGCTGGTTTGTTGATTTGTTGGCTTGTTGGTTTGTTGGCTTGTTGGTTTGTTGGTTTGTTGGCTTGTTTGTTTGTTGATTTGTTGGCTTGTTGGTTTGTTGGCTTGTTGGTTTGTTGGTTTGTTGGATTGTTGGCTTCTTGGCTTATTGGTTTGTTGGTTAGTTGGCTTATTGGTTTGTTGGTTTGGTGGCTTGTTGGTTTGTTGGCTTGTTGGCTTGTTGCTTTGTTGGTTTGTTGGTTTGTTGGCTTGTTGGCTTGCTGGTTTGTTAGTTTGTTGGCTTTTTGGTTACTTGGTTTGTTGGTTTGTTGGTTTGTTGGCTTGTTGGTTTGTTGGCTTGTTGGTTTGTTGGTTTGTTGGTTTGTTGGCTTGTTGGCTTGTTGGTTTGTTGGTTTGTTGGTTTGTTGGTTTGTTGGTTTTTTAGTTTGTTGATTTGTTGGTTTGTTGGCTTGTTGGTTTGTTGGTTTGTTGGCTTGTTGGCTTGTTGGTTTGTTGGTTTGTTGGTTTGTTGGCTTGTTGGTTTGTTGGTTTGTTGGCTTGTTGGTTTGTTAGTTTGTTGGTTTGTTGGTTTGTTGGTTTGTTGGTTTATTTGTTTGTTGGTTTGTTGGTTTGTTGGTTTGTTGATTTGTTGGTTTGTTGGTTTGTTGGCTTGTTGGTTCGTTGGTTTGTTGGCTTGTTGGCTTGTTGGTTTGTTGGTTTGTTGGTTTGTAGGCTTGTTGGTTTGTTAGTTTGTTGGTTTGTTGGCTTGTTGGCTTGTTGGTTTGTTGGTTTTTTGGTTTGTTGGCTTGTTGGTTTGTTGGTTTGTTGGCTTGTTGGCTTGTTGGTTTGTTGGTTTGTTGGTTTGTTGGTTTGTTGGCTTGTTGGTTTGTTGGTTTGTTGGCTTGTTGGTTTGTTAGTTTGTTGGTTTGTTGGTTTGTTGGTTTGTTGGTTTATTTGTTTGTTGGTTTGTTGGTTTGTTGATTTTTTGGCTTGTTGGTTTGTTGGCTTGTTGGTTTGTTGGTTTGTTGGTTTGTTGGCTTGTTGACTTGTTGGTTTGTTTGTTAGTTGGCTTATTGGTTTGTTGGTTTGGTGGCTTGTTGGTTTGTTGGCTTGTTGGCTTGTTGCTTTGTTGGTTTGTTGGTTTGTTGGCTTGTTGGCTTGTTGGTTTGTTAGTTTGTTGGCTTTTTGGTTACTTGGTTTGTTGGTTTGTTGGTTTGTTGGCTTGTTGGTTTGTTGGCTTGTTGGTTTGTTGGTTTGTTGGTTTGTTGGCTTGTTGGCTTGTTGGTTTGTTGGTTTGTTGGTTTGTTGGTTTGTTGGTTTTTTGGTTTGTTGATTTGTTGGTTTGTTGGCTTGTTGGTTTGTTGGTTTGTTGGCTTGTTGGCTTGTTGGTTTGTTGGTTTGTTGTTTTGTTGGTTTGTTGGCTTGTTGGTTTGTTGGTTTGTTGGCTTGTTGGTTTGTTGGTTTGTTGGTTTGTTGGCTTGTTGGCTTGTTGGTTTGTTGGTTTGTTGGCTTGTTGATTTGTTGGTTTGTTGGCTTGTTGGCTTGTTGGTTTGTTGGCTTGTTGGTTTGTTGGTTTGTTGGATTGTTGGGTTGTTGGTTTGTGGGTTTGTTTGCTTGTTGGTTACTTAGTTTGTTGGTTTGTTGGTTTGTTGGTTTTTTGGTTTGTTTGCTTGTTGGTTACTTAGTTTGTTGGTTTGTTGGTTTGTTGGCTTGTTGGCTTGTTGGTTTGTTGGCTTGTTGGTTTGTTGGTTTGTTGGCTTGTTGGGTTGTTGGTTTGTTGGTTTGTTTGCTTGTTGGTTACTTAGTTTGTTGGTTTGTTGGTTTGTTGGTTTTTTGGTTTGTTGGCTTGTTGGCTTGTTGGTTTGTTGGTTAGTTCGTTTGTTGGTTTGTTAGTTTGTTGGTTTGTTGGCTTGTTGGTTTTTTGGCTTTTTGGTTTGTTGGTTTTTTGGTTTGTTGATTTGTTGGTTATTTGGTTTGTTGGTTTGTTGGTTTATTTGTTTGTTGGTTTGTTGGCTTGTTGGTTTGTTGGTTTGTTGGTTTGTTAGCTTGTTGGTTTGTTGGTTTGTTGGTTTGTTGGTTTGTTGGTTTGTTGGTTTGTTGGTTTTTTGGTTTGTTGCTTTATTTGTTTGTTGGTTTGTTGGCTTGTTGGTTTGTTGGTTTGTTGGCTTGTTGGTTTGTTGGTTTGTTGGTTTGTTGGCTTGTTGGTTTGTTGGCTTGTTGGTTTGTTGGCTTGTTGGTTTGTTCGTTTGTTGGTTTGTTGGGTTGTTGGCTTGTTGGTTTGTTGGTTAGTTGGCTTGTTGGTTTGTTGGTTTGTTGGCTTGTTGGCTTGTTGGCTTGTTGCTTTGTTCGTTTGATGGTTTGTTGGTTTTTTGGTTTGTTGGTTTGTTGGCTTGTTGGCTTGTTGGTTTGTTGGCTTGTTGGTTTGTTAGTTTGTTGGTTTGTTGGCTTGTTTGCTTGTTGGTTTGTTGGTTTTTTGGTTTGTTGGTTTGTTGGTTTGTTGGTTTGTTGGTTTGTTGGTTTATTTGTTTGTTGGTTTGTTGGCTTGTTGGTTTGTCGGCTTGTTGGTTTGTTGGTTTGTTGGTTTGTTGGCTTGTTGGTTCGTTGGTTTGTTGGCTTGTTGGCTTGTTGGTTTGTTGGTTTGTTGGTTTGTAGGCTTGTTGGTTTGTTAGTTTGTTGGTTTGTTGGCTTGTTGGCTTGTTGGTTTGTTGGTTTTTTGGTTTGTTGGCTTGTTGGTTTGTTGGTTTGTTGGCTTGTTGGCTTGTTGGTTTGTTGGTTTGTTGGTTTGTTGGTTTGTTGGCTTGTTGGTTTGTTGGTTTGTTGGCTTGTTGGTTTGTTAGTTTGTTGGTTTGTTGGTTTGTTGGTTTGTTGGTTTATTTGTTTGTTGGTTTGTTGGTTTGCTGGTTTGTTGATTTGTTGGCTTGTTGGTTTGTTGGCTTGTTGGTTTGTTGGTTTGTTGGCTTGTTTGTTTGTTGATTTGTTGGCTTGTTGGTTTGTTGGCTTGTTGGTTTGTTGGTTTGTTGGATTGTTGGCTTGTTGGCTTATTGGTTTGTTGGTTAGTTGGCTTATTGGTTTGTTGGTTTGGTGGCTTGTTGGTTTGTTGGCTTGTTGGCTTGTTGCTTTGTTGGTTTGTTGGTTTGTTGGCTTGTTGGCTTGCTGGTTTGTTAGTTTGTTGGCTTTTTGGTTACTTGGTTTGTTGGTTTGTTGGTTTGTTGGCTTGTTGGTTTGTTGGCTTGTTGGTTTGTTGGTTTGTTGGTTTGTTGGCTTGTTGGCTTGTTGGTTTGTTGGTTTGTTGGTTTGTTGGTTTGTTGGTTTTTTAGTTTGTTGATTTGTTGGTTTGTTGGCTTGTTGGTTTGTTGGTTTGTTGGCTTGTTGGCTTGTTGGTTTGTTGGTTTGTTTGTTTGTTGGTTACTTAGTTTGTTGGTTTGTTGGTTTGTTGGTTTGTTGGTTTGTTGGTTTGTTGGTTTGTTGGCTTGTTGGCTTGTTGGTTTGTTGGTTAGTTCGTTTGTTGGTTTGTTAGTTTGTTGGTTTGTTGGCTTGTTGCTTTGTTCGTTTGATGGTTTGTTGGTTTTTTGGTTTGTTGGTTTGTTTTCGTTTGTTGGTTTTTTGATTTGTTGGTTTGTTGGTTTGTTGGTTTGTTGGTTTGTTGGTTTATTTGTTTGTTGGTTTGTTGGCTTGTTGGTTTGTTGGCTTGTTGGTTTGTTGGTTTGTTGGTTTGTTGGCTTGTTGGTTCGTTGGTTTGTTGGCTTGTTGGTTTGTTGGTTTGTTGGGTTTTTGGTTTGCAGGCTTGTTGGTTTGTTAGTTTGTTGGTTTGTTGGCTTGTTGGCTTGTTGGTTTGTTGGTTTTTTGGTTTGTTGGCTTGTTGGTTTGTTAGTATGTTGGCTTGTTGGCTTGTTGGTTTGTTGGTTTGTTGGTTTGTTGGTTTGTTGGCTTGTTGGTTTGTTGGTTTGTTGGCTTGTTGGTTTGTTAGTTTGTTGGTTTGTTGGTTTGTTGGTTTGTTGGTTTATTTGTTTGTTGGTTTGTTGGTTTGTTGGTTTGTTGATTTGTTGGCTTGTTGGTTTGTTGGCTTGTTGGTTTGTTGGTTTGTTGGTTTGTTGGCTTGTTGGCTTGTTGGTTTGTTGGTTTGTTGGCTTGTTGATTTGTTGGTTTGTTGGCTTGTTGGCTTGTTGGTTTGTTGGCTTGTTGGTTTGTTGGTTTGTTGGATTGTTGGGTTGTTGGTTTGTGGGTTTGTTTGCTTGTTGGTTACTTAGTTTGTTGGTTTGTTGGTTTGTTGGTTTTTTGGTTTGTTTGCTTGTTGGTTACTTAGTTTGTTGGTTTGTTGGTTTGTTGGCTTGTTGGCTTGTTGGTTTGTTGGCTTGTTGGTTTGTTGGTTTGTTGGTTTGTTGGTTTGTTGGTTTGTTGGCTTGTTGGCATGTTGGTTTGTTGGTTTGTTGGCTTGTTGGCTTGTTGGTTTGTTGGTTTGTTGGTTTTTTGGTTTGTTGGTTTGTTGGTTTGTTGGTTTGTTGGTTTATTTGTTTGTTGGTTTGTTGGTTTGTTGGTTTATTTGTTTGTTGGTTTGTTGGCTTGTTGGTTTGTTGGTTTGTTGGTTTGTTGGCTTGTTGGTTTGTTGGTTTGTTGGCTTGTTGATTTGTTGGTTTGTTGGCTTGTTGGCTTGTTGGTTTGTTGGCTTGTTGGTTTGTTGGTTTTTTGGTTTGTTGGCTTGTTGGTTTGTTGGTTTGTTGGCTTGTTGGTTACTTAGTTTGTTGGTTTGTTGGTTTGTTGGTTTTTTGGTTTGTTTGCTTGTTGGTTACTTAGTTTGTTGGTTTGTTGGTTTGTCGGCTTGTTGGCTTGTTGGTTTGTTGGCTTGTTGGTTTGTTGGTTTGTTGGCTTGTTGGGTTGTTGGTTTGTTGGTTTGTTTGCTTGTTGGTTACTTAGTTTGTTGGTTTGTTGGTTTGTTGGTTTTTTGGTTTGTTGGCTTGTTGGCTTGTTGGTTTGTTGGTTAGTTCGTTTGTTGGTTTGTTAGTTTGTTGGTTTGTTGGCTTGTTGGCTTTTTGGCTTTTTGGTTTGTTGGTTTTTTGGTTTGTTGATTTGTTGGTTATTTGGTTTGTTGGTTTGTTGGTTTATTTGTTTGTTGGTTTGTTGGCTTGTTGGTTTGTTGGTTTGTTGGTTTGTTAGCTTGTTGGTTTGTTGGTTTGTTGGTTTGTTGGTTTGTTGGTTTGTTGGTTTGTTGGTTTTTTGGTTTGTTGCTTTATTTGTTTGTTGGTTTGTTGGCTTGTTGGTTTGTTGGTTTGTTGGCTTGTTGGTTTGTTGGTTTGTTGGTTTGTTGGCTTGTGGGTTTGTTGGCTTGTTGGTTTGTTCGTTTGTTGGTTTGTTGGCTTGTTGGCTTGTTGGTTTGTTGGTTAGTTGGCTTGTTGGTTTGTTGGTTTGTTGGCTTGTTGGCTTGTTGGCTTGTTGCTTTGTTCGTTTGATGGTTTGTTGGTTTGTTGGTTTTTTGGTTTGTTGGTTTGTTGGCTTGTTGGCTTGTTGGTTTGTTGGCTTGTTGATTTGTTAGTTTGTTGGTTTGTTGGCTTGTTTGCTTGTTGGTTTGTTGGTTTTTTGGTTTGTTGGTTTGTTGGTTTGTTGGTTTGTTGGTTTGTTGGTTTATTTGTTTGTTGGTTTGTTGGCTTGTTGGTTTGTTGGCTTGTTGGTTTGTTGGTTTGTTGGTTTGTTGGCTTGTTGGTTCGTTGGTTTGTTGGCTTGTTGGCTTGTTGGTTTGTTGGTTTGTTGGTTTGTAGGCTTGTTGGTTTGTTAGTTTGTTGGTTTGTTGGCTTGTTGGCTTGTTGGTTTGTTGGTTTTTTGGTTTGTTGGCTTGTTGGTTTGTTGGTTTGTTGGCTTGTTGGCTTGTTGGTTTGTTGGTTTGTTGGTTTGTTGGTTTGTTGGCTTGTTGGTTTGTTGGTTTGTTGGCTTGTTGGTTTGTTAGTTTGTTGGTTTGTTGGTTTGTTGGTTTGTTGGTTTATTTGTTTGTTGGTTTGTTGGTTTGTTGGTTTGTTGATTTGTTGGTTTGTTGGTTTGTTGGCTTGTTGGTTCGTTGGTTTGTTGGCTTGTTGGCTTGTTGGTTTGTTGGTTTGTTGGTTTGTAGGCTTGTTGGTTTGTTAGTTTGTTGGTTTGTTGGCTTGTTGGCTTGTTGGTTTGTTGGTTTTTTGGTTTGTTGGCTTGTTGGTTTGTTGGTTTGTTGGCTTGTTGGCTTGTTGGTTTGTTGGTTTGTTGGTTTGTTGGTTTGTTGGCTTGTTGGTTTGTTGGTTTGTTGGCTTGTTGGTTTGTTAGTTTGTTGGTTTGTTGGTTTGTTGGTTTGTTGGTTTATTTGTTTGTTGGTTTGTTGGTTTGTTGATTTGTTGGCTTGTTGGTTTGTTGGCTTGTTGGTTTGTTGGTTTGTTGGTTTGTTGGCTTGTTGACTTGTTGGTTTGTTTGTTAGTTGGCTTATTGGTTTGTTGGTTTGGTGGCTTGTTGGTTTGTTGGCTTGTTGGCTTGTTGCTTTGTTGGTTTGTTGGTTTGTTGGCTTGTTGGCTTGTTGGTTTGTTAGTTTGTTGGCTTTTTGGTTACTTGGTTTGTTGGTTTGTTGGTTTGTTGGCTTGTTGGTTTGTTGGCTTGTTGGTTTGTTGGTTTGTTGGTTTGTTGGCTTGTTGGCTTGTTGGTTTGTTGGTTTGTTGGTTTGTTGGTTTGTTGGTTTTTTGGTTTGTTGATTTGTTGGTTTGTTGGCTTGTTGGTTTGTTGGTTTGTTGGCTTGTTGGCTTGTTGGTTTGTTGGTTTGTTGCTTTGTTGGTTTGTTGGCTTGTTGGTTTGTTGGTTTGTTGGCTTGTTGGTTTGTTGGTTTGTTGGTTTGTTGGCTTGTTGGCTTGTTGGTTTGTTGGTTTGTTGGCTTGTTGATTTGTTGGTTTGTTGGCTTGTTGGCTTGTTGGTTTGTTGGCTTGTTGGTTTGTTGGTTTGTTGGATTGTTGGGTTGTTGGTTTGTGGGTTTGTTTGCTTGTTGGTTACTTAGTTTGTTGGTTTGTTGGTTTGTTGGTTTTTTGGTTTGTTTGCTTGTTGGTTACTTAGTTTGTTGGTTTGTTGGTTTGTTGGCTTGTTGGCTTGTTGGTTTGTTGGCTTGTTGGTTTGTTGGTTTGTTGGCTTGTTGGGTTGTTGGTTTGTTGGTTTGTTTGCTTGTTGGTTACTTAGTTTGTTGGTTTGTTGGTTTGTTGGTTTTTTGGTTTGTTGGCTTGTTGGCTTGTTGGTTTGTTGGTTAGTTCGTTTGTTGGTTTGTTAGTTTGTTGGTTTGTTGGCTTGTTGGTTTTTTGGCTTTTTGGTTTGTTGGTTTTTTGGTTTGTTGATTTGTTGGTTATTTGGTTTGTTGGTTTGTTGGTCTATTTGTTTGTTGGTTTGTTGGCTTGTTGGTTTGTTGGTTTGTTGGTTTGTTAGCTTGTTGGTTTGTTGGTTTGTTGGTTTGTTGGTTTGTTGGTTTGTTGGTTTGTTGGTTTTTTGGTTTGTTGCTTTATTTGTTTGTTGGTTTGTTGGCTTGTTGGTTTGTTGGTTTGTTGGCTTGTTGGTTTGTTGGTTTGTTGGTTTGTTGGCTTGTTGGTTTGTTGGCTTGTTGGTTTGTTGGCTTGTTGGTTTGTTCGTTTGTTGGTTTGTTGGGTTGTTGGCTTGTTGGTTTGTTGGTTAGTTGGCTTGTTGGTTTGTTGGTTTGTTGGCTTGTTGGCGTGTTGGCTTGTTGCTTTGTTCGTTTGATGGTTTGTTGGTTTTTTGGTTTGTTGGTTTGTTGGCTTGTTGGCTTGTTGGTTTGTTGGCTTGTTGGTTTGTTAGTTTGTTGGTTTGTTGGCTTGTTTGCTTGTTGGTTTGTTGGTTTTTTGGTTTGTTGGTTTGTTGGTTTGTTGGTTTGTTGGTTTGTTGGTTTATTTGTTTGTTGGTTTGTTGGCTTGTTGGTTTGTCGGCTTGTTGGTTTGTTGGTTTGTTGGTTTGTTGGCTTGTTGGTTCGTTGGTTTGTTGGCTTGTTGGCTTGTTGGTTTGTTGGTTTGTTGGTTTGTAGGCTTGTTGGTTTGTTAGTTTGTTGGTTTGTTGGCTTGTTGGCTTGTTGGTTTGTTGGTTTTTTGGTTTGTTGGCTTGTTGGTTTGTTGGTTTGTTGGCTTGTTGGCTTGTTGGTTTGTTGGTTTGTTGGTTTGTTGGTTTGTTGGCTTGTTGGTTTGTTGGTTTGTTGGCTTGTTGGTTTGTTAGTTTGTTGGTTTGTTGGTTTGTTGGTTTGTTGGTTTATTTGTTTGTTGGTTTGTTGGTTTGCTGGTTTGTTGATTTGTTGGCTTGTTGGTTTGTTGGCTTGTTGGTTTGTTGGTTTGTTGGCTTGTTTGTTTGTTGATTTGTTGGCTTGTTGGTTTGTTGGCTTGTTGGTTTGTTGGTTTGTTGGATTGTTGGCTTGTTGGCTTATTGGTTTGTTGGTTAGTTGGCTTATTGGTTTGTTGGTTTGGTGGCTTGTTGGTTTGTTGGCTTGTTGGCTTGTTGCTTTGTTGGTTTGTTGGTTTGTTGGCTTGTTGGCTTGCTGGTTTGTTAGTTTGTTGGCTTTTTGGTTACTTGGTTTGTTGGTTTGTTGGTTTGTTGGCTTGTTGGTTTGTTGGCTTGTTGGTTTGTTGGTTTGTTGGTTTGTTGGCTTGTTGGCTTGTTGGTTTGTTGGTTTGTTGGTTTGTTGGTTTGTTGGTTTTTTAGTTTGTTGATTTGTTGGTTTGTTGGCTTGTTGGTTTGTTGGTTTGTTGGCTTGTTGGCTTGTTGGTTTGTTGGTTTGTTTGTTTGTTGGTTACTTAGTTTGTTGGTTTGTTGGTTTGTTGGTTTGTTGGTTTGTTGGTTTGTTGGTTTGTTGGCTTGTTGGCTTGTTGGTTTGTTGGTTAGTTCGTTTGTTGGTTTGTTAGTTTGTTGGTTTGTTGGCTTGTTGCTTTGTTCGTTTGATGGTTTGTTGGTTTTTTGGTTTGTTGGTTTGTTTTCGTTTGTTGGTTTTTTGATTTGTTGGTTTGTTGGTTTGTTGGTTTGTTGGTTTGTTGGTTTATTTGTTTGTTGGTTTGTTGGCTTGTTGGTTTGTTGGCTTGTTGGTTTGTTGGTTTGTTGGTTTGTTGGCTTGTTGGTTCGTTGGTTTGTTGGCTTGTTGGTTTGTTGGTTTGTTGGGTTTTTGGTTTGTAGGCTTGTTGGTTTGTTAGTTTGTTGGTTTGTTGGCTTGTTGGCTTGTTGGTTTGTTGGTTTTTTGGTTTGTTGGCTTGTTGGTTTGTTAGTATGTTGGCTTGTTGGCTTGTTGGTTTGTTGGTTTGTTGGTTTGTTGGTTTGTTGGCTTGTTGGTTTGTTGGTTTGTTGGCTTGTTGGTTTGTTAGTTTGTTGGTTTGTTGGTTTGTTGGTTTGTTGGTTTATTTGTTTGTTGGTTTGTTGGTTTGTTGGTTTGTTGATTTGTTGGCTTGTTGGTTTGTTGGCTTGTTGGTTTGTTGGTTTGTTGGTTTGTTGGCTTGTTGGCTTGTTGGTTTGTTGGTTTGTTGGCTTGTTGATTTGTTGGTTTGTTGGCTTGTTGGCTTGTTGGTTTGTTGGCTTGTTGGTTTGTTGGTTTGTTGGATTGTTGGGTTGTTGGTTTGTGGGTTTGTTTGCTTGTTGGTTACTTAGTTTGTTGGTTTGTTGGTTTGTTGGTTTTTTGGTTTGTTTGCTTGTTGGTTACTTAGTTTGTTGGTTTGTTGGTTTGTTGGCTTGTTGGCTTGTTGGTTTGTTGGCTTGTTGGTTTGTTGGTTTGTTGGCTTGTTGGGTTGTTGGTTTGTTGGTTTGTTTGCTTGTTGGTTACTTAGTTTGTTGGTTTGTTGGTTTGTTGGTTTTTTGGTTTGTTGGCTTGTTGGCTTGTTGGTTTGTTGGTTAGTTCGTTTGTTGGTTTGTTAGTTTGTTGGTTTGTTGGCTTGTTGGTTTTTTGGCTTTTTGGTTTGTTGGTTTTTTGGTTTGTTGATTTGTTGGTTATTTGGTTTGTTGGTTTGTTGGTTTATTTGTTTGTTGGTTTGTTGGCTTGTTGGTTTGTTGGTTTGTTGGTTTGTTAGCTTGTTGGTTTGTTGGTTTGTTGGTTTGTTGGTTTGTTGGTTTGTTGGTTTGTTGGTTTTTTGGTTTGTTGCTTTATTTGTTTGTTGGTTTGTTGGCTTGTTGGTTTGTTGGTTTGTTGGCTTGTTGGTTTGTTGGTTTGTTGGTTTGTTGGCTTGTTGGTTTGTTGGCTTGTTGGTTTGTTGGCTTGTTGGTTTGTTCGTTTGTTGGTTTGTTGGCTTGTTGGCTTGTTGGTTTGTTGGTTAGTTGGCTTGTTGGTTTGTTGGTTTGTTGGCTTGTTGGCTTGTTGGCTTGTTGCTTTGTTCGTTTGATGGTTTGTTGGTTTTTTGGTTTGTTGGTTTGTTGGCTTGTTGGCTTGTTGGTTTGTTGGCTTGTTGGTTTGTTAGTTTGTTGGTTTGTTGGCTTGTTTGCTTGTTGGTTTGTTGGTTTTTTGGTTTGTTGGTTTGTTGGTTTGTTGGTTTGTTGGTTTGTTGGTTTATTTGTTTGTTGGTTTGTTGGCTTGTTGGTTTGTTGGCTTGTTGGTTTGTTGGTTTGTTGGTTTGTTGGCTTGTTGGTTCGTTGGTTTGTTGGCTTGTTGGCTTGTTGGTTTGTTGGTTTGTTGGTTTGTAGGCTTGTTGGTTTGTTAGTTTGTTGGTTTGTTGGCTTGTTGGCTTGTTGGTTTGTTGGTTTTTTGGTTTGTTGGCTTGTTGGTTTGTTGGTTTGTTGGCTTGTTGGCTTGTTGGTTTGTTGGTTTGTTGGTTTGTTGGTTTGTTGGCTTGTTGGTTTGTTGGTTTGTTGGCTTGTTGGTTTGTTAGTTTGTTGGTTTGTTGGTTTGTTGGTTTGTTGGTTTATTTGTTTGTTGGTTTGTTGGTTTGCTGGTTTGTTGATTTGTTGGCTTGTTGGTTTGTTGGCTTGTTGGTTTGTTGGTTTGTTGGCTTGTTTGTTTGTTGATTTGTTGGCTTGTTGGTTTGTTGGCTTGTTGGTTTGTTGGTTTGTTGGATTGTTGGCTTGTTGGCTTATTGGTTTGTTGGTTAGTTGGCTTATTGGTTTGTTGGTTTGGTGGCTTGTTGGTTTGTTGGCTTGTTGGCTTGTTGCTTTGTTGGTTTGTTGGTTTGTTGGCTTGTTGGCTTGCTGGTTTGTTAGTTTGTTGGCTTTTTGGTTACTTGGTTTGTTGGTTTGTTGGTTTGTTGGCTTGTTGGTTTGTTGGCTTGTTGGTTTGTTGGTTTGTTGGTTTGTTGGCTTGTTGGCTTGTTGGTTTGTTGGTTTGTTGGTTTGTTGGTTTGTTGGTTTTTTAGTTTGTTGATTTGTTGGTTTGTTGGCTTGTTGGTTTGTTGGTTTGTTGGCTTGTTGGCTTGTTGGTTTGTTGGTTTGTTTGTTTGTTGGTTACTTAGTTTGTTGGTTTGTTGGTTTGTTGGTTTGTTGGTTTGTTGGTTTGTTGGTTTGTTGGCTTGTTGGCTTGTTGGTTTGTTGGTTAGTTCGTTTGTTGGTTTGTTAGTTTGTTGGTTTGTTGGCTTGTTGCTTTGTTCGTTTGATGGTTTGTTGGTTTTTTGGTTTGTTGGTTTGTTTTCGTTTGTTGGTTTTTTGATTTGTTGGTTTGTTGGTTTGTTGGTTTGTTGGTTTATTTGTTTGTTGGTTTGTTGGCTTGTTGGTTTGTTGGCTTGTTGGTTTGTTGGTTTGTTGGTTTGTTGGCTTGTTGGTTCGTTGGTTTGTTGGCTTGTTGGTTTGTTGGTTTGTTGGGTTTTTGGTTTGTAGGCTTGTTGGTTTGTTAGTTTGTTGGTTTGTTGGCTTGTTGGCTTGTTGGTTTGTTGGTTTTTTGGTTTGTTGGCTTGTTGGTTTGTTAGTATGTTGGCTTGTTGGCTTGTTGGTTTGTTGGTTTGTTGGTTTGTTGGTTTGTTGGCTTGTTGGTTTGTTGGTTTGTTGGCTTGTTGGTTTGTTAGTTTGTTGGTTTGTTGGTTTGTTGGTTTGTTGGTTTATTTGTTTGTTGGTTTGTTGGTTTGTTGGTTTGTTGATTTGTTGGCTTGTTGGTTTGTTGGCTTGTTGGTTTGTTGGTTTGTTGGTTTGTTGGCTTGTTGGCTTGTTGGTTTGTTGGTTAGTTGGCTTATTGGTTTGTTGGTTTGGTGGCTTGTTGGTTTCTTGGCTTGTTGGCTTGTTGCTTTGTTGGTTTGTTGGTTTGTTGGCTTGTTGGCTTGTTGGTTTGTAAGTTTGTTAGCTTTTTGGTTACTTGGTTTGTTGGTTTGTTGGTTTGTTGGCTTGTTGGTTTGTTGGCTTGTTGGTTTGTTGGTTTGTTTGTTTGTTGGCTTGTTGGCTTGTTGGTTTGTTGGTTTGTTGGTTTTGTTGGTTTGTTGGTTTTTTGGTTTGTTGATTTGTTGGTTTGTTGGCTTGTTGGTTTGTTGGTTTGTTGGCTTGTTGGCTTGTTGGTTTGTTGGTTTGTTTGCTTGTTGTTTACTTAGTTTGTTGGTTTGTTGGTTTGTTGGTTTGTTGGTTTGTTGGTTTGTTGGCTTGTTGGCTTGTTGGTTTGTTGGTTAGTTCGTTTGTTGGTTTGTTAGTTTGTTGGTTTGTTGGTTTGTTGGCTTGTTGGCTTGTTGGCTTGTTGGTTTGTTGGTTTTTTGGTTTGTTGGTTTGTTGGTTAGTTGGTTTGTTGGTTTGTTGGTTTATTTGTTTGTTGGTTTGTTGGCTTGTTGGTTTGTTGGTTTGTTGGTTTGTTGGCTTGTTGGTTTGTTGGTTTGTTGCTTTGTTGGTTTGTTGGTTTGTTGGTTTTTTGGTTTGTTGGTTTATTTGTTTGTTGGCTTGTTGGCTTGTTGGTTTGTTGGTTTGTTGGCTTGTTGGTTTGTTGGTTTGTTGGTTTGTTGGCTTGTTGGTTTGTTGGCTTGTTGGTTTGTTGGTTTGTTGGTTTGTTGGCTTGTTGGTTTGTTGGTTTGTTGGCTTGTTGGCTTGTTGGCTTGTTGGCTTGTTGCTTTGTTCGTTTGAAGGTTTGTTGGTTTGTTGGCTTTTTGGTTTGTTGGTTTGTTGGTTTGTTGGCTTGTTGGCTTGTTGGTTTGTTGGTTTGTTGGCTTGTTGATTTGTTAGTTTGTTGGTTTGTTGGCTTGTTGGCTTGTTGGTTTGTTGGTTTTTTGGTTTGTTGGTTTGTTGGTTTGTTGGTTTGTTGGTTTATTTGTTTGTTGGTTTGTTGGCTTGTTGGTTTGTTGGTTTGTTGGTTTGTTGGTTTGTTGGTTACTTGGTTTGTTGGTTTGTTGGTTTGTTGGTTTGTTGGCTTGTTGGTTTGTTGGTTTATTGGTTTGTTGGTTTGTTGGTTTGTTGGTTTTTTGGTTTGTTGGTTTGTTGGTTTGTTGGCTTGTTGGTTTGTTGGTTTGTTGGTTTGTTGGTTTATTTGTTTGTTGGTTTGTTGGCTTGTTGGTTTGTTGGTTTTTTGGTTTGTTGGCTTGTTGGTTTGTTGGTTTGTTGGCTTGTTGGCTTATTGGTTTGTTGGTTTGTTAGCTTGTTGGCTTGTTGGTTTGTTGGTTTGTTGGTTTGTTGGTTTGTTGGCTTGTTGGTTTGTTGGTTTGTTGGCTTGTTGGTTTGTTGGTTTGTTGGTTTGTTGGCTTGTTGGCTTGTTGGTTTGTTGGTTTGTTGGCTTGTTGATTTGTTGGTTTGTTGGCTTGTTGGCTTGTTGCTTTTTTGGTTTGTTTGTTTGTTGGCTTGTTGGCTTGTTGGTTTGTTAGTTTGTTGGCTTTTTGGTTACTTGGTTTGTTGGTTTGTTGGCTTGTTGGTTTGTTGGCTTGTTGGTTTGTTGGTTTGTTGGTTTGTTGGCTTGTTGGCATGTTGGTTTGTTGGTTTGTTGGTTTGTTGGTTTTTTGGTTTGTTGGTTTATTTGTTTGTTGGTTTGTTGGTTTGTTGGTTAGTTGGTTTGGTGGCTTGTTGGTTTGTTGGTTTGTTGGCTTGTTGCTTTGTTGGTTTGTTGGTTTGTTGGCTTGTTGGCTTGTTGGTTTGTTAGTTTGTTGGCTTTTTGGTTACTTGGTTTGTTGGTTTGTTGGTTTGTTGGCTTGTTGGTTTGTTGGCTTGTTGGATTGTTGGTTTGTTGGTTTGTTGGCTTGTTGGCTTGTTGGTTTGTTGGTTTGTTGGTTTGTTGGTTTGTTGGTTTTTTGGTTTGTTGATTTGTTGGTTTGTTGGCTTGTTGGTTTGTTGGTTTGTTGGCTTTTTGGCTTGTTGGTTTGTTGGTTTGTTTGCTTGTTGGTTACTTAGTTTGTTGGTTTGTTGGTTTGTTGGTTTGTTGGTTTGTTGGTTTGTTGGTTTGTTGGTTTGTTGGCTTGTTGGCTTGTTGGTTTGTTGGTTAGTTCGTTTGTTGGTTTGTTAGTTTGTTGGTTGGTTGGCTTGTTGGCTTGTTGGCTTGTTGGTTTCTTGGTTTTTTGGTTTGTTGGTTTGTTGGTTAGTTGGTTTGTTGGTTTGTTGGTTTGTTGGTTTATTTGTTTGTTGGTTTGTTGGCTTGTTGGTTTGTTGGTTTGTTGGTTTGTTGGCTTGTTGGTTTGTTGGTTTGTTGGCTTGTTGGTTTGTTAGTTTGTTGGTTTGTTGGTTTGTTGGTTTGTTGGTTTATTTGTTTGTTGGTTTGTTGGTTTGTTGGTTTGTTGATTTGTTGGCTTGTTGGTTTGTTGGCTTGTTGGTTTGTTGGTTTGTTGGCTTGTTTGTTTGTTGATTTGTTGGCTTGTTGGTTTGTTGGCTTGTTGGTTTGTTGGTTTGTTGGATTGTTGGCTTGTTGGCTTATTGGTTTGTTGGTTAGTTGGCTTATTGGTTTGTTGGTTTGGTGGCTTGTTGGTTTGTTGGCTTGTTGGCTTGTTGCTTTGTTGGTTTGTTGGTTTGTTGGCTTGTTGGCTTGTTGGTTTGTTAGTTTGTTGGCTTTTTGGTTACTTGGTTTGTTGGTTTGTTGGTTTGTTGGCTTGTTGGTTTGTTGGCTTGTTGGTTTGTTGGTTTGTTGGTTTGTTGGCTTGTTGGCTTGTTGGTTTGTTGGTTTGTTGGTTTGTTGGTTTGTTGGTTTTTTGGTTTGTTGATTTGTTGGTTTGTTGGCTTGTTGGTTTGTTGGTTTGTTGGCTTGTTGGCTTGTTGGTTTGTTGGTTTGTTTGTTTGTTGGTTACTTAGTTTGTTGGTTTGTTGGTTTGTTGGTTTGTTGGTTTGTTGGTTTGTTGGCTTGTTGGCTTGTTGGTTTGTTGGTTAGTTCGTTTGTTGGTTTGTTAGTTTGTTGGTTTGTTGGCTTGTTGCTTTGTTCGTTTGATGGTTTGTTGGTTTGTTGGTTTTTTGGTTTGTTGGTTTGTTTTCGTTTGTTGGTTTTTTGATTTGTTGGTTTGTTGGTTTGTTGGTTTGTTGGTTTGTTGGTTTATTTGTTTGTTGGTTTGTTGGCTTGTTGGTTTGTTGGCTTGTTGGTTTGTTGGTTTGTTGGTTTGTTGGCTTGTTGGTTCGTTGGTTTGTTGGCTTGTTGGTTTGTTGGTTTGTTGGGTTTTTGGTTTGTAGGCTTGTTGGTTTGTTAGTTTGTTGGTTTGTTGGCTTGTTGGCTTGTTGGTTTGTTGGTTTTTTGGTTTGTTGGCTTGTTGGTTTGTTAGTATGTTGGCTTGTTGGCTTGTTGGTTTGTTGGTTTGTTGGTTTGTTGGTTTGTTGGCTTGTTGGTTTGTTGGTTTGTTGGCTTGTTGGTTTGTTAGTTTGTTGGTTTGTTGGTTTGTTGGTTTGTTGGTTTATTTGTTTGTTGGTTTGTTGGTTTGTTGGTTTGTTGATTTGTTGGCTTGTTGGTTTGTTGGCTTGTTGGTTTGTTGGTTTGTTGGTTTGTTGGCTTGTTGGCTTGTTGGTTTGTTGGTTAGTTGGCTTATTGGTTTGTTGGTTTGGTGGCTTGTTGGTTTCTTGGCTTGTTGGCTTGTTGCTTTGTTGGTTTGTTGGTTTGTTGGCTTGTTGGCTTGTTGGTTTGTTAGTTTGTTAGCTTTTTGGTTACTTGGTTTGTTGGTTTGTTGGTTTGTTGGCTTGTTGGTTTGTTGGCTTGTTGGTTTGTTGGTTTGTTTGTTTGTTGGCTTGTTGGCTTGTTGGTTTGTTGGTTTGTTGGTTTTGTTGGTTTGTTGGTTTTTTGGTTTGTTGATTTGTTGGTTTGTTGGCTTGTTGGTTTGTTGGTTTGTTGGCTTGTTGGCTTGTTGGTTTGTTGGTTTGTTTGCTTGTTGGTTACTTAGTTTGTTGGTTTGTTGGTTTGTTGGTTTGTTGGTTTGTTGGTTTGTTGGTTTGTTGGCTTGTTGGCTTGTTGGTTTGTTGGTTAGTTCGTTTGTTGGTTTGTTAGTTTGTTGGTTTGTTGGTTTGTTGGCTTGTTGGCTTGTTGGCTTGTTGGTTTGTTGGTTTTTTGGTTTGTTGGTTTGTTGGTTAGTTGGTTTGTTGGTTTATTTGTTTGTTGGTTTGTTTGCTTGTTGGTTTGTTGGTTTGTTGGTTTGTTGGCTTGTTGGTTTGTTGGTTTGTTGCTTTGTTGGTTTGTTGGTTTGTTGGTTTTTTGGTTTGTTGGTTTATTTGTTTGTTGGTTTGTTGGCTTGTTGGTTTGTTGGTTTGTTGGCTTGTTGGTTTGTTGGTTTGTTGGTTTGTTGGCTTGTTGGTTTGTTGGCTTGTTGGTTTGTTGGTTTGTTGGTTTGTTGGCTTGTTGGTTTGTTGGTTTGTTGGCTTGTTGGCTTGTTGGCTTGTTGCTTTGTTCGTTTGAAGGTTTGTTGGTTTGTTGGCTTTTTGGTTTGTTGGTTTGTTGGTTTGTTGGCTTGTTGGCTTGTTGGTTTGTTGGTTTGTTGGCTTGTTGGTTTGTTGGTTAGTTCGTTTGTTGGTTTGTTAGTTTGTTGGTTTGTTGGCTTGTTGCTTTGTTCGTTTGATGGTTTGTTGGTTTGTTGGTTTTTTGGTTTGTTGGTTTGTTTTCGTTTGTTGGTTTTTTGATTTGTTGGTTTGTTGGTTTGTTGGTTTGTTGGTTTGTTGGTTTATTTGTTTGTTGGTTTGTTGGCTTGTTGGTTTGTTGGCTTGTTGGTTTGTTGGTTTGTTGGTTTGTTGGCTTGTTGGTTCGTTGGTTTGTTGGCTTGTTGGTTTGTTGGTTTGTTGGGTTTTTGGTTTGTAGGCTTGTTGGTTTGTTAGTTTGTTGGTTTGTTGGCTTGTTGGCTTGTTGGTTTGTTGGTTTTTTGGTTTGTTGGCTTGTTGGTTTGTTAGTATGTTGGCTTGTTGGCTTGTTGGTTTGTTGGTTTGTTGGTTTGTTGGTTTGTTGGCTTGTTGGTTTGTTGGTTTGTTGGCTTGTTGGTTTGTTAGTTTGTTGGTTTGTTGGTTTGTTGGTTTGTTGGTTTATTTGTTTGTTGGTTTGTTGGTTTGTTGGTTTGTTGATTTGTTGGCTTGTTGGTTTGTTGGCTTGTTGGTTTGTTGGTTTGTTGGTTTGTTGGCTTGTTGGCTTGTTGGTTTGTTGGTTAGTTGGCTTATTGGTTTGTTGGTTTGGTGGCTTGTTGGTTTCTTGGCTTGTTGGCTTGTTGCTTTGTTGGTTTGTTGGTTTGTTGGCTTGTTGGCTTGTTGGTTTGTTAGTTTGTTAGCTTTTTGGTTACTTGGTTTGTTGGTTTGTTGGTTTGTTGGCTTGTTGGTTTGTTGGCTTGTTGGTTTGTTGGTTTGTTTGTTTGTTGGCTTGTTGGCTTGTTGGTTTGTTGGTTTGTTGGTTTTGTTGGTTTGTTGGTTTTTTGGTTTGTTGATTTGTTGGTTTGTTGGCTTGTTGGTTTGTTGGTTTGTTGGCTTGTTGGCTTGTTGGTTTGTTGGTTTGTTTGCTTGTTGGTTACTTAGTTTGTTGGTTTGTTGGTTTGTTGGTTTGTTGGTTTGTTGGTTTGTTGGTTTGTTGGCTTGTTGGCTTGTTGGTTTGTTGGTTAGTTCGTTTGTTGGTTTGTTAGTTTGTTGGTTTGTTGGTTTGTTGGCTTGTTGGCTTGTTGGCTTGTTGGTTTGTTGGTTTTTTGGTTTGTTGGTTTGTTGGTTAGTTGGTTTGTTGGTTTATTTGTTTGTTGGTTTGTTTGCTTGTTGGTTTGTTGGTTTGTTGGTTTGTTGGCTTGTTGGTTTGTTGGTTTGTTGCTTTGTTGGTTTGTTGGTTTGTTGGTTTTTTGGTTTGTTGGTTTATTTGTTTGTTGGTTTGTTGGCTTGTTGGTTTGTTGGTTTGTTGGCTTGTTGGTTTGTTGGTTTGTTGGTTTGTTGGCTTGTTGGTTTGTTGGCTTGTTGGTTTGTTGGTTTGTTGGTTTGTTGGCTTGTTGGTTTGTTGGTTTGTTGGCTTGTTGGCTTGTTGGCTTGTTGCTTTGTTCGTTTGAAGGTTTGTTGGTTTGTTGGCTTTTTGGTTTGTTGGTTTGTTGGTTTGTTGGCTTGTTGGCTTGTTGGTTTGTTGGTTTGTTGGCTTGTTGGTTTGTTAGTTTGTTGGTTTGTTGGCTTGTTGGCTTGTTGGTTTGTTGGTTTTTTGGTTTGTTGGTTTGTTGGTTTGTTGGTTTGTTGGTTTATTTGTTTGTTGGTTTGTTGGCTTGTTGGTTTGTTGGTTTGTTGGTTTGTTGGTTTGTTGGTTACTTGGTTTGTTGGTTTGTTGGTTTGTTGGTTTGTTGGCTTGTTGGTTTGTTGGTTTATTGGTTTGTTGGTTTGTTGGTTTGTTGGTTTTTTGGTTTGTTGGTTTGTTGGTTTGTTGGCTTGTTGGTTTGTTGGTTTGTTGGTTTATTGGTTTATTTGTTTGTTGGTTTGTTGGCTTGTTGGTTTGTTGGTTTGTTGGTTTGTTGGCTTGTTGGTTTGTTGGTTTGTTGGCTTGTTGGCTTATTGGTTTGTTGGTTTGTTGGCTTGTTGGCTTGTTGGTTTGTTGGTTTGTTGGTTTGTTGGTTTGTTGGTTTGTTGGCTTGTTGGTTTGTTGGTTTGTTGGCTTGTTGGTTTGTTGGTTTGTTGGTTTGTTGGCTTGTTGGCTTGTTGGTTTGTTGGTTTGTTGGCTTGTTGATTTGTTGGTTTGTTGGTTTGTTGGCTTGTTGCTTTTTTGGTTTGTTTGTTTGTTGGCTTGTTGGCTTGTTGGTTTGTTAGTTTGTTGGCTTTTTGGTTACTTGGTTTGTTGGTTTGTTGGCTTGTTGGTTTGTTGGCTTGTTGGTTTGTTGGTTTGTTGGTTTGTTGGCTTGTTGGCATGTTGGTTTGTTGGTTTGTTGGTTTGTTGGTTTGTTGGTTTTTTGGTTTGTTGGTTTATTTGTTTGTTGGTTTGTTGGTTTGTTGGTTAGTTGGTTTGGTGGCTTGTTGGTTTGTTGGTTTGTTGGCTTGTTGCTTTGTTGGTTTGTTGGTTTGTTGGCTTGTTGGCTTGTTGGTTTGTTAGTTTGTTGGCTTTTTGGTTACTTGGTTTGTTGGTTTGTTGGTTTGTTGGCTTGTTGGTTTGTTGGCTTGTTGGATTGTTGGTTTCTTGGTTTGTTGGCTTGTTGGCTTGTTGGTTTGTTGGTTTGTTGGTTTGTTGGTTTGTTGGTTTTTTGGTTTGTTGATTTGTTGGTTTGTTGGCTTGTTGGTTTGTTGGTTTGTTGGCTTTTTGGCTTGTTGGTTTGTTGGTTTGTTTGCTTGTTGGTTACTTAGTTTGTTGGTTTGTTGGTTTGTTGGTTTGTTGGTTTGTTGGTTTGTTGGTTTGTTGGCTTGTTGGCTTGTTGGTTTGTTGGTTAGTTCGTTTGTTGGTTTGTTAGTTTGTTGGTTGGTTGGCTTGTTGGCTTGATGGCTTGTTGGCTTGTTGGTTTGTTGGTTTTTTGGTTTGTTGGTTTGTTGGTTAGTTGGTTTGTTGGTTTGTTGGTTTATTTGTTTGTTGGTTTGTTGGCTTGTTGGTTTGTTGGTTTGTTGGTTTGTTGGCTTGTTGGTTTGTTGGTTTGTTGCTTTGTTGGTTTGTTGGTTTGTTGGTTTTTTGGTTTGTTGGTTTATTTGTTTGTTGGTTTGTTGGCTTGTTGGTTTGTTGGTTTGTTGGCTTGTTGGTTTGTTGGTTTG
This sequence comes from Atherix ibis, assembly GCA_958298945.1. Classification (NCBI taxonomy): domain Eukaryota; kingdom Metazoa; phylum Arthropoda; class Insecta; order Diptera; family Athericidae; genus Atherix; species Atherix ibis. The sequence continues at coordinate 62,605,203 of OY282608.1, read as the reverse complement.
TTGGTTTGTTGGCTTGTTGGTTTGTTGGCTTGTTGGTTTGTTGGTTTGTTGGTTTGTTGGCTTGTTGGTTTGTTGGTTTGTTGGCTTGTTGGCTTGTTGGCTTGTTGCTTTGTTCGTTTGATGGTTTGTTGGTTTGTTGGTTTTTTGGTTTGTTGGTTTGTTGGTTTGTTGGCTTGTTGGTTTGTTGGTTTGTTGGCTTGTTGGTTTGTTAGTTTGTTGGTTTGTTGGCTTGTTGGCTTGTTGGTTTGTAGGTTTTTTGGTTTGTTGGTTTGTTGGTTTGTTGGTTTGTTGGTTTGTTGGTTTATTTGTTTGTTGGTTTGTTGGCTTGTTGGTTTGTTGGTTTGTTGGTTTGTTGGTTTGTTGGTTTGTTGGTTACTTGGTTTGTTGGTTTGTTGGTTTGTTGGCTTGTTGGTTTGTTGGTTTGTTGGCTTGTTGGTTTCTTGGTTTGTTGGTTTGTTGGCTTGTTGGCTTGTTGGTTTGTTGGCTTGTTGGCTTGTTGGATTGTTAGTTTGTTGGCTTTTTGGTTACTTGGTTTGTTGGTTTGTTGGTTTGTTGGCTTGTTGGTTTGTTGGCTTGTTGGTTTGTTGGTTTGTTGGTTTGTTGGCTTGTTGGCTTGTTGGTTTGTTGGTTTGTTGGTTTGTTGGTTTGTTGGTTTTTTGGTTTGTTGATTTGTTGGTTTGTTGGCTTGTTGGTTTGTTGGTTTGTTGGCTTTTTGGCTTGTTGGTTTGTTGGTTTGTTTGCTTGTTGGTTACTTAGTTTGTTGGTTTGTTGGTTTGTTGGTTTGTTGGTTTGTTGGCTTGTTGGCTTGTTGGTTTGTTGGTTAGTTCGTTTGTTGGTTTGTTAGTTTGTTGGTTGGTTGGCTTGTTGGCTTGTTGGCTTGTTGGTTTGTTGGTTTTTTGGTTTGTTGGTTTGTTGGTTAGTTGGTTTGTTGGTTTGTTGGTTTATTTGTTTGTTGGTTTGTTGGCTTGTTGGTTTGTTGGTTTGTTGGTTTGTTGGCTTGTTGGTTTGTTGGTTTGTTGCTTTGTTGGTTTGTTGGTTTGTTGGTTTTTTGGTTTGTTGGTTTATTTGTTTGTTGGTTTGTTGGCTTGTTGGTTTGTTGGTTTGTTGGCTTGTTGGTTTGTTGGTTTGTTGGTTTGTTGGCTTGTTGGTTTGTTGGCTTGTTGGTTTGTTGGTTTGTTGGTTTGTTGGCTTGTTGGTTTGTTGGTTTGTTGGCTTGTTGGCTTGTTGCTTTGTTCGTTTGATGGTTTGTTGGTTTGTTGGTTTGTTGGTTTTTTGGTTTGTTGGTTTGTTGGTTTGTTGGCTTGTTGGTTTGTTGGTTTGTTGGCTTGTTGGTTTGTTAGTTTGTTGGTTTGTTGGCTTGTTGGCTTGTTGGTTTGTTGGTTTTTTGGTTTGTTGGTTTGTTGGTTTGTTGGTTTGTTGGTTTATTTGTTTGTTGGTTTGTTGGCTTGTTGGTTTGTTGGTTTGTTGGTTTGTTGGTTTGTTGGTTTGTTGGTTACTTGGTTTGTTGGTTTGTTGGTTTGTTGGTTTGTTGGTTTGTTGGCTTGTTGGTTTGTTGGTTTATTGGTTTGTTGGTTCGTTGGTTTGTTGGTTTTTTGGTTTGTTGGTTTGTTGGTTTGTTGGCTTGTTGGTTTGTTGGTTTGTTGGTTTGTTGGTTTATTTGTTTGTTGGTTTGTTGGCTTGTTGGTTTGTTGGTTTGTTGGTTTCTTGGCTTGTTGGATTGTTGGTTTGTTGGCTTGTTGGCTTATTGGTTTATTGGTTTGTTGGTTTGTTGGCTGGTTGGCTTGTTGGTTTTTTGGTTTGTTGGTTTGTTGGTTTGTTGGCTTGTTGGTTTGTTGGTTTGTTGGCTTGTTGGTTTGTTGGTTTGTTAGTTTGTTGGCTTGTTGGCTTGTTGGTTTGTTGGTTTGTTGGCTTGATGATTTGTTGGTTTGTTGGCTTGTTGGCTTGTTGCTTTTTTGGTTTGTTGGTTTGTTGGCATGTTGGCTTGTTGGTTTGTTAGTTTGTTGGCTTTTTGGTTACTTGGTTTGTTGGTTTGTTGGCTTGTTGGTTTGTTGGCTCGTTGGTTTGTTGGTTTGTTGGTTTGTTGGCTTGTTGGCATGTTGGTTTGTTGGTTTGTTGGTTTGTTGGTTTGTTGGTTTGTTGGTTTTTTGGTTTGTTGGTTTATTTGTTTGTTGGTTTATTGGCTTGTTGGTTTGTTGGTTTGTTGGTTTGTTGGCTTGTTGGTTTGTTGGCTTGTTGGCTTGTTGGCTAGTGGGTTTGTTGGTTTGTTGGTTTGTTGGTTTGTTGGCTTGTTGGTTTGTTGGTTTGTTGGTTTGTTGGCTTGTTGGCTTGTTGGTTTGTTGGTTTGTTGGTTTTTTGGTTTGTTGGTTTGTTGGTTTGTTGGTTTGTTGGTTTGTTGGTTAATTTGTTTGTTGGTTTGTTGGTTTGTTGGTTTATTTGTTTGTTGGTTTGTTGGCTTGTTGGTTTGTTGGTTTGTTGGTTTGTTGGCTTGTTGGTTTGTTGGCTTGTTGGCTTGTTGCTTTGTTGGTTTGTTGGTTTGTTGGCTTGTTGGCTTGTTGGTTTGTTAGTTTGTTGGCTTTTTGGTTACTTGGTTTGTTAGTTTGTTGGTTTGTTGGCTTGTTGGTTTTTTGGCTTGTTGGTTTGTTGGTTTGTTGGTTTGTTGGCTTGTTGGCTTGTTGGTTTGTTGGCTTGTTGGTTTGTTGGTTTGTTGGCTTGTTGGCTTGTTGGTTTGTTGGTTTGTTTGCTTGTTGGTTACTTAGTTTGTTGGTTTGTTGGTTTGTTGGTTTGTTGGTTTGTTGGCTTGTTGGCTTGTTGGTTTGTTGGTTAGTTCGTTTGTTGGTTTGTTGGTTTGTTGGCTTGTTGGCTTTTTGGCTTTTTGGTTTGTTGTTTTTTTGGTTTGTTGGTTTGTTGGTTTATTTTTTTTTTGTTGGTTTGTTGGCTTGTTGGTTTGTTGGTTTGTTGGTTTGTTGGCTTGTTGCTTTGTTCGTTTGATGGTTTGTTGGTTTGTTGGTTTTTTGGTTTGTTGGTTTGTTGGTTTGTTGGCTTGTTGGTTTGTTGGTTTGTTGGCTTGTTGGTTTGTTAGTTTGTTGGTTTGTTGGCTTGTTGGCTTGTTGGTTTGTTGATTTTTTGGTTTGTTGGTTTGTTGGTTTGTTGGTTTGTTGGTTTGTTGGTTTATTTGTTTGTTGGTTTGTTGGCTTGTTGGTTTGTTGGTTTGTTGGTTTGTTGGTTTGTTGGTTTGTTGGTTACTTGGTTTGTTGGTTTGTTGGTTTGTTGGTTTGTTGGCTTGTTGGCTTGTTGGTTTATTGGTTTGTTGGTTTGTTGGTTTTTTGGTTTTTTGGTTTGTTGGTTTGTTGGTTTGTTGGCTTGTTGGTTTGTTGGTTTGTTGGTTTGTTGGTTTATTTGTTTGTTGGTTTGTTGGCTTGTTGGTTTGTTGGTTTGTTGGTTTGTTGGCTTGTTGGATTGTTGGTTTGTTGGCTTGTTGGCTTATTGGTTTGTTGGTTTGTTGGCTGGTTGGCTTGTTGGTTTGTTGGTTTGTTGGTTTGTTGGTTTGTTGGCTTGTTGGTTTGTTGGTTTGTTGGCTTGTTGGTTTGTTGGTTTGTTGGTTTGTTGGCTTGTTGGCTTGTTGGTTTGTTGGTTTGTTGGTTTATTTGTTTGTTGGTTTGTTGGCTTGTTGGTTTGTTGGTTTGTTGGTTTGTTGGCTTGTTGGTTTGTTGGCTTGTTGGCTTGTTGCTTTGTTGGTTTGTTGATTTGTTGATTTGTTGGCTTGTTGGCTTGTTGGTTTGTAAGTTTGTTGGCTTTTTGGTTACTTGGTTTGTTAGTTTGTTGGTTTGTTGGCTTGTTGGTTTGTTGGCTTGTTGGTTTGTTGGTTTGTTGGTTTGTTGGCTTGTTGGCTTGTTGGTTTGTTGGCTTGTTGGTTTGTTGGTTTGTTGGCTTGTTGGCTTGTTGGTTTGTTGGTTTGTTTGCTTGTTGGTTACTTAGTTTGTTGGTTTGTTGGTTTGTTGGTTTGTTGGTTTGTTGGCTTGTTGGCTTGTTGGTTTGTTGGTTAGTTCGTTTGTTGGTTTGTTAGTTTGTTGGTTTGTTGGCTTGTTGGCTTTTTGGCTTTTTGGTTTGTTGGTTTGTTGGTTTGTTGGTTTGTTGGTTTATTTTTTTTTTGTTGGTTTGTTGGCTTGTTGGTTTGTTGGTTTGTTGGTTTGTTGGCTTGTTGGTTTGTCGGTTTGTTGGTTTGTTGGTTTGTTGGTTTCTTTGTTTTTTGGTTTGTTGCTTTATTTGTTTGTTGTTTTGTTGGCTTGTCGGTTTGTTGGTTAGTTGGCTTGTTGGTTTGTTCGTTTGTTGGTTTGTTGGCTTGTTGGCTTGTTGGTTTGTTGGTTAGTTGGCTTGTTGGTTTGTTGGTTTGTTGGCTTGTTGGCTTGTTGGCTTGTTGCTTTGTTCGTTTGATGGTTTGTTGGTTTGTTGGTTTTTTGGTTTGTTGGTTTGTTGGTTTGTTGGCTTGTTTGCTTGTTGGTTTGTTGGCTTGTTGGTTTGTTAGTTTGTTGGTTTGTTGGCTTGTTGGCTTGTTGGTTTGTTGGTTTTTTGGTTTGTTGGTTTGTTGGTTTGTTGGTTTGTTGGTTTGTTGGTTTATTTGTTTGTTGGTTTGTTGGCTTGTTGGTTTGTTGGCTTGTTGGTTTGTTGGTTTGTGTGTTTGTTGGCTTGTTGGTTCGTTGGTTTGTTGGCTTGTTGGCTTGTTGGTTTGTTGGTTTGTTGGTTTGTAGGCTTGTTGGTTTGTTAGTTTGTTGGTTTGTTAGTTTGTTGGTTTGTTGGCTTGTTGGCTTGTTGGTTTGTTGGTTTTTTGGTTTGTTGGCTTGTTGGTTTGTTGGTTTGTTGGCTTGTTGGCTTGTTGGTTTGTTGGTTTGTTGGTTTGTTGGTTTGTTGGCTTGTTGGTTTGTTGGTTTGTTGGCTTGTTGGTTTGTTGGTTTGTTAGTTTGTTGGTTTGTTGGTTTGTTGGTTTGTTGGTTTATTTGTTTGTTGGTTTGTTGGTTTGTTGGTTTGTTGATTTGTTGGCTTGTTGGTTTGTTGGCTTATTGGTTTGTTGGTTTGTTGGTTTGTTGGCTTGTTGGCTTGTTGGTTTGTTGGTTAGTTGGCTTATTGGTTTGTTGGTTTGTTGGCTTGTTGGCTTGTTGCTTTGTTCGTTTGATGGTTTGTTGGTTTGTTGGTTTTTTGGTTTGTTGCTTTGTTGGTTTGTTGGCTTGTTGGCTTGTTGGTTTGTTGGTTTGTTGGCATGTTGGTTTGTTAGTTTGTTGGTTTGTTGGCTTGTTGGCTTGTTGGTTTGTTGGTTTGTTGGTTTTTTGGTTTGTTGGTTTGTTGGTTTGTTGGTTTGTTGGTTTATTTGTTTGTTGGTTTGTTGGCTTGTTGGTTTGTTGGTTTGTTGGTTTTTTGGCTTGTTGGCTTGTTGGTTTGTTAGTTTGTTGGCTTTTTGGTTACTTGGTTTGTTGGTTTGTTGGTTTGTTGGCTTGTTGGCTTGTTGGTTTGTTGGTTTGTTGGCTTGTTGGTTTGTTGGTTTGTTGGCTTGTTGGCTTGTTGCTTTGTTGGTTTGTTAGTTTGTTGGCTTGTTGGTTTGTTGGCTTGTTGGCTTGTTTGTTTGTTAGTTTGTTGGCTTTTTGATTACTTGGTTTGTTGGTTTGTTAGTTTGTTGGTTTGCTGGCTTGTTGGTTTGTTGGTTTATTGGTTTGTTGGGTTGTTGGTTTGTTGGTTTTTTGGTTTGTTGGTTTGTTGGTTTGTTGGTTTGTTGGTTTGTTGGCTTGTTGGTTTGTTGGTTTGTTGGTTTGTTGGTTTATTTGTTTGTTGGTTTGTTGGCTTGTTGGTTTGTTGGTTTGGTTGGTTTGTTGGTTTGTTGGTTTGTTGGTTTGTTGGCTTGTTGGCTTATTGGTTTGTTGGTTTGTTGGCTTGTTGGCTTGTTGGCTTGTTGGTTTGTTGGTTTGTTGGTGTGTTGGTTTGTTGGCTTGTTGGTTTGTTGGTTTGTTGGCTTGTTGGTTTGTTGGTTTGCCGGTTTGTTGGCTTGTTGGTTTGTTGGTTTGTTGGCTTGTTGGTTTGTTGGTTTGTTGGCTTGTTGGCTTGTTGCTTTGTTGGTTTGTTGGTTTGTTGGCTTGTTGGCTTGTTGGTTTGTTAGTTTGTTGGCTTTTTGGTTACTTGGTTTGTTGGTTTGTTGGTTTGTTGGCTTGTTGGTTTGCTGGCTTGTTGGTCTGTTGGTTTGTTGGTTTGTTGGCTTGTTGGCATGTTGGTTTGTTGGTTTGTTGGTTTGTTGGTTTGTTGGTTTGTTGGTTTTTTGGTTTGTTGGTTTATTTGTTTGTTGGTTTGTTGGCCTGTTGGTTTGTTGGTTTGTTGGTTTGTTGGCTTGTTGGTTTGTTGGTTTGTTGGCTTGTTGGCTTGTTGGCTTGTTGGTTTGTTGGTTTGTTGGTTTGTTGGCTTGTTGGTTTGTTGGTTTGTTGGTTTGTTGGCTTGTTGGCTTATTGGTTTGTTGGTTTGTTGGTTTTTTGGTTTGTTGGTTTGTTGGTTTGTTGGTTTGTTGGTTTGTTAGTTTATTTGTTTGTTGGTTTGTTGGTTTATTTGTTTGTTGGTTTGTTGGCTTGTTGGTTTGTTGGTTTGTTGGTTTGTTGGCTTGTTGGTTTTTTGGCTTGTTGGCTTGTTGCTTTGTTGGTTTGTTGGTTTGTTGGCTTGTTGGTTTGTTAGTTTGTTGGCTTTTTGGTTACTTGGTTTGTTGGTTTGTTGGTTTGTTGGCTTGTTGGTTTGTTGGCTTGTTGGTTTGTTGGTTTGTTGGTTTGTTGGCTTGTTGGCTTGTTGGTTTGTTGGCTTGTTGGTTTGTTGGTTTGTTGGCTTGTTGGCTTGTTGGTTTGTTGGTTTGTTTGCTTGTTGGTTACTTAGTTTGTTGGTTTGTTGGTTTGTTGGTTTGTTGGTTTGTTGGCTTGTTGGCTTGTTGGTTTGTTGGTTAGTTCGTTTGTTGGTTTGTTAGTTTGTTGGTTTGTTGGCTTGTTGGCTTTTTGGCTTTTTGGTTTGTTGGTTTGTTGGTTTGTTGGTTTGTTGGTTTATTTTTTTTTTGTTGGTTTGTTGGCTTGTTGGTTTGTTGGTTTGTTGGTTTGTTGGCTTGTTGGTTTGTCGGTTTGTTGGTTTGTTGGTTTGTTGGTTTCTTTGTTTTTTGGTTTGTTGCTTTATTTGTTTGTTGTTTTGTTGGCTTGTCGGTTTGTTGGTTAGTTGGCTTGTTGGTTTGTTCGTTTGTTGGTTTGTTGGCTTGTTGGCTTGTTGGTTTGTTGGTTAGTTGGCTTGTTGGTTTGTTGGTTTGTTGGCTTGTTGGCTTGTTGGCTTGTTGGCTTGTTGCTTTGTTCGTTTGATGGTTTGTTGGTTTGTTGGTTTTTTGGTTTGTTGGTTTGTTGGTTTGTTGGCTTGTTTGCTTGTTGGTTTGTTGGCTTGTTGGTTTGTTAGTTTGTTGGTTTGTTGGCTTGTTGGCTTGTTGGTTTGTTGGTTTTTTGGTTTGTTGGTTTGTTGGTTTGTTGGTTTGTTGGTTTGTTGGTTTATTTGTTTGTTGGTTTGTTGGCTTGTTGGTTTGTTGGCTTGTTGGTTTGTTGGTTTGTGTGTTTGTTGGCTTGTTGGTTCGTTGGTTTGTTGGCTTGTTGGCTTGTTGGTTTGTTGGTTTGTTGGTTTGTAGGCTTGTTGGTTTGTTAGTTTGTTGGTTTGTTAGTTTGTTGGTTTGTTGGCTTGTTGGCTTGTTGGTTTGTTGGTTTTTTGGTTTGTTGGCTTGTTGGTTTGTTGGTTTGTTGGCTTGTTGGCTTGTTGGTTTGTTGGTTTGTTGGTTTGTTGGTTTGTTGGCTTGTTGGTTTGTTGGTTTGTTGGCTTGTTGGTTTGTTGGTTTGTTAGTTTGTTGGTTTGTTGGTTTGTTGGTTTGTTGGTTTATTTGTTTGTTGGTTTGTTGGTTTGTTGGTTTGTTGATTTGTTGGCTTGTTGGTTTGTTGGCTTATTGGTTTGTTGGTTTGTTGGTTTGTTGGCTTGTTGGCTTGTTGGTTTGTTGGTTAGTTGGCTTATTGGTTTGTTGGTTTGTTGGCTTGTTGGCTTGTTGCTTTGTTCGTTTGATGGTTTGTTGGTTTGTTGGTTTTTTGGTTTGTTGCTTTGTTGGTTTGTTGGCTTGTTGGCTTGTTGGTTTGTTGGTTTGTTGGCATGTTGGTTTGTTAGTTTGTTGGTTTGTTGGCTTGTTGGCTTGTTGGTTTGTTGGTTTGTTGGTTTTTTGGTTTGTTGGTTTGTTGGTTTGTTGGTTTGTTGGTTTATTTGTTTGTTGGTTTGTTGGCTTGTTGGTTTGTTGGTTTGTTGGTTTTTTGGCTTGTTGGCTTGTTGGTTTGTTAGTTTGTTGGCTTTTTGGTTACTTGGTTTGTTGGTTTGTTGGTTTGTTGGCTTGTTGGCTTGTTGGTTTGTTGGTTTGTTGGCTTGTTGGTTTGTTGGTTTGTTGGCTTGTTGGCTTGTTGCTTTGTTGGTTTGTTAGTTTGTTGGCTTGTTGGTTTGTTGGCTTGTTGGCTTGTTTGTTTGTTAGTTTGTTGGCTTTTTGATTACTTGGTTTGTTGGTTTGTTAGTTTGTTGGTTTGCTGGCTTGTTGGTTTGTTGGTTTATTGGTTTGTTGGGTTGTTGGTTTGTTGGTTTTTTGGTTTGTTGGTTTGTTGGTTTGTTGGTTTGTTGGTTTGTTGGCTTGTTGGTTTGTTGGTTTGTTGGTTTGTTGGTTTATTTGTTTGTTGGTTTGTTGGCTTGTTGGTTTGTTGGTTTGGTTGGTTTGTTGGTTTGTTGGTTTGTTGGTTTGTTGGCTTGTTGGCTTATTGGTTTGTTGGTTTGTTGGCTTGTTGGCTTGTTGGCTTGTTGGTTTGTTGGTTTGTTGGTGTGTTGGTTTGTTGGCTTGTTGGTTTGTTGGTTTGTTGGCTTGTTGGTTTGTTGGTTTGCCGGTTTGTTGGCTTGTTGGTTTGTTGGTTTGTTGGCTTGTTGGTTTGTTGGTTTGTTGGCTTGTTGGCTTGTTGCTTTGTTGGTTTGTTGGTTTGTTGGCTTGTTGGCTTGTTGGTTTGTTAGTTTGTTGGCTTTTTGGTTACTTGGTTTGTTGGTTTGTTGGTTTGTTGGCTTGTTGGTTTGCTGGCTTGTTGGTCTGTTGGTTTGTTGGTTTGTTGGCTTGTTGGCATGTTGGTTTGTTGGTTTGTTGGTTTGTTGGTTTGTTGGTTTGTTGGTTTTTTGGTTTGTTGGTTTATTTGTTTGTTGGTTTGTTGGCCTGTTGGTTTGTTGGTTTGTTGGTTTGTTGGCTTGTTGGTTTGTTGGTTTGTTGGCTTGTTGGCTTGTTGGCTTGTTGGTTTGTTGGTTTGTTGGTTTGTTGGCTTGTTGGTTTGTTGGTTTGTTGGTTTGTTGGCTTGTTGGCTTATTGGTTTGTTGGTTTGTTGGTTTTTTGGTTTGTTGGTTTGTTGGTTTGTTGGTTTGTTGGTTTGTTAGTTTATTTGTTTGTTGGTTTGTTGGTTTATTTGTTTGTTGGTTTGTTGGCTTGTTGGTTTGTTGGTTTGTTGGTTTGTTGGCTTGTTGGTTTTTTGGCTTGTTGGCTTGTTGCTTTGTTGGTTTGTTGGTTTGTTGGCTTGTTGGTTTGTTAGTTTGTTGGCTTTTTGGTTACTTGGTTTGTTGGTTTGTTGGTTTGTTGGCTTGTTGGTTTGTTGGCTTGTTGGTTTGTTGGTTTGTTGGTTTGTTGGCTTGTTGGCTTGTTCGTTTGTTGGTTTGTTGGTTTGTTGGTTTGTTGGTTTGTTGGTTTTTTGGTTTGTTGATTTGTTGGTTTGTTGGCTTGTTGGTTTGTTGGTTTGTTGGGTTGTTGGCTTGTTGGTTTGTTGGTTTGTTGGCTTGTTGGTTACTTAGTTTATTGGTTTGTTGGTTTGTTGGTTTGTTGGTTTGTTGGCTTGTTGGCTTGTTGGTTTGTTGGTTAGTTCGTTTGTTGGTTTGTTAGTTTGTTGGTTTGTTGGCTTGTTGGCTTGTTGGCTTGTTGGTTTGTTGGTTTTTTGGTTTGTTGGTTTGTTGGTTTGTTGGTTTATTTGTTTGTTGGTTTGTTGGCTTGTTGGTTTGTTGGTTTGTTGGTTTGTTGGCTTGTTGGGTTGTTGGTTTGTTGGTTTGTTGGTTTGTTGGTTTGTTGGTTTTTTGGTTTGTTGGTTTATTTGTTTGTTGGTTTGTTGGCTTGTTGGTTTGTTGGTTTGTTGGCTTCTTGGTTTGTTGGCTTGTTGGCTTGTTGGCTTGTTGCTTTGTTGGTTTGTTGGTTTGTTGGCTTGTTGGCTTGTTGGTTTGTTAGTTTGTTGGCTTGTTGGTTTGTTGGCTTGTTGGCTTGTTTGTTTGTTAGTTTGTTGGCTTTTTGATTACTTGGTTTGTTGGTTTGTTAGTTTGTTGGTTTGTTGGCTTGTTGGTTTGTTGGTTTGTTGGTTTGTTGGCTTGTTGGCTTGTTCGTTTGTTGGTTTGTTGGTTTGTTGGTTTGTTGGTTTGTTGGTTTTTTGGTTTGTTGATTTGTTGGTTTGTTGGCTTGTTGGTTTGTTGGTTTGTTGGGTTGTTGGCTTGTTGGTTTGTTGGTTTGTTGGCTTGTTGGTTACTTAGTTTATTGGTTTGTTGGTTTGTTGGTTTATTTGTTTGTTGGTTTGTTGGCTTGTTGGTTTGTTGGTTTGTTGGTTTGTTGGCTTGTTGGTTTGTTGGTTTGTTGGCTTGTTGGTTTGTTGGCTTGTTGGTTTGTTGGTTTGTTGGTTTGTTGGCTTGTTGGTTTGTTGGTTTGTTGGTTTGTTGTTTTGTTGGTTTTTTGGTTTGTTGGTTTATTTGTTTGTTGGTTTGTTGGCTTGTTGGTTTGTTGGTTTGTTGGCTTGTTGGTTTGTTGGCTTGTTGGATTGTTGCTTTGTTCGTTTGATGGTTTGTTGGTTTGTTGGTTTTTTGGTTTGTTGGTTTGTTGGCTTGTTGGTTTGTTGGTTTGTTGGCTTGTTGGTTTGTTGGTTTGCCGGTTTGTTGGCTTGTTGGTTTGTTTGTTTGTTGGCTTGTTGGTTTGTTGGTTTGTTGGCTTGTTGGCTTGTTGCTTTGTTGGTTTGTTGGTTTGTTGGCTTGTTGGCTTGTTGGTTTGTTAGTTTGTTGGCTTTTTGGTTACTTGGTTTGTTGGTTTGTTGGTTTGTTGGCTTGTTGGTTTGCTGGCTTGTTGGTCTGTTGGTTTGTTGGTTTGTTGGTTTGTTGGTTTGTTGGTTTATTTGTTTGTTGGTTTGTTGGCTTGTTGGTTTGTTGGTTTGGTTGGTTTGTTGGTTTGTTGGTTTGTTGGCTTGTTGGCTTATTGGTTTGTTGGTTTGTTGGCTTGTTGGCTTGTTGGCTTGTTGGTTTGTTGGTTTGTTGGTTTGTTGGTTTGTTGGCTTGTTGGTTTGTTGGTTTGTTGGCTTGTTGGTTTGTTGGTTTGCCGGTTTGTTGGCTTGTTGGTTTGTTGGTTTGTTGGCTTGTTGGTTTGTTGGTTTTTTGGCTTGTTGGCTTGTTGCTTTGTTGGTTTGTTGGTTTGTTGGCTTGTTGGCTTGTTGGTTTGTTAGTTTGTTGGCTTTTTGGTTACTTGGTTTGTTGGTTTGTTGGTTTGTTGGCTTGTTGGTTTGCTGGCTTGTTGGTCTGTTGGTTTGTTGGTTTGTTGGCTTGTTGGCATGTTGGTTTGTTGGTTTGTTGGTTTGTTGGTTTGTTGGTTTGTTGGTTTTTTGGTTTGTTGGTTTATTTGTTTGTTGGTTTGTTGGCCTGTTGGTTTGTTGGTTTGTTGGTTTGTTGGCTTGTTGGTTTGTTGGTTTGTTGGCTTGTTGGCTTGTTGGCTTGTTGGTTTGTTGGTTTGTTGGTTTGTTGGCTTGTTGGTTTGTTGGTTTGTTGGTTTGTTGACTTGTTGGCTTATTGGTTTGTTGGTTTGTTGGTTTTTTGGTTTGTTGGTTTGTTGGTTTGTTGGTTTGTTGGTTTGTTAGTTTATTTGTTTGTTGGTTTGTTGGTTTATTTGTTTGTTGGTTTGTTGGCTTGTTGGTTTGTTGGTTTGTTGGTTTGTTGGCTTGTTGGTTTTTTGGCTTGTTGGCTTGTTGCTTTGTTGGTTTGTTGGTTTGTTGGCTTGTTGGCTTGTTGGTTTGTTAGTTTGTTGGCTTTTTGGTTACTTGGTTTGTTGGTTTGTTGGTTTGTTGGCTTGTTGGTTTGTTGGCTTGTTGGTTTGTTGGTTTGTTGGTTTGTTGGCTTGTTGGCTTGTTGGTTTGTTGGTTTGTTGGTTTGTTGGTTTGTTGGTTTGTTGGTTTTTTGGTTTGTTGATTTGTTGGTTTGTTGGCTTGTTGGTTTGTTGGTTTGTTGGGTTGTTGGCTTGTTGGTTTGTTGGTTTGTTGGCTTGTTGGTTACTTAGTTTGTTGGTTTGTTGGTTTGTTGGTTTGTTGGCTTGTTGGCTTGTTGGTTTGTTGGTTAGTTCGTTTGTTGGTTTGTTAGTTTGTTGGTTTGTTGGCTTGTTGGCTTGTTGGCTTGTTGGTTTGTTGGTTTTTTGGTTTGTTGGTTTGTTGGTTTGTTGGTTTATTTGTTTGTTGGTTTGTTGGCTTGTTGGTTTGTTGGTTTGTGGTTTGTTGGCTTGTTGGGTTGTTGGTTTGTTGGTTTGTTGGTTTGTTGGTTTGTTGGTTTGTTGGTTTTTTGGTTTGTTGGTTTATTTGTTTGTTGGTTTGTTGGCTTGTTGGTTTGTTGGTTTGTTGGCTTGTTGGTTTGTTGGCTTGTTGGATTGTTGCTTTGTTGGTTTTTTGGTTTGTTGGTTTGTTGGTTTGTTGGTTTATTTGTTTGTTGGTTTGTTGGCTTGTTGGTTTGTTGGTTTGTTGGTTTGTTGGCTTGTTGGTTTGTTGGTTTGTTGGCTTGTTGGTTTGTTGGCTTGTTGGTTTGTTGGTTTGTTGGTTTGTTGGCTTGTTGGGTTGTTGGTTTGTTGGTTTGTTGGTTTGTTGGTTTTTTGGTTTGTTGGTTTATTTGTTTGTTGGTTTGTTGGCTTGTTGGTTTGTTGGTTTGTTGGCTTGTTGGTTTGTTGGCTTGTTGGATTGTTGCTTTGTTCGTTTGATGGTTTGTTGGTTTGTTGGTTTTTTGGTTTGTTGGTTTGTTGGTTTGTTGGCTTGTTGGCTTGTTGGTTTGTTGGTTTGTTGGCTTGTGGGTTTGTTAGTTTGTTGGTTTGTTGGCTTGTTGGCTTGTTGGTTTGTTGGTTTTTTGGTTTGTTGGTTTGTTGGTTTCTTGGTTTGTTGGTTTGTTGGTTTATTTGTTTGTTGGTTTGTTGGCTTGTTGGTTTGTTGGCTTGTTGGTTTGTTGGTTTGTTGGTTTGTTGGCTTGTTGGTTCGTTGGTTTATTGGCTTATTGGCTTGTTGGTTTGTTGGTTTGTTGGTTTGTTGGCTTGTTGGTTTGTTAGTTTGTTGGTTTGTTGGCTTGTTGGCTTATTGGTTTGTTGGTTTTTTGGTTGTTGGCTTGTTGGTTTGTTGGTTTGTTGGTTTGTTGGCTTGTTAGTTTGATGGTTTGTTGGCTTGTTGGTTTGTTAGTTTGTTGGTTTGTTGGTTTGTTGATTTGTTGGTTTATTTGTTTGTTGGTTTGTTGGTTTGTTGGTTTGTTGATTTGCTGGCTTGTTGGTTTGTTGGCTTGTTGGTTTGTTGGTTTGTTGGTTTGTTGGCTTGTTGGCTTGTTGGTTTGTTGTTTAGTTGGCTTGTTGGTTTGTTGGTTTGTTGGCTTGTTGGCTTGTTGCTTTGTTCGTTTGATGGTTTGTTGGTTTGTTGGTTTTTTGGTTTGTTGGTTTGTTGGTTTGTTGGCTTGTTGGCTTGTTTGTTTGTTGGATTGTTGGCTTGTTGGTTTGTTAGTTTGTTGGTTTGTTGGCTTGTTGGCTTGTTGGTTTGTTGGTTTGTTGGTTTTTTGGTTTGTTGGTTTGTTGGTTTGTTGGTTTGTTGGTTTATTTGTTTGTTGGTTTGTTGGCTTGTTGGTTTGTTGATTTGTTGGTTTGTTGGCTTGTTGGTTTGTTGGTTTGTTGGTTTTTTGTTTGTTGGTTTGTTGGTTTGTTGGTTTGTTGGTTTGTTGGTTTATTTGTTTGTTGGTTTGTTAGCTTGTTGGTTTGTTGGTTTGTTGGTTTGTTGGTTTGTTGGCTTGTTGGCTTGTTGGTTCGTTGGTTTGTTGGCTTATTGGCTTGTTGGTTTGTTGGTTTGTATGCTTGTTGGTTACTTAGTTTGTTGGTTTGTTGGCATGTTGGTTTGCCGGTTTGTTGGTTTGTTGGCTTGTTGGTTTGTTGGTTTGTTGGCTTGTTGGCTTGTTGGTTTGTTGGTTTGTTGGTTTGTTGGCTTGTTGGTTTGTTGGTTTGTTGGCTTGTTGGTTTGTTAGTTTGTTGGTTTGTTGGTTTGTTGGTTTGTTGGTTTGTTGGTTAATTTGTTTGTTGGTTTATTGGCTTGTTGGTTTGTTGGTTTGTTGGCTTGTTGGCTTGTTGATTTGTTGGTTTGTTGTTTTGTTGGTTTTTTGGTTTGTTGGTTTGTTAGTTTGTTGGTTTGTTGCCTTGTTGGTTTGTTGGTTTGTTGGTTTGTTGGCTTGTTGGCTTGTTGGTTTGTTAGTTTGTTGGCTTGTTGGCTTGTTGGTTTGTTGGTTAGTTGGTTTGTTGGTTTGTTGCTTTGTTGGTTTGTTGGTTTGTTGGATTGTTGGCTTGTTGGTTTGTTAGTTTGTTGGCTTTTTGGTTACTTGGTTTGTTGGTTTGCTGATTTGTTGGCTTGTTGGTTTGTTGGCTTGTTGGTTTGTTGGCTTGTTGGTTTGTTGGTTTGTTGGCTTGTTGGCTTGTTGGTTTGTTGGTTTGTTGGTTTGTTGGCTTGTTGGCTTGTTGGTTTGTTGGCTTGTGGGTTTGTTAGTTTGTTGGCTTTTCGGTTACTTGGTTTGTTGGTTTGTTGGTTTGTTGGTTTGTTGGTTTGTTGGTTTTTTGGTTTGTTGGTTTGTTGGCTTGTTGGTTTGTTGGTTTGTTGGCTTGTTGGCTTGTTGGTTTGTTGGCTTGTTGGCTTGTTGGTTTGTTGGTTTGTTGGTTTGTTGGTTTGTTGGCTTGTTGGTTTGTTGGTTTGTTGGATTGTTGGTTTGTTAGTTTGTTGGTTTGTTGGGTTGTTGGTTTGTTGGTTTATTTGTTTGTTGGTTTGTTGGTTTGTTGGCTTGTTGGCTTGTTGGTTTGTTGGTTTGTTGGTTTGTTGGTTTGTTGGTTTGTTGGTTTTTTGGTTTGTTGATTTGTTGGTTTGTTGGCTTGTTGGTTTGTTGGTTTGTTGGGTTGTTGGCTTGTTGGTTTGTTGGTTTGTTGGCTTGTTGGTTACTTAGTTTGTTGGTTTGTTGGTTTGTTGGTTTGTTGGTTTGTTGGCTTGTTGGCTTGTTGGTTTGTTGGTTAGTTCGTTTGTTGGTTTGTTAGTTTGTTGGTTTGTTGGCTTGTTGGCTTGTTGGCTTGTTGGTTTGTTGGTTTTTTGGTTTGTTGGTTTGTTGGTTTGTTGGTTTATTTGTTTGTTGGTTTGTTGGCTTGTTGGTTTGTTGGTTTGTTGGTTTGTTGGCTTGTTGGGTTGTTGGTTTGTTGGTTTGTTGGTTTGTTGGTTTGTTGGTTTTTTGGTTTGTTGGTTTATTTGTTTGTTGGTTTGTTGGCTTGTTGGTTTGTTGGTTTGTTGGCTTGTTGGTTTGTTGGCTTGTTGGATTGTTGCTTTGTTGGTTTTTTGGTTTGTTGGTTTGTTGGTTTGTTGGTTTATTTGTTTGTTGGTTTGTTGGCTTGTTGGTTTGTTGGTTTGTTGGTTTGTTGGCTTGTTGGTTTGTTGGTTTGTTGGCTTGTTGGTTTGTTGGCTTGTTGGTTTGTTGGTTTGTTGGTTTGTTGGCTTGTTGGTTTGTTGGTTTGTTGGTTTGTTGGTTTGTTGGTTTTTTGGTTTGTTGGTTTATTTGTTTGTTGGTTTGTTGGCTTGTTGGTTTGTTGGTTTGTTGGCTTGTTGGTTTGTTGGCTTGTTGGATTGTTGCTTTGTTCGTTTGATGGTTTGTTGGTTTGTTGGTTTTTTGGTTTGTTGGTTTGTTGGTTTGTTGGCTTGTTGGCTTGTTGGTTTGTTGGTTTGTTGGCTTTTGGGTTTGTTAGTTTGTTGGTTTGTTGGCTTGTTGGCTTGTTGGTTTGTTGGTTTTTTGGTTTGTTGGTTTGTTGGTTTCTTGGTTTGTTGGTTTGTTGGTTTATTTGTTTGTTGGTTTGTTGGCTTGTTGGTTTGTTGGCTTGTTGGTTTGTTGGTTTGTTGGTTTGTTGGCTTGTTGGTTCGTTGGTTTATTGGCTTATTGGCTTGTTGGTTTGTTGGTTTGTTGGTTTGTTGGCTTGTTGGTTTGTTAGTTTGTTGGTTTGTTGGCTTGTTGGCTTATTGGTTTGTTGGTTTTTTGGTTGTTGGCTTGTTGGTTTGTTGGTTTGTTGGTTTGTTGGCTTGTTAGTTTGATGGTTTGTTGGCTTGTTGGTTTGTTAGTTTGTTGGTTTGTTGGTTTGTTGGTTTATTTGTTTGTTGGTTTGTTGGTTTGTTGGTTTGTTGATTTGCTGGCTTGTTGGTTTGTTGGCTTGTTGGTTTGTTGGTTTGTTGGTTTGTTGGCTTGTTGGCTTGTTGGTTTGTTGTTTAGTTGGCTTGTTGGTTTGTTGGTTTGTTGGCTTGTTGGCTTGTTGCTTTGTTCGTTTGATGGTTTGTTGGTTTGTTGGTTTTTTGGTTTGTTGGTTTGTTGGTTTGTTGGCTTGTTGGCTTGTTTGTTTGTTGGATTGTTGGCTTGTTGGTTTGTTAGTTTGTTGGTTTGTTGGCTTGTTGGCTTGTTGGTTTGTTGGTTTGTTGGTTTTTTGGTTTGTTGGTTTGTTGGTTTGTTGGTTTGTTGGTTTATTTGTTTGTTGGTTTGTTGGCTTGTTGGTTTGTTGATTTGTTGGTTTGTTGGCTTGTTGGTTTGTTGGTTTGTTGGTTTTTTGTTTGTTGGTTTGTTGGTTTGTTGGTTTGTTGGTTTGTTGGTTTATTTGTTTGTTGGTTTGTTAGCTTGTTGGTTTGTTGGTTTGTTGGTTTGTTGGTTTGTTGGCTTGTTGGCTTGTTGGTTCGTTGGTTTGTTGGCTTATTGGCTTGTTGGTTTGTTGGTTTGTATGCTTGTTGGTTACTTAGTTTGTTGGTTTGTTGGCATGTTGGTTTGCCGGTTTGTTGGTTTGTTGGCTTGTTGGTTTGTTGGTTTGTTGGCTTGTTGGCTTGTTGGTTTGTTGGTTTGTTGGTTTGTTGGCTTGTTGGTTTGTTGGTTTGTTGGCTTGTTGGTTTGTTAGTTTGTTGGTTTGTTGGTTTGTTGGTTTGTTGGTTTGTTGGTTAATTTGTTTGTTGGTTTATTGGCTTGTTGGTTTGTTGGTTTGTTGGCTTGTTGGCTTGTTGATTTATTGGTTTGTTGTTTTGTTGGTTTTTTGGTTTGTTGGTTTGTTAGTTTGTTGGTTTGTTGCCTTGTTGGTTTGTTGGTTTGTTGGTTTGTTGGCTTGTTGGCTTGTTGGTTTGTTAGTTTGTTGGCTTGTTGGCTTGTTGGTTTGTTGGTTAGTTGGTTTGTTGGTTTGTTGCTTTGTTGGTTTGTTGGTTTGTTGGATTGTTGGCTTGTTGGTTTGTTAGTTTGTTGGCTTTTTGGTTACTTGGTTTGTTGGTTTGCTGATTTGTTGGCTTGTTGGTTTGTTGGCTTGTTGGTTTGTTGGCTTGTTGGTTTGTTGGTTTGTTGGCTTGTTGGCTTGTTGGTTTGTTGGTTTGTTGGTTTGTTGGCTTGTTGGCTTGTTGGTTTGTTGGCTTGTGGGTTTGTTAGTTTGTTGGCTTTTCGGTTACTTGGTTTGTTGGTTTGTTGGTTTGTTGGTTTGTTGGTTTGTTGGTTTTTTGGTTTGTTGGTTTGTTGGCTTGTTGGTTTGTTGGTTTGTTGGTTTGTTGGCTTGTTGGCTTGTTGGTTTGTTGGCTTGTTGGCTTGTTGGTTTGTTGGTTTGTTGGTTTGTTGGTTTGTTGGCTTGTTGGTTTGTTGGTTTGTTGGATTGTTGGTTTGTTAGTTTGTTGGTTTGTTGGGTTGTTGGTTTGTTGGTTTATTTGTTTGTTGGTTTGTTGGTTTGTTGGTTTGTTGATTTGTTGGCTTGTTGGTTTGTTGGCTTGTTGGCTTGTTGGTTTGTTGGTTTGTTGGCTTGTTGGTTTGTTAGTTTGTTGGTTTGTTGGCTTGTTGGCTTGTTGGTTTGTTGGTTTGTTGGTTTTTTGGTTTGTTGGTTTGTTGGTTTGTTGGTTTGTTGGTTTATTTGTTTGTTGGTTTGTTGGCTTGTTGGTTTGTTGATTTGTTGGTTTGTTGGCTTGTTGGTTTGTTGGTTTGTTGGTTTTTTGTTTGTTGGTTTATTGGTTTGTTGGTTTGTTGGTTTGTTGGTTTGTTGGTTTGTTGGTTTGTTGGTTTATTTGTTTGTTGGTTTGTTAGCTTGTTGGTTTGTTGGTTTGTTGGTTTGTTGGTTTGTTGGCTTGTTGGTTCGTTGGTTTGTTGGCTTATTGGCTTGTTGGTTTGTTGGTTTGTTGCCTTGTTGGTTACTAAGTTTGTTGGTTTGTTGGCATGTTGGTTTGTCGGTTTGTTGGTTTGTTGGTTTGTTGGTTTGTTGGCTTGTTGGTTTGTTGGTTTGTTGGCTTGTTGGCTTGTTGGTTTGTTGGTTTGTTGGTTTGTTGGCTTGTTGGTTTGTTGTTTTGTTGGCTTGTTGGTTTGTTAGTTTGTTGGTTTGTTGGTTTGTTGGTTTGTTGGTTTGTTGGTTTGTTGGTTTGTTGGTTTATTTGTTTGTTGGTTTATTGGCTTGTTGGTTTGTTGGTTTGTTGGCTTGTTGGCTTGTTGGTTTGTTGGTTTGTTGGTTTGTTGGTTTGTTGGTTTGTTGGTTTGTGGGTTTGTTGGTTTGTTGGTTTGTTGGTTTGTTGCCTTGTTGGTTTGTTGGTTTGTTGGTTTGTTGGCTTGTTGGCTTGTTGGTTTGTTAGTTTGTTGGCTTGTTGGCTTATTGGTTTGTTGGTTAGTTGGTTTGTTGGTTTGTTGCTTTGTTGGTTTGTTGGTTTGTTGGATTATTGGCTTGTTGGTTTGTTAGTTTGTTGGCTTTTTGGTTACTTTGTTTGTTGGTTTGTTGATTTGTTGGCTTGTTGGTTTGTTGGCTTGTTGGTTTGTTGGCTTGTTGGTTTGTTGGTTTGTTGGCTTGTTGGCTTGTTGGTTTGTTGGTTTGTTGGCTTGTTGGTTTGTTGGTTTGTTTGCTTGTTGGTTTGTTGGTTTGTTGGCTTGTTGGCTTGTTGGTTTGTTGCTTTGTTGGTTTGCTGGTTTATTTGTTTGTTGGTTTGTTGGCTTGTTGGCTTGTTGGTTTGTTGGCTTGTGGGTTTGTTAGTTTGTTGGCTTTTTGTTTACTTGGTTTGTTGGTTTGTTGGTTTGTTGGTTTTTTTGGTTTGTTGGTTTGTTGGCTTGTTGGTTTGTTGGTTTGTTGGTTTGTTGGCTTATTGACTTGTTGGTTTGTTGGCTTGTTGGCTTGTTGGTTTGTTGGTTTGTTGGCTTGTTGGCTTGTTGGTTTGTTGGTTTGTTGGGTTGTTGGCTTGTTGCTTTGTTGGTTTGTTGGTTTGTTAGCTTGTTGGCTTGTTGGTTTGTTAGTTTGTTTGCTTTTAGGTTACTTGGTTTGTTGGTTTGTTGGTTTGTTGGCTTGTTGGCTTGTTGGTTTTTTGGTGTGTTGGTTTGTTGGTTTGTTGGCTTGTTGGCTTGTTGGTTTGTTGGTTTGTTGGTTTGTTGGTTTGTTGGTATGTTGGTTTTTTGGTTTGTTGATTTATTTGTTTGTTGGTTTGTTGGCTTGTTGGTTTAATGGTTTGTTGGCTTGTTGGCTTGTTGGTTTGTTGGTTTGTTGATTTTTTGGTTTGTTGGCTTGTTAGTTTGTTGGTTTGTTGGATTGTTGGCTTGTTGCTTTGTTGGTTTGTTGGTTTGTTGGCTTGTTGGCTTGTTGGTTTGTTAGTTTGTTAGCTTTTTTGTTTACTTGGTTTGTTGGTTTGTTGGTTTGTTGGCTTGTTGGTTTGTTGGTTTATTGGTTTGTTGGTTTGTTGGTTTTGTTGGTTTGTTGGGTTGTTAATTTGTTGGTTTATTTGTGCGTTGGCTTGTTGGCTTGTTGGTTTGTTGGTTTGTTGGTTTGTTGGTTTGTTGGTTTGTTGGCTTGTTAGTTTGTTGGTTTGTTGGATTGTTGGCTTGTTGCTTTGTTGGTTTGTTGGTTTGTTGGCTTGTTGGCTTGTTGGTTTGTTAGTTTGTTAGCTTTTTTGTTTACTTGGTTTGTTGGTTTGTTGGTTTGTTGGCTTGTTGGTTTGTTGGTTTATTGGTTTGTTGGTTTGTTGGTTTGTTGGTTTGTTGGCTTGTTGGCTTGTTTGTTTGTTGGTTTGTTGGTTTGTTGGTTTATTTGTTTGTTGGTTTGTTGGCTTGTTGGTTTGTTGGTTTGTTGGTTTGTTGGCTTGTTGGTGTGTTGGCTTGTTGGCTTGTTGCTTTGTTGGTTTGTTGGTTTGTTGGCTTGTTGGCTTGTTGGTTTGTTAGTTTGTTGGCTTTTTTATTACTTGGTTTGTTGGTTTGTTGGTTTGTTGGCTTGTTGGTTTGTTGGCTTGTTGGTTTGTTGGTTTGTTGGTTTGTTGGCTTGTTGGTTTGTTGGCTTGTTGGTTTGTTGGTTTGTTGGTTTGTTGGCTTGTTGGCTTGTTGGTTTGTTGGTTTGTTGGTTTGTTGGCTTGTTGGCTTGTTGGTTTGTTGGTTTGTTGGTTTGTTGGTTTGTTGGTTTGTTGGTTTTTTGGTTTGTTGGTTTATTTGTTTGTTGGTTTCTTGGCTTTTTGGTTTGTTGGTTTGTTGGTTTGTTGGTTTGTTGGTTTGTTGGCTTGTTGGCTTGTTGGTTTGTTGGTTTGTTGGTTTATTTGTTTGTTGGTTTGTTGGCTTGTTGGTTTGTTGGTTTGTTGGTTTATTGGCTTGTTGGTTTGTTGGTTTTTTGGTTTGTTGGTTTGTTGTTTGTTGCTTTGTTGGTTTGTTGGTTTGTTGGTTTATTTGTTTGTTGGTTTGTTGGCTTGTTGGCTTGTTGGTTTGTTGGTTTGTTGGCTTGTTGGTTACTTAGTTTGTTGGTTTGTTGGCATGTTGGTTTGTTGGTTTGTTGGTTTGTTGGCTTGTTGGTTTGTTGGTTTGTTGGCTTGTTGGTTTGTTGGTTTGTTGGTTTGTTGGCTTGTTGGTTTGTTGGTTTGTTGGCTTGTTGTTTTGTTAGTTTGTTGGTTTGTTGGTTTGTTGGTTTGTTGGTTTGTTGCTTTGTTGGTTTGTTGGTTTGTTGGCTTGTTGGCTTGTTGGTTTGTTGGCTTGTTGGTTTGTTAGTTTGTTGACTTTTTGGTTACACAGTTTGTTGGTTTGTTGGCTTGTTGGCTTATTGGTTTGTTGGTTTGTTGGCTTGTTGGTTTGTTAGTTTGTTGGTTTATTGGCTTGTTGGCTTGTTGGTTTGTTGGTTTGTTGGTTTGTTGGTTTGTTGGTTTGTTGGTTTGTTGGTTTGTTGGTTTTTTGGTTTGTTGGTTTGTTGGTTTGTTGGCTTGTTGGTTTGTTGGTTTGTTGGCTGGTTGGCTTGTTGGTTTGTTGGTTTGTTGGCTTGTTGGCTTGTTGGTTTGTTTGTTTGTCGGTTTGTTGGTTTGGTGCTTTGTTTGTTTGTTGGTTTGTTGGCTTGTTGGCTTGTTGGTTTGTTAGTTTGTTGGCTTTTTGGTTACTTGGTTTGTTGGTTTATTGGTTTGTTGGCTTGTTGATTTGTTGGCTTGTTGGTTTGTTGGTTTATTGGTTTGTTGGTTTGTTGGCTTGTTAACTTGTTGGTATGTTGGTTTGTTGGTTTGTTGGTTTGTTGGTTTGTTGGTTTGTTGGTTTTTTGGTTTGTTGGTTTATTTGTTTGTTGTTTTGTTGGCTTGTTGGTTTGTTGGTTTGTTGGTTTGTTGGTTTGTTGGCTTGGTGGTTTTTTGGGTTGTTGGTTTGTTGGCTTGTTGGCTTGTTAATTTGTTGGTTTGTTGGCTTGTTGGTTTGTTGGTTTGTTGGCTTGTTGGCTTGTTGCTTTGTTCGTTTGATGGTTTGTTGGTTTTTTGGTTTCTTGGTTTGTTGGTTTGTTGGTTTGTTGGTTTGTTGGTTTGTTGGCTTGTTGGCTTGTTGGTTTGTTGGTTTGTTGGCTTGTTGGTTACTTAGTTTGTTGGTTTGTTTGCATGTTGGTTTGTTGGTTTGGTGGTTGGTTGGCTTGTTGGTTTGTTGGTTTTTTGGTTTGTTGGATTATTTGTTTGTTGTTTTGTTGGCTTGTTGGTTTGTTTGTTTGTTGGTTTGTTGGTTTGTTGGCTTGTTGGTTTGTTGGTTTGTTGGTTTGTTGGCTTGTTGGCTCGTTAATTTGTTGGTTTGTTGGCTTGTTGGTTTGTTGGTTTGTTGGCTTGTTGGCTTGTTGCTTTGTTCGTTTGATGGTTTGTTGGTTTGTTGGTTTGTTGGCTTGTTGGCTTGTTGGTTTGTTGGTTTGTTGGTTTGTTGGTTTGTTTGCTTGTTGGTTTGTTAGTTTGTTGGTTTGTTGGCTTGTTGGCTTGTTGGTTTGCTGGTTTTTTGGTTTGTTGGTTTGTTGGTTTGTTGGTTTGTTGGTTTGTTGGTTTATTTGTTTGTTGGTTTGTTGGCTTGTTGGTTTGTTAGTTTGTTGGCTTGTTAGTTTGTTGGTTTGTAGGTTTTTTGGTTTGTTGGTTTGTTGGTTTGTTGATTTGTTGGCTTGTTGGTTTGTTAGCTTCTTGGCTTGTTGGTTTGTTGGTTTGTTGGCTTGTTGGTTACTTAGTTTGTTGGTTTGTTGGCATGTTGGTTTGTTGGTTCGTTGGTTTGTTGGCTTGTTGGTTTGTTGGTTTGTTGGCTTGTTGGCTTGTTGGTTTGTTGGTTTGTTGGTTTGTTAGCTTGTTGGTTTATTGGTTTGTTGGCTTGTTGGTTTGTTAGTTTGTTGGTTTGTTGGCTTGTTGGTTTGTTGGTTTGTTGGTTTGTTGGTTTGTTGGCTTGTTGGCTTGTTAATTTATTGGTTTGTTGGCTTGTTGGTTTGTTGGTTTGTTGGCTTGTTGGTTTGTTTGTTTGTTGTTTTGTTGGTTTGTTGGCTTGTTGGTTTGTTGGTTTGTTGGTTTGTTGGCTTGTTGGCTTGTTAATTTGTTGGTTTGTTGGCTTGTTGGTTTGTTGGTTTGTTGGCTTGTTGGCTTGTTGCTTTGTTCGTTTGATGGTTTGTTGGTTTGTTGGTTTGTTGGTTTGTTGGCTTGTTGGCTTGTTGGTTTGTTGGTTTGTTGACCTGTTGGTTTGTTGGCTTGTTGGTTTGTTAGTTTGTTGGTTTGTTGGCTTGTTGTCTTGTTGGTTTGTTGGTTTTTTGGTTTGTTGGTTTGTTGGTTTGTTGGTTTGTTGGTTTGTTGGTTTATTTGTTTGTTGGTTTGTTGGCTTGTTGGTTTGTTGGTTTGTTGGCTTGTTAGTTTGTTGGTTTGTAGGTTTTTTGGTTTGTTGGTTTGTTGGTTTGTTGATTTGTTGGCTTGTTGGTTTGTTGGTTTGTTGGCTTGTTGGCTTGTTAGTTTGTTGGTTTGTTGGCTTGTTGGCTTGTTGGTTTGTTGGTTTGTTGGCTTGTTGGTTACTTAGTTTGTTGGTTTGTTGGCATGTTGGTTTGTTGGTTCGTTGGTTTGTTGGCTTGTTGGTTTGTTGGTTTGTTGGCTTGTTGGCTTGTTGCTTTGTTCGTTTGATGGTTTGTTGGTTTTTTGGTTTCTTGGTTTGTTGGTTTGTTGGTTTGTTGGTTTGTTGGCTTGTTGGCTTGTTGGTTTGTTGGTTTGTTGGCTTGTTGGTTACTTAGTTTGTTGGTTTGTTTGCATGTTGGTTTGTTGGTTTGGTTGTTGGTCGGCTTGTTGGTTTGTTGGTTTTTTGGTTTGTTGGATTATTTGTTTGTTGTTTTGTTGGCTTGTTGGTTTGTTTGTTTGTTGGTTTGTTGGTTTGTTGGCTTGTTGGTTTGTTGGTTTGTTGGTTTGTTGGCTTGTTGGCTTGTTAATTTGTTGGTTTGTTGGCTTGTTGGTTTGTTGGTTTGTTGGCTTGTTGGCTTGTTGCTTTGTTCGTTTGATGGTTTGTTGGTTTGTTGGTTTGTTGGCTTGTTGGCTTGTTGGTTTGTTGGTTTGTTGGTTTGTTGGTTTGTTGGCTTGTTGGTTTGTTAGTTTGTTGGTTTGTTGGCTTGTTGGCTTGTTGGTTTGCTGGTTTTTAGGTTTGTTGGTTTGTTGGTTTGTTGGTTTGTTGGTTTGTTGGTTTATTTGTTTGTTGGTTTGTTGGCTTGTTGGTTTGTTGGTTTGTTGGCTTGTTAGTTTGTTGGTTTGTAGGTTTTTTGGTTTGTTGGTTTGTTGGTTTGTTGATTTGTTGGCTTGTTGGTTTGTTGGTTTGTTGGTTTGTTGGCTTCTTGGCTTGTTGGTTTGTTGGGTTGTTGGCTTGTTGGTTACTTAGTTTGTTGGTTTGTTGGCATGTTGGTTTGTTGGTTCTTTGGTTTGTTGGCTTGTTGGTTTGTTGGTTTGTTGGCTTGTTGGCTTGTTGGTTTGTTGGTTTGTTGGTTTGTTAGCTTGTTGGTTTTTTGGTTTGTTGGCTTGTTGGTTTGTTAGTTTGTTGGTTTGTTGGCTTGTTGGTTTGTTGGTTTGTTGGTTTGTTGGTTTGTTGGCTTGTTGGCTTGTTAATTTATTGGTTTGTTGGCTTGTTGGTTTGTTGGTTTGTTGGCTTGTTGGTTTGTTTGTTTGTTGGTTTGTTGGTTTGTTGGCTTGTTGGTTTGTTGGTTTGTTGTCTTGTTGGCTTGTTGGTTTGTTGGTTTGTTGGTTTGTTGGTTTGTTAGCTTGTTGGTTTATTGGTTTGTTCGCTTGTTGGTTTGTTAGTTTGTTGGTTTGTTGGCTTGTTGGTTTGTTGGTTTGTTGGTTTGTTGGTTTGTTGGTTTGTTGGCTTGTTGGCTTGTTAATTTATTGGTTTGTTGGCTTGTTGGTTTGTTGGTTTGTTGGCTTGTTGGTTTGTTGGTTTGTTGGCTTGTTGGCTTGTTTGTTTGTTGGTTTGTTGGTTTGTTGGCTTGTTGGTTTGTTGGTTTGTTGGTTTGTTGGCTTGTTGGCTTGTTAATTTATTGGTTTGTTGGCTTGTTGGTTTGTTGGTTTGTTGGCTTGTTGGTTTGTTTGTTTGTTGGTTTGTTGGTTTGTTGGCTTGTTGGTTTGTTGGTTTGTTGGTTTGTTGGCTTGTTGGCTTGTTAATTTGTTGGTTTGTTGGCTTGTTGGTTTGTTGGTTTGTTGGCTTGTTGGCTTGTTGCTTTGTTCGTTTGATGGTTTGTTGGTTTGTTGGTTTGTTGGTTTGTTGGCTTGTTGGCTTGTTGGCTTGTTGGTTTGTTGGTTTGTTGGTTTGTTGGTTTGTTGGCTTGTTGGTTTGTTAGTTTGTTGGTTTGTTGGCTTGTTGTCTTGTTGGTTTGTTGGTTTTTTGGTTTGTTGGTTTGTTGGTTTGTTGGCTTGTTGGTTTGTTGGTTTGTTGGCTTGTTGGCTTGTTGGTTTGTTGGTTTGTTGGT
This sequence comes from Atherix ibis, assembly GCA_958298945.1. Classification (NCBI taxonomy): domain Eukaryota; kingdom Metazoa; phylum Arthropoda; class Insecta; order Diptera; family Athericidae; genus Atherix; species Atherix ibis. The sequence goes on along the minus strand of OY282608.1, from coordinate 62,579,669 downwards.
TTGTTAGCTTGTTGGTTTATTGGTTTGTTGGCTTGTTGGTTTGTTAGTTTGTTGGTTTGTTGGCTTGTTGGTTTGTTGGTTTGTTGGTTTGTTGGTTTGTTGGCTTGTTGGCTTGTTAATTTATTGGTTTGTTGGCTTGTTGGTTTGTTGGTTTGTTGGCTTGTTGGTTTGTTTGTTTGTTGGTTTGTTGGTTTGTTGGCTTGTTGGTTTGTTGGTTTGTTGGTTTGTTGGCTTGTTGGCTTGTTAATTTGTTGGTTTGTTGGCTTGTTGGTTTGTTGGTTTGTTGGCTTGTTGGCTTGTTGCTTTGTTCGTTTGATGGTTTGTTGGTTTGTTGGTTTGTTGGTTTGTTGGCTTGTTGGCTTGTTGGTTTGTTGGTTTGTTGGTTTGTTGGTTTGTTGGCTTGTTGGTTTGTTAGTTTGTTGGTTTGTTGGCTTGTTGTCTTGTTGGTTTGTTGGTTTTTTGGTTTGTTGGTTTGTTGGTTTGTTGGTTTGTTGGTTTGTTGGTTTATTTGTTTGTTGGTTTGTTGGCTTGTTGGTTTGTTGGTTTGTTGGCTTGTTAGTTTGTTGGTTTGTAGGTTTTTTGGTTTGTTGGTTTGTTGGTTTGTTGATTTGTTGGCTTGTTGGTTTGTTGGTTTGTTGGCTTGTTGGCTTGTTGGCTTGTTGGTTTGTTGGTTTGTTGGTTTGTTGGCTTGTTGGTTACTTAGTTTGTTGGTTTGTTGGCATGTTGGTTTGTTGGTTCGTTGGTTTGTTGGCTTGTTGGTTTGTTGGTTTGTTGGCTTGTTGGCTTGTTGGTTTGTTGGTTTGTTGGTTTGTTGGCTTGTTGGTTTATTGGTTTGTTGGCTTTTCTGGTTTGTTAGTTTGTTGGTTTGTTGGTTTGTTGGCTTGTTGGTTTGTTGGTTTGTTGGCTTGTTGGTTTGTTGGTTTGTTGGTTTGTTGGTTTGTTGGTTTGTTGGTTTGTTGGTTTGTTGGTTTGTTGGTTTGTTGGTTTATTGGTTTGTTGGTTTGTTGGCTTGTTGGTTTGTTGGTTTGTTGGTTTGTTGGCTTGTTGTTTTGTTGGTTTGTTGGCTTGTTGGCTTGTTGGTTTGTTGGTTTGTTGGCTTGTTGGTTACTTAGTTTGTTGGTTTGTTGGCATGTTGGTTTGTTGGTTTGTTGGTTTGTTGGCTTGTTGGTTTGTTGGTTTGTTGGCTTGTTGGTTTGTTGGCTTGTTGGTTTGTTGGTTTGTTGGTTTGTTGGTTTGTTGGTTTGTTTGTTTGTTGGTTTTTTGGTTTGTTGGTTAATTTGTTTGTTGGTTTGTTGGCTTGTTGGTTTGTTGGTTTGTTGGTTTGTTGGTTTGTTGGTTTGTTGGTTTGTTGGCTTGTTGGTTTGTTGGTTTGTTGGTTTGTTGGCTTGTTGGCTTGCTGGTTTGTTGGTTTATTTGTTTGTTGGTTTGTTGGCTTGTTGGTTTGTTGGTTTGTTGGTTTGTTGGCTTGTTGGTTTGTTGGTTTGTTGGTTTTTTGGTTTGTTGGTTTGTTGGTTTATTGGTTTGTTGGTTTGTTGGTTTATTTGTTTGTTGGTTTGTTGGCTTGTTGGTTTGTTGGTTTGTTGCTTTGTTGGCTTGTTGGTTTGTTGCTTTGTTGGCTTGTTGGCTTGTTGTTTTGTTGGCTTGTTGGTTACTTAGTTTGTTGGTTTGTTGGCATGTTGGTTTGTTGGTTTGTTGGTTTATTTGTTTGTTGGCTTGTTGGTTTGTTGGTTTGTTGGTTTGTTGGTTTGTTGGCTTGTTGGTTTGTTGGTTTGGTGGTTTGTTGGTTTGTTGCTTTGTTGGTTTGTTGGTTTGTTGGCTTGTTGGCTTGTTGGTTTGTTAGTCTGTTGGCATTTTGATTACTTGGTTTGTTCGTTTGTTGGTTTGTTGGCTTATTAGTTTTTTGGTTTGTTGGTTTATTTGTTTGTTGGTTTGTTGGTTTGTTATCTTGTTGGCTTGTTGGTTTGTTGGTTTGTTGGCTTGTTGGTTTGTTGGTTTGTTGGCTTGTTGGCTTGTTGCTTTGTTCGTTTGATGGTTTTTTGGTTTGTTGGTTTTTTGGTTTGTTGGTTTGTTGGTTTGTTGGCTTGTTGGCTTGTTGGTTTGTTGGTTTGTTGGCTTGTTGGTTTGTTAGTTTGTTGGTTTGTTGGCTTGTTGGCTTGTTGGTTTGTTGGTTTGTTGGTTTGTTGGTTTTTTGGTTTGTTGGTTTGTTGGTTTGTTGGTTTGTTGGTTTGTTGGTTCTATTGTTTGTTGGTTTGTTGGCTTGTTGGTTTGTTGGTTTTTTGGTTTGTTGGCTTGTTGGTTTGTTGGTTTGTTGGCTTGTTGGCTTGTTGGTTTGTTGGTTTGTTGGCTTGTTGGTTACTTAGTTTGTTGGTGTATTGGCATGTTCGTTTGTTGGTTTGTTGGCTTGTTGGTTTGTTGGTTTGTTGGCTTGTTGGCTTGTTGGTTTGTTGGTTTGTTGGATTGTTGGCTTGTTGGTTTGTTGGTTTATTGGCTTGTTGGTTTGTTAGTTTGTTGGTTTTTTGGTTTGTTGGTTTGTTGGCTTGTGGGTTTGTTGGTTTGTTGGCTTGTTGGCTTGTTGGTTTGTTGGTTTGTTGGTTTGTTGGTTTGTTGGTTCGTTGGTTTGTTGGTTTATTTGTTTGTTGGTTTGTTGGCTTGTTGGTTTGTTGGTTTGTTGATTTGTTGGCTTGTTGGTTTGTTGGTTTGTTGGTTTGTTGGCTTGTTGGCTTGTTGGTTTGTTGGTTTGTTGGCTTGTTGGTTACTTAGTTTGTTGGTTTGTTGGCATGTTGGTTTGTTGGTTTGTTGGTTTGTTGGCTTGTTGGTTTATTGGTTTGTTGGTTTGTTGGCTTGTTGGTTTGTAGTTTGTTGGCTTGTTGGTTTTTTGGGTTGTTGGTTTATTTGTTTGTTGGTTTGTTGGCTTGTTGGTTTTTTGGTTTGTTGGTTTGTTGGTTTGTTGGCTTGTTGGTTTGTTGGTTTGTTGACTTGTTGGTTTGTTGGTTTGTTGGTTTGTTGGCATGTTGGTTTGTTGGTTTGTTGGTTTGTTGGCATGTTGGTTTGTTGGTTTGATGGCTTGTTGGCTTGTTGGATTGTTGGTTTGTTGGTTTGTTGGCTTGTTGGTTTGTTGGTTTGTTGGCTTGTTGGTTTGTTAGTTTGTTGGTTTGTTGGTTTGTTGGTTTGTTGATTTGTTGCTTTGTTGGTTTGTTGGTTTGTTGGTTTGTTGGTTTATTTGTTTGTTGGTTTGTTGGTTTATTTGTTTGTTGGTTCGTTGGCTTGTTGGTTTGTTGGTTTGTTGGTTTGTTGGCTTGTTGGTTTGTTGGCTTGTTGGCTTGTTGCTTTGTTGGTTTGTTGGTTTGTTGGCTTGTTGACTTGTTGGTTTGTTAGTTTGTTGGCTTTTTGGTTACTTGGTTTGTTGGTTTGTTGGTTTGTTGGCTTGTTGGCTTGTTGGTTTGTTGGTTTGTTGGCTTGTTGGTTTGTTGGTTTGTTGGCTTGTTGGCTTGTTGCTTTGTTGGTTTGTTGGTTTGTTGGCTTGTTGGCTTGTTGGTTTGTTTGTTTGTTGGTTTGTTGGCTTGTTGGTTTGTTGGTTTGTTGGTTTGTTGGCTTGTTGGTTTGTAGTTTGTTGGCTTGTTGGTTTTTTGGGTTGTTGGTTTATTTGTTTGTTGGTTTGTTGGCTTGTTGGTTTTTTGGTTTGTTGGTTTGTTGGTTTGTTGGCTTGTTGGTTTGTTGGTTTGTTGGTTTGTTGGTTTGTTGGCTTGTTGGCTTGTTGGTTTGTTGGTTTGGTGGTTTTTTGGTTTGTTGGTCTGTTGGTTTGTTGGTTTGTTGGTCTGTTGGTTTATTTGTTTGTTGGTTTGTTGGTTTATTTGTTTGTTGGTTTGTTGGCTTGTTGGTTTATTGGTTTGTTGGTTTGTTGGCTTGTTGGTTTGTTGGCTTGTTGGCTTATTGCTTTGTTGGTTTGTAGGTTTGTTGGCTTGTTGGTTACTTAGTTTGTTGGTTTGTTGGTTTGTTGGTTTGTTGGTTTGTTGGCTTGTTGGTTTGTTGGCTTGTTGGTTTGTTGGTTTGTTGGTTTATTTGTTTGTTGGTTTGTTGGCTTGTTGGTTTGTTGGTTTGTTGGCTTGTTGGTTTGTTAGTTTGTTGGTTTGTTGGCTTGTTGGTTTGTTGGCTTGTTGGTTTTTTGGTTTGTTGGTTTGTTGACTTGTTGGTTTGTTGGTTTGTTGGTTTGTTGGCATGTTGGTTTGTTGGTTTGTTGGTTTGTTGGCATGTTGGTTTGTTGGTTTGATGGCTTGTTGGCTTGTTGGATTGTTGGTTTGTTGGTTTGTTGGCTTGTTGGTTTGTTGGTTTGTTGGCTTGTTGGTTTGTTAGTTTGTTGGTTTGTTGGTTTGTTGGTTTGTTGATTTGTTGCTTTGTTGGTTTGTTGGTTTGTTGGTTTGTTGGTTTATTTGTTTGTTGGTTTGTTGGTTTATTTGTTTGTTGGTTCGTTGGCTTGTTGGTTTGTTGGTTTGTTGGTTTGTTGGCTTGTTGGTTTGTTGGCTTGTTGGCTTGTTGCTTTGTTGGTTTGTTGGTTTGTTGGCTTGTTGACTTGTTGGTTTGTTAGTTTGTTGGCTTTTTGGTTACTTGGTTTGTTGGTTTGTTGGCTTGTTGGTATGTTGGTTTGTTGGCTTGTTGGTTTGTTAGTTTGTTGGTTTGTTGGTTTGTTGGTTTGGTGGTTTGTTGCTTTGTTGGTTTGTTAGTTTGTTGGCTTGTTGGCTTGTTGGTTTGTTGGCTTGTTGGTTTGTTAGTTTGTTGGCTTTTTGGTTACTTGGTTTGTTGGTTTGTTGGTTTGTTGGTTTGTTGGTTTATTTGTTTGTTGGTTTGTTGGCTTGTTGGTTTGTTGGTTTGTAGGTTTTTTGGCTTGTTGGTTTGTTGGCTTGTTGGCTTGTTGGTTTGTTGGTTGCTTCGTTTGTTGGTTTGTTGGTTTGTTGGTTTCTTGGTTTGTTGGTTTATTTGTTTGTTGGTTTGCTGGCTTGTTAGTTTGTTGGTTTGTTGGTTTGTTGGCTTGTTGGTTTGTTGGTTTGTTGGTTTGTTGGTTTTTGGTTTGTTGGTTTGTTGGTTTGTTGGTTTGTTGGCTTGTTGGTTTGTTGGTTTGTTGGCTTGTTGGCTTGTTTTTTTGTTGGTTTGTTGGCTTGTTGGTTACTTAGTTTGTTGGTTTGTTGGCATGTTGGTTTGTTGGTTTGTTGGTTTGTTGGCTTGTTGGTTTGTTGGTTTGTTGGCTTGTTGGCTTGTTGGTTTGTTGGTTTGTTGGTTTGTTGGCTTGTTGGTTTTGTTGGTTTGTTGGCTTGTTGGTTTGTTAGTTTGTTGGTTTGTTGGTTTGTTGGTTTGTTGGCTTGTTGGTTTGTTGGTTTGTTGGCTTGTTGGCTTGTTGGTTTGTTGGTTTGTTGGTTTGTTGGTTTGTTGGTTTGTTGGTTTGTTGGTTTATTGGTTTGTTGGTTTGTTGGCTTGTTGGTTTGTTGGTTTGTTTGTTTGTTGGCTTGTTGGTTTGTTGGTTTGTTGGCTTGTTGGCTTGTTGGTTTGTTGGTTTGCTGGCTTGTTGGTTACTTAGTTTGTTGGTTTGATGGCATGTTGGTTTGTTGGTTTGTTTGCTTGTTGGTTTGTTGGTTTGTTGGCTTGTTGGTTTGTTGGCTTGTTGGCTTGTTGGTTTGTTGGTTTGTTGGTTTGTTGGTTTGTTGGTTTGTTGGTTTGTTGGTTTTTTGGTTTATTGGTTTATTTGTTTGTTGGTTTGTTGGATTGTTGGTTTGTTGGTTTGTTGGTTTGTTGGTATGTTGGTTTGTTGGCATGTTGGCTTGTTGGTTTGTTGGTTTGTTGGTTTGTTGGCTTGTTGGCTTGTTGGTTTGTTGGTTTATTTGTTTGTTGGTTTGTTGGCTTGTTGGTTTGTTGGTTTGTTGGTTTGTTGGCTTGTTGGTTTGTTGGTTTGTTGGTTTTTTGGTTTGTTGGTTTGTTGGTTTATTGGTTTGTTGGTTTGTTGATTTATTTGTTTGTTGGTTTGTTGGCTTGTTGGTTTGTTGGTTTGTTGGTTTGTTGGCTTGTTGGTTTGTTGGTTTGTTGGTTTGTTGGCTTGTTGGCTTGTTGGTTTGTTGGCTTGTTGGTTACTTAGTTTGTTGGTTTGTTGGCATGTTGGTTTGTTGGTTTGTTGGTTTATTTGTTTGTTGGTTTGTTGGCTTGTTGGTTTGTTGGCTTGTTGGCTTGTTGGTTTGTTGGTTTGTTGGTTTGTTGGTTTGTTGGTTTGTTGGTTTGTTGGTTTTTTGGTTTGTTGGTTTATTTGTTTGTTGGTTTGTTGGATTGTTGGTTTGTTGGTTTGTTGGGTTGTTGGTTTGTTGGCATGTTGGCTTGTTGGTTTGTTGGTTTGTTGGTTTGTTGGCTTGTTGGCTTGTTGGTTTGTTGGTTTATTTGTTTGTTGGTTTGTTGGTTTTTTGGTTTGTTGGTTTATTTGTTTGTTGGTTTGTTGGATTGTTGGTTTGTTGGTTTGTTGGTTTGTTGGTTTGTTGGCTTGTTGGTTTGTTGGTTTGTTGGTTTGTTGGCTTGTTGGCTTGTTGGTTTGTTGGTTTGTTGGCTTGTTGGTTTGTTGGTTTGTTGGTTTGTTGGCTTGTTGGTTTGTTGGTTTGTTGGTTTTTTGGTTTGTTGGTTTGTTGGTTTATTGGTTTGTTGGTTTGTTGGTTTATTTGTTTGTTGGTTTGTTGGCTTGTTGGTTTGTTGGTTTGTTGGTTTGTTGGCTTGTTGGTTTGTTGGTTTGTTGGTTTGTTGGCTTGTTGACTTGTTGGTTTGTTGGCTTGTTGGTTACTTAGTTTGTTGGTTTGTTGGCATGTTGGTTTGTTGGTTACTTAGTTTGTTGGTTTGTTGGCATGTTGGTTTGTTGGTTTGTTGGTTTGTTGGCTTGTTGGTTTGTTGGTTTGTTGGCTTGTTGGTTTGTTTGTTTGTTGGTTTGTTGGTTTGTTGGTTTGTAGGCTTGTTGGCTTGTTGGTTTGTTAGTTTGTCGGCTTTTCGGTTACTTGGTTTGTTGGTTTGTTGGTTTGTTGGCTTGTTGGCTTGTTGGTTTGTTGGCTTGTTGGTTTGTTGGTTTGTTGGCTTGTTGGCTTGTTGCTTTGTTGGTTTGTTGGTTTGTTGGCTTGTTGGCTTGTTGGTTTGTTTGTTTGTTGGCTTTTTGGTTACTTGGTTTGTTGGTTTGTTGGTTTGTTGGCTTGTTGGTTTGTTGGCCGTTTGGTTTGTTGGTTTGTTGGCTTGTTGGTTTGTAGTTTGTTAGCTTGTTGGTTTTTTGGTTTGTTGGTTTATTTGTTTGTTGGTTTGTTGGCTTGTTGGTTTGTTGTTTTGTTGGTTTGTTGGTTTGTTGGCTTGTTGGTTTGTTGGATTGTTGGTTTGTTGGCTTGTTGGCTTGTTGGTTTGTTGGTTTGTTGGTTTTTTGGTTTGTTGGTCTGTTGGTTTGTTGGTTTATTTCTTTGTTGGTTTGTTGGTTTATTTGTGTGTTGGTTTGTTGGCTTGTTGGTTTATTGGTTTGTTGGTTTGTTGGCTTGTTGGTTTGTTGGTTTGTTGGCTTATTGCTTTGTTGGTTTGTTGGTTTGTTGGCTAGTTGGCTTGTTGGTTTGTTAGTTTGTTGGCTTTTTGGTTACTTGGTTTGTTGGTTTGTTGGTTTGTTGGCTTGTTGGTTTGTTGGCTTGTTGGTTTGTTGGTTTGTTGGTTTGTTGGCTTGTTGGCTTGTTATTTTGTTGGTTTGTTGGTTTGTTGGTTTGTTGGTTTGTTAATTTTTTGGTTTGTTGGTTTATTTGTTTGTTGGCTTGTTGGTTTGTTGGTTTGATGGCTTGTTGGCTTGTTGGTTTGTTGGTTTATTGGCTTGTTGGTTACTTAGTTTGTTGGTTTGTTGGTTTGTTGGTTTGTTGGTTTGTTGGTTTGTTAGTTTGTTGGCTTGTTGGTTTGTTGGCTTGTTAGTTTGTTGGTTTGTTGGTTTATTTGTTTGTTGGTTTGTTGGCTTGTTGGTTTGTTGGTTTGTTGGCCTGTTGGTTTGTTAGTTTGTTGGTTTGTTGGCTTGTTGGTTTGTTGGCTTGTTGGTTTGTTGGTTTGTTGGTTTGTTGGTTTGTTGGCTTGTTGGTTTGTTGGTTTGTTGGTTTGTTGGCATGTTGGTTTATTGGTTTGTTGGTTGGTTGGCATGTTGGTTTGTTGGTTTGATGGCTTGTTGGCTTGTTGGTTTGTTGGTTTGTTGTTTTGTTGGTTTGTTGGTTTATTTGTCTGTTGGTTGTTGGCTTGTTGGTTTGTTGGTTTGTTGGTTTGTTGGCTTGTTGGTTTGTTGGTTTGTTGGTTTGTTGGTTTGTTGGCTTGTTTGCTTGTTGATTTGTTGGTTTGTTGGTTTTTTGGTATGTTGGTTTGTTGGTTTGTTGGTTTGTTGGTTTGTTGGTTTGTTGGTTTATTTGTTTGTTTGTTTGTTGGCTTGTTGGTTTGTTGATTTGTTGGTTTGTTGGCTTGTTGGTTTGTTGGTTTGTTCGTTTGTTGGCTTGTTGGTTTGTTGGCTTGTTAGCTTGTTGGTTTGTTTGTTTGTTGGTTTTTTGGCTTGTTGGCTTGTTGGTTTGTTAGTTTGTTGGTTTGTCTGCTTGTTGGCTTGTTGGTTTGTTAGTTTGTTAGCTTTTTGGTTACTTGGTTTGTTGGTTTGTTGGTTTGTTGGCTTGTTGGTTTGTTGGCTTGTTGGTTTGTTGGTTTGTTGGTTTGTTGGCTTGTTGGCTTGTTGGTTTGTTGATTTGTTGGTTTGTTGGTTTATTTGTTTGTTGGTTTGTTGGCTTGTTGGTTTGTTGGTTTGTTGGTTTGTTGGCTTGTTGGTTTGTTGGCTTGTTGGCTTGTTGCTTTGTTGTTTTGTTGGCTTGTTGGTTTGTAGGCTTGTTGGTTTGTTGGTTTGTTGGTTTTTTGGTTTGTTGGCTTGTTGGTTTGTTGGTTTGTTGGTTTGTTGGTTTGTTGGTTTGTTCGTTTGTTGGCTTGTCGGTTTGTTGGCTTGTTGGCTTGTTGGTTTGTTGGTTTGTTGGTTTTTTGGCTTGTTGGCTTGTTGGTTTGTTGGTTTGTTGGTTTATTTGTTTGTTGGTTTGTTGGTTTATTTGTTTGTTGGTTTGTTGGCTTGTTGGTTTATTGGTTTGTTGGTTTGTTGGCTTGTTGGTTTGTTGGCTTGTTGGCTTATTGCTTTGTTGGTTTTTTGGTTTGTTGGCTTGTTGGCTTGTTGGTTTGCTAGTTTGTTGGCTTTTTGGTTACTTGGTTTGTTGGTTTGTTGGTTTGTTGGCTTGTTGGTTTGTTGGCTTGTTGGTTTGTTGGTTTGTTGGTTTGTTGGCTTGTTCGCTTGTTGGTTTGTTGGTTTGTTGGTTTGTTGGTTTGTTGGTTTGTTAATTTTTTGGTTTGTTGGTTTATTTGTTTGTTGGCTTGTTGGTTTGTTGGTTTGATGGCTTGTTGGCTTGTTGGTTTGTTATTTTGTTGGCTTGTTGGTTACTTAGTTTGTTGGTTTGTTGGTTTGTTGGTTTGTTGGTTTGTGGGTTTGTTGGTTTGTTGGCTTGTTTGCTTGTTGGTTTGTTGGTCTGTTGGTTTGTTGGTTTGTTGGTTTGTTGGTTTGTTAATTTTTTGGTTTGTTGGTTTATTTGTTTGTTGGCTTGTTGGTTTGTTGGTTTGTTGGCCTGTTGGTTTGTTAGTATGTTGGTTTGTTGGCTTGTTGGTTTGTTGGCTTGTTGGTTTGTTGGTTTGTTGGTTTGTTGGTTTGTTGGCTTGTTGGTTTGTTGGTTTATTGGTTTGTTGGCATGTTGGTTTGTTGGTTTGTTGGTTTGTTGGCATGTTGGTTTGTTGGTTTGATGGCTTGTTGGCTTGTTGGATTAATGGTTTGTTGGTTTGTTGGCTTGTTGGTTTGTTGGTTTGTTGGCTTGTTGGTTTATTAGTTTGTTGGTTTGTTGGTTTGTTGGTTTGTTGGTTTGTTGATTTGTTGGTTTGTTGGTTTGTAGGCTTGTTGGTTTGTTGGTTTGTTGGTTTGTTGGTTTGTTGGTTTGTTGGTTTATTTGTTTGTTGGTTTGTTGGCTTGTTGGTTTGTTGGTTTGTAGGTTTTTTGGCTTGTTGGTTTGTTGGCTTGTTGGCTTGTTGGTTTGTTGGTTGCTTGGTTTGTTGGTTTGTTGGTTTGTTGGTTTGTTGGTTTGTTGGTGTATTTGTTTGTTGGTTTGCTGGCTTGTTGGTTTGTTGGTTTGTTGGTTTGTTGGCTTGTTGGTTTGTTGGTTTGTTGGTTTTTGGTTTGTTGGTTTGTTGGTTTGTTGGTTTGTTGACTTGTTGGTTTGTTGGTTTGTTGGCTTGTTGGCTTGTTTTTTTGTTGGTTTGTTGGCTTGTTGGTTACTTAGTTTATTGGTTTGTTGGCATGTTGGTTTGTTGGTTTGTTGGTTTGTTGGCTTGTTGGTTTGTTGGTTTGTTGGCTTGTTGGCTTGTTGGTTTGTTGGTTTGTTGGTTTGTTGGCTTGTTGGTTTTGTTGGTTTGTTGGCTTGTTGGTTTGTTAGTTTGTTGGTTTGTTGGTTTGTTGGTTTGTTGGCTTGTTGGTTTGTTGGTTTGTTGGCTTGTTGGCTTGTTGGTTTGTTGGTTTGTTGGTTTGTTGGTTTGTTGGTTTGTTGGTTTGTTGGTTTATTGGTTTGTTGGTTTGTTGGCTTGTTGGTTTGTTGGTTTGTTTGTTTGTTGGCTTGTTGGTTTGTTGGTTTGTTGGCTTGTTGGCTTGTTGGTTTGTTGGTTTGCTGGCTTGTTGGTTACTTAGTTTGTTGGTTTGATGGCATGTTGGTTTGTTGGTTTGTTGGTTTGTTTGCTTGTTGGTTTGTCGGTTTGTTGGCTTGTTGGTTTGTTGGCTTGTTGGCTTGTTGGTTTGTTGGTTTGTTGGTTTGTTGGTTTGTTGGTTTGTTGGTTTTTTGGTTTGTTGGTTTATTTGTTTGTTGGTTTGTTGGATTGTTGGTTTGTTGGTTTGTTGGTTTGTTGGTTTGTTGGCATGTTGGCTTGTTGGTTTGTTGGTTTGTTGGTTTGTTGGTTTATTTGTTTGTTGGTTTGTTGGATTGTTGGTTTGTTGGTTTATTGGTTTGTTGGCTTGTTGGTTTGTTGGTTTGTTGGTTTTTTGGTTTGTTGGTTTATTGGTTTGTTGGTTTGTTGGTTTATTTGTTTGTTGGTTTGTTGGCTTGTTGGTTTGTTGGTTTGTTGGTTTGTTGGCTTGTTGGTTTGTTGGTTTGTTGGTTTGTTGGCTTGTTGGCTTGTTGGTTTGTTGGCTTGTTTGTTACTTAGTTTGTTGGTTTGTTGGCATGTTGGTTTGTTGGTTTGTTGGTTTATTTGTTTGTTGGCTTGTTGGTTTGTTGGTTTGTTGGTTTGTTGGTTTGTTGGCTTGTTGGTTTGTTGGTTTGTTGATTTGTTGGTTTGTTGGTTTGTTTCTTGGTTGGTTTGTTGGTTTGTTGGCTTGTTGGCTTGTTGGTTTGTTAGTCTGTTGGCATTTTGGTTACTTGGTTTGTTCGTTTGTTGGTTTGTTGGTTTGTTGGATTGTTGGCTTGTTGGTTTGTTGGTTTGTTGGCTTGTTGGTTTGTTAGTTTGTTGGTTTGTTGGTTTGTTGGTTTGTTGACTTGTGGGTTTGTTGGTTTGTTGGCTTGTTGGCTTGTTGATTTGTTGGTTTGTTGGTTTGTTGGTTTGTTGGTTCGTTGGTTTGTTGGTTTAATTGTTTGTTGGTTTGTTGGCTTGTTGGTTTGTTGGTTTGTTGACTTGTTGGCTTGTTGGTTCGTTGGTTTGTTGGCTTGTTGGCTTGTTGGTTTGTTGGTTTGTTGGCTTGTTGGTTACTTAGTTTGTTGGTTTGTTGGCATGTTGGTTTGTTGGTTTGTTGGTTTGTTGGCTTGTTGGTTTGTTGGTTTGTTGGCTTGTTGGTTTGTTTGTTTGTTGGTTTGTTGGTTTGTTGGTTTGTTGGCTTGTTGGCTTGTTGGTTTGTTAGTTTGTTGGCTTTTCGGTTACTTGGTTTGTTGGTTTGTTGGTTTGTTGGCTTGTTAGTTTGTTGGTTTGTTGGCTTGTTGGTTTGTTGGTTTGTTGGCTTGTTGGCTTGTTGCTTTGTTGGTTTGTTGGCTTGTTGGCTTGTTGGTTTGTTTGTTTGTTGGCTTTTTGGTTACTTGGTTTGTTGGTTTGTTGGTTTGTTGGCTTGTTGGTTTGTTGGCCGTTTGGTTTGTTGGTTTGTTGGCTTGTTGGTTTGTAGTTTGTTAGCTTGTTGGTTTTTTGGTTTGTTGGTTTATTTGTTTGTTGGTTTGTTGGCTTGTTGGTTTGTTGTTTTGTTGGTTTGTTGGTTTGTTGGCTTGTTGGTTTGTTGGATTGTTGGTTTGTTGGCTTGTTGGCTTGTTGGTTTGTTGGTTTGTTCGTTTTTTGGTTTGTTGGTCTGTTGGTTTGTTGGTTTATTTCTTTGTTGGTTTGTTGGTTTATTTGTGTGTTGGTTTGTTGGCTTGTAGGTTTATTGGTTTGTTGGTTTGTTGGCTTGTTGGGTTGTTGGTTTGTTGGCTTATTGCTTTGTTGGTTTGTTGGTTTGTTGGCTAGTTGGCTTGTTGGTTTGTTAGTTTGTTGGCTTTTTGGTTACTTGGTTTGTTGGTTTGTTGGTTTGTTGGCTTGTTGGCTTGTTGGCTTGTTGGTTTGTTGGTTTGTTGGTTTGTTGGCTTGTTGGCTTGTTGGTTTGTTGGTTTGTTGGTTTGTTGGTTTGTTGGTTTGTTAATTTTTTGGTTTGTTGGTTTATTTGTTTGTTGGCTTGTTGATTTGTTGGTTTGATGGCTTGTTGGCTTGTTGGTTTGTTGGTTTATTGGCTTGTTGGTTACTTAGTTTGTTGGTTTGTTGGTTTGTTGGTTTGTTGGTTTGTTGGTTTGTTAGTTTGTTGGCTTGTTGGTTTGTTGGCTTGTTAGTTTGTTGGTTTGTTGGTTTATTTGTTTGTTGGTTTGTTGGCTTGTTGGTTTGTTGGTTTGTTGGCCTGTTGGTTTGTTAGTTTGTTGGTTTGTTGGCTTGTTGGTTTATTGGCTTGTTGGTTTGTTGGTTTGTTGGTTTGTTGGTTTGTTGGCTTGTTGGTTTGTTGGTTTGTTGGTTTGTTGGCATGTTGGTTTGTTGGTTTGTTGGTTTGTTGGCATGTTGGCTTGTTGGATTGTTGGTTTGTTGGTTTGTTGGCTTGTTGGTTTGTTGGTTTGTTGGCTTGTTGGTTTGTTAGTTTGTTGGTTTGTTGGTTTGTTGGTTTGTTGGTTTGTTGATTTGTTGGTTTGTTGGCTTGTTGGTTTGTTGGTTTGTTGGTTTATTTGTTTGTTGGTTTGTTGGTTTATTTGTTTGTTGGTTTGTTGGCTTGTTGGTTTGTTAGTTTGTTGGTTTGTTGGCTTGTTGGTTTGTTGGCTTGTTGGCTTGTTGCTTTGTTGGTTTGTTGGTTTGATGGCTTGTTGGCTTGTTGGTTTGTTAGTTTGTTTGCTTTTTGGTTACTTGGTTTGTTGGTTTGTTGTTTTTTGGGCTTTTTGGTATGTTGGTTTGTTGGCTTGTTGGTTTGTTAGTTTGTTGGTTTGTTGGTTTGTTGGTTTGTTAATTTGTTGGCTTGTTGGCTTGTTGGTTTGTTGGCTTGTTGGTTTGTTAGTTTGTTGGCTTTTTGGTTACTTGGTTTGTTGGTTTGTTGGTTTGTTGGTTTGTTGGTTTATTTGTTTGTTGGTTTGTTGGCTTGTTGGTTTGTTAGTTTGTTGGTTTGTTGGCTTGTTGGTTTGTTGGTTTGTTGGTTTGTTGGTTTGTTGGTTAGTTCGTTTGTTGGTTTGTTAGTTTGTTGGTTTGTTGGCTTGTTGGCTTTTTTGTTTGTTGGTTTTTTGGTTTGTTGGTTTGTTTGTTTGTTGGTTTGTTGGTTTGTTGGTTTGTTGGCTTGTTGGCTTGTTGGTTTGTTGGCTTGTTGGCTTGTTGGTTTGTTAGTTTGTTGGTTTGTTGGTTTGTTGGTTTGTTGGTTTGTTGGTTTATTTGTTTGTTGGTTGTTGGCTTGTTGGTTTGTTGGTTTGTTGGTTTGTTGGCTTGTTGGTTTGTTGGTTTGTTGGCTTGTTGCTTTGTTGGTTTGTTGGTTTGTTGGCTTGTTGGCTTGTTGATTTGTTGGTTTGTTGGTTTGTTGGTATGTTGGTTTGTTGGTTTGTTGGTTTGTTGGTTTGTTGGTTTGTTGGTTTGTTAATTTTTTGGTTTGTTGGTTTATTTGTTTGTTGGCTTGTTGGTTTGTTGGTTTGATGGCTTGTTGGCTTGTTGGTTTGTTGGTTTATTGGCTTGTTGGTTACTTAGTTTGTTGGTTTGTTGGTTTGTTGGTTTGTTGGATTGTTGGTTTGTTAGTTTGTTGGCTTGTTGGTTTGTTGGCTTGTTAGTTTGTTGGTTTGTTGGTTTATTTGTTTGTTGGTTTGTTGGCTTGTTAGTTTGTTGGTTTGTTGGCCTGTTGGTTTGTTAGTTTGTTGGTTTGTTGGCTTGTTGGTTTGTTGGCTTGTTGGTTTGTTGGTTTGTTGGTTTGTTGGTTTGTTGGCTTGTTGGTTTGTTGGTTTGTTGGTTTGTTGGCTTGTTGGTTTATTGGTTTGTTGGTTTGTTGGCATGTTGGTTTGTTGGTTTGATGGCTTGTTGGCTTGTTGGATTGTTGGTTTGTTGGTTTGTTGGCTTGTTGGTTTGTTGGTTTGTTGGCTTGTTGGTTTGTTAGTTTGTTGGTTTGTTGGTTTGTTGGTTTGTTGGTTTGTTGATTTGTTGGTTTGTTGGCTTGTTGGTTTGTTGGTTTGTTGGTTTATTTGTTTGTTGGTTTGTTGGTTTATTTGTTTGTTGGTTTGTTGGCTTGTTGGTTTGTTGGTTTGTTGGTTTGTTGGCTTGTTGGTTTGTTGGCTTGTTGGCTTGTTGCTTTGTTGGTTTGTTGGTTTGATGGCTTGTTGACTTGTTGGTTTGTTAGTTTGTTTGCTTTTTGGTTACTTGGTTTGTTGGTTTGTTGTTTTGTTGGCTTTTTGGTATGTTGGTTTGTTGGCTTGTTGGTTTGTTAGTTTGTTGGTTTGTTGGTTTGTTGGTTTGTTAATTTGTTGGCTTGTTGGCTTGTTGGTTTGTTGGCTTGTTGGTTTGTTAGTTTGTTGGCTTTTTGGTTACTTGGTTTGTTGGTTTGTTGGTTTGTTGGTTTGTTGGTTTATTTGTTTGTTGGTTTGTTAACTTGTTGGTTTGTTAGTTTGTTGGTTTGTTGGCTTGTTGGCTTGTTGGTTTGTAGGTTTGTTGGTTTGTTGGTTTGTTGGTTAGTTCGTTTGTTGGTTTGTTAGTTTGTTGGTTTGTTGGCTTGTTGGCTTTTTTGTTTGTTGGTTTTTTGGTTTGTTAGTTTGTTTGTTTGTTTGTTTGTTGGTTTGTTGGTTTGTTGGCTTGTTGGCTTGTTGGTTTGTTGGCTTGTTGGCTTGTTGGTTTGTCAGTTTGTTGGTTTGTTGGTTTGTTGGTTTGTTGGTTTGTTGGTTTGTTGGTTTATTTGTTTGTTGGTTGTTGGCTTGTTGGTTTGTTGGTTTGTTGGTTTGTTGGCTTGTTGGTTTGTTGGTTTGTTGGCTTGTTGCTTTGTTGGTTTGTTGGTTTGTTGGCTTGTTGGCTTGTTGATTTGTTGGTTTGTTGGTTTTTTGGTATGTTGGTTTGTTGGTTTGTTGGTTTGTTGGTTTGTTGGTTTGTTGGTTTATTTGTTTGTTGGTTTGTTGGCTTGTTGGTTTGTTCATTTGTTGGTTTGTTGGCTTGTTGGTTTGTTGGTTTGTTCGTTTGTTGGCTTGTTGGTTTGTTGGCTTGTTAGCTTGTTGGTTTGTTGGTTTGTTGGTTTTTTGGCTTGTTGGCTTGTTGGCTTGTTAGTTTGTTGGTTTGTCTGCTTGTTGGCTTGTTGGTTTGTTAGTTTGTCAGCTTTTTGGTTACTTGGTTTGTTGGTTTGTTGGTTTGTTGGCTTGTTGGTTTGTTGGCTTGTTGGTTTGTTGGTTTGTTGGTTTGTTGGCTTGTTGGCTTGTTGGTTTGTTGATTTGTTGGTTTGTTGGTTTATTTGTTTGTTGGTTTGTTGGCTTGTTGGTTTGTTGGTTTGTTGGTTTGTTGGCTTGTTGGTTTGTTTGCTTGTTGGCTTGTTGCTTTGTTGTTTTGTTGGCTTGTTGGTTTGTAGGCTTGTTGGTTTGTTGGTTTGTTGGTTTTTTGGTTTGTTGGCTTGTTGGTTTGTTGGTTTGTTGGTTTGTTGGTTTGTTGGTTTGTTCGTTTGTTGGCTTGTTGGTTTGTTGGCTTGTTGGCTTGTTGGTTTGTTGGTTTGTTGGTTTTTTGGCTTGTTGGCTTGTTGGTTTGTTAGTTTGTTGGTTTGTTGGTTTGTTGGTTTTTTGGTTTGTTGGTTTGTTGGTTTGTTGGCTTATTGGTTTGTTGGTTTGTTGGTTTGTTGGTTTATTTGTTTGTTGGTTTGTTGGTTTATTTGTTTGTTGGTTTGTTGGTTTGTTGGTTTATTGGTTTGTTGGTTTGTTGGCTTGTTGGTTTGTTGGCTTGTTGGCTTATTGCTTTGTTGGTTTTTTGGTTTGTTGGCTTGTTGGCTTGTTGGTTTGCTAGTTTGTTGGCTTTTTGGTTACTTGGTTTGTTGGTTTGTTGGTTTGTTGGCTTGTTGGTTTGTTGGCTTGTTGGTTTGTTGGTTTGTTGGTTTGTTGGCTTGTTCGCTTCTTGGTTTGTTGGTTTGTTGGTTTGTTGGTTTGTTGGTTTGTTAATTTTTTGGTTTGTTGGTTTATTTGTTTGTTGGCTTGTTGGTTTGTTGGTTTGATGGCTTGTTGGCTTGTTGGTTTGTTGGTTTGTTGGCTTGTTGGTTACTTAGTTTGTTGGTTTGTTGGTTTGTTGGTTTGTTGGTTTGTTGGTTTGTTGGCTTGTTTGCTTGTTGGTTTGTTGGTTAGTTCGTTTGTTGGTTTGTTAGTTTGTTGGTTTGTTGGCTTGTAGGCTTGTTTGTTTGTTGGTTTTTTGGTTTGTTGGTTTGTTTGTTTGTTGGTTTGTTGGTTTGTTGGTTTGTTGGCTTGTTGGCTTGTTGGTTTGTTGGCTTGTTGGCTTGTTGGCTTGTTGGTTTATTGGTTTGTTGGCTTGTTGTTTAGTTGGTTTGTTGGTTTGTTGGCTTGTTGGCTTGTTGATTTGTTGGTTTGTTGGTTTTTTGGTTTGTTGGTTTGTTGGTTTGTTGGTTTGTTGGTTTTTTGGTTTATTTGTTTGTTGGTTTGTTGGCTTGTTGGTTTGTTGGTTTGTTGGCTTGTTGGCTTGCTGCTTTGTTGGTTTGTTGGTTTGTCTGCTTGTTGGCTTTTTGGTTTGTTAGTTTGTTGGCTTTTTGGTTACTTGGTTTGTTGGTTTGTTGGTTTGTTGGCTTGTTGGTTTGTTGGCTTGTTGGTTTGTTGGTTTGTTGGTTTGTTGGCTTGTTGGCTTATTGGTTTGTTGATTTGTTGGTTTATTGGTTTATTTGTTTGTTGGTTTGTTGGCTTGTTGGTTTGTTGGTTTGTTGGTTTGTTGGCTTGTTGGTTTGTTGGCTTGTTGGCTTGTTGCTTTGTTGGTTTGTTGGCTTGTTGGTTTGTTGGCTTGTTGGTTTGTTGGTTTGTTGGCTTTTTGGTTTGTTGGCTTGTTGGTTTGTTGGTTTGTTGGTTTATTGGTTTGTTGGTTTGTTGGTTTGTTCGTTTGTTGGCTTGTTGGTTTGTTGGCTTGTTGGCTTGTTGGTTTGTTGGTTTGTTGGTTTTTTGGCTTGTTGGCTTGTTGGTTTGTTGGTTTGTTGGTTTGTTGGTTTTTTGGTTTGTTGGTTTGTTGGTTTTTTGGCTTATTGGTTTGTTGGTTTGTTGATTTGTTGGTTTATTTGTTTGTTGGTTTGTTGGTTTATTTGTTTGTTGGTTTGTTGGCTTGTTGGTTTATTGGTTTCTTGGTTTGTTGGCTTGTTGGTTTGTTGGCTTGTTGGCTTATTGCTTTGTTGGTTTGTTGGCTTGTTGGTTTGTTGGTTTGTTGGTTTGTTGGCTTGTTGGCTTGTTGGTTTGTTGGTTTGTTGGTTTGTTGGTTTGATGGTTTGTTAATTTTTTGGTTTGTTAGTTTATTTGTTTGTTGGCTTGTTGGTTTGTTGGTTTGATGGCTTGTTGGTTTGTTGGTTTGTTAGTTTGTTGGTTTGTTGGCTTGTTGGTTTGTTGGTTTGTTGGTTTGTTGGTTTGTTGGTTAGTTCGTTTGTTGGTTTGTTAGTTTGTTGGTTTGTTGGCTTGTTGGCTTTTTTGTTTGTTGGTTTTTTGGTTTGTTAGTTTGTTTGTTTGTTTGTTTGTTGGTTTGTTGGTTTGTTGGCTTGTTGGCTTGTTGATTTGTTGGCTTGTTGGCTTGTTGGTTTGTTAGTTTGTTGGTTTGTTGGTTTGTTGGTTTGTTGGTTTGTTGGTTTATTTGTTTGTTGGTTGTTGGCTTGTTGGTTTGTTGGTTTGTTTGGTTTGTTGGCTTGTTGGTTTGTTGGTTTGTTGGCTTGTTGCTTTGTTGGTTTGTTGGTTTGTTGGCTTGTTGGCTTGTTGATTTGTTGGTTTGTTGGTTTTTTGGTATGTTGGTTTGTTGGTTTGTTGGTTTGTTGGTTTGTTGGTTTGTTGGTTTATTTGTTTGTTGGTTTGTTGGTTTGTTCGTTTGTTGGCTTGTTGGTTTGTTGGCTTGTTAGCTTGTTGGTTTGTTGGTTTGTTGGTTTTTTGGCTTGTTGGCTTGTTGGTTTGTTAGTTTGTTAGCTTTTTGGTTACTTGGTTTGTTGGTTTGTTTGGTTTGTTGGCTTGTTGGTTTGTTGGTTTGTTGGCTTGTTGCTTTGTTGGTTTGTTGGTTTGTTGGCTTGTTGGCTTGTTGATTTGTTGGTTTGTTGGTTTTTTGGTATGTTGGTTTGTTGGTTTGTTGGTTTGTTGGTTTGTTGGTTTGTTGGTTTATTTGTTTGTTGGTTTGTTGGTTTGTTCGTTTGTTGGCTTGTTGGTTTGTTGGCTTGTTAGCTTGTTGGTTTGTTGGTTTGTTGGTTTTTTGGCTTGTTGGCTTGTTGGTTTGTTAGTTTGTTGGTTTGTCTGCTTGTTGGCTTGTTGGTTTGTTAGTTTGTTAGCTTTTTGGTTACTTGGTTTGTTGGTTTGTTGGTTTGTTGGCTTGTTGGTTTGTTGGCTTGTTGGTTTGTTGGTTTGTTGGTTTGTTGGCTTGTTGGCTTGTTGGTTTGTTGATTTGTTGGTTTGTTGGTTTATTTGTTTGTTGGTTTGTTGGCTTGTTGGTTTGTTGGTTTGTTGGTTTGTTGGCTTGTTGGTTTGTTGGCTTGTTGGCTTGTTGCTTTGTTGTTTTGTTGGCTTGTTGGTTTGTAGGCTTGTTGGTTTTTTGGTTTGTTGGCTTGTTGGCTTGTTGGTTTGTTGGTTTGTTGGTTTTTTGGCTTGTTGGCTTGTTGGTTTGTTAGTTTGTTGGTTTGTTGGTTTGTTGGTTTTTTGGTTTGTTGGTTTGTTGGTTTGTTGGCTTATTGGTTTGTTGGTTTGTTGGTTTGTTGGTTTATTTTTTTGTTGGTTTGTTGGTTTATTTGTTTGTTGGTTTGTTGGCTTGTTGGTTTATTGGTTTGTTGGTTTGTTGGCTTGTTGGTTTGTTGGCTTGTTGGCTTATTGCTTTGTTGGTTTTTTGGTTTGTTGGCTTGTTGGCTTGTTGGTTTGCTAGTTTGTTGGCTTTTTGGTTACTTGGTTTGTTGGTTTGTTGGTTTGTTGGCTTGTTGGTTTGTTGGCTTGTTGGTTTGTTGGTTTGTTGGTTTGTTGGCTTGTTCGCTTGTTGGTTTGTTGGTTTGTTGGTTTGTTGGTTTGTTGGTTTGTTAATTTTTTGGTTTGTTGGTTTATTTGTTTGTTGGCTTGTTGGTTTGTTGGTTTGATGGCTTGTTGGCTTGTTGGTTTGTTGGTTTGTTGGCTTGTTGGTTACTTAGTTTGTTGGTTTGTTGGTTTGTTGGTTTGTTGGTTTGTTGGTTTGTTGGCTTGTTTGCTTGTTGGTTTGTTGGTTAGTTCGTTTGTTGGTTTGTTAATTTGTTGGTTTGTTGGCTTGTTGGCTTGTTTGTTTGTTGGTTTTTTGGTTTGTTGGTTTGTTTGTTTGTTGGTTTGTTGGTTTGTTGGTTTGTTGGATGTTGGCTTGTTGGTTTGTTGGCTTGTTGGCTTGTTGGCTTGTTGGTTTGTTGGTTTGTTGGCTTGTTGGTTTGTTGGTTTGTTGGTTTGTTGGCTTGTTGGCTTGTTGATTTGTTGGTTTGTTGGTTTTTTGGTTTGTTGGTTTGTTGGTTTGTTGGTTTGTTGGTTTTTTGGTTTATTTGTTTGTTGGTTTGTTGGCTTGTTGGTTTGTTGGTTTGTCTGCTTGTTGGCTTTTTGGTTTGTTAGTTTGTTGGCTTTTTGGTTACTTGGTTTGTTGGTTTGTTGGTTTGTTGGCTTGTTGGTTTGTTGGCTTGTTGGTTTGTTGGTTTGTTGGTTTGTTGGGTTGTTGGCTTGTTGGTTTGTTGATTTGTTGGTTTATTGGTTTATTTGTTTGTTGGTTTGTTGGCTTGTTGCTTTGTTGGTTTGTTGGTTTGTTGGCTTGTTGGTTTGTTGGCTTGTTGGCTTGTTGCTTTGTTGGTTTGTTGGCTTGTTGGTTTGTTGGCTTGTTGGTTTGTTGGTTTGTTGGTTTTTTGGTTTGTTGGCTTGTTGGTTTGTTGGTTTGTTGGTTTGTTGGTTTGTTGGTTTGTTGGTTTGTTCGTTTGTTGGCTTGTTGGTTTGTTGGCTTGTTGGCTTGTTGGTTTGTTGGTTTGTTGGTTTTTTGGCTTGTTGGCTTGTTGGTTTGTTGGTTTGTTGGTTTGTTGGTTTGTTGGTTTTTTGGTTTGTTGGTTTGTTGGTTTTTTGGCTTATTGGTTTGTTGGTTTGTTGATTTGTTGGTTTATTTGTTTGTTGGTTTGTTGGTTTATTTGTTTGTTGGTTTGTTGGCTTGTTGGTTTATTGGTTTCTTGGTTTGTTGGCTTGTTGGTTTGTTGGCTTGTTGGCTTATTGCTTTGTTGGTTTGTTGGCTTGTTGGTTTGTTGGTTTGTTGGTTTGTTGGCTTGTTGGCTTGTTGGTTTGTTGGTTTGTTGGTTTGTTGGTTTGATGGTTTGTTAATTTTTTGGTTTGTTAGTTTATTTGTTTGTTGGCTTGTTGGTTTGTTGGTTTGATGGCTTGTTGGCTTGTTGGCTTGTTGGTTTGTTGGTTTGTTAGCTTGTTGGTTACTTAGTTTGTTGGTTTGTTGGTTTGTTCGTTTGTTGGTTTGTTGGTTTGTTGGCTTGTTGGCTTGTTGGTTTGTTGGTTAGTTCGTTTGTTGGTTTTTTGGCTTATTGGTTTTTTTGGTTTGTTGGTTTGTTGGTTTTTTGGCTTATTGGTTTGTTGGTTTGTTGATTTGTTGGTTTATTTGTTTGTTGGTTTGTTGGTTTATTTGTTTGTTGGTTTGTTGGCTTGTTGGTTTATTGGTTTCTTGGTTTGTTGGCTTGTTGGTTTGTTGGCTTGTTGGCTTATTGCTTTGTTGGTTTGTTGGTTTGTTGGCTTGTTGGCTTGTTGGTTTTTTATTTTGTTGGCTTTTTGGTTGCTTGGTTTGTTGGTTTGTTGGTTTGTTGGCTTGTTGGTTTGTTGGCTTGTTGGTTTGTTGGTTTGATGGCTTGTTGGCTTGTTGGCTTTTTGGTTTGTTGGTTTGTTGGCTTGTTGGTTACTTAGTTTGTTGGTTTGTTGGTTTGTTCGTTTGTTGGTTTGTTGGTTTGTTGGCTTGTTGGCTTGTTGGTTTGTTGGTTTGTTGGTTTATTTGTTTGTTGGTTTGTTGGCTTGTTGGTTTGTTGGTATGTTGGCTTGTTGGTTTGTTAGTTTGTTGGTTTGTTGGTTTGTTGGCTTGTTGGTTTGTTGGCTTGTTGGTTTTTTGGTTTGTTGGTTTGTTGTCTTGTTGGGTCGTTGGTTTGTTGGTTTGTTGGCATGTTGGTTTGTTGGTTTGATGGCTTGTTGGCTTGTTGGATTGTTGGTTTGTTGGTTTGTTGGTTTGTTGGTTTGTTGGTTTGTTGGTTTATTTGTTTGTTGGCATGTTGCTTTGTTGGTGTGTTGGTTTGTTGGCTTGTTGGCTTGTTGGTTTGTTAGTTTGTTGGCTTTTTGGTTACTTGGTTTGTTGGTTTGTTGGTTTGTTGGCTTGTTGGTATGTTGGCTTGTTGGCTTGTTGGTTTGTTAGTTTGTTGGTTTGTTGGTTTGTTGGTTTGTTGGTTTGTTGGTTTGTTGGTTTGTTGCTTTGTTGGTTTGTTAGTGTGTTGGCTTGTTGGCTTGTTGGTTTGTTAGTTTGTTGGTTTATTTGTTTGTTGGTTTGTTGGTTTATTTGTTTGTTGGTTTGTTGGCTTGTTGGTTTATTGGTTTCTTGGTTTGTTGGCTTGTTGGTTTGTTGGCTTGTTGGCTTATTGCTTTGTTGGTTTGTTGGTTTGTTGGCTTGTTGGCTTGTTGGTTTGTTAGTTTGTTGGCTTTTTGGTTACTTGGTTTGTTGGTTTGGTGGTTTGTTGGTTTGTTGGTTTGTTGGTTTGTTGGTTTGTTGGTTTGTTGGTTTGTTAATTTTTTGGTTTGTTAGTTTATTTGTTTGTTGGCTTGTTGGTTTGTTGGTTTGATGGCTTGTTGGCTTGTTGGCTTGTTGGTTTGTTGGTTTGTTAGCTTGTTGGTTACTTAGTTTGTTGGTTTGTTGGTTTGTTCGTTTGTTGGTTTGTTGGTTTGTTGGCTTGTTGGCTTGTTGGTTTGTTGGTTAGTTCGTTTGTTGGTTTTTTGGCTTATTGGTTTGTTGGTTTTTTGATTTGTTGGTTTATTTGGTTGTTGGTTTGTTGGTTTATTTGTTTGTTGGTTTGTTGGCTTGTTGGTTTGTTGGTTTGTTGGTTTTTTTTGGTTTGTTGGTTTGTTGGTTTTTTGGCTTATTGGTTTGTTGGTTTGTTGATTTGTTGGTTTATTTGTTTGTTGGTTTGTTGGTTTATTTGTTTGTTGGTTTGTTGGCTTGTTGGTTTATTGGTTTCTTGGTTTGTTGGCTTGTTGGTTTGTTGGCTTGTTGGCTTATTGCTTTGTTGGTTTGTTGGTTTGTTAGCTTGTTGGCTTGTTGGTTTGTTGGCTTGTTGGTTACTTAGTTTGTTGGTTTGTTCGTTTGTTGGTTTGTTGGTTTGTTGGCTTGTTGGCTTGTTGGTTTGTTGGTTTGTTGGTTTATTTGTTTGTTGGTTTGTTGGCTTGTTGGTTTGTTGGTTTGTTGGCTTGTTGGTTTGTTAGTTTGTTGGTTTGTTGGTTTGTTGGCTTGTTGGTTTGTTGGCTTGTTGGTTTTTTGATTTGTTGGTTTGTTGGCTTGTTGGTTCGTTGGTTTGTTGGTTTGTTGGCATGTTGGTTTGTTGGTTTGATGGCTTGTTGGCTTGTTGGATTGTTGGTTGGTTGGTTTGTTGGTTTGTTGGTTTGTTGGTTTATTTGTTTGTTGACATGTTGCTTTGTTGGTGTGTTGGTTTGTTGGCTTTTTGGCTTGTTGGTTTGTTAGTTTGTTGGCTTTTTGGTTACTTGGTTTGTTGGTTTGTTGGTTTGTTGGCTTGTTGGTATGTTGGTTTGTTGGCTTGTTGGTTTGTTAGTTTGTTGGTTTGTTGGTTTGTTGGTTTGTTGGTTTGTTGGTTTGTTGCTTTGTTGGTTTGTTAGTGTGTTGGCTTGTTGGCTTGTTGGTTTGTTGGCTTGTTGGTTTGTTAGTTTGTTGGCTTTTTGGTTACTTGGTTTGTTGGTTTGTTGGTTTGTTGGTTTATTTGTTTGTTGGTTTGTTGGTTTGTTGGCTTGTTGGTTTGTTGGTTTGTTGGTTTGTTGGCTTGTTGGTTTGTTGGCTTTTTGGTTTGTTGGTTTGTTGGTTTGTTGGTTTGTTGGTTTGTGGGTTTGTTGGTTAGTTCGTTTGTTGGTTTGTTAGTTTGTTGGTTTGTTGGCTTGTTGGCTTGTTTGTTTGTGGGTTTTTTGGTTTGTTGGTTTGTTAGTTTGTTGGTTTGTTGGTTTGTTGGTTTGTTGGTTTGTTGTTTTGTTGGTTTGTTGGCTTGTTGGCTTGTTGGTTTGTTGGCTTGTTGGCTTGTTGGTTTGTTAGTTTGTTGGCTTGTTGGTTTGTTGGTTTGTTGGTTTGTTGGTTTATTTGTTTGTTGGTTGTTGGCTTGTTGGTTTGTTGGTTTGTTGGCTTGTTGGCTTGTTGGTTTGTTGGCTTGTTGGTTTGTTGGTTTGTTGGTTTGTTGGCTTGTTGGCTTGTTGATTTGTTGGTTTGTTGGTTTTTTGGTTTGTTGGTTTGTTGGTTTGTTGGTTTGTTGGTTTGTTGGTTTGTTGGTTTATTTGTTTGTTGGTTTGTTGGCTTGTTGGTTTGATGATTTGTTGGTTTGTTGGTTTGTTGGTTTGTTGGTTTGTTGGCTTGTTGGCTTGTTGCTTTGTTGGTTTTTTGGTTTGTCTGCTTGTTGGCTTGTTGGTTTGTTAGTTTGTTGGCTTTTTGGTTACTTGGTTTGTTGGTTTGTTCGTTTGTTGGCTTGTTGGTTTGTTGGCTTGTTGGTTTGTTGTTTTGTTGGTTTGTTGGCTTGTTGGCTTGTTGGTTTGTTGATTTGTTGGTTTGTTGGTTTATTTGTTTTTGGTTTGTTGGCTTGTTGGTTTGTTGGTTTGTTGGTTTGTTGGTTTGTTGGCTTGTTGGTTTGTTGGCTTGTTGGCTTGTTGCTTTGTTGGTTTGTTGGCTTGTTGGTTTGTTGGCTTGTTGGTTTGTTGGTTTGTTGGTTTTTTGGTTTGTTGGCTTGTTGGTTTGTTGGTTTGTTGGTTTGTTGGTTTGTTGGTTTGTTCGTTTGTTGGCTTGTTGGTTTGTTGGTTTGTAGGCTTGTTGGTTTGTTACTTTGTTGGTTTTTTGGCTTGCTGGCTTGTTGGTTTGTTGGTTTGTTGGTTTGTTGGTTTGTTGGTTTTTTGGTTTGTTGGTTTGTTGGTTTGTTGGCTTGTTGGTTTGTTGGTTTGTTGGCTTGTTGGCTTGTTGGTTTGTTGGTTTGTTGGCTTGTTGGTTACTTAGTTTGTTGGTTTGTTGGTTTGTTGGTTTGTTGGCTTGTTGGCTTGTTGGTTTGTTGGTTAGTTCGTTTGTTGGTTTGTTAGCTTGTTGGTTTGTTGGCTTGTTGGCTTGTATGTTTGTTGGTTTTTGGGTTTTTGGTTTGTTGGTTTTTTGGTTTGTTGGTTTGTTGGTTTATTTGTTTGTTGGTTTGTTGGCTTGTTGGTTTGTTGGCTTGTTGGTTTGTTGGTTTGCTGGTTTGTTGGTTTGTTGGTTTGTTGGTTTTTTGGTTTGTTGGTTTATTTGTTTGTTGGTTTGTTGGCTTGTTGGTTTGTTGGTTTGTTGGCTTGTTGGTTTGTTGGTTTGTTGGCTTGTTGGCTTGTTGCTTTGTTGGTTTGTGGGTTTGTTGGCTTGTTGGATTGTTGGTTTGTTAGTTTGTTGGCTTTTTGGTTACTTGGTTTGTTGGTTTGTTAGTTTGTTGGCTTTTTGGTTACTTGGTTTGTTGGTTTGTTGGTTTGTTGGTTTGTTGGCTTGTTGGCTAGTTGGTTTGTTGGTTTGTTGGTTTGTTGGTTTGTTGGTTTGTTGGTTTTTTGGTTTGTTGGTATGTTGGTTTGTTGGCTTGTTGGTTTGTTGGTTTGTTGGCTTCTTGGCTTGTTGGTTTGTTGGTTTGTTGGCTTGTTGGTTACTTAGTTTGTTGGTTTGTTGGCTTGTTGGTTTGTTGGTTTGTTGGCTTGTTGGCTTGTTGGTTTGTTGGTTTGTTGGTTTGTTGGTTTTTCGGTTTGTTGGTTTGTTGGCTTGTTGGTTTGTTGGTTTGTTGGTTTGTTGGTTTGTTGGTTTGTTGGCTTGTTGGCTTGTTGGTTTGTTGGTTTGTTGGCTTGTTGGTTTGTTGGTTTGTTGGCTTGTTGGCTTGTTGCTTTGTTGGTTTGTTGGCTTGCTGGCTTATTGGTTTGTTAGTTTGTTGGCTTTTTGGTTACTTGGTTTGTTGGTTTGTTGGTTTGTTGGCTTGTTGGTTTGTTGGCTTATTGGTTTGTTGGTTTGCTGGTTTGTTAGCTTGTTGGTTTGTTGGTTTGTTGGCTTGTTGGCTTGTTGGTTTGTTGGTTTGTTGGTTTTTTTGTTTGTTGGTTTGTTGGCTTGTTGGTTTGTTGGTTTGTTGGTTTGTTGGCTTGTTGGCTTGTTGGTTTGTTGGTTTGTTGGTTTGTTGGTTTGTTGGTTTGTTGGTTTGGGAATTTTTTGTTTGTTAGTTTGTTTGTTTGTTGGCTTGTTGGTTTGTTGGTTTGATGGCTTGTTGGCTTGTTGGCTTGTTGGTTTGTTGGTTTGTTGGCTTGTTGGTTACTTAGTTTGTTGGTCTGTTGGTTTGTTCGTTTGTTGGTTTGTTGGTTTGTTGGCTTGTTGGCTTGTTGGCTTGTTGGTTTGTTGGTTAGTTCGTTTGTTGGTTTTTTGGCTTATTGGTTTGTTGGTTTGTTGATTTGTTGGTTTATTTGTTTGTTGGTTTGTTGGTTTATTTGTTTGTTGGTTTGTTGGCTTGTTGGTTTGTTGGTTTGTTGGTTTTTTGGTTTGTTGGTTTGTTGGTTTTTTGGCTTATTGGTTTGTTGATTTGTTGGTTTATTTGTTTGTTGGTTTGTTGGTTTATTTGTTTGTTGGTTTGTTGGCTTGTTGGTTTATTGGTTTCTGGGTTTGTTGGCTTGTTGGTTTGTTGGCTTGTTGGCTTATTGCTTTGTTGGTTTGTTGGTTTGTTGGCTTGTTGGGTTGTTGGTTTGTTAGTTTGTTGGCTTTTTGGTTACTTGGTTTGTTGGTTTGTTGGTTTGTTGGCTTGTTGGTTTGTTGGCTTGTTGGTTTGTTGGTTTGTTGGTTTGTTGGCTTGTTGGCTTGTTGGTTTGTTGGTTTGTTGGTTTGTTGGTTTGTTGGTTTGTTGGTTTGTTAATTTTTTGGTTTGTTAGTTTATTTGTTTGTTGGCTTGTTGGTTTGTTGGTTTGATGGCTTGTTGGCTTGTTGGCTTGTTGGTTTGTTGGTTTGTTGGCTTGTTGGTTACTTAGTTTGTTGGTTTGTTGTTTTGTTGGCTTGTTGGCTTGTTGGTTTGTTGGTTTGTTGGTTTATTTGTTTCTTGGTTTGTTGGCTTGTTGGTTTGTTGGTTTGTTGGCTTGTTGGTTTGTTAGTTTGTTGGTTTGTTGGCTTGTTGGTTTGCTGGCTTGTTGGTTTTTTGGTTTTTTGGTTTGTTGGCTTGTTGGTTCGTTGGTTTGTTGGTTTGTTGGCATGTTGGTTTGTTGGTTTGATGGCTTGTTGGCTTGTTGGATTGTTGGTTGGTTGGTTTGTTGGCTTGTTGGTTTGTTGGTTTGTTGGCTTGTTGGTTTGTTAGTTTGTCGGTTTGTTGGTTTGTTGGTTTGTTGCTTTGTTGGTTTGTTGGTTTGTTGGTTTGTTGGTTTATTTGTTTGTTGGCTTGTTGCTTTGTTGGTGTGTTGGTTTGTTGGCTTGTTGGCTTGTTGGTTTGTTAGTTTGTTGGCTTTTTGGTTACTTGGTTTGTTGGTTTGTTGGTTTGTTGGCTTGTTGGTATGTTGGTTTGTTGGCTTGTTGGTTTGTTAGTTTGTTGGTTTGTTGGTTTGTTGGTTTGTTGGTTTGTTGCTTTGTTGGTTTGTTAGTGTGTTGGCTTGTTGGGTTGTTGGTTTGTTGGCTTGTTGGTTTGTTAGTTTGTTGGCTTTTTGGTTACTTGGTTTGTTGGTTTGTTGGTTTGTTGGTTTGTTGGTTTATTTGTTTGTTGGTTTGTTGGTTTGTTGGCTTGTTTGTTTGTTGGTTTGTTGGTTTGTTGGCTTGTTGGTTTGTTGGCTTTTTGGTTTGTTGGTTTGTTGGTTTGTTGGTTTGTGGGTTTGTTGGTTAGTAGGTTTGTTGGTTTGTTAGTTTGTTGGTTTGTTGGCTTGTTGGCTTGTTTGTTTGTTGGTTTTTTGGTTTGTTGGTTTGTTGGTTTGTTGGTTTGTGGGTTTGTTGGTTTGTTGGTTTGTCGGTTTGTTGGTTTGTTGGTTTGTTGGCTTGTTGGCTTGTTGGTTTGTTGGCTTGTTGGCTTGTTGGCTTGTTGGTTTGTTAGTTTGTTGGCTTGTTGGTTTGTTGGTTTGTTGATTTGTTGGTTTATTTGTTTGTTGGTTGTTGGCTTGTTGGTTTGTTGGTTTGTTGGCTTGTTGGTTTGTTGGTTTGTTGGCTTATTGGTTTGTTGGTTTGTTGGTTTGTTGGCTTGTTGGCTTGTTGATTTGTTGGTTTGTTGGTTTTTTGGTTTGTTGGTTTGTTGGTTTGTTGGTTTGTTGGTTTGTTGGTTTGTTGGTTTATTTGTTTGTTGGTTTGTTGGCTTGTTGGTTTGTTGATTTGTTGGTTTGTTGGCTTGTTGGTTTGTTGGTTTGTTGGCTTGTTGGCTTGTTGCTTTGTTGGTTTGTTGGTTTGTCTGCTTGTTGGCTTGTTGGTTTGTTAGTTTGTTGGCTTTTTGGTTACTTGGTTTGTTGGTTTGTTGGTTTGTTGGCTTGTTGGTTTGTTGGCTTGTTGGTTTGTTGGTTTGTTGGTTTGTTGGCTTGTTGGCTTGTTGGTTTGTTGATTTGTTGTTTTGTTGGTTTATTTGTTTTTGGTTTGTTGGCTTGTTGGTTTGTTGGTTTGTAGGTTTGTTGGTTTGTTGGCTTGTTGGTTTGTTGGCTTGTTGGCTTGTTGCTTTGTTGGTTTGTTGGCTTGTTGGTTTGTTGGCTTGTTGGTTTGTTGCTTTGTTGGTTTTTTGGTTTGTTGGCTTGTTGGTTTGTTGGTTTGTTGGTTTGTTAGTTTGTTGGCTTTTTGGTTACTTGGTTTGTTGGTCTGTTGGTTTGTTGGCTTGTTGGTTTGTTGGCTTGTTGGTTTGTTGGTTTGTTGGTTTGTTGGCTTGTTGGCTTGTTGGTTTGTTGATTTGTTGTTTTGTTGGTTTATTTGTTTTTGGTTTGTTGGCTTGTTGGTTTGTTGGTTTGTTGGTTTGTTGGTTTGTTGGCTTGTTGGTTTGTTGGCTTGTTGGCTTGTTGCTTTGTTGGTTTGTTGGCTTGTTGGTTTGTTGGCTTGTTGGTTTGTTGCTTTGTTGGTTTTTTGGTTTGTTGGCTTGTTGGTTTGTTGGTTTGTTGGTTTGTTAGTTTGTTGGCTTTTTGGTTACTTGGTTTGTTGGTTTGTTGGTTTGTTGGTTTGTCTGCTTGTTGGCTTGTTGGTTTGTTAGTTTGTTGGCTTTTTGGTTACTTGGTTTGTTGGTTTGTTGGTTTGTTGGCTTGTTGGTTTGTTGGCTTGTTGGTTTGTTGGTTTGTTGGTTTGTTGGCTTGTTGGCTTGTTGGTTTGTTGATTTGTTGGTTTGTTGGTTTATTTGTTTTTGGTTTGTTGGCTTGTTGGTTTGTTAGTTTGTTGGTTTGTTGGTTTGTTGGCTTGTTGGTTTGTTGGCTTGTTGGCTTGTTGCTTTGTTGGTTTGTTGGCTTGTTGGTTTGTTGGCTTGTTAGTTTGTTGGTTTGTTGGTTTTTTGGTTTGTTGGCTTGTTGGTTTGTTGGTTTGTTGGCTTGTTGGCTTGTTGGTTTGTTGGTTTGTTGGTTTGTTGGTTTGTTGGTGTTTTGGTTTGTTGGTTTGTTGGTTTGTTGGCTTGTTGGTTTGTTGGTTTGTTGGCTTGTTGGCTTGTTGGTTTGTTGGTTTGTTGGCTTGTTGGTTACTTAGTTTGTTGGTTTGTTGGTTTGTTGGCTTGTTGGCTTGTTGGTTTGTTGGTTAGTTCGTTTGTTGGTTTGTTAGTTTGTTGGTTTGTTGGCTTGTTGGCTTGTTGGTTTGTTGGTTTTTTGGTTTTTGGTTTGTTGGTTTGTTGGTTTGTTGGCTTGTTGGTTACTTAGTTTGTTGGTTTGTTGGTTTGTTGGTTTGTTGGCTTGTTGGCTTGTTGGTTTGTTGGTTTGTTGGTTTATTTGTTTGTTGGTTTGTTGGCTTGTTGGTTTGTTGGTTTGTTGGCTTGTTGGTTTGTTAGTTTGTTGGTTTGTTGGCTTGTTGGTTTGTTGGCTTGTTGGTTTTTTGGTTTGTTGGTTTGTTGGCTTGTTGGTTCGTTGGTTTGTTGGTTTGTTGGCATGTTGGTTTGTTGGTTTGATGGCTTGTTGGCTTGTTGGATTGTTAGTTGGTTGGTTTGTTGGCTTGTTGGTTTGTTGGTTTGTTGGCTTGTTGGTTTGTTAGTTTGTCGGTTTGTTGGTTTGTTGGTTTGTTGCTTTGTTGGTTTGTTGGTTTGTTGGTTTGTTGGTTTATTTGTTTGTTGGCTTGTTGCTTTGTTGGTGTGTTGGTTTGTTGGCTTGTTGGCTTGTTGGTTTGTTAGTTTGTTGACTTTTTGGTTACTTGGTTTGTTGGTTTGTTGGTTTGTTGGCTTGTTGGTATGTTGGTTTGTTGGCTTGTTGGTTTGTTAGTTTGTTGGTTTGTTGGTTTGTTGGTTTGTTGGTTTGTTGCTTTGTTGGTTTGTTAGTGTGTTGGCTTGTTGGGTTGTTGGTTTGTTGGCTTGTTAGTTTGTTAGTTTGTTGGCTTTTTGGTTACTTGGTTTGTTGATTTGTTGGTTTGTTGGTTTGTTGGTTTATTTGTTTGTTGGTTTGTTGGTTTGTTGGCTTGTTTGTTTGTTGGTTTGTTGGTTTGTTGGCTTGTTGGTTTGTTGGCTTTTTGGTTTGTTGGTTTGTTGGTTTGTTGGTTTGTGGGTTTGTTGGTTAGTTCGTTTGTTGGTTTGTTAGTTTGTTGGTTTGTTGGCTTGTTGGCTTGTTTGTTTGTTGGTTTTTTGGTTTGTTGGTTTGTTGGTTTGTTGGTTTGTGGGTTTGTTGGTTTGTTGGTTTGTCGGTTTGTTGGTTTGTTGGTTTGTTGGCTTGTTGGCTTGTTGGTTTGTTGGCTTGTTGGCTTGTTGGCTTGTTGCTTTGTTAGTTTGTTGGCTTGTTGGTTTGTTGGTTTGTTGGTTTGTTGGTTTATTTGTTTGTTGGTTGTTGGCTTGTTGGTTTGTTGGTTTGTTGGCTTGTTGGTTTGTTGGTTTGTTGGCTTATTGGTTTGTTGGTTTGTTGGTTTGTTGGCTTGTTGGCTTGTTGATTTGTTGGTTTGTTGGTTTTTTGGTTTGTTGGTTTGTTGGTTTGTTGGTTTGTTGGTTTGTTGGTTTGTTGGTTTATTTGTTTGTTGGTTTGTTGGCTTGTTGGTTTGTTGATTTGTTGGTTTGTTGGCTTGTTGGTTTGTTGGTTTGTTGGCTTGTTGGCTTGTTGCTTTGTTGGTTTGTTGGTTTGTCTGCTTGTTGGCTTGTTGGTTTGTTAGTTTGTTGGCTTTTTGGTTACTTGGTTTGTTGGTTTGTTGGCTTGTTGGTTTGTTGGCTTGTTGGTTTGTTGGTTTGTTGGTTTGTTGGCTTGTTGGCTTGTTGGTTTGTTGATTTGTTGTTTTGTTGGTTTATTTGTTTTTGGTTTGTTGGCTTGTTGGTTTGTTGGTTTGTTGGTTTGTTGGTTTGTTGGCTTGTTGGTTTGTTGGCTTGTTGGCTTGTTGCTTTGTTGGTTTGTTGGCTTGTTGGTTTGTTGGCTTGTTGGTTTGTTGCTTTGTTGGTTTTTTGGTTTGTTGGCTTGTTGGTTTGTTGGTTTGTTGGTTTGTTAGTTTGTTGGCTTTTTGGTTACTTGGTTTGTTGGTTTGTTGGTTTGTTGGTTTGTCTGCTTGTTGGCTTGTTGGTTTGTTAGTTTGTTGGCTTTTTGGTTACTTGGTTTGTTGGTTTGTTGGTTTGTTGGCTTGTTGGTTTGTTGGCTTGTTGGTTTGTTGGTTTGTTGGTTTGTTGGCTTGTTGGCTTGTTGGCTTGTTGGTTTGTTGATTTGTTGGTTTGTTGGTTTATTTGTTTTTGGTTTGTTGGCATGTTGGTTTGTTAGTTTGTTGGTTTGTTGGTTTGTTGGCTTGTTGGTTTGTTGGCTTGTTGGCTTGTTGCTTTGTTGGTTTGTTGGCTTGTTGGTTTGTTGGCTTGTTAGTTTGTTGGTTTGTTGGTTTTTTTGTTTTTTTGGCTTGTTGGTTTGTTGGTTTGTTGGTTTGTTGGTTTGTTGGTTTGTTCGTTTGTTGGCTTGTTGGTTTGTTGGTTTGTTGGCTTGTTGGTTTGTTAGTTTGTTGGTTTTTTGGCTTGTTGGCTTGTTGGTTTGTTGGTTTGTTGGTTTGTTGGTTTGTTGGTGTTTTGGTTTGTTGGTTTGTTGGTTTGTTGGCTTGTTGGTTTGTTGGTTTGTTGGCTTGTTGGCTTGTTGGTTTGTTGGTTTGTTGGCTTGTTGGTTACTTAGTTTGTTGGTTTGTTGGTTTGTTGGCTTGTTGGCTTGTCGGTTTGTTTGTTAGTTCGTTTGTTGGTTTGTTAGTTTGTTGGTTTGTTGGCTTGTTGGCTTGTTGGTTTGTTGGTTTTTTGGTTTTTGGTTTGTTGGTTTTTTGGTTTGTTGGTTTGTTGGTTTATTTGTTTGTTGGTTTGTTGGCTTGTTGGTTTATTGGTTTGTTGGTTTGTTGGCTTGTTGGTTTGTTGGTTTGCTGGTTTGTTGGTTTGTTGGTTTGTTGGTTTTTTGGTTTGTTGGTTTATTTGTTTGTTGGTTTGTTGGCTTGTTGGTTTGTTGGTTTGTTGGCTTATTGGTTTGTTGGTTTGTTGACTTGTTGGCTTGTTGCTTTGTTGGTTTGTGGGTTTGTTGGCTTGTTGGCTTGTTGGTTTGTTAGTTTGTTGGCTTTTTGGTTACTTGGTTTGTTGGTTTGTTAGTTTGTTGGCTTTTTGGTTACTTGGTTTGTTGGTTTTTTGGTTTGTTGGTTTGTTGGTTTGTTGACTTGTTGGCTTGTTGGTTTGTTGGTTTGTTGGTTTGTTGGTTTGTTGGTTTGTTGGTTTTTTGGTTTGTTGGTTTTTTGGTTTGTTGGTTTGTTGGTTTGTTGGTTTGTGGGTTTGTTGGTTTGTTGGTTTGTCGGTTTGTTGGTTTGTTGGTTTGTTGGCTTGTTGGCTTGTTGGTTTGTTGGCTTGTTGGCTTGTTGGCTTGTTGGTTTGTTAGTTTGTTGGCTTGTTGGTTTGTTGGTTTGTTGATTTGTTGGTTTATTTGTTTGTTGGTTGTTGGCTTGTTGGTTTGTTGGTTTGTTGGCTTGTTGGTTTGTTGATTTGTTGGCTTATTGGTTTGTTGGTTTGTTGGTTTGTTGGCTTGTTGGCTTGTTGATTTGTTGGTTTGTTGGTTTTTTGGTTTGTTGGTTTGTTGGTTTGTTGGTTTGTTGGTTTGTTGGTTTGTTGGTTTATTTGTTTGTTGGTTTGTTGGCTTGTTGGTTTGTTGATTTGTTGGTTTGTTGGCTTGTTGGTTTGTTGGTTTGTTGGCTTGTTGGCTTGTTGCTTTGTTGGTTTGTTGGTTTGTCTGCTTGTTGGCTTGTTGGTTTGTTAGTTTGTTGGCTTTTTGGTTACTTGGTTTGTTGGTTTGTTGGTTTGTTGGCTTGTTGGTTTGTTGGCTTGTTGGTTTGTTGGTTTGTTGGTTTGTTGGCTTGTTGGCTTGTTGGTTTGTTGATTTGTTGTTTTGTTGGTTTATTTGTTTTTGGTTTGTTGGCTTGTTGGTTTGTTGGTTTGTAGGTTTGTTGGTTTGTTGGCTTGTTGGTTTGTTGGCTTGTTGGCTTGTTGCTTTGTTGGTTTGTTGGCTTGTTGGTTTGTTGGCTTGTTGGTTTGTTGCTTTGTTGGTTTTTTGGTTTGTTGGCTTGTTGGTTTGTTGGTTTGTTGGTTTGTTAGTTTGTTGGCTTTTTGGTTACTTGGTTTGTTGGTTTGTTGGTTTGTTGGCTTGTTGGTTTGTTGGCTTGTTGGTTTGTTGGTTTGTTGGTTTGTTGGCTTGTTGGCTTGTTGGTTTGTTGATTTGTTGTTTTGTTGGTTTATTTGTTTTTGGTTTGTTGGCTTGTTGGTTTGTTGGTTTGTTGGTTTGTTGGTTTGTTGGCTTGTTGGTTTGTTGGCTTGTTGGCTTGTTGCTTTGTTGGTTTGTTGGCTTGTTGGTTTGTTGGCTTGTTGGTTTGTTGCTTTGTTGGTTTTTTGGTTTGTTGGCTTGTTGGTTTGTTGGTTTGTTGGTTTGTTAGTTTGTTGGCTTTTTGGTTACTTGGTTTGTTGGTTTGTTGGTTTGTTGGTTTGTCTGCTTGTTGGCTTGTTGGTTTGTTAGTTTGTTGGCTTTTTGGTTACTTGGTTTGTTGGTTTGTTGGTTTGTTGGCTTGTTGGTTTGTTGGCTTGTTGGTTTGTTGGTTTGTTGGTTTGTTGGCTTGTTGGCTTGTTGGTTTGTTGATTTGTTGGTTTGTTGGTTTATTTGTTTTTGGTTTGTTGGCTTGTTGGTTTGTTAGTTTGTTGGTTTGTTGGTTTGTTGGCTTGTTGGTTTGTTGGCTTGTTGGCTTGTTGCTTTGTTGGTTTGTTGGCTTGTTGGTTTGTTGGCTTGTTAGTTTGTTGGTTTGTTGGTTTTTTGGTTTGTTGGCTTGTTGGTTTGTTGGTTTGTTGGCTTGTTGGCTTGTTGGTTTGTTGGTTTGTTGGTTTGTTGGTTTGTTGGTGTTTTGGTTTGTTGGTTTGTTGGTTTGTTGGCTTGTTGGTTTGTTGGTTTGTTGGCTTGTTGGCTTGTTGGTTTGTTGGTTTGTTGGCTTGTTGGTTACTTAGTTTGTTGGTTTGTTGGTTTGTTGGCTTGTTGGCTTGTTGGTTTGTTGGTTAGTTCGTTTGTTGGTTTGTTAGTTTGTTGGTTTGTTGGCTTGTTGGCTTGTTGGTTTGTTGGTTTTTTGGTTTTTGGTTTGTTGGTTTGTTGGTTTGTTGGCTTGTTGGTTACTTAGTTTGTTGGTTTGTTGGTTTGTTGGTTTGTTGGCTTGTTGGCTTGTTGGTTTGTTGGTTTGTTGGTTTATTTGTTTGTTGGTTTGTTGGCTTGTTGGTTTGTTGGTTTGTTGGCTTGTTGGTTTGTTAGTTTGTTGGTTTGTTGGCTTGTTGGTTTGTTGGCTTGTTGGTTTTTTGGTTTGTTGGTTTGTTGGCTTGTTGGTTCGTTGGTTTGTTGGTTTGTTGGCATGTTGGTTTGTTGGTTTGATGGCTTGTTGGCTTGTTGGATTGTTGGTTGGTTGGTTTGTTGGCTTGTTGGTTTGTTGGTTTGTTGGCTTGTTGGTTTGTTAGTTTGTCGGTTTGTTGGTTTGTTGGTTTGTTGCTTTGTTGGTTTGTTGGTTTGTTGGTTTGTTGGTTTATTTGTTTGTTGGCTTGTTGCTTTGTTGGTGTGTTGGTTTGTTGGCTTGTTGGCTTGTTGGTTTGTTAGTTTGTTGACTTTTTGGTTACTTGGTTTGTTGGTTTGTTGGTTTGTTGGCTTGTTGGTATGTTGGTTTGTTGGCTTGTTGGTTTGTTAGTTTGTTGGTTTGTTGGTTTGTTGGTTTGTTGGTTTGTTGCTTTGTTGGTTTGTTAGTGTGTTGGCTTGTTGGGTTGTTGGTTTGTTGGCTTGTTAGTTTGTTAGTTTGTTGGCTTTTTGGTTACTTGGTTTGTTGATTTGTTGGTTTGTTGGTTTGTTGGTTTATTTGTTTGTTGGTTTGTTGGTTTGTTGGCTTGTTTGTTTGTTGGTTTGTTGGTTTGTTGGCTTGTTGGTTTGTTGGCTTTTTGGTTTGTTGGTTTGTTGGTTTGTTGGTTTGTGGGTTTGTTGGTTAGTTCGTTTGTTGGTTTGTTAGTTTGTTGGTTTGTTGGCTTGTTGGCTTGTTTGTTTGTTGGTTTTTTGGTTTGTTGGTTTGTTGGTTTGTCGGTTTGTTGGTTTGTTGGTTTGTTGGCTTGTTGGCTTGTTGGTTTGTTGGCTTGTTGGCTTGTTGGCTTGTTGCTTTGTTAGTTTGTTGGCTTGTTGGTTTGTTGGTTTGTTGGTTTGTTGGTTTATTTGTTTGTTGGTTGTTGGCTTGTTGGTTTGTTGGTTTGTTGGCTTGTTGGTTTGTTGGTTTGTTGGCTTATTGGTTTGTTGGTTTGTTGGTTTGTTGGCTTGTTGGCTTGTTGATTTGTTGGTTTGTTGGTTTTTTGGTTTGTTGGTTTGTTGGTTTGTTGGTTTGTTGGTTTGTTGGTTTGTTGGTTTATTTGTTTGTTGGTTTGTTGGCTTGTTGGTTTGTTGATTTGTTGGTTTGTTGGCTTGTTGGTTTGTTGGTTTGTTGGCTTGTTGGCTTGTTGCTTTGTTGGTTTGTTGGTTTGTCTGCTTGTTGGCTTGTTGGTTTGTTAGTTTGTTGGCTTTTTGGTTACTTGGTTTGTTGGTTTGTTGGCTTGTTGGTTTGTTGGCTTGTTGGTTTGTTGGTTTGTTGGTTTGTTGGCTTGTTGGCTTGTTGGTTTGTTGATTTGTTGTTTTGTTGGTTTATTTGTTTTTGGTTTGTTGGCTTGTTGGTTTGTTGGTTTGTTGGTTTGTTGGTTTGTTGGCTTGTTGGTTTGTTGGCTTGTTGGCTTGTTGCTTTGTTGGTTTGTTGGCTTGTTGGTTTGTTGGCTTGTTGGTTTGTTGCTTTGTTGGTTTTTTGGTTTGTTGGCTTGTTGGTTTGTTGGTTTGTTGGTTTGTTAGTTTGTTGGCTTTTTGGTTACTTGGTTTGTTGGTTTGTTGGTTTGTTGGTTTGTCTGCTTGTTGGCTTGTTGGTTTGTTAGTTTGTTGGCTTTTTGGTTACTTGGTTTGTTGGTTTGTTGGTTTGTTGGCTTGTTGGTTTGTTGGCTTGTTGGTTTGTTGGTTTGTTGGTTTGTTGGCTTGTTGGCTTGTTGGCTTGTTGGTTTGTTGATTTGTTGGTTTGTTGGTTTATTTGTTTTTGGTTTGTTGGCTTGTTGGTTTGTTAGTTTGTTGGTTTGTTGGTTTGTTGGCTTGTTGGTTTGTTGGCTTGTTGGCTTGTTGCTTTGTTGGTTTGTTGGCTTGTTGGTTTGTTGGCTTGTTAGTTTGTTGGTTTGTTGGTTTTTTTGTTTTTTTGGCTTGTTGGTTTGTTGGTTTGTTGGTTTGTTGGTTTGTTGGTTTGTTCGTTTGTTGGCTTGTTGGTTTGTTGGTTTGTTGGCTTGTTGGTTTATTAGTTTGTTGGTTTTTTGGCTTGTTGGCTTGTTGGTTTGTTGGTTTGTTGGTTTGTTGGTTTGTTGGTGTTTTGGTTTGTTGGTTTGTTGGTTTGTTGGCTTGTTGGTTTGTTGGTTTGTTGGCTTGTTGGCTTGTTGGTTTGTTGGTTTGTTGGCTTGTTGGTTACTTAGTTTGTTGGTTTGTTGGTTTGTTGGCTTGTTGGCTTGTCGGTTTGTTGGTTAGTTCGTTTGTTGGTTTGTTAGTTTGTTGGTTTGTTGGCTTGTTGGCTTGTTGGTTTGTTGGTTTTTTGGTTTTTGGTTTGTTGGTTTTTTGGTTTGTTGGTTTGTTGGTTTATTTGTTTGTTGGTTTGTTGGCTTGTTGGTTTATTGGTTTGTTGGTTTGTTGGCTTGTTGGTTTGTTGGTTTGCTGGTTTGTTGGTTTGTTGGTTTGTTGGTTTTTTGGTTTGTTGGTTTATTTGTTTGTTGGTTTGTTGGCTTGTTGGTTTGTTGGTTTGTTGGCTTATTGGTTTGTTGGTTTGTTGACTTGTTGGCTTGTTGCTTTGTTGGTTTGTGGGTTTGTTGGCTTGTTGGCTTGTTGGTTTGTTAGTTTGTTGGCTTTTTGGTTACTTGGTTTGTTGGTTTGTTAGTTTGTTGGCTTTTTGGTTACTTGGTTTGTTGGTTTTTTGGTTTGTTGGTTTGTTGGTTTGTTGACTTGTTGGCTTGTTGGTTTGTTGGTTTGTTGGTTTGTTGGTTTGTTGGTTTGTTGGTTTTTTGGTTTGTTGGTTTGTTGGTTTGTTGGCTTGTTGGTTTGTTGGTTTGTTGGCTTCTTGGCTTGTTGGTTTGTTGGTTTGTTTGCTTGTTGGTTACTTAGTTTGTTGGTTTGTTGGCTTGTTGGTTTGTTGGTTTGTTGGCTTGTTGGCTTGTTGGTTTGTTGGTTTGTTGGTTTGTTGGTTTTTTGGTTTGTTGGTTTGTTGGCTTGTTGGTTTGTTGGTTTGTTGGTTTGTTGGCTTGTTGGCTTGTTGGGTTGTTGGTTTGTTGGTTTGTTGTCTTGTTGGTTTGTTGGTTTGTTGGCTTGTTGGCTTGTTGCTTTGTTGGTTTGTTGGCTTGTTGGCTTGTTGGTTTGTTAGTTTGTTGGCTTTTCGGTTACTTGGTTTGTTGGTTTGTTGGTTTGTTGGCTTGTTGGTTTGTTGGCTTATTGGTTTGTTGGTTTGCTGGTTTGTTGGCTTGTTGGCTTGTTGGTTTGTTGATTTGTTGTTTTGTTGGTTTATTTGTTTTTGGTTTGTTGGCTTGTTGGTTTGTTGGTTTGTTGGTTTGTTGGTTTGTTGGCTTGTTGGTTTGTTGGCTTGTTGGCTTGTTGCTTTGTTGGTTTGTTGGCTTGTTGGTTTGTTGGCTTGTTGGTTTGTTGCTTTGTTGGTTTTTTGGTTTGTTGGCTTGTTGGTTTGTTGGTTTGTTGGTTTGTTAGTTTGTTGGCTTTTTGGTTACTTGGTTTGTTGGTTTGTTGGTTTGTTGGTTTGTCTGCTTGTTGGCTTGTTGGTTTGTTAGTTTGTTGGCTTTTTGGTTACTTGGTTTGTTGGTTTGTTGGTTTGTTGGCTTGTTGGTTTGTTGGCTTGTTGGTTTGTTGGTTTGTTGGTTTGTTGGCTTGTTGGCTTGTTGGTTTGTTGATTTGTTGGTTTGTTGGTTTATTTGTTTTTGGTTTGTTGGCTTGTTGGTTTGTTAGTTTGTTGGTTTGTTGGTTTGTTGGCTTGTTGGTTTGTTGGCTTGTTGGCTTGTTGCTTTGTTGGTTTGTTGGCTTGTTGGTTTGTTGGCTTGTTAGTTTGTTGGTTTGTTGGTTTTTTGGTTTGTTGGCTTGTTGGTTTGTTGGTTTGTTGGCTTGTTGGCTTGTTGGTTTGTTGGTTTGTTGGTTTGTTGGTTTGTTGGTGTTTTGGTTTGTTGGTTTGTTGGTTTGTTGGCTTGTTGGTTTGTTGGTTTGTTGGCTTGTTGGCTTGTTGGTTTGTTGGTTTGTTGGCTTGTTGGTTACTTAGTTTGTTGGTTTGTTGGTTTGTTGGCTTGTTGGCTTGTTGGTTTGTTGGTTAGTTCGTTTGTTGGTTTGTTAGTTTGTTGGTTTGTTGGCTTGTTGGCTTGTTGGTTTGTTGGTTTTTTGGTTTTTGGTTTGTTGGTTTGTTGGTTTGTTGGCTTGTTGGTTACTTAGTTTGTTGGTTTGTTGGTTTGTTGGTTTGTTGGCTTGTTGGCTTGTTGGTTTGTTGGTTTGTTGGTTTATTTGTTTGTTGGTTTGTTGGCTTGTTGGTTTGTTGGTTTGTTGGCTTGTTGGTTTGTTAGTTTGTTGGTTTGTTGGCTTGTTGGTTTGTTGGCTTGTTGGTTTTTTGGTTTGTTGGTTTGTTGGCTTGTTGGTTCGTTGGTTTGTTGGTTTGTTGGCATGTTGGTTTGTTGGTTTGATGGCTTGTTGGCTTGTTGGATTGTTGGTTGGTTGGTTTGTTGGCTTGTTGGTTTGTTGGTTTGTTGGCTTGTTGGTTTGTTAGTTTGTCGGTTTGTTGGTTTGTTGGTTTGTTGCTTTGTTGGTTTGTTGGTTTGTTGGTTTGTTGGTTTATTTGTTTGTTGGCTTGTTGCTTTGTTGGTGTGTTGGTTTGTTGGCTTGTTGGCTTGTTGGTTTGTTAGTTTGTTGACTTTTTGGTTACTTGGTTTGTTGGTTTGTTGGTTTGTTGGCTTGTTGGTATGTTGGTTTGTTGGCTTGTTGGTTTGTTAGTTTGTTGGTTTGTTGGTTTGTTGGTTTGTTGGTTTGTTGCTTTGTTGGTTTGTTAGTGTGTTGGCTTGTTGGGTTGTTGGTTTGTTGGCTTGTTAGTTTGTTAGTTTGTTGGCTTTTTGGTTACTTGGTTTGTTGATTTGTTGGTTTGTTGGTTTGTTGGTTTATTTGTTTGTTGGTTTGTTGGTTTGTTGGCTTGTTTGTTTGTTGGTTTGTTGGTTTGTTGGCTTGTTGGTTTGTTGGCTTTTTGGTTTGTTGGTTTGTTGGTTTGTTGGTTTGTGGGTTTGTTGGTTAGTTCGTTTGTTGGTTTGTTAGTTTGTTGGTTTGTTGGCTTGTTGGCTTGTTTGTTTGTTGGTTTTTTGGTTTGTTGGTTTGTTGGTTTGTCGGTTTGTTGGTTTGTTGGTTTGTTGGCTTGTTGGCTTGTTGGTTTGTTGGCTTGTTGGCTTGTTGGCTTGTTGCTTTGTTAGTTTGTTGGCTTGTTGGTTTGTTGGTTTGTTGGTTTGTTGGTTTATTTGTTTGTTGGTTGTTGGCTTGTTGGTTTGTTGGTTTGTTGGCTTGTTGGTTTGTTGGTTTGTTGGCTTATTGGTTTGTTGGTTTGTTGGTTTGTTGGCTTGTTGGCTTGTTGATTTGTTGGTTTGTTGGTTTTTTGGTTTGTTGGTTTGTTGGTTTGTTGGTTTGTTGGTTTGTTGG
The DNA here is from genome assembly GCA_958298945.1 of Atherix ibis. Classification (NCBI taxonomy): domain Eukaryota; kingdom Metazoa; phylum Arthropoda; class Insecta; order Diptera; family Athericidae; genus Atherix; species Atherix ibis. The sequence continues at coordinate 62,539,353 of OY282608.1, read as the reverse complement.
TTTGTTGGTTTATTTGTTTGTTGGTTTGTTGGCTTGTTGGTTTGTTGATTTGTTGGTTTGTTGGCTTGTTGGTTTGTTGGTTTGTTGGCTTGTTGGCTTGTTGCTTTGTTGGTTTGTTGGTTTGTCTGCTTGTTGGCTTGTTGGTTTGTTAGTTTGTTGGCTTTTTGGTTACTTGGTTTGTTGGTTTGTTGGCTTGTTGGTTTGTTGGCTTGTTGGTTTGTTGGTTTGTTGGTTTGTTGGCTTGTTGGCTTGTTGGTTTGTTGATTTGTTGTTTTGTTGGTTTATTTGTTTTTGGTTTGTTGGCTTGTTGGTTTGTTGGTTTGTTGGTTTGTTGGTTTGTTGGCTTGTTGGTTTGTTGGCTTGTTGGCTTGTTGCTTTGTTGGTTTGTTGGCTTGTTGGTTTGTTGGCTTGTTGGTTTGTTGCTTTGTTGGTTTTTTGGTTTGTTGGCTTGTTGGTTTGTTGGTTTGTTGGTTTGTTAGTTTGTTGGCTTTTTGGTTACTTGGTTTGTTGGTTTGTTGGTTTGTTGGTTTGTCTGCTTGTTGGCTTGTTGGTTTGTTAGTTTGTTGGCTTTTTGGTTACTTGGTTTGTTGGTTTGTTGGTTTGTTGGCTTGTTGGTTTGTTGGCTTGTTGGTTTGTTGGTTTGTTGGTTTGTTGGCTTGTTGGCTTGTTGGCTTGTTGGTTTGTTGATTTGTTGGTTTGTTGGTTTATTTGTTTTTGGTTTGTTGGCTTGTTGGTTTGTTAGTTTGTTGGTTTGTTGGTTTGTTGGCTTGTTGGTTTGTTGGCTTGTTGGCTTGTTGCTTTGTTGGTTTGTTGGCTTGTTGGTTTGTTGGCTTGTTAGTTTGTTGGTTTGTTGGTTTTTTTGTTTTTTTGGCTTGTTGGTTTGTTGGTTTGTTGGTTTGTTGGTTTGTTGGTTTGTTCGTTTGTTGGCTTGTTGGTTTGTTGGTTTGTTGGCTTGTTGGTTTATTAGTTTGTTGGTTTTTTGGCTTGTTGGCTTGTTGGTTTGTTGGTTTGTTGGTTTGTTGGTTTGTTGGTGTTTTGGTTTGTTGGTTTGTTGGTTTGTTGGCTTGTTGGTTTGTTGGTTTGTTGGCTTGTTGGCTTGTTGGTTTGTTGGTTTGTTGGCTTGTTGGTTACTTAGTTTGTTGGTTTGTTGGTTTGTTGGCTTGTTGGCTTGTCGGTTTGTTGGTTAGTTCGTTTGTTGGTTTGTTAGTTTGTTGGTTTGTTGGCTTGTTGGCTTGTTGGTTTGTTGGTTTTTTGGTTTTTGGTTTGTTGGTTTTTTGGTTTGTTGGTTTGTTGGTTTATTTGTTTGTTGGTTTGTTGGCTTGTTGGTTTATTGGTTTGTTGGTTTGTTGGCTTGTTGGTTTGTTGGTTTGCTGGTTTGTTGGTTTGTTGGTTTGTTGGTTTTTTGGTTTGTTGGTTTATTTGTTTGTTGGTTTGTTGGCTTGTTGGTTTGTTGGTTTGTTGGCTTATTGGTTTGTTGGTTTGTTGACTTGTTGGCTTGTTGCTTTGTTGGTTTGTGGGTTTGTTGGCTTGTTGGCTTGTTGGTTTGTTAGTTTGTTGGCTTTTTGGTTACTTGGTTTGTTGGTTTGTTAGTTTGTTGGCTTTTTGGTTACTTGGTTTGTTGGTTTTTTGGTTTGTTGGTTTGTTGGTTTGTTGACTTGTTGGCTTGTTGGTTTGTTGGTTTGTTGGTTTGTTGGTTTGTTGGTTTGTTGGTTTTTTGGTTTGTTGGTTTGTTGGTTTGTTGGCTTGTTGGTTTGTTGGTTTGTTGGCTTCTTGGCTTGTTGGTTTGTTGGTTTGTTTGCTTGTTGGTTACTTAGTTTGTTGGTTTGTTGGCTTGTTGGTTTGTTGGTTTGTTGGCTTGTTGGCTTGTTGGTTTGTTGGTTTGTTGGTTTGTTGGTTTTTTGGTTTGTTGGTTTGTTGGCTTGTTGGTTTGTTGGTTTGTTGGTTTGTTGGCTTGTTGGCTTGTTGGGTTGTTGGTTTGTTGGTTTGTTGTCTTGTTGGTTTGTTGGTTTGTTGGCTTGTTGGCTTGTTGCTTTGTTGGTTTGTTGGCTTGTTGGCTTGTTGGTTTGTTAGTTTGTTGGCTTTTCGGTTACTTGGTTTGTTGGTTTGTTGGTTTGTTGGCTTGTTGGTTTGTTGGCTTATTGGTTTGTTGGTTTGCTGGTTTGTTGGCTTGTTGGTTTGTTGGTTTGTTGGCTTGTTGGTTTGTTGGTTTGTTGGTTTTTTGGTTTGTTGGTTTGTTGGCTTGTTGGTTTGTTGGTTTGTTGGTTTGGCGGCTTGTTGGCTCGTTGGTTTGTTGGTTTGTTGGCTTATTGGTTTGTTGGTTTGTTGGCTTGTTGCTTTGTTGGTTTGTTGGTTTGTTGGCTTGTTGGTTTGTTGGTTTGTTGGTTTGTTGGCTTGTTGGTTTGTTGGATTTTTGGTTTGTTGGTTTGTTGGTTTGTTGGTTTGTTGGTTTGTGGGTTTGTTGGTTAGTTCGTTTGTTGGTTTGTTAGTTTGTTGGTTTGTTGGCTTGTTGGCTTGTTTGTTTGTTGGTTTTTTGGTTTGTTGGTTTGTTGGTTTGTTGGTTTGTTGGTTTGTTGGTTTGTTGGTTTGTTGGTTTGTTGGTTTGTTGGCTTGTTGGCTTGTTGGTTTGTTGGCTTGTTGGCTTGTTGGCTTGTTGGTTTGTTAGTTTGTTGGCTTGTTGGTTTGTTGGTTTGTTGGTTTGTTGGTTTATTTGTTTGTTGGTTGTTGGCTTGTTGGTTTGTTGGTTTGTTGGCTTGTTGGTTTGTTGGTTTTTTGGCTTGTTGGTTTGTTGGTTTGTTGGTTTGTTGGCTTGTTGGCTTGTTGATTTGTTGGTTTGTTGGTTTTTTGGTTTGTTGGTTTGTTGGTTTGTTGGTTTGTTGGTTTGTTGGTTTATTTGTTTGTTGGTTTGTTGGCTTGTTGGTTTGTTGATTTGTTGGTTTATTGGCTTGTTGGTTTGTTGGTTTGTTGGCTTGTTGGCTTGTTGCTTTGTTGGTTTGTTGGTTTGTCTGCTTGTTGGCTTGTTGGTTTGTTAGTTTGTTGGCTTTTTGGTTACTTGGTTTGTTGGTTTGTTGGTTTGTTGGCTTGTTGGTTTGTTGGCTTGTTGGCTTGTTGCTTTGTTGGTTTGTTGGCTTGTTGGTTTGTTGGCTTGTTGGTTTGTTGGTTTGTTGGTTAGTTCGTTTGTTGGCTTGTTGGTTTGTTGGTTTGTTGGCTTGTTGGTTTGTTAGTTTGTTGGTTTTTTGGCTTGTTGGCTTGTTGGTTTGTTGGTTTGTTGGTTTGTTGGTTTGTTGGTGTTTTGGTTTGTTGGTTTGTTGGCTTGTTGGTTTGTTGGTTTGTTGGCTTGTTGGCTTGTTGGTTTGTTGGTTTGTTGGCTTGTTGGTTACTTAGTTTGTTGGATTGTTGGTTTGTTGGCTTGTTGGCTTGTTGGTTTGTTGGTTAGTTCGTTTGTTGGTTTGTTAGTTTGTTGGTTTGTTGGCTTGTTGGCTTGTTGGTTTGTTGGTTTTTTGGTTTTTGGTTTGTTGGTTTTTTGGTTTGTTGGTTTGTTGGTTTATTTGTTTGTTGGTTTGTTGGCTTGTTGGTTTGTTGGTTTGTTGGTTTGTTGGCTTGTTGGTTTGTTGGTTTGCTGGTTTGTTGGTTTGTTGGTTTGTTGGTTTGTAGGTTTTTTGGTTTGTTGGTTTATTTGTTTGTTGGTTTGTTGGCTTGTTGGTTTGTTGGTTTGTTGGCTTGTTGGTTTGTTGGTTTGTTGGCTTGTTGGCTTGTTGCTTTGTTGGTTTGTGGGTTTGTTGGCTTGTTGGCTTGTTGGTTTGTTAGTTTGTTGGCTTTTTGGTTACTTTGTTTGTTGGTTTGTTAGTTTGTTGGCTTTTTGGTTACTTGGTTTGTTGGTTTGTTGGTTTGTTGGTTTGTTGGTTTGTTGGCTTGTTGGCTTGTTGGTTTGTTGGTTTGTTGGCTTCTTGGATTGTTGGTTTGTTAGTTTGTTGGCTTGTTGGTTACTTAGTTTGTTGGTTTGTTGGCTTGTTGGTTTGTTGGCTTGTTGGCTTGTTGGTTTGTTGCTTTGTTGGTTTGTTGGTTTGTCTGCTTGTTGGCTTGTTGGTTTGTTAATTTGTTGGCTTTTTGGTTACTTGGTTTGTTGGTTTTTTTGTTTTGTTGGCTTGTTGGTTTGTTGGCTTGTTGGTTTGTTGGTTTGTTGGTTTGTTGGCTTGTTGGCTTGTTGGTTTGTTGATTTGTTGGTTTGTTGGTTACTTGGTTTGTTGGTTTGTTGGTTTGTTGGCTTGTTGGTTTGTTGGCTTGTTGGCTTGTTGCTTTGTTGGTTTGTTGGCTTGTTGGTTTGTTGGCTTGTTGGTTTGTTGGTTTGTTGGTTAGTTCGTTTGTTGGCTTGTTGGTTTGTTGGTTTGTTGGCTTGTTGGTTTGTTAGTTTGTTGGTTTTTTGGCTTGTTGGCTTGTTGGTTTGTTGGTTTGTTGGTTTGTTGGTTTGTTGGTGTTTTGGTTTGTTGGTTTGTTGGCTTGTTGGTTTGTTGGTTTGTTGGCTTGTTGGCTTGTTGGTTTGTTGGTTTGTTGGCTTGTTGGTTACTTAGTTTGTTGGTTTGTTGGTTTGTTGGCTTGTTGGCTTGTTGGTTTGTTGGTTAGTTCGTTTGTTGGTTTGTTAGTTTGTTGGTTTGTTGGCTTGTTGGCTTGTTGGTTTGTTGGTTTTTTGGTTTTTGGTTTGTTGGTTTTTTGGTTTGTTGGTTTGTTGGTTTATTTGTTTGTTGGTTTGTTGGCTTGTTGGTTTGTTGGTTTGTTGGTTTGTTGGCTTGTTGGTTTGTTGGTTTGCTGGTTTGTTGGTTTGTTGGTTTGTTGGTTTGTTGGTTTTTTGGTTTGTTGGTTTATTTGTTTGTTGGTTTGTTGGCTTGTTGGTTTGTTGGTTTGTTGGCTTGTTGGTTTGTTGGTTTGTTGGCTTGTTGGCTTGTTGCTTTGTTGGTTTGTGGGTTTGTTGGCTTGTTGGCTTGTTGGTTTGTTAGTTTGTTGGCTTTTTGGTTACTTTGTTTGTTGGTTTGTTAGTTTGTTGGCTTTTTGGTTACTTGGTTTGTTGGTTTGTTGGTTTGTTGGTTTGTTGGTTTGTTGGCTTGTTGGCTTGTTGGTTTGTTGGTTTGTTGGTTTGTTGGTTTGTTGGTTTGTTGGTTTTTTGGTTTGTTGGTTTGTTGGTTTGTTGGCTTGTTGGCTTGTTGGTTTGTTGGTTTGTTGGCTTCTTGGATTGTTGGTTTGTTAGTTTGTTGGCTTGTTGGTTACTTAGTTTGTTGGTTTGTTGGCTTGTTGGTTTGTTGGCTTGTTGGCTTGTTGGTTTGTTGCTTTGTTGGTTTGTTGGTTTGTCTGCTTGTTGGCTTGTTGGTTTGTTAATTTGTTGGCTTTTTGGTTACTTGGTTTGTTGGTTTTTTTGTTTTGTTGGCTTGTTGGTTTGTTGGCTTGTTGGTTTGTTGGTTTGTTGGTTTGTTGGCTTGTTGGCTTGTTGGTTTGTTGATTTGTTGGTTTGTTGGTTTATTTGTTTTTGGTTTGTTGGCTTGTTGGTTTGTTGGTTTGTTGGTTTGTTGGCTTGTTGGTTTGTTGGCTTGTTGGCTTGTTGATTTGATGGTTTGTTGGCTTGTTGGTTTGTTGGCTTGTTGGTTTGTTGGTTTGTTGGTTTTTTGGTTTGTTGGCTTGTTGGTTTGTTGGTTTGTTGGTTTGGTGGTTTGTTGGTTTGTTCGTTTGTTGGCTTGTTGGTTTGTTGGTTTGTTGGCTTGTTGGTTTGTTAGTTTGTTGGTTTTTTGGCTTGTTGGCTTGTTGCTTTGTTGGTTTGTGGGTTTGTTGGCTTGTTGGCTTGTTGGTTTGTTAGTTTGTTGGCTTTTTGGTTACTTGGTTTGTTGGTTTGTTAGTTTGTTGGCTTTTTGGTTACTTGGTTTGTTGGTTTGTTGGTTTGTTGGTTTGTTGGTTTGTTGGCTTGTTGGCTTGTTGGTTTGTTGGTTTGTTGGTTTGTTGGTTTGTTGGTTTGTTGGTTTTTTGGTTTGTTGGTTTGTTGGTTTGTTGGCTTGTTGGTTTGTTGATTTGTTGGCTTCTTGGATTGTTGGTTTGTTAGTTTGTTGGTTTGTTGGTTACTTAGTTTGTTGGTTTGTTGGCTTGTTGGTTTGTTGGCTTGTTGGATTGTTGGTTTGTTGCTTTGTTGGTTTGTTGGTTTGTCTGCTTGTTGGCTTGTTGGTTTGTTAATTTGTTGGCTTTTTGGTTACTTGGTTTGTTGGTTTTTTTGTCTTGTTGGCTTGTTGGTTTATTGGCTTGTTGGTTTGTTGGTTTCTTGGTTTGTTGGCTTGTTGGCTTGTTGGTTTGTTGATTTGTTGGTTTGTTGGTTTATTTGTTTTTGGTTTGTTGGCTTGTTGGATTGTTGGTTTGTTGGTTTGTTGGTTTGTTGGTTTGTTGGCTTGTTGGCTTGTTGATTTGTTGGTTTGTTGGCTTGTTGGTTTGTTGGCTTGTTGGTTTGTTGGTTTGTTGGTTTTTTGGTTTGTTGGCTTGTTGGTTTGTTGGTTTGTTGGTTTGGTGGTTTGTTGGTTTGTTCGTTTGTTGGCTTGTTGGTTTGTTGGTTTGTTGGCTTGTTGGTTTGTTAGTTTGTTGGTTTTTTGGCTTGTTAGCTTGTTGGTTTGTTGGTTTGTTGGTTTGTTGGTTTGTTGGTGTTTTGGTTTGTTGGTTTGTTGGTTTGTTGGCTTCTTGGTTTGTTGGTTTGTTGGCTTCTTGGCTTGTTGGTTTGTTGGTTTGTTGGCTTGTTGGTTACTTAGTTTGTTGGTTTGTTGGTTTGTTGGCTTGTTGGCTTGTTGGTTTGTTGGTTAGTTCGTTTGTTGGTTTGTTAGTTTGTTGGTTTGTTGGCTTGTTGGCTTGTTGGTTTGTTGGTTTTTTGGTTTTTGGTTTGTTGGTTTTTTGGTTTGTTGGTTTGTTGGTTTATTTGTTTGTTGGTTTGTTGGCTTGTTGGTTTGTTGGTTTGTTGGTTTGTTGGCTTGTTGGTTTGTTGGTTTGCTGGTTTGTTGGTTTGTTGGTTTGTTGGTTTTTTGGTTTTTTGGTTTGTTGGTTTATTTATTTGTTGGTTTGTTGGCTTGTTGGTTTGTTGGTTTGTTGGCTTGTTGGTTTGTTGGTTTGTTGGCTTGTTGGCTTGTTGCTTTGTTGGTTTGTGGGTTTGTTGGCTTGTTGGCTTGTTGGTTTGTTAGTTTGTTGGCTTTTTGGTTACTTGGTTTGTTGATTTGTTAGTTTGTTGGCTTTTTGGTTACTTGGTTTGTTGGTTTGTTGGTTTGTTGGTTTGTTGGCTTGTTGGCTTGTTGGTTTGTTGGTTTGTTGGTTTGTTGGTTTGTTGGTTTGTTGGTTTTTTGGTTTGTTGGTTTGTTGGTTTGTTGGCTTGTTGGTTTGTTGGTTTGTTGGCTTCTTGGCTTGTTGGTTTGTTGGTTTGTTGGCTTGTTGGTTACTTAGTTTGTTGGTTTGTTGGCTTGTTGGTTTGTTGGTTTGTTGGCTTGTTGGCTTGTTGGTTTGTTGGTTTGTTGGTTTGTTGGTTTTTGGTTTGTTGGTTTGTTGGCTTGTTGGTTTGTTGGTTTGCTGGTTTGTTGGCTTCTTGGCTTGTTGGTTTGTTGGTTTGTTGGCTTGTTGGTTACTTAGTTTGTTGGTTTGTTGGCTTGTTGGTTTGTTGGTTTGTTGGCTTGTTGGCTTGTTGGTTTGTTGGTTTGTTGGTTTGCTGGTTTTTTGGTTTGTTGGTTTGTTGGCTTGTTGGTTTGTTGGTTTGTTGGTTTGTTGGCTTGTTGGCTTGTTGGTTTGTTGGTTGGTTGGCTTGTTGGTTTGTTGGTTTGTTGGCTTGTTGGCTTGTTGCTTTGTTGGTTTGTTGGCTTGTTGGCTTGCTGGTTTGTTGGTTTGTTGGTTTGTTGGTTTGTTGGCTTGTTGGTTTGTTGGTTTGTTGGCTTGTTGGCTTGTTGGTTTGTTGGTTTGTTGGCTTGTTGGTTACTTAGTTTGTTGGTTTGTTGGTTTGTTGGCTTGTTGGCTTGTTGGTTTGTTGGTTAGTTCGTTTGTTGGTTTGTTAGTTTGTTGGTTTGTTTGCTTGTTGGCTTGTTGGTTTGTTGGTTTTTTGGTTTTTGGTTTGTTGGTTTTTTGGTTTGTTGGTTTGTTGGTTTATTTGTTTGTTGGTTTGTTGGCTTGTTGGTTTGTTGGTTTGTTGGTTTGTTGGCTTGTTGGTTTGTTGGTTTGCTGGTTTGTTGGTTTGTTGGTTTGTTGGTTTTTTGGTTTGTTGGTTTATTTGTTTGTTGGCTTGTTGGTTTGTTGGTTTGTTGGCTTGTTGGTTTGTTGGTTTGTTGGCTTGTTGGCTTGTTGCTTTGTTGGTTTGTGGGTTTGTTGGCTTGTTGGCTTGTTGGTTTGTTAGTTTGTTGGCTTTTTGGTTACTTGGTTTGTTGGTTTGTTAGTTTGTTGGCTTTTTGGTTACTTGGTTTGTTGGTTTGTTGGTTTGTTGGTTTGTTGGCTTGTTGGCTTGTTGGTTTGTTGGTTTGTTGGTTTGTTGGTTTGTTGGTTTGTTGGTTTGTTGGTTTGTTGGTTTGTTGGTTTTTTGGTTTGTTGGTTTGTTGGTTTGTTGGCTTGTTGGTTTGTTGGTTTGTTGGCTTCTTGGCTTGTTGGTTTGTTGGTTTGTTGGCTTGTTGGTTACTTAGTTTGTTGGTTTGTTGGCTTGCTGGTTTGTTGGTTTGTTGGCTTGTTGGCTTGTTGGTTTGTTGGTTTGTTGGTTTGTTGGTTTTTTGGTTTGTTGGTTTGTTGGCTTGTTGGTTTGTTGGTTTGTTGGTTTGTTGGCTTGTTGGCATGTTGGTTTGTTGGTTTGTTGGCTTGTTGGTTTGTTGGTTTGTTGGCTTGTTGGCTTGTTGCTTTGTTGGTTTGTTGGCTTGTTGGCTTGTTGGTTTGTTAGTTTGTTGGCTTTTTGGTTACTTGGTTTGTTGGTTTGTTGGTTTGTTGGCTTGTTGGTTTGTTGGCTTGTTGGTTTGTTAGTTTGTTGGCTTTTTGGTTACTTGGTTTGTTGGTTTTTTTGTTTTGTTGGCTTGTTGGTTTGTTGGCTTGTTGGTTTGTTGGTTTGTTGGTTTGTTGGCTTGTTGGCTTGTTGGTTTGTTGATTTGTTGGTTTGTTGGTTTATTTGTTTTTGGTTTGTTGGCTTGTTGGTTTGTTGGTTTGTTGGTTTGTTGGTTTGTTGGTTTGTTGGCTTGTTGGTTTGTTGGCTTGTTGGCTTGTTGCTTTGTTGGTTTGTTGGCTTGTTGGTTTGTTGGCTTGTTGGTTTGTTGGTTTGTTCGTTTGTTGGCTTGTTGGTTTGTTGGTTTGTTGGCTTGTTGGTTTGTGAGTTTGTTGTTTTTTTTGGCTTGTTGGCTTGTTGGTTTGTTGGTTTGTTGGTTTCTTGGCTTGTTGGCTTGTTGGTTTGTTGATTTGTTGGTTTGTTGGTTTATTTGTTTTTGGTTTGTTGGCTTGTTGGTTTGTTGGTTTGTTGGTTTGTTGGTTTGTTGGCTTGTTGGTTTGTTGGCTTGTTGGCTTGTTGCTTTGTTGGTTTGTTGGCTTGTTGGTTTGTTGGCTTGTTGGTTTGTTGGTTTGTTGGTTTTTTGGTTTGTTGGCTTGTTGGTTTGTTGGTTTGTTGGTTTGGTGGTTTGTTGGTTTGTTCGTTTGTTGGCTTGTTGGTTTGTTGGTTTGTTGGCTTGTTGGTTTGTTAGTTTGTTGGTTTTTTGGCTTGTTGGCTTGTTGGTTTGTTGGTTTGTTTGTTTGTTGGTTTGTTGGTGTTTTGGTTTGTTGGTTTGTTGGTTTGTTGGCTTGTTGGTTTGTTGGTTTGTTGGCTTGTTGGCTTGTTGGTTTGTTGGTTTGTTGGCTTGTTGGTTACTTAGTTTGTTGGTTTGTTGGTTTGTTGGCTTGTTGGATTGTTGGTTTGTTGGTTAGTTCGTTTGTTGGTTTGTTAGTTTGTTGGTTTGTTGGCTTGTTGGCTTGTTGGTTTGTTGGTTTTTTGGTTTTTGATTTGTTGGTTTTTTGGTTTGTTGGTTTGTTGGTTTGTTGGCTTCTTGGCTTGTTGGTTTGTTAGTTTGTTGGCTTGTTGGTTACTTAGTTTGTTGGTTTGTTGGCTTGTTGGTTTGTTGGCTTGTTGGCTTGTTGGTTTGTTGCTTTGTTGGTTTGTTGGTTTGTCTGCTTGTTGGCTTGTTGGTTTGTTAGTTTGTTGGCTTTTTGGTTACTTGGTTTGTTGGTTTTTTTGTTTTGTTGGCTTGTTGGTTTGTTGGCTTGTTGGTTTGTTGGTTTGTTGGTTTCTTGGCTTGTTGGCTTGTTGGTTTGTTGATTTGTTGGTTTGTTGGTTTATTTGTTTTTGGTTTGTTGGCTTGTTGGTTTGTTGGTTTGTTGGTTTGTTGGTTTGTTGGCTTGTTGGTTTGTTGGCTTGTTGGCTTGTTGCTTTGTTGGTTTGTTGGCTTGTTGGTTTGTTGGCTTGTTGGTTTGTTGGTTTGTTGGTTTTTTTGGTTTGTTGGCTTGTTGGTTTGTTGGTTTGTTGGTTTGGTGGTTTGTTGGTTTGTTCGTTTGTTGGCTTGTTGGTTTGTTGGTTTGTTGGCTTGTTGGTTTGTTAGTTTGTTGGTTTTTTGGCTTGTTGGCTTGTTGGTTTGTTGGTTTGTTGGTTTGTTGGTTTGTTGGTGTTTTGGTTTGTTGGTTTGTTGGTTTGTTGGCTTGTTGGTTTGTTGGTTTGTTGGCTTGTTGGCTTGTTGGTTTGTTGGTTTGTTGGCTTGTTGGTTACTTAGTTTGTTGGTTTGTTGGTTTGTTGGCTTGTTGGCTTGTTGGTTTGTTGGTTAGTTCGTTTGTTGGTTTGTTAGTTTGTTGGTTTGTTGGCTTGTTGGCTTGTTGGTTTGTTGGTTTTTTGGTTTTTGGTTTGTTGGTTTTTTGGTTTGTTGGTTTGTTGGTTTATTTGTTTGTTGGTTTGTTGGCTTGTTGGTTTGTTGGTTTGTTGGTTTGTTGGCTTGTTGGTTTGTTGGTTTGCTGGTTTGTTGGTTTGTTGGTTTGTTGGTTTTTTGGTTTGTTGGTTTATTTGTTTGTTGGTTTGTTGGCTTGTTGGTTTGTTGGTTTGTTGGCTTGTTGGTTTGTTGGTTTGTTTGCTTGTTGGCTTGTTGCTTTGTTGGTTTGTGGGTTTGTTGGCTTGTTGGCTTGTTGGTTTGTTAGTTTGTTGGCTTTTTGGTTACTTGGTTTGTTGGTTTGTTAGTTTGTTGGCTTTTTGGTTACTTGGTTTGTTGGTTTGTTGGTTTGTTGGCTTGTTGGCTTGTTGGTTTGTTGGTTTGTTGGTTTGTTGGTTTGTTGGTTTGTTGGTTTGTTGGTTTGTTGGCTTGTTGGTTTGTTGGTTTGTTGGCTTCTTGGCTTGTTGGTTTGTTGGTTTTTTTGGCTTGTTGGTTACTTAGTTTGTTGGTTTGTTGGCTTGTTGGTTTGTTGGTTTGTTGGCTTGTTGGCTTGTTGGTTTGTTGGTTTGTTGGTTTGTTGGTTTTTTGGTTTGTTGGTTTGTTGGCTTGTTGGTTTGTTGGTTTGTTGGTTTGTTGGCTTGTTGGCTTGTTGGTTTGTTGGTTTGTTGGCTTGTTGGTTTGTTGGTTTGTTGGCTTGTTGGCTTGTTGCTTTGTTGGTTTGTTGGCTTGTTGGCTTGTTGGTTTGTTAGTTTGTTGGCTTTTTGGTTACTTGGTTTGTTGGTTTGTTGGTTTGTTGGCTTGTTGGTTTGTTGGCTTATTGGTTTGTTGGTTTGCTGGTTTGTTGGCTTGTTGGTTTGTTGGTTTGTTGGCTTGTTGGTTTGTTGGTTTGTTGGTTTTTTGGTTTGTTGGTTTGTTGGCTTGTTGGTTTGTTGGTTTGTTGGCTTGTTGGCTTGTTGGTTTGTTGGTTTGTTGGATTGTTGGCTTGTTGGTTTGTTGGTTTGTTGGTTTGTGGGTTTTTGGTTTGTTGGTTTTTTGGTTTGTTGGTTTGTTGGTTTGTTGGCTTGTTTGTTTGTTGGTTTGATGGCTTGTTGGCTTGTTGGTTTGTTGGTTTGTTGGTTTATTGGTTTGTTGGCTTGTTGGTTTGTTGGTTTGTTCGCTTGTTGGTTTGTTGGTTTGTTGGTTTGTTGGCTTGTTGGCTTGTTGGTTTGTTAGTTTGTTGGCTTGTTGGTTTGTTGGTTTGTTGGCTTGTTCGCTTGTTGCTTTGTTCGTTTGATGGTTTGTTGGTTTGTTGGTTACTTGGTTTATTGGTTTGTTGGTTTGTTGGCTTGTTGGTTTGTTGGTTTGTTGGCTTGTTGGCTTGTTGCTTTGTTGGTTGGTTTGTTTGTTGGCTTGGTGGCTTGTTGGTTTGTTAGTTTGTTGGCTTTTTGGTTACTTGGTTTATTGGTTTGTTTGTTTGTTGGCTTGTTGGTTTGTTGGCTTGTTGGTTTGTTGGTTTGTTGGTTTGTTGGTTTGTTGGCTTGTTGGCTTGTTGGTTTGTTGGTTTGTTGGTTTGTTGGTTTGTTGGTTTGTTGGTTTGTTGGTTTTTTGGTTTGTTGGTTTGTTGGCTTGTTGGTTTGTTGGTTTAATGGCTTGTTGGCTTGTTGGTTTGTTGGTTTGTTGGCTTGTTGGTTACTTAGTTTGTTGGTTTGTTTGTTCGTTGGTTTGTTGGTTTGTTGGATTGTTGGCTTGTTGGTTTGTTGGTTAGTTCGTTTGTTGATTTGTTAGTTTGTTGGTTTGTTGGCTTGGTGGCTTGTTGGTTTGTTGGTTTGTTGGTTTGTTGGGTTGTTGGTTTGTTGGTTTATTTGTTTGTTGGTTTGTTGGCTTGTTGGTTTGTTGGTTTGTTGGTTTGTTGGCTCCTTGGTTTGTTGGTTTGTTGGTTTGTTGGTTTGTTGGCTTGTTGGTTTGTTGGTTTATTGGCTTGTTGGTTTGTTGGCTTGTTGGGTTGTTGGTTTGTTGGCTTGTTGGCTTGTTGGCTTGTTGGTTTGTTGGCTTGTTGGTTTGTTGGTTTGTTAGTTTGTTGGCTTTTTGGTTACTTGGTTTGTTGGTTTGTTGGCTTGTTGGCTTGTTGGTTTGTTGGTTTGTTGGCTTGTTGGTTTGTTAGTTTGTTGGTTTGTTGGCTTGTTGGCTTGTTGGTGAGTTGGTTTGTTGGTTTGTTGGTTTGTTTGTTTGTTGGTTTTTTGGTTTGTTGGTTTTTTGGTTTGTTGGTTTGTTGGCTTGTTAGTTTGTTGGTTTGTTGGCTTGTTGGCTTGTTGGTTTGTTGATTTGTTGGCTTGTTGGCTTGTTGGTTTGTTGGTTTGTTGGTTTGTTGGTTTGTTGCTTTGTTGGTTTGTTGGTTTGTTGGTTTGTTGGCTTGTTGGCTTGTTGGTTTGTTAGTTTGTTGGCTTTTTGGTTACTTGGTTTGTTGGTTTTTTGGTTTGTTGGCTTGTTGGTTTGTTGGCTTGTTGGTTTGTTGGTTTGTTGGTTTGTTGGCTTGTTGGTTTGTTGGTTTGTTGGTTTGTTGGTTTGTTGGTTTGTTGGTTTGTTGGTTTTTTGGTTTGTTGGTTTGTTGGTTTGTTGGTTTATTGGCTTGTTAGATTGTTGGTTTATTGGCTTGTTAGTTTGTTGGTTTGTTGGCTTGTTGGCTTGTTTGTTTGTTGGTTTGTTGGCTTGTTGGTTTGTTAGTTTGTTGGTTTTTGTGCTTGTTGCCTTGTTGGTTTGTTGGTTTGTTGGTTTGTTAGTTTGTTGGTTTGTTGGTTTTTTGGTTTGTTGGTTTGTTGGTTTGTTGGCTTGTTGGTTTGTTGGTTTGTTGGCTTGTTGGCTTGTTGGATTGTTGGTTTGTTGGCTTGTTGGCTTGTTGGTTTGTTGGTTTGTTAGTTTGTTGGTTTGTTGGTTTGCTGCTTTGTTGGTTTGTTGGTTTGTTGGCTTGTTTGCTTATTGGTTTGTTAGTTTGTTGGCTTTTTGGTTACTTGGTTTGTTGGTTTTTTGGTTTGTTGGCTTGTTGGTTTGTTGGCTTGTTGGTTTGTTGTTTTGTTGGTTTGTTGGCTTGTTGGTTTGTTGGTTTTTTGGTTTGTTGGTTTGTTGGCTTGTTGGTTTGTTGGTTTGTTTGCTTGTTGGCTTGTTGGTTTGTTGGTTTGTTGGCTTGTTGGTTTCTTAGTTTGTTGGTTTGTTGGTTTGTTGGTTTTTAGGCTTGTTGGCTTGTTGGTTTGTTGGTTAGTTCGTTTGTTGGTTTGTTAGTTTGTTGGTTTGTGTGCTTGTTGGCTTGTTGGTTTGTTGGTTTTTTGGTTTGTTGGTTTGTTGGTTTGTTGGCTTGTTGGTTTGTTGGTTTGTTGGTTTGTTGGTTTGTTGGTTTGTTGGTTTGTTGGTTTGTTGGTTTGTTGGCTTGTTGGCTTGTTGGTTTGTTAGTTTGTTAGCTTTTTGGTTACTTGGTTTGTTGGTTTGTTGGCTTGTTGGTTTGTTGGCTTGTTGGTTTGTTGGCTTGTTGGTTTGTTGGTTTGTTGGCTTGTGGGCTTCTTGGTTTGTTGGTTTGTTGGCTTGTTGGTTTGTTGGCTTGTTGGCTTGTTCGTTTGCTGGTTTGTTGGCTTGTTGGCTTGTTGGTTTGTTGGTTTGTTGGTTTGTTGGTTTATTTGTTTGTTGGTTTGTTGGCTTGTTGGCTTGTTAGCTTGTTGGTTTGTTGGCTTGTTGGTTTGTAGTTTGTTGGCTTTTTGGTTACTTGGTTTGTTGGTTTGTTGGTTTGTTGGTTTTTTGGTTTGTTGGCTTGTTGGTTTGTTGGTTTGTTGGTTTGTTGGTTTGTTGATTTGTTGGTTTGTTGGTTTTTTCGTTTGTTGGTTTGTTGGTTTGTTGGTTTGTTGGCTTGTTGGTTTGTTCGTTTGATGGTTTTTTGGTTTGTTGGTTACTTGGTTTATTGGTTTGTTGGTTTGTTGGCTTGTTGGTTTGTTGGTTTGTTGGCTTGTTGGCTTGTTGCTTTGTTGGTTGGTTGGTTTGTTGGCTTAATAGCTTGTTTGTTTTTTAGTTTGTTGACTTTTTGGTTACTTGGTTTGTTGGGTTGTTTGTTTGTTGGCTTGTTGGTTTGTTGGCTTGTTGGTTTGTTGGTTTGTTGGTTTGTTGGCTTGTTGGCTTGTTGGTTTGTTGGCTTGTTGGTTTGTTGGTTTGTTGGTTTGTTGGTTTTTTGGTTTGTTGGTTTGTTGGCTTGCTGGTTTGTTGGTTTAATGGCTTGTTGGCTTGTTGGTTTGTTGGTTTGTTGGCTTGTTGGTTACTTAGTTTGTTGGTTTGTTGGTTTGTTGGTTTGTTGGTTTGTTGGCTTGTTGGCTTGTTGGTTTGTTGGTTAGTTCGTTTGTTGATTTGTTAGTTTGTTGGTTTGTTGGATTGTTGGCTTGTTGGTTTGTTGGTTTGTTTGTTTTGTTGGTTTGTTGGTTTGTTGGTTTATTTGTTTGTTGGTTTGTTGGCTTGTTGGTTTGTTGGTTTGTTGGTTTGTTGGCTTCTTGGTTTGTTGGTTTTTTGGTTTGTTGGCTTGTTGGTCTGTTGGTTTGTTGGCTTGTTGGTTTGTTGGCTTGTTGGGTTGTTGGTTTGTTGGCTTGTTGGTTTGTTGGTTTGTTGGTTTGTTGGTTTGTTGGTTTATTTGTTTGTTGGTTTGTTGGCTTGTCTGCTTGTGGGCTTGTTGGTTTGTTGGCTTGTTGGTTTGTTGGTTTGTTAGTTTGTTGGCTTTTTGGTTACTTGGTTTGTTGGTTTGTTGGCTTGTTGGCTTGTTGGTTTGTTGGTTTGTTGGCTTGTTGGTTTGTTAGTTTGTTGGTTTGTTGGCTTGTTGGCTTGTTGGTGTGTTGGTTTGTTGGTTTGTTGGTTTGTTTGTTTGTTGGCTTTTTGGTTTCTTGGTTTTTTGGTTTGTTGGTTTGTTGGCTTGTTGGTTTGTTGGTTTGTTGGCTTGTTGGCTTGTTGGTTTGTTGATTTGTTGGCTTGTTGGCTTGTTGGTTTGTTGGTTTGTTGGTTTGTTGGTTTGTTGCTTTGTTGATTTGTTGGTTTGTTGCTTTGTTGGCTTGTTGGCTTGTTGGTTTGTTAGTTTGTTGGCTTTTTGGTTACTTGGTTTGTTGGTTTGTTGGTTTGTTGGCTTGTTGGTTTGTTGGCTTGTTGGTTTGTTGGTTTGTTGGTTTGTTGGCTTGTTGGTTTGTTGGTTTGTTGGTTTGTTGGTTTGTTGGTTTGTTGGTTTTTTGGTTTGTTGGTTTGTTGGTTTGTTGGTTTATTGGCTTGTTAGTTTGTTGGTTTATTGGCTTGTTAGTTTGTTGGTTTGTTGGCTTGTTGGCTTGTTGGTTTGTTGGTTTGTTGGTTTGTTGGTTTGTTAGTTTGTTGGTTTTTGTGCTTGTTGGCTTGTTGGTTTGTTGGTTTGTTGGTTTGTTAGTTTGTTGGTTTGTTGGTTTTTTGGTTTGTTGGTTTGTTGGTTTGTTGGTTTGTTGGCTTGTTGGTTTGTTGGTTTGTTGGCTTGTTGGCTTGTTGGTTTGTTGGTTTGTTGGCTTGTTGGCTTGTTGGTTTGTTTGTTTGTTAGTTTGTTGGTTTGTTGGTTTGCTGCTTTGTTGGTTTGTTGGTTTGTTGGCTTATTGGTTTGTTAGTTTGTTGGCTTTTTGGTTACTTGGTTTGTTGGTTTTTTGGCTTGTTGTTTTGTTGGCTTGTTGGTTTGTTGTTTTGTTGGTTTGTTGGCTTGTTGGCTTATTGGTTTGTTGGTTTGTTGGTTTGTTGGTTTGTTGGTTTGTTGGTTTTTTGGCTTGTTGGTTTGTTGGTTTGTTGGTTTGTTGGTTTGTTGGCTTGTTGGTGTGTTGGCTTGTTGGTTTGTTAGTTTGTTGGCTTTTTGGTTACTTGGTTTGTTGGTTTGTTGGTTTGTTGGCTTGTTGGTTTGTTGGCTTGTTGGTTTGTTGGTTTGTTGCTTTGTTGGCTTGTTGGCTTGTTGGTTTGTTAGTTTGTTGGCTTTTTGGTTACTTGGTTTGTTGGTTTGTTGGTTTGTTTTCTTGTTGGTTTGTTGGCTTGTTGGTTTGTTGGTTTGTTGGTTTGTTGGCTTGTTGGTTTGTTGGTTTGTTGGTTTGTTGGTTTGTTGGTTTGTTGGTTTTTTGGTTTTTTGGTTTGTTGGTTTGTTGGTTTGTTGGTTTGTTGGTTTATTGGCTTGTTAGTTTGTTGGTTTGTTGGCTTGTTGGCTTGTTGGTTTGTTGGTTTGTTGGTTTGTTGGTTTGTTAGTTTGTTGGTTTTTGTGCTTGCTGGCTTGTTGGTTTGTTGGTTTGTTGGTTTGTTGGTTTGTTAGTTTGTTGGTTTGTTGGTTTTTTGGTTTGTTGGTTTGTTGGTTTGTTGGCTTGTTGGTTTGTTGGTTTGTTGACTTGTTGGCTTGTTGGTTTGTTGGTTTGTTGGCTTGTTGGCTTGTTGGTTTGTTTGTTTGTTAGTTTGTTGGTTTGTTGGTTTGCTGCTTTGTTGGTTTGTTGGTTTGTTGGCTTATTGGTTTGTTAGTTTGTTGGCTTTTTGGTTACTTGGTTTGTTAGTTTTTTGGCTTGTTGGTTTGTTGGCTTGTTGGTTTGTTGTTTTGTTGGTTTGTTGGCTTGTTGGCTTGTTGGTTTGTTGGTTTGTTGGTTTGTTGGTTTGTTGGTTTGTTGGTTTGTTGGTTTTTTGGTTTGTTGGTTTGTTGGTTTGTTGGCTTGTTGGTTTGTTGGTTTGTTTGCTTGTTGGCTTGTTGGTTTGTTGGTTTGTTGGCTTGTTGGTTTCTTAGTTTGTTGGTTTGTTGGTTTGTTGGTTTGTTGGCTTGTTGGCTTGTTGGTTTGTTGGTAAGTTCGTTTGTTGGTTTGTTAGTTTGTTGGTTTGTGTGCTTGTTGGCTTGTTGGTTTGTTGGTTTTTTGGTTTGTTGGTTTGTTGGTTTGTTGGCTTGTTGGTTTGTTGGTTTGTTGGTTTGTTGGTTTGTTGGCTTGTTGGCTTGTTGGTTTGTTAGTTTGATAGCTTTTTGGTTACTTGGTTTGTTGGTTTGTTGGTTTGTTGGTTTGTTGGTTTGTTGGTTTGTTGGCTTGTTGGTTTGTTGGCTTGTTGGTTTGTTGGTTTGTTAGCTTGTGGGCTTGTTGGTTTGTTGGTTTGTTGGCTTGTTGGTTTGTTGGCTTGTTGGCTTGTTCGTTTGCTGGTTTGTTGGCTTGTTGGTTTGTTGGTTTGTTGGTTTGTTGGTTTGTTGGTTTATTTGTTTGTTGGTTTGTTGGCTTGTTGGCTTGTTAGCTTGTTGGTTTGTTGGCTTGTTGGTTTGTAGTTTGTTGGCTTTTTGGTTACTTGGTTTGTTGGTTTGTTGGTTTGTTGGTTTTTTGGTTTGTTGGTTTGTTGGCTTGTTGATTTGTTGGTTTGTTGGCTTGTTGGCTTGTTGGTTTGTTGGCTTGTTGGCTTGTTGGCTTGTTGGTTTGTTGGTTTGTTGGCTTGTTGGTTTGTTGGTTTGTTGCCTTGTTGGCTTGTTGCTTTGTTGGTTTGTTGGTTTGTTGGCTTGTTGGTTTGTTAGTTTGTTGGCTTTTTGGTTACTTGGTTTGTTGGTTTGTTGGTTTGTTGGCTTGTTGGTTTGTTGGCTTGTTAATTTGTTGGTTTGTTGGTTTGTTGGCTTGTTGGCTTGTTGGTTTGTTGGTTTGTTGGTTTGTTGGTTTGTTGGTTTGTTGGTTTGTTGGTTTGTTGGTTTGTTGGTTTTTTGGTTTGTTGGTTTATTTGTTTGTTGGTTTGTTAGCTTGTTGGTTTGTTGGTTTGTTGGTTTGTTGGCTTTTTGGTTTGTTGGTTTGTTGGCTTGTTGGCTTGTTGGTTTGTTGGTTTGTTGGCTTGTTGGCTTGTTGGTTTGTTGGTTTGTTGGTTTTTTGGTTTGTTGGTTTGTTGGTTTATTGGTTTGTTGGTTTGTTGGATTGTTGGTTTGTTGGTTTATTTGTTTGTTGGTTTGTTGGATTGTTGGTTTGTTGGTTTGTTGGTTTGTTGGTTTGTTGGCTACTTGGGTTGTTCGCTTGTTGGTTTGTTGGTTTGTTGGCTTGTTGGCTTGTTGGTTTGTTGGTTTGTTGGCTTGTTGGTTTGTTGGCTTGTTGGTTTGTTGGTTTTTTGGCTTGTTGGCTTGTTGGTTTGTTGGTTTGTAGGTTTGTTGGTTTATTTGTTTGTTGGTTTGTTGGCTTGTTGGTTTGTTGGTTTGTTGGCTTGTTGGCTTGTTGGTTTGTTGGTTTGTTGGTTTGTTGGTTTGTTGGTTTGTTGGTTTGTTGGTTTGTTGGTTTGTTGGTTTGTTGGTTTGTTGGCCTGTTGGTTTGTTGGTTTGTTGGCTTGTTGGCTTGTTGGTTTGTTGGTTTGTTGGTTTGTTGGTTTGTTGGCTTGTTGGTTTGTTGGTTTGTTGGCTTGTTGGTTTGTTGGTTTGTTGGTTGTTGGCTTGTTGGCTTGTTGGTTTGTTGGTTTGTTGGCTTGTTGGTTTGTTGGTTTGTTGGTTTGTTGGCTTGTTGGCTTGTTGCTTTGTTCGTTTGATGGTTTGTTGGTTTGTTGGTTTGTTGGCTTGTTGGTTTGTTGGTTTGTTGGTTTGTTGGCTTGTTGGCTTGTTGGTTTGTTGGTTTGTTGGCTTGTTGGTTTGTTGGTTTGTTGGCTTGTTGGCTTGTTGCTTTGTTCGTTTGTTGGTTTGTTGGCTTGTTGCTTTGTTCGTTTGATGGTTTGTTGGTTTGTTGGTTTGTTGGCTTGTTGGTTTGTTAGTTTGTTGGTTTTTGTGCTTGTTGGCTTGTTGATTTGTTGGTTTGTTGGTTTGTTAGTTTGTTGGTTTGTTGGTTTTTTGGTTTGTTGGTTTGTTGGTTTATTCGCTTGTTGGTTTGTTGGTTTGTTGGCTTGTTGGCTTGTTGGTTTGTTGGTTTGTTGGTTTGTTGGCTTGTTGGCTTGTTGGTTTGTTGGTTTGTTAGTTTGTTGGTTTGTTGGTTTGCTGCTTTGTTGGTTTGTTGGTTTGTTGGCTTTTTGGTTACTTGGTTTGTTGGTTTTTTGGTTTGTTGGCTTGTTGGTTTGTTGGCTTGTCGGTTTGTTGTTTTGTTGGTTTGTTGGCTTGTCGGCTTGTTGGTTTGTTGGTTTGTTGGTTTGTTGGTTTGTTGGTTTTTTGGTTTGTTGTTTTGTTGGTTTGTTGGCTTGTTGGTTTGTTGGTTTGTTGGCTTGTTGGCTTGTTGGTTTATTGGTTTGTTGGCTTGTTGGTTTCTTAGTTTGTTGGTTTGTTGGTTTGTTGGTTTGTTGGCTTGTTGGCTTGTTGGTTTGTTGGTTAGTTCGTTTGTTGGTTTGTTAGTTTGTTGGTTTGTGTGCTTGTTGGCTTGTTGGTTTGTTGGTTTTTTGGTTTGTTGGTTTGTTGGTTTGTTGGCTTGTTGGCTTGTTGGTTTGTTGGTTTGTTGGCTTGTTGGTTTGTTGGTTTGTTGGTTTGTTGGTTTGTTGGTTTGTTGGGTTGTTGCTTTGTTGGTTTGTTGGTTTGTTGGCTTGTTGGCTTGTTGGTTTGTTAGTTTGTTAGCTTTTTGGTTACTTGGTTTGTTGGTTTGTTGGTTTGTTGGCTTGTTGGTTTGTTGGCTTGTTGGTTTGTTGGTTTGTTGGCTTGTGGGCTTGTTGGTTTGTTGGTTTGTTGGCTTGTTGGCTTGTTGGTTTGTTGGTTTGTTGGTTTGTTGGTTTATTTGTTTGTTGGTTTGTTGGGTTGTTTGCTTGTTGCTTTGTTCGTTTGATGGTTTGTTGGTTTGTTGGTTTGTTGGATTGTTGGTTTGTTGGTTTGTTGGTTTGTTGGCTTGTTGGCTTGTTGGTTTGTTGGTTTGTTGGCTTGTTGGCTTGTTGGTTTGTTGGTTTGTTGGTTTTTTGGTTTGTTGGTTTGTTGGTTTATTGGTTTGTTGGTTTGTTGGATTGTTGGTTTGTTGGTTTATTTGTTTGTTGGTTTGTTGGATTGTTGGTTTGTTGGTTTGTTGGTTTGTTGGTTTGTTGGCTACTTGGTTTGTTCGCTTGTTGGTTTGTTGGTTTGTTGGCTTGTTGGCTTGTTGGTTTGTTGGTTTGTTGGCTTGTTGGTTTGTTGGCTTGTTGGCTTGTTGGTTTGTTGGTTTTTTGGCTTGTTGGCTTGTTGGTTTGTTGGTTTGTAGGTTTGTTGGTTTATTTGTTTGTTGGTTTGTTGGCTTGTTGGTTTGTTGGTTTGTTGGCTTGTTGGCTTGTTGGTTTGTTGGTTTGTTGGTTTGTTGGTTTGTTGGTTTGTTGGTTTGTTGGTTTGTTGGTTTGTTGGCTTGTTGGTTTGTTGGTTTGTTGGCTTGTTGGCTTGTTGGTTTGTTGGTTTGTTGGTTTGTTGGTTTGTTGGCTTGTTGGTTTGTTGGTTTGTTGGCTTGTTGGTTTGTTGGTTTGTTGGTTGTTGGCTTGTTGGCTTGTTGGTTTGTTGGTTTGTTGGCTTGTTGGTTTGTTGCTTTGTTGGTTTCTTGGCTTGTTGGCTTGTTGCTTTGTTCGTTTGATGGTTTGTTGGTTTGTTGGTTTGTTGGCTTGTTGGTTTGTTGGTTTGTTGGTTTGTTGGCTTGTTGGCTTGTTGGCTTGTTGGTTTGTTGGTTTGTTGGCTTGTTGGTTTGTTGGTTTGTTGGCTTGTTGGCTTGTTGGCTTGTTGCTTTGTTCGTTTGTTGGTTTGTTGGCTTGTTGGCTTGTTGCTTTGTTCGTTTGATGGTTTGTTGGTTTGTTGGTTTGTTGGCTTGTTGGTTTGTTAGTTTGTTGGTTTTGGTGCTTGTTGGCTTGTTGGTTTGTTGGTTTGGTGGTTTGTTAGTTTGTTGGTTTGCTGGTTTTTTGGTTTGTTGGTTTGTTGGTTTATTCGCTTGTTGGTTTGTTGGTTTGTTGGCTTGTTGGCTTGTTGGCTTGTTGGTTTGTTGGTTTGTTGGTTTGTTGGCTTGTTGGCTTGTTGGTTTGTTGGTTTGTTAGTTTGTTGGTTTGTTGGTTTGCTGCTTTGTTGGTTTGTTGGTTTGTTGGCTTGTTGGCTTATTGGTTTGTTAGTTTGTTGGCTTTTTGGTTAATTGGTTTGTTGGTTTTTTGGTTTGTTGGCTTGTTGGTTTGTTGGCTTGTCGGTTTGTTGTTTTGTTGGTTTGTTGGCTTGTTGGCTTGTTGGTTTGTTGGTTTGTTGGTTTGTTGGTTTGTTGGTTTTTTGGTTTGTTGGTTTGTTGGTTTGTTGGCTTGTTGGTTTGTTGGTTTGTTGGCTTGTTGGCTTGTTGGTTTATTGGTTTGTTGGCTTGTTGGTTTCTTAGTTTGTTGGTTTGTTGGTTTGTTGGTTTGTTGGCTTGTTGGCTTGTTGGTTTGTTGGTTAGTTCGTTTGTTGGTTTGTTAGTTTGTTGGTTTGTGTGCTTGTTGGCTTGTTGGTTTGTTGGTTTTTTGGTTTGTTGGTTTGTTGGTTTGTTGGCTTGTTGGCTTGTTGGTTTGTTGGTTTGTTGGCTTGTTGGCTTGTTGGTTTGTTGGTTTGTTGGTTTGTTGGTTTGTTGGGTTGTTGCTTTGTTGGTTTGTTGGTTTGTTGGCTTGTTGGCTTGTTGGTTTGTTAGTTTGTTAGCTTTTCGGTTACTTGGTTTGTTGGTTTGTTGGTTTGTTGGCTTGTTGGTTTGTTGGCTTGTTGGTTTGTTGGCTTGTTGGTTTGTTGGTTTGTTGGCTTGTGGGCTTGTTGGTTTGTTGGTTTGTTGGCTTGTTGGCTTGTTGGTTTGTTGGTTTGTTGGTTTGTTGGTTTATTTGTTTGTTGGTTTGTTGGGTTGTTGGCTTGTTGCTTTGTTCGTTTGATGGTTTGTTGGTTTGTTGGTTTGTTGGATTGTTGGTTTGTTGGTTTGTTGGTTTGTTGGCTTGTTGGCTTGTTGGTTTGTTGGTTTGTTGGCTTGTTGGTTTGTTGGTTTGTTGGCTTGTTGGCTTGTTGCTTTGTTCGTTTGTTGGTTTGTTGGCTTGTTGGCTTGTTGCTTTGTTTGTTTGATGGTTTGTTGGTTTGTTGGTTTGTTGGCTTGTTGGTTTGTTAGTTTGTTGGTTTTTGTGCTTGTTGGTTTGTTGGTTTGTTGGTTTGTTAGTTTGTTAGTTTGTTCGTTTGTTGGTTTTTTGGTTTGTTGGTTTGTTGGTTTGTTGGCTTGTTGGTTTGTTGGTTTGTTGGCTTGTTGGTTTGTTGTTTTGTTGGCTAGTTGGCTTGTTGGTTTTTTGGTTTGTTAGTTTGTTCGTTTGTTGGTTTGCTGCTTTGTTGGTTTGTTGGTTTGTTGGCTTGTTGGCTTATTGGTTTGTTAGTTTGTTGGCTTTTTGGTTACTTGGTTTGTTGGTTTTTTGGTTTGTTGGCTTGTTGGTTTGTGGGCTTGTTGGTTTGTTGTTTTGTTGGTTTGTTGGCTTGTTGGCTTGTTGGTTTGTTGGTTTGTTGGTTTGTTGGTTTTTTGGTTTGTTGGTTTGTTGGTTTGTTGGCTTGTTGGTTTGTTGGTTTGTTGGCTTGTTGGCTTGTTGGTTTGTTGGTTTGTTGGCTTGTTGGTTTCTTAGTTTGTTGGTTTGTTGGTTTGTTGGTTTGTTCGTTTGTGGGTTTGTTGGCTTGTTGGTTTGTTGGTTAGTTCGTTTGTTGGTTTGTTAGTTTGTTGGTTTGCGTGCTTGTTGGCTTGTTGGTTTGTTGGTTTTTTGGTTTGCTGGTTTGTTGGTTTGTTGGCTTGTTGGCTTGTTGGTTTGTTGGTTTGTTGGCTTGTTGGTTTGTTGGTTTGTTGGTTTGTTGGTTTGTTGGTTTGTTGCTTTGTTGCTTTGTTGGTTTGTTGGTTTGTTGGCTTGTTGGCTTGTTGGTTTGTTAGTTTGTTAGCTTTTTGGTTACTTGGTTTGTTGGTTTGTTGGTTTGTTGGCTTGTTGGTTTGTGGGCTTGTTGGTTTGTTGGCTTGTTGGTTTGTTGGTTTGTTGGCTTGTGGGCTTGTTGGTTTGTTGGTTTGTTGGCTTGTTGGTTTGTTGGCTTGTTGGCTTGTTCGTTTGCTGGTTTGTTGGCTTGTTGGCTTGTTGGTTTGTTGGTTTGTTGGTTTGTTGGTTCATTTGTGTGTTGGTTTGTTGGCTTGTTGGCTTGTTAGCTTGTTGGTTTGTTGGCTTGTTGGTTTGTAGTTTGTTGGCTTTTTGGTTACTTGGTTTGTTGGTTTGTTGGTTTGTTGGTTTTTTGGTTTTTTGGTTTGTTGGTTTGTTGGCTTGTTGGTTTGTTGGTTTGTTGGCTTGTTGGCTTGTTGGTTTGTTGGCTTGTTAGCTTGTTGGTTTGTTGGTTTGTTGGCTTGTTGGTTTGTTGGTTTGTTGGCTTGTTGGCTTGTTGCTTTGTTGGTTTGTTGGTTTGTTGGCTTGTTGGCTTGTTGGTTTGTTAGTTTTTTGGCTTTTTGTTTACTTCGTTTGTTGGTTTGTTGGTTTGTTGGCTTGTTGGTTTGTTGGCTTGTTAATTTGTTGGTTTGTTGGCTTGTTGGCTTGTTGGTTTGTTGGTTTGTTGGTTTGTTGGTTTGTTGGTTTTTTGGTTTGTTGGTTTATTTGTTTGTTGGTTTGTTGGCTTATTGGTTTGTTGGTTTGTTGGTTTGTTGGCTTTTTGGTTTGTTGTTGTGTTGGCTTGTTGGCTTGTTGGTTTGTTGGTTTGTTGGCTTGTTGGCTTGTTGGTTTGTTGGTTTGTTGGTTTGTTGGCTTGTTGGCTTGTTCGTTTGCTGGTTTGTTGGCTTGTTGGCTTGTTGGTTTGTTGGTTTGTTGGTTTGTTGGTTTATTTGTTTGTTGGTTTGTTGGCTTGTTGGCTTGTTAGCTTGTTGGTTTGTTGGCTTGTTGGTTTGTAGTTTGATGGCTTTTTGGTTACTTGGTTTGTTGGTTTGTTGGTTTGTTGGTTTTTTGGTTTGTTGGTTTGTTGGCTTGTTGGTTTGTTGGTTTGTTGGCTTGTTGGCTTGTTGGTTTGTTGGCTTGTTAGCTTGTTGGTTTGTTGGTTTGTTGGCTTGTTGGTTTGTTGGTTTGTTGGCTTGTTGGCTTGTTGCTTTGTTGGTTTGTTGGTTTGTTGGCTTGTTGGCTTGTTGGTTTGTTAGTTTTTTGGCTTTTTGTTTACTTCGTTTGTTGGTTTGTTGGTTTGTTGGCTTGTTGGTTTGTTGGCTTGTTAATTTGTTGGTTTGTTGGCTTGTTGGCTTGTTGGTTTGTTGGTTTGTTGGTTTGTTGGTTTGTTGGTTTTTTGGTTTGTTGGTTTATTTGTTTGTTGGTATGTTGGCTTGTTGGTTTGTTGGTTTGTTGGTTTGTTGGCTTTTTGGTTTGTTGGTTTGTTGGCTTGTTGGCTTGTTGGTTTGTTGGTTTGTTGGCTTGTTGGCTTGTTGGTTTGTTGGTTTGTTGGTTTTTTTGTTTGTTGGTTTGTTGGTTTGTTGGTTTGTTGGTTTGTTGGTTTGTTGGTTTATTTGTTTGTTGGTTTGTTGGCTTGTTGGTTTGTTGGTTTGTTGGTTTGTTGGCTTGTTGGTTTGTTCGTTTGTTGGCTACTTGGTTTGTTTGCTTGTTGATTTGTTGGTTTGTTGGCTTCTTGGCTTGTTGGTTTGTTGGTTTGTTGGCTTGTTGGTTTGTTGGCTTGTTGGCTTGTTGGTTTGTTGGTTTGTTGGCTTGTTGGTTTGTTGGTTTGTTGGTTTGTAGGTTTGTTGGTTTATTTGTTTGTTGGTTTGTTGGCTTGTTGGTTTGTTGGTTTGTTGGCTTGTTGGCTTGTTGGTTTGTTGGTTTGTTGG
Organism: Atherix ibis; assembly: GCA_958298945.1. NCBI lineage: Eukaryota > Metazoa > Arthropoda > Insecta > Diptera > Athericidae > Atherix > Atherix ibis. The sequence continues at coordinate 62,513,798 of OY282608.1, read as the reverse complement.
TTTGTTGGTTTGTTGGTTTGTTGGTTTGTTGGTTTGTTGGTTTGTTGGTTTGTTGGTTTGTTGGCTTGTTGGTTTGTTGGTTTGTTGGCTTGTTGGCTTGTTGGTTTGTTGGTTTGTTGGTTTGTTGGTTTGTTGGTTTGTTGGCTTGTTGGCTTGTTGCTTTGTTCGTTTGATGGTTTGTTGGTTTGCTGGTTTTTTGGTTTGTTGGTTTTTTGGTTTGTTGCTTTGTTGGTTTGTTGGTTTGTTGTCTTGTGTGCTTGTTGGTTTGTTGGCTTGTTGGTTTGTTAGTTTGTTGGCTTTTTGGTTACTTGGTTTGTTGGTTTGTTGGCTTGTTGGCTTGTTGGTTTGTTGCTTTGTTCGTTTGATGGTTTGTTGGTTTATTGGTTACTTTGTTTGTTGGTTTGTTGGTTTGTTGGCTTGTTGGTTTGTTGGCTTGTTGGTTTGTTGGTTTGTTGGCTTGTTGGCTTGTTGGTTTGTTGGTTTGTTGGTTTATTTGTTTGTTGGTTTGTTGGCTTGTTGGCTTGTTAGCTTGTTGGTTTGTTGGCTTGTTGGTTTGTAGTTTGTTGGCTTTTTGGTTACTTGGTTTGTTGGTTTGTTGGTTTGTTGGTTTTTTGGTTTGTTGGTTTGTTGGCTTGTTGGTTTGTTGGTTTGTTGGCTTGTTGGCTTGTTGGTTTGTTGGCTTGTTAGCTTGTTGGTTTGTTGGTTTGTTGGCTTGTTGGTTTGTTGGTTTGTTGGCTTGTTGGCTTGTTGCTTTGTTGGTTTGTTGGTTTGTTGGCTTGTTGGCTTGTTGGTTTGTTAGTTTTTTGGCTTTTTGTTTACTTCGTTTGTTGGTTTGTTGGTTTGTTGGCTTGTTGGTTTGTTGGCTTGTTAATTTGTTGGTTTGTTGGTTTGTTGGCTTGTTGGCTTGTTGGTTTGTTGGTTTGTTGGTTTGTTGGTTTGTTGGTTTTTTGGTTTGTTGGTTTATTTGTTTGTTGGTATGTTGGCTTGTTGGTTTGTTGGTTTGTTGGTTTGTTGGCTTTTTGGTTTGTTGGTTTGTTGGCTTGTTGGCTTGTTGGTTTGTTGGTTTGTTGGCTTGTTGGCTTGTTGGTTTGTTGGTTTGTTGGTTTTTTTGTTTGTTGGTTTGTTGGTTTGTTGGTTTGTTGGTTTGTTGGTTTGTTGGTTTGTTGGTTTATTTGTTTGTTGGTTTGTTGGCTTGTTGGTTTGTTGGTTTGTTGGTTTGTTGGCTTGTTGGTTTGTTGGTTTGTTGGCTACTTGGTTTGTTTGCTTGTTGATTTGTTGGTTTGTTGGCTTCTTGGCTTGTTGGTTTGTTGGTTTGTTGGCTTGTTGGTTTGTTGGCTTGTTGGCTTGTTGGTTTGTTGGTTTGTTGGCTTGTTGGTTTGTTGGTTTGTTGGTTTGTAGGTTTGTTGGTTTATTTGTTTGTTGGTTTGTTGGCTTGTTGGTTTGTTGGTTTGTTGGCTTGTTGGCTTGTTGGTTTGTTGGTTTGTTGGTTTGTTGGTTTGTTGGTTTGTTGGTTTGTTGGTTTGTTGGTTTGTTGGTTTGTTGGTTTGTTGGTTTGTTGGCTTGTTGGTTTGTTGGTTTGTTGGCTTGTTGGCTTGTTGGTTTGTTGGTTTGTTGGTTTGTTGGTTTGTTGGCTTGTTGGTTTGTTGGTTTGTTGGCTTGTTGGTTTGTTGGTTTGTTGGTTTGTTGGCTTGTTGGCTTGTTGGTTTGTTGGTATGTTGGCTTGTTGGTTTGTTGGTTTTTTGGTTTGTTGGCTTGTTGGCTTGTTGCTTTGTTCGTTTGATGGTTTGTTGGTTTGCTGGTTTTTTGGTTTGTTGGTTTTTTGGTTTGTTGCTTTGTTGGTTTGTTGGTTTGTTGTCTTGTGTGCTTGTTGGTTTGTTGGCTTGTTGGTTTGTTAGTTTGTTGGCTTTTTGGTTACTTGGTTTGTTGGTTTGTTGGCTTGTTGGCTTGTTGGTTTGTTGCTTTGTTCGTTTGATGGTTTGTTGGTTTATTGGTTACTTTGTTTGTTGGTTTGTTGGTTTGTTGGTTTGTTGGCTTGTTGGTTTGTTGGTTTGTTGGCTTGTTGGCTTGTTGGTTTGTTGGTTTGTTGGTTTGTTGGTTTGTTGGTTTGTTGGTTTGTTGGTTTTTGGTTTGTTGGTTTATTTGTTTGTTAGTTTGTTGGCTTGTTGGTTTGTTGGTTTGTTGGTTTGTTGGTTTGTTGGCTTGTTGGTTTGTTGGTTTGTTGTTTTGTTGGCTTGTTGGCTTGTTGGTTTGTTGGTTTTTTGGTTTGTTGGTTTATTTGTTTGTTGGTTTGTTGGCTTGTTGGTTTGTTGGTTTGTTGGTTTGTTGGTTTGTTGGTTTGTTGGCTTGTTGGTTTGTTGGTTTGTTGGTTTGTTGGCTTGTTGGCTTGTTGGTTTGTTGGTTTGTTGGCTTGTTGGCTTGTTGGTTTGTTGGTTAGTTCGTTTGTTGGTTTGTTAGTTTGTTGGTTTGTTGGTTTGTTGGCTTGTTGGCTTGTTGGTTTGTTGGTTTGTTGGCTTGTTGGTTTGTTGGCTTGTTGGTTGGTTGGCTTGTTGGTTTGTTGGTTTGTTGGTTTGTTGGCTTGTTGGTTTGTTGGTTTGTTGGCTTGTTGGTTTGTTGGCTTGTTGGTTACTTGGTTTGTTGGTTTGTTGGTTTGTTGGCTTGTTGGTTTGTTGGCTTGTTGGTTTATTGGTTTGTTGGTTTGTTGGCGTGTTGGCTTGTTGGTTTGTTGGTTTGTTGGTTTGTTGGTTTGTTGGTTTTTTGGTTTGTTGGTTTATTTGTTTGCTGGTTTGTTGGCTTGTTGGTTTGTAGGTTTGTTGGCTTGTTGGCTTGTTGGTTTGCTGGTTTGTTGGCTTGTTGGTTTGTTGGTTTGTTGGCTTGTTGGCTTGTTGCTTTGTTGGTTTGTTGGTTTGTTGGCTTGTTGGCTTGTTGGTTTGTTAGTTTGTTATCTTTTTGGTTACTTGGTTTGTTGGTTTCTTGGTTTGTTGGTTTGTTGGCTTGTTGGTTTGTTGGCTTGTTGGTTTGTTGGTTTGTTGGTTTGTTGGCTTGTTGGCTTGTAGGTTTGTTGGTTTGTTGGTTTGTTGGTTTATTGGTTTGTTGGTTTGTTGGTTTTTTGGTTTGTTGGTTTATTTGTTTGTTGGTTTGTTGGTTTGTTGGTTTGTTGGCTTGTTGGTTTGTTGGTTTGTTGGCTTGTTCGCTTGTTGGTTTGTTGGTTTGTTGGCTTGTTGGCTTGTTGGCTTGTTGGTTTGTTGGTTTGTTGGTTTTTTGGTTTGTTGAATTGTTGGTTTGTTGGTTTGTTGGTTTGTCGGTTTATTTGTTTGTTGGTTTGTTGGCTTGTTGGTTTGTTGGTTTGTTGGTTTGTTGGCTTGTTGGTTTGTTGGTTTGTGGGCTTGGTGGCTTGTTGCTTTGTCGGTTTGTTGGTTTGTTGGCTTCTTGGCTTGTTGGTTTGTTAGTTTGTTGGCTTTTTGGTTACTTGGTTTGTTGGTTTGTTGGTTTGTTGGCTTGTTGGTTTGTTGGCTTGTTGGTTTGTTGGTTTGTTGGTTTGTTGGTTTGTTAGTTTGTTGGCTTTTTGGTTACTTGGTTTGTTGGTTTGTTGGTTTGTTGGCTTGTTGGTTTGTTGGCTTGTTGGTTTGTTGGTTTGTTGCTTTGTTGGCTTGTTGGTTTGTTGTTTTGCTGGCTTGTTGGATTGTTGGTTTGTTGGTTTGTTGGCTTGTTGGTTACTTAGTTTGTTGGGTTGTTTGTTTGTTGGTTTCTTGGTTTGTTGGCTTGTTGGCTTATTGGTTTGTTGGTTAGTTCGTTTGTTGGTTTGTTAGTTTGTTGGTTTGTTGGCTTGTTGGTTTGTTGGTTTGTTGGTTTGTTGGTTTGTTGGTTTGTTGGTTTTTTGGTTTGTTGGTTTGTTGGTTTGTTGGTTTGTTGGCTTGTTGGTTTGTTGGTTTGTTGGCTTGTTGGCTTGTTGGTTTGTTGGCTTGTTGGTTACTTAGTTTGTTGGTTTGTTGGTTTTTTGGTTTGTTGGCTTGTTTGCTTATTGGTTTGTTGGTTAGTTCGTTTGTTGGTTTGTTAGTTTGTTGGTTTGTTGGCTTGTTGGCTTGTTGGTTTGTTGGTTTTTTGGTTTGTTGGTTTGTTGGTTTGTTGGTTTGTTGGTTTGTTGATTTATTTGTTTGTTGGTTTGTGTGCTTGTTGGTTTGTTGGTTTGTTGGTTTGTTGGTTTGTTGGCTTGTTGGCTTGTTGGTTTGTTGGTTTGTTGGTTTTTTGGTTTGTTGGTTTGTTGGTTTGTTGGTTTGTTGGTTTGTTGGTTTATTTGTTTGTTGGTTTGTTGGCTTGTTGGTTTGTTGGTTTGTTGGCTTGTTGGCTTGTTAGTTTGTTGATTTGTTGTCTGGTTGGCTTGTTGGTTTGTTGGCTTGTTGGTTTGTTAGTTTGTTGGCTTTTTGGTTACTTGGTTTGTTGGTTTGTTGGTTTATTGGTTTTTTGGTTTGTTGGCTTGTTGGCTTGTTGGTTTGTTGGTTTGTTGGCTTGTTGGCTTTTTGGTTTGTTGGCTTGTTGGCTTGTTGGTTTGTTGGTTTGTTGGCTTGTTGGTTTGTTTGCTTGTTGGCTTGTTTCTTTGTTAGTTTGTTGGTTTGTTGGCTTGTTGGCTTGTTGGTTTGTTAGTTTGTTGTCTTTTTGGTTACTTAGTTTGTTCGTTTGTTGGTTTGTTGGCTTGTTGGTTTGTTGGCTTGTTGGTTTGTTGGTTTGTTGGTTTGTTGGCTTGCTGGCTTGTTGGCTTGTTGGTTTGTTGGTTTGTTGGTTTGTTGGTTTGTTGGTTTGTTGGTTTTTTGTTATGTTGGTTTATTTGTTTGTTGGTTTGTTGGCTTGTTGGTTTGTTGGTTTGTTGGTTTGTTGGTTTGTTGGTTTGTTGGTTTGTTGGCTTGTTTGCTTATTGGTTTGTTGGTTAGTTCGTTTGTTGGTTTGTTAGTTTGTTGGTTTGTTGGCTTGTTGGCTTGTTGGTTTGTTGGTTTTTTGGTTTGTTGGTTTGTTCGTTTGTTGGTTTGTTGGTTTGTTGATTTATTTGTTTGTTGGTTTGTGTGCTTGTTGGTTTGTTGGTATGTTGGTTTGTTGGTTTGTTGGCTTGTTGGCTTGTTGGTTTGTTGGTTTGTTGGTTTTTTGGTTTGTTGGTTTGTTGGTTTGTTGGTTTGTTGGTTTGTTGGTTTATTTGTTTGTTGGTTTGTTGTCTTGTTGGTTTGTTGGTTTGTTGGCTTGTTGGCTTGTTGGTTTGTTGATTTGTTGTCTGGTTGGCTTGTTGGTTTGTTGGCTTGTTGGTTTGTTAGTTTGTTGGCTTTTTGGTTACTTGGTTTGTTGGTTTGTTGGTTTGTTGGTTTATTGGTTTTTTGGTTTGTTGGTTTGTTGGCTTGTTGGTTTGTTGGTTTGTTGGCTTGTTGGCTTTTTGGTTTGTTGGCTTGTTGGCTTGTTGGTTTGTTGGTTTGTTGGCTTGTTGGTTTGTTTGCTTGTTGGCTTGTTTCTTTGTTAGTTTGTTGGTTTGTTGGCTTGTTGGCTTGTTGGTTTGTTAGTTTGTTGTCTTTTTGGCTACTTAGTTTGTTCGTTTGTTGGTTTGTTGGCTTGTTGGTTTGTTGGCTTGTTGGTTTGTTGGTTTGTTGGTTTGTTGGCTTGTTGGCTTGTTGGCTTGTTGGTTTGTTGGTTTGTTGGTTTGTTGGTTTGTTGGTTGGTTGGTTTTTTGTTATGTTGGTTTATTTGTTTGTTGGTTTGTTGGCTTGTTGGTTTGTTGGTTTGTTGGTTTGTTGGTTTGTTGGTTTGTTGGCTTGTTGGCTTGTTGATTTTTTGGTTTGTTGGCTTGTTGGCTTGTTGGTTTGTTGGTTTGTTGGTTTGTTGGTTTGTTGGTTTTTTGGTTTGTTGGTTTGTTGGCTTGTTGGTTTGTTGGTTTGTTGGTTTGTTGGCTTGTTGGCTTGTTGGTTTGTTGGTTTGTTGGCTTGTTGGTTTGTTGGTTTATTGGCTTGTTGCTTTGTTGGTTTGTTGGTTTGTTGGATTGTTGGCTTGTTGGTTTGTTGGTTTGTTGGTTTTTGGTTTGTTGGTTTGTTGGTTTGTTGGTTTGTTGGTTTGTTGGTTTGTTGGTTTATTTGTTTGTTGGTTTGTTGGATTGTTGGTTTGTTGTTTTGTTGGTTTGTTGGCTTGTTGGTTTGTTAGTTTGTGGGCTTGGTGGCTTGTTGCTTTATTGGTTTGTTGGTTTGTTTTCTTCTTGGCTTGTTGGTTTGTTAGTTTGTTGGCTTTTTGGTTACTTGGTTTGTTGGTTTGTTGGTTTGTTGGCTTGTTGGTTTGTTGGTTTGTTGGTTTGTTGGTTTGTTGGTTTGTTTGCTTGTTGGTTTGTTGGTTTGTTGGTTTGTTGGTTTATTGGTTACTTTGTTTGTTGGTTTGTTGGTTTGTTGGCTTGTTGGTTTGTTGGCTTGTTGGTTTGTTGGTTTGTTGGCTTGTTGGCTTGTTGGTTTGTTGGTTTGTTGGTTTGTTGGTTTGTTGGTTTGTTGGTTTGTTGGTTTTTGGTTTGTTGGTTTATTTGCTTGTTAGTTTGTTGGCTTGTTGGTTTGTTGGTTTGTTGGTTTGTTGGTTTGTTGGCTTGTTGGTTTGTTGGTTTGTTGTTTTGTTTACTTGTTGGCTTGTTGGTTTGTTGGTTTTTTGGTTTGTTGGTTTATTTGTTTGTTGGTTTGTTGGCTTGTTGGTTTGTTGGTTTGTTGGTTTGTTGGTTTGTTGGTTTGTTGGTTTGTTGGTTTGTTGGTTTGTTGGTTTGTTGGCTTGTTGGCTTGTTGGTTTGTTGGTTTGTTGGCTTGTTGGCTTGTTGGTTTGTTGGTTTGTTGGTTTGTTCGTTTGTTGGTTTGTTAGTTTGTTGGTTTGTTGGTTTATTGGCTTGTTGGCTTGTTGGTTTGTTGGTTTGTTGGCTTGTTGGTTTGTTGACTTGTTGGTTTGTTGGCTTGTTGGTTTGTTGGTTTGTTGGTTTGTTGGCTTGTTGGTTTGTTGGTTTGTTGGCTTGTTGGTTTGTTGGTTTGCTGGTTTATTGGTTTGTTGGTTTGTTGGTTTTTTTATTTGTTGGTTTATTTGTTTGTTGGTTTGTTGGCTTGTTGGTTTGTTGGTTTGTTGGCTTATTGGTTTGTTGGTTTGTTGGCTTGTTGGCTTGTTGCTTTGTTGGTTTGTGGGTTTGTTGGCTTGTTGGCTTGTTGGTTTGTTAGTTTGTTGGCTTTTTGGTTACTTGGTTTGTTGGTTTGTTAGTTTGTTGGCTTTTTGGTTACTTGGTTTGTTGGTTTGTTGGTTTGTTGGTTTGTTGGTTTGTTGGCTTGTTGGCTTGTTGGTTTGTTGGTTTGTTGGTTTGTTGGTTTGTTGGTTTGTTGGTTTTTTGTTTTGTTGGTTTGTTGGTCTGTTGGCTTGTTGGTTTGTTGGTTTGTTGGCTTCTTGGCTTGTTGGTTTGTTGGTTTGTTGGCTTGTTGGTTACTTAGTTTGTTGGTTTGTTGGGTTGTTGGTTTGTTGGCTTGTTGGCTTGTTGGTTTGTTGATTTGTTGGTTTGTTGGTTTGTCTGCTTGTTGGCTTGTTGGTTTGTTAGTTTGTTGGCTTTTTGGTTACTTGGTTTGTTGGTTTGTTGGTTTGTTGGCTTGTTGGTTTGTTGGCTTGTTGGTTTGTTGGCTTGTTGGTTTGTTGGCTTGTTGGTTTGTTGGTTTGTTGGTTTGTTGGCTTGTTGGCTTGTTGGTTTGTTGATTTGTTGGTTTGTTGGTTTATTTGTTTTTGGTTTGTTGGCTTGTTGGTTTGTTGGTTTGTTGGTTTGTTGGTTTGTTGGCTTGTTGGTTTTGGCTTGTTGGCTTGTTGCTTTGTTGGTTTGTTGGCTTGTTGGTTTGTTGCCTTGTTGGTTGGTTGGTTTGTTAGTTTTTTGGTTTGTTGGCTTGTTGGTTTGTTGGTTTGTTGGTTTGTTGGTTTGTTGGTTTGTTCGTTTGTTGGCTTGTTGGTTTGTTGGTTTGTTGGCTTGTTGGTTTGTTAGTTTGTTGGTTTTTTGGCTTGTTGGCTTGTTGGTTTGCTGGTTTGTTGGTTTGTTGGTTTGTTGGTGTTTTGGTTTGTTGGTTTGTTGGTTTGTTGGCTTGTTGGTTTGTTGGTTTGTTGGCTTGTTGGCTTGTTGGTTTGTTGGTTTGTTGGCTTATTGGTTACTTAGTTTGTTGGTTTGTTGGTTTGTTGGCTTGTTGGCTTGTTGGTTTGTTGGTTAGTTCGTTTGTTGGTTTGTTAGTTTGTTGGTTTGTTGGCTTGTTGGCTTGTTGGTTTGTTGGTTTTTTGGTTTTTGGTTTGTTGGTTTTTTGGTTTGTTGGTTTGTTGGTTTATTTGTTTGTTGGTTTGTTGGCTTGTTGGTTTGTTGGTTTGTTGGTTTGTTGGCTTGTTGGTTTGTTGGCTTGTTGGCTTGTTGGTTTGTTGGTTTGTTGGCTTGTTGGTTTGTTTGCTTGTTGGCTTGTTTCTTTGTTAGTTTGTTGGTTTGTTGGCTTGTTGGCTTGTTGGTTTGTTAGTTTGTTGTCTTTTTGGTTACTTAGTTTGTTGGTTTGTTGGTTTGTTGGCTTGTTGGTTTGTTGGTTTGTTGGTTTTTTGTTATGTTGGTTTATTTGTTTGTTGGTTTGTTGGCTTGTTGGTTTGTTGGTTTGTTGGTTTGTTGGCTTGTTGGTTTGTTGGTTTGTTGGCTTGTTGGCTTGTTGATTTTTTTGTTTGTTGGCCTGTTGGCTTGTTGGTTTGTTGGTTTGTTGGTTTTTTGGTTTGTTGGTTTGTTGGTTTGTTGGTTTGTTGGTTTGTAGGTTTATTTGTTTGTTGGTTTGTTGGCTTGTTGGTTTGTTGGTTTGTTGGTTTTTTGGTTTGTTGGTTTGTTGGCTTGTTGGTTTGTTGGTTTGTTGGTTTGTTGGCTTGTTGGCTTGTTGGTTTGTTGGTTTGTTGGCTTGTTGGTTTGTTGGTTTGTTGGCTTGTTGCTTTGTTGGTTTGTTGGTTTGTTGGATTGTTGGCTTGTTGGATTGTTGGTTTGTTGGTTTTTTGGTTTGTTGGTTTGTTGGTTTGTTGGTTTGTTGGTTTGTTGGTTTGTTGGTTTATTTGTTTGTTGGTTTGTTGGCTTGTTGGTTTGTTGGTTTGTTGGTTTGTTGGCTTGTTGGTTTGTTAGTTTGTGGGCTTGGTGGCTTGTTGCTTTGTTGGTTTGTTGGTTTGTTTTCTTCTTGGCTTGTTGGTTTGTTAGTTTGTTGGCTTTTTGGTTACTTGGTTTGTTGGTTTGTTGGTTTGTTGGTTTGTTGGTTTGTTGGTTTGTTTGCTTGTTGGCTTGTTGGTTTGTTGGTTTGTTGGTTTATTGGTTACTTTGTTTGTTGGCTTGTTGGTTTGTTGGCTTGTTGGTTTGTTGGCTTGTTGGTTTGTTGGTTTGTTGGCTTGTTGGCTTGTTGGTTTGTTGGTTTGTTGGTTTGTTGGTTTGTTGGTTTGTTGGTTTGTTGGTTTGTTGGTTTGTTGGTTTTTGGTTTGTTGGTTTATTTGTTTGTTAGTTTGTTGGCATGTTGGTTTGTTGGTTTGTTGGTTTGTTGTTTGTTGGCTTGTTGGTTTGTTGGTTTGTTGTTTTGTTGGCTTGTTGGCTTGTTGGTTTGTTGGTTTTTTGGTTTGTTGGTTTATTTGTTTGTTGGTTTGTTGGCTTGTTGGTTTGTTGGTTTGTTGGTTTGTTGGTTTGTTGGTTTGTTGGTTTGTTGGTTTGTTGGTTTGTTGGCTTGTTGGCTTGTTGGTTTGTTGGTTTGTTGGCTTGTTGGCTTGTTGGTTTGTTGGTTTGTTCGTTTGTTGGTTTGTTAGTTTGTTGGTTTGTTGGTTTGTTGGCTTGTTGGCTTGTTGGTTTGTTGGTTTGTTGGCTTGTTGGTTTGTTGACTTGTTGGTTTGTTGGTTTGTTGGTTTGTTGGTTTGTTGGCTTGTTGGTTTGTTTGTTTGTTGGCTTGTTGGTTTGTTGGTTTGCTGGTTTGTTGGTTTGTTGGTTTGTTGGTTTTTTTATTTGTTGGTTTATTTGTTTGTTGGTTTGTTGGCTTGTTGGTTTGTTGGTTTGTTGGCTTATTGGTTTGTTGGTTTCTTGGCTTGTTGGCTTGTTGCTTTGTTGGTTTGTGGGTTTGTTGGCTTGTTGGCTTGTTGGTTTGTTAGTTTGTTGGCTTTTTGGTTACTTGGTTTGTTGGTTTGTTAGTTTGTTGGCTTTTTGGTTACTTGGTTTGTTGGTTTGTTGGTTTGTTGGTTTGTTGGTTTGTTGGCTTGTTGGCTTGTTGGTTTGTTGGTTTGTTGGTTTGTTGGTTTGTTGGTTTGTTGGTTTGTTGGTTTTTTGGTTTGTTGGTTTGTTGGTTTGTTGGCTTGTTGGTTTGTTGGTTTGTTGGCTTCTTGGCTTGTTGGTTTGTTGGTTTGTTGGCTTGTTGGTTACTTAGTTTGTTGGTTTGTTGGCTTGTTGGTTTGTTGGCTTGTTGGCTTGTTGGTTTGTTGCTTTGTTGGTTTGTTGGTTTGTCTGCTTGTTGGCTTGTTGGTTTGTTAGTTTGTTGGCTTTTTGGTTACTTGGTTTGTTGGTTTGTTAGTTTGTTGGCTTTTTGGTTACTTGGTTTGTTGGTTTGTTGGTTTGTTGGCTTGTTGGCTTGTTGGTTTGTTGGTTTGTTGGTTTGTTGGTTTGTTGTTTTGTTGGCTTGTTGGCTTGTTGGTTTGTTGGTTTTTTGGTTTGTTGGTTTATTTGTTTGTTAGTTTGTTGGCTTGTTGGTTTGTTGGTTTGTTGGTTTGTTGGTTTGTTGGCTTGTTGGTTTGTTGGTTTGTTGTTTTGTTGGCTTGTTGGCTTGTTGGTTTGTTGGTTTTTTGGTTTGTTGGTTTATTTGTTTGTTGGTTTGTTGGCTTGTTGGTTTGTTGGTTTGTTGGTTTGTTGGTTTGTTGGTTTGTTGGTTTGTTGGTTTGTTGGTTTGTTGGCTTGTTGGCTTGTTGGTTTGTTGGTTTGTTGGTTTGTTGGCTTGTTGGCTTGTTGGTTTGTTGGTTTGTTCGTTTGTTGGTTTGTTAGTTTGTTGGTTTGTTGGTTTGTTGGCTTGTTGGCTTGTTGGTTTGTTGGTTTGTTGGCTTGTTGGTTTGTTGACTTGTTGGTTTGTTGGCTTGTTGGTTTGTTGGTTTGTTGGTTTGTTGGCTTGTTGGTTTGTTGGTTTGTTGGCTTGTTGGTTTGTTGGTTTGCTGGTTTGTTGGTTTGTTGGTTTGTTGGTTTTTTTATTTGTTGGTTTATTTGTTTGTAGGTTTGTTGGCTTGTTGGTTTGTTGGTTTGTTGGCTTATTGGTTTGTTGGTTTGTTGGCTTGTTGGCTTGTTGCTTTGTTGGTTTGTGCGTTTGTTGGCTTGTTGGCTTGTTGGTTTGTTAGTTTGTTGGCTTTTTGGTTACTTGGTTTGTTGGTTTGTTAGTTTGTTGGCTTTTTGGTTACTTGGTTTGTTGGTTTGTTGGTTTGTTGGCTTGTTGGCTTGTTGGTTTGTTGGTTTGTTGGTTTGTTGGTTTGTTGGTTTGTTGGTTTTTTGGTTTGTTGGTTTGTTGGTTTGTTGGCTTGTTGGTTTGTTGGTTTGTTGGCTTCTTGGCTTGTTGGTTTGTTGGTTTGTTGGCTTGTTGGTTACTTAGTTTGTTGGTTTGTTGGCTTGTTGGTTTGTTGGCTTGTTGGCTTGTTGGTTTGTTGCTTTGTTGGTTTGTTGGTTTGTCTGCTTGTTGGCTTGTTGGTTTGTTGGTTTGTTGGCTTGTTGGTTTGTTGGCTTGTTGGTTTGTTGGCTTGTTGGTTTGTTGGCTTGTTGGTTTGTTGGTTTGTTGGTTTGTTGGCTTGTTGGCTTGTTGGTTTGTTGATTTGTTGGTTTGTTGGTTTATTTGTTTTTGGTTTGTTGGCTTGTTGGTTTGTTGGTTTGTTGGTTTGTTAGTTTGTTGGCTTGTTGGTTTGTTGGCTTGTTGGTTTATTGGTTTGTTGGCTTGTTGGTTTGTTGGTTTGTTGGTTTGTTGGTTTGTTGGTTTGTTGGTTTGTTGGTTTTTTGGTTTGTTGGTTTGTTGGCTTGTTGGTTTGTTGGTTTAATGGCTTGTTGGCTTGTTGGTTTGTTGGTTTGTTGGCTTGTTGGTTACTTAGTTTGTTGGTTTGTTTGTTTGTTGGTTTGTTGGTTTGTTGGCTTGTTGGCTTGTTGGTTTGTTGGTTAGTTCGTTTGTTGATTTGTTAGTTTGTTGGTTTGTTGGTTTGTTGGTTTGTTGGTTTGTTGGTTTGTTGGTTTATTGGTTTGTTCGTTTGTTGGCTTGTTGGTTTGTTGGTTTTTTGGCTTGTTGGTTTGTTAGTTTGTTGGTTTTTTGGCTTGTTGGCTTGTTGGTTTGTTGGTTTGTTGGTTTATTGGTTTGTTGGTGTTTTGGTTTGTTGGTTTGTTGGTTTGTTGGCTTGTTGGTTTGTTGGTTTGTTGGTTTGTTGGCTTGTTGGCTTGTTGGTTTGTTGGTTTGTTGGCTTGTTGGTTACTTAGTTTGTTGGTTTGTTGGTTTGTTGGCTTGTTGGCTTGTTGGTTTGTTGGTTAGTTCGTTTGTTGGTTTGTTAGTTTGTTGGTTTGTTGGCTTGTTGGCTTGTTGGTTTGTTGGTTTTTTGGTTTTTGGTTTATTTGTTTGTTGGTTTGTTGGCTTGTTGGTTTGTTGGTTTGTTGGTTTGTTGGCTTGTTGGTTTGTTGGTTTGCTGGTTTGTTGGTTTGTTGGTTTGTTGGTTTTTTGGTTTGTTGGTTTATTTGTTTGTTGGTTTGTTGGCTTGTTGGTTTGTTGGCTTGTTGGCTTGTTGCTTTGTTGGTTTGTGGGTTTGTTGGCTTGTTGGCTTGTTGGTTTGTTTGTTTGTTGGCTTGTTGGTTTGTTGGTTTGTTGGCTTCTTGGCTTGTTGGTTTGTTGGTTTGTTGGCTTGTTGGTTACTTAGTTTGTTGGTTTGTTGGCTTGTTGGTTTGTTGTTTTGTTGGCTTGTTGGCTTGTTGGTTTGTTGGTTTGTTGGTTTGTTGGTTTTTTGGTTTGTTGGTTTGTTAGCTTGTTGGTTTGTTGGTTTGTTGGTTTGTTGGTTTGTTGGCTTTTTGGTTACTTGGTTTGTTGGTTTGTTGGTTTGTTGGTTTGTTGGCTTGTTGGCTTGTTGGTTTGTTGGTTTGTTGGTTTGTTGGTTTGTTGGTTTTTTGGTTTGTTGGTTTGTTGGTTTGTTGGCTTGTTGGTTTGTTGGTTTGTTGGCTTCTTGGCCTGTTGGTTTGTTGGTTTGTTGGCTTGTTGGTTACTTAGTTTGTTGGTTTGTTGGCTTGTTGGTTTGTTGTTTTGTTGGCTTGTTGGCTTGTTGGTTTGTTGGTTTGTTGGTTTGTTGGTTTTTTGGTTTGTTGGTTTGTTAGCTTGTTGGTTTGTTGGTTTGTTGGTTTGTTGGCTTGTTGGCTTGTTGGTTTGTTGGTTTGTTGGCTTGTTGGTTTGTTGGTTTATTGGCTTGTTGGCTTGTTGCTTTGTTTGTTTGTTGGCTTGTTGGCTTGTTGGTTTGTTAGTTTGTTGGCTTTTTGGTTACTTGGTTTGTTGGTTTGTTGGTTTGTTGGCTTGTTGGTTTGTTGGCTTATGGGTTTGTTGGTTTGCTGGGTTGTTAGTTTGTTGGCTTGTTTGTTTGTTGGTTTGATGGCTTGTTGGTTTGTTGGTTTGTTGGTTTGTTGGTTTGTTGGTTTATTGGCTTGTTGGCTTGTTGGTTTGTTGGTTTGTTCGCTTGTTGGTTTGTTGGTTTGTTGGTTTGTTGGCTTGTTGGCTTGTTGGTTTGTTAGTTTGTTGGCTTGTTGGTTTGTTGGTTTGTTGGCTTGTTCGCTTGTTGCTTTGTTCGTTTGATGGTTTGTTGGTTTGTTGGCTTGTTGGTTTGTTGGTTTGTTGGCTTGTTGGCTTGTTGCTTTGTTGGTTGGTTGGTTTGTTGGCTTGGTGGCTTGCTGGTTTGTTAGTTTGTTGGCTTTTTGGTTACTTGGTTTGTTGGTTTGTTTGTTTGTTGGCTTGTTGGTTTGTTGGCTTGTTGGTTTGTTGGTTTGTTGGTTTGTTGGCTTGTTGGCTTGTTGGTTTGTTGGTTTGTTGGTTTGTTGGTTTGTTGGTTTGTTGGTTTGTTGGTTTTTTGGTTTGTTGGTTTGTTGGCTTGTTGGTTTGTTGGTTTAATGGCTTGTTGGCTTGTTGGTTTGTTGGTTTGTTGGCTTGTTGGTTACTTAGTTTGTTGGTTTGTTTGTTTGTTGGTTTGTTGGTTTGTTGGCTTGTTGGCTTGTTGGTTTGTTGGTTAGTTCGTTTGTTGATTTGTTAGTTTGTTGGTTTGTTGGCTTGTTGGCTTGTTGGTTTGTTGGTTTGTTGGTTTGTTGGTTTGTTGGTTTGTTGGTTTATTTGTTTGTTGGTTTGTTGGCTTGTTGGTTTGTTGGTTTGTTGGTTTGTTGGCCTCTTGGTTTGATGGTTTGTTGGTTTGTTGGCTTGTTGGTTTGTTGGTTTGTTGGCTTGTTGGTTTGTTGGCTTGTTGGGTTGTTGGTTTGTTGGCTTGTTGGCTTGTTGGTTTGTTGGTTTGTTGGTTTGTTGGTTTATTTGTTTGTTGGTTTGTTGGCTTGTTGGCTTGTTGGCTTGTTGGTTTGTTGGCTTGTTGGTTTGTTGGTTTGTTAGTTTGTTGGCTTTTTGGTTACTTGGTTTGTTGGTTTGTTGGCTTGTTAGTTTGTTGGTTTGTTGGCTTGTTGGTTTGTTAGTTTGTTGGTTTGTTGGCTTGTTGGCTTGTTGGTGAGTTGGTTTGTTGGTTTGTTGGTTTGTTTGTTTGGTGGTTTTTTGGTTTGTTGGTTTTTTGGTTTGTTGGTTTGTTGGCTTGTTGGTTTGTTGGTTTGTTGGCTTGTTGGCTTGTTGGTTTGTTGATTTGTTGGCTTGTTGGCTTGTTGGTTTGTTGGTTTGTTGGTTTGTTGGTTTGTGGCTTTGTTGGTTTGTTGGTTTGTTGGTTTGTTGGCTTGTTGGCTTGTTGGTTTGTTAGTTTGTTGGCTTTTTGGCTTGTTGGCTTGTTGGTGAGTTGGTTTGTTGGTTTGTTGGTTTGTTTGTTTGGTGGTTTTTTGGTTTGTTGGTTTTTTGGTTTGTTGGTTTGTTGGCTTGTTGGTTTGTTGGTTTGTTGGCTTGTTGGTTTGTTAGTTTGTTGGTTTGTTGGCTTGTTGGCTTGTTGGTGAGTTGGTTTGTTGGTTTGTTGGTTTGTTTGTTTGGTGGTTTTTTGGTTTGTTGGTTTTTTGGTTTGTTGGTTTGTTGGCTTGTTGGTTTGTTGGTTTGTTGGCTTGTTGGCTTGTTGGTTTGTTGATTTGTTGGCTTGTTGGCTTGTTGGTTTGTTGGTTTGTTGGTTTGTTGGTTTGTTGGTTTGTTGGTTTGTTGGTTTTTTGGTTTGTTGGTTTGTTGGTTTGTTGGCTTGTTGGTTTGTTCGTTTGATGGTTTGTTGGTTTGTTGGTTACTTGGTTTATTGGTTTGTTGGTTTGTTGGTTTGTTGGTTTGTTGGTTTGTTGGCTTGTTGGCTTGTTGGTTTGTTGGTTTGTTGGTTTGTTGGTTTGTTGGTTTGTTGGTTTTTTGGTTTGTTGGTTTGTTGGCTTGTTGGTTTGTTGGTTTAATGGCTTGTTGGCTTGTTGGTTTGTTGGTTTGTTGGCTTGTTGGTTACTTAGTTTGTTGGTTTGTTGGTTTGTTGGTTTGTTGGTTTGTTGGTTTGTTGGCTTGTTGGCTTGTTGGTTTGTTGGTTAGTTCGTTTGTTGATTTGTTAGTTTGTTGGTTTGTTGGCTTGTTGGCTTGTTGGTTTGTTGGTTTGTTGGTTTGTTGGTTTGTTGGTTTGTTGGTTTATTTGTTTGTTGGTTTGTTGGCTTGTTGGTTTGTTGGTTTGTTGGTTTGTTGGCTTCTTGGTTTGTTGGTTTGTTGGTTTGTTGGCTTGTTGGTTTGTTGGTTTGTTGGCTTGTTGGTTTGTTGGCTTGTTGGGTTGTTGGTTTGTTGGCTTGTTGGCTTGTTGGTTTGTTGGTTTGTTGGTTTGTTGGTTTATTTGTTTGTTGGTTTGTTGGCTGGTTGGCTTGTTGGCTTGTTGGCTTGTTGGCTTGTTGGTTTGTTGGTTTGTTAGTTTGTTGGCTTTTTGGTTACTTGGTTTGTTGGTTTGTTGGCTTGTTGGCTTTTTGGTTTGTTGGTTTGTTGGCTTGTTGGTTTGTTAGTTTGTTGGTTTGTTGGCTTGTTAGCTTGTTGGTGTGTTGGTTTGTTGGTTTGTTGGTTTGTTTGTTTGTTGGTTTTTTGGTTTGTTGGTCTTTTGGTTTGTTGGTTTGTTGGCTTATTGGTTTGTTGGTTTGTTGGCTTGTTGGCTTGTTGGTTTGTTGATTTGTTGGCTTGTTGGCTTGTTGGTTTGTTGGTTTGTTGGTTTGTTGGTTTGTTGCTTTGTTGGTTTGTTGGTTTGTTGCTTTGTTGGCTTGTTGGCTTGTTGGTTTGTTAGTTTGTTGGCTTTTTGGTTACTTGGTTTGTTGGTTTGTTGGTTTGTTGGCTTGTTGGTTTGTTGGCTTGTTGGTTTGTTGGCTTGTTGGTTTGTTGGTTTGTTGGTTTGTTGGTTTGTTGGTTTGTTGGTTTTTTTGTTTTTTGGTTTGTTGGTTTGTTGGTTTGTTGGTTTATTGGCTTGTTAGTTTGTTGGTTTATTGGCTTGTTAGTTTGTTGGTTTGTTGGCTTGTTGGCTTGTTGGTTTGTTGGTTTGTTGGCTTGTTGGTTTATTAGTTTGTTGGTTTTTGTGCTTGTTAGCTTGTTGGTTTGTTGGTTTGTTGGTTTGTTAGTTTGTTGGTTTGTTGGTTTTTTGGTTTGTTGTTTTGTTGGGTTGTTGGCTTGTTGGTTTGTTGGTTTGTTGGCTTGTTGGCTTGTTGGTTTGTTGGTTTGTTGGCTTGTTGGCTTGTTGGTTTGTTTGTTTGTTAGTTTGTTGGTTTGTTGGTTTGCTGCTTTGTTGGTTTGTTGGTTTGTTGGCTTGTTGGCTTATTGGTTTGTTAGTTTGTTGGGTTTTTGGTTACTTGGTTTGTTGGTTTTTTGGGTTGTTGGTTTGTTGGCTTGTTGGTTTGTTGTTTTGTTGGTTTGTTGGCTTGTTGGCTTGTTGGTTTGTTGGTTTGTTGGTTTGTTGGTTTGTTGGTTTGTTGGTTTGTTGGTTTTTTGGTTTGTTGGTTTGTTGGTTTGTTGGCTTGTTGGTTTGTTGGTTTGTTTGCTTGTTGGCTTGTTGGTTTGTTGGTTTGTTGGCTTGTTGGTTTCTTAGTTTGTTGGTTTGTTGGTTTGTTGGTTTGTTGGCTTGTTGGCTTGTTGGCTTGTTGGTTTGTTGGTTAGTTCGTTTGTTGGTTTGTTAGTTTGTTGGTTTGTGTGCTTGTTGGCTTGTTGGTTTGTTGGTTTTTTGGTTTGTTGGTTTGTTGGTTTGTTGGCTTGTTGGTTTGTTGGTTTGTTGGTTTGTTGGTTTGTTGGCTTGTTGGCTTGTTGGTTTGTTAGTTTGTTAGCTTTTTGAATACTTGGTTTGTTGGTTTGTTGGTTTGTTGGCTTGTTGGTTTGTTGGCTTGTTGGTTTGTTGGCTTGTTGGTTTGTTGGTTTGTTGGCTTGTGGGCTTGTTGGTTTGTTGGTTTGTTGGCTTGTTGGTTTGTTGGCTTGTTGGCTTGTTCGTTTGCTGGTTTGTTGGCTTGTTGGTTTGTTGGTTTGTTGGTTTATTGGTTTATTTGTTTGTTGGTTTGTTGGCTTGTTGGCTTGTTAGCTTGTTGGTTTGTTGGCTTGTTGGTTTGTAGTTTGTTGGCTTTTTGGTTACTTGGTTTGTTGGTTTGTTGGTTTGTTGGTTTTTTGGTTTGTTGGTTTGTTGGCTTGTTGATTTGTTGGTTTGTTGACTTGTTGGCTTGTTGGTTTGTTAGCTTGTTGGCTTGTTGGTTTGCTGGTTTGTTGGCTTGTTGGTTTGTTGGTTTGTTGGCTTGTTGGCTTGTTGCTTTGTTGGTTTGTTGGTTTGTTGGCTTGTTGGCTTGTTGGTTTGTTAGTTTGTTGGCTTTTTGGTTACTTGGTTTGTTGGTTTGTTGGCTTGTTGGCTTGTTGGCTTGTTGGCTTGTTGGCTTGTTGGTTTGTTGGTTTGTTAGTTTGTTGGCTTTTTGGTTACTTGGTTTGTTGGTTTGTTGGCTTGTTGGCTTGTTGGTTTGTTGGTTTGTTGGCTTGTTGGTTTGTTAGTTTGTTGGTTTGTTGGCTTGTTAGCTTGTTGGTGTGTTGGTTTGTTGGTTTGTTGGTTTGTTTGTTTGTTGGTTTTTTGGTTTGTTGGTTTTTTGGTTTGTTGGTTTGTTGGCTTGTTGGTTTGTTGGTTTGTTGGCTTGTTGGCTTGTTGGTTTGTTGATTTGTTGGCTTGTTGGCTTGTTGGTTTGTTGGTTTGTTGGTTTGTTGGTTTGTTGCTTTGTTGGTTTGTTGGTTTGTTGCTTTGTTGGCTTGTTGGCTTGTTGGTTTGTTAGTTTGTTGGCTTTTTGGTTACTTGGTTTGTTGGTTTGTTGGTTTGTTGGCTTGTTGGTTTGTTGGTTTGTTGGTTTGTTGGTTTGTTGGTTTGTTGGCTTGTTGGTTTGTTGGTTTGTTGGTTTGTTGGTTTGTTGGTTTGTTGGTTTTTTGGTTTGTTGGTTTGTTGGTTTGTTGGTTTATTGGCTTGTTAGTTTGTTGGTTTATTGGCTTGTTAGTTTGTTGGTTTGTTGGCTTGTTGGCTTGTTGGTTTGTTGGTTTGTTGGCTTGTTGGTTTGTTAGTTTGTTGGTTTTTGTGCTTGTTAGCTTGTTGGTTTGTTGGTTTGTTGGTTTGTTAGTTTGTTGGTTTGTTGGTTTTTTGGTTTGTTGGTTTGTTGGTTTGTTGGCTTGTTGGTTTGTTGGTTTGTTGGCTTGTTGGCTTGTTGGTTTGTTGGTTTGTTGGCTTGTTGGCTTGTTGGTTTGTTTGTTTGTTAGTTTGTTGGTTTGTTGGTTTGCTGCTTTGTTGGTTTGTTGGTTTGTTGGCTTGTTGGCTTATTGGTTTGTTAGTTTGTTGGCTTTTTGGTTACTTGGTTTGTTGGTTTTTTGGCTTGTTGGTTTGTTGGCTTGTTGGTTTGTTGTTTTGTTGGTTTGTTGGCTTGTTGGCTTGTTGGTTTGTTGGTTTGTTGGTTTGTTGGTTTGTTGGTTTGTTGGTTTGTTGGTTTTTTGGTTTGTTGGTTTGTTGGTTTGTTGGCTTGTTGGTTTGTTGGTTTGTTTGCTTGTTGGCTTGTTGGTTTGTTGGTTTGTTGGCTTGTTGGTTTCTTAGTTTGTTGGTTTGTTGGTTTGTTGGTTTGTTGGCTTTTTGGCTTGTTTGTTTGTTGGTTAGTTTGTTTGTTGGTTTGTTAGTTTGTTGGTTTGTGTGCTTGTTGGCTTGTTGGTTTGTTGGTTTTTTGGTTTGTTGGTTTGTTGGTTTGTTGGCTTGTTGGTTTGTTGGTTTGTTGGTTTGTTGGCTTGTTGGCTTGTTGGTTTGTTAGTTTGTTAGCTTTTTGGTTACTTGGTTTGTTGGTTTGTTGGTTTGTTGGCTTGTTGGTTTGTTGGCTTGTTGGTTTGTTGGCTTCTTGGTTTGTTGGTTTGTTGGCTTGTGGGCTTGTTGGTTTGTTGGTTTGTTGGCTTGTTGGTTTGTTGGCTTGTTGGCTTGTTTGTTTGCTGGTTTGTTGGCTTGTTGGTTTGTTGGTTTGTTGGTTTATTGGTTTATTTGTTTGTTGGTTTGTTGGCTTGTTGGCTTGTTAGCTTGTTGGTTTGTTGGCTTGTTGGTTTGTAGTTTGTTGGCTTTTTGGTTACTTGGTTTGTTGGTTTGTTGGTTTTTTGGTTTGTTGGTTTGTTGGCTTGTTGATTTGTTGGTTTGTTGGCTTGTTGGCTTGTTGGTTTGTTGGCTTGTTGGCTTGTTGGTTTGTTGGTTTGTTGGCTTGTTGGTTTGTTGGTTTGTTGGCTTGTTGGCTTGTTGCTTTGTTGGTTTGTTGGTTTGTTGGCTTGTTGGCTTGTTTGTTTGTTAGTTTGTTGGCTTTTTGGTTACTTGGTTTGTTGGTTTGTTGGTTTGTTGGCTTGTTGGTTTGTTGGCTTGTTAATTTGTTGGTTTGTGGGCTTGTTGGCTTGTTGGTTTGTTGGTTTGTTGGTTTGTTGGTTTGTTGGTTTGTTGGTTTGTTGGTTTGTTGGTTTGTTGGTTTTTTGGTTTGTTGGTTTATTTGTTTGTTGGTTTGTTGGCTTGTTGGTTTGTTGGTTTGTTGGTTTGTTGGCTTTTTGGTTTGTTGGTTTGTTGGCTTGTTGGCTTGTTGGTTTGTTGGTTTGTTGGCTTGTTGGCTTGTTGGTTTGTTGGTTTGTTGGTTTTTTGGTTTGTTGGTTTGTTGGTTTGTTGGTTTGTTGGTTTGTTGGTTTGTTGGTTTATTTGTTTGTTGGTTTGTTTGATTGTTGGTTTGTTGGTTTGTTGGTTTGTTGGCTTGTTGGTTTGTTGGTTTGTTGGCTACTTGGTTTGTTCGCTTGTTGGTTTGTTGGTTTGTTGGCTTGTTGGCTTGTTGGTTTGTTGGTTTGTTGGCTTGTTCGTTTGTTGGCTTGTTGGCTTGTTGGTTTGTTGGTTTTTTGGCTTGTTGGCTTGTTGGTTTGTTGGTTTGTAGGTTTGTTGGTTTATTTGTTTGTTGGTTTGTTGGCTTGTTGGTTTGTTGGTTTGTTGGCTTGTTGGCTTGTTGGTTTGTTGGTTTGTTGGTTTGTTGGTTTGTTGGTTTGTTGGTTTGTTGGTTTGTTGGTTTGTTGGTTTGTTGGTTTGTTGGTTTGTTGGTTTGTTGGTTTGTTGGTTTGTTGGCTTGTTGGCTTGTTGGTTTGTTGGTTTGTTGGTTTGTTGGTTTGTTGGCTTGTTGGTTTGTTGGTTTGTTGGCTTGTTGGCTTGTTGGTTTGTTGGCTTGTTGGTTTGTTGGTTTGTTGGCTTGTTGGCTTGTTGGTTTGTTGATTTGTTGGCTTGTTGGCTTGTTGGTTTGTTGGTTTGTTGGTTTGTTGGTTTGTTGCTTTGTTGGTTTGTTGGTTTGTTGCTTTGTTGGCTTGTTGGCTTGTTGGTTTGTTAGTTTGTTGGCTTTTTGGTTACTTGGTTTGTTGGTTTGTTGGTTTGTTGGCTTGTTGGTTTGTTGGTTTGTTGGTTTGTTGGTTTGTTGGTTTGTTGGCTTGTTGGTTTGTTGGTTTGTTGGTTTGTTGGTTTGTTGGTTTGTTGGTTTTTTGGTTTGTTGGTTTGTTGGTTTGTTGGTTTATTGGCTTGTTAGTTTGTTGGTTTATTGGCTTGTTAGTTTGTTGGTTTGTTGGCTTGTTGGCTTGTTGGTTTGTTGGTTTGTTGGCTTGTTGGTTTGTTAGTTTGTTGGTTTTTGTGCTTGTTAGCTTGTTGGTTTGTTGGTTTGTTGGTTTGTTAGTTTGTTGGTTTGTTGGTTTTTTGGTTTGTTGGTTTGTTGGTTTGTTGGCTTGTTGGTTTGTAGGTTTGTTGGCTTGTTGGCTTGTTGGTTTGTTGGTTTGTTGGCTTGTTGGCTTGTTGGTTTGTTTGTTTGTTAGTTTGTTGGTTTGTTGGTTTGCTGCTTTGTTGGTTTGTTGGTTTGTTGGTTTGTTGGCTTGTTGGCTTATTGGTTTGTTAGTTTGTTGGCTTTTTGGTTACTTGGTTTGTTGGTTTTTTGGCTTGTTGGTTTGTTGGCTTGTTGGTTTGTTGTTTTGTTGGTTTGTTGGCTTGTTGGCTTGTTGGTTTGTTGGTTTGTTGGTTTGTTGGTTTGTTGGTTTGTTGGTTTGTTGGTTTTTTGGTTTGTTGGTTTGTTGGTTTGTTGGCTTGTTGGTTTGTTGGTTTGTTTGCTTGTTGGCTTGTTGGTTTGTTGGTTTGTTGGCTTGTTGGTTTCTTAGTTTGTTGGTTTGTTGGTTTGTTGGTTTGTTGGCTTTTTGGCTTGTTTGTTTGTTGGTTAGTTTGTTTGTTGGTTTGTTAGTTTGTTGGTTTGTGTGCTTGTTGGCTTGTTGGTTTGTTGGTTTTTTGGTTTGTTGGTTTGTTGGTTTGTTGGCTTGTTGGTTTGTTGGTTTGTTGGTTTGTTGGCTTGTTGGCTTGTTGGTTTGTTAGTTTGTTAGCTTTTTGGTTACTTGGTTTGTTGGTTTGTTGGTTTGTTGGCTTGTTGGTTTGTTGGCTTGTTGGTTTGTTGGCTTCTTGGTTTGTTGGTTTGTTGGCTTGTGGGCTTGTTGGTTTGTTGGTTTGTTGGCTTGTTGGTTTGTTGGCTTGTTGGCTTGTTTGTTTGCTGGTTTGTTGGCTTGTTGGTTTGTTGGTTTGTTGGTTTATTGGTTTATTTGTTTGTTGGTTTGTTGGCTTGTTGGCTTGTTAGCTTGTTGGTTTGTTGGCTTGTTGGTTTGTAGTTTGTTGGCTTTTTGGTTACTTGGTTTGTTGGTTTGTTGGTTTTTTGGTTTGTTGGTTTGTTGGCTTGCTGATTTGTTGGTTTGTTGGCTTGTTGGCTTGTTGGTTTGTTGGCTTGTTGGCTTGTTGGTTTGTTGGTTTGTTGGCTTGTTGGTTTGTTGGTTTGTTGGCTTGTTGGCTTGTTGCTTTGTTGGTTTGTTGGTTTGTTGGCTTGTTGGCTTGTTTGTTTGTTAGTTTGTTGGCTTTTTGGTTACTTGGTTTGTTGGTTTGTTGGTTTGTTGGCTTGTTGGTTTGTTGGCTTGTTAATTTGTTGGTTTGTGGGCTTGTTGGCTTGTTGGTTTGTTGGTTTGTTGGTTTGTTGGTTTGTTGGTTTGTTGGTTTGTTGGTTTGTTGGTTTGTTGGTTTTTTGGTTTGTTGGTTTATTTGTTTGTTGGTTTGTTGGCTTGTTGGTTTGTTGGTTTGTTGGTTTGTTGGCTTTTTGGTTTGTTGGTTTGTTGGCTTGTTGGCTTGTTGGTTTGTTGGTTTGTTGGCTTGTTGGCTTGTTGGTTTGTTGGTTTGTTGGTTTTTTGGTTTGTTGGTTTGTTGGTTTGTTGGTTTGTTGGTTTGTTGGTTTGTTGGTTTATTTGTTTGTTGGTTTGTTGGATTGTTGGTTTGTTGGTTGGTTGGTTTGTTGGCTTGTTGGTTTGTTGGTTTGTTGGCTACTTGGTTTGTTCGCTTGTTGGTTTGTTGGTTTGTTGGCTTGTTGGCTTGTTGGTTTGTTGGTTTGTTGGCTTGTTCGTTTGTTGGCTTGTTGGCTTGTTGGTTTGTTGGTTTTTTGGTTTGTTGGTTTTTTGGCTTGTTGGCTTGTTGGTTTGTTGGTTTGTAGGTTTGTTGGTTTATTTGTTTGTTGGTTTGTTGGCTTGTTGGTTTGTTGGTTTGTTGGCTTGTTGGCTTGTTGGTTTGTTGGTTTGTTGGTTTGTTGGTTTGTTGGTTTGTTGGTTTGTTGGTTTGTTGGTTTGTTGGTTTGTTGGTTTGTTGGTTTGTTGGTTTGTTGGCTTGTTGGCTTGTTGGTTTGTTGGTTTGTTGGTTTGTTGGTTTGTTGGCTTGTTGGTTTGTTGGTTTGTTGGCTTGTTGGCTTGTTGGTTTGTTGGTTTGTTGGTTGTTGGGTTGTTGGCTTGTTGGTTTGTTGGTTTGTTGGCTTGTTGGTTTGTTGGTTTGTTGGTTTGTTGGCTTGTTGGCTTGTTGCTTTGTTCGTTTGATGGTTTGTTGGTTTGTTGGTTTGTTGGCTTGTTGGTTTGTTGGTTTGTTGGTTTGTTGGCTTGTTGGCTTGTTGGTTTGTTGGTTTGTTGGCTTGTTGGTTTGTTGGTTTGTTGGCTTGTTGGCTTGTTGCTTTGTTCGTTTGTTGGTTTGTTGGCTTGTTGGCTTGTTGCTTTGTTCGTTTGATGGTTTGTTGGTTTGTTGGTTTGTTGGCTTGTTGGTTTGTTAGTTTGTTGGTTTTTGTGCTTGTTGGCTTGTTTGTTTGTTGGTTTGTTGGTTTGTTAGTTTGTTGGTTTGTTGGTTTTTTGGTTTGTTGGTTTGTTGGTTTATTGGCTTGTTGGTTTGTTGGTTTGTTGGCTTGTTGGCTTGTTGGCTTGTTGGTTTGTTGGTTTGTTGGCTTGTTGGCTTGTTGGTTTGTTGGTTTGTTAGTTTGTTGGTTTGTTGGTTTGCTGCTTTGTTGGTTTGTTGGTTTGTTGGCTTGTTGGCTTATTGGTTTGTTAGTTTGTTGGCTTTTTGGTTACTTGGTTTGTTGGTTTTTTGGTTTGTTGGCTTGTTGGTTTGTTGGCTTGTCGGTTTGTTGTTTTGTTGGTTTGTTGGCTTGTTGGCTTGTTGGTTTGTTGGTTTGTTGGTTTGTTGGTTTGTTGGTTTGTTGGTTTTTTGGTTTGTTGGTTTGTTGGTTTGTTGGCTTGTTGGTTTGTTGGTTTGTTGGCTTGTTGGCATGTTGGTTTATTGGTTTGTTGGCTTGTTGGTTTCTTAGTTTGTTGGTTTGTTGGTTTGTTGGTTTGTTGGCTTGTTGGCTGGTTGGTTTGTTGGTTAGTTTGTTTGTTGGTTTGTTAGTTTGTTGGTTTGTGTGCTTGTTGGCTTGTTGGTTTGTTGGTTTTTTGGTTTGTTGGTTTGTTGGTTTGTTGGCTTGTTGGCTTGTTGGTTTGTTGGTTTGTTGGCTTGTTGGCTTGTGGGTTTGTTGGTTTGTTGGTTTGTTGGTTTGTTGCTTTGTTGGTTTGTTGGTTTCTTGGCTTGTTCGCTTGTTGGTTTGTTAGTTTGTTAGCTTTTTGGTTACTTGGTTTGTTGGTTTGTTGGTTTGTTGGCTTGTTGGTTTGTTGGCTTGTTGGTTTGTTGGCTTGTTGGTTTGTTGGTTTGTTGGCTTGTGGGCTTGTTGGTTTGTTGGTTTGTTGGCTTGTTGGTTTGTTGGCTTGTTGGCTTGTTCGTTTGCTGGTTTGTTGGCTTGTTGGTTTGTTGGTTTGTTGGTTTGTTGGTTTATTTGTTTGTTGGTTTGTTTGCTTGTTGGCTTGTTGCTTTGTTCGTTTGATGGTTTG
This sequence comes from Atherix ibis, assembly GCA_958298945.1. Classification (NCBI taxonomy): domain Eukaryota; kingdom Metazoa; phylum Arthropoda; class Insecta; order Diptera; family Athericidae; genus Atherix; species Atherix ibis. Next base: position 62,488,938 of record OY282608.1, on the reverse strand, counting down.
TTGGTTTGTTGGTTTGTTGGCTTCTTGGTTTGTTGGTTTGTTGGTTTGTTGGCTTGTTGGCTTGTTGGTTTGTTGGTTTGTTGGCTTGTTGGTTTGTTGGTTTGTTGGTTTTTTGGTTTGTTGGTTTGTTGGTTTGTTGGCTTGTTGGTTTGTTGGTTTGTTGGCTTGTTGGTTTGTTGTTTTGTTGGCTTGTTGGCTTGTTGGTTTGTTGGTTTGTTAGTTTGTTCGTTTGTTGGTTTGCTGCTTTGTTGGTTTGTTGGTTTGTTGGCTTGTTGGCTCATTGGTTTGTTAGTTTGTTGGCTTTTTGGTTACTTGGTTTGTTGGTTTTTTGGTTTGTTGGCTTGTTGGTTTGTGGGCTTGTTGGTTTGTTGTTTTGTTGGTTTGTTGGCTTGTTGGCTTGTTGGTTTGTTGGTTTGTTGGTTTGTTGGTTTTTTGGTTTGTTGGTTTGTTGGTTTGTTGGCTTGTTGGTTTGTTGGTTTGTTGGCTTGTTGGCTTGTTGGTTTGTTGGCTTGTTGGTTTCTTAGTTTGTTGGTTTGTTGGTTTGTTGGTTTATTGGTTTGTTGGCTTGTTGGCTTGTTGGTTTGTTGGTTAGTTCGTTTGTTGGTTTGTTAGTTTGTTGGTTTGTGTGCTTGTTGGCTTGTTGGTTTGTTGGTTTTTTGGTTTGTTGGTTTGTTGGTTTGTCGGCTTGTTGGCTTGTTGGTTTGTTGGTTTGTTGGCTTGTTGGCTTGTTGGTTTGTTGGTTTGTTGGTTTGCTGGTTTGTTGATTTGTTGCTTTGTTATTTTATTGGTTTGTTGGCTTGTTGGCTTGTTGGTTTGTTAGTTTGTTAGCTTTTTGGCTACTTGGTTTGTTGGTTTGTTGGTTTGTTGGCTTGTTGGTTTGTTGGCTTGTTGGTTTGTTGGCTTGTTGGTTTGTTGGTTTGTTGGCTTGTGGGCTTGTTGGTTTGTTGGTTTGTTGGCTTGTTGGTTTGTTGGCTTGTTGGCTTGTTCGTTTGCTGGTTTGTTGGCTTGTTGGCTTGTTGGTTTGTTGGTTTGTTGGTTTGTTGGTTTATTTGTTTGTTGGTTTGTTGGCTTGTTGGCTTGTTAGCTTGTTGGTTTGTTGGCTTGTCGGTTTGTAGTTTGTTGGCTTTTTGGTTACTTGGTTTGTTGGTTTGTTGGTTTGTTGGTTTTTTGGTTTGTTGGTTTGTTGGCTTGTTGGTTTGTTGGTTTGTTGGCTTGTTGGCTTGTTAGTTTGTTGGCTTGTTGGCTTGTTGGTTTGTTGGTTTGTTGGCTTGTTGGTTTGTTGGTTTGTTGGCTTGTTGGCTTGTTGCTTTGTTGGATTGTTGGTTTGTTGGCTTGTTGGCTTGTTGGTTTGTTAGTTTTTTGGCTTTTTATTTACTTCGTTTGTTGGTTTGTTGGTTTGTTGGCTTGTTGGTTTGTTGGCTTGTTAATTTGTTGGTTTGTTGGCTTGTTGGCTTGTTGGTTTGTTGGTTTGTTGGTTTGTTGGTTTGTTGGTTTGTTGGTTTTTTGGTTTGTTGGTTTATTTGTTTGTTGGTTTGTTGGCTTGTAGGTTTGTTGGTTTGTTGGTTTGTTGGCTTTTTGATTTGTTGGTTTGTTGGCTTGTCGGCTTGTTGGTTTGTTGGTTTGTTGGCTTGTTGGCTTGTTGGTTTGTTGGTTTGTTGGTTTTTTTGTTTGTTGGTTTGTTGGTTTGTTGGTTTGTTGGTTTATTTGTTTGTTGGTTTGTTGGCTTGTTGGTTTGTTGGTTTGTTGGTTTGTTGGCTTGTTGGTTTGTTGGTTTGTTGGCTACTTGGTTTGTTCGCTTGTTGGTTTGTTGGTTTGTTTGCTTGTTGGCTTGTTGGTTTGTTGGTTTGTTGGCTTGTTGGTTTGTTGGCTTGTTGGCTTGTTGGTTTGTTGGTTTGTTGGCTTGTTGGTTTGTTGGTTTGTTGGTTTGTAGGTTTGTTGGTTTATTTGTTTGTTGGTTTGTTGGCTTGTTGGTTTGTTGGTTTGTTGGCTTGTTGGCTTGTTGGTTTGTTGGTTTGCTGGTTTGTTGGTTTGTTGGTTTGTTGGTTTGTTGGTTTGTTGGTTTGTTGGTTTGTTGGCTTGTTGGTTTGTTGGTTTGTTGGCTTGTTGGCTTGTTGGTTTGTTGGTTTGTTGGTTTGTTGGCTTGTTGGTTTGTTGGTTTGTTGGCTTGTTGGTTTGTTGGTTTGTTGGTTTGTTGGCTTGTTGGCTTGTTGGCTTGTTGGTTTGTTGGTTTGTTGGCTTGTTGGTTTGTTGGTTTATTGGTTTGTTGGCTTGTTGGCTGGTTGCTTTGTTCGTCTGATGGTTTGTTGGTTTGCTGGTTTTTTGGTTTGTTGGTTTTTTGGTTTGTTGCTTTGTTGGTTTGTTGGTTTGTTGTCTTGTGTGCTTGTTGGTTTGTTGGCTTGTTGGTTTGTTAGTTTGTTGGCTTTTTGGTTACTTGGTTTGTTGGTTTGTTGGCTTGTTGGCTTGTTGGTTTGTTGCTTTGTTCGTTTGATGGTTTGTTGGTTTATTGGTTAATTTGTTTGTTGGTTTGTGGGTTTGTTGGCTTGTTGGTTTGTTGGCTTGTTGGTTTGTTGGTTTGTTGGCTTGTTGTCTTGTTGGTTTGTTGGTTTGTTGGTTTGTTGGTTTGTTGGTTTTTGGTTTGTTGGTTTATTTGTTTGTTAGTTTGTTGGCTTGTTGGTTTGTTGGTTTGTTGGTTTGTTGGTTTGTTGGCTTGTTGGCTTGTTGGTTTGTTGGTTTGTTGTTTTGTTGGCTTGTTGGCTTGCTGGCTTGTTGGTTTGTTGGTTTTTTGGTTTGTTGGTTTATTTGTTTGTTGGTTTGTTGGCTTGTTGGTTTGTTGGTTTGTTGGTTTGTTGGTTTGTTGGCTTGTTGGCTTGTTGGTTTGTTGGTTTGTTGGCTTGTTGGCTTGTTGGTTTGTTGGTTAGTTCGTTTGTTGGTTTGTTAATTTGTTGGTTTGTTGGTTTGTTGGCTTGTTGGCTTGTTGGTTTGTTGGTTTGTTGGCTTGTTGGTTTGTTGGCTTGTTGGTTTGTTGGCTTGTTGGTTTGTTGGCTTGTTGGTTTGTTGGTTTGTTGGTTTGTTGGCTTGTTGGTTTGTTGGTTTGTTGGCTTGTTGGTTTGTTGGCTTGTTGGTTACTTGGTTTGTTGGTTTGTTGGTTTGTTGGCTTGTTGGTTTGTTGGCTTGTTGGTTTATTGGTTTGTTGGTTTGTTGGCGTGTTGGCTTGTTGGTTTGTTGGTTTGTTGGTTTGTTGGTTTGTTGGTTTTTTCGTTTGTTGGTTCATTTGTTTGTTGGTTTGTTGGCTTGTTGGTTTGTAGGTTTGTTGGCTTGTTTACTTGTTGGTTTGCTGGTTTGTTGGCTTGTTGGTTTGTTGGTTTGTTGGCTTGTTGGCTTGTTGCTTTGTTGGTTTGTTGGTTTGTTGGCTTGTTGGCTTGTTGGTTTGTTAGTTTGTTATCTTTTTGGTTACTTGGTTTGTTGGTTTGTTGGTTTGTTGGTTTGTTGGTTTATTGGCTTGTTGGTTTGTTGGCTTGTTGGTTTGTTGGTTTGTTGGTTTGTTGGCTTGTTGGCTTGTCGGTTTGTTGGTTTGTTGGTTTGTTGGTTTATTGGTTTGTTGGTTTGTTGGTTTTTTGGTTTGTTGGTTTATTTGTTTGTTGGTTTGTTGGCTTGTTGGTTTGTTGGTTTGTTGGTTTGTTGGCTTGTTGGTTTGTTGGTTTGTTGGCTTGTTGGCTTGTTAGTTTGTTGGTTTGTTGGCTTGTTGGCTTGTTGGCTTGTTGGTTTGTTGGTTTGTTGGTTTTTTGGTTTGTTGGTTTGTTGGTTTGTTGGTTTGTTGGTTTGTTGGTTTGTTGGTTTATTTGTTTGTTGGTTTGTTGGCTTGTTGGTTTGTTGGTTTGTTGGTTTGTTGGCTTGTTGGTTTGTTGGTTTGTGGGCTTGGTGGCTTGTTGCTTTGTTGGTTTGTTGGTTTGTTGGCTTCTTGGCTTGTTGGTTTGTTAGTTTGTTGGCTTTTTGGTTGCTTGGTTTGTTGGTTTGTTGGTTTGTTGGCTTGTTGGTTTGTTGGCTTGTTGGTTTGTTGGTTTGTTGGTTTGTTGGCTTGTTGGCTTGTTGGTTTGTTGGTTTGTTGGTTTATTTGTTTGTTGTTTGTTGGCTTGTTGGTTTGTTGGTTTGTTGGTTTGTTGGTTTGTTGGCTTGTTGGTTTGTTGGCTTGTTGCTTTGTTGGTTTGTTGGTTTGTTGGCTTGTTGGCTTGTTGGTTTGTTAGTTTGTTGCCTTTTTGGTTACTTGGTTTGTTGGTTTGTTGGTTTGTTGGCTTGTTGGTTTGTTGGCTTGTTGGTTTGTTGGTTTGTTGCTTTGTTGGCTTGTTGGTTTGTTGGTTTGCTGGCTTGTTGGATTGTTGGTTTGTTGGTTTGTTGGCTTGTTGGTTACTTAGTTTGTTGGTTTGTTTGTTTGTTGGTTTGTTGGTTTGTTGGCTTGTTGGCTTATTGGTTTGTTGGTTAGTTCGTTTGTTGGTTTGTTAGTTTGTTGGTTTGTTGGCTTGTTGGTTTGTTGGTTTGTTGGTTTGTTGGTTTTTAGGTTTGTTGGCTTGTTGGTTTGTTGGTTTGTTGGCTTGTTGGCTTGTTGCTTTGTTGGTTTGTTGGTTTGTTGGTTTGTTGGCTTGTTGGCTTGTTGGTTTGTTAGTTTTTTGGCTTTTTGTTTACTTCGTTTGTTGGTTTGTTGGTTTGTTGGCTTGTTGGTTTGTTGGCTTGTTAATTTGTTGGTTTGTTGGCTTGTTGGCTTGTTGGTTTGTTGGTTTGTTGGTTTGTTGGTTTGTTGGTTTGTTGGTTTTTTGGTTTGTTGGTTTATTTGTTTGTTGGTTTGTTGGCTTGTTGGTTTGTTGGTTTGTTGGTTTGTTGGCTTTTTGATTTGTTGGTTTGTTGGCTTGTCGGCTTGTTGGTTTGTTGGTTTGTTGGCTTGTTGGCTTGTTGGTTTGTTGGTTTGTTGGTTTTTTTGTTTGTTGGTTTGTTGGTTTGTTGGTTTGTTGGTTTATTTGTTTGTTGGTTTGTTGGCTTGTTGGTTTGTTGGTTTGTTGGTTTGTTGGCTTGTTGGTTTGTTGGTTTGTTGGCTACTTGGTTTGTTCGCTTGTTGGTTTGTTGGTTTGTTGGCTTGTTGGCTTGTTGGTTTGTTGGTTTGTTGGCTTGTTGGTTTGTTGGCTTGTTGGCTTGTTGGTTTGTTGGTTTGTTGGCTTGTTGGTTTGTTGGTTTGTTGGTTTGTAGGTTTGTTGGTTTATTTGTTTGTTGGTTTGTTGGCTTGTTGGTTTGTTGGTTTGTTGGCTTGTTGGCTTGTTGGTTTGTTGGTTTGCTGGTTTGTTGGTTTGTTGGTTTGTTGTCTTGTGTGCTTGTTGGTTTGTTGGCTTGTTGGTTTGTTAGTTTGTTGGCTTTTTGGTTACTTGGTTTTTTGGTTTGTTGGTTTGTTGGCTTGTTGGTTTGTTGGCTTGTTAATTTGTTGGTTTGTTGGCTTGTTGGCTTGTTGGTTTGTTGGTTTGTTGGTTTGTTGGTTTGTTGGTTTGTTGGTTTTTTGGTTTGTTGGTTTATTTGTTTGTTGGTTTGTTGGCTTGTTGGTTTGTTGGTTTGTTGGTTTGTTGGCTTTTTGATTTGTTGGTTTGTTGGCTTGTCGGCTTGTTGGTTTGTTGGTTTGTTGGCTTGTTGGCTTGTTGGTTTGTTGGTTTGTTGGTTTTTTTGTTTGTTGGTTTGTTGGTTTGTTGGTTTGTTGGTTTATTTGTTTGTTGGTTTGTTGGCTTGTTGGTTTGTTGGTTTGTTGGTTTGTTGGCTTGTTGGTTTGTTGGTTTGTTGGCTACTTGGTTTGTTCGCTTGTTGGTTTTTTGGTTTGTTGGCTTGTTGGCTTGTTGGTTTGTTGGTTTGTTGGCTTGTTGGTTTGTTGGCTTGTTGGCTTGTTGGTTTGTTGGTTTGTTGGCTTGTTGGTTTGTTGGTTTGTTGGTTTGTAGGTTTGTTGGTTTATTTGTTTGTTGGTTTGTTGGCTTGTTGGTTTGTTGGTTTGTTGGCTTGTTGGCTTGTTGGTTTGTTGGTTAGCTGGTTTGTTGGTTTGTTGGTTTGTTGGTTTGTTGGTTTGTTGGTTTGTTGATTTGTTGGCTTGTTGGTTTGTTGGTTTGTTGGCTTGTTGGCTTGTTGGTTTGTTGGTTTGTTGGTTTGTTGGCTTGTTGGTTTGTTGGTTTGTTGGCTTGTTGGTTTGTTGGTTTGTTGGTTTGTTGGCTTGTTGGCTTGTTGGTTTGTTGGTTTGTTGGCTTGTTGGTTTGTTGGTTTGTTGGTTTGTTGGCTTGTTGGCTTGTTGCTTTGTTCGTCTGATGGTTTGTTGGTTTGCTGGTTTTTTGGTTTGTTGGTTTTTTGGTTTGTTGCTTTGTTGGTTTGTTGGTTTGTTGTCTTGTGTGCTTGTTGGTTTGTTGGCTTGTTGGTTTGTTAGTTTGTTGGCTTTTTGGTTACTTGGTTTGTTGGTTTGTTGGCTTGTTGGCTTGTTGGTTTGTTGCTTTGTTCGTTTGATGGTTTGTTGGTTTATTGGTTACTTTGTTTGTTGGTTTGTGGGTTTGTTGGCTTGTTGGTTTGTTGGCTTGTTGGTTTGTTGGTTTGTTGGTTTTTGGTTTGTTGGTTTATTTGTTTGTTAGTTTGTTGGCTTGTTGGTTTGTTGGTTTGTTGGTTTGTTGGTTTGTTGGCTTGTTGGTTTGTTGGTTTGTTGTTTTGTTGGCTTGTTGGCTTGTTGGCTTGTTGGTTTGTTGGTTTTTTGGTTTGTTGGTTTATTTGTTTGTTGGTTTGTTGGCTTGTTGGTTTGTTGGTTTGTTGGTTTGTTGGTTTGTTGGCTTGTTGGTTTGTTGGTTTGTTGGTTTCTTGGCTTGTTGGCTTGTTGGTTTGTTGGTTTGTTGGCTTGTTGGCTTGTTGGTTTGTTGGTTAGTTCGTTTGTTGGTTTGTTAGTTTGTTGGTTTGTTGGTTTGTTGGCTTGTTGGCTTGTTGGTTTGTTGGTTTGTTGGCTTGTTGGTTTGTTGGCTTCTTGGTTTGTTGGCTTGTTGGTTTGTTGGTTTGTTGGTTTGTTGGCTTGTTGGTTTGTTGGTTTGTTGGCTTGGTGGTTTGTTGGCTTGTTGGTTACTTGGTTTGTTGGTTTGTTGGCTTGTTGGCTTATTGGTTTGTTGGTTAGTTCGTTTGTTGGTTTGTTTGTTTGTTGGTTTGTTGGCTTGTTGGTTTGTTGGTTTGTTGGTTTGTTGGCTTGTTGGTTTGTTGGTTTGTTGGCTTGTTGGTTTGTTGGCTTGTTGGTTTTTGGCTTGTTAGTTTGTTGGTTTGTTGGTTTGTTGGCTTGTTGGTTTGTTGGTTTGTTGGTTTGTTGGCTTGTTGGTTTGTTGGTTTGTTGGTTTGTGGGCTTGTTGGCTTGTTGGTTTGTTAGTTTATTGGCTTTTTGGTTACTTGGTTTGTTGGTTTGTTGGTTTGTTGGCTTGTTGGTTTGTTGGTTTGTTGGTTTGTTGGCTTGTTGGTTTGTTGGTTTGTTGGCTTGTTGGTTTGTTGGCTTGTTGGTTTTTGGCTTGTTGGTTTGTTGGTTTGTTGGTTTGTTGGCTTGTTGGTTTGTTGGTTTGTTGGCTTGTTGATTTGTTGGCTTGTTGGTTACTTGGTTTGTTGGTTTGTTGGTTTGTTGGCTTGTTGGTTTGTTGGCTTGTTGGTTTGTTGGTTTGTTGGTTTGTTGGCGTGTTGGCTTGTTGGTTTGTTGGTTTGTTAGTTTGTTGGTTTGTTGGTTTGTTGGTTTTTTGGTTTGTTGGTTTATTTATTTGTTGTTTTGTTGGCTTGTTGGCTTGTTGGTTTGTTGGCTTGTTGGCTTGTTGGTTTGTTGGTTTGTTGGCTTGTTGGTTTGTTGGTTTGTTGGCTTGTTGGCTTGTTGCTTTGTTGGTTTGTTGGTTTGTCGGCTTGTTGGCTTGTTGGTTTGTTAGTTTGTTAGCTTTTTGGTTACTTGGTTTGTTGGTTTGTTGGTTTGTTGGCTTGTTGGTTTGTTGGCTTGTTGGTTTGTTGGTTTGTTGGTTTGTTGGCTTGTTGGCTTGTCGGTTTGTTGGTTTGTTGGTTAGTTGGTTTGTTGGTTTGTTGGTTTTTTGGTTTGTTGGTTTATTTGTTTGTTGGTTTGTTGGCTTGTTGGTTTGTTGGTTTGTTGGTTTGTTGGCTTGTTGGTTTGTTGGTTTGTTGGTTTGTTGGCTTGTTGGCTTGTTGGTTTGTTGGTTTGTTGGCTTGTTGGCTTGTTAGTTTGTTGGTTTGTTGGTTTTTTGGTTTGTTGGTTTGTTGGTTTGTTGGTTTGTTGGTTTGTTGGTTTGTTGGTTTATTTGTTTGTTGGTTTGTTGACTTGTTGGTTTGTTGGTTTGTTGGTTCGTTGGCTTGTTGGTTTGTTGGTTTGTGGGCTTGCTGGCTTGTTGCTTTGTTGGTTTATTGGTTTGTTGGCTTGTTGGCTTGTTGGTTTGTTAGTTTGTTGGCTTTTTGGTTACTTGGTTTGTTGGTTTGTTGGTTTGTTGGCTTGTTGGTTTGTTGGCTTGTTGGTTTGTTAGTTTGTTGGGTTGTTGGCTATGGGGCTTGTTGGTTTGTTGGTTTGTTGGTTTGTTGGTTTATTTGTTTGTTGGTTTGTTGGCTTGTTGGTTTGTTGGTTTGTTGGTTTGTTGGCTTGTTGGTTTGTTGGCTTGTTGGCTTGTTGCTTTGTTGGTTTGTTGGTTTGTTGGCTTGTTGGCTTGTTGGTTTGTTAGTTTGTTGGCTTTTTGGTTACTTGGTTTGTTGGTTTGTTGGTTTATTGGCTTGTTGGTTTGTTGGCTGGTTGGTTTGTTGGTTTGTTGGTTTGTTGGCTTGTTGGTTTGTTGGTTTGTTGGCTTGTTGGCTTGTTGGTTTGTTGGTTTGTTGGCTTGTTGGTTACATAGTTTGTTGGTTTGTTGGTTTGTTGGTTTGTTGGATTGTTGGCTTATTGGTTAGTTGGTTAGTTCGTTTGTTGGTTTGTTAGCTTGTTGGTTTGTTGGCTTGTTGGTTTGTTGGTTTGTTGGTTTGTTGGTTTGTTGGTTTGTTGGTTTGTTGGTTTTTTGGTTTGTTGGTTTGTTGGTTTGTTGGCTTGTTGGTTTGTTGGTTTGTTGGCTTGTTGGCTTGTTGGTTTGTTGGTTTGTTGGTTTGTTGGTTTGTTGGCTTGTTGGCTTATTGGTTTGTTGGCTTATTGGTTTGTTGGTTAGTTCGTTTGTTGGTTTGTTAGTTTGTTGGTTTGTTGGCTTGTTGGCTTGTTGGTTTGTTGGTTTTTTGGTTTGTTGGTTTGTTGGTTTGTTGGTTTGTTGATTTATTTGTTTGTTGGTTTGTTGGCTTGTTGGTTTGTTGGTTTGTTGGTTTGTTGGTTTGTTGGCTTGTTGGCTTGTTGGTTTGTTGGTTTGTTAGTTTTTTGGTTTCTTGGTTTGTTGGTTTGTTGGTTTGTTGGTTTATTGGTTTGTTGGTTTGTTGGCTTGTTGGTTTGTTGGTTTGTTGGCTTGTTGGCTTGTTGGTTTGTTGGTTTGTTGGTTTGTTGGTTTTTTTGTTTGTTGGTTTGTTGGCTTGTTGGCTTGTTGGTTTGTTGGTTTGTTGGTTTGTTGGCTTGTTGGTTTGTTGGCTTGTTGGTTTGTTGGTTTGTTGGCTTGTTGGTTTGTTGGCTTGTTGGTTTTTGGCTTGTTGGTTTGTTGGTTTGTTGGTTTGTTGGCTTGTTGGTTTGTTGGTTTGTTGGCTTGTTGATTTGTTGGCTTGTTGGTTACTTGGTTTGTTGGTTTGTTGGTTTGTTGGCTTGTTGGTTTGTTGGCTTGTTGGTTTGTTGGTTTGTTGGTTTGTTGGCGTGTTGGCTTGTTGGTTTGTTGGTTTGTTAGTTTGTTGGTTTGTTGGTTTGTTGGTTTTTTGGTTTGTTGGTTTATTTATTTGTTGTTTTGTTGGCTTGTTGGTTTGTTGGTTTGTTGGCTTGTTGGCTTGTTGGTTTGTTGGTTTGTTGGCTTGTTGGTTTGTTGGTTTGTTGGCTTGTTGGCTTGTTGCTTTGTTGGTTTGTTGGTTTGTCGGCTTGTTGGCTTGTTGGTTTGTTAGTTTGTTAGCTTTTTGGTTACTTGGTTTGTTGGTTTGTTGGTTTGTTGGCTTGTTGGTTTGTTGGCTTGTTGGTTTGTTGGTTTGTTGGTTTGTTGGCTTGTTGGCTTGTCGGTTTGTTGGTTTGTTGGTTAGTTGGTTTGTTGGTTTGTTGGTTTTTTGGTTTGTTGGTTTATTTGTTTGTTGGTTTGTTGGCTTGTTGGTTTGTTGGTTTGTTGGTTTGTTGGCTTGTTGGTTTGTTGGTTTGTTGGTTTGTTGGCTTGTTGGCTTGTTGGTTTGTTGGTTTGTTGGCTTGTTGGCTTGTTAGTTTGTTGGTTTGTTGGTTTTTTGGTTTGTTGGTTTGTTGGTTTGTTGGTTTGTTGGTTTGTTGGTTTGTTAGTTTATTTGTTTGTTGGTTTGTTGACTTGTTGGTTTGTTGGTTTGTTGGTTCGTTGGCTTGTTGGTTTGTTGGTTTGTGGGCTTGCTGGCTTGTTGCTTTGTTGGTTTATTGGTTTGTTGGCTTGTTGGCTTGTTGGTTTGTTAGTTTGTTGGCTTTTTGGTTACTTGGTTTGTTGGTTTGTTGGTTTGTTGGCTTGTTGGTTTGTTGGCTTGTTGGTTTGTTAGTTTGTTGGGTTGTTGGCTATGGGGCTTGTTGGTTTGTTGGTTTGTTGGTTTATTTGTTTGTTGGTTTGTTGGCTTGTTGGTTTGTTGGTTTGTTGGTTTGTTGGCTTGTTGGTTTGTTGGCTTGTTGGCTTGTTGCTTTGTTGGTTTGTTGGTTTGTTGGCTTGTTGGCTTGTTGGTTTGTTAGTTTGTTGGCTTTTTGGTTACTTGGTTTGTTGGTTTGTTGGTTTATTGGCTTGTTGGTTTGTTGGCTGGTTGGTTTGTTGGTTTGTTGGTTTGTTGGCTTGTTGGTTTGTTGGTTTGTTGGCTTGTTGGCTTGTTGGTTTGTTGGTTTGTTGGCTTGTTGGTTACATAGTTTGTTGGTTTGTTGGTTTGTTGGTTTGTTGGATTGTTGGCTTATTGGTTAGTTGGTTAGTTCGTTTGTTGGTTTGTTAGCTTGTTGGTTTGTTGGCTTGTTGGTTTGTTGGTTTGTTGGTTTGTTGGTTTGTTGGTTTGTTGGTTTGTTGGTTTTTTGGTTTGTTGGTTTGTTGGTTTGTTGGCTTGTTGGTTTGTTGGTTTGTTGGCTTGTTGGCTTGTTGGTTTGTTGGTTTGTTGGTTTGTTGGTTTGTTGGCTTGTTGGCTTATTGGTTTGTTGGCTTATTGGTTTGTTGGTTAGTTCGTTTGTTGGTTTGTTAGTTTGTTGGTTTGTTGGCTTGTTGGCTTGTTGGTTTGTTGGTTTTTTGGTTTGTTGGTTTGTTGGTTTGTTGGTTTGTTGATTTATTTGTTTGTTGGTTTGTTGGCTTGTTGGTTTGTTGGTTTGTTGGTTTGTTGGTTTGTTGGCTTGTTGGCTTGTTGGTTTGTTGGTTTGTTAGTTTTTTGGTTTCTTGGTTTGTTGGTTTGTTGGTTTGTTGGTTTATTGGTTTGTTGGTTTGTTGGCTTGTTGGTTTGTTGGTTTGTTGGCTTGTTGGCTTGTTGGTTTGTTGGTTTGTTGGTTTGTTGGTTTTTTTGTTTGTTGGTTTGTTGGCTTGTTGTCTTGTTGGCTTGTTGGTTTGTCGGCTTGTTGGTTTGTTAGTTTTTTGGCTTTTTGGTTACTTGGTTTGTTGGTTTGTTGGTTTGTTGGTTTTTTGGTTTGTTGGTTTGTTGGCGTGTTGGTTTGTTGTCTTGTTGGTTTGTTGGCTTGATGGCTTTTTGGTTTGTTGGCTTGTTGGCATGTTGGTTTGTTGGTTTGTTGGCTTGTTGGTTTGTTGGTTTGTTGGCTTGTTGGCTTGTTGCTTTGTTAGTTTGTTGGTTTGTTGGCTTGTTGGCTTGTTGGTTTGTTAGTTTGTTGGCTTTTTGGTTACTTAGTTTGTTGGTTTGTTGGTTTGTTGGCTTGTTGTTTTGTTGGCTTGTTGGTTTGTTGGTTTGTTGGCTTGTTGGCTTGCTGGTTTGTTGGTTTGTTGGTTTGTTGGTTTGTTGGTTTGTTGGTTTTTTGGTTTGTTGGTTTATTTGTTTGTTGGTTTGTTGGCTTGTTGGTTTGTTGGTTTGTTGGTTTGTTGGCTTGTTGGTTTGTTGGTTTGTTGGCTTGTTGGCTTGTTCGTTTGTTGGTTTTTTGGTTTGGTGGTTTGTTGGTTTGTTGGTTTGTTGGTTTGTTGGTTTATTTGTTTGTTGGTTTGTTGGCTTGTAGGTTTGTTGGTTTGTTGGTTTGTTGGCTTGTTGGTTTGTTGGTTTGTTGGCTTGTTGGCTTGTTGGCTTGTTGCTTTGTTGGTTTGTGGGCTTGTTGGCTTGTTGGTTTGTTAGTTTATTGGCTTTTTGGTTACTTGGTTTGTTGGTTTGTTGGTTTGTTGGCTTGTTGGTTTGTTGGTTTGTTGGTTTGTTGGCTTGTTGGCTTGTCGGTTTGTTGGTTTGTTGGCTTGTTGGCTTGCTGGTTTGTTGGTTTGTTGGCTTGTTGGTTTGTTGGTTTGTTGGTTTGTTGGTTTGTTGGTTTGTTCGCTTGTTGGCTTGTTGGTTTGTTGGTTTGTTGGTTTGTTGGTTTATTTGTTTGTTGGTTTGCTGGCTTGTTGGTTTGTTGGTTTGTTGGTTTGTTGGCTTGTTGGTTTGTTGGCTTGTTGGCTTGTTGCTTTGTTGGTTTGTTGGTTTGTTGGCTTATTGGCTTGTTGGTTTGTTAGTTTGTTGGCTTTCTGTTTACTTGGTTTGTTGGTTTGTTGGTTTGTTGGTTTGTTGGCTTGTTGGCTTGTTGGTTTGTTCTCTTGTTGGTTTGTTGGTTTGTTGGCTTGTTGGCTTGTTGGTTTGTTGGTTTGTTGGTTTGTTGGCTTGTGTGTTTGTTGGTTTGTTGGATTGTTGGCTTGTTGGTTTGTTGGTTTGTTGGTTTGTTGGCTTGTTGGTTTGTTGGCTTGTTGGCTTGTTGCTTTGTTGGTTTGTTGGTTTGTTGGTTTGTTGGTTTGTTCGTTTGTTGGTTTGTTAGTTGATTGGTTTGTTGGTTTATTGGTTTGTTGGTTTGTTGGTTCGTTGGTTTGTTGGTTTATTTGTTTGTTGGTTTGTTGTTTTGTTGGTTTGTTGGTTTGTTGGTTTATTTGTTTGTTGGTTTGTTGGTTTGTTGGTTTGTTGGCTTGTTGGTTTGTTGGCTTGTTGGCTAGTTGGTTTGTTGGTTTGTTGGTTTGTTGGCTTGTTGCTATGTTGGTTTGTTGGTTTGTGGGCTTGTTGGCTTGTTGGTTTGTTAGTTTATTGGCTTTTTGGTTACTTGGTTTGTTGGTTTGCTGGTTTGTTGGCTTGTTGGTTTGTTGGTTTGTTGGTTCGTTGGTTTGTTGGTTTGTTGGTTTGTTGGCTTGTTGGCTTGTTGGTTTGTTGGTTTGTTGGCTTGTTGGCTTGTTGGCTTGTTGGCTTGTTGGTTTGTTGGTTTGTTGGTTTGTTGGTTTGTTGGCTTGTTGGCTTGTTGGTTTGTTGGTTTGTTGGTTTGTTGGTTTATTTGTTTATTGGTTTGTTGGCTTGTTGGTTTGTTGGTTTGTTGGTTTGTTGGCTTGTTGGTTTGTTGGCTTGTTGGCTTGTTGCTTTGTTGGTTTGTTGGTTTGTTGGCTTATTGGCTTGTTGGTTTGTTAGTTTGTTGGCTTTCTGGTTACTTGGTTTGTTGGTTTGTTGGCTTGTTGGTTTGTTGGTTTGTTGGCTTGTTGGCTTGTTGGTTTGTTGGTTTGTTGGTTTGTTGGCTTGTGTGTTTGTTGGTTTGTTGGATTGTTGGCTTGTTGGTTTGTTGGTTTGTTGGTTTGTTGGCTTGTTGGTTTGTTGGTTTGTTCGTTTGTTGGTTTGTTAGTTGATTGGTATGTTGGTTTGTTGGTTTGTTGGTTTGTTGGTTTGTTGGTTTATTTGTTTGTTGGTTTGTTGTTTTGTTGGTTTGTTGGTTTGTTGGTTTATTTGTTTGTTGGTTTGTTGGTTTGTTGGTTTGTTGGTTTGTTGGCTTGTTGGTTTGTTGGCTTGTTGGTTTGTTGGTTTGTTGGTTTGTTGGTTTGTTGGTTTGTTGGCTTGTTGCTATGTTGGTTTGTTGGTTTGTGGGCTTGTTGGCTTGTTGGTTTGTTAGTTTATTGGCTTTTTGGTTACTTGGTTTGTTGGTTTGCTGGTTTGTTGGCTTGTTGGTTTGTTGGTTTGTTGGTTTGTTGGCTTGTTGGTTTGTTGGTTTGTTGGCTTGTTGGCTTGTTGGTTTGTTGGTTTGTTGGCTTGTTGGCTTGTTGGCTTGTTGGTTTGTTGGTTTGTTGGTTTGTTGGTTTGTTGGCTTGTTGGCTTGTTGGTTTGTTGGTTTGTTGGTTTGTTGGTTTATTTGTTTGTTGGTTTGTTGGCTTGTTGGTTTGTTGGCTTGTTGGTTTGTTGGTTTGTTGGTTTGTTGGCTTGTTGGTTTGCTGGCTTGTTGGCTTGTTGGTTTGTTGGCTTGTTGCTATGTTGGTTTGTTGGTTTGTGGGCTTGTTGGCTTGTTGGTTTGTTAGTTTATTGGCTTTTTGGTAACTTGGTTTGTTGGTTTGCTGGTTTGTTGGCTTGTTGGTTTGTTGGTTTGTTGGTTTGTTGGTTTGTTGGTTTGTTGGCTTGTTGGTTTGTTGGTTTGTTGGTTTGTTGGCTTGTTGGCTTGTTGGTTTGTTGGTTTGTTGGTTTGTTGGCTTGTTGGTTTGTTGGTTTGTTGGCTTGTTGGTTTGTTGGTTTGTTGGTTTGTTCGCTTGTTGGCTTGTTGGTTTGTTGGTTTGTTGGTTTGTTGGTTTATTTGTTTGTTGGTTTGTTGGCTTGTTGGTTTGTTGGTTTGTTGGTTTGTTGGCTTGTTGGTTTGTTGGCTTGTTGGCTTGTTGCTTTGTTGGTTTGTTGGTTTGTTGGCTTATTGGCTTGTTGGTTTGTTAGTTTGTTGGCTTTCTGGTTACTTGGTTTGTTGGTTTGTTGGTTTGTTGGTTTGTTGGCTTGTTGGTTTGTTCTCTTGTTGGTTTGTTGGTTTGTTGGCTTGTTGGCTTGTTGGTTTGTTGGTTTGTTGGTTTGTTGGCTTGTGTGTTTGTTGGTTTGTTGGATTGTTGGCTTGTTGGTTTGTTGGTTTGTTGGTTTGTTGGCTTGTTGGTTTGTTGGCTTGTTGGCTTGTTGCTTTGTTGGTTTGTTGGTTTGTTGGTTTGTTGGTTTGTTGGTTTGTTCGTTTGTTGGTTTGTTAGTTGATTGGTTTGTTGGTTTGTTGGTTTGTTGGTTTGTTGGTTTGTTGGTTTGTTGGTTTATTTGTTTGTTGGTTTGTTGTTTTGTTGGTTTGTTGGTTTGTTGGTTTATTTGTTTGTTGGTTTGTTGGTTTGTTGGTTTGTTGGCTTGTTGGTTTGTTGGCTTGTTGGCTTGTTGGTTTGTTGGTTTGTTGGTTTGTTGGTTTGTTGGCTTGCTGCTATGTTGGTTTGTTGGTTTGTGGGCTTGTTGGCTTGTTGGTTTGTTAGTTTATTGGCTTTTTGGTTACTTGGTTTGTTGGTTTGCTGGTTTGTTGGCTTGTTGGTTTGTTGGTTTGTTGGTTTGTTGGTTTGTTGGTTTGTTGGTTTGTTGGCTTGTTGGCTTGTTGGTTTGTTGGTTTGTTGGCTTGTTGGCTTGTTGGCTTGTTGGTTTGTTGGTTTGTTGGTTTGTTGGTTTGTTGGCTTGTTGGCTTGTTGGTTTGTTGGTTTGTTGGTTTGTTGGTTTATTTGTTTGTTGGTTTGTTGGCTTGTTGGTTTGTTGGTTTGTTGGTTTGTTGGCTTGTTGGTTTGTTGGCTTGTTGGCTTGTTGCTTTGTTGGTTTGTTGGTTTGTTGGCTTTTTGGCTTGTTGGTTTGTTAGTTTGTTGGCTTTCTGGTTACTTGGTTTGTTGGTTTGTTGGTTTGTTGGCTTGTTGGTTTGTTGGCTTGTTGGTTTGTTGGTTGGTTGGTTTGTTGGCTTGTTGGTTTGTTGGCTTGTTGGCTTGTTGCTTTGTTGGTTTGTTGGTTTGTTGGTTTGTTGGTTTGTTGGTTTGCTGGTTTGTTGGTTTGTTCGTTTGTTGGTTTGTTAGTTGATTGGTTTGTTGGTTTGTTGGTTTGTTGGTTTGTTGGTTTATTTGTTTGTTGGTTTGTTGGTTTGTTGGTTTGTTGGTTTGTTGGTTTATTTGTTTGTTGGTTTGTTGGTTTGTTGGTTTGTTGGTTTGTTGGCTTGTTGGTTTGTTGGCTTGTTGGCTTGTTGGTTTGTTGGTTTGTTGGTTTGTTGGTTTGTTGGTTTGTTGGTTTTTTGGTTTGTTGGTTTTATTGTTTGTTGGTTTGTTGGCTTGTTGGTTTGTTGGTTTGTTGGTTTGTTGGTTTGTTGGTTTGTTGGCTTGGTGGTTTGTTGGTTTGTTGGTTTGTTGGCTTGTTGGCTTGTTGGTTTGTTGGTTTGTTGGCTTGTTGGTTTATTTGTTTGTTGGTTTGTTGGCTTGTTGGTTTTTTGGTTTGTTGGTTTGTTGGCTTGTTGGTTTGTTGGTTTGTTGGTTTTTCGGTTTGTTGGTTTGTTGGTTTGTTGGTTTGTTGGCTTGTTGGCTTGTTGGTTTGTTAGTTTATTGGCTTGTTGGTTTGTTGGTTTGTTGGCTTGTTGGCTTGTTGCTTTGTTGGTTTGTTGGTTTGTTGGCTTGTTGGCTTGTTGGTTTGTTAGTTTGTTGGTTTTTTAGTTACTTGGTTTGTTGGTTTGTTGGTTTGTTGGCTTATTGGTTTGTTGGTTTGTTGGATTGTTGGTTTGTTGGTTTGTTAGCTGTTGGCTTGTTGGTTTGTTGGTTTGTTGGTTTGTTGGTTTGTTGGTTTGTTCGTTTGTTGGTTTTTTGGTTTGTTGGTTTGTTTTTTTGTTGGCTTGTTGGTTTGTTGGTTTGTTGGCTTGTTGGCTTGTTGGTTACTTAGTTTGTTGGTTTGTTGGCTTGTTGGTTTGTTGGCTTGTTGCTTTGTAGGTTTGTTGGTTTGTTGGCTTGTTGGTTTGTTGGCTTGTTGGTTTGTTGGCTAGTTGGTTTGTTGGTTTATTGGTTTGTTGGCTTGTTCGTTTGTTGGTTTGTTGGCTTGTTGGCTTGTTGGTTTGTTGGTTTGTTGGTTTGTTGGTTTGTTGGCTTGTTGGTTTGTTGGTTTGTGGGCTTGTTGGTTTGTTGGTTTGTTGGTTTGTTGGCTTGTTGGCTTGTTGGTTTGTTGGTTTGTTGGCTTGTTGGTTTGTTGGCTTGTTGGTTTGTTGGTTTGTTGGTTTGTTGGCTTGTTGGCTTGTTGGTTTGTTGGTTTGTTGGCTTGTTGGTTACTTAGTTTGTTGGTTTGTTGGCATGTTGGTTTGTTGGTTTGCTGCTTTGTTGGCTTGTTGGTTTGTTGGTTTGTTGGCTTGTTGGCTTGTTGGTTTGTTGGTTTGTTGGTTTGTTGGCTTGTTGGTTTGTTGGTTTGTTGGTTTGTTGACTTGTTGGCTTGTTGGTTTGTTGTTTTTTGGCTTATTGGTTTGTTGGTTTGTTGGTTTGTTGGCTTGTTGGTTTGTTGGCTTGTTGGTTTGTTGGTTTGTTGGTTTGTTGGCTTGTTGGTTTGTTGGTTTGTTGGCTTGTTGGCTTGTTGGTTTGTTGATTTGTTGGTTTGTTGGTTTGTTGGCTTGTTGGTTTGTTGGTTTGTTGGCTTGTTGGTTTTTTGGCTTGTTGGCTTGTTGGTTTGTTGGTTTGTTGGCTTGTTGGTTTGTTGTCTTGTTAGTTTGTTGGTTTGTTGCTTTGTTGGCTTGTTGGCTTGTTGGTTTGTTGGTTTGTTGGTTTGTTGGTTTGTTGGTTTGTTGGTTTGTTGGTTTGTTGGTTAATTGGTTTGTTGGTTTGTTGGTTTGTTCGTTTGTTGGTTTATTGGTTTATTTGTTTGTTGGTTTGTTGGTTTGTTGGTTTGTTGGTTTATTGGTTTATTTGTTTGTTGGTTTGTTGGTTTGTTCGCTTGTTGGTTTGTTGGCTTGTTGGCTGGTTGGTTTGTTGGTTTGTTGGTTTGTTGGTTTGTTGGTTTGTTGGTTTTCTGGTTTGTTGGTTTATTTGTTTGTTGATTTGTTGGCTTGTTGGTTTGTTGGTTTGTTGGTTAGTTGGTTTGTTGGCTTGTTGGTTTGTTGGTTTGTTGGTTTGTTGGCTTGTTGGCTTGTTGGCTTGTTGGTTTGTTGGTTTGTTGGTTTATTTGTTTGTTGGTTTGTTGGCTTGTTGGTTTGTTGGTTTGTTGGTTTGTTGGTTTGTTGGTTTGTTGGCTTGTTCGTTTGTTGGCTTGTTAGTTTATTGGCTTTTTGGTTACTTGGTTTGTTGGTTTGCTGGTTTGTTGGCTTGTTGGTTTGTTGGTTTGTTGGTTTGTTGGCTTGTTGGTTTGTTGGTTTGTTGGCTTGTTGGCTTGTTGGTTTGTTGGTTTGTTGGCTTGTTGGCTTGTTGGCTTGTTGGTTTGTTGGTTTGTTGGTTTGTTGGTTTGTTGGCTTGTTGGCTTGTTGGTTTGTTGGTTTGTTGGTTTGTTGGTTTATTTGTTTGTTGGTTTGTTGGCTTGTTGGTTTGTTGGCTTGTTGGTTTGTTGGTTTGTTGGTTTGTTGGCTTGTTGGTTTGTTGGCTTGTTGGCTTGTTGGTTTGTTGGCTTGTTGCTATGTTGGTTTGTTGGTTTGTGGGCTTGTTGGCTTGTTGGTTTGTTAGTTTATTGGCTTTTTGGTAACTTGGTTTGTTGGTTTGTTGGTTTGTTGGTTTGTTGGTTTGTTGGCTTGTTGGTTTGTTGGTTTGTTGGTTTGTTGGCTTGTTGGCTTGTTGGTTTGTTGGTTTGTTGGCTTGTTGGCTTGTTGGTTTGTTGGTTTGTTGGCTTGTTGGTTTGTTGGTTTGTTGGTTTGTTGGTTTGTTGGTTTGTTCGCTTGTTGGCTTGTTGGTTTGTTGGTTTGTTGGTTTGTTGGTTTATTTGTTTGTTGGTTTGTTGGCTTGTTGGTTTGTTGGTTTGTTGGTTTGTTGGCTTGTTGGTTTGTTGGCTTGTTGGCTTGTTGCTTTGTTGGTTTGTTGGTTTATTGGCTTATTGGCTTGTTGGTTTGTTAGTTTGTTGGCTTTCTGGTTACTTGGTTTGTTGGTTTGTTGGTTTGTTGGTTTGTTGGCTTGTTGGTTTGTTCTCTTGTTGGTTTGTTGGTTTGTTGGCTTGTTGGCTTGTTGGTTTGTTGGTTTGTTGGTTTGTTGGCTTGTGTGTTTGTTGGTTTGTTGGATTGTTGGCTTGTTGGTTTGTTGGTTTGTTGGTTTGTTGGCTTGTTGGTTTGTTGGCTTGTTGGCTTGTTGCTTTGTTGGTTTGTTGGTTTGTTGGTTTGTTGGTTTGTTGGTTTGTTTGTTTGTTGGTTTGTTAGTTGATTGGTTTGTTGGTTTGTTGGTTTGTTGGTTTGTTGGTTTGTTGGTTTATTTGTTTGTTGGTTTGTTGTTTTGTTGGTTTGTTGGTTTGTTGGTTTATTTGTTTGTTGGTTTGTTGGTTTGTTGGTTTGTTGGCTTGTTGGTTTGTTGGCTTGTTGGCTTGTTGGTTTGTTGGTTTGTTGGTTTGTTGGTTTGTTGGCTTGCTGCTATGTTGGTTTGTTGGTTTGTGGGCTTGTTGGCTTGTTGGTTTGTTAGTTTATTGGCTTTTTGGTTACTTGGTTTGTTGGTTTGCTGGTTTGTTGGCTTGTTGGTTTGTTGGTTTGTTGGTTTGTTGGTTTGTTGGTTTGTTGGTTTGTTGGCTTGTTGGCTTGTTGGTTTGTTGGTTTGTTGGCTTGTTGGCTTGTTGGCTTGTTGGTTTGTTGGTTTGTTGGTTTGTTGGTTTGTTGGCTTGTTGGCTTGTTGGTTTGTTGGTTTGTTGGTTTGTTGGTTTATTTGTTTGTTGGTTTGTTGGCTTGTTGGTTTGTTGGTTTGTTGGTTTGTTGGCTTGTTGGTTTGTTGGCTTGTTGGCTTGTTGCTTTGTTGGTTTGTTGGTTTGTTGGCTTTTTGGCTTGTTGGTTTGTTAGTTTGTTGGCTTTCTGGTTACTTGGTTTGTTGGTTTGTTGGTTTGTTGGCTTGTTGGTTTGTTGGCTTGTTGGTTTGTTGGTTGGTTGGCTTGTTGGCTTGTTGGTATGTTGGTTTGTTGGTTTGTTGGCTTGTGTGTTTGTTGGTTTGTTGGATTGTTGGCTTGTTGGTTTGTTGGTTTGTTGGTTTGTTGGTTTGTTGGTTTGTTGGATTGTTGGTTTATTTGTTTGTTGGTTTGTTGTTTTGTTGGTTTGTTGGTTTGTTGGTTTATTTGTTTGTTGGTTTGTTGGTTTGTTGGTTTGTTGGCTTGTTGGTTTGTTGGCTTGTTGGTTTGTTGGTTTGTTGGTTTGTTGGTTTGTTGGTTTGTTGGCTTGTTGCTATGTTGGTTTGTTGGTTTGTGGGCTTGTTGGCTTGTTGGTTTGTTAGTTTATTGGCTTTTTGGTTACTTGGTTTGTTGGTTTGCTGGTTTGTTGGCTTGTTGGTTTGTTGGTTTGTTGGTTTGTTGGCTTGTTGGTTTGTTGGTTTGTTGGCTTGTTGGCTTGTTGGTTTGTTGGTTTGTTGGCTTGTTGGCTCGCTGGCTTGTTGGTTTGTTGGTTTGTTGGTTTGTTGGTTTGTTGGCTTGTTGGCTTGTTGGTTTGTTGGTTTGTTGGTTTGTTGGTTTATTTGTTTGTTGGTTTGTTGGCTTGTTGGTTTGTTGGTTTGTTGGTTTGTTGGCTTGTTGGTTTGTTGGCTTGTTGGCTTGTTGCTTTGTTGGTTTGTTGGTTTGTTGGCTTATTGGCTTGTTGGTTTGTTAGTTTGTTGGCTTTCTGGTTACTTGGTTTGTTGGTTTGTTGGTTTGTTGGCTTGTTGGTTTGTTGGCTTGTTGGTTTGTTGGTTTTTTGGCTTGTTGGCTTGTTGGTTTGTTGGTTTGTTGGTTTGTTGGCTTGTGTATTTGTTGGTTTGTTGGATTGTTGGCTTGTTGGTTTGTTGGTTTGTTGGTTTGTTGGCTTGTTGGTTTGTTGGCTTGTTGGCTTGTTGCTTTGTTGGTTTGTTGGTTTGTTGGTTTGTTGGTTTGTTGGTTTGCTGGTTTGTTGGTTTGTTCGTTTGTTGGTTTGTTAGTTGATTGGTTTGTTGGTTTGTTGGTTTGTTGGTTTGTTGGTTTGTTGGTTTATTTGTTTGTTGGTTTGTTGGTTTGTTGGTTTGTTGGTTTGTTGGTTTATTTGTTTGTTGGTTTGTTGGTTTGTTGGTTTGTTGGTTTGTTGGCTTGTTGGTTTGTTGGCTTGTTGGCTTGTTGGTTTGTTGGTTTGTTGGTTTGTTGGTTTGTTGGTTTGTTGGTTTTTTGGTTTGTTGGTTTTATTGTTTGTTGGTTTGTTGGCTTGTTGGTTTGTTGGTTTGTTGGTTTGTTGGTTTGTTGGTTTGTTGGCTTGGTGGTTTGTTGGTTTGTTGGTTTGTTGGCTTGTTGGCTTGTTGGTTTGTTGGTTTGTTGGCTTGTTGGTTTATTTGTTTGTTGGTTTGTTGGCTTGTTGGTTTTTTGGTTTGTTGGTTTGTTGGCTTGTTGGTTTGTTGGTTTGTTGGTTTTTTGGTTTGTTGGTTTGTTGGTTTGTTGGTTTGTTGGCTTGTTGGCTTGTTGGTTTGTTAGTTTATTGGCTTGTTGGTTTGTTGGTTTGTTGGCTTGTTGGCTTGTTGCTTTGTTGGTTTGTTGGTTTGTTGGCTTGTTGGCTTGTTGGTTTGTTAGTTTGTTGGTTTTTTAGTTACTTGGTTTGTTGGTTTGTTGGTTTGTTGGCTTATTGGTTTGTTGGTTTGTTGGATTGTTGGTTTGTTGGTTTGTTAGCTGTTGGCTTGTTGGTTTGTTGGTTTGTTGGTTTGTTGGTTTGTTGGTTTGTTCGTTTGTTGGTTTTTTGGTTTGTTGGTTTGTTTTTTTGTTGGCTTGTGGGTTTGTTGGTTTGTTGGCTTGTTGGCTTGTTGGTTACTTAGTTTGTTGGTTTGTTGGCTTGTTGGTTTGTTGGCTTGTTGCTTTGTAGGTTTGTTGGTTTGTTGGCTTGTTGGTTTGTTGGCTTGTTGGTTTGTTGGCTAGTTGGTTTGTTGGTTTATTGGTTTGTTGGCTTGTTCGTTTGTTGGTTTGTTGGCTTGTTGGCTTGTTGGTTTGTTGGTTTGTTGGTTTGTTGGTTTGTTGGCTTGTTGGTTTGTTGGTTTGTGGGCTTGTTGGTTTGTTGGTTTGTTGGTTTGTTGGCTTGTTGGCTTGTTGGTTTGTTGGTTTGTTGGCTTGTTGGTTTGTTGGCTTGTTGGTTTGTTGGTTTGTTGGTTTGTTGGCTTGTTGGCTTGTTGGTTTGTTGGTTTGTTGGCTTGTTGGTTACTTAGTTTGTTGGTTTGTTGGCATGTTGGTTTGTTGGTTTGCTGCTTTGTTGGCTTGTTGGTTTGTTGGTTTGTTGGCTTGTTGGCTTGTTGGTTTGTTGGTTTGTTGGTTTGTTGGCTTGTTGGTTTGTTGGTTTGTTGGTTTGTTGACTTGTTGGCTTGTTGGTTTGTTGGTTTTTGGCTTATTGGTTTGTTGGTTTGTTGGTTTGTTGGCTTGTTGGTTTGTTGGCTTGTTGGTTTGTTGGTTTGTTGGTTTGTTGGCTTGTTGGTTTGTTGGTTTGTTGGCTTGTTGGCTTGTTGGTTTGTTGATTTGTTGGTTTGTTGGTTTGTTGGCTTGTTGGTTTGTTGGTTTGTTGGCTTATTGGTTTTTTGGCTTGTTGGCTTGTTGGTTTGTTGGTTTGTTGGCTTGTTGGTTTGTTGTCTTGTTAGTTTGTTGGTTTGTTGCTTTGTTGGCTTGTTGGCTTGTTGGTTTGTTGGTTTGTTGGTTTGTTGGTTTGTTGGTTTGTTGGTTTGTTGGTTAATTGGTTTGTTGGTTTGTTGGTTTGTTCGTTTGTTGGTTTATTGGTTTATTTGTTTGTTGGTTTGTTGGTTTGTTGGTTTGTTGGTTTATTGGTTTATTTGTTTGTTGGTTTGTTGGTTTGTTCGCTTGTTGGTTTGTTGGCTTGTTGGCTGGTTGGTTTGTTGGTTTGTTGGTTTGTTGGTTTGTTGGTTTGTTGGTTTTCTGGTTTGTTGGTTTATTTGTTTGTTGATTTGTTGGCTTGTTGGTTTGTTGGTTTGTTGGTTAGTTGGTTTGTTGGCTTGTTGGTTTGTTGGTTTGTTGGTTTGTTGGCTTGTTGGCTTGTTGGCTTGTTGGTTTGTTGGTTTGTTGGTTTATTTGTTTGTTGGTTTGTTGGCTTGTTGGTTTGTTGGTTTGTTGGTTTGTTGGTTTGTTGGTTTGTTGGCTTGTTCGTTTGTTGGCTTGTTGGTTTGTTGGTTTGTTGGTTTGTTGGTTTGTTGGCTTGTTGGCTTGTTGGTTTGTTGGTTTGTTGGTTTGTTGGTTTGTTGGTTTGTTGGTTTTTTGGTTTGTTGGTTTGTTGGTTTGTTGGTTTGTTGGCTTGTTGGTTTGTTGGTTTGTTGGTTTGTTGGCTTGTTGGCTTGTTGGTTACTTAGTTTGTTGGTTTGTTGGTTTGTTGGCTTGTTGGTTTGTTGGCTTATTGCTTTGTTGGTTTGTTGGTTTGTTGGCTTGTTGGTTTGTTGGCTTGTTGGCTTGTTGGTTTGTTGGCTTGTTGGTTTGTTGGTTTGTTGGTTTGTTGGCTTATTGGTTTGTTGGTTTGTTGGCTTGTTGGCTTGTTGGTTTGTTAGTTTGTTGGTTTGTTGGTTTGTGGGATTGTTGATTTGTTGGTTTGTTGGCATGGTGGTTTGTTGGTTTGTTGGTTTGTTCACTTGTTGGCTTGTTGGTTTATTGGTTTGTTGGCTTGTTGGTTTGTTGGCTTGTTGGTTTGTTGGTTTGTTGGTTTATTGGTTTGTTGGCTTGTTGGCTTGTTGGTTTGTTGGTTTGTTGGTTTGTTGGTTTATTTGTTTGTTGGTTTGTTGGCTTGTTGGTTTGTTGGTTTGTTGGTTTGTTCGTTTGTTCGTTTGTTAGTTAATTGGTTTGTTGGTTTGTTGGTTTGTTGGTTTATTTGTTTGTTGGTTTGTTGGTTTGTTGGTTTGTTGGTTTGTTGGTTTGTTGGTTTGTTGGTTTATTTGTTTGTTGGTTTGTTGGTTTGTTGGTTTGTTGGCTTGTTGGTTTGTTGGCTTGTTGGCTTGTTGGTTTGTTAGTTTGTTGGTTTGTTGGTTTGTTGGTTTGTTCGTTTGTTCGTTTGTTAGTTAATTGGTTTGTTGGTTTGTTGGTTTGTTGGTTTATTTGTTTGTTGGTTTGTTGGTTTGTTGGTTTGTTGGCTTGTTGGTTTGTTGGTTTGTTGGTTTGTTGGTTTGTTGGCTTGGTGGTTTGTTGGTTTGTTGGTTTGTTGGCTTGTTGGCATGTTGGTTTGTTGGTTTGTTGGTTTATTTTTTTGTTGGTTTGTTGGCTTGTTGGTTTGTTGGTTTGTTGGTTTGTTGGCTTGTTGGTTTGTTGGTTTGTTGGCTTGTTGGTTTGTTGGTTTGTTGGTTTGTTGGCTTGTTGGTTTGTTGGCTTGTTGGCTTGTTGCTTTGTTGGTTTGTTGGTTTATTGGCTTATTGGCTTGTTGGTTTGTTAGTTTGTTGGCTTTCTGGTTACTTGGTTTGTTGGTTTGTTGGTTTGTTGGTTTGTTGGCTTGTTGGTTTGTTCTCTTGTTGGTTTGTTGGTTTGTTGGCTTGTTGGCTTGTTGGTTTGTTGGTTTGTTGGTTTGTTGGCTTGTGTGTTTGTTGGTTTGTTGGATTGTTGGCTTGTTGGTTTGTTGGTTTGTTGGTTTGTTGGCTTGTTGGTTTGTTGGCTTGTTGGCTTGTTGCTTTGTTGGTTTGTTGGTTTGTTGGTTTGTTGGTTTGTTGGTTTGTTTGTTTGTTGGTTTGTTAGTTGATTGGTTTGTTGGTTTGTTGGTTTGTTGGTTTGTTGGTTTGTTGGTTTATTTGTTTGTTGGTTTGTTGTTTTGTTGGTTTGTTGGTTTGT
This sequence comes from Atherix ibis, assembly GCA_958298945.1. NCBI lineage: Eukaryota > Metazoa > Arthropoda > Insecta > Diptera > Athericidae > Atherix > Atherix ibis. Next base: position 62,463,996 of record OY282608.1, on the reverse strand, counting down.
TGGTTTATTTGTTTGTTGGTTTGTTGGTTTGTTGGTTTGTTGGCTTGTTGGTTTGTTGGCTTGTTGGCTTGTTGGTTTGTTGGTTTGTTGGTTTGTTGGTTTGTTGGCTTGCTGCTATGTTGGTTTGTTGGTTTGTGGGCTTGTTGGCTTGTTGGTTTGTTAGTTTATTGGCTTTTTGGTTACTTGGTTTGTTGGTTTGCTGGTTTGTTGGCTTGTTGGTTTGTTGGTTTGTTGGTTTGTTGGTTTGTTGGTTTGTTGGTTTGTTGGCTTGTTGGCTTGTTGGTTTGTTGGTTTGTTGGCTTGTTGGCTTGTTGGCTTGTTGGTTTGTTGGTTTGTTGGTTTGTTGGTTTGTTGGCTTGTTGGCTTGTTGGTTTGTTGGTTTGTTGGTTTGTTGGTTTATTTGTTTGTTGGTTTGTTGGCTTGTTGGTTTGTTGGTTTGTTGGTTTGTTGGCTTGTTGGTTTGTTGGCTTGTTGGCTTGTTGCTTTGTTGGTTTGTTGGTTTGTTGGCTTTTTGGCTTGTTGGTTTGTTAGTTTGTTGGCTTTCTGGTTACTTGGTTTGTTGGTTTGTTGGTTTGTTGGCTTGTTGGTTTGTTGGCTTGTTGGTTTGTTGGTTGGTTGGCTTGTTGGCTTGTTGGTATGTTGGTTTGTTGGTTTGTTGGCTTGTGTGTTTGTTGGTTTGTTGGATTGTTGGCTTGTTGGTTTGTTGGTTTGTTGGTTTGTTGGTTTGTTGGTTTGTTGGATTGTTGGTTTATTTGTTTGTTGGTTTGTTGTTTTGTTGGTTTGTTGGTTTGTTGGTTTATTTGTTTGTTGGTTTGTTGGTTTGTTGGTTTGTTGGCTTGTTGGTTTGTTGGCTTGTTGGTTTGTTGGTTTGTTGGTTTGTTGGTTTGTTGGTTTGTTGGCTTGTTGCTATGTTGGTTTGTTGGTTTGTGGGCTTGTTGGCTTGTTGGTTTGTTAGTTTATTGGCTTTTTGGTTACTTGGTTTGTTGGTTTGCTGGTTTGTTGGCTTGTTGGTTTGTTGGTTTGTTGGTTTGTTGGCTTGTTGGTTTGTTGGTTTGTTGGCTTGTTGGCTTGTTGGTTTGTTGGTTTGTTGGCTTGTTGGCTCGCTGGCTTGTTGGTTTGTTGGTTTGTTGGTTTGTTGGTTTGTTGGCTTGTTGGCTTGTTGGTTTGTTGGTTTGTTGGTTTGTTGGTTTATTTGTTTGTTGGTTTGTTGGCTTGTTGGTTTGTTGGTTTGTTGGTTTGTTGGCTTGTTGGTTTGTTGGCTTGTTGGCTTGTTGCTTTGTTGGTTTGTTGGTTTGTTGGCTTATTGGCTTGTTGGTTTGTTAGTTTGTTGGCTTTCTGGTTACTTGGTTTGTTGGTTTGTTGGTTTGTTGGCTTGTTGGTTTGTTGGCTTGTTGGTTTGTTGGTTTTTTGGCTTGTTGGCTTGTTGGTTTGTTGGTTTGTTGGTTTGTTGGCTTGTGTATTTGTTGGTTTGTTGGATTGTTGGCTTGTTGGTTTGTTGGTTTGTTGGTTTGTTGGCTTGTTGGTTTGTTGGCTTGTTGGCTTGTTGCTTTGTTGGTTTGTTGGTTTGTTGGTTTGTTGGTTTGTTGGTTTGCTGGTTTGTTGGTTTGTTCGTTTGTTGGTTTGTTAGTTGATTGGTTTGTTGGTTTGTTGGTTTGTTGGTTTGTTGGTTTGTTGGTTTATTTGTTTGTTGGTTTGTTGGTTTGTTGGTTTGTTGGTTTGTTGGTTTATTTGTTTGTTGGTTTGTTGGTTTGTTGGTTTGTTGGTTTGTTGGCTTGTTGGTTTGTTGGCTTGTTGGCTTGTTGGTTTGTTGGTTTGTTGGTTTGTTGGTTTGTTGGTTTGTTGGTTTTTTGGTTTGTTGGTTTTATTGTTTGTTGGTTTGTTGGCTTGTTGGTTTGTTGGTTTGTTGGTTTGTTGGTTTGTTGGTTTGTTGGCTTGGTGGTTTGTTGGTTTGTTGGTTTGTTGGCTTGTTGGCTTGTTGGTTTGTTGGTTTGTTGGCTTGTTGGTTTATTTGTTTGTTGGTTTGTTGGCTTGTTGGTTTTTTGGTTTGTTGGTTTGTTGGCTTGTTGGTTTGTTGGTTTGTTGGTTTTTTGGTTTGTTGGTTTGTTGGTTTGTTGGTTTGTTGGCTTGTTGGCTTGTTGGTTTGTTAGTTTATTGGCTTGTTGGTTTGTTGGTTTGTTGGCTTGTTGGCTTGTTGCTTTGTTGGTTTGTTGGTTTGTTGGCTTGTTGGCTTGTTGGTTTGTTAGTTTGTTGGTTTTTTAGTTACTTGGTTTGTTGGTTTGTTGGTTTGTTGGCTTATTGGTTTGTTGGTTTGTTGGATTGTTGGTTTGTTGGTTTGTTAGCTGTTGGCTTGTTGGTTTGTTGGTTTGTTGGTTTGTTGGTTTGTTGGTTTGTTCGTTTGTTGGTTTTTTGGTTTGTTGGTTTGTTTTTTTGTTGGCTTGTGGGTTTGTTGGTTTGTTGGCTTGTTGGCTTGTTGGTTACTTAGTTTGTTGGTTTGTTGGCTTGTTGGTTTGTTGGCTTGTTGCTTTGTAGGTTTGTTGGTTTGTTGGCTTGTTGGTTTGTTGGCTTGTTGGTTTGTTGGCTAGTTGGTTTGTTGGTTTATTGGTTTGTTGGCTTGTTCGTTTGTTGGTTTGTTGGCTTGTTGGCTTGTTGGTTTGTTGGTTTGTTGGTTTGTTGGTTTGTTGGCTTGTTGGTTTGTTGGTTTGTGGGCTTGTTGGTTTGTTGGTTTGTTGGTTTGTTGGCTTGTTGGCTTGTTGGTTTGTTGGTTTGTTGGCTTGTTGGTTTGTTGGCTTGTTGGTTTGTTGGTTTGTTGGTTTGTTGGCTTGTTGGCTTGTTGGTTTGTTGGTTTGTTGGCTTGTTGGTTACTTAGTTTGTTGGTTTGTTGGCATGTTGGTTTGTTGGTTTGCTGCTTTGTTGGCTTGTTGGTTTGTTGGTTTGTTGGCTTGTTGGCTTGTTGGTTTGTTGGTTTGTTGGTTTGTTGGCTTGTTGGTTTGTTGGTTTGTTGGTTTGTTGACTTGTTGGCTTGTTGGTTTGTTGGTTTTTGGCTTATTGGTTTGTTGGTTTGTTGGTTTGTTGGCTTGTTGGTTTGTTGGCTTGTTGGTTTGTTGGTTTGTTGGTTTGTTGGCTTGTTGGTTTGTTGGTTTGTTGGCTTGTTGGCTTGTTGGTTTGTTGATTTGTTGGTTTGTTGGTTTGTTGGCTTGTTGGTTTGTTGGTTTGTTGGCTTATTGGTTTTTTGGCTTGTTGGCTTGTTGGTTTGTTGGTTTGTTGGCTTGTTGGTTTGTTGTCTTGTTAGTTTGTTGGTTTGTTGCTTTGTTGGCTTGTTGGCTTGTTGGTTTGTTGGTTTGTTGGTTTGTTGGTTTGTTGGTTTGTTGGTTTGTTGGTTAATTGGTTTGTTGGTTTGTTGGTTTGTTCGTTTGTTGGTTTATTGGTTTATTTGTTTGTTGGTTTGTTGGTTTGTTGGTTTGTTGGTTTATTGGTTTATTTGTTTGTTGGTTTGTTGGTTTGTTCGCTTGTTGGTTTGTTGGCTTGTTGGCTGGTTGGTTTGTTGGTTTGTTGGTTTGTTGGTTTGTTGGTTTGTTGGTTTTCTGGTTTGTTGGTTTATTTGTTTGTTGATTTGTTGGCTTGTTGGTTTGTTGGTTTGTTGGTTAGTTGGTTTGTTGGCTTGTTGGTTTGTTGGTTTGTTGGTTTGTTGGCTTGTTGGCTTGTTGGCTTGTTGGTTTGTTGGTTTGTTGGTTTATTTGTTTGTTGGTTTGTTGGCTTGTTGGTTTGTTGGTTTGTTGGTTTGTTGGTTTGTTGGTTTGTTGGCTTGTTCGTTTGTTGGCTTGTTGGTTTGTTGGTTTGTTGGTTTGTTGGTTTGTTGGCTTGTTGGCTTGTTGGTTTGTTGGTTTGTTGGTTTGTTGGTTTGTTGGTTTGTTGGTTTTTTGGTTTGTTGGTTTGTTGGTTTGTTGGTTTGTTGGCTTGTTGGTTTGTTGGTTTGTTGGTTTGTTGGCTTGTTGGCTTGTTGGTTACTTAGTTTGTTGGTTTGTTGGTTTGTTGGCTTGTTGGTTTGTTGGCTTATTGCTTTGTTGGTTTGTTGGTTTGTTGGCTTGTTGGTTTGTTGGCTTGTTGGCTTGTTGGTTTGTTGGCTTGTTGGTTTGTTGGTTTGTTGGTTTGTTGGCTTATTGGTTTGTTGGTTTGTTGGCTTGTTGGCTTGTTGGTTTGTTAGTTTGTTGGTTTGTTGGTTTGTGGGATTGTTGATTTGTTGGTTTGTTGGCATGGTGGTTTGTTGGTTTGTTGGTTTGTTCACTTGTTGGCTTGTTGGTTTATTGGTTTGTTGGCTTGTTGGTTTGTTGGCTTGTTGGTTTGTTGGTTTGTTGGTTTATTGGTTTGTTGGCTTGTTGGCTTGTTGGTTTGTTGGTTTGTTGGTTTGTTGGTTTATTTGTTTGTTGGTTTGTTGGCTTGTTGGTTTGTTGGTTTGTTGGTTTGTTCGTTTGTTCGTTTGTTAGTTAATTGGTTTGTTGGTTTGTTGGTTTGTTGGTTTATTTGTTTGTTGGTTTGTTGGTTTGTTGGTTTGTTGGTTTGTTGGTTTGTTGGTTTGTTGGTTTATTTGTTTGTTGGTTTGTTGGTTTGTTGGTTTGTTGGCTTGTTGGTTTGTTGGCTTGTTGGCTTGTTGGTTTGTTAGTTTGTTGGTTTGTTGGTTTGTTGGTTTGTTCGTTTGTTCGTTTGTTAGTTAATTGGTTTGTTGGTTTGTTGGTTTGTTGGTTTATTTGTTTGTTGGTTTGTTGGTTTGTTGGTTTGTTGGCTTGTTGGTTTGTTGGTTTGTTGGTTTGTTGGTTTGTTGGCTTGGTGGTTTGTTGGTTTGTTGGTTTGTTGGCTTGTTGGCATGTTGGTTTGTTGGTTTGTTGGTTTATTTTTTTGTTGGTTTGTTGGCTTGTTGGTTTGTTGGTTTGTTGGTTTGTTGGCTTGTTGGTTTGTTGGTTTGTTGGTTTGTTGGCTTGTTGGTTTGTTGGTTTGTTGGTTTGTTGGTTTTTGGTTTGGTGGTTTGTTGGTTTGTTGGTTTGTTGGTTTGTTGGTTTATTTGTTTGTTGGTTTGTTGGCTTGTTGGTTTGTTGGTTTGTTGGTTTGTTGGCTTGTTGGTTTGTTGGTTTGTTGGCTTGTTGGCTTGTTGGCTTGTTGTTTTGTTGGTTTGTTGGTTTGTGGGCTTGTTGGCTTGTTGGTTTGTTGGTTTGTTGGCTTGTTGGTTTGTTTGTTTGTTGGTTTGTTGGTTTGTTGGTTTGTTCGCTTGTTGGCTTGTTGGTTTGTTGGTTTGTTGGTTTGTTGGTTTATTTGTTTGTTGGTTTGTTGGCTTGTTGGTTTGTTGGTTTGTTGGTTTGTTGGCTTGTTGGTTTGTTGGCTTGTTGGCTTGTTGCTTTGTTGGTTTGTTGGTTTGTTGGCTTATTGGCTTGTTGGTTTGTTAGTTTGTTGGCTTTCTGGTTACTTGGTTTGTTGGTTTGTTGGTTTGTTGGCTTGTTGGTTTGTTGGCTTGTTGGTTTGTTGGTTTGTTGGCTTGTTGGCTTGTTGGTTTGTTGGTTTGTTGGTTTGTTGGCTTGTGTGTTTGTTGGTTTGTTGGATTGTTGGCTTGTCGGTTTGTTGGTTTGTTGGTTTGTTGGCTTGTTGGTTTGTTGGTTTGTTCGTTTGTTGGTTTGTTAGTTGATTGGTTTGTTGGTTTGTTGGTTTGTTGGTTTGTTGGTTTGTTGGTTTGTTGGTTTATTTGTTTGTTGGTTTGTTGTTTTGTTGGTTTGTTGGTTTGTTGGTTTATTTGTTTGTTGGTTTGTTGGTTTGTTGGTTTGTTGGTTTGTTGGCTTGTTGGTTTGTTGGCTTGTTGGCTTGTTGGTTTGTTGGTTTGTTGGTTTGTTGGTTTGTTGGCTTGTTTCTATGTTGGTTTGTTGGTTTGTGGGCTTGTTGGCCTGTTGGTTTGTTAGTTTATTGGCTTTTGGTTACTTGGTTTGTTGGTTTGCTGGTTTGTTGGCTTGTTGGTTTGTTGGTTTGTTGGTTTGTTGGCTTGTTGGTTTGTTGGTTTGTTGGCTTGTTGGTTTGTTGGTTTGTTGGTTTGTTGGTTTGTTGGTTTATTTGTTTGTTGGTTTGTTGGCTTGTTGGTTTGTTGGCTTGTTGGTTTGTTGGTTTGTTGGTTTGTTGGTTTGTTGGTTTGTTGGCTTGTTGGCTTGTTGGTTTGTTGGTTTGTTGGTTTGTTGGTTTATTTGTTTGTTGGTTTGTTGGCTTGTTGGTTTGTTGGTTTGTTGGTTTGTTGGCTTGTTGGTTTGTTGGCTTGTTGGCTTGTTGCTTTGTTGGTTTGTTGGTTTGTTGGCTTATTGGCTTGTTGGTTTGTTAGTGTGTTGGCTTTCTGGTTACTTGGTTTGTTGGTTTGTTGGCTTGTTGGTTTGTTGGCTTGTTGGTTTGTTGGTTTTTTGGCTTGTTGGCTTGTTGGTTTGTTGGTTTGTTGGTTTGTGGGCTTGTGTATTTGTTGGTTTGTTGGATTGTTGGCTTGTTGGTTTGTTGGTTTGTTGGTTTGTTGGTTTGTTGGTTTGTTGGTTTGTTGGTTTGTTGGTTTATTGGTTTGTTGGCTTGTTGGCTTGGTGGTTTGTTGGTTTGTTGGTTTGTTCGCTTGTTGGTTTGTTGGCTTGTTGGTTTGTTGGTTTGTTGGTTTATTGGTTTATTGGCTTGTTGGCTTGTTGGTTTGTTGGTTTGTTGGTTTGTTGGTTTATTTGTTTGTTGGTTTGTTGGCTTGTTGGTTTGTTGGTTTGTTGGTTTGTTCGTTTGTTCGTTTGTTAGTTAATTGGTTTCTTGGTTTGTTGGTTTGTTGGTTTGTTGGTTTATTTGTTTGTTGGTTTGTTGGTTTGTTGGTTTGTTGGTTTGTTGGTTTGTTGGTTTGTTGGTTTATTTGTTTGTTGGTTTGTTGGTTTGTTGGTTTGTTGGCTTGTTGTTTTGTTGGCTTGTTGGCTTGTTGGTTTGTTAGTTTGTTGGTTTGTTGGTTTGTTGGTTTGTTGGTTTGTTGGTTTTTTGGTTTGTTTGTTTTTTTTTTGTTGGTTTGTTGGCTTGTTGGTTTGTTGGTTTGTTGGTTTGTTGGTTTGTTGGTTTGTTGGCTTGGTGGTTTGTTGGTTTGTTGGTTTGTTGGCTTGTTGGCATGTTGGTTTGTTGGTTTGTTGGTTTATTTTTTTGTTGGTTTGTTGGCTTGTTGGTTTGTTGGTTTGTTGGTTTGTTGGCTTGTTGGCTTGTTGGTTTGTTGGCTTGTTGGCTTGTTGGTTTGTTGGTTTGTTGGTTTTTGGTTTGGTGGTTTGTTGGTTTGTTGGTTTGTTGGTTTGTTGGTTTATTTGTTTGTTGGTTTGTTGGTTTGTTGGCTTGTTGGTTTGTTGGTTTGTTGGTTTGTTGGCTTGTTGGTTTGTTGGTTTGTTGGCTTGTTGGCTTGTTGGCTTGTTGTTTTGTTGGTTTGTTGGTTTGTGGGCTTGTTGGCTTGTTGGTTTGTTAGTTTATTGGCTTTTTGGTTACTTGGTTTGTTGGTTTGTTGGTTTGTTGGCTTGTTGGTTTGTTGGTTTGTTGGTTTGTTGGCTTGTTGGATTGTTGGTTTGTTGGTTTGTTGGCTTGTTGGCTTGTTGGTTTGTTGGTTTGTTGGCTTGTTGGTTTGTTTGTTTGTTGGTTTGTTGGTTTGTTGGTTTGTTCGCTTGTTGGCTTGTTGGTTTGTTGGTTTGTTGGTTTGTTGGTTTATTTGTTTGTTGGTTTGTTGGCTTGTTGGTTTGTTGGTTTGTTGGTTTGTTGGCTTGTGGGTTTGTTGGCTTGTTGGCTTGTTGCTTTGTTGGTTTGTTGGTTTGTTGGCTTATTTGCTTGTTGGTTTGTTAGTTTGTTGGCTTTCTGGTTACTTGGTTTGTTGGTTTGTTGGTTTGTTGGCTTGTTGGTTTGTTGGCTTGTTGGTTTGTTGGTTTGTTGGCTTGTTGGCTTGTTGGTTTGTTGGTTTGTTGGTTTGTTGGCTTGTGTGTTTGTTGGTTTGTTGGATTGTTGGCTTGTTGGTTTGTTGGTTTGTTGGTTTGTTGGCTTGTTGGTTTGTTGGTTTGTTCGTTTGTTGGTTTGTTAGTTGATTGGTTTGTTGGTTTGTTGGTTTGTTGGTTTGTTGGTTTGTTGGTTTGTTGGTTTATTTGTTTGTTGGTTTGTTGTTTTGTTGGTTTGTTGGTTTGTTGGTTTATTTGTTTGTTGGTTTGTTGGTTTGTTGGTTTGTTGGTTTGTTGGCTTGTTGGTTTGTTGGCTTGTTGGCTTGTTGGTTTGTTGGTTTGTTGGTTTGTTGGTTTGTTGGCTTGTTTCTATGTTGGTTTGTTGGTTTGTGGGCTTGTTGGCTTGTTGGTTTGTTAGTTTATTGGCTTTTTGGTTACTTGGTTTGTTGGTTTGCTGGTTTGTTGGCTTGTTGGTTTGTTGGTTTGTTGGTTTGTTGGCTTGTTGGTTTGTTGGTTTGTTGGCTTGTTGGTTTGTTGGTTTGTTGGTTTGTTGGTTTGTTGGTTTATTTGTTTGTTGGTTTGTTGGCTTGTTGGTTTGTTGGCTTGTTGGTTTGTTGGTTTGTTGGTTTGTTGGTTTGTTGGCTTGTTGGCTTGTTGGTTTGTTGGTTTGTTGGTTTGTTGGTTTATTTGTTTGTTGGTTTGTTGGCTTGTTGGTTTGTTGGTTTGTTGGTTTATTTGTTTGTTGGTTTGTTGGCTTGTTGGTTTGTTGGTTTGTTGGTTTGTTGGCTTGTTGGTTTGTTGGCTTGTTGGCTTGTTGCTTTGTTGGTTTGTTGGTTTGTTGGCTTATTGGCTTGTTGGTTTGTTAGTGTGTTGGCTTTCTGGTTACTTGGTTTGTTGGTTTGTTGGTTTGTTGGCTTGTTGGTTTGTTGGCTTGTTGGTTTGTTGGTTTTTTGGCTTGTTGGCTTGTTGGTTTGTTGGTTTGTTGGTTTGTTGGCTTGTGTATTTGTTGGTTTGTTGGATTGTTGGCTTGTTGGTTTGTTGGTTTGTTGGTTTGTTGGTTTGTTGGTTTGTTGGTTTATTTGTTTGTTGGTTTGTTGGTTTGTTGGTTTGTTGGTTTATTTGTTTGTTGGTTTGTTGGTTTGTTGGTTTGTGGGTTTGTTGGCTTGTTGGTTTGTTGGCTTGTTGGCTTGTTGTTTTGTTGGTTTGTTGGTTTGTTGGTTTGTTGGTTTGTTGATTTGTTGGTTTTTTGGTTTGTTGGTTTATTTGTTTGTTGGTTTGTTGGCTTGTTGGTTTGTTGGTTTGTTGGTTTGTTGGTTTGTTGGTTTGTTGGCTTGGTGTTTTGTTGGTTTGTTGGTTTGTTGGCTTGTTGGTTTGTTGGCTTGTTGGTTTATTTGTTTGTTGGTTTGTTGGCTTGTTGGTTTGTTGGTTTGTTGGTTTGTTGGCTTGTTGATTTGTTGGTTTGTTGGTTTTTTGGTTTGTTGGTTTGTTGGTTTGTTGGCTTGTTGGCTTGTTGGTTTGTTAGTTTATTGGCTTGTTGGTTTGTTGGTTTTTTGGCTTGTTGGCTTGTTGCTTTATTGGTTTGTTGGTTTGTTGGCTTGTTGGCTTGTTGGTTTGTTAGTTTGTTGGTTTTTTAGTTACTTGGTTTGTTGGTTTGTTGGTTTGTTGGCTTATTGGTTTGTTGGTTTGTTGGATTGTTGGTTTGTTGGTTTGTTAGCTTGTTGGCTTGTTGGTTTGTTGGTTTGTTGGTTTGTTGGTTTGTTCGTTTGTTGGTTTTTCAGTTTATTGGTTTGTTTTTTTGTTGGCTTGTTGGTTTGTTGGTTTGTTGGCTTGTTGGCTTGTTGGTTACTTAGTTTGTTGGTTTGTTGGCTTGTTGGTTTGTTGGCTTGTTGCTTTGTAGGTTTGTTGGTTTGTTGGCTTGTTGGTTTGTTGGCTTGTTGGTTTGTTGGCTAGTTGGTTTGTTGGTTTATTGGTTTGTTGGCTTGTTCGTTTGTTGGTTTGTTGGCTTGTTGGTTTGTTGGTTTGTTGGTTTGTTGGTTTGTTGGTTTGTTGGTTTGTTGGCTTGTTGGTTTGTTGGTTTGTGGGCTTGTTGGTTTGTTGGTTTCTTGGTTTGTTGGCTTGTTGGCTTGTTGGTTTGTTGGTTTGTTGGCTTGTTGGTTTGTTGGCTTGTTGGTTTGTTGGTTTGTTGGTTTGTTGGCTTGTTGCCTTGTTGGTTTGTTGGTTTGTTGGCTTGTTGGTTACTTAGTTTGTTGGTTTGTTGGCATGTTGGTTTGTTGGTTTGCTGCTTTGTTGGCTTGTTGGTTTGTTGGTTTGTTGGTTTGTTGACTTGTTAGCTTGTTGGTTTGTTGGTTTGTTGGTTTGTTGGTTTGTTGGTTTGTTGGCTTGGTGGTTTGTTGGTTTGTTGGTTTCTTGGCTTGTTGGCTTGTTGGTTTGTTGGCTTGTTGGTTTATTTGTTTGTTGGTTTGTTGGCTTGTTGGTTTGTTGGTATGTTGGCTTGTTGGCTTGTTGGTTTGTTGGTTTTTGGCTTGTTGGTTTGTTGGTTTGTTGGTTTGTTGGCTTGTTGGTTTGTTGGCTTGTTGGTTTGTTGGTTTGTTGGTTTGTTGGCTTGTTGGTTTGTTGGTTTGATGGCTTGTTGGCTTGTTGGTTTGTTGATTTGTTGGTTTGTTGGTTTGTTGGCTTGTTGGTTTGTTGGTTTGTTGGCTTGTTGGTTTGTTGGCTTGTTGGCTTGTTGGTTTGTTGGTTTGTTGGCTTGTTGGTTTGTTGGCTTGTTAGTTTGTTGGTTTGTTGCTTTGTTGGCTTGTTGGCTTGTTGGTTTGTTGGTTTGTTGGTTTGTTGGTTTGTTGGTTTATTCGTTTGTTGGTTTGTTGGTTAATTGGTTTGTTGGTTTGTTGGTTTGTTGGTTTGTTGGTTTTTTGGTTTATTGGTTTATTTGTTTGTTGGTTTGTTGGTTTGTTGGTTTGTTGGTTTGTTGGTTTATTTGTTTGTTGGTTTGTTGGTTTGTTCGCTTGTTGGTTTGTTGGCTGGTTGGTTTGTGGGTTTGTTGGTTTGTTGGTTTGTTGGTTTGTTGGTTTTCTGGTTTGTTGGTTTATTTGTTTGTTGATTTGTTGGCTTGTTGGTTTGTTGGTTTGTTGGTTTGTTGGTTTGTTGGCTTGTTGGTTTGTTGGTTTGCTGGTTTGTTGGCTTGTTGGCTTGTTGGCTTGTTGGTTTGTTGGTTTGTTGGTTTATTTGTTTGTTGGTTTGTTGGCTTGTTGGTTTGTTAGTTTATTGGTTTGTTGGTTTGTTGGTTTGTTGGCTTGTTCGTTTGTTGGCTTGTTGGTTTGTTGGTTTGTTGGTTTGTTGGTTTGTTGGTTTGTTGGCTTGTTGGCTTGTTGGTTTGTTGGTTTGTTGGTTTATTGGTTTGTTGGTTTGTTGGTTTTTTGGTTTGTTGGTTTGTTGGTTTGTTGGTTTGTTGGCTTGTTGGTTTGTTGGTTTGTTGGCTTGTTGGCTTGTTGGTTACTTAGTTTGTTGGTTTGTTGGTTTGTTGGCTTGTTGGTTTGTTGACTTGTTGCTTTGTTGGTTTGTTGGTTTGTTGGCTTGTTGGTTTGTTGGCTTGTTGGCTTGTTGGTCTGTTGGCTTGTTGGTTTGTTGGTTTGTTGGTTTGTTGGCTTATTGGTTTGTTGGTTTGTTGGCTTGTTGGCTTGTTGGTTTGTTAGTTTGTTGGTTTGTTGGTTTGTGGGATTGTTGGTTTGTTGGTTTGTTGGCTTGGTGGTTTGTTGGTTTGTTGGTTTGTTCGCTTGTTGGCTTGTTGGTTTATTGGTTTGTTGGCTTGTTGGTTTGTTGGCTTGTTGGCTTGTTGGCTTGTTGGTTTGTTGGTTTGTTGGTTTATTTGTTTGTTGGTTTGTTGGCTTGTTGGTTTGTTGGTTTGTTGGTTTGTTGGTTTGTTGGTTTGTTGGTTTGTTGGTTTATTGGCTTGTTCGTTTGTTGGCTTGTTGGTTTGCTGGTTTGTTGGTTTGTTGGTTTGTTGGCTTGTTGGCTTGTTGGTTTGTTGGTTTGTTGGTTTGTTGGTTTGTTGGTTTGTTGGTTTTTTGGTTTGTTGGTTTGTTGGTTTGTTGGTTTGTTGGCTTGTTGGTTTGTTGGTTTGTTGGCTTGTTGGCTTGTTGGTTACTTAGTTTGTTGGTTTGTTGGTTTGTTGGCTTGTTGGTTTGTTGGCTTGTTGGTTTGTTGGCTTGTTGGCTTGTTGGTTTGTTGGCTTGTTGGTTTGTTGGTTTGTTGCTTTGTTGGCTTATTGGTTTGTTGGTTTGTTGGCTTGTTGGCTTGTTGGTTTGTTAGTTTGTTGGTTTGTTGGTTTGTGGGATTGTTGGTTTGTTGGTTTGTTGGCTTGGTGGTTTGTTGGTTTGTTCGCTTGTTGGCTTGTTGGTTTATTGGTTTGTTGGTTTGTTGGTTTGTTGGCTTGTTGGTTTGTTGGTTTGTTGGTTTGTTGGTTTGTTGGCTTGTTGGCTTGTTGGTTTGTTGGTTTGTTGGTTTGTTGGTTTATTTGTTTGTTGGTTTGTTGGCTTGTTGGTTTGTTGGTTTGTTGGTTTGTTCGTTTGTTCGTTTGTTAGTTAATTGGTTTCTTGGTTTGTTGGTTTGTTGGTTTGTTGGTTTGTTGGTTTATTTGTTTGTTGGTTTGTTGGTTTGTTGGTTTGTTGGTTTGTTGGTTTATTTGTTTGTTGGTTTGTTGGTTTGTTGGTTTGTTGGCTTGTTGGTTTGTTGGCTTGTTGGCTTGTTGGTTTGTTAGTTTGTTGGTATGTTGGTTTGTTGGTTTGTTGGTTTGTTGGTTTTTTGGTTTGTTGGTTTATTTGTTTGTTGGTTTGTTGGCTTGTTGGTTTGTTGGTTTGTTGGTTTGTTGGTTTGTTGGTTTGTTGGTTTGTTGGTTTGTTGGCTTGGTGGTTTGTTGGTTTGTTGGTTTGTTGGCTTGTTGGCATGTTGGTTTGTTGGTTTGTTGGTTTATTTTTTTGTTGGTTTGTTGGCTTGTTGGTTTGTTGGTTTGTTGGTTTGTTGGCTTGTTGGTTTGTTGGTTTGTTGGCTTGTTGGCTTGTTGGTTTGTTGGTTTGTTGGTTTTTTGGTTTGGTGGTTTGTTGGTTTGTTGGTTTGTTGGTTTTTTGGTTTGTTGGTTTGTTGGTTTGTTGGTTTGTTGGCTTGTTGGTTTGTTGGTTTGTTGGCTTGTTGGCTTGTTGGTTACTTAGTTTGTTGGTTTGTTGGTTTGTTGGCTTGTTGGTTTGTTGGCTTGTTGGTTTGTTGGCTTGTTGGCTTGTTGGTTTGTTGGCTTGTTGGTTTGTTGGTTTGTTGCTTTGTTGGCTTTGTTGGTTTATTTGTTTGTTGGTTTGTTGGCTTGTTGGTTTGTTGGTTTGTTGGTTTGTTCGTTTGTTCGTTTGTTAGTTAATTGGTTTCTTGGTTTGTTGGTTTGTTGGTTTGTTGGTTTGTTGGTTTATTTGTTTGTTGGTTTGTTGGTTTGTTGGTTTGTTGGTTTGTTGGTTTATTTGTTTGTTGGTTTGTTGGTTTGTTGGTTTGTTGGCTTGTTGGTTTGTTGGCTTGTTGGCTTGTTGGTTTGTTAGTTTGTTGGTATGTTGGTTTGTTGGTTTGTTGGTTTGTTGGTTTTTTGGTTTGTTGGTTTATTTGTTTGTTGGTTTGTTGGCTTGTTGGTTTGTTGGTTTGTTGGTTTGTTGGTTTGTTGGTTTGTTGGTTTGTTGGTTTGTTGGCTTGGTGGTTTGTTGGTTTGTTGGTTTGTTGGCTTGTTGGCATGTTGGTTTGTTGGTTTGTTGGTTTATTTTTTTGTTGGTTTGTTGGCTTGTTGGTTTGTTGGTTTGTTGGTTTGTTGGCTTGTTGGTTTGTTGGTTTGTTGGCTTGTTGGCTTGTTGGTTTGTTGGTTTGTTGGTTTTTTGGTTTGGTGGTTTGTTGGTTTGTTGGTTTGTTGGTTTGTTGGTTTATTTGTTTGTTGGTTTGTTGGCTTGTTGGTTTGTTGGTTTGTTGGTTTGTTGGCTTGTTGGTTTGTTGGTTTGTTGGCTTGTTGGCTTGTTGGCTTGTTGCTTTGTTGGTTTGTTGGTTTGTGGGCTTGTTGGCTTGTTGGTTTGTTAGTTTATTGGCTTTTTGGTTACTTGGTTTGTTGGTTTGTTGGGTTGTTGGTTTGTTGGTTTGTTCGTTTGTTGGCTTGTTGGCTTGTTGGTTTGTTGGTTTGTTGGCTTGTTGGCTTGTTGGTTTGTTGGTTTGTTGGCTTGTTGGTTTGTTGGTTTGTTGGTTTGTTGGTTTGTTGGTTTGTTCGCTTGTTGGCTTGTTGGTTTGTTGGTTTGTTGGTTTGTTGGTTTATTTGTTTGTTGGTTTGTTGGCTTGTTGGTTTGTTGGTTTGTTGGTTTGTTGGCTTGTTGGTTTGTTGGCTAGTTGGCTTGTTGCTTTGTTGGTTTGTTGGTTTGTTGGCTTATTGGCTTGTTGTTTTGTTAGTTTGTTGGCTTTCTGGTTACTTGGTTTGTTGGTTTGTTGGTTTGTTGGTTTGTTGGCTTGTTGGTTTGTTCTCTTGTTGGTTTGTTGGTTTGTTGGCTTGTTGGCTTGTTGGTTTGTTGGTTTGTTGGTTTGTTGGCTTGTGTGTTTGTTGGTTTGTTGGATTGTTGGCTTGTTGGTTTGTTGGTTTGTTGGTTTGTTGGCTTGTTGGTTTGTTGGCTTGTTGGCTTGTTGCTTTGTTGGTTTGTTGGTTTGTTGGTTTGTTGGTTTGTTGGTTTGTTCGTTTGTTGGTTTGTTAGTTGATTGGTTTGTTGGTTTGTTGGTTTGTTGGTTTGTTTGTTTGTTGGTTTATTTGTTTGTTGGTTTGTTGTTTTGTTGGTTTGTTGGTTTGTTGGTTTATTTGTTTGTTGGTTTGTTGGTTTGTTGGTTTGTTGGCTTGTTGGTTTGTTGGCTTGTTGGCTTGTTAGTTTGTTGGTTTGTTGGTTTGTTGGTTTGTTGGCTAATTGCTATGTTGGTTTGTTGGTTTGTGGGCTTGTTGGCTTGTTGGTTTGTTAGTTTATTGGCTTTTTGGTTACTTGGTTTGTTAGTTTGCTGGTTTGTTGGCTTGTTGGTTTGTTGGTTTGTTGGTTTGTTGGTTTGTTGGTTTGTCGGTTTGTTGGCTTGTTGGCTTGTTGGTTTGTTGGTTTGTTGGCTTGTTGGCTTGTTGGCTTGTTGGTTTGTTGGTTTGTTGGTTTGTTGGTTTGTTGGCTTGTTGGCTTGTTGGTTTGTTGGTTTGTTGGTTTATTTGTTTGTTGGTTTGTTGGCTTGTTGGTTTGTTGGTTTGTTGGTTTGTTGGCTTGATGGTTTGTTGGCTTGTTGGCTTGTTGCTTTGTTGGTTTGTTGGTTTGTTGGCTTATTGGCTTGTTGGTTTGTTAGTTTGTTGGCTTTCTGGTTACTTGGTTTGTTGGTTTGTTGGTTTGTTGGCTTGTTGGTTTGTTGGCTTGTTGGTTTGTTGGTTTGTTGGCTTGTTGGCTTGTTGGTTTGTTGG
Source organism: Atherix ibis (assembly GCA_958298945.1). Lineage (NCBI taxonomy): Eukaryota > Metazoa > Arthropoda > Insecta > Diptera > Athericidae > Atherix > Atherix ibis. Next base: position 62,448,591 of record OY282608.1, on the reverse strand, counting down.
TTTGTTGGTTTGTTGGCTTGTGTGTTTGTTGGTTTGTTGGATTGTTGGCTTGTCGGTTTGTTGGTTTGTTGGTTTGTTGGCTTGTTGGTTTGTTGGTTTGTTCGTTTGTTGGTTTGTTTGTTGATTGGTTTGTTGGTTTGTTGGTTTGTTGGTTTGTTGGTTTGTTGGTTTGTTGGTTTATTTGTTTGTTGGTTTGTTGTTTTGTTGGTTTGTTGGTTTGTTGGTTTGTTAGTTTATTTGTTTGTTGGTTTGTTGGTTTGTTGGTTTGTTGGTTTGTTGGCTTGTTGGTTTGTTGGCTTGTTGGCTTGTTGGTTTGTTGGTTTGTTGGTTTGTTGGTTTGTGGGCTTGTTGGCTTGTTGGTTTGTTAGTTTATTGGCTTTTTGGTTACTTGGTTTGTTGGTTTGCCGGTTTGTTGGCTTGTTGGTTTGTTGGTTTGTTGGTTTGTTGGCTTGTTGGTTTGTTGGTTTGTTGGCTTGTTGGCTTGTTGGTTTGTTGGTTTGTTGGCTTGTTGGCTTGTTGGCTTGTTGGTTTGTTGGTTTGTTGGTTTGTTGGTTTGTTGGCTTGTTGGCTTGTTGGTTTGTTGGTTTGTTGGTTTGTTGGTTTGTTGGTTTATTTGTTTGTTGGTTTGTTGGCTTGTTGGTTTGTTGGTTTGTTGGTTTGTTGGCTTGTTGGTTTGTTGGCTTGTTGGCTTGTTGCTTTGTTGGTTTGTTGGTTTGTTGGCTTATTGGCTTGTTGGTTTGTTAGTTTGTTGGCTTTCTGGTTACTTGGTTTGTTGGTTTGTTGGTTTGTTGGTTTGTTGGCTTGTTGGTTTGTTGGCTTGTTGGTTTGTTGGTTTGCTGGCTTGTTGGCTTGTTGGTTTGTTGGTTTGTTGGTTTGTTGGCTTGTGTATTTGTTGGTTTGTTGGATTGTTGGCTTGTTGGTTTGTTGGTTTGTTGGTTTGTTGGTTTGTTGGCTTGTTGGCTTGTTGCTTTGTTGGTTTGTTGGTTTGTTGGTTTGTTGGTTTGTTGGTTTGCTGGTTTGTTGGTTTGTTCGTTTGTTGGTTTGTTAGTTGATTGGTTTGTTGGTTTGTTGGTTTGTTGGTTTGTTGGTTTATTTGTTTGTTGGTTTGTTGGTTTGTTGGTTTGTTGGTTTGTTGGTTTATTTGTTAGTTGGTTTGTTGGTTTGTTGGTTTGTTGGCTTGTTGGTTTGTTGGCTTGTTGGCTTGTTGGTTTGTTGGTTTGTTGGTTTGTTGGTTTGTTGGTTTGTTGGTTTTTTGGTTTGTTGGTTTATTTGTTTGTTGGTTTGTTGGCTTGTTGGTTTGTTGGTTTGTTGGTTTGTTGGTTTGTTGGTTTGTTGGCTTGGTGGTTTGTTGGTTTGTTGGTTTGTTGGCTTGTTGGCTTGTTGGTTTGTTGGCTTGTTGGTTTATTTGTTTGTTGGTTTGTTGGTTTGTTGGTTTGTTGGCTTGTTGGTTTGTTGGTTTGTTGGTTTTTTGGTTTGTTGGTTTGTTGGTTTGTTGGCTTGTTGGCTTGTTGGTTTGTTAGTTTATTGGCTTGTTGGTTTGTTGGTTTGTTGGCTTGTTGGCTTGTTGCTTTGTTGGTTTGTTGGTTTGTTGGCTTGTGAGCTTGTTGGTTTGTTAGTTTGTTGGTTTTTTAGTTACTTGGTTTGTTGGTTTGTTGGCTTATTGGTTTGTTGGTTTGTTGGATTGTTGGTTTGTTGGTTTGTTAGCTTGTTGGCTTGTTGGTTTGTTGGTTTGTTGGTTTGTTGGTTTGTTCGTTTGTTGGTTTTTTTGGTTTGTTGGTTTGTTTTTTTGTTGGCTTGTTGGTTTCTTGGTTTGTTGGCTTGTTGGCTTGTTGGTTACTTAGTTTGTTGGTTTGTTGGCTTGTTGGCTTGTTGGTTTGTTGATTTGTTGGCTTGTTGGCTTGTTGGCTTGTTGCTTTGTAGGGTTGTTGGTTTGTTGGCTTGTTGGTTTGTTGGCTTGTTGGTTTGTTGGCTAGTTGGTTTGTTGGTTTATTGGTTTGTTGGCTTGTTCGTTTGTTGCTTTGTTGGCTTGTTGGCTTGTTGGTTTGTTGGTTTGTTGGTTTGTTGGTTTGTTGGTTTGTTGGCTTGTTGGTTTGTTGGTTTGTGGACTTGTTGGTTTGTTGGTTTGTTGGCTTGTTGACTTGTTGGTTTGTTGGTTTGTTGGCTTGTTGGTTTGTTGGCTTGTTGGTTTGTTGGTTTGTTGGTTTGTTGGCTTGTTGGCTTGTTGGTTTGTTGGTTTGTTGGCTTGTTGGTTACTTAGTTTGTTGGTTTGTTGGCATGTTGGTTTGTTGGTTTGCTGCTTTGTTGGCTTGTTGGTTTGTTGGTTTGTTGGCTTGTTGGCTTGTTGGTTTGTTGGTTTGTTGGTTTGTTGGCTTGTTGGTTTGTTGGTTTGTTGGTTTGTTGACTTGTTAGCTTGTTGGTTTGTTGGTTTGTTGGTTTGTTGGTTTGTTGGTTTGTTGGCTTGGTGGTTTGTTGGTTTGTTGGTTTGTTGGCTTGTTGGCTTGTTGGTTTGGTGGCTTGTTGGTTTATTTGTTTGTTGGTTTGTTGGCTTGTTGGTTTGTTGGTATGTTAGCTTGTTGGCTTGTTGGTTTGTTGGTTTTTGGCTTGTTGGTTTGTTGGTTTGTTGGTTTGTTGGCTTGTTGGTTTGTTGGCTTGTTGGTTTGTTGGTTTGTTGGTTTGTTGGCTTGCTGGTTTGTTGGTTTGTTGGCTTGTATGCTTGTTGGTTTGTTGATTTGTTGGTTTGTTGGTTTGTTGGCTTGTTGGTTTGTTGGTTTGTTGGCTTGTTGGTTTGTTGGCTTGTTGGCTTGTTGGTTTGTTGGTTTGTTGGCTTGTTGGTTTGTTTGCTTGTTAGTTTGTTGGTTTGTTGCTTTGTTGACTTGTTGGCTTGTTGGTTTGTTGGTTTGTTGGTTTGTTGGTTTGTTCGTTTGTTGGTTTGTTGGTTAATTGGTTTGTTGGTTTGTTGGTTTAATGGTTTGTTGGTTTATTGGTTTATTTGTTTGTTGGTTTGTTGGTTTGTTGGTTTGTTGGTTTGTTGGTTTATTTGTTTGTTGGTTTGTTGGTTTGTTCGCTTGTTGGTTTGTTTGCTTGTTGGCTGGTTGGTTTGTTGGTTTGTTGGTTTGTTGGTTTGTTGGTTTGTTGGTTTTCTGGTTTGTTGGTTTATTTGTTTGTTGATTTGTTGGCTTGTTGGTTTGTTGGTTTGTTGGTTTGTTGGCTTGTTGGTTTGTTGGTTTGTTGGTTTGTTGGCTTGTTGGCTTGTTGGCTTGTTGGTTTGTTGGTTTGTTGGTTTATTTGTTTGTTGGTTTGTTGGCTTGTTGGTTTGTTGGTTTGTTGGTTTGTTGGTTTGTTGGTTTGTTGGCTTGTTCGTTTGTTGGCTTGTTGGTTTGTTGGTTTGTTGGTTTGTTGGTTTGTTGGCTTGTTGGCTTGTTGGCTTGTTGGTTTGTTGGTTTGTTGGTTTGTTGGTTTGTTGGTTTGTTGGCTTATTTGCTTGTTGGTTTGTTAGTTTGTTGGCTTTCTGGTTACTTGGTTTGTTGGTTTGTTGGTTTGTTGGCTTGTTGGTTTGTTGGCTTGTTGGTTTGTTGGTTTGTTGGCTTGTTGGCTTGTTGGTTTGTTGGTTTGTTGGTTTGTTGGCTTGTGTGTTTGTTGGTTTGTTGGATTGTTGGCTTGTTGGTTTGTTGGTTTGTTGGTTTGTTGGCTTGTTGGTTTGTTGGTTTGTTCGTTTGTTGGTTTGTTAGTTGATTGGTTTGTTGGTTTGTTGGTTTGTTGGTTTGTTGGTTTGTTGGTTTATTTGTTTGTTGGTTTGTTGTTTTGTTGGTTTGTTGGTTTGTTGGTTTATTTGTTTGTTGGTTTGTTGGTTTGTTGGTTTGTTGGTTTGTTGGCTTGTTGGTTTGTTGGCTTGTTGGCTTGTTGGTTTGTTGGTTTGTTGGTTTGTTGGTTTGTTGGCTTGTTTCTATGTTGGTTTGTTGGTTTGTGGGCTTGTTGGCTTGTTGGTTTGTTAGTTTATTGGCTTTTTGGTTACTTGGTTTGTTGGTTTGCTGGTTTGTTGGCTTGTTGGTTTGTTGGTTTGTTGGTTTGTTGGCTTGTTGGTTTGTTGGTTTGTTGGCTTGTTGGTTTGTTGGTTTGTTGGTTTGTTGGTTTGTTGGTTTATTTGTTTGTTGGTTTGTTGGCTTGTTGGTTTGTTGGCTTGTTGGTTTGTTGGTTTGTTGGTTTGTTGGTTTGTTGGCTTGTTGGCTTGTTGGTTTGTTGGTTTGTTGGTTTGTTGGTTTATTTGTTTGTTGGTTTGTTGGCTTGTTGGTTTGTTGGTTTGTTGGTTTATTTGTTTGTTGGTTTGTTGGCTTGTTGGTTTGTTGGTTTTGTTGGTTTGTTGGCTTGTTGGTTTGTTGGCTTGTTGGCTTGTTGCTTTGTTGGTTTGTTGGTTTGTTGGCTTATTGGCTTGTTGGTTTGTTAGTGTGTTGGCTTTCTGGTTACTTGGTTTGTTGGTTTGTTGGTTTGTTGGCTTGTTGGTTTGTTGGTTTTTTGGCTTGTTGGCTTGTTGGTTTGTTGGTTTGTTGGTTTGTTGGCTTGTGTATTTGTTGGTTTGTTGGATTGTTGGCTTGTTGGTTTGTTGGTTTGTTGGTTTGTTGGTTTGTTGGTTTGTTGGTTTATTTGTTTGTTGGTTTGTTGGTTTGTTGGTTTGTTGGTTTATTTGTTTGTTGGTTTGTTGGTTTGTTGGTTTGTGGGTTTGTTGGCTTGTTGGTTTGTTGGCTTGTTGGCTTGTTGTTTTGTTGGTTTGTTGGTTTGTTGGTTTGTTGGTTTGTTGATTTGTTGGTTTTTTGGTTTGTTGGTTTATTTGTTTGTTGGTTTGTTGGCTTGTTGGTTTGTTGGTTTGTTGGTTTGTTGGTTTGTTGGTTTGTTGGCTTGGTGTTTTGTTGGTTTGTTGGTTTGTTGGCTTGTTGGTTTGTTGGCTTGTTGGTTTATTTGTTTGTTGGTTTGTTGGCTTGTTGGTTTGTTGGTTTGTTGGTTTGTTGGCTTGTTGATTTGTTGGTTTGTTGGTTTTTTGGTTTGTTGGTTTGTTGGTTTGTTGGCTTGTTGGCTTGTTGGTTTGTTAGTTTATTGGCTTGTTGGTTTGTTGGTTTTTTGGCTTGTTGGCTTGTTGCTTTATTGGTTTGTTGGTTTGTTGGCTTGTTGGCTTGTTGGTTTGTTAGTTTGTTGGTTTTTTAGTTACTTGGTTTGTTGGTTTGTTGGTTTGTTGGTTTATTTGTTTGTTGGTTTGTTGGTTTGTTGGTTTGTTGGTTTGTTGGTTTATTTGTTAGTTGGTTTGTTGGTTTGTTGGTTTGTTGGCTTGTTGGTTTGTTGGCTTGTTGGCTTGTTGGTTTGTTGGTTTGTTGGTTTGTTGGTTTGTTGGTTTGTTGGTTTTTTGGTTTGTTGGTTTATTTGTTTGTTGGTTTGTTGGCTTGTTGGTTTGTTGGTTTGTTGGTTTGTTGGTTTGTTGGTTTGTTGGCTTGGTGGTTTGTTGGTTTGTTGGTTTGTTGGCTTGTTGGCTTGTTGGTTTGTTGGCTTGTTGGTTTATTTGTTTGTTGGTTTGTTGGTTTGTTGGTTTGTTGGCTTGTTGGTTTGTTGGTTTGTTGGTTTTTTGGTTTGTTGGTTTGTTGGTTTGTTGGCTTGTTGGCTTGTTGGTTTGTTAGTTTATTGGCTTGTTGGTTTGTTGGTTTGTTGGCTTGTTGGCTTGTTGCTTTGTTGGTTTGTTGGTTTGTTGGCTTGTGAGCTTGTTGGTTTGTTAGTTTGTTGGTTTTTTAGTTACTTGGTTTGTTGGTTTGTTGGCTTATTGGTTTGTTGGTTTGTTGGATTGTTGGTTTGTTGGTTTGTTAGCTTGTTGGCTTGTTGGTTTGTTGGTTTGTTGGTTTGTTGGTTTGTTCGTTTGTTGGTTTTTTTGGTTTGTTGGTTTGTTTTTTTGTTGGCTTGTTGGTTTCTTGGTTTGTTGGCTTGTTGGCTTGTTGGTTACTTAGTTTGTTGGTTTGTTGGCTTGTTGGCTTGTTGGTTTGTTGATTTGTTGGCTTGTTGGCTTGTTGGCTTGTTGCTTTGTAGGGTTGTTGGTTTGTTGGCTTGTTGGTTTGTTGGCTTGTTGGTTTGTTGGCTAGTTGGTTTGTTGGTTTATTGGTTTGTTGGCTTGTTCGTTTGTTGCTTTGTTGGCTTGTTGGCTTGTTGGTTTGTTGGTTTGTTGGTTTGTTGGTTTGTTGGTTTGTTGGCTTGTTGGTTTGTTGGTTTGTGGACTTGTTGGTTTGTTGGTTTGTTGGCTTGTTGACTTGTTGGTTTGTTGGTTTGTTGGCTTGTTGGTTTGTTGGCTTGTTGGTTTGTTGGTTTGTTGGTTTGTTGGCTTGTTGGCTTGTTGGTTTGTTGGTTTGTTGGCTTGTTGGTTACTTAGTTTGTTGGTTTGTTGGCATGTTGGTTTGTTGGTTTGCTGCTTTGTTGGCTTGTTGGTTTGTTGGTTTGTTGGCTTGTTGGCTTGTTGGTTTGTTGGTTTGTTGGTTTGTTGGCTTGTTGGTTTGTTGGTTTGTTGGTTTGTTGACTTGTTAGCTTGTTGGTTTGTTGGTTTGTTGGTTTGTTGGTTTGTTGGTTTGTTGGCTTGGTGGTTTGTTGGTTTGTTGGTTTGTTGGCTTGTTGGCTTGTTGGTTTGGTGGCTTGTTGGTTTATTTGTTTGTTGGTTTGTTGGCTTGTTGGTTTGTTGGTATGTTAGCTTGTTGGCTTGTTGGTTTGTTGGTTTTTGGCTTGTTGGTTTGTTGGTTTGTTGGTTTGTTGGCTTGTTGGTTTGTTGGCTTGTTGGTTTGTTGGTTTGTTGGTTTGTTGGCTTGCTGGTTTGTTGGTTTGTTGGCTTGTATGCTTGTTGGTTTGTTGATTTGTTGGTTTGTTGGTTTGTTGGCTTGTTGGTTTGTTGGTTTGTTGGCTTGTTGGTTTGTTGGCTTGTTGGCTTGTTGGTTTGTTGGTTTGTTGGCTTGTTGGTTTGTTTGCTTGTTAGTTTGTTGGTTTGTTGCTTTGTTGACTTGTTGGCTTGTTGGTTTGTTGGTTTGTTGGTTTGTTGGTTTGTTCGTTTGTTGGTTTGTTGGTTAATTGGTTTGTTGGTTTGTTGGTTTAATGGTTTGTTGGTTTATTGGTTTATTTGTTTGTTGGTTTGTTGGTTTGTTGGTTTGTTGGTTTGTTGGTTTATTTGTTTGTTGGTTTGTTGGTTTGTTCGCTTGTTGGTTTGTTTGCTTGTTGGCTGGTTGGTTTGTTGGTTTGTTGGTTTGTTGGTTTGTTGGTTTGTTGGTTTTCTGGTTTGTTGGTTTATTTGTTTGTTGATTTGTTGGCTTGTTGGTTTGTTGGTTTGTTGGTTTGTTGGTTTGTTGGCTTGTTGGTTTGTTGGTTTGTTGGTTTGTTGGCTTGTTGGCTTGTTGGCTTGTTGGTTTGTTGGTTTGTTGGTTTATTTGTTTGTTGGTTTGTTGGCTTGTTGGTTTGTTGGTTTGTTGGTTTGTTGGTTTGTTGGTTTGTTGGCTTGTTCGTTTGTTGGCTTGTTGGTTTGTTGGTTTGTTGGTTTGTTGGTTTGTTGGCTTGTTGGCTTGTTGGCTTGTTGGTTTGTTGGTTTGTTGGTTTGTTGGTTTGTTGGTTTGTTGGCTTATTTGCTTGTTGGTTTGTTAGTTTGTTGGCTTTCTGGTTACTTGGTTTGTTGGTTTGTTGGTTTGTTGGCTTGTTGGTTTGTTGGCTTGTTGGTTTGTTGGTTTGTTGGCTTGTTGGCTTGTTGGTTTGTTGGTTTGTTGGTTTGTTGGCTTGTGTGTTTGTTGGTTTGTTGGATTGTTGGCTTGTTGGTTTGTTGGTTTGTTGGTTTGTTGGCTTGTTGGTTTGTTGGTTTGTTCGTTTGTTGGTTTGTTAGTTGATTGGTTTGTTGGTTTGTTGGTTTGTTGGTTTGTTGGTTTGTTGGTTTATTTGTTTGTTGGTTTGTTGTTTTGTTGGTTTGTTGGTTTGTTGGTTTATTTGTTTGTTGGTTTGTTGGTTTGTTGGTTTGTTGGTTTGTTGGCTTGTTGGTTTGTTGGCTTGTTGGCTTGTTGGTTTGTTGGTTTGTTGGTTTGTTGGTTTGTTGGCTTGTTTCTATGTTGGTTTGTTGGTTTGTGGGCTTGTTGGCTTGTTGGTTTGTTAGTTTATTGGCTTTTTGGTTACTTGGTTTGTTGGTTTGCTGGTTTGTTGGCTTGTTGGTTTGTTGGTTTGTTGGTTTGTTGGCTTGTTGGTTTGTTGGTTTGTTGGCTTGTTGGTTTGTTGGTTTGTTGGTTTGTTGGTTTGTTGGTTTATTTGTTTGTTGGTTTGTTGGCTTGTTGGTTTGTTGGCTTGTTGGTTTGTTGGTTTGTTGGTTTGTTGGTTTGTTGGCTTGTTGGCTTGTTGGTTTGTTGGTTTGTTGGTTTGTTGGTTTATTTGTTTGTTGGTTTGTTGGCTTGTTGGTTTGTTGGTTTGTTGGTTTATTTGTTTGTTGGTTTGTTGGCTTGTTGGTTTGTTGGTTTGTTGGTTTGTTGGCTTGTTGGTTTGTTGGCTTGTTGGCTTGTTGCTTTGTTGGTTTGTTGGTTTGTTGGCTTATTGGCTTGTTGGTTTGTTAGTGTGTTGGCTTTCTGGTTACTTGGTTTGTTGGTTTGTTGGTTTGTTGGCTTGTTGGTTTGTTGGTTTTTTGGCTTGTTGGCTTGTTGGTTTGTTGGTTTGTTGGTTTGTTGGCTTGTGTATTTGTTGGTTTGTTGGATTGTTGGCTTGTTGGTTTGTTGGTTTGTTGGTTTGTTGGTTTGTTGGTTTGTTGGTTTATTTGTTTGTTGGTTTGTTGGTTTGTTGGTTTGTTGGTTTATTTGTTTGTTGGTTTGTTGGTTTGTTGGTTTGTGGGTTTGTTGGCTTGTTGGTTTGTTGGCTTGTTGGCTTGTTGTTTTGTTGGTTTGTTGGTTTGTTGGTTTGTTGGTTTGTTGATTTGTTGGTTTTTTGGTTTGTTGGTTTATTTGTTTGTTGGTTTGTTGGCTTGTTGGTTTGTTGGTTTGTTGGTTTGTTGGTTTGTTGGTTTGTTGGCTTGGTGTTTTGTTGGTTTGTTGGTTTGTTGGCTTGTTGGTTTGTTGGCTTGTTGGTTTATTTGTTTGTTGGTTTGTTGGCTTGTTGGTTTGTTGGTTTGTTGGTTTGTTGGCTTGTTGATTTGTTGGTTTGTTGGTTTTTTGGTTTGTTGGTTTGTTGGTTTGTTGGCTTGTTGGCTTGTTGGTTTGTTAGTTTATTGGCTTGTTGGTTTGTTGGTTTTTTGGCTTGTTGGCTTGTTGCTTTATTGGTTTGTTGGTTTGTTGGCTTGTTGGCTTGTTGGTTTGTTAGTTTGTTGGTTTTTTAGTTACTTGGTTTGTTGGTTTGTTGGTTTGTTGGCTTATTGGTTTGTTGGTTTGTTGGATTGTTGGTTTGTTAGCTTGTTGGCTTGTTGGTTTGTTGGTTTGTTGGTTTGTTGGTTTGTTCGTTTGTTGGTTTTTCAGTTTATTGGTTTGTTTTTTTGTTGGCTTGTTGGTTTGTTGGTTTGTTGGCTTGTTGGCTTGTTGGTTACTTAGTTTGTTGGTTTGTTGGCTTGTTGGTTTGTTGGCTTGTTGCTTTGTAGGTTTGTTGGTTTGTTGGCTTGTTGGTTTGTTGGCTTGTTGGTTTGTTGGCTAGTTGGTTTGTTGGTTTATTGGTTTGTTGGCTTGTTCGTTTGTTGGTTTGTTGGCTTGTTGGTTTGTTGGTTTGTTGGTTTGTTGGTTTGTTGGTTTGTTGGTTTGTTGGCTTGTTGGTTTGTTGGTTTGTGGGCTTGTTGGTTTGTTGGTTTCTTGGTTTGTTGGCTTGTTGGCTTGTTGGTTTGTTGGTTTGTTGGCTTGTTGGTTTGTTGGCTTGTTGGTTTGTTGGTTTGTTGGTTTGTTGGCTTGTTGCCTTGTTGGTTTGTTGGTTTGTTGGCTTGTTGGTTACTTAGTTTGTTGGTTTGTTGGCATGTTGGTTTGTTGGTTTGCTGCTTTGTTGGCTTGTTGGTTTGTTGGTTTGTTGGTTTGTTGACTTGTTAGCTTGTTGGTTTGTTGGTTTGTTGGTTTGTTGGTTTGTTGGTTTGTTGGCTTGGTGGTTTGTTGGTTTGTTGGTTTCTTGGCTTGTTGGCTTGTTGGTTTGTTGGCTTGTTGGTTTATTTGTTTGTTGGTTTGTTGGCTTGTTGGTTTGTTGGTATGTTGGCTTGTTGGCTTGTTGGTTTGTTGGTTTTTGGCTTGTTGGTTTGTTGGTTTGTTGGTTTGTTGGCTTGTTGGTTTGTTGGCTTGTTGGTTTGTTGGTTTGTTGGTTTGTTGGCTTGTTGGTTTGTTGGTTTGATGGCTTGTTGGCTTGTTGGTTTGTTGATTTGTTGGTTTGTTGGTTTGTTGGCTTGTTGGTTTGTTGGTTTGTTGGCTTGTTGGTTTGTTGGCTTGTTGGCTTGTTGGTTTGTTGGTTTGTTGGCTTGTTGGTTTGTTGGCTTGTTAGTTTGTTGGTTTGTTGCTTTGTTGGCTTGTTGGCTTGTTGGTTTGTTGGTTTGTTGGTTTGTTGGTTTGTTGGTTTATTCGTTTGTTGGTTTGTTGGTTAATTGGTTTGTTGGTTTGTTGGTTTGTTGGTTTGTTGGTTTTTTGGTTTATTGGTTTATTTGTTTGTTGGTTTGTTGGTTTGTTGGTTTGTTGGTTTGTTGGTTTATTTGTTTGTTGGTTTGTTGGTTTGTTCGCTTGTTGGTTTGTTGGCTGGTTGGTTTGTGGGTTTGTTGGTTTGTTGGTTTGTTGGTTTGTTGGTTTTCTGGTTTGTTGGTTTATTTGTTTGTTGATTTGTTGGCTTGTTGGTTTGTTGGTTTGTTGGTTTGTTGGTTTGTTGGCTTGTTGGTTTGTTGGTTTGCTGGTTTGTTGGCTTGTTGGCTTGTTGGCTTGTTGGTTTGTTGGTTTGTTGGTTTATTTGTTTGTTGGTTTGTTGGCTTGTTGGTTTGTTAGTTTATTGGTTTGTTGGTTTGTTGGTTTGTTGGCTTGTTCGTTTGTTGGCTTGTTGGTTTGTTGGTTTGTTGGTTTGTTGGTTTGTTGGTTTGTTGGCTTGTTGGCTTGTTGGTTTGTTGGTTTGTTGGTTTGTTGGTTTGTTGGTTTGTTGGTTTTTTGGTTTGTTGGTTTGTTGGTTTGTTGGTTTGTTGGCTTGTTGGTTTGTTGGTTTGTTGGCTTGTTGGCTTGTTGGTTACTTAGTTTGTTGGTTTGTTGGTTTGTTGGCTTGTTGGTTTGTTGACTTGTTGCTTTGTTGGTTTGTTGGTTTGTTGGCTTGTTGGTTTGTTGGCTTGTTGGCTTGTTGGTCTGTTGGCTTGTTGGTTTGTTGGTTTGTTGGTTTGTTGGCTTATTGGTTTGTTGGTTTGTTGGCTTGTTGGCTTGTTGGTTTGTTAGTTTGTTGGTTTGTTGGTTTGTGGGATTGTTGGTTTGTTGGTTTGTTGGCTTGGTGGTTTGTTGGTTTGTTGGTTTGTTCGCTTGTTGGCTTGTTGGTTTATTGGTTTGTTGGCTTGTTGGTTTGTTGGCTTGTTGGCTTGTTGGCTTGTTGGTTTGTTGGTTTGTTGGTTTATTTGTTTGTTGGTTTGTTGGCTTGTTGGTTTGTTGGTTTGTTGGTTTGTTGGTTTGTTGGTTTGTTGGTTTGTTGGTTTATTGGCTTGTTCGTTTGTTGGCTTGTTGGTTTGCTGGTTTGTTGGTTTGTTGGTTTGTTGGCTTGTTGGCTTGTTGGTTTGTTGGTTTGTTGGTTTGTTGGTTTGTTGGTTTGTTGGTTTTTTGGTTTGTTGGTTTGTTGGTTTGTTGGTTTGTTGGCTTGTTGGTTTGTTGGTTTGTTGGCTTGTTGGCTTGTTGGTTACTTAGTTTGTTGGTTTGTTGGTTTGTTGGCTTGTTGGTTTGTTGGCTTGTTGGTTTGTTGGCTTGTTGGCTTGTTGGTTTGTTGGCTTGTTGGTTTGTTGGTTTGTTGCTTTGTTGGCTTATTGGTTTGTTGGTTTGTTGGCTTGTTGGCTTGTTGGTTTGTTAGTTTGTTGGTTTGTTGGTTTGTGGGATTGTTGGTTTGTTGGTTTGTTGGCTTGGTGGTTTGTTGGTTTGTTCGCTTGTTGGCTTGTTGGTTTATTGGTTTGTTGGTTTGTTGGTTTGTTGGCTTGTTGGTTTGTTGGTTTGTTGGTTTGTTGGTTTGTTGGCTTGTTGGCTTGTTGGTTTGTTGGTTTGTTGGTTTGTTGGTTTATTTGTTTGTTGGTTTGTTGGCTTGTTGGTTTGTTGGTTTGTTGGTTTGTTCGTTTGTTCGTTTGTTAGTTAATTGGTTTCTTGGTTTGTTGGTTTGTTGGTTTGTTGGTTTGTTGGTTTATTTGTTTGTTGGTTTGTTGGTTTGTTGGTTTGTTGGTTTGTTGGTTTATTTGTTTGTTGGTTTGTTGGTTTGTTGGTTTGTTGGCTTGTTGGTTTGTTGGCTTGTTGGCTTGTTGGTTTGTTAGTTTGTTGGTATGTTGGTTTGTTGGTTTGTTGGTTTGTTGGTTTTTTGGTTTGTTGGTTTATTTGTTTGTTGGTTTGTTGGCTTGTTGGTTTGTTGGTTTGTTGGTTTGTTGGTTTGTTGGTTTGTTGGTTTGTTGGCTTGGTGGTTTGTTGGTTTGTTGGTTTGTTGGCTTGTTGGCATGTTGGTTTGTTGGTTTGTTGGTTTATTTTTTTGTTGGTTTGTTGGCTTGTTGGTTTGTTGGTTTGTTGGTTTGTTGGCTTGTTGGTTTGTTGGTTTGTTGGCTTGTTGGCTTGTTGGTTTGTTGGTTTGTTGGTTTTTTGGTTTGGTGGTTTGTTGGTTTGTTGGTTTGTTGGTTTGTTGGTTTATTTGTTTGTTGGTTTGTTGGCTTGTTGGTTTGTTGGTTTGTTGGTTTGTTGGCTTGTTGGTTTGTTGGTTTGTTGGCTTGTTGGCTTGTTGGCTTGTTGCTTTGTTGGTTTGTTGGTTTGTGGGCTTGTTGGCTTGTTGGTTTGTTAGTTTATTGGCTTTTTGGTTACTTGGTTTGTTGGTTTGTTGGGTTGTTGGTTTGTTGGTTTGTTCGTTTGTTGGCTTGTTGGCTTGTTGGTTTGTTGGTTTGTTGGCTTGTTGGCTTGTTGGTTTGTTGGTTTGTTGGCTTGTTGGTTTGTTGGTTTGTTGGTTTGTTGGTTTGTTGGTTTGTTCGCTTGTTGGCTTGTTGGTTTGTTGGTTTGTTGGTTTGTTGGTTTATTTGTTTGTTGGTTTGTTGGCTTGTTGGTTTGTTGGTTTGTTGGTTTGTTGGCTTGTTGGTTTGTTGGCTAGTTGGCTTGTTGCTTTGTTGGTTTGTTGGTTTGTTGGCTTATTGGCTTGTTGTTTTGTTAGTTTGTTGGCTTTCTGGTTACTTGGTTTGTTGGTTTGTTGGTTTGTTGGTTTGTTGGCTTGTTGGTTTGTTCTCTTGTTGGTTTGTTGGTTTGTTGGCTTGTTGGCTTGTTGGTTTGTTGGTTTGTTGGTTTGTTGGCTTGTGTGTTTGTTGGTTTGTTGGATTGTTGGCTTGTTGGTTTGTTGGTTTGTTGGTTTGTTGGCTTGTTGGTTTGTTGGCTTGTTGGCTTGTTGCTTTGTTGGTTTGTTGGTTTGTTGGTTTGTTGGTTTGTTGGTTTGTTCGTTTGTTGGTTTGTTAGTTGATTGGTTTGTTGGTTTGTTGGTTTGTTGGTTTGTTGGTTTGTTGGTTTATTTGTTTGTTGGTTTGTTGTTTTGTTGGTTTGTTGGTTTGTTGGTTTATTTGTTTGTTGGTTTGTTGGTTTGTTGGTTTGTTGGCTTGTTGGTTTGTTGGCTTGTTGGCTTGTTAGTTTGTTGGTTTGTTGGTTTGTTGGTTTGTTGGCTAATTGCTATGTTGGTTTGTTGGTTTGTGGGCTTGTTGGCTTGTTGGTTTGTTAGTTTATTGGCTTTTTGGTTACTTGGTTTGTTAGTTTGCTGGTTTGTTGGCTTGTTGGTTTGTTGGTTTGTTGGTTTGTTGGTTTGTTGGTTTGTCGGTTTGTTGGCTTGTTGGCTTGTTGGTTTGTTGGTTTGTTGGCTTGTTGGCTTGTTGGCTTGTTGGTTTGTTGGTTTGTTGGTTTGTTGGTTTGTTGGCTTGTTGGCTTGTTGGTTTGTTGGTTTGTTGGTTTATTTGTTTGTTGGTTTGTTGGCTTGTTGGTTTGTTGGTTTGTTGGTTTGTTGGCTTGATGGTTTGTTGGCTTGTTGGCTTGTTGCTTTGTTGGTTTGTTGGTTTGTTGGCTTATTGGCTTGTTGGTTTGTTAGTTTGTTGGCTTTCTGGTTACTTGGTTTGTTGGTTTGTTGGTTTGTTGGCTTGTTGGTTTGTTGGCTTGTTGGTTTGTTGGTTTTGTTGGCTTGTTGGCTTGTTGGTTTGTTGGTTTGTTGGTTTGTTGGCTTGTGTGTTTGTTGGTTTGTTGGATTGTTGGCTTGTCGGTTTGTTGGTTTGTTGGTTTGTTGGCTTGTTGGTTTGTTGGTTTGTTCGTTTGTTGGTTTGTTTGTTGATTGGTTTGTTGGTTTGTTGGTTTGTTGGTTTGTTGGTTTGTTGGTTTGTTGGTTTATTTGTTTGTTGGTTTGTTGTTTTGTTGGTTTGTTGGTTTGTTGGTTTGTTAGTTTATTTGTTTGTTGGTTTGTTGGTTTGTTGGTTTGTTGGTTTGTTGGCTTGTTGGTTTGTTGGCTTGTTGGCTTGTTGGTTTGTTGGTTTGTTGGTTTGTTGGTTTGTGGGCTTGTTGGCTTGTTGGTTTGTTAGTTTATTGGCTTTTTGGTTACTTGGTTTGTTGGTTTGCCGGTTTGTTGGCTTGTTGGTTTGTTGGTTTGTTGGTTTGTTGGCTTGTTGGTTTGTTGGTTTGTTGGCTTGTTGGCTTGTTGGTTTGTTGGTTTGTTGGCTTGTTGGCTTGTTGGCTTGTTGGTTTGTTGGTTTGTTGGTTTGTTGGTTTGTTGGCTTGTTGGCTTGTTGGTTTGTTGGTTTGTTGGTTTGTTGGTTTGTTGGTTTATTTGTTTGTTGGTTTGTTGGCTTGTTGGTTTGTTGGTTTGTTGGTTTGTTGGCTTGTTGGTTTGTTGGCTTGTTGGCTTGTTGCTTTGTTGGTTTGTTGGTTTGTTGGCTTATTGGCTTGTTGGTTTGTTAGTTTGTTGGCTTTCTGGTTACTTGGTTTGTTGGTTTGTTGGTTTGTTGGTTTGTTGGCTTGTTGGTTTGTTGGCTTGTTGGTTTGTTGGTTTGCTGGCTTGTTGGCTTGTTGGTTTGTTGGTTTGTTGGTTTGTTGGCTTGTGTATTTGTTGGTTTGTTGGATTGTTGGCTTGTTGGTTTGTTGGTTTGTTGGTTTGTTGGTTTGTTGGCTTGTTGGCTTGTTGCTTTGTTGGTTTGTTGGTTTGTTGGTTTGTTGGTTTGTTGGTTTGCTGGTTTGTTGGTTTGTTCGTTTGTTGGTTTGTTAGTTGATTGGTTTGTTGGTTTGTTGGTTTGTTGGTTTGTTGGTTTATTTGTTTGTTGGTTTGTTGGTTTGTTGGTTTGTTGGTTTGTTGGTTTATTTGTTAGTTGGTTTGTTGGTTTGTTGGTTTGTTGGCTTGTTGGTTTGTTGGCTTGTTGGCTTGTTGGTTTGTTGGTTTGTTGGTTTGTTGGTTTGTTGGTTTGTTGGTTTTTTGGTTTGTTGGTTTATTTGTTTGTTGGTTTGTTGGCTTGTTGGTTTGTTGGTTTGTTGGTTTGTTGGTTTGTTGGTTTGTTGGCTTGGTGGTTTGTTGGTTTGTTGGTTTGTTGGCTTGTTGGCTTGTTGGTTTGTTGGCTTGTTGGTTTATTTGTTTGTTGGTTTGTTGGTTTGTTGGTTTGTTGGCTTGTTGGTTTGTTGGTTTGTTGGTTTTTTGGTTTGTTGGTTTGTTGGTTTGTTGGCTTGTTGGCTTGTTGGTTTGTTAGTTTATTGGCTTGTTGGTTTGTTGGTTTGTTGGCTTGTTGGCTTGTTGCTTTGTTGGTTTGTTGGTTTGTTGGCTTGTGAGCTTGTTGGTTTGTTAGTTTGTTGGTTTTTTAGTTACTTGGTTTGTTGGTTTGTTGGCTTATTGGTTTGTTGGTTTGTTGGATTGTTGGTTTGTTGGTTTGTTAGCTTGTTGGCTTGTTGGTTTGATGGTTTGTTGGTTTGTTGGTTTGTTCGTTTGTTGGTTTTTTTGGTTTGTTGGTTTGTTTTTTTGTTGGCTTGTTGGTTTCTTGGTTTGTTGGCTTGTTGGCTTGTTGGTTACTTAGTTTGTTGGTTTGTTGGCTTGTTGGCTTGTTGGTTTGTTGATTTGTTGGCTTGTTGGCTTGTTGGCTTGTTGCTTTGTAGGGTTGTTGGTTTGTTGGCTTGTTGGTTTGTTGGCTTGTTGGTTTGTTGGCTAGTTGGTTTGTTGGTTTATTGGTTTGTTGGCTTGTTCGTTTGTTGCTTTGTTGGCTTGTTGGCTTGTTGGTTTGTTGGTTTGTTGGTTTGTTGGTTTGTTGGTTTGTTGGCTTGTTGGTTTGTTGGTTTGTGGACTTGTTGGTTTGTTGGTTTGTTGGCTTGTTGACTTGTTGGTTTGTTGGTTTGTTGGCTTGTTGGTTTGTTGGCTTGTTGGTTTGTTGGTTTGTTGGTTTGTTGGCTTGTTGGCTTGTTGGTTTGTTGGTTTGTTGGCTTGTTGGTTACTTAGTTTGTTGGTTTGTTGGCATGTTGGTTTGTTGGTTTGCTGCTTTGTTGGCTTGTTGGTTTGTTGGTTTGTTGGCTTGTTGGCTTGTTGGTTTGTTGGTTTGTTGGTTTGTTGGCTTGTTGGTTTGTTGGTTTGTTGGTTTGTTGACTTGTTAGCTTGTTGGTTTGTTGGTTTGTTGGTTTGTTGGTTTGTTGGTTTGTTGGCTTGGTGGTTTGTTGGTTTGTTGGTTTGTTGGCTTGTTGGCTTGTTGGTTTGGTGGCTTGTTGGTTTATTTGTTTGTTGGTTTGTTGGCTTGTTGGTTTGTTGGTATGTTAGCTTGTTGGCTTGTTGGTTTGTTGGTTTTTGGCTTGTTGGTTTGTTGGTTTGTTGGTTTGTTGGCTTGTTGGTTTGTTGGCTTGTTGGTTTGTTGGTTTGTTGGTTTGTTGGCTTGCTGGTTTGTTGGTTTGTTGGCTTGTATGCTTGTTGGTTTGTTGATTTGTTGGTTTGTTGGTTTGTTGGCTTGTTGGTTTGTTGGTTTGTTGGCTTGTTGGTTTGTTGGCTTGTTGGCTTGTTGGTTTGTTGGTTTGTTGGCTTGTTGGTTTGTTGGCTTGTTAGTTTGTTGGTTTGTTGCTTTGTTGACTTGTTGGCTTGTTGGTTTGTTGGTTTGTTGGTTTGTTGGTTTGTTCGTTTGTTGGTTTGTTGGTTAATTGGTTTGTTGGTTTGTTGGTTTAATGGTTTGTTGGTTTATTGGTTTATTTGTTTGTTGGTTTGTTGGTTTGTTGGTTTGTTGGTTTGTTGGTTTATTTGTTTGTTGGTTTGTTGGTTTGTTCGCTTGTTGGTTTGTTTGCTTGTTGGCTGGTTGGTTTGTTGGTTTGTTGGTTTGTTGGTTTGTTGGTTTGTTGGTTTTCTGGTTTGTTGGTTTATTTGTTTGTTGATTTGTTGGCTTGTTGGTTTGTTGGTTTGTTGGTTTGTTGGTTTGTTGGCTTGTTGGTTTGTTGGTTTGTTGGTTTGTTGGCTTGTTGGCTTGTTGGCTTGTTGGTTTGTTGGTTTGTTGGTTTCTTTGTTTGTTGGTTTGTTGGCTTGTTGGTTTGTTGGTTTGTTGGTTTGTTGGTTTGTTGGTTTGTTGGCTTGTTCGTTTGTTGGCTTGTTGGTTTGTTGGTTTGTTGGTTTGTTGGTTTGTTGGCTTGTTGGCTTGTTGGCTTGTTGGTTTGTTGGTTTGTTGGTTTGTTGGTTTGTTGGTTTGTTGGTTTTTTGGTTTGTTGGTTTGTTGGTTTGTTGGTTTGTTGGCTTGTTGGTTTGTTGGTTTGTTGGCTTTTTGGCTTGTTGGTTACTTAGTTTGTTGGTTTGTTGGTTTGTTGGCTTGTTGGTTTGTTGGCTTGTTGCTTTGTTGGTTTGTTGGTTTGTTGGCTTGTTGGTTTGTTGGCTTGTTGGCTTGTTGGTTTGTTGGCTTGTTGGTTTGTTGGTTTGTTGGTTTGTTGGCTTATTGGTTTGTTGGTTTGTTGGTTTGTTGGCTTGTTGGTTTGTTAGTTTGTTGGTTTGTTGGTTTGTGGGATTGTTGGTTTGTTGGTTTGTTGGCTTGGTGGTTTGTTGGTTTGTTGGTTTGTTCGCTTGTTGGTTTGTTGGTTTATTGGTTTGTTGGCTTGTTGGTTTGTTGGCTTGTTGGTTTGTTGGTTTGTTGGTTTGTTGACTTGTTGGCTTGTTGGTTTGTTGGTTTGTTGGCTTGTTGGTTACTTAGTTTGGCATTTTGTTGGCATGTTGGTTTTTTGGTTGGTTGGTTTGTTGGCTTGTTGGTTACTTAGTTTGTTGGTTTGTTGGTTTGTTGGCTTGTGTATTTGTTGGTTTGTTGG
This sequence comes from Atherix ibis, assembly GCA_958298945.1. NCBI lineage: Eukaryota > Metazoa > Arthropoda > Insecta > Diptera > Athericidae > Atherix > Atherix ibis. The sequence goes on along the minus strand of OY282608.1, from coordinate 62,430,166 downwards.
ATTGTTGGCTTGTTGGTTTGTTGGTTTGTTGGTTTGTTGGCTTGTTGGTTTGTTGGCTTGTTGGCTTGTTGCTTTGTTGGTTTGTTGGTTTGTTGGTTTGTTGGTTTGTTGGTTTGCTGGTTTGTTGGTTTGTTCGTTTGTTGGTTTGTTAGTTGATTGGTTTGTTGGTTTGTTGGTTTGTTGGTTTATTTGTTTGTTGGTTTGTTGGTTTGTTGGTTTGTTGGTTTATTTGTTTGTTGGTTTGTTGGTTTGTTGGTTTGTTGGCTTGTTGGTTTGTTGGCTTGTTGGCTTGTTGGTTTGTTGGTTTGTTGGTTTGTTGGTTTGTTGGTTTGTTGGTTTTTTGGTTTGTTGGTTTATTTGTTTGTTGGTTTGTTGGCTTGTTGGTTTGTTGGTTTGTTGGTTTGTTGGTTTGTTGGTTTGTTGGCTTGGTTGTTTGTTGGTTTGTTGGTTTGTTGGCTTGTTGGCTTGTTGGTTTGTTGGCTTGTTGGTTTATTTGTTTGTTGGTTTGTTGGTTTGTTGGTTTGTTGGTTTGTTGGCTTGTTGGTTTGTTGGTTTGTTGGTTTTTGGTTTGTTGGTTTGTTGGTTTGTTGACTTGTTGGCTTGTTGGTTTGTTAGTTTATTGGCTTGTTGGTTTGTTGGTTTGTTGGCTTGTTGGCTTGTTGCTTTGTTGGTTTGTTGGTTTGTTGGCTTGTGAGCTTGTTGGTTTGTTAGTTTGTTGGTTTTTTAGTTACTTGGTTTGTTGGTTTGTTGGTTTGTTGGCTTATTGGTTTGTTGGTTTGTTGGATTGTTGGTTTGTTGGTTTGTTAGCTTTTTGGCTTGTTGGTTTGTTGGTTTGTTGGTTTGTTGGTTTGTTCGTTTGTTGGTTTTTTTGGTTTGTTGGTTTGTTTTTTTGTTGGCTTGTTGGTTTCTTGGTTTGTTGGCTTGTTGGCTTGTTGGTTACTTAGTTTGTTGGTTTGTTGGTTTGTTGGCTTGTTGGCTTGTTGGTTTGTTGGTTTGTTGGCTTGTTTGCTTGTTGGCTTGTTGCTTTGTAGGTTTGTTGGTTTGTTGGCTTGTTGGTTTGTTGGCTTGTTGGTTTGTTGGCTAGTTGGTTTGTTGGTTTATTGGTTTGTTGGCTTGTTCATTTGTTGGTTTGTTGGCTTGTTGGCTTGTTGGTTTGTTGGTTTGTTGGTTTGTTGGTTTGTTGGTTTGTTGGCTTGTTGGTTTGTTGGTTTGTGGACTTGTTGGTTTGTTGGTTTGTTGGTTTGTTGGCTTGTTGGCTTGTTGGTTTGTTGGTTTGTTGGCTTGTTGGTTTGTTGGCTTGTTGGTTTGTTGGTTTGTTGGTTTGTTGGCTTGTTGGCTTGTTGGTTTGTTGGTTTGTTGGCTTGTTGGTTACTTAGTTTGTTGGTTTGTTGGCATGTTGGTTTGTTGGTTTGCTGCTTTGTTGGCTTGTTGGTTTGTTGGTTTGTTGGCTTGTTGGTTTGTTGGTTTGTTGGTTTGTTGGCTTGTTGGTTTCTTGGTTTGTTGGTTTGTTGACTTGTTAGCTTGTTGGTTTGTTGGTTTGTTGGTTTGTTGGTTTGTTGGTTTGTTGGCTTGGTGGTTTGTTGGTTTGTTGGTTTGTTGGCTTGTTGGCTTGTTGGTTTGGTGGCTTGATGGTTTATTTGTTTGTTGGTTTGTTGGCTTGTTGGTTTGTTGGTATGTTAGCTTGTTGGCTTGTTGGTTTGTTGGTTTTTGGCTTGTTGATTTGTTGGTTTGTTGGTTTGTTGGCTTGTTGGTTTGTTGGCTTGTTGGTTTGTTGGTTTGTTGGTTTGTTGGCTTGTTGGTTTGTTGGTTTGTTAGCTTGTATGCTTGTTGGTTTGTTGATTTGTTGGTTTGTTGGTTTGTTGGCTTGTTGGTTTGTTGGTTTGTTGGCTTGTTGGTTTGTTGGCTTGTTGGCTTGTTGGTTTGTTGGTTTGTTGGCTTGTTGGTTTGTTGGCTTGTTAGTTTGTTGGTTTGTTGCTTTGTTGACTTGTTGGCTTGTTGGTTTGTTGGTTTGTTGGTTTGTTGGTTTGTTGGTTTGTTTGTTTGTTGGTTTGTTGGTTAATTGGTTTGTTGGTTTGTTGGTTTAATGGTTTGTTGGTTTATTGGTTTATTTGTTTGTTGGTTTGTTGGTTTGTTGGTTTGTTGGTTTGTTGGTTTATTTGTTTGTTGGTTTGTTCACTTGTTGGTTTGTTGGCTTGTTGGCTGGTTGGTTTGTTGGTTTGTTGGTTTGTTGGTTTGTTGGTTTGTTGGTTTTCTGGTTTGTTGGTTTATTTGTTTGTTGATTTGTTAGCTTGTTGGTTTGTTGGTTTGTTGGTTTGTTGGTTTGTTGGCTTGTTGGTTTGTTGGTTTGTTGGTTTGTTGGCTTGTTGGCTTGTTGGCTTGTTGGTTTGTTGGTTTGTTGGTTTATTTGTTTGTTGGTTTGTTGGCTTGTTGGTTTGTTGGTTTGTTGGTTTGTTGGTTTGTTGGTTTGTTGGCTTGTTCGTTTGTTGGCTTGTTGGTTTGTTGGTTTGTTGGTTTGTTGGTTTGTTGGCTTGTTGGCTTGTTGGCTTGTTGGTTTGTTGGTTTGTTGGTTTGTTGGTTTGTTGGTTTGTTGGTTTTTTGGTTTGTTGGTTTGTTGGTTTGTTGGTTTGTTGGCTTGTTGGTTTGTTGGCTTGTTGCTTTGTTGGTTTGTTGGTTTGTTGGCTTGTTGGTTTGTTGGCTTGTTGGCTTGTTGGTTTGTTGGCTTGTTGGTTTGTTGGCTTGTTGGTTTGTTGGCTTATTGGTTTGTTGGTTTGTTGGTTTGTTGGCTTGTTGGTTTGTTAGTTTGTTGGTTTGTTGGTTTGTGGGATTGTTGGTTTGTTGGTTTGTTGGCTTGGTGGTTTGTTGGTTTGTTGGTTTGTTCGCTTGTTGGCTTGTTGGTTTATTGGTTTGTTGGCTTGTTGGTTTGTTGGCTTGTTGGTTTGTTGGTTTGTTGGTTTGTTGACTTGTTGGCTTGTTGGTTTGTTGGTTTGTTGGCTTGTTGGTTACTTAGTTTGGTATTTTGTTGGCATGTTGGTTTTTTGGTTTGTTGGTTTGTTGGCTTGTTGGTTTGTTGGTTTGTTGGTTTGTTGACTTGTTGGCTTGTTGGTTTGTTGGTTTGTTGGCTTGTTGGTTACTTAGTTTGGTATTTTGTTGGCATGTTGGTTTTTTGGTTTGTTGGTTTGTTGGCTTGTTGGTTACTTAGTTTGTTGGTTTGTTGGTTTGTTGGCTTGTTGGTTTGTTGGTTTGTTGGCTTGTTGGTGTGTTGGTTTGTTGGTTTGTCGGTTTGTTGGCTTGTTCGTTTGTTGGTTTGTTGGCTTGTTGGCTTATTAGTTTGTTGGTTTGTTGGTTTGTTGGCTTGTTGGTTTGTTGGGTTGTTGGATTGTTGGTTTGTTGGTTAATTGGCTTGTTGGCTTGTTGGTTTGTTGGTGTGTTGGTTTGTTGGTTTATTTGTTTGTTGGTTTGTTGGCTTGTTGGTTTGTTGGTTTGTTGGCTTGTTGGCTTGTTGGTTTGTTGGTTTGTTGGTTTTTTTGTTTATTGGTTTTTTGGCTTGTTGTCTTGTTGGCTTGTTGGTTTGTTGGCTTGTTGGTTTGTTAGTTTGTTGGCTTTTTGGTTACTTGTTTTGTTGGTTTGTTGGTTTGTTGGTTTTTTGGTTTGTTGGTTTGTTGGCGTGTTGGTTTGTTGGTTTGTTAGTTTGTTGGCTTGATGGCTTTTTGGTTTGTTGGCTTGTTGGTTTGTTGGTTTGTTGGCTTGTTGGTTTGTTGGTTTGTTGGCTTGTTGGCTTGTTGCTTTGTTAGTTTGTTGGTTTATTGGCTTGTTGGCTTGTTGGTTTGTTAGTTTGTTGGCTTTTTGGTTACTTAGTTTGTTGGTTTGTTGGTTTGTTGGCTTGTTGGTTTGTTGGCTTGTTGGTTTGTTGGTTTGTTGGCTTGTTGGCTTTTTGGCTTGTTGGTTTGTTGGTTTGTTGGTTTGTTGGTTTGTTGGTTTGTTGGTTTTTTGGTTTGTTGGTTTATTTGTTTGTTGGTTTGTTGGCTTGTTGGTTTGTTGGTTTGTTGGTTTGTTGGCTTGTTGGTTTGTTGGTTTGTTGGCTTGTTGGCTTGTTGGTTTGTTGGTTTGTTGGCTTGTTGGCTTGTTGGTTTGTTCGTTTGTTGGTTTTTTGGTTTGTTGGTTTGTTGGTTTGTTGGTTTGTTGGTTTAATGGTTTATTTGTTTGTTGGTTTGTTGGCTTGTTGGTTTGTTGGTTTGTTGGTTTGTTGGCTTGTTGGTTTGTTGGTTTGTTGGCTTGCTGGCTTGTTGCTTTGTTGGTTTGTTGGTTTGTGGGCTTTTTGGCTTGTTGGTTTGTTAGTTTATTGGCTTTTTGGTTACTTGGTTTGTTGGTTTGTTGGTTTGTTGGCTTGTTGGTTTATTGGTTTGTTGGTTTGTTGGCTTGTTGGTTTGTTGGTTTGTTGGCTTGTTGGCTTGTTGGTTTGTTGGCTTGTTATCTTGTTGGTTTGTTGGTTTGTTGGTTTGTTGGTTTGTTGGTTTGTTGGCTTGTTGGCTTGTTGGTTTGTTGGTTTGTTGGTTTGTTGGTTTATTTGTTTGTTGGTTTGTTGGCTTGTTGGTTTGTTGGTTTGTTGGTTTGTTGGCTTGTTGGTTTGTTGGCTTGTTGGCTTGTTGTTTTGTTGGTTTGTTGGTTTGTTGGCTTATTGGCTTGCTGGTTTGTTAGTTTGTTGGCTTTCTGGTTACTTGGTTTGTTGGTTTGTTGGTTTGTTGGCTTGTTGGTTTGTTGGCTTGTTGGTTTGTTGGTTTGTTGGTTTGTTGGCTTGTTGGCTTGTTGGTTTGTTGGTTTGTTGGTTTGTTGGCTTGTGTGTTTGTGGGTTTGTTGGTTGGTTGGCTTGTTGGTTTGTTGGCTTGTTGACTTGTTGCTTTGTTGGTTTGTTGGTTTGTTGGTTTGTTGGTTTGTTGGTTTGTTGGTTTGTTGGTTTGTTGGTTTGTTCGTTTGTTCGTTTGTTAGTTAATTGGTTTCTTGGTTTGTTGGTTTGTTGGTTTGTTGGTTTGTTGGTTTATTTGTTTGTTGGTTTGTTGGTTTGGTGGTTTGTTGGTTTGTTGGTTTGTTGGTTTGTTGGTTTATTTGTTTGTTGGTTTGTTGGTTTGTTGGTTTGTTGGCTTGTTGGTTTGTTGGCTTGTTGGCTTGTTGGTTTGTTAGTTTGTTGGTTTGTTGGTTTGTTGGTTTGTTGGTTTGTTGGTTTTTTGGTTTGTTGGTTTATTTTTTTGTTGGTTTGTTGGCTTGTTGGTTTGTTGGTTTGTTGGTTTGTTGGTTTGTGGGTTTGTTGGCTTGGTGGTTTGATGGTTTGTTGGTTTGTTGGCTTGTTGGCATGTTAGTTTGTTGGTTTGTTGGTTTATTTTTTTGTTGGTTTGTTGGCTTGTTGGTTTGTTGGTTTGTTGGTTTGTTGGCTTGTTGGTTTGTTGGTTTGTTGGTTTTTTGGTTTGTTGGTTTGTTGGTTTGTTGGCTTGTTGGCTTGTTGGTTTGTTGGTTTGTTGGCTTGTTGGTTTGTTGGTTTGTTGGCTTGTTGGCTTGTTGCTTTGTTGGTTTGTTGGTTTGTTGGCTTGTTGGCTTGCTGGTTTGTTAGTTTGTTGGCTTTTTAGTTACTTGGTTTGTTGGTTTGTTGGTTTGTTGACTTGTTAGTTTGTTGGTGTGTTGGATTGTTGGTTTGTTGGTTTGTTAGCTTGTTGGCTTGTTGGTTTGTTGGTTTGTTGGTTTGTTGGTTTGTTAGTTTGTTGGTTTTTTGGTTTGTTGGTTTGTTGGTTTGTTGGCTTGTTGGTTTGTTGGTTTGTTGGCTTGTTGGCTTGTTGGTTACTTAGTTTGTTGGTTTGTTGGTTTGTTGGCTTGTTGACTTGTTGGTTTGTTGGTTTGTTGGTTTGTTGGCTTGTTGGTTTATTGGTTTGTTGGCTTGTTGGCTTGTTGCTTTGTAGGCTTGTTCGTTTGTTGGCTTGTTGGTTTGTTGGCTTGTTGGTTTGTTGGCTTGTTGGTTTGTTGGTTTGTTGGTTTGTTGGTTTGTTGGCTTGTTGGTTTATTGGCTTGTTGGTTTATTGGTTTGTTGGCTTGTTGGCTTGTTGGTTTGTTGGTTTTTTGGTTTGTTGGTTTGTTGGTTTGTTGGCTTGTTGGTTTGTTGGTTTGTTGGCTTGTTGGTTTGTTGGTTTGTTGGTTTGTTGGCTTGTTGGCTTGTTGGTTTGTTGGTTTGTTGGCTTGTTGGTTTGTTGGCTTGTTGGTTTGTTGGTTTGTTGGTTTGTTGGCTTGTTGGTTTGTTGGCTTGTTAGTTACTTAGTTTGTTGGTTTGTTGGCATGTTGGTTTGTTGATTTGTTGGTTTGTTGGCTTGTTGGTTTATTGGTTTGTTGGCTTGTTGGCTTGTTGGTTTGTTGGTTTGTTGGTTTGCTGGCTTGTTGGTTTGTTGGTTTATTGGTTTGTTGACTTGTTAGCTTGTTGGTTTGTTGGTTTGTTGGTTTGTTGGTTTGTTGGTTTGTTGGTTTGTTGGTTTGTTGGTTTGTTGGTTTGTTGGTTTGTTGGTTTGTTGGCTTATTGGTTTGTTGGTTTGTTGGTTTGTTTGCTTGTTGGCTTGTTGGTTTGTTGGTTTGTTGGTTTATTTGTTTGTTGGTTTGTTGGCTTGTTGGTTTGTTGGTTTGTTGGCTTGTTGGCTTGTTGGTTTGTTGGTTTTTGGCTTGTTGGCTTGTTGGTTTGTTGGTTTGTTGGCTTGTTGGTTTGTTGGCTTGTTGGTTTGTTGGTTTGTTGGTTTGTTGGCTTGTTGGTTTGTTGGTTTGTTGGCTTGTTGGTTTGTTGGTTTGTTGGTTTGTTGGCTTGTTGGCTTGTTGGTTTGTTGGTTTGTTAGCTTGTTGGTTTGTTGGCTTGTTGGTTTGTTGGTTTGTTGCTTTGTTGGCTTGTTGGCTTGTTGGTTTGTTGGTTTGTTGGTTTGTTGGTTTGTTGGTTTGTTCGTTTGTTGGTTTGTTGGTTAATTGGTTTGTTGGTTTGTTGGTATGTTGGTTTGTTGGTTTGTTGGTTTGTTGGTTTATTTGTTTGTTGGTTTGCTGGTTTGTTGGTTTGTGGGTTTGTTGGTTTATTTGTTTGTTGGTTTGTTGGTTTGTTGGTTTGTTGGCTTGTTGGCTTGTTGGTTTGTTGGCTTGTTGGCTGGTTGGTTTGTTGGTTTGTTGGTTTGTTGGTTTGTTGGTTTTCTGGTTTGTTGGTTTATTTGTTTGTTGGTTTGTTGGCTTGTTGGTTTGTTGGTTTGTTGGTTTGTTGGTTTGTTGCCTTGTTGGTTTGTTGGTTTGTTGGTTTGTTGGCTTGTTGGCTTGTTGGTTTGTTGGTTTGTGGGTTTGTTGGTTTATTTGTTTGTTGGTTTGTTGGCTTGTTGGTTTGTTGGTTTGTTGGTTTGTTGGCTTGTTGGTTTGTTGGTTTGTTGGTTTTTTGGTTTGTTGGTTTGTTGGTTTGTTGGCTTGTTGGCTTGTTGGTTTGTTGGTTTGTTGGCTTGTTGGTTTGTTGGTTTGTTGGTTTGTTGGCTTGTTGGCTTGTTGATTTGTTGCTTTGTTGGCTTGTTGGCTTGTTGGTTTGTTGGTTTGTTTGTTTGTTGGTTTGTTGGTTTGTTGGTTTGTTCGTTTGTTGGTTTGTTGGTTTGTTGGTTTGTTGGTTTGTTGGTTTGTTGGCTTGTTGGTTTGTTGGTTTGTTGGTTTGTTGGCTTGTTGGCTTGTTGGCTTGTTGGTTTGTTGGTTTGTTGGTTTATTTGTTTGTTGGTTTGTTTTCTTGTTGGTTTGTTGGTTTGTTGGTTTGTTGGTTTGTTGGTTTGTTGGTTTGTTGGCTTGTTCGTTTGTTGGCTTGTTGGTTTGTTGGTTTGTTGGTTTGTTGGTTTGTTGGCTTGTTGGCTTGTTGGTTTGTTGGTTTGTTGGTTTGTTGGTTTGTTGGTTTGTTGGTTTTTTGGTTTGTTGGTTTGTTGGTTTGTTGATTTGTTGGCTTGTTGCTTTGTTGGTTTGTTGGCTTGTTGGCTTGTTGGTTACTTAGTTTTTTTGGTTTGTTGGTTTGTTGGCTTGTTGGTTTGTTGGCTTGTTGCTTTGTTGGTTTGTTGGCTTGTTGGTTTGTTGGCTTGTTGGCTTGTTGATTTGTTGGCTTGTTGGTTTGTTGGTTTGTTGGTTTGTTGGCTTATTGGTTTGTTGGTTTGTTGGCTTGTTGGCTTGTTGGTTTGTTAGTTTGTTGGTTTGTTGGTTTGTGGGCTTGTTGGTTTGTTGGTTTGTTGGCTTGGTGGTTTGTTGGTTTGTTGGTTTGTTGGCTTGTTGGCTTGTTGGTTTATTGGTTTGTTGGCTTGTTGGTTTGTTGGCTTGTTGGTTTGTTGGTATGTTGGTTTGTTGGCTTGTTGGCTTGTTGGTTTGTTGGTTTGTTGGCTTGTTGGCTACTTAGTTTGGTATTTTGTTGGCATGTTGGTTTTTTGGTTTGTTGGTTTGTAGGCTTGTTGGTTACTTAGTTTGTTGGTTTGTTGGTTTGTTGGCTTGTTGGCTTGTTGGTTTGTTGGTTTGTTGGTTTGTTGGCTTGTTCGTTTATTGGTTTGTTGGCTTGTTGGCTTATTGGTTTGTTGGTTTGTTGGTTTGTTGGCTTGTTGGTTTGTTGGGTTGTTGGATTGTTGGTTTGTTGGTTTATTGGCTTGTTGGCTTGTTGGTTTGTTGGTGTGTTGGTTTGTTGGTTTATTTGTTTGTTGGTTTGTTGGCTTGTTGGTTTGTTGGTTTGTTGGCTTGTTGGCTTGTTGGTTTGTTGGTTTGTTGGTTTGTTGGTTTTTTTGTTTGTTGGTTTGTTGGCTTGTTGTCTTGTTGGGTTGTTGGTTTGTTGGCTTGTTGGTTTGTTGTTTTGTTGGTTTGTTGGCTTGTTGGCTTGTTGGCTTGTTGGTTTATTCGTTTGTTGGCGTGTTGGTTTGTTGGTTTGTTGGTTTGTTAGCTTGATGGCTTTTTGGTTTGTTGGCTTGTTGGTTTGTTGGTTTGTTAGTTTGTTGGTTTGTTGGCTTGTTGGCTTGTTGGTTTGTTAGTTTGTTGGCTTTTTGGTTACTTAGTTTGTTGGTTTGTTGGTTTGTTGGCTTGTTGGTTTGTTGGCTTGTTGGTTTGTTGTTTTGTTGGTTTGTTGGCTTGTTGGCTTGTTGGTTTGTTGGTTTGTTGGTTTGTTGGTTTGTTGGTTTGTTGGTTTGTTGGTTTTTTGGTTTGTTGGTTTATTTGTTTGTTGGCTTGTTGGTTTGTTGGTTTGTTGGTTTGTTGGCTTGTTGGTTTGTTGGTTTGTTGGCTTGTTGGCTTGTTGGGTTGTTGGTTTGTTGGCTTGTTGGCTTGTTGGTTTGTTGGTTTGTTGGTTTTTTGGTTTGTTGGTTTGTTGGTTTGTTGGTTTAATGGTTTATTTGTTTGTTGGTTTGTTGGCTTGTTGGTTTGTTGGTTTGTTGGTTTGTTGGCTTGTTGGTTTGTTGGTTTGTTGGCTTGTTGGCTTGTTGCTTTGTTGGTTTATTGGTTTGTGGGCTTGTTGGCTTGTTGGTTTGTTCGCTTGTGTGTTTGTTGGTTTGTTGGATTGTTGGCTTGTTGGTTTGTTGGTTTGTTGGTTGGTTGGCTTGTTGGTTTGTTGGCTTGGTGGCTTGTTGCTTTGTTGGTTTGTTGGGTTGTTGGTTTGTTGGTTTGTTGGTTTGTTCGTTTGTTCGTTTGTTAGTTAATTGGTTTGTTGGTTTTTTGGTTTGTTGGTTTGTTGGTTTGTTAGTTTGTTGGTTTATTTGTTTGTTGGTTTGTTGGTTTGTTGGTTTGTTGGTTTGTTGGTTTATTTGTTTGTTGGTTTGTTGGTTTGTTGGTTTGTTGGCTTGTTAGTTTGTTGGCTTGTGTGCTTGTTGGTTTGTTAGTTTGTTGGTTTGTTGGTTTGTTGGTTTGTTGGTTTGTTGGTTTTTTGGTTTGTTGGTTTATTTGTTTGTTGGTTTGTTGGCTTGTTGGTTTGTTGGTTTGTTGGTTTGTTGGTTTGTTGGTTTGTTGGTTTGTTGGCTTGGTGGTTTGTTGGTTTGTTGGTTTGTTGGCTTGTTGGCTTGTTGGTTTGTTGGTTTATTTTTTTGTTGGTTTGTTGGCTTGTCGGTTTGTTGGTTTGTTGGTTTGTTGGCTTGTTGGCTTGTTGGTTTGTTGGTTTTTTGGTTTGTTGGTTTGTTGGTTTGTTGGCTTGTTGGCTTGTTGGTTTGTTGGTTTGTTGGCTTGTTGGTTTGTAGGTTTGTTGGCTTGTTGGATTGTTGCTTTGTTGGTTTGTTGGTTTGTTTGCTTGTTGGCTTGTTGGTTTGTTAGTTTGTTGGCTTTTTAGTTACTTGGTTTGTTGGTTTGTTGGTTTGTTGGCTTGTTGGTTTGTTGGTTTGTTGGATTGTTGGTTTGTTGGTTTGTTAGCTTGTTGGCTTGTTGGTTTGTTGGTTTGTTGGTTTGTTGGTTTGTTGGTTTGTTGGTTTGTTGGTTTGTTGGTTTTTTGGTTTGTTGGTTTGTTGGTTTGTTGGCTTGTTGGTTTGTTGGTTTGTTGGCTTGTTGGCTTGTTGGTTACTTAGTTTGTTGGTTTGTTGGTTTGTTGGCTTGTGGTTTGTTGGCTTGTTGCTTTAATGGTTTGTTGGTTTGTTGGCTTGTTGGTTTGTTGGCTTGTTGGTTTGTTGGCTTGTTGGTTTGTTGGTTTGTTGGTTTGTTGGCTTGTTGGTTTATTGGTTTGTTGGATTGTTGGCTTGTTGGTTTGTTGGTTTTTTGGTTTGTTGGTTTGTTGGTTTGTTGGCTTGTTGGTTTGTTGGTTTGTTGGCTTGTTGGTTTGTTGGTTTGTTGGTTTGTTGGCTTGTTGGCTTGTTGGTTTGTTAGTTTGTTGGCTTGTTGGTTTGTTGGCTTGTTGGTTTGTTGGTTTGTTGGCTTGTTGGCTTGTTGGATTGTTGGTTTGTTGGTTTGTTGGCTTGTTGGTTACTTAGTTTGTTGGTTTGTTGGCATGGTGGTTTGTTGGTTTGTTGGTTTGTTGGCTTGTTGGTTTGTTGGTTTGTTGGCTTGTTGGCTTGTTGGTTTGTTGGTTTGTTGGCTTGTTGGTTTGTTGGTTTGTTGGTTTGTTGACTTGTTAGCTTGTTGGTTTGTTGGTTTGTTGGTTTGTTGGTTTGTTGGTTTGTTGGTTTGTTGGTTTGTTGGTTTGTTGGTTTGTTGGCTTGTAGGTTTGTTGGTTTGTTGGTTTGTTGGCTTGTTGGCTTGTTGGTTTGTTGGCTTGTTGGTTTATTTGTTTGTTGGTTTGTTGGCTTGTTGGTTTGTTGGTTTGTTGGCTTGTTGGCTTGTTGGTTTGTTGGTTTTTGGCTTGTTGACTTGTTGGTTTGTTGGTTTGTTGGATTGTTGGTTTGTTGGCTTGTTGGTTTGTTGGTTTGTTGGTTTGTTGGTTTGTTGGCTTGTTGGTTTGTTGGTTTGTTGGCTTGTTGGTTTGTTGGTTTGTTGGCTTGTTGGCTTGTTGGTTTGTTGGTTTGTTAGCTTGTTGGTTTGTTGGCTTGTTGGTTTGTTGGTTTGTTGCTTTGTTGGCTTGTTGGCTTGTTGGTTTTTTGGTTTGTTGGTTTGTTGGTTTGTTGGTTTGTTTGTTTGTTGGTTTGTTGGTTAATTGGTTTGTTGGTTTGTTGGTTTATTTGTTTGTTGGTTTGTTGGTTTGTTGGTTTGTTGGTTTGTTGGTTTGTTGGTTTATTTGTTTGTTGGTTTGTTGGTTTGTTGGTTTGTTGGCTTGTTGGCTTGTTGGTTTGTTGGCTTGTTGGCTGGTTGGTTTGTTGGTTTGTTGGTTTGTTGGTTTGTTGGTTTTCTGGTATGTTGGTTTATTTGTTTGTTGGTTTGTTGGCTTGTTGGTTTGTTGGTTTGTTGGTTTGTTGGTTTGTTGGCTTGTTGGTTTGTTGGTTTGTTGGTTTGTTGGTTTGTTGGCTTGTTGGCTTGTTGGCTTGTTGGTTTGTTGGTTTGCTGGTTTATTTGTTTGTTGGTTTGTTGGCTTGTTGGTTTGTTGGTTTGTTTGGTTTGTTGGCTTGTTGGTTTGTTGGCTTGTTGGTTTGTTGGTTTGTTGGTTTGTTGGTTTGTTGGCTTGTTGGTTTGTTGGTTTGTTGGTTTGTTGGTTTATTGGTTTGTTGGTTTTTTGGTTTGTTGGTTTGTTGGTTTGTTGGTTTGTTGGTTTGTTGGTTTGTTGGCTTGTTGGCTTGTTGGTTACTTAGTTTGTTGGTTTGTTGGTTTGTTGGCTTGTTGGTTTGTTGGCTTGTTGCTTTGTTGGTTTGTTGGTTTGTTAGCTTGTTGGTTTGTTGGCTTGTTGGCTTGTTGGTTTGTTGGCTTGTTGGTTTGTTGGTTTGTTGGTTGGTTGGCTTGTTGGTTTGTTGGCTTGGTGGCTTGTTGCTTTGTTGGTTTGTTGGGTTGTTGGTTTGTTGGTTTGTTGGTTTGTTCGTTTGTTCGTTTGTTAGTTAATTGGTTTGTTGGTTTTTTGGTTTGTTGGTTTGTTGGTTTGTTGGTTTGTTGGTTTATTTGTTTGTTGGTTTGTTGGTTTGTTGGTTTGTTGGTTTGTTGGTTTATTTGTTCGTTGGTTTGTTGGTTTGTTGGTTTGTTGGCTTGTTAGTTTGTTGGCTTGTGTGCTTGTTGGTTTGTTAGTTTGTTGGTTTGTTGGTTTGTTGGTTTGTTGGTTTGTTGGTTTTTTGGTTTGTTGGTTTATTTGTTTGTTGGTTTGTTGGCTTGTTGGTTTGTTGGTTTGTTGGTTTGTTGGTTTGTTGGTTTGTTGGTTTGTTGGCTTGGTGGTTTGTTGGTTTGTTGGTTTGTTGGCTTGTTGGCTTGTTGGTTTGTTGGTTTATTTTTTTGTTGGTTTGTTGGCTTGTCGGTTTGTTGGTTTGTTGGTTTGTTGGCTTGTTGGCTTGTTGGTTTGTTGGTTTTTTGGTTTGTTGGTTTGTTGGTTTGTTGGCTTGTTGGCTTGTTGGTTTGTTGGTTTGTTGGCTTGTTGGTTTGTAGGTTTGTTGGCTTGTTGGATTGTTGCTTTGTTGGTTTGTTGGTTTGTTTGCTTGTTGGCTTGTTGGTTTGTTAGTTTGTTGGCTTTTTAGTTACTTGGTTTGTTGGTTTGTTGGTTTGTTGGCTTGTTGGTTTGTTGGTTTGTTGGATTGTTGGTTTGTTGGTTTGTTAGCTTGTTGGCTTGTTGGTTTGTTGGTTTGTTGGTTTGTTGGTTTGTTGGTTTGTTGGTTTGTTGGTTTGTTGGTTTTTTGGTTTGTTGGTTTGTTGGTTTGTTGGCTTGTTGGTTTGTTGGTTTGTTGGCTTGTTGGCTTGTTGGTTACTTAGTTTGTTGGTTTGTTGGTTTGTTGGCTTGTGGTTTGTTGGCTTGTTGCTTTAATGGTTTGTTGGTTTGTTGGCTTGTTGGTTTGTTGGCTTGTTGGTTTGTTGGCTTGTTGGTTTGTTGGTTTATTGGTTTGTTGGCTTGTTGGTTTATTGGTTTGTTGGATTGTTGGCTTGTTGGTTTGTTGGTTTTTTGGTTTGTTGGTTTGTTGGTTTGTTGGCTTGTTGGTTTGTTGGTTTGTTGGCTTGTTGGTTTGTTGGTTTGTTGGTTTGTTGGCTTGTTGGCTTGTTGGTTTGTTAGTTTGTTGGCTTCTTGGTTTGTTGGCTTGTTGGTTTGTTGGTTTGTTGGTTTATTGGCTTGTTGGTTTGTTAGTTTGTTGGTTTGTTGGTTTGTTGGTTTGTTGGTTTGTTGGTTTTTTGGTTTGTTGGTTTATTTGTTTGTTGGTTTGTTGGCTTGTTGGTTTGTTGGTTTGTTGGTTTGTTGGTTTGTTGGTTTGTTGGTTTGTTGGCTTGGTGGTTTGTTGGTTTGTTGGTTTGTTGGCTTGTTGGCTTGTTGGTTTGTTGGTTTATTTTTTTGTTGGTTTGTTGGCTTGTCGGTTTGTTGGTTTGTTGGTTTGTTGGCTTGTTGGCTTGTTGGTTTGTTGGTTTTTTGGTTTGTTGGTTTGTTGGTTTGTTGGCTTGTTGGCTTGTTGGTTTGTTGGTTTGTTGGCTTGTTGGTTTGTAGGTTTGTTGGCTTGTTGGATTGTTGCTTTGTTGGTTTGTTGGTTTGTTTGCTTGTTGGCTTGTTGGTTTGTTAGTTTGTTGGCTTTTTAGTTACTTGGTTTGTTGGTTTGTTGGTTTGTTGGCTTGTTGGTTTGTTGGTTTGTTGGATTGTTGGTTTGTTGGTTTGTTAGCTTGTTGGCTTGTTGGTTTGTTGGTTTGTTGGTTTGTTGGTTTGTTGGTTTGTTGGTTTGTTGGTTTGTTGGTTTTTTGGTTTGTTGGTTTGTTGGTTTGTTGGCTTGTTGGTTTGTTGGTTTGTTGGCTTGTTGGCTTGTTGGTTACTTAGTTTGTTGGTTTGTTGGTTTGTTGGCTTGTGGTTTGTTGGCTTGTTGCTTTAATGGTTTGTTGGTTTGTTGGCTTGTTGGTTTGTTGGCTTGTTGGTTTGTTGGCTTGTTGGTTTGTTGGTTTATTGGTTTGTTGGCTTGTTGGTTTATTGGTTTGTTGGATTGTTGGCTTGTTGGTTTGTTGGTTTTTTGGTTTGTTGGTTTGTTGGTTTGTTGGCTTGTTGGTTTGTTGGTTTGTTGGCTTGTTGGTTTGTTGGTTTGTTGGTTTGTTGGCTTGTTGGCTTGTTGGTTTGTTAGTTTGTTGGCTTCTTGGTTTGTTGGCTTGTTGGTTTGTTGGTTTGTTGGCTTGTTGGCTTGTTGGATTGTTGGTTTGTTGGTTTGTTGGCTTGTTGGTTACTTAGTTTGTTGGTTTGTTGGCATGGTGGTTTGTTGGTTTGTTGGTTTGTTGGCTTGTTGGTTTGTTGGTTTGTTGGCTTGTTGGCTTGTTGGTTTATTGGTTTGTTGGCTAGTTGGTTTGTTGGTTTGTTGGTTTGTTGACTTGTTAGCTTGTTGGTTTGTTGGTTTGTTGGTTTGTTGGTTTGTTGGTTTGTTGGTTTGTTGGTTTGTTGGTTTGTTGGTTTGTTGGCTTGTTGGTTTGTTGGTTTGTTGGTTTGTTGGCTTGTTGGCTTGTTGGTTTGTTGGTTTGTTGGCTTGTTGGTTTATTTGTTTGTTGGTTTGTTGGCTTGTTGGTTTGTTGGTTGGTTGGCTTGTTGGCTTGTTGGTTTGTTGGTTTTTGGCTTGTTGGCTTGTTGGTTTGTTGGTTTGTTGGATTGTTGGTTTGTTGGCTTGTTGGTTTGTTGGTTTGTTGGTTTGTTGGCTTGTTGGTTTGTTGGTTTGTTGGCTTGTTGGTTTGTTGGTTTGTTGGCTTGTTGGCTTGTTGGTTTGTTGGTTTGTTAGCTTGTTGGTTTGTTGTCTTGTTGGTTTGTTGGTTTGTTGCTTTGTTGGCTTGTTGGCTTGTTGGTTTTTTGGTTTGTTGGTTTGTTGGTTTGTTCGTTTGTTGGTTTGTTGGTTAATTGGTTTGTTGGTTTGTTGGTTTGTTGGTTTGTTGGTTTATTTGTTTGTTGGTTTGTTGGTTTGTTGGTTTGTTGGTTTGTTGGTTTGTTGGTTTATTTGTTTGTTGGTTTGTTGGTTTGTTGGTTTGTTGGCTTGTTGGCTTGTTGGTTTGTTGGCTTGTTGGCTGGTTGGTTTGTTGGTTTGTTGGTTTGTTGGTTTGTTGGTTTTCTGGTATGTTGGTTTATTTGTTTGTTGGTTTGTTGGCTTGTTGGTTTGTTGGTTTGTTGGTTTGTTGGTTTGTTGGCTTGTTGGTTTGTTGGTTTGTTGGTTTGTTGGCTTGTTGGCTTGTTGGCTTGTTGGTTTGTTGGTTTGCTGGTTTATTTGTTTGTTGGTTTGTTGGCTTGTTGGTTTGTTGGTTTGTTTGGTTTGTTGGCTTGTTGGTTTGTTGGTTTGTTGGTTTTTTGGTTTGTTGGTTTGTTGGTTTGTTGGCTGGTTGGCTTGTTGGTTTGTTGGTTTGTTGGCTTTTTGGTTTGTTGGTTTGTTGGCTTGTTGGCTTGTTGATTTGTTGGTTTGTTGGTTTGTTGGTTTGTTGGTTTGTTGGCTTGTTGGCTTGCTGGTTTGTTAATTTGTTGGCTTTTTAATTACTTGGTTTGTGGGTTTGTTCGTTTGTTGGTTTGTTGGCTTGTTGGTTTGTTGGCTTGTTGGTTTGTTGGTTTGTTGGTTTGTTGGTTTGTTGGCTTGTTGGTTTGTTGGTTTGTTGGTTTGTTGGTTTGTTGGTTTGTTGGTTTATTGGTTTGTTGGTTTTTTGGTTTGTTGGTTTGTTGGTTTGTTGGTTTGTTGGTTTGTTGGTTTGTTGGCTTGTTGGCTTGTTGGTTACTTAGTTTGTTGGTTTGTTGGTTTGTTGGTTTGTTGGCTTGTTGGTTTGTTGGCTTGTTGCTTTGTTGGTTTGTTGGCTTGTTGGCTTGTTGGTTTGTTGGCTTGTTGGCTTGTTGGTTTGTTGGCTTGTTGGTTTGTTGGTTTGTTGGTTTGTTGGTTTGTTGGCTTGTTGGTTTGTTGGTTTGTTGGCTTGTTGGGTTGTTGGCTTGTTGGTTTGTTGGTTTGTTGGTTTGCTGGTTTGTGGGCTTGTTGGTTTGTTGGTTTGTTGGCTTGTTGGTTTGTTGGTTTATTGGTTTGTTGGCTTGTTGGCTTGTTGGTTTATTGGTTTGTTGGCTTGTTGGTTTGTTGGCTTGTTGGTTTGTTGGCTTGTTGGCTTATTGGTTTGTTGGTTTGTTGGCTTGTTGGTTATTTAGTTTGGTGGTTTGTTGGCTTGTTGGTTTTTTGGTTTGTTAGTTTGTTGGCTTGTTGGTTACTTAGTTTGTTGGTTTGTTGGCATGTTGGTTTGTTGGTTTGTTGGTTTGTTGGCTTGTTGGTTTGTTGGTTTGTTGGCTTGTTGGCTTGTTGGTTTGTTGGTTTGTTGGTTTGTTGGCTTGTTCGTTTGTTGGTTTTTTGGCTTGTTGGCTTATTGGTTTGTTGGTTTGTTGGTTTGTTGGCTTGTTGGTTTGTTGGGTTGTTGGATTGTTGGTTTGTTGGTTTGTTGGCTTGTTGGCTTGTTGGTTTGTTGGTTTGTTGGTTTGTTGGTTTATTTGTTTGTTGGTTTGTTGGCTTGTTGGTTTGCTGGTTTGTTGGTTTATTGGCTTGTTGGTTTGTTGGCTTGTTGGCTTGTTGCTTTGTTGGTTTGTGATTTGTTGGCTTGTTGGCTTGTTGGTTTGTTAATTTGTTGGCTTTTTGGTTACTTGGTTTGTTGGTTTGTTGGTTTGTTGGCTTGTTGGTTTGTTGGCTTGTTGGTTTGTTGGTTTGTTGGTTTGTTGGCTTGTTGGCTTTTTGGTTTGTTGGTTTGTTGGTTTGTTAATTTGTTCGTTTGTTGGTTTGTTGGTTAATAGGTTTGTTGGTTTGTTGGTTTCTTGGTTTGTTGGTTTGTTAGTTTGTTGGTTTTTTGGTTTGTTGGTTTGTTGGTTTGTTGGTTTGTTGGTTTGTTGGTTTTTTGGTTTGTTGGTTTGTTGGTTTGTTGGCTTGTTGGATTGTTGGTTTGTTCGCTTGTTGGTTTGTTGGTTTGTTGGCTTGTTGGATTGTTGGTTTGTTGGTTTGTTGGCTTGTTGGTTACTTAGTTTGTTGGTTTGTTGGTTTGTTGGTTTGTCGGTTTGTTGGCTTGCTGGCTTGTTGGTTTGTTGGCTTGATGGCTTGTTGCTTTATTGGTTTGGTGGTTTGTTGGTTTGTTGGCTTGTTGGCTTGTTGGTTTGTTGGTTTCTTGGTTTGTTGGTTTGTTGGCTTGTTGGTTTGTTGGTTTGTTGGTTTGTTGGTTTGTTAGTTTTTTGGTTTGTTGGTTTGTTGGTTTGTTGGCTTGTTGGTTTGTTGGTTTGTTGGCTTGTTGGTTTGTTGGTTTGTTGGTTTGTTGGCTTGTTGGTTTGTTGATTTGTTGGCTTGTTGGCTTGTTGGTTTGTTGGTTTGTTGGTTTGTTGGCTTGTTGGCTTGTTGGTTTATTGGTTTGTTGGCTTGTTGGTTTGTTGGCTTGTTGGTTTGTTGGTTTGTTGGTTTGTTGGCTTTTTGGATTTTTGGTTTATTGATTTGTTGGTTTGTTGGTTTGTTGGCTTGTTGGTTACTTAGTTTGATGGTTTGTTGGCATGTTGGTTTTTTGGTGTGTTGGTTTGTTGGCTTGTTGGTTACTTAGTCTGTTGGTTTGTTGGCATGTTGGTTTGTTGGTTTGTTGGTTTGTTGGCTTGTTGGTTTGTTGGTTTGTTGGTTTGTTGGTTTGTTGGCTTGTTCGTTTTTTGGTTTGTTGGCTTGTTGGCTTATTGGTTTGTTGGTTTGTTGGTTTGTTGGCTTGTTGGCTTGTTGGTTTGTTGGTTTGTTGGCTTGTTGGTTCCTTAGTCTGTTGGTTTGTTGGTTTGCTGGCTTGTTGGCTTGTTGGTTTGTTGGCTTGTTGGCTTGTTGCTTTGTTGGTTTTTTTGTTTGTTGGCTTGTTGGTTTGTTGGTTTGTTGGTTTGTTGGTTTGTTGGTTTGTTGGTTTGTTGGTTTGTTGGCTTGTTGGTTTTTTGGTTTGTTGGTTTGTTGGTTTGTTCGCTTGTTGCTTTGTTGGTTTATTGGTTTGTTGGCTTGTTGGTTTGTTGGTTTGTTAGTTTGTTGGCTTTTTGGTTACTTGGTTTGTTGGTTTGTTAATTTGTTGGCTTGTTGGTTTGTTGGCTTGTTGGTTTGTTGGTTTGTTGGCTTGTTGGCTTGTTGGTTTGTTGGTTTGTTGGTTTTTTGGTTTGTTGGTTTTTTGGTTTGTTGGCTTGTTGGTTTGTTGGTTTATTTGTTTGTTGGTTTGTTGGTTTGTTGGTTTGTTGGTTTGTTGGTTTATTTGTTTGTTGGTTTGTTGGCTTGTTGGTTTGTTGGTTTGTTGGTTTGTTGGCTTGTTGGTTTGTCGGTTTGTTGGCTTGTTGGCTTGTTGGTTTGTTGGTTTGTTGGTTTGTTGGTTTGTTGGTTTGTTGGTTTTTTGGTTTGTTGGTTTGTTGGTTTGTTGGCTTGTTGGTTTGTTGGTTTGTTGACTTGTTGGTTTGTTGGTTTGTTGGCTTGTTGGCTTGTTGGTTTGTTGGTTTGTTGGCTTGTTCGTTACTTAGTTTGTTGGTTTGTTGGTTTGTTGGCTTGTTAGCTTGTTGGTTTGTTGGCTTGTTGGCTTGTTGCTTTTTTGGTTTGTTGGTTTCTTGGCTTGTTGGCTTGTTGGTTTGTTGGTTTGTTGGTTTGTTGGTTTGTTGGTTTGTTGGCTTTTTGGCTTGTTGGTTTGTTGGTTTGTTGGTTTGTTGGCTTGTTGCTATGTTGGTTTCTTGGCTTGTTAGCTTGTTGGTTTGTTGGTTTTTTGGTTTGTTGGTTTGTTGGTTTGTTGGTTTGTTGGCTTGTTGGCTTGTTGGTTTGTTGGTTTGTTGGTTTGTTGGTTTGTTGGCTCGTTGGTTTGTTGGTTTGTTGGCTTGTTGGCTTGTTGGTTTGTTGGTTTGTTGGTTTATTTGTTTGTTGGTTTGTTGGCTTGTTGGTTTGTTGGTTTGTTGGTTTGTTGGCTTGTTGGTTTGTTGGTTTGTTGGCTTGTTGGTTTGTTGGTTTGTTGGCTTGTTGGCTTGTTGGTTTGTTGGTTTGTTGGCTTGTTGGTTACTTAGTTTGTTGGTTTGTTGGTTTGTTGGTTTGTTGGCTTGTTAGCTTGTTGGTTTGTTGGCTTGTTGGCTTGTTGCTTTTTTGGTTTGCTGGTTTCTTGGCTTGTTGGCTTGTTGGTTTGTTGGTTTGTTGGTTTGTTGGTTTGTTGGTTTGTTGGCTTTTTGGCTTGTTGGTTTGTTGGTTTGTTGGTTTGTTGGCTTGTTGCTTTGTTGGTTTCTTGGCTTGTCAGCTTGTTGGTTTGTTGGTTTTTTGGTTTGTTGGTTTGTTGGTTTGTTGGTTTGTTGGTTTGTTGGCTTGTTGGCTTGTTGGTTTGTTGGTTTGTTGGTTTGTTGGTTTGTTGGCTCGTTGGTTTGTTGGTTTGTTGGCTTGTTGGCTTGTTGGTTTGTTGGTTTGTTGGTTTATTTGTTTGTTGGTTTGTTGGCTTGTTGGTTTGTTGGTTTGTTGGTTTGTTGGCTTGTTGGTTTGTTGGTTTGTTGGCTTGTTGGTTTGTTGGCTTGTTGGTTTGTTGGTTTGTTGGTTTGTTGGCTTGTTGGCTTTTTGGTTTGTTGGTTTGTTGGTTTGTTGGTTTGTTAATTTGTTCGTTTGTTGGTTTGTTGGTTAATAGGTTTGTTGGTTTGTTGGTTTCTTGGTTTGTTGGTTTGTTAGTTTGTTGGTTTTTTGGTTTGTTGGTTTGTTGGTTTGTTGGTTTGTTGGTTTGTTGGTTTTTTGGTTTGTTGGTTTGTTGGTTTGTTGGCTTGTTGGATTGTTGGTTTATTCGCTTGTTGGTTTGTTGGTTTGTTGGCTTGTTGGATTGTTGGTTTGTTGGTTTGTTGGCTTGTTGGTTACTTAGTTTGTTGGTTTGTTGGTTTGTTGGTTTGTTGGTTTGTTGGCTTGCTGGCTTGTTGGTTTGTTGGCTTGATGGCTTGTTGCTTTGTTGGTTTGTTGGTTTGTTGGTTTGTTGGCTTGTTGGCTTGTTGGTTTGTTGGTTTGTTGGTTTGTTGGTTTGTTGGCTTGTTGGTTTGTTGGTTTGTTGGTTTGTTGGTTTGTTAGTTTTTTGGTTTGTTGGTTTGTTGGTTTGTTGGCTTGTTGGTTTGTTGGTTTGTTGGCTTGTTGGTTTGTTGGTTTGTTGGTTTGTTGGCTTGTTGGTTTGTTGATTTGTTGGCTTGTTGGCTTGTTGGTTTGTTGGTTTGTTGGTTTGTTGGCTTGTTAACTTGTTGGTTTATTGGTTTGTTGGCTTGTTGGTTTGTTGGCTTGTTGGTTTGTTGGTTTGTTGGTTTGTTGGTTTGTTGGCTTTTTGGCTTTTTGGTTTATTGGTTTGTTGGTTTGTTGGTTTGTTGGCTTGTTGGTTACTTAGTTTGATGGTTTGTTGGCATGTTGGTTTTTTGGTGTATTGGTTTGTTGGCTTGTTGGTTACTTAGTCTGTTGGTTTGTTGGCATGTTGGTTTGTTGGTTTGTTGGTTTGTTGGCTTGTTGGTTTGTTGGTTTGTTGGTTTGTTGGTTTGTTGGCTTGTTCGTTTTTTGGTTTGTTGGCTTGTTGGCTTATTGGTTTGTTGGTTTGTTGGTTTGTTGGCTTGTTGGTTTGTTGGGTTGTTGGTTTGTTGGTTTGTTGGTTTGTTGGTTTGTTGGTTTGTTGGTTTGTTGGTTTGTTGGCTTGTTGGCTTGTTGGTTTGTTGGTTTGTTGGCTTGTTGGTTTATTTGTTTGTTGGTTTGTTGGCTTGTTGGTTTGTTGGTTTGTTGGTTTATTGGCTTGTTGGTTTGTTGGCTTGTTGGCTTGTTGCTTTGTTGGTTTGTTGGTTAATTGGCTTGTTCTCTTGTTGGTTTGTTAGTTTGTTGGCTTTTTGGTTACTTGGTTTGTTGGTTTGTTGGCTTGTTGGTTTGTTGGCTTGTTGGTTTGTTGGTTTGTTGGTTTGTTGGCATGTTGGCTTGTTGGTTTGTTGGTTTGTTGGTTTGTTGGTTTGTTGGTTTGTTGGTTTGTTGGTTTGTTGGTTTGTTGGTTTGTTGGTTTGTTGGTTTGTTGGTTTGTTGGTTTATTTGTTTGTTGGTTTGTTGGTTTGTTGGTTTGTTGGTTTGTTGGTTTATTTGTTTGTTGGTTTGTTGGTTTGTTGGTTTGTTGGTTTGTTGGTTTGTTGGCTTGTTGGTTTATTGGTTTGTTGGCTTGTTGGCTTGTTGGTTTGTTGGTTTGTTGGTTTGTTGGTTTGTTGGTTTGTTGGTTTGTTGGTTTTTTGGTTCGTTGGTTTGTTGGTTTGTTGGCTTGTTGGTTTGTTGGTTTGTTGGCTTGTTGGTTTGTTGGTTTGTTGGCTTGTTGGCTAGTTGGTTTGTTGGTTTGTTGGCTTGTTGGTTCCTTAGTCTGTTGGTTTGTTGGTTTGTTGGCTTGTTGGCTTGTTGGTTTGTTGGCTTGTTGGCTTGTTGCTTTGTTGGTTTGTTTGTTTGTTGGCTTGTTGGTTTGTTGGTTTGTTGGTTTGTTGGTTTGTTGGTTTGTTGGTTTGTTGGTTTGTTGGTTTGTTGGTTTGTTGGCTTGTTGGTTTTTTGGTTTGTTGGTTTGTTGGTTTGTTCGCTTGTTGCTTTGTTGGTTTGTTGGTTTGTTGGCTTGTTTATTTGTTGGTTTGTTAGTTTGTTGGCTTTTTGGTTACTTGGTTTGTTGGTTTGTTAATTTGTTGGCTTGTTGGTTTGTTGGCTTGTTGGGTTGTTGGTTTGTTGGCTTGTTGGCTTGTTGGTTTGTTGGTTTGTTGGTTTGTTGGTTTTTTGGTTTGTTGGTTTTTTGGTTTGTTGGCTTGTTGGTTTATTTGTTTGTTGGTTTGTTGGTTTGTTGGTTTGTTGGTTTGTTGGTTTGTTGGTTTGTTGGCTTGTTGGTTTGTTGGTTTGTTAGTTTGTTTTCTTGTTGGTTTGTTGGTTTGTTGGTTTGTTGGTTTGTTGGTTTGTTGGTTTGTTGGTTTTTTGGTTTGTGGGTTTGTTGGTTTGTTGGCTTGTTGGTTTGTTGGTTTGTTGGCTTGTTGGTTTGTTGGCTTGTTGGCTTGTTGCTTTTTTGGTTTGTTGGTTTCTTGGCTTGTTGGCTTGTTGGTTTGTTGGTTTGTTGGTTTGTTGGTTTGTTGGTTTGTTGGCTTTTTGGCCTGTTGGTTTGTTAGTTTGTTGGTTTGTTGGCTTGTTGCTTTGTTGGTTTCTTGGCTTGTTAGCTTGTTGGTTTGTTGGTTTTTTGGTTTGTTGGTTTGTTGGTTTGTTGGTTTGTTGGTTTGTTGGCTTGTTGGCTTGTTGGTTTGTTGGTTTGTTGGTTTGTTGGTTTGTTGGCTCGTTGGTTTGTTGGTTTGTTGGCTTGTTGGCTTGTTGGTTTGTTGGTTTGTTGGTTTATTTGTTTGTTGGTTTGTTGGCTTGTTGGTTTGTTGGTTTGTTGGTTTGTTGGCTTGTTGGTTTGTTGGTTTGTTGGCTTGTTGGCTTGTTGGTTTGTTGGTTTGTTGGCTTGTTGGCTTGTTGGTTTGTTAGTTTGTTGGTTTGTTGGTTTGTTGGCTTGTTGGGTTGTTGGTTTGTTGGCTTGTTGTTTTGTTGGTTTGTCGGTTTGTTGGTTTGTTGGTTTGTTGGCTTGTTGGTTTGTTGGCTTGTTGGTTTGTTGGTTTGTTAGTTTGTTTTCTTGTTGGTTTGTTGGTTTGTTGGTTTGTTGGTTTGTTGGTTTGTTGGTTTGTTGGTTTGTTGGTTTTTTGGTTTGTGGGTTTGTTGGTTTGTTGGCTTGTTGGTTTGTTGGTTTGTTGGCTTGTTGGTTTGTAGGTTTGTTGGCTTGTTGGCTTGTTGGTTTGTTGGTTTATTGGCTTGTTGGTTACTTAATTTGTTGGTTTGTTAGTTTGTTGGTTTCTTGGCTTGTTGGCTTGTTGGTTTGTTGGTTTGTTGGTTTGTTGATTTGTTGGCTTGTTGGTTTGTTGGCTTGTTGGTTTGTTGATTTGTTGGTTTGTTCGTTTGTTGGCTTGTTGGCTTGTTGGTTTATTGGTTTGTTGGCTTGTTGCTTTGTTGGCTTGTTGGTTTGTTGGTTTGTTTGTTTGTTGGCTTGTTGGCCTGTTGGTTTGTTGGTTTGTTGGCTTGTTGGCTTGTTGGTTACTTAGTTTGTTGGTTTGTTGGCATGTTGGTTTGTTGGTTTGCTGGTTTGTTGGCTTGTTGGTTATTTAGTTTGTTGGTTTGTTAGCATGTTGGTTTGTTGGTTTGTTGGTTTGTTGGCTTATTGGTTTGTTGGTTTGTTGGCTTGTTGGCTTGTTGGTTTGTTGGTTTGTTGGTTTGTTGGCTTGTTGGTTTGTTGGTTTGTTGGCTTGTTGGCTTGTTGGTTTGTTGGTTTGTTGGTTTGTT
Organism: Atherix ibis; assembly: GCA_958298945.1. Taxonomy (NCBI): domain Eukaryota; kingdom Metazoa; phylum Arthropoda; class Insecta; order Diptera; family Athericidae; genus Atherix; species Atherix ibis. Next base: position 62,406,365 of record OY282608.1, on the reverse strand, counting down.
GGCTTGTTGGCTTGTTGGTTTGTTGGCTTGTTGGTTTGTTGGTTTGTTGGTTTGTTGGTTTGTTGGCTTGTTGGCTTGTTGGTTTGTTGGTTTGTTGGTTTGTTGGCTTGTTGGTTTGTTGGTTTGTTAGTTTGTTTTCTTGTTGGTTTGTTGGTTTGTTGGTTTGTTGGTTTGTTGGTTTGTTGGTTTGTTGGTTTTTTGGTTTGTGGGTTTGTTGGTTTGTTGGCTTGTTGGTTTGTTGGTTTGTTGGCTTGTTGGTTTGTTGGCTTGTTGGCTTGTTGCTTTTTTGGTTTGTTGGTTTCTTGGCTTGTTGGCTTGTTGGTTTGTTGGTTTGTTGGTTTGTTGGTTTGTTGGTTTGTTGGCTTTTTGGCCTGTTGGTTTGTTAGTTTGTTGGTTTGTTGGCTTGTTGCTTTGTTGGTTTCTTGGCTTGTTAGCTTGTTGGTTTGTTGGTTTTTTGGTTTGTTGGTTTGTTGGTTTGTTGGTTTGTTGGTTTGTTGGCTTGTTGGCTTGTTGGTTTGTTGGTTTGTTGGTTTGTTGGTTTGTTGGCTCGTTGGTTTGTTGGTTTGTTGGCTTGTTGGCTTGTTGGTTTGTTGGTTTGTTGGTTTATTTGTTTGTTGGTTTGTTGGCTTGTTGGTTTGTTGGTTTGTTGGTTTGTTGGCTTGTTGGTTTGTTGGTTTGTTGGCTTGTTGGCTTGTTGGTTTGTTGGTTTGTTGGCTTGTTGGCTTGTTGGTTTGTTAGTTTGTTGGTTTGTTGGTTTGTTGGCTTGTTGGGTTGTTGGTTTGTTGGCTTGTTGTTTTGTTGGTTTGTCGGTTTGTTGGTTTGTTGGTTTGTTGGCTTGTTGGTTTGTTGGCTTGTTGGTTTGTTGGTTTGTTAGTTTGTTTTCTTGTTGGTTTGTTGGTTTGTTGGTTTGTTGGTTTGTTGGTTTGTTGGTTTGTTGGTTTGTTGGTTTTTTGGTTTGTGGGTTTGTTGGTTTGTTGGCTTGTTGGTTTGTTGGTTTGTTGGCTTGTTGGTTTGTAGGTTTGTTGGCTTGTTGGCTTGTTGGTTTGTTGGTTTATTGGCTTGTTGGTTACTTAATTTGTTGGTTTGTTAGTTTGTTGGTTTCTTGGCTTGTTGGCTTGTTGGTTTGTTGGTTTGTTGGTTTGTTGATTTGTTGGCTTGTTGGTTTGTTGGCTTGTTGGTTTGTTGATTTGTTGGTTTGTTCGTTTGTTGGCTTGTTGGCTTGTTGGTTTATTGGTTTGTTGGCTTGTTGCTTTGTTGGCTTGTTGGTTTGTTGGTTTGTTTGTTTGTTGGCTTGTTGGCCTGTTGGTTTGTTGGTTTGTTGGCTTGTTGGCTTGTTGGTTACTTAGTTTGTTGGTTTGTTGGCATGTTGGTTTGTTGGTTTGCTGGTTTGTTGGCTTGTTGGTTATTTAGTTTGTTGGTTTGTTAGCATGTTGGTTTGTTGGTTTGTTGGTTTGTTGGCTTATTGGTTTGTTGGTTTGTTGGCTTGTTGGCTTGTTGGTTTGTTGGTTTGTTGGTTTGTTGGCTTGTTGGTTTGTTGGTTTGTTGGCTTGTTGGCTTGTTGGTTTGTTGGTTTGTTGGTTTGTTGGCTTGTTGGCTTGTTGGTTTGTTGGCTTGTTGGTTTGTTGGTTTGTTGGTTTGTTGGTTTGTTGGCTTGTTGGCTTGTTGGTTTGTTGATTTGTTGGCTTGTTGGTTTGTTGGCTTGTTGGTTTGTTGGTTTGTTGGCTTGTTGGCTTGTTGGTTTGTTGGTTTGTTGGTTTGTTGGCTTGTTGGTTTGTTGGTTTGTTGGCTTGTTGGCTTATTGGTTTGTTGGTTTGTTGGTTTGTTGGCTTGTTGGTTTGTTGGCTTGTTGGCTTGTTGCTTTGTATGTTTGTGTGTTTGTTGGCTTGTTGGCTTGTTGGTTTGTTAGTTTGTTGTCTTTTTGGTTACTTGGTTTGTTGGTTTGTTGGCTTGTTGGCTTGTTGGTTTGTTGGTTTGTTGGTTTGTTGGTTTGTTGGTTTGTTCGTTTGTTGGTTTGTTGGTTAATTGGTTTGTTGGTTTGTTGGTTTGTTGGTTTGTTGGTTTGTTGGTTTGTTGGTTTGTTGGTTTGTTGGTTTATTTGTTTGTTGGTTTGTTGGTTTGTTGGTTTGTTGGTTTATTTGTTTGTTGGTTTGTTGGTTTGTTGGCTTGTTGGTTTGTTGGCTTGTTGGCTTGTTGGTTTGTTGGTTTGTTGGTTTGTTGGTTTGTTGGTTTGTTGGTTTGTTGGTTTGTTGGTTGTTTGGTTTGTTGGTTTATTTGTTTGTTGGTTTGTTGGCTTGTTGGTTTGTTGGTTTGTTGGTTTGTTGGTTTGTTGGCTTGTTGGTTTGTTGGTTTGTTAGTTTGTTGGCTTGTTGGCTTGTTGGTTTGCTGGTTTGTTGGTTTGTTGGTTTGTTGGTTTGTTGGTTTGTTGGTTTTTTGGTTTGTTGGTTTGTTGGTTTGTTGGCTTGTTGGTTTGTTGGTTTGTTGGCTTGTTGGCTTGTTGGTTTGTTGGTTTGTTGGCTTGTTGATTACTTAATTTGTTGGTTTGTTGGTTTGTTGGTTTGTTGGTTTGTTGGCTTGTTGGCTTGTTGGTTTGTTGGTTAGTTCGGTTGTTGGTTTGTTAGTTTGTTGGTTTGTTGGCTTGTTGGCTTGTTGGTTTGTTGGTTTGTTGGTTTGTTGGTTTGTTGTTTTGTTGGCTTGCTGGTTTGTTAGTTTATTGGCTTTTTGGTTACTTGGTTTGTTGGTGTGTTGTTTGTTGGCTTGTTGGCTTATTGGTTTGTTGGTTCGTTGGCTTGTTGGTTTGTTGGTTTGTTGGTTTGTTGGCTTGTTGGCTTGTTGCTTTGTTGGTTTATTGGTTTGTTGGCTTGTTGGTTTGTTGGCTTGTTGGCTTGTTGGTTTGTTAGTTTGTTGCCTTTTTTGTTACTTGGTTTGTTGGTTTGTTGGTTTGTTGGTTTGTTGGTTTGTTGGTTTGTTGGTTTGTTGGTTTGTTGGTTTGTTGGTTTGTTGGTTTTTTGGTTTGTTGGTTTGTTGGTTTGTTGGTTTGTTGGTTTGTTGGCTTGTTGGCTTGTTGGTTTGTTGGTTTGTTGGCTTGTTGGCTTGTTGGTTTGTTAGTTTGTTGGTTTGTTGGTTTGTTGGCTTGTTGGGTTGTTGGTTTGTTGGCTTGTTGTTTTGTTGGTTTGTCGGTTTGTTGGTTTGTTGGTTTGTTGGCTTGTTGGTTTGTTGGCTTGTTGGTTTGTTGGTTTGTTAGTTTGTTTTCTTGTTGGTTTGTTGGTTTGTTGGTTTGTTGGTTTGTTGGTTTGTTGGTTTGTTGGTTTTTTGGTTTGTGGGTTTGTTGGTTTGTTGGCTTGTTGGTTTGTTGGTTTGTTGGCTTGTTGGTTTGTAGGTTTGTTGGCTTGTTGGCTTGTTGGTTTGTTGGTTTATTGGCTTGTTGGTTACTTAGTTTGTTGGTTTGTTAGTTTGTTGGTTTCTTGGCTTGTTGGCTTGTTGGTTTGTTGGTTTGTTGGTTTGTTGATTTGTTGGCTTGTTGGTTTGTTGGCTTGTTGGTTTGTTGATTTGTTGGTTTGTTCGTTTGTTGGCTTGTTGGCTTGTTGGTTTATTGGTTTGTTGGCTTGTTGCTTTGTTGGCTTGTTGGTTTGTTGGTTTGTTTGTTTGTTGGCTTGTTGGCTTGTTGGTTTGTTGGTTTGTTGGCTTGTTGGCTTGTTGGTTACTTAGTTTGTTGGTTTGTTGGCATGTTGGTTTGTTGGTTTGCTGGTTTGTTGGCTTGTTGGTTATTTAGTTTGTTGGTTTGTTAGCATGTTGGTTTGTTGGTTTGTTGGTTTGTTGGCTTATTGGTTTGTTGGTTTGTTGGCTTGTTGGCTTGTTGGTTTGTTGGTTTGTTGGTTTGTTGGCTTGTTGGTTTGTTGGTTTGTTGGCTTGTTGGCTTGTTGGTTTGTTGGTTTGTTGGTTTGTTGGCTTGTTGGCTTGTTGGTTTGTTGGCTTGTTGGTTTGTTGGTTTGTTGGTTTGTTGGTTTGTTGGCTTGTTGGGTTGTTGGTTTGTTGATTTGTTGGCTTGTTGGTTTGTTGGCTTGTTGGTTTGTTGGTTTGTTGGCTTGTTGGCTTGTTGGTTTGTTGGTTTGTTGGTTTGTTGGCTTGTTGGTTTGTTGGTTTGTTGGCTTGTTGGCTTATTGGTTTGTTGGTTTGTTGGCTTGTTGGTTTGTTGGCTTGTTGGCTTGTTGCTTTGTATGTTTGTGTGTTTGTTGGCTTGTTGGCTTGTTGGTTTGTTAGTTTGTTGGCTTTTTGGTTACTTGGTTTGTTGGTTTGTTGGCTTGTTGGCTTGTTGGTTTGTTGGTTTGTTGGTTTGTTGGTTTGTTGGTTTGTTCGTTTGTTGGTTTGTTGGTTAATTGGTTTGTTGGTTTGTTGGTTTGTTGGTTTGTTGGTTTGTTGGTTTGTTGGTTTGTTGGTTTGTTAATTTGTTGGTTTATTTGTTTGTTGGTTTGTTGGTTTGTTGGTTTGTTGGTTTATTTGTTTGTTGGTTTGTTGGTTTGTTGGCTTGTTGGTTTGTTGGCTTGTTGGCTTGTTGGTTTGTTGGTTTGTTGGTTTGTTGGTTTGTTGGTTTGTTGGTTTGTTGGTTTTTTGGTTTGTTGGTTTATTTGTTTGTTGGTTTGTTGGCTTGTTGATTTGTTGGTTTGTTGGTTTGTTGGGTTGTTGGTTTGTTGGCTTGTTGGTTTGTTGGTTTGTTAGTTTGTTGGCTTGTTGGCTTGTTGGTTTGCTGGTTTGTTGGTTTGTTGGTTTGTTGGTTTGTTGGTTTGTTGGTTTTTTGGTTTGTTGGTTTGTTGGTTTGTTGGCTTGTTGGTTTGTTGGTTTGTTGGCTTGTTGGCTTGTTGGTTTGTTGGTTTGTTGGCTTGTTGATTACTTAATTTGTTGGTTTGTTGGTTTGTTGGTTTGTTGGTTTGTTGGCTTGTTGGCTTGTTGGTTTGTTGGTTAGTTCGGTTGTTGGTTTGTTAGTTTGTTGGTTGGTTGGCTTGTTGGCTTGTTGGTTTGTTGGTTTGTTGGTTTGTTGGTTTGTTGGCTTGTTGGCTTGCTGGTTTGTTAGTTTATTGGCTTTTTGGTTACTTGGTTTGTTGGTGTGTTGTTTGTTGGCTTGTTGGCTTATTGGTTTGTTGGTTTGTTGGCTTGTTGGTTTGTTGGTTTGTTGGTTTGTTGGCTTGTTGGCTTGTTGCTTTGTTGGTTTATTGGTTTGTTGGCTTGTTGGTTTGTTGGCTTGTTGGCTTGTTGGTTTGTTAGTTTGTTGCCTTTTTTGTTACTTGGTTTGTTGGTTTGTTGGTTTGTTGGTTTGTTGGTTTGTTGGTTTGTTGGTTTGTTGGTTTTTTGGTTTGTTGGTTTGTTGGTTTCTTGGCTTGTTGGTTTGTTGGTTTCTTGGCTTGTTGGCTTGTTGGTTTGTTGGTTTTTTGGCTTGTTGGTTACTTAGTTTGTTGGTTTGTTGGTTTGTTGGTTTGTTGGTTTGTTGGTTTGTTGGTTTGTTGGTTTGTTGGTTTGTTGGCTTGTTGGTTACTTAGTTTGTTGGTTTGTTGGTTTGTTGGCTTGTTGGTTTGTTGGTTTGTTGGTTTGTTGGCTTGTTGGTTTGTTGGTTTGTTGGCTTGTTGTTTTCTTAGTTTGTTGGTTTGTTGGTTTGTTTGGCTTGTTGGTTTGTTGGCTTGTTGGTTTGTTGGCTTGTTGGTTTGTTGGTTTGTTGGTTTGTTGGCTTGTTGGCTTGTTGGTTTGTTGGTTTGTTGGTTTGTTGGTTTGTTGGTTTATTGGTTTGTTGGTTTGTTGGTTTGTTGGTTTGTTGGCTTGTTGGTTTGTTGGTTTGTTGGCTTGTTGGCTTGTTGGTTTATTGGTTTTTTGGTTTGTTGGTTTGGTGGTTTGTTGGCTTGTTGGCTTGTTGGTTTGTTGGTTTGTTGGCTTGTTGGTTACTTGGTTTGTTGGTTTGTTGGTTTGTTGGCTTGTTGGTTAGTTAGTTTGTTGGTTTGTTGGCATGTTGGCTTTTTGGTTTGTTGGTTTGTTGGCTTGTTGGTTACTTAGTTTGTTGGTTTGTTGGTTTGTTGGTTTTTTGGTTTGTTGGTTTGTTGGTTTGTTGGCTTGTTGGTTTGTTGGTTTGTTGGCTTTTTGGTTACTTGGTTTGTTGGTTTGTTGGTTTGTTGGTTTGTTTGTTTGTTGCCTTTTTTGTTACTTGGTTTGTTGGTTTGTTGGTTTGTTGGTTTGTTGGTTTGTCGGTTTGTTGGTTTGTTGGTTTGTTGGTTTGTTGGTTTTTTGGTTTGTTGGTTTGTTGATTTCTTGGCTTGTTGGTTTGTTGGTTTATTGGCTTGTTGGCTTGTTGGTTTGTTGGTTTGTTGGCTTGTTGGTTACTTAGTTTGTTGGTTTGTTGGTTTGTTGGTTTGTTGGTTTGTTGGTTTGTTGGCTTGTTGCTTACTTAGTTTGTTGGATTTTTCGCTTGTTGATTTGTTGGTTTGTTGGTTTGTTGGCTTGTTGGTTTGTTGGTTTGTTGGCTTGTTGGTTTCTTAGTTTGTTGGTTTGTTGGTTTGTTGGTTTGATGGTTTGTTGGCTTGTTGGCTTGTTGGCTTGTTGGTTTGTTGGCTTGTTGGCTTGTTGGCTTGTTGCTTTGTTGGTTTGTTGGCTTGTTGGTTTGTTGGCTTGTTGGTTTGTTGGTTTGTTGGTTTGTTGGCTTGTTGGCTTGTTGGTTTGTTGGTTTGTTGGTTTGTTGGTTTGTTGGTTTGTTGGTTTATTGGTTTGTTGGTTTGTTGGTTTGTTGGTTTGTTGGCTTGTTGGTTTGTTGGTTTGTTGGCTTGTTGGCTTGTTGGTTTATTGGTTTTTTGGTTTGTTGGTTTGGTGGTTTGTTGGCTTGTTGGCTTGTTGGTTTGTTGGTTTGTTGGCTTGTTGGTTACTTGGTTTGTTGGTTTGTTGGTTTGTTGGCTTGTTGGTTAGTTAGTTTGTTGGTTTTTTGGCATGTTGGCTTGTTGGTTTGTTGGTTTGTTGGCTTGTTGGTTACTTAGTTTGTTGGTTTGTTGGTTTGTTGGTTTGTTGGTTTTTTGGTTTGTTGGTTTGTTGGTTTGTTGGCTTGTTGGTTTGTTGGTTTGTTGGCTTTTTGGTTACTTGGTTTGTTGGTTTGTTGGTTTGTTGGTTTGTTGGCTTGTTGGCTTGTTGGTTTGTTGGTTTGTTGGCTTGTTGGTTTGTTGGTTTGTTGGCTTGTTGGCTTCTTGGCTTGTTGCTTTGTTGGTTTGTTGGTTTGTTGGCTTGTTGGTTTGTTGGCTTGTTGGCTTGTTGGTTTGTTAGTTTGTTGGCTTTTTGGTTATTTGCTTTGTTTTTTCGTTGGTTTGTTGGCTTGTTGGTTTGTTGGTGTGTTGGTTTGTTGGTTTGTTGGTTTGTTGGTTTTTTTGATTTGTTGGTTTGTTGGTTTGTTAGCTTGTTGGTTTGTTGGTTTGTTGGCTTGTTGGTTTGTTGGTTTGTTGGCTTGTTGGCTTGTTGGTTTGTTGGTTTGTTGGCTTGTTGGTTACTTGGTTTGTTGGTTTGTTGGTTTGTTGGTTTGTTGGCTTGTTAGTTTGTTGGTTTGTTGGTTTGTTGGCTTGTTGGTTTGTTGGTTTGTTGGCTTGTTGGCTTGTTGGTTTGTTGGTTTGTTGGCTTGTTGGCTTGTTGGTTTGTTCGTTTGTTGGTTTGTTGGTTTGTTGGTTTGTTGGTTTGTTGGCTTGTTGGTTTGTTGGTTTATTGGCTTGTTGGCTTTTTGCTTTGTTCGTTTGATGGTTTGTTGGTTTGTTGGTTTGTTGGCTTGTTGGTTTGTTAGTTTGTTGGCTTGTTGGCTTGTTGGTTTGTTGGTTTGTTGGTTTGTTGGTTTGTTGGTTTGTTGGTTTGTTGGTTTGTTGGTTTGTTGGTTTGTTGGCTTGTTGGTTTGTTGGTTTATTGGCATGTTGGCTTGTTGCTTTGTTCGTTTGATGGTTTGTTGGTTTGTTGGTTTGTTGGCTTATTGGTTTGTTGGTTTGTTGGTTTGTTGGTTTGTTGCTTTGTTGGTTTGTTGGTTTGTTGGTTTGTTGGCTTGTTGGCTTGTTGGTTTGTTAGTTTGTTGGCTTTTTGGTTACTTGGTTTGTTGGTTTGTTGGTTTGTTGGCTTGTTGGCTTGTTGGTTTGTTGGTTTGTTGGTTTGTTGGCTTGTTGGTTTGTTGGTTTGTTGGTTTGTTGGCTTGTTGGCTTGTTGGCTTGTTGGTTCGTTGGTTTGTTGGCTTTTTGGTTACTTGGTTTGTGGGTTTGTTGGTTTGTTGGCTTGTTGGTTTGTTGGCTTGTTGGTTTGTTGGTTTGTTGGCTTGTTGGCTTGTTGGCTTGTTGGTTTGTTGGTTTGTTGGTTTGTTGGTTTGTTGGTTTGTTGGTTTATTGGTTTTTTGGTTTGTTAGTTTGTTGGTTTGTTGGTTTGTTAGTTTGTTGGCTTGTTGGTTTGTTGGTTTGTTGGCTTGTTGGCTTGTTGGCTTGTTGGTTACTTATTTTGTTGGTTTGTTGGTTTGTTGGTTTGTTGGTTTATTGGTTTGTTGGTTTGTTGGTTTGTTGGCTTGTTGGTTACTTGGTTTGTTGGTTTGGTGGTTTGTTGGCTTGTTGGTTACTTAGTTTGTTGGTTTGTTGGCATCTTGGCTTATTGGTTTGTTGGTTTGTTGGCTTGTTGGTTACTTAGTTTGTTGGTTTGTTGGTTTGTTGGATTGTTGGTTTGTTGGCTTGTTGGCTTGTTAGTTTGTTGGCTTGTTGGCTTGTTGCTTTGTTGATTTGTTGGTTTGTTGGCTTGTTGGCTTGTTGGTTTGTTGGTTTATTGGTTTGTTGGTTTGTTGGTTTGTTGGTTTGTTGGTTTATTGGTTTTTTGGTTTGTTGGTTTGTTGGCTTATTGGTTTGTTGGTTTGTTGGTTTGTTGGTTTGTTGCTTTGTTGGTTTGTTGGCTTGTTGGCTTGTTGGCTTGTTGGTTTGTTGGTTTGTTGGCTTTTTGGTTACTTGGTTTGTTGGTTTGTTGGTTTGTTGGCTTGTTGGCTTGTTGGTTTGTTGGTTTGTTGGTTTGTTGGCTTGTTGGTTTGTTGGTTTGTTGGTTTGTTGGCTTGTTGGCTTGTTGGCTTGTTGGTTTGTTGGTTTGTTGGCTTTTTGGTTACTTGGTTTGTGGGTTTGTTGGTTTGTTGGCTTGTTGGTTTGTTGGCTTGTTGGTTTGTTGGTTTGTTGGCTTGTTGGCTTGTTGGCTTGTTGGTTTGTTGGTTTGTTGGTTTGTTGGTTTGTTGGTTTGTTGGTTTATTGGTTTTTTGGTTTGTTAGTTTGTTGGTTTGTTGGTTTGTTAGTTTGTTGGCTTGTTGGTTTGTTGGTTTGTTGGCTTGTTGGCTTGTTGGCTTGTTGGTTACTTATTTTGTTGGTTTGTTGGTTTGTTGGTTTGTTGGTTTATTGGTTTGTTGGTTTGTTGGTTTGTTGGCTTGTTGGTTACTTGGTTTGTTGGTTTGGTGGTTTGTTGGCTTGTTGGTTACTTAGTTTGTTGGTTTGTTGGCATCTTGGCTTGTTGGTTTGTTGGTTTGTTGGCTTGTTGGTTACTTAGTTTGTTGGTTTGTTGGTTTGTTGGCTTGTTGGCTTGTTAGTTTGTTGGCTTGTTGGCTTGTTGCTTTGTTGATTTGTTGGTTTGTTGGCTTGTTGGCTTGTTGGTTTGTTGGTTTATTGGTTTGTTGGTTTGTTGGTTTGTTGGCTTGTTGGCTTGTTGGTTTGTTGGTTTGTTGGTTTGTTGGCTTGTTGGTTTGTTTGTTTGTTGGCTTGTTGGCTTGTTGGTTTGTTGGTTTGTTGGTTTGTTGGTTTGTTGGTTTGTTGGCTTGTTGGCTTGTTGGCTTGTTGGTTTGTTGGTTTGTTGGTTTGTTGGCTTGTTAGTTTGTTGGTTTGTTGGTTTGTTGGTTTGTTGGTTTTTTGGTTTGTTGGTTTGTTGGTTTGTTGGTTTGTTGGCTTGTTGGTTTGTTGGTTTGTTGGTTTGTTGGTTTTTTGGCTTGTTAGTTTGTTGGCTTGTTGGTTTGTTGGTTTGTTGGTTTGTTGGTTTGTTGGCTTGTTGGTTTGTTGGTTTGTTGGCTTGTTGGTTACTTAGTTTGTTGGTTTGTTGGCATGTTGGTTTTTTGGTTTGTTGGCTTGTTGGTTGGTTGGTTTGTTGGTTTGTTGCCTTGTTGGCTTGTTGGCTTGTTGGCTTGTTGGTTTGTTGGTTTGTCGGTTTGTTGGTTTGTTGGTTTGTTGGTTTGTTGGTTTTTTGGCTTGTTAGTTTGTTGGCTTGTTGGTTTGTTGGTTTGTTGGTTTGTTGGTTTGTTGGTTTGTTGGCTTGTTGGTTTGTTGGTTTGTTGGCTTGTTGGTTACTTAGTTTGTTGGTTTGTTGGCATGTTGGTTTTTTGGTTTGTTGGCTTGTTGGTTGGTTGGTTTGTTGGTTTGTTGCCTTGTTGGCTTGTTGGCTTGTTGGCTTGTTGGTTTGTTGGTTTGTCGGTTTGTTGGTTTGTTGGTTTGTTGGTTTGTTTGCTTGTTGGTTTGTTGGTTTGTTGGTTTGTCGGCTTGTTGGTTTGTTGGTTTGTTGGCTTGTTGGCTTGTTGGTTTGTTGGTTTGTTGGTTTGTTGGCTTGTTGGCTTGTTGGTTTGTTGGTTTGTTGGCTTGTTGGTTTGTTAGTTTGTTGGCTTTTTGGTTACTTGGTTTGTTGGCTTGTTGGTTTGTTGGTTTGTTAGCTTGTTGGCTTGTTGCTTTGCTGGTTTGTTGGTTTGTTGGCTTGTTGGCTTGTTGGTTTGTTAGTTTGTTAGCTTTTTGGTTACTTGGTCTGTTGGTTTGTTGGCTTGTTGGCCTGTTTATTTGTTGGTTAGTTCGTTTGTTGGCTTGTTGGTTTGTTGGCTTGTTGGCTTGTTGCTTTGTTGGTTTGTTGGTTTATTGGTTTGTTGGTTTTTTGGTTTGTTGGTTTATTTGTTTGTTGGTTTGTTGGCTTGTTGGTTTGTTGGTTTGTTGGTTTGTTGGCTTGTTAGCTTGTTGGTTTGTTCGTTTGTTGATTTGTTGGTTTGTTGGCTTGTTGGTTTGTTGGTTTGTTGGTTTGTTGGTTTGTTGGTTTGTTGGCTTGTTGGTTTGTTGGTTTGTTGGCTTGTTGGTTTGTTGGTTTGTTGGTTTGTTGGCTTGTTGGTTTGTTGGTTTGTTGGCTTGTTGGCTTGTTGGTTTGATGGTTTGTTGGTTTGTTGGTTTGTTGGTTTTTTGGTTTGTTGGTTTGTTGGCTTATTGGTTTGTTGGTTTGTTGGTTTGTTGGTTTGTTGCTTTGTTGGTTTGTTGGTTTGTTGGCTTGTTGGCTTGTTGGTTTGTTAGTTTGTTGGCTTTTTGGTTACTTGGTTTGTTGGTTTGTTGGTTTGTTGGCTTGGTGGTTTGTTGGCTTGTTGCTTTGTTGGTTTGTTGGTTTGTTGGCTTGTTGGTTACTTAGTTTGTTGGTTTGTTGGTTTGTTGGCTTGTTGGCTTGTTGGTTTGTTGGTTTGTTGGTTTGTTGGCTTGTTGGTTTGTTGGTTTGTTGGTTTGTTGGCTTGTTGGCTTGTTGGCTTGTTGGTTTGTTGGTTTGTTGGTTTGTTGGCTTTTTGGTTACTTGGTTTGTGGGTTTATTGGTTTGTTGGCTTGTTGGTTTGTTGGCTTGTTGGTTTGTTGGTTTGTTGGCTTGTTGGCTTGTTGGCTTGTTGGTTTGTTGGTTTGTTGGTTTGTTGGTTTGTTGGTTTGTTGGTTTGTGGGTTTATTGGTTTTTTGGTTTGTTGGTTTGTTGGTTTGTTAGTTTGTTGGCTTGTTGGTTTGTTGGTTTGTTGGCTTGTTGGCTTGTTGGCTTGTTGGTTACTTATTTTGTTGGTTTGTTGGTTTGTTGGTTTGTTGGTTTATTGGTTTGTTGGTTTGTTGGTTTGTTGGCTTGTTGGCTTGTTGGTTTGTTAGTTTGTTGGCTTTTTGGTTACTTGGTTTGTTGGTTTGTTGGTTTGTTGGCTTGTTGGTTTGTTGGCTTGTTGCTTTGTTGGTTTGTTGGTTTGTTGGCTTGTTGGTTACTTAGTTTGTTGGTTTGTTGGTTTGTTGGCTTGTTGGCTTGTTGGTTTGTTGGTTTGTTGGTTTGTTGGCTTGTTGGTTTGTTAATTTGTTGGTTTGTTGGCTTTTTGGTTACTTGGTTTGTGGGTTTATTGGTTTGTTGGCTTGTTGGTTTGTTGGCTTGTTGGTTTGTTGGTTTGTTGGCTTGTTGGCTTGTTAGCTTGTTGGTTTGTTGGTTTGTTGGTTTGTTGGTTTGTTGGTTTGTTGGTTTGTTGGTTTGTTGGTTTTTTGGTATGTTGGTTTGTTGGTTTGTTGGTTTGTTAGTTTGTTGGCTTGTTGGTTTGTTGGTTTGTTGGCTTGTTGGCTTGTTGGCTTGTTGGTTACTTATTTTGTTGGTTTGTTGGTTTGTTGGTTTGTTGGTTTATTGGTTTGTTGGTTTGTTGGTTTGTTGGCTTGTTGGTTACTTGGTTTGTTGGTTTGGTGGTTTGTTGGCTTGTTGGTTACTTAGTTTGTTGGTTTGTTGGCATCTTGGCTTGTTGGTTTGTTGGTTTGTTGGCTTGTTGGTTACTTAGTTTGTTGGTTTGTTGGTTTGTTGGATTGTTGGTTTGTTGGCTTGTTGGCTTGTTAGTGTGTTGGCTTGTTGGCTTGTTGCTTTGTTGATTTGTTGGTTTGTTGGCTTGTTGGCTTGTTGGTTTGTTGGTTTATTGGTTTGTTGGTTTGTTGGTTTGTTGGCTTGTTGGCTTGTTGGTTTCTTGGTTTGTTGGTTTGTTGGCTTGTTGGTTTGTTGGTTTGTTGGCTTGTTGGCTTGTTGGTTTGTTGGTTTGTTGGTTTGTTGGTTTGTTGTTTTGTTGGTTTGTTGGCTTGTTGGCTTGTTGGCTTGTTGGTTTGTTGGTTTGTTGGTTTGTTGGCTTGTTGGTTTGTTGGTTTGTTGGTTTGTTGGTTTGTTGGTTTTTTGGCTTGTTGGTTTGTTGGTTTGTTGGTTTGTTGGCTTGTTGGTTTGTTGGTTTGTTTGTTTGTTGGTTTGTTGGCTTGTTAGTTTGTTGGCTTGTTGGTTTGTTGGTTTGTTGGTTTGTTGGCTTGTTGGTTTGTTGGTTTGTTGGCTTGTTGGTTACTTAGTTTGTTGGTTTGTTGGCATGTTGGTTTGTTGGTTTGTTGGTTTGTTGGCTTGTTGGTTTGTTGGTTTGTTGGTTTGTTGGCTTGTTGGTTTGTTGGTTTGTTGGCTTGTTGGCTTGTTGGTTGGTTGGTGTGTTGGTTTGTTGGCTTGTTGGCTTGTTGGCTTGTTGGTTTGTTGATTTGTTGGTTTGTTGGTTTGTTGGTTTGTTGGTTTGTTTGCTTGTTGGTTTGTTGGTTTGTTGGTTTGTTGGCTTGTTGGTTTGTTGGTTTGTTGGCTTGTTGGCTTGTTGGTTTGTTGGTTTGTTGGTTTGTTGGCTTGTTGGCTTGTTGGTTTGTTGGTTTGTTGGCTTGTTGGTTTGTTAGTTTGTTGGCTTTTTGGTTACTTGGTTTGTTGGCTTGTTGGTTTGTTGGTTTGTTAGCTTATTGGCTTGTTGCTTTGCTGGTTTGTGGTTTGTTGGCTTGTTGGCTTGTTGGTTTGTTGGCTAGTTGGTTTGTTTGTTTGTTGGCTTGTTGGCTTGTTGGTTTGTTAGTTTGTTGGCTTGTTGATTACTTAGTTTGTTGGTTTGTTGGTTTGTTGGTTTGTTGGTTTGTTGGTTTGTTGGTTTTTGGTTTGTTGGTTTATTTGTTTGTTGGCTTTCTGGTTTGTTGGTTTGTTGGTTTGTTGGTTTGTTGGTTTGTTGGTTTGTTAAATTGTTGGTTTGTTGGTTTGTTGGCTTGTTGGTTTGTTGGCTTGTTGGTTTGTTGGTTTTTTGGCTTGTTGGTTTGTTAGTTTGTTGGTTTTTTGGTTTGTTGGTTTGTTGGTTTGCTGGTTTGTTGGTTTGTTGGTTTGTTGGCTTGTTGGTTTGTTGGTTTGTTGGCTTGTTGGTTTGTTAGTTTGTTGGCTTGTTGGCTTGTTGGTTTGTTGGTTTGTTGGCTTGTTGGTTTGTTGGTTTGTTGGCTTGTTGGTTTGTTAGTTTGTTGGTTTGTTGGTTTGTTGGTTTGTTGCTTTGTTGGTTTGTTGGTTTGTTGGCTTGTTGGCTTGTTGGTTTGTTGGCTTGTTGGTTTGTTGGCTTGTTGGTTTGTTGGTTTGTTGGTTTGTTGGTTTGTTGGCTTGCTGGTTTGTTGGTTTGTTGGTTTGTTGGCTTGTTGGCTTGTTGGTTTGTTGGTTTGTTGGCTTGTTGGTTTGTTGGTTTGTTGGCTTGTTGGTTTGTTAGTTTGTTGGTTTGTTGGTTTGTTGGTTTGTTGCTTTGTTGGTTTGTTGGTTTGTTGGCTTGTTGGCTTGTTGGTTTGTTGGCTTGTTGGTTTGTTGGTTTGTTGGTTTGTTGGTTTGTTGGCTTGCTGGTTTGTTGGTTTGTTGGTTTGTTGGCTTGTTGGTTTGATGGTTTGTTGGCTTGTTGGCTTGTTGCTTTGTTGGTTTGTTGGTTTGTTGGCTTGTTGGCTTGTTCGTTTGTTAGTTTGTTAGCTTTTTGGTTACTTGGTTTGTTGGCTTGTTGGTTTGTTGGTTTGTTGGCTTGTTGGCTTGTTGCTTTGTTGGTTTGTTGGTTTGTTGGCTTGTTGGCTTGTTGGTTTGTTAGTTTGTTAGCTTTTTGGTTACTTGGTCTGTTGATTTGTTCACTTGTTGGCTTGTTGGTTTGTTGGTTAGTTCGTTTGTTGGCTTGTTGGTTTGTTGGCTTGTTGGCTTGTTGCTTTGTTGGTTTGTTGGTTTATTGGTTTGTTGGTTTTTTGGTTTGTTGGTTTATTTGTTTGTTGGTTTGTTGGCTTGTTGGTTTGTTGGTTTGTTGGTTTGTTGGTTTGTTGGCTTGTTGGTTTGTTTGTTTGTTGGTTTGTTGGTTTGTTGGTTTGTTGGTATATTTGTTTGTTGGTTTGTTGGCTTGTTGGTTTGTTGGTTTGTTGGTTTGTTGGCTTGTTGGTTTGTTGGTTTGTTGGCATGTTGGCTTTCTGGTTTGTTGGTTTGTTGGTTTGTTGGTTTGTTGGTTTTTTGGTTTGTTGGTTTGTTGGTTTGTTGGTTTGTTGGCTTGTTGGTTTGTTGGTTTGTTGGTTTGTTGGTTTGTTGGTTTTTTGGTTTGTTGGTTTATTTGTTTGTTGTTTTGTTGGCTTGTTGGCTTGTTGGTTTGTTGGTTTGTTGGTTTGTTGGCTTGTTGGTTTGTTGGTTTGTTGGCTAGTTGGTTTGTTTGTTTGTTTGCTTGTTGGCTTGTTGGTTTGTTAGTTTGTTGGCTTGTTGATTACTTAGTTTGTTGGTTTGTTGGTTTGTTGGTTTGTTGGTTTGTTGGTTTTTGGTTTGTTGGTTTATTTGTTTGTTGGCTTTCTGGTTTGTTGGTTTGTTGGTTTGTTGGTTTGTTGGTTTGTTGGTTTGTTAAATTGTTGGTTTGTTGGTTTGTTGGCTTGTTGGTTTGTTGGCTTGTTGGTTTGTTGGTTTTTTGGCTTGTTGGTTTGTTAGTTTGTTGGTTTTTTGGTTTGTTGGTTTGTTGGTTTGCTGGTTTGTTGGTTTGTTGGTTTGTTGGCTTGTTGGTTTGTTGGTTTGTTGGCTTGTTGGTTTGTTAGTTTGTTGGCTTGTTGGCTTGTTGGTTTGTTGGTTTGTTGGCTTGTTGGTTTGTTGGTTTGTTGGCTTGTTGGTTTGTTAGTTTGTTGGTTTGTTGGTTTGTTGGTTTGTTGCTTTGTTGGTTTGTTGGTTTGTTGGCTTGTTGGCTTGTTGGTTTGTTGGCTTGTTGGTTTGTTGGCTTGTTGGTTTGTTGGTTTGTTGGTTTGTTGGCTTGTTGGTTTGTTGGTTTGTTGGCTTGTTGGCTTGTTGGTTTGTTAATTTGTTGGTTTGTTGGCTTGTTGGCTTGTTGGTTTGTTGGCTTGTTGGTTTGTTAGTTTGTTGGCTTTTTTGTTACTTGGTTTGTTGGCTTGTTGGTTTGTTGGTTTGTTGGCTTGTTGGCTTGTTGCTTTGTTGCTTTGTTGGTTTGTTGGCTTGTTGGCTTGTTGGTTTGTTAGTTTGTTAGTTTTTGGTTACTTGGTCTGTTGATTTGTTCACTTGTTGGCTTGTTGGTTTGTTGTTTAGTTCGTTTGCTGGCTTGTTGGTTTGTTGGCTTGTTGGCTTGTTGCTTTGTTGGTTTGTTGGCTTATTGGTTTGTTGGTTTTTTGGTTTGTTGGTATATTTGTTTGTTGGTTTGTTGGCTTGTTGGTTTGTTGGTTTGTTGGTTTGTTGGTTTGTTGGCTTGTTGGTTTGTTTGTTTGTTGGTTTGTTTGCTTGTTGGTTTGTTGGTTTGTTGGTTTGTTGGTTTGTTGGTTTGTTGGTTTGTTGGTTTGTTGGTATATTTGTTTGTTGGTTTGTTGGCTTGTTGGTTTATTGGTTTGTTGGTTAGTTGGCTTGTTGGTTTGTTGGTTTGTTGGCATGTTGGCTTTCTGGTTTGTTGGTTTGTTGGTTTGTTGGTTTGTTGCTTTGTTGGTTTTTTGGTTTGTTGGTTTGTTGGTTTGTTGGTTTGTTGGCTTGTTGGTTTGTTGGTTTGTTGGTTTGTTGGTTTGTTGGTTTGTTGGTTTTTTGGTTTGTTGGTTTATTTGTTTGTTGTTTTGTTGGCTTGTTGGCTTGTTAGTTTGTTGGTTTGTTGGTTTGTTGGCTTGTTGGTTTGTTGGTTTGTTGGCTAGTTGGTTTGTTTGTTTGTTGGCTTGTTGGCTTGTTGGTTTGTTAGTTTGTTGGCTTGTTGATTACTTAGTTTGTTGGTTTGTTGGTTTGTTGGTTTGTTGGTTTGTTGGTTTGTTGGTTTTTGGTTTGTTGGTTTATTTGTTTGTTGGCTTTCTGGTTTGTTGGTTTGTTGGTTTGTTGGTTTGTTGGTTTGTTGGTTTGTTGGTTTGTTAAATTGTTGGTTTGTTGGTTTGTTGTCTTGTTGGTTTATTGGCTTGTTGGTTTGTTGGTTTTTTGGCTTGTTGGTTTGTTAGTTTGTTGGTTTTTTGGTTTGTTGGTTTGTTGGTTTGCTGGTTTGTTGGTTTGTTGGTTTGTTGGCTTGTTGGTTTGTTGGTTTGTTGGCTTGTTGATTTGTTAGTTTGTTGGCTTGTTGGCTTGTTGGTTTGTTGGTTTGTTGGCTTGTTGGTTTGTTGGTTTGTTGGCTTGTTGGTTTGTTAGTTTGTTGGTTTGTTGGTTTGTTGGTTTGTTGCTTTGTTGGTTTGTTGGTTTGTTGGCTTGTTGGCTTGTTGGTTTGTTGGCTTGTTGGTTTGTTGGCTTGTTGGTTTGTTGGTTTGTTGGTTTGTTGGTTTGTTGGCTTGCTGGTTTGTTGGTTTGTTGGTTTGTTGGCTTGTTGGCTTTTTGGTTTGTTGGTTTGTTGGCTTGTTGGTTTGTTGGTTTGTTGGCTTGTTGGTTTGTTAGTTTGTTGGTTTGTTGGTTTGTTGGTTTGTTGCTTTGTTGGTTTGTTGGTTTGTTGGCTTGTTGGCTTGTTGGTTTGTTGGCTTGTTGGTTTGTTGGCTTGTTGGTTTGTTGGTTTGTTGGTTTGTTGGTTTGTTGGCTTGCTGGTTTGTTGGTTTGTTGGTTTGTTGGCTTGTTGGTTTGATGGTTTGTTGGCTTGTTGGCTTGTTGCTTTGTTGGTTTGTTGGTTTGTTGGCTTGTTGGCTTGTTGGTTTGTTAGTTTGTTAGCTTTTTGGTTACTTGGTTTGTTGGCTTGTTGGTTTGTTGGTTTGTTGGCTTGTTGGCTTGTTGCTTTGTTGGTTTGTTGGTTTGTTGGCTTGTTGGCTTGTTGGTTTGTTAGTTTGTTAGCTTTTTGGTTACTTGGTCTGTTGATTTGTTCACTTGTTGGCTTGTTGGTTTGTTGGTTAGTTCGTTTGTTGGCTTGTTGGTTTGTTGGCTTGTTGGCTTGTTGCTTTGCTGGTTTGTTGGTTTATTGGTTTGTTGGTTTTTTGGTTTGTTGGTTTATTTGTTTGTTGGTTTGTTGGCTTGTTGGTTTGTTGGTTTGTTGGTTTGTTGGTTTGTTGGCTTGTTGGTTTGTTTGTTTGTTGGTTTGTTGGCTTGTTGGTTTGTTGGTTTGTTGGTTTGTTGGTTTGTTGGTTTGTTGGTATATTTGTTTGTTGGTTTGTTGGCTTGTTGGTTTGTTGGTTTGTTGCTTTGTTGGCTTGTTGGTTTGTTGGTTTGTTGGCATGGTGGCTTTCTGGTTTGTTGGTTTGTTGGTTTGTTTGTTTGTTGGTTTGTTGGTTTTTTGGTTTGTTGGTTTGTTGGTTTGTTGGTTTGTTGGCTTGTTGGTTTGTTGGTTTGTTGGTTTGTTGGTTTGTTGGTTTTTTGGTTTGTTGGTTTATTTGTTTGTTGTTTTGTTGGCTTGTTGGCTTGTTGGTTTGTTTGTTTGTTGTTTTGTTGGTTTGTTGGCTAGTTGGTTTGTTTATTTGTTGGCTTGTTGGCTTGTTGGTTTGTTAGTTTGTTGGCTTGTTGATTACTTAGTTTGTTGGTTTGTTGGTTTGTTGGTTTGTTGGTTTGTTGGTTTTTGGTTTGTTGGTTTATTTGTTTGTTGGCTTTCTGGTTTGTTGGTTTGTTGGTTTGTTGGTTTGTTGGTTTGTTAAATTGTTGGTTTGTTGGTTTGTTGGCTTGTTGGTTTGTTGGCTTGTTGGTTTGTTGGTTTTTTGGCTTGTTGGTTTGTTAGTTTGTTGGTTTTTTGGTTTGTTGGTTTGTTGGTTTGCTGGTTTGTTGGTTTGTTGGTTTGTTGGCTTGTTGGTTTGTTGGTTTGTTGGCTTGTTGGTTTGTTAGTTTGTTGGCTTGTTGGCTTGTTGGTTTGTTGGTTTGTTGGCTTGTTGGTTTGTTGGTTTGTTGGCTTGTTGGTTTGTTAGTTTGTTGGTTTGTTGGTTTGTTGGTTTGTTGCTTTGTTGGTTTGTTGGTTTGTTGGCTTGTTGGCTTGTTGGTTTGTTGGCTTGTTGGTTTGTTGGCTTGTTGGTTTGTTGGTTTGTTGGTTTGTTGGTTTGTTGGCTTGCTGAATTGTTGGTTTGTTGGTTTGTTGGCTTGTTGGTTTGATGGTTTGTTGGCTTGTTGGCTTGTTGCTTTGTTCGTTTGATGGTTTGTTGGTTTGTTGGTTTGTTGGCTTGTTGGTTTGTTAGTTTGTTGGTTTGTTGGTTTGTTGGTTTGTTGGTTTGTTGGTTTGTTGGTTTGTTGGCTTGTTGGTTTGTTGGTTTGTTGGCTATTTGGTTTGTTGGTTTGTTGGCTTGTTGGCTTGTTGGTTTGTTAGTTTGTTGGCTTGTTGATTACTTAGTTTGTTGGTTTGTTGGTTTGTTGGTTTGTTGGTTTGTTGGTTTTTGGTTTGTTGGTTTGTTGGTTTATTTGTTTGTTGGTTTGTTGGCTTGTTGGTTTGTTGGTTTGTTGGTTTGTTGGCTTGTTGGTTTGTTGGTTTGTTGGCTTGTTGGCTTGTTGGTTTGTTGGCTTGTTGGTTTGTTGGTTTGTTGGCTTGTTGGTTACTTAGTTTGTTGGTTTGTTGGCTTGTTGGTTTGCTGGTTTGTTGGTTTGTTGGCTTGTTGGTTTGTTGGTTTGTTGGCTTGTTGGTTGGTTGGTTTGTTGGTTTGTTGGCTTGTTGGCTTGTTGGCTTGTTGGTTTGTTGGTTTGTCGGTTTGTCGGTTTGTTGGTTTGTTGGTTTGTTGGTTTGTTGGCTTGTTGGTTTGTTGGTTTGTTGGCTTGTTGGCTTGTTGGTTTGTTAATTTGTTGGTTTGTTGACTTGTTGGCTTGTTGGTTTTTTGGCTTGTTGGTTTGTTAGTTTGTTGGCTTTTTTGTTACTTGGTTTTTTGGCTTGTTGGTTTGTTGGTTTGTTGGCTTGTTGGCTTGTTGCTTCGTTGGTTTGTTGGTTTGTTGGCTTGTTGGTTTGTTGGTTTGTTGGCTTGTTGGCTTGTTGGTTTGTTGGCTTGTTGGTTTGTTGGTTTGTTGGCTTGTTGGTTACTTAGTTTGTTGGTTTGTTGGCTTGTTGGTTGGTTGGTTTGTTGGTTTGTTGGCTTGTTGGCTTGTTGGCTTGTTGGCTTGTTGGTTTGTTGGTTTGTCGGTTTGTTGGTTTGTTAGTTTGTTGGTTTGTTTGCTTGTTGTTTTGTTGGTTTGTTGGTTTGTTGGCTTGTTGGTTTGTTGGTTTGCTGGCTTGTTGGCTTGTTGGTTTGTTAATTTGTTGGTTTGTTGGCTTGTTGGCTTGTTGGTTTGTTGGCTTGTTGGTTTGTTAGTTTGTTGGCTTTTTTGTTACTTGGTTTGTTGGCTTGTTGGTTTGTTGGTTTGTTGGCTTGTTGGCTTGTTGCTTTGTTGGTTTGTTGGTTTGTTGGCTTGTTGGCTTGTTGGTTTGTTAGTTTGTTAGCTTTTTGGTTACTTGGTCTGTTGATTTGTTCACTTGTTGGCTTGTTGGTTTGTTGGTTAGTTCGTTTGTTGGCTTGTTGCTTTGTTGGCTTGTTGGCTTATTGCTTTGTTGGTTTGTTGGTTTATTGGTTTGTTGGTTTTTTGGTTTGTTGGTTTATTTGTTTGTTGGTTTGTTGGCTTATTGGTTTGTTGGTTTGTTGGTTTGTTGGTTTGTTGGCTTGTTGGTTTGTTTGTTTGTTGGTTTGTTGGCTTGTTAGTTTGTTGGTTTGTTGGTTTGTTGGTTTGTTGGTTTGTTGGTTTGTTGGTATATTTGTTTGTTGGTTTGTTGGCTTGTTGGTTTGTTGGTTTGTTGGTTTGTTGGCTTGTTGGTTTGTTGGTTTGTTGGCATGTTGGCTTTCTGGTTTGTTGGTTTGTTGGTTTGTTGGTTTGTTGGTTTTTTGGTTTGTTGGTTTGTTGGTTTGTTGGCTTGTTGGTTTGTTGGTTTGTTGGTTTGTTGGTTTGTTTGTTTTTTGGTTTGTTGGTTTATTTGTTTGTTGTTTTGTTGGCTTGTTGGCTTGTTGGTTTGTTGGTTTGTTGGTTTGTTGGCTTGTTGGTTTGTTGGTTTGTTGGCTAGTTGGTTTGTTTGTTTGTTGGCTTGTTGGCTTGTTGGTTTGTTAGTTTGTTGGCTTGTTGATTACTTAGTTTGTTGGTTTGTTGGTTTGTTGGTTTGTTGGTTTGTTGGTTTGTTGGTTTTTGGTTTGTTGGTTTATTTGTTTGTTGGCTTTCTGGTTTGTTGGTTTGTTGGTTTGTTGGTTTATTGGTTTGTTAAATTGTTGGTTTGTTGGTTTGTTGGCTTGTTGGTTTGTTGGCTTGTTGGTTTGTTGGTTTTTTGGCTTGTTGGTTTGTTAGTTTGTTGGTTTTTTGGTTTGTTGGTTTGTTGGTTTGTTGGTTTGTTGGTTTGTTGGTTTGTTGGCTTGTTGGTTTGTTGGTTTGTTGGTTTGTTGGCTTGTTGGTTTGTTAGTTTGTTGGCTTGTTGGCTTGTTGGTTTGTTGGTTTGTTGGCTTGTTGGTTTGTTGGTTTGTTGGCTTGTTGGTTTGTTAGTTTGTTGGTTTGTTGGTTTGTTGGTTTGTTGCTTTGTTGGTTTGTTGGTTTGTTGGCTTGTTGGCTTGTTGGTTTGTTGGCTTGTTGGTTTGTTGGCTTGTTGGTTTGTTGGTTTGTTGGTTTGTTGGTTTGTTGGCTTGCTGGTTTGTTGGTTTGTTGGTTTGTTGGCTTGTTGGTTTGATGGTTTGTTGGCTTGTTGGCTTGTTGCTTTGTTCGTTTGATGGTTTGTTGGTTTGTTGGTTTGTTGGCTTGTTGGTTTGTTAGTTTGTTGGTTTGTTGGTTTGTTGGTTTGTTGGTTTGTTGGTTTGTTGGCTTGTGGGTTTGTTGGTTTGTTGGCTAGTTGGTTTGTTGGTTTGTTGGCTTGTTGGCTTGTTGGTTTGTTAGTTTGTTGGCTTGTTGATTACTTAGTTTGTTGGTTTGTTGGTTTGTTGGTTTGTTGGTTTGTTGGTTTTTGGTTTGTTGGTTTGTTGGTTTATTTGTTTGTTGGTTTGTTGGCTTGTTGGTTTGTTGGTTTGTTGGTTTGTTGGCTTGTTGGTTTGTTGGTTTGTTGGCTTGTTGGCTTGTTGGTTTGTTGGCTTGTTGGTTTGTTGGTTTGTTGGCTTGTTGGTTACTTAGTTTGTTGGTTTGTTGGCTTGTTGGTTTGTTGGTTTGTTGGTTTGTTGGCTTGTTGATTTGTTGGTTTGTTGGTTTGTTGGTTCGTTGGTTGGTTGGTTTGTTGGTTTGTTGGCTTGTTGGCTTGTTGGCTTGTTGGCTTGTTGGTTTGTTGGTTTGTCGGTTTGTTGGTTTGTTGGTTTGTTGGTTTGTTTGCTTGTTGTTTGTTGGTTTGTTGGTTTGTTGGCTTGTTGGTTTGTTGGTTTGTTGGCTTGTTGGCTTGTTGGTTTGTTAATTTGTTGGTTTGTTGGTTTGTTGGCTTGTTGGTTTGTTGGCTTGTTGGTTTGTTAGTTTGTTGGCTTTTTTATTACTTGGTTTGTTGGCTTGTTGGTTTGTTGATTTGTTGGCTTGTTGGCTTGTTGCTTTGTTGGTTTTTTGGTTTGCTGGCTTGTTGGCTTGTTGGTTTGTTAGTTTGTTAGCTTTTTGGTTACTTGGTCTGTTGGTTTGTTCACTTGTTGGCTTGTTGGTTTGTTGGTTAGTTCGTTTGTTGGCTTGTTGGTTTGTTGGCTTGTTGGCTTGTTGCTTTGTTGGTTTGTTGGTTTATTGGTTTGTTGGTTTTTTGGTTTGTTGGTTTATTTGTTTGTTGGTTTGTTGGCTTGTTGGTTTGTTGGTTTGTTGGTTTGTTGGTTTGTTGGCTTGTTGGTTTGTTGGTTTGTTGGTTTGTTGGCTTGTTGGTTTGTTGGTTTGTTGGTTTGTTGGTTTGTTGGTTTGTTGGTTTGTTGGTATATTTGTTTGTTGGTTTGTTGGCTTGTTGGTTTGTTGTTTTGTTGGTTTGTTGGCTTGTTGGTTTGTTGGTTTGTTGGCATGTTGGCTTTCTGGTTTGTTGGTTTGTTGGCTTGTTGGCTTGTTGGTTTGTTAATTTGTTGGTTTGTTGGTTTGTTGGCTTGTTGGTTTGTTGGCTTGTTGGTTTGTTAGTTTGTTGGCTTTTTTATTACTTGGTTTGTTGGCTTGTTGGTTTGTTGATTTGTTGGCTTGTTGGCTTGTTGCTTTGTTGGTTTTTTGGTTTGCTGGCTTGTTGGCTTGTTGGTTTGTTAGTTTGTTAGCTTTTTGGTTACTTGGTCTGTTGGTTTGTTCACTTGTTGGCTTGTTGGTTTGTTGGTTAGTTCGTTTGTTGGCTTGTTGGTTTGTTGGCTTGTTGGCTTGTTGCTTTGTTGGTTTGTTGGTTTATTGGTTTGTTGGTTTTTTGGTTTGTTGGTTTATTTGTTTGTTGGTTTGTTGGCTTGTTGGTTTGTTGGTTTGTTGGTTTGTTGGTTTGTTGGCTTGTTGGTTTGTTGGTTTGTTGGTTTGTTGGCTTGTTGGTTTGTTGGTTTGTTGGTTTGTTGGTTTGTTGGTTTGTTGGTTTGTTGGTATATTTGTTTGTTGGTTTGTTGGCTTGTTGGTTTGTTGGTTTGTTGGTTTGTTGGCTTGTTGGTTTGTTGGTTTGTTGGCATGTTGGCTTTCTGGTTTGTTGGTTTGTTGGTTTGTTGGTTTGTTGGTTTCTTGGTTTTTTGGTTTGTTGGTTTGTTGGTTTGTTGGCTTGTTGGTTTGTTGGTTTGTTGGTTTGTTGGTTTGTTGGTTTTTTGGTTTGTTGGTTTATTTGTTTGTTGTTTTGTTGGCTTGTTGGCTTGTTGGTTTGTTGGTTTGTTGGTTTGTTGGCTTGTTGGTTTATTGGTTTGTTGGTTTGTTGGCTTTTTGGCTTGTTGGTTTGTTGGTTTGTTGGCTTGTTGGTTTGTTGGTTTGTTGGCTTGTTGGCTTGTTGCTTTGTTCGTTTGATGGTTTGTTGGTTTGTTGGTTTGTTGGCTTGTTGGTTTGTTAGTTTGTTGGTTTGTTGGTTTGTTGGTTTGTTAGTTTGTTGGTTTGTTGGCTTGTTGGTTTGTTAGTTAGTTGGTTTGTTGGCTTGTTGGTTTGTTGGTTTGTTGGTTTGTTGGCTTGTTGGCTTGTTGGTTTGTTGGTTTGTTGGCTTGTTGGCTTGTTGGTTTGTTGGTTTGTTGGTTTTTTGGTTTGTTGGTTTGTTGGTTTGTTGGCTTGTTGGCTTGTTGGTTTGTTGGTTTGTTGGCTTGTTGGCTTGTTGGTTTGTTGGTTTGTTGGTTTGTTGGCTTGTTGGCTTGTTGCTTTGTTGTTTTGTTGGTTTGTCGGCTTGTTGGCTTGTTGGTTTGTTAGTTTGTTGGATTTTTGGTTGCTTGGTTTGTTGGCTTGTGCGTTTGTTGGTTTGTTGTCTTGTTGGCTTGTCGGTTACTTAGTTTGTTGGTTTGTTGGTTTGTGGGCTTGTTGGTTTGTTGGCTTGTTGCTTTGTTGGTTTGTTGGTTTGTTGGCTTGTTGGTTTGTTGGCTTGTTGGTTTGTTGGTTTGTTGGTTTGTTGGCTTGTTGGTTTATTGGTTTGTTGGCTTGTTGGCTTGTTGGTTTGTTGGTTTGTTGGTTTTTTGGTTTGTTGGCTTGTTGGTTTGTTGGTTTGTTGGCTTGTTGGTTTGTTGGTTTGTTGGTTTGTTGGCTTGTTGGCTTGTTGGTTTGTTGGTTTGTTGGCTTGTTAGTTTGTTGGCTTGTTGGTTTGTTGGTTTGTTGGTTTGTTGGCTTGTTGGCTTGTTGGTTTGTTGGTTTGTTGGCTTGTTAGTTACTTAGTTTGTTGGTTTGTTGGCATGTTGGTTTGTTGGTTTGTTGGTTTGTTGGTTTGTTGGTTTGTTGGTTTGTTGGCTTGTTGGTTTGTTAGTTTGTTGGCTTGTTGGTTTGTTGGCTTGTTGGTTTGTTGGTTTGTTGGCTTGTTGGTTACTTAGTTTGTTGGTTTGTTGGCTTGTTGGTTTGTTGGTTTGTTGGTTTGTTGGCTTGTTGGTTTGTTGGTTTGTTGGTTTGTTGGCTTGTTGGTTTGTTGGTTTGTTGGCTTGTTGGCTTGTTGGTTTGTTGGCTTGTTGGTTTGTTGGTTTGTTGGCTTGTTGGTTACTTAGTTTGTTGGTTTGTTGGCTTGTTAGTTTGTTGGTTTGTTGGTTTGTTGGCTTGTTGGTTTGTTGGTTTGTTGGTTTGTTGGCTTGTATGTTGGTTGGTTTGTTGGTGTGTTGGCTTGTTGGCTTGTTGGCTTGTTGGTTTGTTGGTTTGTCGGTTTGTTGGTTTGTTGGTTTGTTGGTTTGTTTGCTTGTTGGTTTGTTGGTTTGTTGGTTTGTTGGCTTGTTGGTTTGTTGGTTTGTTGGCTTGTTGGCTTGTTGGTTTGTTGGTTTGTTGGTTTGTTGGCTTGTTGGCTTGTTAGCTTGTTGGTTTGTTGGTTTGTTGGTTTGTTGGTTTATTGGTTTGTTGGTTTGTTGGTTTTTTGGTTTGTTGGTTTGTTTGTTTGTTGGCTTGTTGGTTTGTTGGCTTGTTGGTTTGTTGGTTTGTTGGCTTGTTGGCTTGTTGGTTTGCTGGTTTGTTAGCTTGTTGGTTACTTAGTTTGTTGGTTTGTTGGTTTGTTGGCTTGTTGGCTTGTTGGTTTGTTGCTTTGTTGGTTTGTTGGTTTGTTGGCTTGTTGACTTGTTGGTTTGTTGGCTTGTTGGTTTGCTGGCTTGTTGGTTTGTTGGCTTGTTTGCTTGCTGGTTTGTTTGTTTGTTGGCTTGTTGGTTTATTGGTTTGTTGGTTTGTTGGTTTGTTGGTTTGTTGGTTTGTTGGCTTGTTGGTTTGTTGGTTTGTTGGCTTGTTAGTTTGTTGGTTTGTTGGTTTATTGGCTTGTTGGCTTGTTGGTTTGTTGGTTTGTTGGCTTGTTAGTTTGTTGGTTTGTTGGCTTGTTGGCTTGTTACTTTGTTCGTTTGATGGTTTGTTGGTTTGTTGTTTTTTTGGTTTGTTGGTTTTTTGGTTTGTTACTTTGTTGGTTTGTTGGTTTGTTGGCTTGTTGGCTTGTTGGTTTCTTGGCTTGTTGGTTTGTTAGTTTGTTGGCTTTTTGGTTACTTGGTTTTTTGTTTTGTTGGCTAGTTGGCTTGTTGGTTTGTTGCTTTGTTCGTTTGTTGGTTTGTTGGTTTGTTGGCTTGTTGGCTTGTTGGTTTGTTGGTTTGTTGGTTTGTCGGTTTGTTGGTTTGTTGGTTTTTTGGTTTGTTGGTTTATTTGTTTGTTGGTTTGTTGGCTTGTTGGTTTGTTGGTTTGTTGGTTTGTTGGTTTGTTGGCTTGTTGGTTTGTTGGTTTGTTTGTTTGTTGGTTTGTTGGCTTGTTCGTTTGTTGGTTTGTTGGCTTGTTGGTTTGATGGTTTGTTGGCTTGTTGGCTTGTTGCTTTGTTCAGTTGATGGTTTGTTGGTTTGTTGGTTTGTTGGCTTGTTGGTTTGTTAGTTTGTTGTTTTGTTGGTTTGTTGGTTTGTTGGTTTGTTGGCTTGTTGGTTTGTTGGTTTGTTGGCTAGTTGGTTTGTTTGTTTGTTGGCTTGTTGGCTTGTTGGTTTGTTAGTTTGTTGGCTTGTTGATTACTTAGTTTGTTGGTTTGTTGGTTTGTTGGTTTGTTGGTTTGTTGGTTTGTTGGTTTTTGGTTTGTTGGTTTATTTGTTTGTTGGCTTTCTGGTTTGTTGGTTTGTTGGTTTGTTGGTTTGTTGGTTTGTTGGATTGTTAACTTTTTTGTTTGTTGGTTTGTTGGCTTGTTGGTTTGTTGGCTTGTTGGTTTGTTGGTTTTTTGGCTTGTTGGTTTGTTAGTTTGTTGGTTTTTTGGTTTGTTGGTTTGTTGGTTTGTTGGTTTGTTGGTTTGTTGGTTTGTTGGCTTGTTGGTTTGTTGGTTTGTTGGTTTGTTGGTTTGTTGGCTTGTTGGTTTGTTAGTTTGTTGGCTTGTTGGCTTGTTCGTTTGTTGGTTTGTTGGTTTGTTGGCTTGTTGGTTTGTTGGTTTGTTGGCTTGTTGGTTTGTAAGTTTGTTGGTTTGTTGGTTTGTTGGTTTGTTGCTTTGTTGGTTTGTTGGTTTGTTGGCTTGTTGGCTTGTTGGTTTGTTGGCTTGTTGGTTTGTTGGTTTGTTGGTTTGTTGGTTTCTTGGCTTGTTGGTTTGTTGGTTTGTTGGTTTGTTGGCTTGTTGGTTTGATGGTTTGTTGGCTTGTTGGCTTGTTGCTTTGTTCGTTTGATGGTTTGTTGGTTTGTTGGTTTGTTGGCTTGTTGGTTTGTTAGTTTGTTGGTTTGTTGGTTTGTTGGTTTGTTGGTTTGTTGGTTTTTTGGTTTGTTGGCTTGTTGGTTTGTTGGTTTGTTGGCTAGTTGGTTTGTTGGTTTGTTGGCTTGTTGGCTTGTTGGTTTGTTGGTTTGTTGGCTTGTTGGTTTGTAAGTTTGTTGGTTTGTTGGTTTTTGGTTTGTTGGTTTGTTGGTTTATTTGTTTGTTGGTTTGTTGGCTTGTTGGTTTGTTGGTTTGTTGGTTTGTTGGCTTGTTGGTTTGTTGGTTTGTTGGCTTGTTGGCTTGTTGGTTTGTTGGCTTGTTGGTTTGTTGGTTTGTTGGCTTGTTGGTTACTTAGTTTTTTGGTTTGTTGGCTTGTTGGTTTGTTGGTTTGTTGGTTTGTTGGCTTGTTGGTTTGTTGGTTTGTTGGTTTGTTGGCTTGTTGGTTGGTTGGTTTGTTTGTTTGTTGGCTTGTTGGCTTGTTGGCTTGTTGGTTTGTTGGTTTGTCGGTTTGTTGGTTTGTTGGTTTGTTGGTTTGTTTGCTTGTTGGTTTGTTGGTTTGTTGGTTTGTTGGCTTGTTGGTTTGTTGGTTTGTTGGCTTGTTGGCTTGTTGGTTTGTTAATTTGTTGGTTTGTTGGCTTGTTGGCTTGTTGGTTTGTTGGCTTGTTGGTTTGTTAGTTTGTTGGCTTTTTGGTTACTTGGTTTGTTGGCTTGTTGGTTTGTTGGTTTGTTGGCTTGTTGGCTTGTTGCTTTGTTGGTTTGTTGGTTTGTTGGCTTGTTGGCTTGTTGGTTTGTTAGTTTGTTAGCTTTTTGGTTACTTAGTCTGTTGATTTGTTCGCTTGTTGGCTTGTTGGTTTGTTGGTTAGTTCGTTTGTTGGCTTGTTGGTTTGTTGGCTTGTTGGCTTGTTGCTTTGTTGGTTTGTTGGTTTATTGGTTTGTTGGTTTTTTGGTTTGTTGGTTTATTTGTTTGTTGGTTTGTTGGCTTGTTGGTTTGTTGGTTTGTTGGTTTGTTGGTTTGTTGACTTGTTGGTTTGTTTGTTTGTTGGTTTGTTGGCTTGTTGGTTTGTTGGTTTGTTGGTTTGTTGGTTTGTTGGTTTGTTGGCTTGTTGGTATATTTGTTTGTTGGTTTGTTGGCTTGTTGGTTTGTTGGTTTGTTGGTTTGTTGGCTTGTTGGTTTGTTGGTTTGTTGGCATGTTGTCTTTCTGGTTTGTTGGTTTGTTGGTTTGTTGGTTTGTTGGTTTTTTGGTTTGTTGGTTTGTTGGTTTGTTGGCTTGTTGGTTTGTTGGTTTGTTGGTTTGTTGGTTTGTTGGTTTTTTGGTTTGTTGGTTTATTTGTTTGTTGTTTTGTTGGCTTGTTGGCTTGTTGGTTTGTTGGTTTGTTGGTTTGTTGGCTTGTTGGTTTGTTGGTTTGTTGGTTTGTTGGCTTTTTGGCTTGTTGGTTTGTTGGTTTGTTGGCTTGTTGGTTTGTTGGTTTGTTGGCTTGTTGGCTTGTTGCTTTGTTCGTTTGATGGTTTGTTGGTTTGTTGGTTTGTTGGCTTGTTGGTTTGTTAGTTTGTTGGTTTGTTGGTTTGTTGGTTTGTTGGTTTGTTGGTTTGTTGGCTTGTTGGCTTGTTGGTTTATTAGTTAGTTGGTTTGTTGGCTTGTTGGTTTGTTGGTTTGTTGGTTTGTTGGCTTGTTGGCTTGTTGGTTTGTTGGTTTGTTGGCTTGTTGGCTTGTTGGTTTGTTGGTTTGTTGGTTTTTTGGTTTGTTGGTTTTTTGGTTTGTTGGCTTGTTGGCTTGTTGGTTTGTTGGTTTGTTGGCTTGTTGGTTTGTTGGTTTGTTGGCTTGTTGGCTTGTTGCTTTGTTGTTTTGTTGGTTTGTCGGCTTGTTGGCTTGTTGGTTTGTTAGTTTGTTGGATTTTTGGTTGCTTGGTTTGTTGGCTTGTGCGTTTGTTGGTTTGTTGTCTTGTTGGCTTGTTGGTTACTTAGTTTGTTGGTTTGTTGGTTTGTGGGCTTGTTGGTTACTTAGTTTGTTGGTTTGTTGGTTTGTGGGCTTGTTTGTTTGTTGGCTTGTTGCTTTGTTGGTTTGTTGGTTTGTTGGTTTGTTGGCTTGTTGGTTTATTGGTTTGTTGGCTTGTTGGCTTGTTGGTTTGTTGGTTTGTGGGCTTGTTGGTTACTTAGTTTGTTGGTTTGTTGGTTTGTGGGCTTGTTTGTTTGTTGGCTTGTTGCTTTGTTGGTTTGTTGGCTTGTTGGTTTGTTGGTTTGTTGGTTTGTTGGCTTGTTGGCTTGTTGGTTTGTTGGTTTGTTGGCTTGTTAGTTTCTTGGCTTGTTGGTTTGTTGGTTTGTTGGTTTGTTGGTTTGTTGGTTTGTTGGTTTGTTAACTTGTTGGTTTGTTGGTTTGTTGGCTTGTTGGTTTGTTGGCTTGTTGGTTTGTTGGTTTTTTGGCTTGTTGGTTTGTTAGTTTGTTGGTTTTTTGGTTTGTTGGTTTGTTGGTTTGTTGGTTTGTTGGTTTGTTGGTTTGTTGGCTTGTTGGTTTGTTGGTTTGTTGGCTTGTTGGTTTGTTAGTTTGTTGGCTTGTTGGCTTGTTGGTTTGTTGGTTTGTTGGTTTGTTGGCTTGTTGGTTTGTTGGTTTGTTGGCTTGTTGGTTTGTTAGTTTGTTGGTTTGTTGGTTTGTTGGTTTGTTGCTTTGTTGGTTTGTTGGTTTGTTGGCTTGTTGGCTTGTTGGTTTGTTGGCTTGTTGGTTTGTTGGCTTGTTGGTTTGTTGGTTTGTTGGTTTGTTGGTTTGTTGGTTTGTTGGCTTGTTGGTTTGTTGGTTTGTTGGTTTGTTGGCTTGTTGGTTTGATGGTTTGTTGGCTTGTTCGTTTGATGGTTTGTTGGTTTGTTGGTTTGTTGGCTTGTTGGTTTGTTGGCTTGTTGGTTTGTTAGTTTGTTGGTTTGTTGGTTTGTTGGTTTGTTGGTTTGTTGGTTTGTTGGTTTGTTGCCTTGTTGGTTTGTTGGTTTGTTGGCTAGTTGGTTTGTTGGTTTGTTGGCTTGTTGGCTTGTTGGTTTGTTAGTTTGTTGGCTTGTTGATTACTTAGTTTGTTGGTGTGTTTGTTTGTTGGTTTGTTGGTTTGTTGGTTTTTGGTTTGTTGGTTTGTTGGTTTATTTGTTTGTTGGTTTGTTGGCTTGTTGGTTTGTTGGTTTGTTGGTTTGTTGGCTTGTTGGTTTGTTGGTTTGTTGGCTTGTTGGCGTGTTGGTTTGTTGGCTTGTTGGTTTGTTGGTTTGTTGGTTTGTTGGTTACTTAGTTTCTTGGTTTGTTGGCTTGTTGGTTTGTTGGTTTGTTGGTTTGTTGGCTTGTTGGTTTGTTGGTTTGTTGGTTTGTTGGCTTGTTGGTTGGTTGGTTTGTTTGTTTGTTGGCTTGTTGGCTTGTTGGCTTGTTGGTTTGTTGGTTTGTTGGTTTGTCGGTTTGTTGGTTTGTTGGTTTGTTGGTTTGTTTGCTTGTTGGTTTGTTGGTTTGTTGGTTTGTTGGCTTGTTGGTTTGTTGGTTTGTTGGCTTGTTGGCTTGTTGGTTTGTTAATTTGTTGGTTTGTTGGCTTGTTGGCTTGTTGGTTTGTTGGCTTGTTGGTTTGTAAGTTTGTTGGCTTTTTGGTTACTTGGTTTGTTGGCTTGTTGGTTTGTTGGTTTGTTGGCTTGTTGGCTTGTTGCTTTGTTGGTTTGTTGGTTTGTTGGCTTGTTGGCTTGTTGGTTTGTTAGTTTGTTAGCTTTTTGGTTACTTGGTCTGTTGATTTGTTCGCTTGTTGGCTTGTTGGTTTGTTGGTTAGTTCGTTTGTTGGCTTGTTGGTTTGTTGGCTTGTTGGCTTGTTGCTTTGTTGGTTTGTTGGTTTATTGGTTTGTTGGTTTTTTGGTTTGTTGGTTTATTTGTTTGTTGGTTTGTTGGCTTGTTGGTTTGTTGGTTTGTTGGTTTGTTGGTTTGTTGGCTTGTTGGTTTGTTTGTTTGTTGGTTTGTTGGCTTGTTGGTTTGTTGGTTTGTTGGTTTGTTGGTTTGTTGGTTTGTTGGTTTGTTGGTATATTTGTTTGTTGGTTTGTTGGTTTGTTGGTTTGTTGGTTTGTTGGCTTGTTGGTTTGTTGGTTTGTTGGCATGTTGGCTTTCTGGTTTGTTGGTTTGTTGGTTTGTTGGTTTGTTGGTTTTTTGGTTGGTTGGTTTGTTGGTTTGTTGGCTTGTTTGTTTGTTGGTTTGTTGGTTTGTTGGTTTGTTGGTTTGTTGGTTTTTTGGTTTGTTGGTTTATTTGTTTGTTGTTTTGTTGGCTTGTTGGCTTGTTGGTTTGTTGGTTTGTTGGTTTGTTGGCTTGTTGGTTTGTTGGTTTGTTGGTTTGTTGGCTTTTTGGCTTGTTGGTTTGTTGGTTTGTTGGCTTGTTGGTTTGTTGGTTTGTTGGCTTGTTGGCTTGTTGCTTTGTTCGTTTGATGGTTTGTTGGTTTGTTGGTTTGTTGGCTTGTTGGTTTGTTAGTTTGTTGGTTTGTTGGTTTGTTGGTTTGTTGGTTTGTTGGTTTGTTGGCTTGTTGGCTTGTTGGTTTGTTAGTTAGTTGGTTTGTTGGCTTGTTGGTTTGTTGGTTTGTTGGTTTGTTGGCTTGTTGGCTTGTTGGTTTGTTGGTTTGTTGGCTTGTTGGCTTGTTGGTTTGTTGGTTTTTTGGTTTGTTGGTTTGTTGGTTTGTTGGCTTGTTGGCTTGTTGGTTTGTTGGTTTGTTGGCTTGTTGGTTTGTTGGTTTGTTGGCTTGTTGGCTTGTTGCTTTGTTGTTTTGTTGGTTTGTCGGCTTGTTGGCTTGTTGGTTTGTTAGTTTGTTGGATTTTTGGTTGCTTGGTTTGTTGGCTTGTGCGTTTGTTGGTTTGTTGTCTTGTTGGCTTGTTGGTTACTTAGTTTGTTGGTTTGTTTGTTTGTGGGCTTGTTGGTTACTTAGTTTGTTGGTTTGTTGGTTTAGGGGCTTGTTGGTTTGTTGGCTTGTTGCTTTGTTGGTTTGTTGGTTTGTTGGTTTGTTGGCTTGTTGGTTTATTGGTTTGTTGGCTTGTTGGCTTGTTGGTTTGTTGGTTTGTTGGTTTTTTGGTTTGTTGGCTTGTTGGTTTGTTGGTTTTTTGGCTTGTTGGTTTGTTGGTTTGTTGGTTTGTTGGCTTGTTGGCTTGTTGGTTTGTTGGTTTGTTGGCTTGTTAGTTTCTTGGCTTGTTGGTTTGTTGGTTTGTTGGTTTGTTGGCTTGTTGGCTTGTTGGTTTGTTGGTTTGTTGGCTTGTTGGTTACTTAGTTTGTTGGTTTGTTGGCATGTTGGTTTGTTGGTTTGTTGGTTTGTTGGCTTGTTGGTTTGTTGGTTTGTTGGCTTGTTGGCTTGTTGGTTTGTTGGTTTGTTGGTTTGTTGGCTTGTTGGTTTGTTGGTTTGTTGGTTTGTTGGCTTGTTGGTTTGTTGGTTTGTTGGTTTATTTGTTTGTTGGTTTGTTGGTTTGTTGGTTTGTTGGCTTGTTAATTTGTTGGGTTGTTGGTTTGTTGGTTTATTGGTTTGTTGGTTTGTTGGTTTGTTGGTTTGTTGGTTTGTTGGTTTGTTGGTTTGTTAGTTTGTTGGTTTTTTGGTTTATTTGTTTGTTGGTTTGTTGGCTTGTTGGTTTGTTGGTTTGTTGGTTTGTTGGTTTGTTGGTTTGTTGGTTTGTTGGTTTGTTAGTTTGTTGGGGTTTTTTGGTTTATTTGTTTGTTGGTTTGTTGGCTTGTTGGTTTGTTGGTTTGTTGGCTTGTTGGTTTGTTGGTTTGTTGGTTTGTTGGCTTGTTGGCTTGTTGGTTTGTTGGTTTGTTGGCTTGTTAGTTTCTTGGCTTGTTGGTTTGTTGGTTTGTTGGTTTGTTGGCTTGTTGGCTTGTTGGTTTGTTGGTTTGTTGGCTTGTTGGTTACTTAGTTTGTTGGATTGTTGGCATGTTGGTTTGTTGGTTTGTTGGTTTGTTGGCTTGTTGGTTTGTTGGTTTGTTGGCTTGTTGGCTTGTTGGTTTGTTGGTTTGTTGGTTTGTTGGCTTGTTGGTTTGTTGGTTTGTTGGTTTGTTGGCTTGTTGGCTTGTTGGTTTGTTGGTTTGTTGGTTTGTTGGTTTGTTGGTTTGTTGGTTTGTTGGTTTGTTGGCTTATTGGTTTGTTGGTTTGTTGGTTTGTTGGCTTGTTGGTTTGTTGGTTTGATGGTTTATTTGTTTGTTGGTTTGTTGGCTTGTTGGTTTGTTGGTTTGTTGGTTTGTTGGCTTGTTGGTTACTTAGTTTGTTGGTTTGTTGGTTTGTTAGTTTGTTGGCTTGTTGGCTTGTTGATTTGTTGGTTGGTTGGCTTGTTGGTTTGTTGGTTTGTTGGCTTGTTGGTTTGTTGGCTTGTTGGCTTGTTGGTTTGTTGGTTTGTTGGTTTGTTGGCTTGTTGGTTTGTTGGTTTGTTGGTTTGTTGGCTTGTTAGTTTGTTGGTTTGTTGGCTTGTTGGCTTGTTGGTTTGTTGGTTTGTTGGCTTGTTGGTTACTTAGTTTGTTGGTTTGTTGGTTTGTTAGTTTGTTGGCTTGTTGGCTTGTTGATTTGTTGGTTGGTTGGCTTGTTGGTTTGTTGGTTTGTTGGCTTGTTGGTTTGTTGTTTTGTTCGTTTGATGGTTTGTTGGTTTGTTGGTTTGTTGGCTTGTTAGTTTGTTAGTTTGTTGGTTTGTTGGTTTGTTGGTTTATTGGTTTGTTGGTTTGTTGGTTTGTTGGTTTGTTGGTTTGTTGGTTTGTTGGTTTGTTAGTTTGTTGGTTTTTTGGTTTATTTGTTTGTTGGTTTGTTGGCTTGTTGGTTTGTTGGTTTGTTGGTTTGTTGGTTTGTTGGTTTGTTGGTTTGTTGGTTTGTTGGCTTGTTGGTTTGTTGGTTTGTTTGCTTGTTGGTTTGTTGGTTTGTTGGCTTGTTGGCTTGTTGGTTTGTTGGTTTGTTAGTTTGTTGGTTTATTTGTTTGTTGGTTTGTTGGCTTGTTCATTTGTTGGTTTGTTGGTTTGTTGGCTTGTTGGTTTGTTGGCTTGTTGGCTTGTTGATTTGTTGGTTTGTTGGTTTGTTGGCTTGTTGGCTTGTTGGTTTGTTAGTTTGTTGGCTTTTTGGTTACTTGGTTTGTTGGTTTGTTGGTTTGTTTGCTTGTTGGTTTGCTGGTTTGTTGGTTTGTTGGCTTGTTGGTTTGTTGGTTTGTTGGCTTGTTGGCTTGTTGGTTTGTTAATTTGTTGGTTTGTTGGCTTGTTGGCTTGTTGGTTTGTTGGCTTGTTGGTTTGTTAGTTTGTTGACTTTTTGGTTACTTGGTTTGTTGGCTTGTTGGTTTGTTGGTTTGTTGGCTTGTTGGCTTGTTGCTTTGTTGGTTTGTTGGTTTGTTGGCTTGTTGGCTTATTGGTTTGTTAGTTTGTTAGCTTTTTGGTTACTTGGTCTGTTGATTTGTTCGCTTGTTGGCTTGTTGGTTTGTTGGTTAGTTCGTTTGTTGGCTTGTTGGTTTGTTGGCTTGTTGGCTTGTTGCTTTGTTGGTTTGTTGGTTTATTGGTTTGTTGGTTTTTTGGTTTGTTGGTTTATTTGTTTGTTGGTTTGTTGGCTTGTTGGTTTGTTGGTTTGTTGGTTTGTTGGTTTGTTGGCTTGTTGGTTTGTTTGTTTGTTGGTTTGTTGGCTTGTTGGTTTGTTGGTTTGTTGGTTTGTTGGTTTGTTGGTTTGTTGGTTTGTTGGTATATTTGTTTGTTGGTTTGTTGGCTTGTTGGTTTGTTGGTTTGTTGGTTTGTTGGCTTGTTGGTTTGTTGGTTTGTTGGCATGTTGGCTTTCTGGTTTGTTGGTTTGTTGGTTTGTTGGTTTGTTGGTTTTTTGGTTTGTTGGTTTATTTGTTTGTTGTTTTGTTGGCTTGTTGGCTTGTTGGTTTGTTGGTTTGTTGGTTTGTTGGCTTGTTGGTTTGTTGGTTTGTTGGCTTGTTGGCTTTTTGGTTTGTTGGTTTGTTGGCTTGTTGGTTTGTTGGTTTGTTGGCATGTTGGCTTTCTGGTTTGTTGGTTTGTTGGTTTGTTGGTTTGTTGGTTTGTTGGTTTGTTGGTTTGTTGGCTTGTTGGTTTGTTTGTTTGTTGGTTTGTTGGCTTGTTGGTTTATTGGTTTGTTGGTTTGTTGGTTTGTTGGTTTGTTGGTTTGTTGGTATATTTGTTTGTTGGTTTGTTGGCTTGTTGGTTTGTTGGTTTGTTGGCTTGTTGGTTTGTTGGTTTGTTGGCATGTTGGCTTTCTGGTTTGTTGGTTTGTTGGTTTGTTGGTTTGTTGGTTTTTTGGTTTGTTGGTTTATTTGTTTGTTGTTTTGTTGGCTTCTTGGCTTGTTGGTTTGTTGGTTTGTTGGTTTGTTGGCTTGTTGGTTTGTTGGTTTGTTGGCTTGTTGGTTTGTTGGTTTGTTGGTTTGTTGGCTTGTTGGTTTGTTGGTTTGTTGGCATGTTGGCTTTCTGGTTTGTTGGTTTGTTGGTTTGTTGGTTTGTTGGTTTTTTGGTTTGTTGGTTTATTTGTTTGTTGTTTTGTTGGTTTGTTGGCTTGTTGGTTTGTTGGTTTGTTGGTTTGTTGGCTTGTTGGCTTGTTGCTTTGTTCGTTTGATGGTTTGTTGGTTTGTTTGTTTGTTGGCTTGTTGGTTTGTTAGTGTGTTGGTTTGTTGGTTTGTTGGTTTGTTGGTTTGTTGGTTTGTTGGCTTGTTGGCTTGTTGGTTTGTTAGTTAGTTGGTTTGTTGGCTTGTTGGTTTGTTGGTTTGTTGGTTTGTTGGCTTGTTGGCTTGTTGGTTTGTTGGTTTGTTGGTTTGTTGGCTTGTTGGTTTGTTGGTTTGTTGGTTTTTTGGTTTGTTGGTTTGTTGGTTTGTTGGCTTGTTGGCTTGTTGGTTTGTTGGTTTGTTGGCTTGTTGGTTTGTTGGTTTGTTGGCTTGTTGGCTTGTTGCTTTGTTGTTTTGTTGGTTTGTCGGCTTGTTGGCTTGTTGGTTTGTTAGTTTGTTGGATTTTTGGTTGCTTGGTTTGTTGGCTTGTGCGTTTGTTGTCTTGTTGGCTTGTTGGTTACTTAGTTTGTTGGTTTGTTTGTTTGTGGGCTTGTTGGTTACTTAGTTTGTTGGTTTGTTGGTTTGTGGGCTTGTTGGTTTGTTGGCTTGTTGCTTTGTTGGTTTGTTGGTTTGTTGGTTTGTTGGCTTGTTGGTTTATTGGTTTGTTGGCTTGTTGGCTTGTTGGTTTGTTGGTTTGTTGGTTTTTTGGTTTGTTGGCTTGTTGGTTTGTTGGTTTGTTGGCTTGTTGGTTTGTTGGTTTGTTGGTTTGTTGGCTTGTTGGATTGTTGGTTTGTTGGTTTGTTGGCTTGTTAGTTTCTTGGCTTGTTGGTTTGTTGGTTTGTTGGTTTGTTGGCTTGTTGGCTTGTTGGTTTGTTGGTTTGTTGGTTTGTTGGCTTGTTGGTTACTTAGTTTGTTGGTTTGTTGGTTTGTTGGTTTGTTGGTTTGTTGGCTTGTTGGTTTGTTGGTTTGTTGGTTTGTTGGCTTGTTGGCTTGTTGGTTTGTTGGTTTGTTGGTTTGTTGGTTTGTTGGTTTGTTGGTTTGTTGGTTTATTGGCTTGTTGGCTTGTTGGTTTGTTGGTTTGTTGGTTTGTTGGTTTGTTGGTTTGTTGGTTTGTTGGTTTGTTGGCTTGTTGGTTTGTTGGTTTGTTGGTTTGTTGGCTTGTTGGTTTGTTGGTTTGTTGGTTTATTTGTTTGTTGGTTTGTTGGCTTGTTGGTTTGTTGGTTTGTTGGTTTGTTGGCTTGTTAGTTACTTAGTTTGTTGGTTTGTTGGTTTGTTAGTTTGTTGGCTTGTTGGCTTGTTGATTTGTTGGTTGGTTGGCTTGTTGGTTTGTTGGTTTGTTGGCTTGTTGGTTTGTTGGCTTGTTGGCTTGTTGGTTTGTTGGTTTGTTGGTTTGTTGGCTTGTTGGTTTGTTGGTTTGTTGGTTTGTTGGCTTGTTAGTTTGTTGGTTTGTTGGCTTGTTGGCTTGTTGGTTTGTTGGTTTGTTGGCTTGTTGGTTACTTAGTTTGTTGGTTTCTTGGTTTGTTAGTTTGTTGGCTTGTTGGCTTGTTGATTTGTTGGTTGGTTGGCTTGTTGGTTTGTTGGTTTGTTGGCTTGTTGGTTTGTTGTTTTGTTCGTTTGATGGTTTGTTGGTTTGTTGGTTTGTTGGCTTGTTAGTTTGTTAGTTTGTTGTTTTGTTGGTTTGTTGGTTTATTGGTTTGTTGGTTTGTTGGTTTGTTGGTTTGTTGGTTTGTTGGTTTGTTAGTTTGTTGGTTTTTTGGTTTATTTGTTTGTTGGTTTGTTGGCTTGTTGGTTTGTTGGTTTGTTGGTTTGTTGGTTTGTTGGTTTGTTGGTTTGTTGGTTTGTTGGCTTGTTGGCTTGTTGGTTTGTTGGTTTGTTGGTTTTTTGGTTTGTTGGTTTGTTGGTTTGTTGGCTTGTTGGCTTGTTGGTTTGTTGGTTTGTTGGCTTGTTGGTTTGTTGGTTTGTTGGCTTGTTGGCTTGTTGCTTTGTTGTTTTGTTGGTTTGTCGGCTTGTTGGCTTGTTGGTTTGTTAGTTTGTTGGATTTTTGGTTGCTTGGTTTGTTGGCTTGTGCGTTTGTTGGTTTGTTGTCTTGTTGGCTTGTTGGTTACTTAGTTTGTTGGTTTGTTTGTTTGTGGGCTTGTTGGTTACTTAGTTTGTTGGTTTGTTGGTTTGTGGGCTTGTTGGTTTGTTGGCTTTTTGCTTTGTTGGTTTGTTGGTTTGTTGGTTTGTTGGCTTGTTGGTTTGTTGGTTTGTTGGCTTGTTGGTTTGTTGGTTTGTTGGTTTGTTGGCTTGTTGGCTTGTTGGTTTGTTGGTTTGTTGGTTTGTTGGTTTGTTGGTTTGTTGGTTTGTTGGTTTGTTTGCTTGTTGGTTTGTTGGTTTGTTGGTTTGTTGGCTTGTTGGTTTGTTGGTTTGTTGGTTTATTTGTTTGTTGGTTTGTTGGCTTGTTGGTTTGTTGGTTTGTTGGTTTGTTGGCTTGTTGGTTACTTAGTTTGTTGGTTTGTTAGTTTGTTGGCTTGTTGGCTTGTTGATTTGTTGGTTGGTTGGCTTGTTGGTTTGTTGGTTTGTTGGCTTGTTGGTTTGTTGGCTTGTTGGCTTGTTGTTTTGTTGGTTTGTTGGTTTGTTGGCTTGTTGGTTTGTTGTTTTGTTCGTTTGATGGTTTGTTGGTTTGTTGGTTTGTTGGCTTGTTAGTTTGTTAGTTTGTTGGTTTGTTGGTTTGTTGGTTTATTGGTTTGTTGGTTTGTTGGTTTGTTGGTTTGTTGGTTTGTTGGTTTGTTAGTTTGTTGGTTTTTTGGTTTATTTGTTTGTTGGTTTGTTGGCTTGCTGGTTTGTTGGTTTGTTGGTTTGTTGGTTTGTTGGTTTGTTGGTTTGTTGGTTTGTTGGCTTGTTAGTTTGTTGGTTTGTTGGCTTGTTGGTTTGTTGGTTTGTTGGTTTGTTGGCTTGTTGGCTTGTTGGTTTGTTGGTTTGTTGGCTTGTTAGTTTCTTGGCTTGTTGGTTTGTTGGTTTGTTGGTTTGTTGGCTTGTTGGCTTGTTGGTTTGTTGGTTTGTTGGCTTGTTGGTTACTTAGTTTGTTGGTTTGTTGGCATGTTGGTTTGTTGGTTTGTTGGTTTGTTGGCTTGTTGGTTTGTTGGTTCGTTGGCTTGTTGGCTTGTTGGTTTGTTGGTTTGTTGGTTTGTTGGCTTGTTGGTTTGTTGATTTGTTGGTTTGTTGGCTTGTTGGCTTGTTGGTTTGTTGGTTTGTTGGTTTGTTGGTTTGTTGGTTTGTTGGTTTGTTGGATTGTTGGTTTGTTGGTTTGTTGGTTTGTTGGCTTGTTGGTTTGTTGGTTTGTTGATTTGTTGGCTTGTTGGTTTGTTGGTTTGTTGGCTTGTTGGTTTGTTGGTTTGTTGGTTTGTTGGCTTGTTGGCTTGTTGATTTGTTGGTTGGTTGGCTTGTTGGTTTGTTGGTTTGTTGGCTTGTTGGTTTGTTGGCTTGTTGGCTTGTTGGTTTGTTGGTTTGTTGGTTTGTTGGCTTGTTGGTTTGTTGGTTTGTTGGTTTGTTGGCTTGTTAGTTTGTTGGTTTGTTGGCTTGTTGGCTTGTTGGTTTGTTAGTTTGTTGGCTTGTTGGTTACTTAGTTTGTTGGTTTGTTGGTTTGTGAGTTTGTTGGCTTGTTGGCTTGTTGATTTGTTGGTTGGTTGGCTTGTTGGTTTGTTGGTTTGTTGGCTTGTTGGTTTGTTGTTTTGTTCGTTTGATGGTTTGTTGGTTTGTTGGTTTGTTGGCTTGTTAGTTTGTTAGTTTGTTGGTTTGTTGGTTTGTTGGTTTATTGGTTTGTTGGTTTGTTGGTTTGTTGGTTTGTTGGTTTGTTGGTTTGTTGGTTTGTTAGTTTGTTGGTTTTTTGGTTTATTTGTTTGTTGGTTTGTTGGCTTGTTGGTTTGTTGGTTTGTTGGTTTGTTGGTTTGTTGGTTTGTTGGCTTGTTGGTTTGTTGGTTTGTTTGCTTGTTGGTTTGTTGGTTTGTTGGCTTGTTGGCTTGTTGGTTTGTTGGTTTGTTAGTTTGTTGGTTTATTTGTTTGTTGGTTTGTTGGCTTGTTCATTTGTTGGTTTGTTGGTTTGTTGGCTTGTTGGTTTGTTGGCTTGTTGGCTTGTTGATTTGTTGGTTTGTTGGTTTGTTGGCTTGTTGGCTTGTTGGTTTGTTAGTTTGTTGGCTTTTTGGTTACTTGGTTTGTTGGTTTGTTGGTTTGTTGGCTTTTTGGTTACTTAGTTTGTTGGTTTGTTGGTTTGTTGGCTTGTTGGTTTGTTGGCTTGTTGGTTTGTTGGTTTGTTGGTTTGTTGGTTTGTTAGTTTATTCGTTTGTTGGTTTGTTGGTTAATTGGTTTGTTGGTTTGTTAGTTTGTTGGTTTGTTGGTTTGTTGGTTTGTTGGTTTATTTGTTTGTTGGTTTGTTGGTTTGTTGGTTTGTTGGTTTGTTGGTTTGTTGGTTTGTTGGTTTATTTGTTTGTTGGTTTGTTGGCTTGTTGGTTTGTTGGTTTGTTGGTTTGTTGGCTTGTTGGTTTGTTGGTTTGTTGGCTTGTTGGCTTGTTGGCTTGTTGGTTTGTTGGTTTGTTGGTTTGTTGGTTTGTTGGTTTTTTGGTTTGTTGGTTTGTACGTTTGTTGGCTTGTTGGTTTTTTGGTTTGTTGGCTTGTTGGTTTGTTGGTTTGTTGGCTTGTTGGCTTGTTGGTTTGTTGGTTTGTTAGCTTGTTGGTTACTTAGTTTGTTGGTTTGTTGGTTTGTTGGTTTGTTGGCTTGTTGGCTTGTTGGTTTGTTGGTTTGTTGGTTTGTTGGTTTGTTGGCTTGTTGGTTTGTTGGTTTGTTGACTTGTTGGTTTGTTGGTTTGTTGGTTTGTTGGCTTGTTGGCTTGTTGGTTTGTTGGTTTGTTGGCTTGTTGGTTTGTTGGTTTGTTGGCTTGTTGGCTTGTTGCTTTGTTCGTTTGATGGTTTGTTGGTTTGTTGGTTTTTTGGTTTGTTGGATTTTTAATTTGTTGCTTTGTTGGTTTGTTGGTTTGTTGGCTTGTTGGCTTGTGGGTTTGTTGGCTTGTTGGTTTGTTAGTTTGTTGGCTTTTTGGTTACTTGGTTTGTTGTTTTGTTGGCTTGTTGGCTTGTTGGTTTGTTGCTTTGTTCGTTTGATGGTTTGTTGGTTTGTTGGTTACTTGGTTTGTTGATTTGTTGGTTTGTTGGCTTGTTGGTTTGTTGGCTTGTCTGTTTGTTGGTTTGTTGGTTTGTTGGCTTGTTGGCTTGTTGGTTTGTTGGTTTGTTGGTTTGTTGGTTTGTTGGGTTGTTGGTTTGTTGGTTTGTTGGTTTGTTGGTTTGTTGGTTTGTTGGTTTGTTGGTTTGTTGGTTTGTTGGTTTGTTGGTTTTTTGGTTTGTTGGTTTATTTGTTTGTTGGTTTGTTGGCTTGTTGGTTTGTTGGTTTGTTGGTTTGTTGGTTTGTTGGCTTGTTGGTTTGTTGGTTTGATGGTTTGTTGGTTTGTTGGCTTGTTGGTTTGTTGGTTTGTTGGCTTGTTGGTTTGTTGGTTTGTTGGCTTGTTGGCTTGTTGCTTTGTTCGTTTGATGGTTTGTTGGTTTGTTGGTTTGTTGGCTTGTTGGTTTGTTAGTTTGTTGGTTTGTCGGTTTGTTGGTTTGTTGGTTTGTTGGTTTGTTGATTTGTTGGCTTGTTGGTTTGTTGGTTTGTTGGTTTGTTGGTTTGTTGGTTTGTTGGTTTTTTGGTTTGTTGGCTTGATGGTTTGTTGGTTTGTTGGTTTGTTGGTTTGTTGCTTTGTTGGTTTGTTGGTTTGTTGGTTTGTTGGCTTGTTGGTTTGTTGGTTTGTTGGTTTGTTGGCTTGTTGGTTTGTTGGTTTGTTGGTTTATTTGTTTGTTGGTTTGTTGGCTTGTTGGTTTGTTGGTTTGTTAATTTGTTTTGGTTTGTTGGTTTGTTGGCTTGTTGGTTTGTTGGTTTGTTGGCTTGTTAGTTTGTTGGTTTGTTGGCTTTTTGGCTTGTTGGTTTGTTGGTTTGTTGGTTTGTTGGTTTGTTGGTTTTTTGGTTTGTTGGTTTGTACGTTTGTTGGCTTGTTGGTTTGTTGGTTTGTTGGCTTGTTGGTTTGTTGGTTTGTTGGCTTGTTGGCTTGTTGGTTTGTTGGTTTGTTAGCTTGTTGGTTACTTAGTTTGTTGGTTTGTTGGTTTGTTGGTTTGTTGGCTTGTTGGCTTGTTGGTTTGTTGGTTTGTTGGTTTGTTGGTTTGTTGGCTTGTTGGTTTGTTGGTTTGTTGACTTGTTGGTTTGTTGGTTTGTTGGTTTGTTGGCTTGTTGGCTTGTTGGTTTGTTAGTTTGTTGGCTTGTTGGTTTGTTGGTTTGTTGGCTTGTTGGCTTGTTGCTGTGTTCGTTTGATGGTTTGTTGGTTTGTTGGTTTTTTGGTTTGTTGGATTTTTGGTTTGTTGCTTTGTTGGTTTGTTGGTTTGTTGGCTTGTTGGCTTGTTGGTTTGTTGGCTTGTTGGTTTGTTAGTTTGTTGGCTTTTTGGTTACTTGGTTTGTTGTTTTGTTGGCTTGTTGGCTTGTTGGTTTGTTGCTTTGTTCGTTTGATGGTTTGTTGGTTTGTTGGTTACTTGGTTTGTTGATTTGTTGGTTTGTTGGCTTGTTGGTTTGTTGGCTTGTCTGTTTGTTGGTTTGTTGGTTTGTTGGCTTGTTGGCTTGTTGGTTTGTTGGTTTGTTGGTTTGTTGGTTTGTTGGTTTGTTGGTTTGTTGGTTTGTTGGTTTGTTGGTTTGTTGGTTTGTTGGTTTGTTGGTTTTTTGGTTTGTTGGTTTATTTGTTTGTTGGTTTGTTGGCTTGTTGGTTTGTTGCTTTGTTGGTTTGTTGGTTTGTTGGTTTGTTGGTTTGTTGGCTTGTTGGTTTGTTGGTTTGTTGGTTTGTTGGCTTGTTGGTTTGTTGGTTTGTTGGCTTGTTGGCTTGTTGCTTTGTTCGTTTGATGGTTTGTTGGTTTGTTGGTTTGTTGGCTTGTTGGTTTGTTAGTTTGTTGGTTTGTTGGTTTGTTGGTTTGTTGGTTTGTTGGTTTGTTGATTTGTTGGCTTGTTGGTTTGTTGGTTTGTTGGTTTGTTGGTTTGTTGGTTTGTTGGTTTTTTGGTTTGTTGGCTTGATGGTTTGTTGGTTTGTTGGTTTGTTGGTTTGTTGCTTTGTTGGTTTGTTGGTTTGTTGGTTTGTTGGCTTGTTGGTTTGTTGGTTTGTTGGTTTGTTGGCTTGTTGGTTTGTTGGTTTGTTGGTTTATTTGTTTGTTGGTTTGTTGGCTTGTTGGTTTGTTGGTTTGTTGGTTTGTTAATTTTTTTGGTTTGTTGGTTTGTTGGTTTGTTGGCTTGTTGGTTTGTTGGTTTGTTGGCTTGTTAGTTTGTTGGTTTGTTGGCTTTTTGGCTTGTTGGTTTGTTGGTTTGTTGGCTTGTTGTTTACTTAGTTTGTTGGTTTGTTGGTTTGTTAGTTTGTTGGCTTGTTGGCTTGTTGATTTGTTGGTTGGTTGGCTTGTTGGTTTGTTGGTTTGTTGGCTTGTTGGTTTGTTGTTTTGTTCGTTTGATGGTTTGTTGGTTTGTTGGTTTGTTGGCTTGTTAGTTTGCTAGTTTGTTGGTTTGTTGGTTTGTTGGCTTGTTGGTTTGTTGGTTTGTTGGAATGTTGGCTTTCTGGTTTGTTGGTTTGTTGGTTTGTTGGTTTGTTGGTTTGTTGGTTTGTTGGTTTGTTGGTTTGTTGGTTTGTTGGTTTGTTGGTTTGTTGGTTGGTTGGCTTGTTGGTTTGTTGGTTTGTTGGCTTGTTGGTTTGTTGTTTTGTTCGTTTGATGTTTTGTTGGCTTGTTGGTTTGTTGGCTTGTTAGTTTGCTAGTTTGTTGGTTTGTTGGTTTGTTGGCTTGTTGGTTTGTTGGTTTGTTGGCATGTTGGCTTTCTGGTTTGTTGGTTTGTTGGTTTGTTGGTTTGTTGGTTTGTTGGCTTTTTGGCTTGTTGGTTTGTTGGTTTGTTGGCTTGTTGGTTTGTTGGTTTGTTGGATTGTGGGCTTGTTGCTTTGTTCGTTTGATGGTTTGTTGGTTTGTTGGTTTGTTGGCTTGTTGGTTTGTTAGTTTGTTGGTTTGTTGGTTTGTTGGTTTGTTGGTTTGTTGGTTTGTTGGCTTGTTGGTTT
This sequence comes from Atherix ibis, assembly GCA_958298945.1. Classification (NCBI taxonomy): domain Eukaryota; kingdom Metazoa; phylum Arthropoda; class Insecta; order Diptera; family Athericidae; genus Atherix; species Atherix ibis. Next base: position 62,362,656 of record OY282608.1, on the reverse strand, counting down.
GTTAGTTAGTTGGTTTGTTGGCTTGTTGGTTTGTTGGTTTGTTGGTTTGTTGGCTTGTTGGCTTGTTGGTTTGTTGGTTTGTTGGCTTGTTGGCTTGTTGGTTTGTTGGTTTGTTGGTTTTTTGGTTTGTTGGCTTGTTGGTTTGTTGGTTTGTTGGCTTGTTGGCTTGTTGGTTTGTTGGTTTGTTGGCTTGTTAGTTTGTTGGCTTGTTGGTTTGTTGGTTTGTTGGTTTGTTGGCTTGTTTGTTGGCTTGTTGGTTTGTTGGTTTGTTGGCTTGTTGGTTACTTAGTTTGTTGGTTTGCTGGCATGTTGGTTTGTTGGTTTGTTGGTTTGTTGGCTTGTTGGTTTGTTGGTTTGTTGGCTTGTTGGTTTGTCGGTTTGTTGGCTTGTTGGCTTGTTGGTTTGTTGGCTTGTTGGTTTGTTGGTTTGTTGGCTTGTTGGTTACTTAGTTTGTTGGTTTGTTGGCTTGTTGGTTTGTTGGTTTGTTGGTTTGTTGGCTTGTAGGTTTGTTGGTTTGTTGGTTTGTTGGCTTGTTGGTTTGTTGGTTTGTTGGCTTGTTGGCTTGTTGGTTTGTTGGCTTGTTGGTTTGTTGGTTTGTTGGCTTGTTGGTTACTTAGTTTGTTGGTTTGTTGGCTTGTTGGTTGGTTGGTTTGTTGGTGTGTTGGCTTGTTGGCTTGTTGGCTTGTTGGTTTGTTGGTTTGTCGGTTTGTCGGTTTGTTGGTTTGTTGGTTTGTTGGTTTGTTGGTTTGTTTGCTTGTTGGTTTGTTGGTTTGTTGGTTTGTTGGCTTGTTGGTTTGTTGGTTTGTTGGCTTATTGGCTTGTTGGTTTGTTGGTTTGTTGGTTTGTTGGCTTGTTGGCTTGTTGGTTTGTTGGTTTGTTGGTTTATTGGTTTGTTGGTTTGTTGGTTTGTTGGTTTTTTGGTTTGTTGGTTTGTTTGTTTGTTGGCTTGTTGGTTTGTTGGTTTGTTGGCTTGTTGGTTTGTTGGTTTGTTGGCTTGTTGGCTTGTTGGTTTGCTGGTTTGTTAGCTTGTTGGTTACTTAGTTTGTTGGTTTGTTGGTTTGTTGGTTTGTTGGCTTGTTGGCTTGTTGGTTTGTTGCTTTGTTGGTTTGTTGGTTTGTTGGCTTGTTGGCTTGTTGGTTTGTTGGCTTGTTGGTTTGTTGGCTTGTTGGTTTGTTGGCTTGTTGGCTTGTTGGTTTGTTTGTTTGTTTGCTTGTTAGTTTGTTGGTTTGTTGGTTTGTTGGTTTGTTGGTTTGTTGGTTTGTTGGCTTGTTGGTTTGTTGGTTTGTTGGCTTGTTAGTTTGTTGGTTTGTTGGTTTATTGTCTTGTTGGCTTGTTGGTTTGTTGGTTTGTTGGCTTGTTAGTTTGTTGGTTTGTTGGCTTGTTGGCTTGTTACTTTGTTCGTTTGATGGTTTGTTGGTTTGATGTTTTTTTGGTTTGTTGGTTTGTTACTTTGTTGGTTTGTTGGTTTGTTGGCTTGTTGGCTTGTTGGTTTGTTGGCTTGTTGGTTTGTTAGTTTGTTGGCTTTTTGGTTACTTGGTTTTTTGTTTTGTTGGCTTGTTGGCTTGTTGGTTTGTTGTTTTGTTCGTTTGTTGGTTTGTTGGTTTGTTGGCTTGTTGGCTTGTTGGTTTGTTGGTTTGTTGGTTTGTCGGTTTGTTGGTTTGTTGGTTTTTTGGTTTGTTGGTTTATTTGTTTGTTGGTTTGTTGGCTTGTTGGTTTGTTGGTTTGTTGGTTTGTTGGTTTGTTGGCTTGTTGGTTTGTTGGTTTGTTGGTTTGTTGGTTTGTTGGCTTGTTCGTTTGTTGGTTTGTTGGCTTGTTGGTTTGATGGTTTGTTGGCTTGTTGGCTTGTTGCTTTGTTCAGTTGATGGTTTGTTGGTTTGTTGGTTTGTTGGCTTGTTGGTTTGTTAGTTTGTTGTTTTGTTGGTTTGTTGGTTTGTTGGTTTGTTGGCTTGTTGGTTTGTTGGTTTGTTGGCTAAGTGGTTTGTTTGTTTGTTGGCTTGTTGGCTTGTTGGTTTGTTAGTTTGTTGGCTTGTTGATTACTTAGTTTGTTGGTTTGTTGGTTTGTTGGTTTGTTGGTTTGTTGGTTTTTGGTTTGTTGGTTTATTTGTTTGTTGGCTTTCTGGTTTGTTGGTTTGTTGGTTTGTTGGTTTGTTGGTTTGTTAACTTGTTGGTTTGTTGGTTTGTTGGCTTGTTGGTTTGTTGGCTTGTTGGTTTGTTGGTTTTTTGGCTTGTTGGTTTGTTAGTTTGTTGGTTTTTTGGTTTGTTGCATTGTTGGTTTGTTGGTTTGTTGGTTTGTTGGTTTGTTGGCTTGTTGGTTTGTTGGTTTGTTGGCTTGTTGGTTTGTTAGTTTGTTGGCTTGTTGGCTTGTTGGTTTGTTGGTTTGTTGGTTTGTTGGCTTGTTGGTTTGTTGGTTTGTTGGCTTGTTGTTTTGTTAGTTTGTTGGTTTGTTGGTTTGTTGGTTTGTTGCTTTGTTGGTTTGTTGGTTTGTTGGCTTGTTGGCTTGTTGGTTTGTTGGCTTGTTGGTTTGTTGGCTTGTTGGTTTGTTGGTTTGTTGGTTTGTTGGTTTGTTGGCTTGTTGGTTTGTTGGTTTGTTGGTTTGTTGGCTTGTTGGTTTGATGGTTTGTTGGCTTGTTGGCTTGTTGCTTTGTTCGTTTGATGGTTTGTTGGTTTGTTGGTTTGTTGGCTTGTTGGTTTGTTAGTTTGTTGGTTTGTTGGTTTGTTGGTTTGTTGGTTTGTTGGTTTGTTGGCTTGTTGGTTTGTTGGTTTGTTGGCTAGTTGGTTTGTTGGTTTGTTGGCTTCTTGGCTTTTTGGTTTGTTAGTTTGTTGGCTTGTTGATTACTTAGTTTGTTGGTTTGTTGGTTTGTTGGTTTGTTGGTTTGTTGGTTTTTTGTTTGTTGGTTTGTTGGTTTATTTGTTTGTTGGTTTGTTGGCTTGTTGGTTTGTTGGTTTGTTGGTTTGTTGGCTTGTTGGTTTGTTGGTTTGTTGGCTTGTTGGCTTGTTGGTTTGTTGGCTTGTTGGTTGGTTGGTTTGTTGGCTTGTTGGTTACTTAGTTTGTTGGTTTGTTGGCTTGTTGGTTTGTTGGTTTGTTGGTTTGTTGGCTTGTTGGTTTGTTGGTTTGTTGGTTTGTTGGCTTGTTGGTTGGTTGGTTTGTTTGTTTGTTGGCTTGTTGGCTTGTTGGCTTGTTGGTTTGTTGGTTTGTCGGTTTGTTGGTTTGTTGGTTTGTTGGTTTGTTTGCTTGTTGGTTTGTTGGTTTTTTGGTCTGTTGGCTTGTTGGTTTGTTGGTTTGTTGGCTTGTTGGCTTGTTGGTTTGTTAATTTGTTGGTTTGTTGGCTTGTTGGCTTGTTGGTTTGTTGGCTTGTTGGTTTGTTAGTTTGTTGGCTTTTTGGTTACTTGGTTTGTTGGCTTGTTGGTTTGTTGGTTTGTTGGCTTGTTGGCTTGTTGCTTTGTTGGTTTGTTGGTTTGTTGGCTTGTTGGCTTGTTGGCTTGTTAGTTTGTTAGCTTTTTGGTTACTTGGTCTGTTGATTTGTTCGCTTGTTGGCTTGTTGGTTTGTTGGTTAGTTCGTTTGTTGGCTTGTTGGTTTGTTGGCTTGTTGGCTTGTTGCTTTGTTGGTTTGTTGGTTTATTGGTTTGTTGGTTTTTTGGTTTGTTGGTTTATTTGTTTGTTGGTTTGTTGGCTTGTTGGTTTGTTGGTTTGTTGGTTTGTTGGTTTGTTGGTTTGTTGGCTTGTTGGTTTGTTTGTTTGTTGGTTTGTTGGCTTGTTGGTTTGTTGGTTTGTTGGTTTGTTGGTTTGTTGGTTTGTTGGTTTGTTGGTTTGTTGGTATATTTGTTTGTTGGTTTGTTGGCTTGTTGGTTTGTTGGTTTGTAGGTTTGTTGGCTTGTTGGTTTGTTGGTTTGTTGGCATGTTGGCTTTCTGGTTTGTTGGTTTGTTGGTTTGTTGGTTTGTTGGTTTGTTGGTTTTTTGGTTTGTTGGTTTGTTGGCTTTTTGGCTTGTTGGTTTGTTGGTTTGTTGGCTTGTTGGTTTGTTGGTTTGTTGGCTTATTGGCTTGTTGCTTTGTTCGTTTGATGGTTTGTTGGTTTGTTGGTTTGTTGGCTTGTTGGTTTGTTAGTTTGTTGGTTTGTTGGTTTGTTGGTTTGTTGGTTTGTTGGTTTGTTGGCTTGTTGGTTTGTTAGTTAGTTGGTTTGTTGGCTTGTTGGTTTGTTGGTTTGTTGGCTTGTTGGCTTGTTGGCTTGTTGGTTTGTTGGTTTGTTGGCTTGTTGGCTTGTTGGTTTGTTGGTTTGTTGGTTCTTTGGTTGGTTGGTTTGTTGGTGTGTTGGCTTGTTGGCTTGTTGGTTTGTTGGTTTGTCGGTTTATTGGTTTGTTGGTTTGTTGGTTTGTTTGCTTGTTGGTTTGCTGGTTTGTTGGTTTGTTGGCTTGTTGGTTTGTTGGTTTGTTGGTTTGTTGGCTTGTTGGCTTGTTGGTTTGTTGGTTTGTTGGTTTGTTGGTTTATTGGTTTGTTGGTTTGTTGGTTTGTTGGTTTTTTGGTTTGTTGGTTTGTTTGTTTGTTGGCTTGTTGGTTTGTTGGTTTGTTGGCTTGTTGGTTTGTTGGTTTGTTGGCTTGTTGGCTTGTTGGTTTGCTGTTTTGTTAGCTTGTTGGTTACTTAGTTTGTTGGTTTGTTGGTTTGTTGGTTTGTTGGCTTGTTGGCTTGTTGGTTTGTTGCTTTGTTGGTTTGTTGGTTTGTTGGCTTGTTGGCTTGTTGGTTTGTTGGCTTGTTGGTTTGTTGGCTTGTTGGTTTGTTGGCTTGTTGGCTTGTTGGTTTGTTTGTTTGTTGGCTTGTTGGTTGGTTGGTTTGTTGGTTTGTTGGTTTGTTGGTTTGTTGGTTTGTTGGTTTGTTGGTTTGTTGGTTTGTTGGTTTTTTGGTTTGTTGGTTTGTTGGTTTGTTGGCTTGTTGGTTTGTTGGTTTGTTGGTTTGTTGGTTTTTTGGTTTGTTGGTTTATTTGTTTGTTGTTTTGTTGGCTTGTTGGCTTGTTGGTTTGTTGGTTTGTTGGTTTGTTGGCTTGTTGGTTTGTTGGTTTGTTGGTTTGTTGGCTTTTTGGCTTGTTGGTTTGTTGGTTTGTTGGCTTGTTGGTTTGTTGGTTTGTTGGCTTATTGGCTTGTTGCTTTGTTCGTTTGATGGTTTGTTGGTTTGTTGGTTTGTTGGCTTGTTGGTTTGTTAGTTTGTTGGTTTGTTGGTTTGTTGGTTTGTTGGTTTGTTGGTTTGTTGGCTTGTTGGTTTGTAAGTTAGTTGGTTTGTTGGCTTGTTGGTTTGTTGGTTTGTTGGTTTGTTGGTTTGTTGGCTTGTTGGCTTGTTGGTTTGTTGGTTTGTTGGCTTGTTGGCTTGTTGGTTTGTTGGTTTGTTGGTTTTTTGGTTAGTTGGTTTGTTGGTGTGTTGGCTTCTTGGCTTGTTGGCTTGTTGGTTTGTTGGTTTGTCGGTTTGTTGGTTTGTTGGTTTGTTGGTTTGTTTGCTTGTTGGTTTGTTGGTTTGTTGGTTTGTTGGCTTGTTGGTTTGTTGGTTTGTTGGCTTATTGGCTTGTTGGTTTGTTGGTTTGTTGGTTTGTTGGCTTGTTGGCTTGTTGGTTTGTTGGTTTGTTGGTTTGTTGGTTTATTGGTTTGTTGGTTTGTTGGTTTGTTGGTTTTTTGGTTTGTTGGTTTGTTTGTTTGTTGGCTTGTTGGTTTGTTGGTTTGTTGGCTTGTTGGTTTGTTGGTTTGTTGGTTTGTTGGCTTGTTGGTTTGTTGCTTTGTTGGTTTGTTGGTTTGTTGGCTTGTTGGCTTGTTGGTTTGTTGGCTTGTTGGTTTGTTGGCTTGTTGGTCTGTTGGCCTGTTGGCTTGTTGGTTTGTTTGTTTGTTGGCTTGTTGGTTTGTTGGTTTGTTGGTTTGTTGGTTTGTTGGTTTGTTGGCTTGTTGGCTTGTTGGTTTGTTGGCTTGTTGGTTTGTTGGCTTGTTGGTCTGTTGGCCTGTTGGCTTGTTGGTTTGTTTGTTTGTTGGCTTGTTGGTTTGTTGGTTTGTTGGTTTGTTGGTTTGTTGGTTTGTTGGTTTGTTGGTTTGTTGGTTTGTTGGCTTGTTAGTTTGTTGGTTTGTTGGCTTGTTAGTTTGTTGGTTTGTTGGTTTATTGTCTTGTTGGCTTGTTGGTTTGTTGGTTTGTTGGCTTGTTAGTTTTTTGGTTTGTTGGCTTGTTGGCTTGTTACTTTGTTCGTTTGATGGTTTGTTGGTTTGTTGTTTTTTTGGTTTGTTGGTTTTTTGGTTTGTTACTTTGTTGGTTTGTTGGTTTGTTGGCTTGTTGGCTTGTTGGTTTGTTGGCTTTTTGGTTTGTTAGTTTGTTGGCTTTTTGGTTACTTGGTTTTTTGTTTTGTTGGCTTGTTGGCTTGTTGGGTTGTTGCTTTGTTCGTTTGTTGGTTTGTTGGTTTGTTGGCTTGTTGGCTTGTTGGTTTGTTGGTTTGTTGGTTTGTCGGTTTGTCGGTTTGTTGGTTTGTTGGTTTTTTGGTTTGTTGGTTTATTTGTTTGTTGGTTTGTTGGCTTGTTGGTTTGTTGGTTTGTTGGTTTGTTGGTTTGTTGGCTTGTTGGTTTGTTGGTTTGTTGGTTTGTTGGTTTGTTGGCTTGTTCGTTTGTTGGTTTGTTGGCTTGTTGGTTTGATGGTTTGTTGGCTTGTTGGCTTGTTGCTTTGTTCAGTTGATGGTTTGTTGGTTTGTTGGTTTGTTGGCTTGTTGGTTTGTTAGTTTGTTGTTTTGTTGGTTTGTTGGTTTGTTGGTTTGTTGGCTTGTTGGTTTGTTTGTTTGTTGGCTAGTTGGTTTGTTTGTTTGTTGGCTTGTTGGTTTGTTAGTTTGTTGGCTTGTTGATTACTTAGTTTGTTGGTTTGTTGGTTTGTTGGTTTGTTGGTTTGTTGGTTTTTGGTTTGTTGGTTTATTTGTTTGTTGGCTTTCTGGTTTGTTGGTTTGTTGGTTTGTTGGTTTGTTGGTTTGTTGGTTTGTTGGTTTGTTAACTTGTTGGTTTGTTGGTTTGTTGGCTTGTTGGTTTGATGGCTTGTTGGTTTGTTGGTTTTTTGGCTTTTTGGTTTGTTAGTTTGTTGGTTTTTTGGTTTGTTGCATTGTTGGTTTGTTGGTTTGTTGGTTTGTTGGTTTGTTGGCTTGTTGGTTTGTTGGTTTGTTGGCTTGTTGGTTTGTTAGTTTGTTGGCTTGTTGGCTTGTTGGTTTGTTGGTTTGTTGGTTTGTTGGCTTGTTGGTTTGTTGGTTTGTTGGCTTGTTGGTTTGTTAGTTTGTTGGTTTGTTGGTTTGTTGGTTTGTTGCTTTGTTGGTTTGTTGGTTTGTTGGCTTGTTGGCTTGTTGGTTTGTTGGCTTGTTGGTTTGTTGGCTTGTTGGTTTGTTGGTTTGTTGGTTTGTTGGTTTGTTGGCTTGTTGGTTTGTTGGTTTGTTGGTTTGTTGGCTTGTTGGTTTGATGGTTTGTTGGCTTGTTGGCTTGTTGCTTTGTTCGTTTGATGGTTTTTTGGTTTGTTGGTTTGTTGGCTTGTTGGTTTGTTAGTTTGTTGGTTTGTTGGTTTGTTGGTTTGTTGGTTTGTTGGTTTGTTGGCTTGTTGGTTTGTTGGTTTGTTGGCTAGTTGGTTTGTTGGTTTGTTGGCTTGTTGGCTTGTTGGTTTGTTAGTTTGTTGGCTTGTTGATTACTTAGTTTGTTGGTTTGTTGGTTTGTTGGTTTGTTGGTTTTTGGTTTGTTGGTTTGTTGGTTTATTTGTTTGTTGGTTTGTTAGTTTGTCGGCTTGTTGGCTTGTTGGTTTATTGGTTTGTTGGTTTGTTGGCTTGTTGGTTTGTTGGTTTGTTGGCTTGTTGGTTTGTTAGTTTGTTGGTTTGTTGGTTTGTTGGTTTGTTGCTTTGTTGGTTTGTTGGTTTGTTGGCTTGTTGGCTTGTTGGTTTGTTGGCTTGTTGGTTTGTTGGTTTGTTGGTTTGTTGGTTTGTTGGCTTGTTGGTTTGTTGGTTTGTTGGTTTGTTGGCTTGTTGGTTTGATGGTTTGTTGGCTTGTTGGCTTGTTGCTTTGTTCGTTTGATGGTTTTTTGGTTTGTTGGTTTGTTGGCTTGTTGGTTTGTTAGTTTGTTGGTTTGTTGGCTTGTTGGCTTGTTGGTTTGTTGGCTTGTTGGTTTGTTGGCTTGTTGGTTTGTTGGCTTGTTGGCTTGTTGGTTTGTTTGTTTGTTGGCTTGTTGGTTTGTTGGTTTGTTGGTTTGTTGGTTTGTTGGTTTGTTGGTTTGTTGGTTTGTTGGTTTTTTGGTTTGTTGGTTTGTTGGTTTGTTGGCTTTTTGGTTTGTTGGTTTGTTGGTTTGTTGGTTTGTTGGTTTTTTGGTTTGTTGGTTTATTTGTTTGTTGTTTTTTTGTTTTGTTGGCTTGTTGGCTTGTTGGTTTGTTGGTTTGTTGGTTTGTTGGCTTGTTGGTTTGTTGGTTTGTGGGTTTGTTGGCTTTTTGGCTTGTTGGTTTGTTGGTTTGTTGGCTTGTTGGTTTGTTGGTTTGTTGGCTTATTGGCTTGTTGCTTTGTTCGTTTGATGGTTTGTTGGTTTGTTGGTTTGTTGGCTTGTTGGTTTGTTAGTTTGTTGGTTTGTTGGTTTGTTTATTTGTTGGTTTGTTAGTTTGTTGGCTTGTTGGTTTGTTAGTTAGTTGGTTTGTTGGCTTGTTGGTTTGTTGGTTTGTTGGTTTGTTGGCTTGTTGGCTTGTTGGTTTGTTGGTTTGTTGGCTTGTTGGCTTGTTGGTTTGTTGGTTTGTTGGTTTTTTGGTTGGTTGGTTTGTTGGTGTGTTGGCTTCTTGGCTTGTTGGCTTGTTGGTTTGTTGGTTTGTCGGTTTGTTGGTTTGTTGGTTTGTTGGTTTGTTTGCTTGTTGGTTTGTTGGTTTGTTGGTTTGTTGGCTTGTTGGTTTGTTGGTTTGTTGGCTTATTGGCTTGTTGGTTTGTTGGTTTGTTGGTTTGTTGGCTTGTTGGCTTGTTGGTTTGTTGGTTTGTTGGTTTGTTGGTTTATTGGTTTGTTGGTTTGTTGGTTTGTTGGTTTTTTGGTTTGTTGGTTTGTTTGTTTGTTGGCTTGTTGGTTTCTTGGTTTGTTGGCTTGTTGGTTTGTTGGTTTGTTGGCTTGTTGGCTTGTTGGTTTGCTGGTTTGTTAGCTGGTTGGTTACTTAGTTTGTTGGTTTGTTGGTTTGTTGGTTTGTTGGCTTGTTGGCTTGTTGGTTTGTTGCTTTGTTCGTTTGTTGGTTTGTTGGCTTGTTGGCTTGTTGGTTTGTTGGCTTGTTGGTTTGTTGGCTTGTTGGTTTGTTTGTTTGTTGGCTTGTTGGTTTGTTGGTTTGTTGGTTTGTTGGTTTGTTGGTTTGTTGGTTTGTTGGTTTGTTGGTTTGTTGGCTTGTTGGTTTGTTGGTTTGTTGGTTTGTTGGCTTGTTAGTTTGTTGGTTTGTTGGTTTATTGTCTTGTTGGCTTGTTGGTTTGTTGGTTTGTTGGCTTGTTAGTTTTTTGGTTTGTTGGCTTGTTGGCTTGTTACTTTGTTCGTTTGATGGTTTGTTGGTTTGTTGTTTTTTTGGTTTGTTGGTTTTTTGGTTTGTTACTTTGTTGGTTTGTTGGTTTGTTGGCTTGTTGGCTTGTTGGTTTGTTGGCTTGTTGGTTTGTTAGTTTGTTGGCTTTTTGGTTACTTGGTTTTTTGTTTTGTTGGCTTGTTGGCTTGTTGGTTTGTTGCTTTGTTCGTTTGTTGGTTTGTTGGTTTGTTGGCTTGTTGGCTTGTTGGTTTGTTGGTTTGTTGGTTTGTCGGTTTGTCGGTTTGTTGGTTTGTTGGTTTTTTGGTTTGTTGGTTTATTTGTTTGTTGGTTTGTTGGCTTGTTGGTTTGTTGGTTTGTTGGTTTGTTGGTTTGTTGGCTTGTTGGTTTGTTGGTTTGTTGGTTTGTTGGCTTGTTCGTTTGTTGGTTTGTTGGCTTGTTGGTTTGATGGTTTGTTGGCTTGTTGGCTTGTTGCTTTGTTCAGTTGATGGTTGGTTGGTTTGTTGGTTTGTTGGCTTGTTGGTTTGTTAGTTTGTTGTTTTGTTGGTTTGTTGGTTTGTTGGTTTGTTGGCTTGTTGGTTTGTTTGTTTGTTGGCTAGTTGGTTTGTTTGTTTGTTGGCTTGTTGGTTTGTTAGTTTGTTGGCTTGTTGAATACTTAGTTTGTTGGTTTATTGGTTTGTTGGTTTGTTGGTTTTTGGTTTGTTGGTTTATTTGTTTGTTGGCTTTCTGGTTTGTTGGTTTGTTGGTTTGTTGGTTTGTTGGTTTGTTGGTTTGTTGGTTTGTTGGTTTGTTAACTTGTTGGTTTGTTGGTTTGTTGGCTTGTTGGTTTGTTGGCTTGTTGGTTTGTTGGTTTTTTGGCTTTTTGGTTTGTTAGTTTGTTGGTTTTTTTGGTTTGTTGCATTGTTGGTTTGTTGGTTTGTTGGTTTGTTGGTTTGTTGGCTTGTTGGTTTGTTGGTTTGTTGGCTTGTTGGTTTGTTAGTTTGTTGGCTTGTTGGCTTGTTGGCTTGTTGGTTTGTTGGTTTGTTGGTTTGTTGGCTTGTTGGTTTGTTGGTTTGTTGGCTTGTTGGTTTGTTAGTTTGTTGGTTTGTTGGTTTGTTGCTTTGTTGGTTTGTTGGTTTGTTGGCTTGTTGGCTTGTTGGTTTATTGGCTTGTTGGTTTGTTGGCTTGTTGGTTTGTTGGTTTGTTGGTTTGTTGGTTTGTTGGTTTGTTGGCTTGTTGGTTTGTTGGTTTGTTGGTTTGTTGGCTTGTTGGTTTGATGGTTTGTTGGCTTGTTGGCTTGTTGCTTTGTTCGTTTGATGGTTTTTTGGTTTGTTGGTTTGTTGGCTTGTTGGTTTGTTGGCTTGTTGGTTTGTTAGTTTGTTGGTTTGTTGGTTTGTTGGTTTGTTGGTTTGTTGGTTTGTTGGTTTGTTGGCTTGTTGGTTTGTTGGCTAGTTGGTTTGTTGGTTTGTTGGCTTGTTGGCTTGTTGGTTTGTTAGTTTGTTGGCTTGTTGATTACTTAATTTGTTGGTTTGTTGGTTTGTTGGTTTTTGGTTTGTTGGTTTTTTGGTTTATTTGTTTGTTGGTTTGTTGGCTTGTTGGTTTGTTTGTTTGTTGGCTTGTTGGCTTGTTGGCCTGTTGGTTTGCTGGTTTATCGGTTTGTTGGTTTGTTGGTTTGTTGGTTTGTTTGTTTGTTGGTTTGTTGGTTTTTTGGTTTGTTGGCTTGTTGGTTTGTTGGTTTGTTGGCTTGTTGGCTTGTTGGTTTGTTAATTTGTTGGTTTGTTGGCTTGTTGGCTTGTTGGTTTGTTGGCTTGTTGGTTTGTTAGTTTGTTGGCTTTTTGGTTACTTGGTTTGTTGGCTTGTTGGTTTGTTGGTTTGTTGGCTTGTTGGCTTGTTGCTTTGTTGGTTTGTTGGTTTGTTGGCTTGTTGGCTTGTTGGCTTGTTAGTTTGTTAGCTTTTTGGTTACTTGGTCTGTTGATTTGTTCGCTTGTTGGCTTGTTGGTTTGTTGGTTAGTTCGTTTGTTGGCTTGTTGGTTTGTTGGCTTGTTGGCTTTCTGCTTTGTTGGTTTGTTGGTTTATTGGTTTGTTGGTTTTTTGGTTTGTTGGTTTATTTGTTTGTTGGTTTGTTGGCTTGTTGGTTTGTTGGTTTGTTGGTTTGTTGGTTTGTTGGCTTGTTGGTTTGTTTGTTTGTTGGTTTGTTGGCTTGTTGGTTTGTTGGTTTGTTGGTTTGTTGGTTTGTTGGTTTGTTGGTTTGTTGGTATATTTGTTTGTTGGTTTGTTGGCTTGTTGGTTTGTTGATTTGTTGGTTTGTTGGCTTGTTGGTTTGTTGGTTTGTTGGCATGTTTGCTTTCTGGTTTGTTGGTTTGTTGGTTTGTTGGTTTGTTGGTTTGTTGGTTTGTTGGTTTGTTGGTTTGTTGGTTTTTTGGTTTGTTGGTTTGTTGGTTTGTTGGCTTGTTGGTTTGTTGGTTTGTTGGTTTGTTGGTTTGTTGGTTTATTTGTTTGTTGTTTTGTTGGCTTGTTGGCTTGTTGGTTTGTTGGTTTGTTGGTTTGTTGGCTTGTTGGTTTGTTGGTTTGTTGGTTTGTTGGCTTTTTGGCTTGTTGGTTTGTTGGTTTGTTGGCTTGTTGGTTTGTTGGTTTATTGGCTTATTGGCTTGTTGCTTTGTTCGTTTGATGGTTTGTTGGTTTGTTGGTTTGTTGGCTTGTTGGTTTGTTGGTTTGTTAGTTTGTTGGTTTGTTGGTTTGTTGGTTTGTTGGTTTGTTGGTTTGTTGGCTTGTTGGTTTGTTAGTTAGTTGGTTTGTTGGCTTGTTGGTTTGTTGGTTTGTTGGTTTGTTGGCTTGTTGGCTTGTTGGTTTGTTGGTTTGTTGGCTTGTTGGCTTGTTGGTTTGTTGGTTTGTTGGTTTTTTGGTTTGTTGGTTTGTTGGTTTGTTGGCTTGTTGGCTTGTTGGTTTTTTGGTTTGTTGGCTTGTTGGTTTGTTGGTTTGTTGGCTTGTTGGCTTGTTGCTTTGTTGTTTTGTTGGTTTGTCGGCTTGTTGGCTTGTTGGTTTGTTAGTTTGTTGGATTTTTGGTTGCTTGGTTTGTTGGCTTGTGCGTTTGTTGGTTTGTTGTCTTGTTGGCTTGTTGGTTACTTAGTTTGTTGGTTTGTTGGTTTGTGGGTTTGTTGGCTTGTTGGCTTGTTGGTTTGTTGGTTTGTTGGTTTTTTGGTTTGTTGGCTTGTTGGTTTGTTGGTTTGTTGGCTTGTTGGTTTGTTGGTTTGTTGGTTTGTTGGCTTGTTGGCTTGTTGGTTTGTTGGTTTGTTGGCTTGTTAGTTTGTTGGCTTGTTGGTTTGTTGGTTTGTTGGTTTGTTGGCTTGTTGGCTTGTTGGTTTGTTGGTTTGTTGGCTTGTTGGTTACTTAGTTTGTTGGTTTGTTGGCATGTTGGTTTGTTGGTTTGTTGTTTTGTTGGCTTGTTGGTTTGTTGGTTTGTTGGCTTGTTGGCTTGTTGGTTTGTTGGTTTGTTGGTTTGTTGGCTTGTTGGTTTGTTGGTTTGTTGGTTTGTTGGCTTGTTGGCTTGTTGGTTTGTTGGTTTGTTGGTTTGTTGGTTTGTTGGTTTGTTGGTTTGTTGGCTTGTTGGTTTGTTGGTTTGTTGGTTTGTTGGCTTGTTGGTTTGTTGGTTTATTGGTTTGTTTGTTTGTTGGTTTGTTGGCTTGTTGGTTTGTTGGTTTGTTAATTTTTTTGGTTTGTTGGTTTGTTGGCTTGTTGGTTTGTTGGTTTGTTGGCTTGTTAGTTAGTTGGTTTGTTGGCTTTTTGGCTTGTTGGTTTGTTGGTTTGTTGGCTTGTTGGTTACTTAGTTTGTTGGTTTGTTGGTTTGTTAGTTTGTTGGCTTGTTGGCTTGTTGATTTGTTGGTTGGTTGGCTTGTTGGTTTGTGGGTTTGTTGGCTTGTTGGTTTGTTGTTTTGTTCGTTTGATGGTTTGTTGGTTTGTTGATTTGTTGGCTTGTTAGTTTGTTAGTTTGTTGGTTTGTTGGTTTGTTGGTTTGTTGGTTTATTGGTTTGTTGGTTTGTTGGTTTGTTGGTTTGTTGGTTTGTTGGTTTGTTGGTTTGTTAGTTTGTTGGTTTTTTGGTTTATTTGTTTGTTGGTTTGTTGGCTTGTTGGTTTGTTGGTTTGTTGGTTTGTTGGTTTGTTGGTTTGTTGGTTTGTTGGCTTGTTGGCTTGTTGGTTTGTTGGTTTGTTTGCTTGTTGGTTTGTTGGTTTGTTGGCTTGTTGGCTTGTTGGTTTGTTGGTTTGTTAGTTTGTTGGTTTATTTGTTTGTTGGTTTGTTGGCTTGTTCATTTGTTGGTTTGTTGGTTTGTTGGCTTGTTGGTTTGTTGGTTTGTTGGCTTGTTGATTTGTTGGTTTGTTGGTTTGTTGGCTTGTTGGCTTGTTGGTTTGTTAGTTTGTTGGCTTTTTGGTTACTTGGTTTGTTGGTTTGTTGGTTTGTTGGCTTTTTGGTTACTTGGTTTGTTGGTTTGTTGGTTTGTTGGCTTGTTGGTTTGTTGGCTTGTTGGTTTGTTGGTTTGTTGGTTTGTTGGTTTGTTGGTTTGTTGGTTTATTTGTTTGTTGGTTTGTTGGTTTGTTGGTTTGTTGGTTTGTTGGTTTGTTGGTTTATTTATTTGTTGGTTTGTTGGCTTGTTGGTTTGTTGGTTTGTTGGTTTGTTGGCTTGTTGGTTTGTTGGTTTGTTGGCTTGTTGGCTTGTTGGCTTGTTGGTTTGTTGGTTTGTTGGTTTGTTGGTTTGTTGGTTTTTTGGTTTGTTGGTTTGTACGTTTGTTGGCTTGTTGGTTTGTTGGTTTGTTGGCTTGTTGGTTTGTTGGTTTGTTGGCTTGTTAGCTTGTTGGTTTGTTGGTTTGTTAGCTTGTTGGTTACTTAGTTTGTTGGTTGTTGGTTTGTTGGTTTGTTGGCTTGTTGGTTTGTTGGTTTGTTGGTTTGTTGGTTTGTTGGTTTGTTGGCTTGTTGGTTTGTTGGTTTGTTGACTTGTTGGTTTGTTGGTTTGTTGGTTTGTTGGCTTGTTGGCTTGTTGGTTTGTTGGTTTGTTGGCTTGTTGGTTTGTTGGTTTGTTGGCTTGTTGGCTTGTTGCTTTGTTCGTTTGATGGTTTGTTGGTTTGTTGGTTTTTTGGTTTGTTGGATTTTTGGTTTGTTGCTTTGTTGGTTTGTTGGTTTGTTGGCTTGTTGGCTTGTTGGTTTGTTGGTTTGTTGGTTTGTTAGTTTGTTGGCTTTTTGGTTACTTGGTTTGTTGTTTTGTTGGCTTGTTGGCTTGTTGGTTTGTTGCTTTGTTCGTTTGATGGTTTGTTGGTTTGTTGGTTACTTGGTTTGTTGATTTGTTGGTTTGTTGGCTTGTTGGTTTGTTGGCTTGTCTGTTTGTTGGTTTGTTGGTTTGTTGGCTTGTTGGCTTGTTGGTTTGTTGGTTTGTTGGTTTGTTGGTTTGTTGGTTTGTTGGTTTGTTGGTTTGTTGGTTTGTTGGTTTGTTGGTTTGTTGGTTTTTTGGTTTGTTGGTTTATTTGTTTATTTGTTTGTTGGTTTGTTGGCTTGTTGGTTTGTTGGTTTGTTGGTTTGTTGGTTTGTTGGCTTGTTGGTTTGTTGGTTTGTTGGTTTGTTGGTTTGTTGGCTTGTTGGTTTGTTGGTTTGTTGGCTTGTTGGTTTGTTGGTTTGTTGGCTTGTTGGCTTGTTGCTTTGTTCGTTTGATGGTTTATTGGGTTGTTGGTTTGTTGGCTTGTTGGTTTGTTAGTTTGTTGGTTTGTTGGTTTGTTGGTTTGTTGGTTTGTTGGTTTGTTGATTTGTTGGCTTGTTGGTTTGTTGGTTTGTTGGTTTGTTGGTTTGTTGGTTTGTTGGTTTGTTGGTTTTTTGGTTTGTTGGCTTGATGGTTTGTTGGTTTGTTGGTTTGTTGGTTTGTTGCTTTGTTGGTTTGTTGGTTTGTTGGTTTGTTGGCTTGTTGGTTTGTTGGTTTGTTGGTTTGTTGGCTTGTTGGTTTGTTGGTTTGTTGGTTTATTTGTTTGTTGGTTTGTTGGCTTGTTGGTTTGTTGGTTTGTTAATTTTTTTGGTTTGTTGGTTTGTTGGTTTGTTGGCTTGTTGGTTTGTTGGTTTGTTGGCTTGTTAGTTTGTTGGTTTGTTGGCTTTTTGGCTTGTTGGTTTGTTGGTTTGTTGGCTTGTTGGTTACTTAGTTTGTTGGTTTGTTGGTTTGTTAGTTTGTTGGCTTGTTGGCTTGTTGATTTGTTGGTTGGTTGGCTTGTTGGTTTGTTGGTTTGTTGGCTTGTTGGTTTGTTGTTTTGTTCGTTTGATGGTTTGTTGGTTTGTTGGTTTGTTGGCTTGTTAGTTTGCTAGTTTGTTGGTTTGTTGGTTTGTTGGTTTGTTGGTTTGTTGGTTTGTTGGTTGGTTGGTTTGTTGGTTTGTTGGTTTGTTGGTTTGTTAGTTTGTTGGTTTTTTGGTTTATTTGTTTGTTGGTTTGTTGGCTTGTTGGCTTGTTGGTTTGTTGGTTTGTTGGTTTGTTGGTTTGTTGGTTTGTTGGTTTGTTGGCTTGTTGGCTTGTTGGTTTGTTGGTTTGTTTGCTTGTTGGTTTGTTGGTTTGTTGGCTTGTTGGCTTGTTGGTTTGTTGATTTGTTAGTTTGTTGGTTTATTTGTTTGTTGGTTTGTTGGCTTGTTCATTTGTTGGTTTGTTGGTTTGTTGGCTTGTTGGCTTGTTGGTTTGTTAGTTTGTTGGCTTTTTGGTTACTTGGTTTGTTGGTTTGTTGGTTTGGTGGCTTTTTGGTTACTTGGTTTGTTGGTTTGTTGGTTTGTTGGCTTGTTGGTTTGTTGGCTTGTTGGTTTGTTGGTTTGTTGGTTTGTTGGTTTGTTGGTTTGTTAGTTTATTCGTTTGTTGGTTTATTGGTTAATTGGTTTGTTGGTTTGTTGGTTTGTTGGTTTGTTGGTTTGTTGGTTTGTTGGTTTATTTGTTTGTTGGTTTGTTGGTTTGTTGGTTTGTTGGTTTGTTGGTTTGTTGGTTTGTTGGTATATTTGTTTGTTGGTTTGTTGGCTTGTTGGTTTGTTGGTTTGTTGGTTTGTTGGCTTGTTGGTTTGTTGGTTTGTTGGCTTGTTGGCTTGTTGGCTTGTTGGTTTGTTGCTTTGTTGGTTTGTTGGTTTGTTGGTTTTTTGGTTTGTTGGTTTGTACGTTTGTTGGTTTGTTGGTATGTTGGTTTGTTGGCTTGTTGGTTTGTTGGTTTGTTGGCTTGTTGGCTTGTTGGTTTGTTGGTTTGTTAGCTTGTTGGTTACTTAGTTTGTTGGTTTGTTGGTTTGTTGGTTTGTTGGTTTGTTGGCTTGTTGGCTTGTTGGTTTGTTGGTTTGTTGGTTTGTTGGTTTGTTGGCTTGTTGGTTTGTTGGTTTGTTGACTTGTTGGTTTGTTGGTTTGTTGGTTTGTTGGCTTGTTGGCTTGTTGGTTTGTTGGTTTGTTGGCTTGTTGGTTTGTTGGTTTGTTGGTTTGTTGGCTTGTTGGCTTGTTGCTTTGTTCGTTTGATGGTTTGTTGGTTTGTTGGTTTTTTGGTTTGTTGGATTTTTGGTTTGTTGCTTTGTTGGTTTGTTGGTTTGTTGGCTTGTTGGCTTGTCGGTTTGTTGGCTTGTTGGTTTGTTAGTTTGTTGGCTTTTTGGTTACTTGGTTTGTTGTTTTGTTGGCTTGTTGGTTTGTTGCTTTGTTCGTTTGATGGTTTGTTGGTTTGTTGGTTACTTGGTTTGTTGATTTGTTGGTTTGTTGGCTTGTTGGTTTGTTGGCTTGTCTGTTTGTTGGTTTGTTGGCTTGTTGGCTTGTTGGTTTGTTAGTTTGTTGGTTTGTTGGTTTGTTGGTTTGTTGGTTTGTTGGTTTTTTGGTTTGTTGGTTTATTTGTTTGTTGGTTTGTTGGCTTGTTGGTTTGTTGGTTTGTTGGTTTGTTGGTTTGTTGGCTTGTTGGTTTGTCGGTTTGTTGGTTTGTTGGTTTGTTGGTTTGTTGGCTTGTTGGTTTGTTGGTTTGTTGGCTTGTTGGTTTGTTGGTTTGTTGGCTTGTTGGCTTGTTGCTTTAAGCTTTTGATGGTTTGTTGGTTTGCTGGTTTGTTGGCTTGTTGGTTTGTTAGTTTGTTGGTTTGTTGGTTTGTTGGTTTGTTGGTTTGTTGGTTTGTTGGTTTGTTGGCTTGTTGGTTTGTTGGTTTGTTGGCTTGTTGGCTTGTTGGTTTGTAGTTTGTTGGCTAGTTGATTACATAGTTTGTTGGTTTGTTGGTTTGTTGGTTTGTTGGTTTGTTGGTTTTTGGTTTGTTGGCTCATTTGTTTGTTGGTTTGTTGGCTTGTTGGTTTGTTGGTTTGTTGGTTTGTTGGCTTGTTGGTTTGTTGGTTTGTTGGCTTGTTGGCTTGTTGGTTTGTTGGCTTGTTGGCTTGTTGGTTTGTTGGCTTGTTGGTTTGTTGGCTTGTTGGCTTGTTGGTTTGTTGGTTTGTTGGCTTGTTGGCTTGTTGGTTTGTTGGTTTGTTGGTTTGTTGGTTTGTTGGTTTGTTGGCTTGTTGGTTTGTTGGTTTGTTGGCTTGTTGGCTTGTTGGTTTGTTGGTTTGTTGGTTTGTTGGTTTGTTGGCTTGTTGGTTTGTTGGTTTGTTGGTTTGTTGGCTTGTTGGTTTGTTGGTTTGTTGGGTTGTTGGCTTGTTGGCTTGTTGGTTTGTTGGTTTGTTAACTTGCTGGTTTGTTGTTTTGTTGGCTTGTTGGCTTGTTGCTTTGTTCGTTTGATGGTTTGTTGGTTTGTTGGTTTTTTGGTTTGTTGGTTTTTTGGTTTGTTACTTTGTTGGTTTGTTGGTTTGTTGGCTTGTTGGCTTGTTGGTTTGTTGGCTTGTTGGTTTGTTAGTTTGTTGGCTTTTTGGTTACTTGGTTTGTTGGTTTGTTGGCTTGTTGGCTTGTTGGTTTGTTGCTTTGTTCGTTTGATGGTTTGTTGGTTTGCTGGTTTGTTGGTTTGTTGGGTTGTTGGCTTGTTGGGTTGTTGGCTTGTTGGCTTGTTGGTTTGTTGGTTTGTTAACTTGTTGGTTTGTTGTTTTGTTGGCTTGTTGGCTTGTTGCTTTGTTCGTTTGATGGTTTGTTGGTTTGTTGGTTTTTTGGTTTGTTGGTTTTTTGGTTTGTTACTTTGTTGGTTTGTTGGTTTGTTGGCTTGTTGGCTTGTTGGTTTGTTGGCTTGTTGGTTTGTTAGTTTGTTGGCTTTTTGGTTACTTGGTTTGTTGGTTTGTTGGCTTGTTGGCTTGTTGGTTTGTTGCTTTGTTCGTTTGATGGTTTGTTGGTTTGCTGGTTTGTTAATTTGTTGGTTTGTTGGCTTTTGGTTTGTTGGTTTGTTGGTTTGTTAGTTTGTTGGCTTTTTGGTTACTTGGTTTGTTGGCTTGTTGGTTTGTTGGTTTGTTGGTTTGTTGCTTTGTTCGTTTGATGGTTTGTTGGTTTGTTGGTTACTTGGTTTGTTGGTTTGTTGGTTTGTTCGTTTGTTGGCTTGTTGGTTTGTTGGCTTGCTGGTTTGTTGGTTTGTTGGTTTGTTTGCTTGCTGGCTTGTTGGTTTGTTGGTTTGTTGGCTTCTTGGTTTGTTGGTTTGTTGGCTTCTTGGTTTGTTGGTTTGTTGGCTTGTTGGTTTGTTAGTTTGTTGGTTTGTTGGTTTTTTGGTTTGTTGGTTTGTTGGCTTGTTGGTTTGTTGGCTTGATGGTTTGTTGGTTTGTTGGTTTGTTGGTTTGTTTTCTTGTTGGCTTGTTGCTTTGTTGGTTTGTTGGTTTGTTGGCTTGTTGGCTTGTTGGTTTGTTAGTTTGTTGGCTTTTTGGTTACTTGGTTTGTTGGTTTGTTGGCTTGTTGGCTTGTTGGTTTGTTGGGTAGTTCGTTTGTTGGTTTGTTAGTTTGTTGGTTTGTTGGCTTCTTGGCTTGTTGGTTTGTTGGTTTTTTGGTTTGTTGGTTTGTTGGCTTGTTGGTTTGTTGGTTTGTTGGTTTGTTGGTTTGTTGACTTGTTGGTTTGTTGGTTTGTTGGCTTGTTGGTTTGTTAGTTTGTTGGCTTGTTGGCTTGCTGGTTTGTTGGTTTGTTGGTTTGTTGGCTGGTTGGTTTGTTGGTTTGTTGGCTTGTTGGTTTGTTAGTTTGTTGGTTTGTTGGTTTGTTGGTTTGTTGGTTTGTTGGTTTGTTGCTTTGTTGGTTTGTTGGTTTTTTGGCTTGTTGGCTTGTTGGTTTGTTGGCTTATTGGTTTGTTGGTTTGTTGGTTTGTTCGTTTGTTGGTTTGTTGGTTAATTGGTTTGTTGGTTTGTTGGTTTGTTTGTTTGTTGGTTTGTTGGTTTGTTGGTTTATTTGTTTGTTGGTTTGTTGGTTTGTTGGTTTGTTGGTTTGTTGGTTTGTTGGTTTGTTGGTTTGTTGGTTTATTTGTTTGTTGTTTTGTTGGCTTGTTGGTTTGTTGGTTTGTTGGTTTGTTTGGTTGTTGGTTTGTTGGTTTGTTGGCTTGTTGGCTTGTTGGTTTGTTGGTTTATTGGTTTGTTGGTTTGTTGGTTTGTTGGTTTTTTGGTTTGTTGGTTTGTTGGTTTGTTGACTTGTTGGTTTGTTGGTTGGTTGGCTTGTTGGTTTGTTGGTTTGTTGGTTTGTTGGCTTGTTGGCTTGTTGGTTAGTTGGTTTGTTAGCTTGTTGGTTACTTAGTTTGTTGGTTTGTTGGTTTGTTGGCTTGTTGGCTTGTTGGTTTGTTGGTTTGTTGGTTTGTTGGTTTGTTGGCTTGTTGGCTTATTGGTTTGTTGGTTTGTTGGCTTGTTAGTTTGTTGGTTTGTTGGCTTGTTGGCTTGTTACTTTGTTCGTTTGATGGTTTGTTGGTTTGTTGGTTTTTTGGTTTGTTGGTTTTTGGTTTGTTACTTTGTTGGTTTGTTGGTTTGTTAGCTTGTTGGCTTGTTGGTTTGTTGGCTTGTTGGTTTGTTAGTTTGTTGGCTTTTTGGTTACTTGGTTTGTTGTTTTGTTGGCTTGTTGGCTTGTTGGTTTGTTGCTTTGTTCGTTTGATGGTTTGTTGGTTTGTTGGTTACTTGGTTTGTTGGTTTGTTGGTTTGTTGCCTTGTTGGTTTGTTGGCTTGTTTGTTTGTTGGTTTGTTGGTTTGTTGGCTTGTTGGCTTGTTGGTTTGTTGGTTTGTTGGTTTGTTGGTTTGTTGGTTTGTTGGTTTGTTGGTTTTTTGGTTTGTTGGTTTATTTGTTTGTTGGTTTGTTGGCTTGTTGGTTTGTTGGCTTGTTGGTTTGTTGGTTTGTTGGTTTGTTGGTTTGTTGGTTTGTTGGCTTGTTGGTTTGTTGGTTTGTTGGCTTGTTGGTTTGATGGTTTGTTGGTTTGTTGGCTTGTTGCTTTGTTCGTTTGATGGTTTGTTGGTTTGTTCGTTTGATGGTTTGTTGGTTTGTTGGTTTGTTGGTTTGTTGGTTTGTTGGCTTGTTGGTTTGTTGGTTTGTTGGTTTGTTAGTTTGTTGGCTTTTTGGTTACTTGGTTTGTTGGCTTGTTGGTTTGTTGGTTTGTTGGTTTGTTGCTTTGTTCGTTTGATGGTTTGTTGGTTTGTTGGTTACTTGGTTTGTTGGTTTGTTGGTTTGTTGGTTTGTTGGCTTGTTGGTTTGTTGGCTTGCTGGTTTGTTGGTTTGTTGGTTTGTTGGCTTGCTGGCTTGTTGGTTTGTTGGTTTGTTGGCTTCTTGGTTTGTTGGTTTGTTGGCTTCTTGGTTTGTTGGTTTGTTGGCTTGTTGGTTTGTTAGTTTGTTGGTTTGTTGGTTTTTTGGTTTGTTGGTTTGTTGGCTTGTTGGTTTGTTGGCTTGATGGTTTGTTGGTTTGTTGGTTTGTTGGTTTGTTGGCTTGTTGGCTTGTTGCTTTGTTGGTTTGTTGGTTTGTTGGCTTGTTGGCTTGTTGGTTTGTTAGTTTGTTGGCTTTTTGGTTACTTGGTTTGTTGGTTTGTTGGCTTGTTGGCTTGTTGGTTTGTTGGGTAGTTCGTTTGTTGGTTTGTTAGTTTGTTGGTTTTGTTGGCTTCTTGGCTTGTTGGTTTGTTGGTTTTTTGGTTTGTTGGTTTGTTGGCTTGTTGGTTTGTTGGTTTGTTGGTTTGTTGGTTTGTTGACTTGTTGGTTTGTTGGTTTGTTGGCTTGTTGGTTTGTTAGTTTGTTGGCTTGTTGGCTTGCTGGTTTGTTGGTTTGTTGGTTTGTTGGCTGGTTGGTTTGTTGGTTTGTTGGCTTGTTGGTTTGTTAGTTTGTTGGTTTGTTGGTTTGTTGGTTTGTTGGTTTGTTGCTTTGTTGGTTTGTTGGTTTTTTGGCTTGTTGGCTTGTTGGTTTGTTGGCTTATTGGTTTGTTGGTTTGTTGGTTTATTCGTTTGTTGGTTTGTTGGTTAATTGGTTTGTTGGTTTGTTGGTTTGTTTGTTTGTTGGTTTGTTGGTTTGTTGGTTTATTTGTTTGTTGGTTTGTTGGTTTGTTGGTTTGTTGGTTTGTTGGTTTGTTGGTTTGTTGGTTTGTTGGTTTGTTGGTTTATTTGTTTGTTGGTTTGTTGGCTTGTTGGTTTGTTGGTTTGTTGGTTTGTTTGGTTGTTGGTTTGTTGGTTTGTTGGCTTGTTGGCTTGTTGGTTTGTTGGTTTATTGGTTTGTTGGTTTGTTGGTTTGTTGGTTTTTTGGTTTGTTGGTTTGTTGGTTTGTTGACTTGTTGGTTTGTTGGTTGGTTGGCTTGTTGGTTTGTTGGTTTGTTGGTTTGTTGGCTTGTTGGCTTGTTGGTTAGTTGGTTTTTTAGCTTGTTGGTTACTTAGTTTGTTGGTTTGTTGGCTTGTTGGCTTGTTGGTTTGTTGGTTTGTTGGTTTGTTGGTTTGTTGGTTTGTTGGTTTGTTGGCTTGTTGGCTTATTGGTTTGCTGGTTTGTTGGCTTGTTAGTTTGTTGGTTTGTTGGCTTGTTGGCTTGTTACTTTGTTCGTTTGATGGTTTGTTGGTTTGTTGGTTTTTTGGTTTGTTGGTTTTTGGTTTGTTACTTTGTTGGTTTGTTGGTTTGTTAGCTTGTTGGCTTATTGGTTTGTTGGCTT
The DNA here is from genome assembly GCA_958298945.1 of Atherix ibis. NCBI lineage: Eukaryota > Metazoa > Arthropoda > Insecta > Diptera > Athericidae > Atherix > Atherix ibis. The sequence continues at coordinate 62,340,204 of OY282608.1, read as the reverse complement.
GTTGGTTTGTTAGTTTGTTGGCTTTTTGGTTACTTGGTTTGTTGTTTTGTTGGCTTGTTGGCTTGTTGGTTTGTTGCTTTGTTCGTTTGATGGTTTGTTGGTTTGTTGGTTACTTGGTTTGTTGGTTTGTTGGTTTGTTGGCTTGTTGGTTTGTTGGCTTGTTTGTTTGTTGGTTTGTTGGTTTGTTGGCTTGTTGGCTTGTTGGTTTGTTGGTTTGTTGGTTTGTTGGTTTGTTGGTTTGTTGGTTTGTTGGTTTTTTGGTTTGTTGGTTTATTTGTTTGTTGGTTTGTTGGCTTGTTGGTTTGTTGGCTTGTTGGTTTGTTGGTTTGTTGGTTTGTTGGTTTGTTGGTTTGTTGGCTTGTTGGTTTGTTGGTTTGTTGGCTTGTTGGTTTGATGGTTTGTTGGTTTGTTGGCTTGTTGCTTTGTTCGTTTGATGGTTTGTTGGTTTGTTGGTTTGTTCGCTTGTTGGTTTGTTAGTTTGTTGGTTTGTTGGTTTGTTGGTTTGTTGGTTTGTTGGTTTGTTGGTTTGTTGGCTTGTTGGTTTGTTGGTTTGTTGGCTTGTTGGTTTGTCAGTTTGTTGGCTTGTTGGCTTGTTGGTTTGTTGGTTTGCTGGTTTGTTGGCTTGTTGGTTTGTTGGTTTGTTGGCTTGTTGTTTTGTTAGTTTGTTGGTTTGTTGGTTTGTTGGTTTGTTGCTTTGTTGGTTTGTTGGCTTGTTGGTTTGTTGGCTTGTTGGCTGGTTGGTTTGTTGGTTTGTTGGTTTGTTCGTTTGTTGGTTTGTTAGTTTGTTGGTTTGTTGGTTTGTTGGTTTGTTGGTTTGTTGGTTTGTTGGCTTGTTGGCTTGTTGGTTTGTTGGTTTGTTGGTTTGTTGGTTTGTTCGTTTGTTGGTTTTTTGGTTAATTGGTTTGTTGGTTTGTTGGTTTGTTGGTTTGTTGGTTTGTTGGTTTGTTGGTTTATTTGTTTGTTGGTTTGTTGGTTTGTTGGTTTGTTGGTTTGTTGGTTTGTTGGTTTGTTGGTTTGTTGGTTTATTTGTTTGTTGGTTTGTTGGTTTGTTGGCTTGTTGGCATGTTGGTTTGTTGGTTTGTTGGTTTATTGGTTTGTTGGTTTGTTGGTTTGTTGGTTTTTTGGTTTGTTGGTTTGTTGGTTTGTTGGCTTGTTGGTTTGTTGGTTTGTTGGCTTGTTGGTTTGTTGGTTTGTTGGCTTGTTGGCTTGTTGGTTTGTTGGTTTATTAGCTTGTTGGTTACTTAGTTTGTTGGTTTGTTGGCTTGTTGGTTTGTTGGTTTGTTGACTTGTTGGTTTGTTGGTTTGTTGGTTTGTTTGTTTGTTGGTTTGTTGGTTTGTTGGTTTGTTGGTTTGTTGGTTTGTTGGTTTGTTGGTTTGTTGGTTTTTTTGTTTGTTGGTTTGTTGGTTTGTTGGCTTGTTGGCATGTTGGTTTGTTGGTTTGTTGGTTTATTGGTTTGCTGGTTTGTTGGTTTGTTGATTTTTTGGTTTGTTGGTTTGTTGGTTTGTTGGCTTGTTGGTTTGTTGGTTTGTTGGCTTGTTGGTTTGTTGGTTTGTTGGCTTGTTGGCTTGTTGGTTTGTTGGTTTATTAGCTTGTTGGTTACTTAGTTTGTTGGTTTGTTGGTTTGTTGGTTTGTTGGCTTGTTGGCTTGTTGGTTTGTTGGTTTGTTGGTTTGTTGGTTTGTTGGCTTGTTGGTTTGTTGGTTTGTTGACTTGTTGGTTTGTTGGTTTGTTGGTTTGTTGGCTTGTTGGCTTGTTGGTTTGTTGGTTTGTTGGCTTGTTAGTTTGTTGGTTTATTGGCTTGTTGGCTTGCTACTTTGTTCGTTTGATGGTTTGTTGGTTTGTTGGTTTTTTGGTTTGTTGGTTTTTTGGTTTGTTACTTTGTTGGTTTGTTGTTTTGTTGGCTTATTGGCTTGTTGGTTTGTTGGCTTGTTGGTTTGTTAGTTTGTTGGCTTTTTGGTTACTTGGTTTGTTGTTTTGTTGGCTTGTTGGCTTGTTGGTTTGTTGCTTTGTTCGTTTGATGGTTTGTTGGTTTTTTGGTTACTTGGTTTGTTGGTTTGTTGGTTTGTTGGCTTGTTGGTTTGTTGGCTTGTTTGTTTGTTGGTTTGTTGGTTTGTTGGCTTGTTGGCTTGTTGGTTTGTTGGTTTGTTGGTTTGTTGGTTTGTTGGTTCATTGGTTTGTTGGTTTTTTGGTTTGTTGGTTTATTTGTTTGTTGGTTTGTTGGCTTGTTGGTTTGTTGGTTTGTTGGTTTGTTGGTTTGTTGGCTTGTTGGGTTGTTGGTTTGTTGGTTTGTTGGTTTGTTGGCTTGTTGGTTTGTTGGTTTGTTGGCTTGTTGGTTTGATGGTTTGTTGGTTTGTTGGCTTGTTGCTTTGTTCGTTTGATGGTTTGTTGGTTCGTTGGTTTGTTGGTTTTTTGGTTTGTTGGTTTATTTGTTTGTTGGTTTGTTGGCTTGTTGGTTTGTTGGTTTGTTGGTTTGTTGGTTTGTTGGCTTGTTGGCTTGTTGGTTTTTTGGCTTGTTGGTTTGTTAGTTTGTTGGTTTTTTTGGTTTGTTGGTTTGTTGGTTTGTTGGTTTGTTAGCTTGTTGGTTTTTTAGTTTGTTGGCTTGTTGGCTTGTTGGTTTGTTAGTTTGTTGGTTTGTTGGTTTGTTGGTTTGTTGGTTTGTTGGTTTGTTGCTTTGTTGCTTTGTTGGTTTGTTGGTTTGTTGGCTTGTTGGCTTGTTGGTTTGTTGGCTTGTTGGTTTGTTGGCTTGTTGGTTTGTTGGTTTGTTGGTTTGTTGGTTTGTTGGCTTGTTGGTTTGTTGGTTTGTTGGCATGTTGGTTTGATGGTTTGTTGGCTTGTTGGCTTGTTGCTTTGTTCGTTTGATGGTTTGTTGGTTTGTTGGTTTGTTGGCTTGTTGGTTTGTTAGTTTGTTGGTATGTTGGTTTGTTGGTTTGTTGGTTTGTTGGTTTGTTAGCTTGTTGGTTTGTTGGTTTGTTGGCTAGTTGGTTTGTTGGTTTGTTGGCTTGTTGGCTTGTTGGTTTGTTAGTTTGTTGGCTTGTTGATTACTTAGTTTGTTGGTTTGTTGGTTTGTTGGTTTGTTGGTTTGTTGGCTTTTTGGTTACTTGGTTTGTTGGTTTGTTGGCTTGTTGGCTTGTTGGTTTGTTGCTTTGTTCGTTTGATGGTTTGTTGGTTTGTTGGTTTGTTGGTTTGTTGGTTTGTTGGCTTGTTGGTTTGTTGGTTGTTGGTTTGTTAGTTTGTTGGCTTTTTGGTTACTTGGTTTGTTGGCTTGTTGGTTTGTTGGTTTGTTGGTTTGTTGCTTTGTTCGTTTGATGGTTTGTTGGTTTGTTGGTTACTTGGTTTGTTGGTTTGTTGGTTTGTTGGCTTGTTGGTTTGTTGGCTTGCTGGTTTGTTGGTTTGTTGGTTTGTTGGCTTGTTGGCTTGTTGGTTTGTTGGTTTGTTGGCTTCTTGGTTTTTTGGTTTGTTGGCTTCTTGGTTTGTTGGTTTGTTGGCTTGTTGGTTTGTTAGTTTGTTGGTTTGTTGGTTTTTTGGTTTGTTGGTTTGTTGGCTTGTTGGTTTGTTGGCTTGATGGTTTGTTGGTTTGTTGATTTGTTGGTTTGTTGGCTTGTTGGCTTGTTGCTTTGTTGGTTTGTTGGTTTGTTGGCTTGTTGGCTTGTTGGTTTGTTAGTTTGTTGGCTTTTTGGTTACTTGGTTTGTTGGTTTGTTGGCTTGTTGGCTTGTTGGTTTGTTGGGTAGTTCGTTTGTTGGTTTGTTAGTTTGTTGGTTTGTTGGCTTCTTGGCTTGTTGGTTTGTTGGTTTTTTGGTTTGTTGGTTTGTTGGTTTGTTGGTTTGTTGGTTTGTTGGTTTGTTGGTTTGTTGACTTGTTGGATTGTTGGTTTGTTGGCTTGTTGGTTTGTTAGTTTGTTTGCTTGTTGGCTTGTTGGTTTGTTGGTTTGTTGGTTTGTTGGCTGGTTGGTTTGTTGGTTTGTTGGCTTGTTGGTTTGTTAGTTTGTTGGTTTGTTGGTTTGTTGGTTTGTTGGTTTGTTGCTTTGTTGGTTTGTTGGTTTTTTGGCTTGTTGGCTTGTTGGTTTGTTGGCTTGTTGGTTTGTTGGTTTGTTGGTTTGTTCGTTTGTTGGTTTGTTGGTTAATTGGTTTGTTGGTTTGTTGGTTTGTTTGTTTGTTGGTTTGTTGGTTTGTTGGTTTATTTGTTTGTTGGTTTGTTGGTTTGTTGGTTTGTTGGTTTGTTGGTTTGTTGGTTTGTTGGTTTGTTGGTTTATTTGTTTGTTGGTTTGTTGGCTTGTTGGTTTGTTGGTTTGTTGGTTTGTTGGGTTGTTGGTTTGTTGGTTTGTTGGCTTCTTGGCTTGTTGGTTTGTTGGTTTATTGGTTTGTTGGTTTGTTGGTTTGTTGGTTTTTTGGTTTGTTGGTTTGTTGGTTTGTTGACTTGTTGGTTTGTTGGTTGGTTTGCTTGTTGGTTTGTTGGTTTGTTGGTTTGTTGGCTTGTTGGCTTGTTGGTTAGTTGGTTTGTTAGCTTGTTGGTTACTTAGTTTGTTGGTTTGTTGGTTTGTTGGCTTGTTGGCTTGTTCGTTTGTTGGTTTGTTGGTTTGTTGGTTTGTTGGCTTGTTGGCTTATTGGTTTTTTGGTTTGTTGGTTTTTGGTTTGTTACTTTGTTGGTTTGTTGGTTTGTTGGCTTGTTGGCTTGTTGGTTTGTTGGCTTGTTGGTTTGTTAGTTTGTTGGCTTTTCGGCTACTTGGTTTGTTGTTTTGTTGGCTTGTTGGCTTGTTGGTTTGTTGCTTTGTTCGTTTGATGGTTTGTGGGTTTGTTGGTTACTTGGTTTGTTGGTTTGTTGGTTTGTTGGCTTGTTGGTTTGTTGGCTTGTTTGTTTGTTGGTTTGTTGGTTTGTTGGCTTGTTGGCTTGTTGGTTTGTTGGTTTGTTGGTTTGTTGGTTTGTTGGTTTGTTGGTTTGTTGGTTTGTTGGTTTTTTGGTTTGTTGGTTTATTTGTTTGTTGGTTTGTTGGCTTGTTGGTTTGTTGGCTTGTTGGTTTGTTGGTTTGTTGGTTTGTTGGTTTGTTCGTTTGTTGGCTTGTTGGTTTGTTGGTTTGTTGGCTTGTTGGTTTGATGGTTTGTTGGTTTGTTGGCTTGTTGCTTTGTTCGTTTGATGGTTTGTTGGTTTGTTAGCTTGTTGGTTTGTTAGTTTATTGGTTTGTTGGTTTGTTGGTTTGTTGGTTTGTTGGCTTGTTGGTTTGTTGGTTTGTTGGCTAGTTGGTTTGTTGGTTTGTTGACTTGTTGGCTTGTTGGTTTGTTAGTTTGTTGGCTTGTTGATTACTTAGTTTGTTGGTTTGTTGGTTTGTTGGTTTGTTGGTTTGTTGGTTTGTTGATTTTTGGTTTGTTGGTTTATTTGTTTGTTGGTTTGTTGGCTTGTTGGTTTGTTGGTTTGTTGGTTTGTTGGCTTGTTGGTTTGTTGGTTTGTTGGCTTGTTGGCTTGTTGGTTCGTTGGCTTGTTGGTTTGTTGGTTTGTTGGTTTGTTGGTTTGTTGGTTTGTTGGCTTGTTGGTTTGTTGGATTTTTGGCTTGTTGATTTGTTCGTTTGTTGGTTTGTTGGCTTGTTGGTTACTTAGTGTGTTGGTTTGTTGACATCTTGGTTTGTTGGTTTGTTGGTTTGTTGGCTTGTTGGTTTGTTGCTTTGTTGGCTTGTTGGCTTGTTGGTTTGTTGGTTTGTTGGTTTGTTGGTTTGTTGGCTTGTTGGTTTGTTAGTTTGTTGGCTTTTTGGTTACTTGGTTTGTTGGTTTGTTTGTTTGTTGGTTTGTTGGCTTGTTGGTTTGTTGGTTTGTTGGTTTGTTGGCTTGTTGGTTTGTTGGTTTGTTGGTTTGTTGGCTTGTTGGCTTGCTGGTTTGTTGGCTTGTTGGTTTGTTGGTTTGTTGGTATGTTGGTTTGTTGGTTTGTTGGCTTGTTGGTTTGTTGGTTTGTTGGCTTGTTGGCTTGTTGGTTTGTTGGTTTGTTGGCTTGTTGGCTTGTTGGTTTGTTGGTTTGTTGGTTTGTTGGTTTGTTGGTTTGTTGGTTTGTTGGATTGTTGGTTTGTTTGTTTGTTGGCTTGTTGGCTTGTTGTTTTGTTGGTTTGTTGGTTTGTTGGTTTGTTGGCTTGTTGGTTTGTTGGTTTGTTGGTTTGTTGGCTTGTTGGTTTGTTAGTTTGTTGGTTTGTTGGTTTGTTGGTTTGTTGGTTTGTTGCTTTGTTGGTTTGTTGGTTTGTTGGCTTGTTGGCTTGTTGGTTTGTTGGCTTGTTGGTTTGTTAGTTTGTTGGCTTTCTGGTTTGTTGGTTTGTTGGTTTGTTGGTTTGTTGGTTTGTTGGCTTGTTGGTTTGTTGGTTTGTTGGCTTGTTGGTTTGTTGGCTTGTTGGCTTGTTGGTTTTTTGGCTTCTTGGTTTGTCAGTTTGTTGGCTTGTTGGCTTGTTGGTTTGTTGGTTTGCTGGTTTGTTGGATTGTTGGTTTGTTGGTTTGTTGGCTTGTTGGTTTGTTAGTTTGTTGGTTTGTTGGTTTGTTGGTTTGTTGCTTTGTTGGTTTGTTGGCTTGTTGGTTTGTTGGCTTGTTGGCTTGTTGGTTTGTTGGTTTGTTGGTTTGTTGATTTGTTGGTTTGTTTGTTTGTTGGTTTGTTAGTTAATTGGTTTGTTAGTTTGTTGGTTTGTTGGTTTGTTGGTTTGTTGGTTTGTTGGTTTGTTGGCATGTTGGTTTGTTGGTTTGTTTGTTTATTGGTTTGTTGGTTTGTTGGTTTGTTGGTTTTTTGGTTTGTTGGTTTGTTGGTTTGTTGGCTTGTTGGTTTGTTGGTTTGTTGGTTTATTGGTTTGTTGGTTTGTTGGTTTGTTGGTTTGTTGGTTTGTTGGTTTGTTGGCTTGTTGGTTTGTTGGTTTGTTGGCTTGTTGGTTTGTTGGTTTGTTGGCTTGTTGGCTTGTTGGTTTGTTGGTTTATTAGCTTGTTGGTTACTTAGTTTGTTGGTTTGTTGGTTTGTTGGTTTGTTGGCTTGTTGGCTTGTTGGTTTTTTGGCTTCTTGGTTTGTCAGTTTGTTTGCTTGTTGGCTTGTTGGTTTGTTGGTTTGCTGGTTTGTTGGATTGTTGGTTTGTTGGTTTGTTGGCTTGTTGGTTTGTTAATTTGTTGGTTTGTTGGTTTGTTGGTTTGTTGGTTTGTTGCTTTGTTGGTTTGTTGGCTTGTTGGTTTGTTGGCTTGTTGGCTTGTTGGTTTGTTGGTTTGTTGGTTTGTTGATTTGTTGGTTTGTTCGTTTGTTGGTTTGTTAGTTAAAATGGTTTGTTAGTTTGTTGGTTTGTTGGTTTGTTGGTTTGTTGGTTTGTTGGTTTGTTGGTTTGTTGGTTTGTTGGTTTGTTGGTTTATTTGTTTGTTGGTTTGTTGGTTTGTTGGCTTGTTGGCATGTTGGTTTGTTGGTTTGTTGGTTTATTGGTTTGTTGGTTTGTTGGTTTGTTGGTTTTTTGGTTTGTTGGTTTGTTGGTTTGTTGGCTTGTTGGTTTGTTGGTTTGTTGGCTTGTTGGTTTGTTGGTTTGTTGGCTTGTTGGCTTGTTGGTTTGTTGGTTTATTTGCTTGTTGGTTACTTAGTTTGTTGGTTTGTTGGTTTGTTGGTTTGTTGGCTTGTTGGCTTGTTGGTTTGTTGGTTTGTTGGTTTGTTGGTTTGTTGGTTTGTTGGTTTGTTGGCTTGTTGGTTTGTTGGTTTGTTGACTTGTTGGTTTGTTGGTTTGTTGGTTTGTGGGCTTGTTGGCTTTTTGGCTTGTTGGTTTGTTGGCTTGTTAATTTGTTGGTTTATTGGCTTGTTGGCTTGCTACTTTGTTCGTTTGATGGTTTGTTGGTTTGTTGGTTTTTTGGTTTGTTGGTTTTTTGGTTTGTTACTTTGTTGGTTTGTTGGTTTGTTGGCTTATTGGCTTGTTGGTTTGTTGGCTTGTTGGTTTGTTAGTTTGTTGGCTTTTTGGTTACTTGGTTTGTTGTTTTGTTGGCTTGTTGGCTTGTTGGTTTGTTGCTTTGTTCGTTTGATGGTTTGTTGGTTTTTTGGTTACTTGGTTTGTTGGTTTGTTGGTTTGTTGGCTTGTTGGTTTGTTGGCTTGTTTGTTTGTTGGTTTGTTGGTTTGTTGGCTTGTTCGCTTGTTGGTTTGTTGGTTTGTTGGTTTGTTGGTTCGTTGGTTTGTTGGTTTTTTGGTTTGTTGGTTTATTTGTTTGTTGGTTTGTTGGCTTGTTGGTTTGTTGGTTTGTTGGTTTGTTGGTTTATTGGCTTGTTGGTTTGTTGGTTTGTTGGTTTGTTGGTTTGTTGGCTTGTTGGTTTGTTGGTTTGTTGGCTTGTTGGTTTGATGGTTTGTTGGCTTGTTGGCTTGTTGCTTTGTTGGTTTGATGGTTTGTTGGTTTGTTGGTTTGTTGGCTTGTTGGTTTGTTAGTTTGTTGCTTTGTTGGTTTGTTGGTTTGTTGGTTTGTGGGTTTGTTGGCTTGTTGGTTTGTTGGTTTGTTGGCTAGTTGGTTTGTTTGTTTGTTGGCTTGTTGGCTTGTTGGTTTGTTGGTTTGTTGGCTTGTTGATCACTTAGTTTGTTGGTTTGTTGGTTTGTTGGTTTGTTGGTTTGTTGGTTTTTGGTTTGTTGGTTTATTTGTTTGTTGGCTTTCTGGTTTGTTGGTTTGTTGGTTTGTTGGTTTGTTGGTTTGTTGGTTTGTTGGCTTGTTGGTTTGTTGGTTTGTTGGCTTGTTGGTTTGTTGGCTTGTTGGCTTGTTGGTTTTTTTGGCTTGTTGGTTTGTTAGTTTGTTGGTTTTTTGGTTTGTTGGTTTGTTGGTTTGTTGGTTTGTTAGCTTGTTGGTTTATTGGCTTGTTGGCTTCTTGGTTTTTTGGCTTGTTGGTTTGTTAGTTTGTTGGTTTGTTGGTTTGTTGGTTTGTTGGTTTGTTGGTTTGTTGGCTTGTTGGTTTGTTAGTTTGTTGGCTTGTTGGTTTGTTGGCTTGTTGGTTTGTTAGTTTGTTGGTTTGTTGGTTTGTTGGATTGTTGCTTTGTTGGTTTGTTGGTTTGTTGGCTTGTTGGCTTGTTGGTTTGTTGGCTTGTTGGTTTGTTGGCTTGTTGGTTTGTTGGCTTGTTGGTTTGTTGGTTTTTTGGCTTCTTGGTTTGTCAGTTTGTTGGCTTGTTGGCTTGTTGGTTTGTTGGTTTGCTGGTTTGTTGGATTGTTGGTTTGTTGGTTTGTTGGCTTGTTGGTTTGTTAGTTTGTTGGTTTGTTGGTTTGTTGGTTTGTTGGTTTGTTGCTTTGTTGGTTTGTTGGCTTGTTGGTTTGTTGGCTTGTTGGCTTGTTGGTTTGTTGGTTTGTTGGTTTGTTGATTTGTTGGTTTGTTTGTTTGTTGGTTTGTTAGTTAATTGGTTTGTTAGTTTGTTGGTTTGTTGGTTTGTTGGCTTGTTGGTTTGTTGGTTTGTTGGCATGTTGGTTTGTTGGTTTGTTGGTTTAATGGTTTGTTGGTTTGTTGGTTTGTTGGTTTTTTGGTTTGTTGGTTTGTTGGTTTGTTGGCTTGTTGGTTTGTTGGTTTGTTGGTTTATTGGTTTGTTGGTTTGTTGGTTTGTTGGTTTGTTGGTTTGTTGGCTTGTTGGTTTGTTGGTTTGTTGGCTTGTTGGTTTTTTGGTTTGTTGGCTTGTTGGCTTGTTGGTTTGTTGGTTTATTAGCTTGTTGGTTACTTAGTTTGTTGGTTTGTTGGTTTGTTGGTTTGTTGGCTTGTTGGCTTGTTGGTTTTTTGGCTTCTTGGTTTGTCAGTTTGTTGGCTTGTTGGCTTGTTGGTTTGTTGGTTTGCTGGTTTGTTGGATTGTTGGTTTGTTGGTTTGTTGGCTTGTTGGTTTGTTAATTTGTTGGTTTGTTGGTTTGTTGGTTTGTTGGTTTGTTGCTTTGTTGGTTTGTTGGCTTGTTGGTTTGTTGGCTTGTTGGCTTGTTGGTTTGTTGGTTTGTTGGTTTGTTGATTTGTTGGTTTGTTCGTTTGTTGGTTTGTTAGTTAAAATGGTTTGTTAGTTTGTTGGTTTGTTGGTTTGTTGGTTTGTTGGTTTGTTGGTTTGTTGGTTTGTTGGTTTGTTGGTTTGTTGGTTTATTTGTTCGTTGGTTTGTTGGTTTGTTGGCTTGTTGGCATGTTGGTTTGTTGGTTTGTTGGTTTATTGGTTTGTTGGTTTGTTGGTTTGTTGGTTTTTTGGTTTGTTGGTTTGTTGGTTTGTTGGCTTGTTGGTTTGTTGGTTTGTTGGCTTGTTGGTTTGTTGGTTTGTTGGCTTGTTGGCTTGTTGGTTTGTTGGTTTATTAGCTTGTTGGTTACTTAGTTTGTTGGTTTGTTGGTTTGTTGGTTTGTTGGCTTGTTGGCTTGTTGGTTTGTTGGTTTGTTGGTTTGTTGGTTTGTTGGTTTGTTGGCTTGTTGGTTTGTTGGTTTGTTGACTTGTTGGTTTGTTGGTTTGTTGGTTTGTGGGCTTGTTGGCTTTTTGGTTTGTTGGTTTGTTGGCTTGTTAGTTTGTTGGTTTATTGGCTTGTTGGCTTGCTACTTTGTTCGTTTGATGGTTTGTTGGTTTGTTGGTTTTTTGGTTTGTTGGTTTTTTGGTTTGTTACTTTGTTGGTTTGTTGGTTTGTTGGCTTATTGGCTTGTTGGTTTGTTGGCTTGTTGGTTTGTTAGTTTGTTGGCTTTTTGGTTACTTGGTTTGTTGTTTTGTTGGCTTGTTGGCTTGTTGGCTTGTTGGTTTGTTGCTTTGTTCGTTTGATGGTTTGTTGGTTTTTTGGTTACTTGGTTTGTTGGTTTGTTGGTTTGTTGGCTTGTTGGTTTGTTGGCTTGTTTGTTTGTTGGTTTGTTGGTTTGTTGGCTTGTTCGCTTGTTGGTTTGTTGGTTTGTTGGTTTGTTGGTTCGTTGGTTTGTTGGTTTTTTGGTTTGTTGGTTTATTTGTTTGTTGGTTTGTTGGCTTGTTGGTTTGTTGGTTTGTTGGTTTGTTGGTTTATTGGCTTGTTGGTTTGTTGGTTTGTTGGTTTGTTGATTTGTTGGCTTGTTGGTTTGTTGGTTTGTTGGCTTGTTGGTTTGATGGTTTGTTGGCTTGTTGGCTTGTTGCTTTGTTGGTTTGATGGTTTGTTGGTTTGTTGGTTTGTTGGCTTGTTGGTTTGTTAGTTTGTTGCTTTGTTGGTTTGTTGGTTTGTTGGTTTGTGGGTTTGTTGGCTTGTTGGTTTGTTGGTTTGTTGGCTAGTTGGTTTGTTTGTTTGTTGGCTTGTTGGCTTGTTGGTTTGTTGGTTTGTTGGCTTGTTGATCACTTAGTTTGTTGGTTTGTTGGTTTGTTGGTTTGTTGGTTTTTGGTTTGTTGGTTTATTTGTTTGTTGGCTTTCTGGTTTGTTGGTTTGTTGGTTTGTTGGTTTGTTGGTTTGTTGGCTTGTTGGTTTGTTGGTTTGTTGGCTTGTTGGTTTGTTGGCTTGTTGGCTTGTTGGTTTTTTTGGCTTGTTGGTTTGTTAGTTTGTTGGTTTTTTGGTTTGTTGGTTTGTTGGTTTGTTGGTTTGTTGGCTTGTTGGTTTATTGGCTTGTTGGCTTGTTGGTTTTTTGGCTTGTTGGTTTGTTAGTTTGTTGGATTTTTCGTTTGTTGGTTTGTTGGTTTGTTGGTTTGTTGGCTTGTTGGTTTGCTAGTTTGTTGGCTTGTTGGTTTGTTGGCTTGTTGGTTTGTTAGTTTGTTGGTTTGTTGGTTTGTTGGTTTGTTGGTTTGTTGCATTGTTGCTTTGTTGGTTTGTTGGTTTGTTGGCTTGTTGGCTTGTTGGTTTGTTGGCTTGTTGGTTTGTTGGCTTGTTGGTTTGTTGGTTTGTTGGTTTGTTGGTTTGTTGGCTTGTTGGTTTGTTGGTTTGTTGGCATGTTGGTTTGATGGTTTGTTGGCTTGTTAGCTTGTTGCTTTGTTCGTTTGATAGTTTGTTGGTTTGTTGGTTTATTGGCTTGTTGGTTTGTTAGTTTGTTGGTCTGTTGGTTTGTTGGTTTGTTAGTTTGTTGCTTTGTTGGCTTGTTGGTTTGTTGGTTTGTTGGCTAGTTGGTTTGTTGGTTTGTTGGCTTGTTGGCTTGTTGGTTTGTTAGTTTGTTGGCTTGTTGATTACTTAGTTTGTTGGTTTGTTGGTTTGTTGGTTTGTTGGTTTTTGGTTTGTTGGTTTATTTGTTTGTTGGTTTGTCGGCTTGTTGGTTTGTTGGTTTGTTGGCTTGTTGGCTTGTTGGTTTGTTGGTTTGTTGGCTGGTTGGCTTGTTGGTTTGTTGGCTTGTTGGTTTGTTGGTTTGTTGGTTTGTTGGTTTGTTGGTTTGTTGGTTTGTTGGTTTGTTGGCTTGTTGGTTTGTTGGTTTGTTGGCTTGTTGGCTTTTTGACTTGTTGGCTTGTTGGTTCGTTAGTTTGTTGGCTTTTTGGTTACTTGGTTTGTTGGTTTGTTGGCTTGTTGGCTTGTTGGTTTGTTGCTTTGTTCGTTTGATGGTTTGTTGGTTTGTTGGTTTGTTTGTTTGTTGGTTTGATGGCTTGTTGGTTTGTTGGTTTGTTGGTTTGTAAGTTTGTTGTCTTTTTGGTTACTTGGTTTGTTGCCTTGTTGGCTTGTTGGTTTGTTGGTTTGTTGCTTTGTTCGTTTGATGGTTTGTTGGTTTTTTGGTTACTTGGTTTGTTGGTTTGTTGGTTTGTTGGCTTGTTGGTTTGTTGGCTTGTTGGTTTGTTGGTTTGTTGGTTTGTTAGCTTGTTGGCTTGTTGGTTTGTTGGTTTGTTGGCTTCTTAGTTTGTTGGTTTGTTGGCTTCTTGGTTTGTTGGTTTGTTGGCTTGTTGGTTTGTTAGTTTGTTGGTTTTTTGGTTTGCTGGTTTGTTGGCTTGTTGGTTTGTTGGCTTGATGGTTTGTTGGTTTGTTGGTTTGTTGGCTTGTTGGATTGTTGGTTTGTTGGTTTGTTGGCTTGTTGGTTTGTTAGTTTGTTGGCTTGTTGGCTTGTTGCTTTGTTCGTTTGATGGTTTGTTGGTTTGTTGGTTTGTTGGTTTGTTGGTTTGTTGGCTTGTTGGTTTGTTGGCTTGTCTGTTTGTTGGTTTGTTGGCTTGTTAGCTTGTTGGTTTGTTGGTTTGTTGGTATGTTGGTTTGTTGATCACTTAGTTTGTTGGTTTGTTGGTTTGTTGGTTTGTTGGTTTTTGGTTTGTTGGTTTATTTGTTTGTTGGCTTTCTGGTTTGTTGGTTTGTTGGTTTGTTGGTTTGTTGGTTTGTTGGTTTGTTGGCTTGTTGGTTTGTTGGTTTGTTGGCTTGTTGGTTTGTTGGCTTGTTGGCTTGTTGGTTTTTTTGGCTTGTTGGTTTGTTAGTTTGTTGGTTTTTTGGTTTGTTGGTTTGTTGGTTTGTTGGTTTGTTGGTTTGTTGGTTTGTTGGCTTGTTGGTTTATTGGCTTGTTGGCTTGTTGGTTTTTTGGCTTGTTGGTTTGTTAGTTTGTTGGATTTTTGGTTTGTTGGTTTGTTGGTTTGTTGGTTTGTTGGCTTGTTGGTTTGTTAGTTTGTTGGCTTGTTGGTTTGTTGGCTTGTTGGTTTGTTAGTTTGTTGGTTTGTTGGTTTGTTGGTTTGTTGGTTTGTTGCATTGTTGCTTTGTTGGTTTGTTGGTTTGTTGGCTTGTTGGCTTGTTGGTTTGTTGGCCTGTTGGTTTGTTGGCTTGTTGGTTTGTTGGTTTGTTGGTTTGTTGGCTTGTTGGTTTGTTGGTTTGTTGGCATGTTGGTTTGATGGTTTGTTGGCTTGTTGGCTTGTTGCTTTGTTCGTTTGATGGTTTGTTGGTTTGTTGGTTTGTTGGCTTGTTGGTTTGTTAGTTTGTTGGTCTGTTGGTTTGTTGGTTTGTTGGTTTGTTGGTTTGTTGGCTTGTTGGTTTGTTGGTTTGTTGGCTAGTTGGTTTGTTGGTTTGTTGGCTTGTTGGCTTGTTGGTTTGTTAGTTTGTTGGCTTGTTGATTCCTTAGTTTGTTGGCTTGTTGGTTTGTTGGTTTGTTGGTTTGTTGGTTTTTGGTTTGTTGGTTTATTTGTTTGTTGGTTTGTCGGCTTGTTGGTTTGTTGGTTTGTTGGTTTGTTGGCTTGTTGGTTTGTTGGTTTGTTGGCTTGTTGGCTTGTTGGTTTGTTGGTTTGTTGGTTTGTTGGTTTGTTGGTTTGTTGGTTTGTTGGTTTGTTGGTTTGTTGGTTTGTTGGCTTGTTGGTTTGTTGGTTTGTTGGCTTGTTGGCTTTTTGACTTGTTGGCTTGTTGGTTCGTTAGTTTGTTGGCTTTTTGGTTACTTGGTTTGTTGGTTTGTTGGCTTGTTGGCTTGTTGGTTTGTTGCTTTGTTCGTTTGATGGTTTGTTGGTTTGTTGGTTTGTTGGTTTGTTGGTTTGTTGGCTTGTTGGTTTGTTGGTTTGTTGGTTTGTTAGTTTGTTGTCTTTTTGGTTACTTGGTTTGTTGCCTTGTTGGTTTGTTGGTTTGTTGGTTTGTTGCTTTGTTCGTTTGATGGTTTGTTGGTTTTTTGGTTACTTGGTTTGTTGGTTTGTTGGTTTGTTGGCTTGTTGGTTTGTTGGCTTGTTGGTTTGTTGGTTTGTTGGTTTGTTAGCTTGTTGGCTTGTTGGTTTGTTGGTTTGTTGGCTTCTTAGTTTGTTGGTTTGTTGGCTTCTTGGTTTGTTGGTTTGTTGGCTTGTTGGTTTGTTAGTTTGTTGGTTTTTTGGTTTGCTGGTTTGTTGGCTTGTTGGTTTGTTGGCTTGATGGTTTGTTGGTTTGTTGGTTTGTTGGCTTGTTGGCTTGTTGGTTTGTTGGTTTGTTGGCTTGTTGGTGTGTTAGTTTGTTGGCTTGTTGGCTTGTTGCTTTGTTCGTTTGATGGTTTGTTGGTTTGTTGGTTTGTTGGCTTGTTGGTTTGTTGGCTTGATGGTTTGTTGGTTTGTTGGTTTGTTGGCTTGTTGGTTTGTTGGCTTGTTGGTTTGTTGCTTTGTTCGTTTGATGGTTTGTTGGTTTGTTGGTTACTTGGTTTGTTGGTTTGTTGGTTTGTTGGCTTGTTGGTTTGTTGGCTTGTCTGTTTGTTGGTTTGTTGGCTTGTTGGCTTGTTGGTTTGTTGGTTTGTTGGTTTGTTGGTTTGTTGGTTTGTTGTTTTGTTGGTTTTTTGATTTGTTCGTTTATTTGTTTGTTGGTTTGTTGGCTTGTTGGTTTGTTGGTTTGTTGGTTTGTTGGCTTGTTGGTTTGTTGGTTTGTTGGTTTGTTGGTTTGTTGGCTTGTTGGTTTGTTGGTTTGTTGGTTTGTTGGCTTGTTGGCTTGTTGGTTGGTTGGTTTGTTGGCTTGTTGGCTTGTTGCTTTGTTCGTTTGATGGTTTGTTGGTTTGTTGGCTTGTTGGTTTGTTAGTTTGTTGGTTTGTTGGTTTGTTGGTTTGTTGGTTTGTTGGTTTGTTTGTTTGTTGGTTTGTTGGTTTGTTAGTTTGTTGGTCTGTTGGTTTGTTGGTTTGTTGGTTTGTTGGTTTGTTGGTTTGTTGGCTTGTTGGTTTGTTAGTTTGTTGGCTTGTTGATTACTTAGTTTGTTGGTTAGTTGGCTTGTTGGTTTGTTGGTTTGTTGGCTCGTTGGCTTGTTGGTTTGTTGGCTTGTTGGTTTGTTGGTTTGTTGGTTTGTTGGTTTGTTGGTTTGTTGGTTTGTTGGCTTGTTGGTTTGTTGGTTTGTTGGCTTGTTGGCTTTTTGGTTTGTTGGCTTGTTGGTTCGTTAGTTTGTTGGCTTTTTGGTTACTTGGTTTGTTGGTTTGTTGGCTTGTTGGCTTGTTGGTTTGTTGCTTTGTTCGTTTGATGGTTTGGTGGTTTGTTGGTTTGTTGGTTTGTTAGTTTGTTGGCTTGTTGGTTTGTTGGTTTGTTGGTTTGTTAGTTTGTTGTCTTTTTGGTTACTTGGTTTGTTGTCTTGTTGGTTTGTTGGTTTGTTGGTTTGTTGCTTTGTTCGTTTGATGGTTTGTTGGTTTGTTGGTTACTTGCTTTGTTGGTTTGTTGGTTTGTTGGCTTGTTGGTTTGTTGGCTTGTTGGTTTGTTGGTTTGTTGGTTTGTTGGCTTGTTGGCTTGTTGGTTTGTTGGTTTGTTGGCTTCTTAGTTTGTTGGTTTGTTGGCTTCTTGGTTTGTTGGTTTGTTGGCTTGTTGGTTTGTTAGTTTGTTGGTTTGTTGGTTTTTTGGTTTGCTGGTTTGTTGGCTTGTTGGTTTGTTGGCTTGATGGTTTGTTGGTTTGTTGGTTTGTTGGCTTGTTGGCTTGTTAGTTTGTTGGTTTGTTGGCTTGTTGGTTTGTTAGTTTGTTGGCTTTTTGGTTACTTTATTTGTTGGCTTGTTGATTACTTAGTTTGTTGGTTAGTTGGCTTGTTGGTTTGTTGGTTTGTTGGCTCGTTGGCTTGTTGGTTTGTTGGCTTGTTGGTTTGTTGGTTTGTTGGTTTGTTGGTTTGTTGGTTTGTTGGTTTGTTGGCTTGTTGGTTTGTTGGTTTGTTGGCTTGTTGGCTTTTTGGTTTGTTGGCTTGTTGGTTCGTTAGTTTGTTGGCTTTTTGGTTACTTGGTTTGTTGGTTTGTTGGCTTGTTGGCTTGTTGGTTTGTTGCTTTGTTCGTTTGATGGTTTGGTGGTTTGTTGGTTTGTTGGTTTGTTAGTTTGTTGGCTTGTTGGTTTGTTGGTTTGTTGGTTTGTTAGTTTGTTGTCTTTTTGGTTACTTGGTTTGTTGTCTTGTTGGTTTGTTGGTTTGTTGGTTTGTTGCTTTGTTCGTTTGATGGTTTGTTGGTTTGTTGGTTACTTGCTTTGTTGGTTTGTTGGTTTGTTGGCTTGTTGGTTTGTTGGCTTGTTGGTTTGTTGGTTTGTTGGTTTGTTGGCTTGTTGGCTTGTTGGTTTGTTGGTTTGTTGGCTTCTTAGTTTGTTGGTTTGTTGGCTTCTTGGTTTGTTGGTTTGTTGGCTTGTTGGTTTGTTAGTTTGTTGGTTTGTTGGTTTTTTGGTTTGCTGGTTTGTTGGCTTGTTGGTTTGTTGGCTTGATGGTTTGTTGGTTTGTTGGTTTGTTGGCTTGTTGGCTTGTTAGTTTGTTGGTTTGTTGGCTTGTTGGTTTGTTAGTTTGTTGGCTTTTTGGTTACTTTATTTGTTGGCTTGTTGGTTTGTTGGTTTGTTGGTTTGTTGGCTTGTTGGCTTGTTGGTTTGTTGGTTTGTTTGTTTGTTGGTTTGTTGGTTTGTTGGTTTATTCGTTTGTTGGTTTGTTGGCTAATTGGTTTGTTGGTTTGTTGGTTGGTTGGTTTGTTGGTTTGTTGGTTTATTTGTTTGTTGGTTTGTTGGTTTGTTGGTTTGTTGGTTTGTTGGTTTGTTGGTTTGTTGGTTTATTTGTTTGTTGGTTTGTTGGCTTGTTGGTTTGTTGGTTTGTTGGTTTGTTGGCTTGTTGGTTTGTTGGTTTGTTGGCTTGTTGGCTTGTTGGTTTGTTGGTTTGTTGGTTTGTTGGTTTGTTGGTTTTTTGGTTTGTTGGTTTGTAGGTTTGTTGGCTTGTTGGTTTGTTGGTTTGTTGGTTTGTTGGCTTGTTGGTTTGTTGGTTTGTTGGCTTGTTGGCTTGTTGGTTTGTTGGTTTGTTAGCTTGTTGTTTACTTAGTTTGTTGGTTTGTTGGTTTGTTGGTTTGTTGGCTTGTTGGCTTGTTGGTTTGTTGGTTTGTTGGCTTGTTGGCTTGTTGGTTTGTTGGTTTGTTGGCTTGTTGGTTTGTTGGTTTGTTGGCTTGCTGGCTTGTTGCTTTGTTCGTTTGATGGTTTGTTGGTTTGTTGGTTTTTTGGTTTGTTGGATTTTTGGTTTGTTGCTTTGTTGGTTTGTTGGTTTGTTGGCTTGTTGGCTTGTTGGTTTGTTGGCTTGTTAGTTTGTTAGTTTGTTGGCTTTTTGGTTACTTGGTTTGTTGTTTTGTTGGCTTGTTGGCTTGTTGGTTTGTTGCTTTGTTCGTTTGATGGTTTGTTGGTTTGTTGGTTACTTGGTTTGTTGGTTTGTTGGTTTGTTGGCTTGTTGGTTTGTTGGCTTGTCTGTTTGTTGGTTTGTTGGCTTGTTGGCTTGTTGGTTTGTTGGTTTGTTGGTTTGTTGGTTTGTTGGTTTGTTGGTTTGTTGGTTTGTTGGTTTGTTGGTTTTTTGGTTTGTTCGTTTATTTGTTTGTTGGTTTGTTGGCTTGTTGGTTTGTTGGTTTGTTGGTTTGTTGGTTTGTTGGCTTGTTAGTTTGTTGGTTTGTTGGTTTGTTGGCTTGTTGGCTTGTTGGTTTGTTGGTTTGTTGGTTTGTTGGCTTGTTGGTTGGTTGGTTTGTTGGCTTGTTGGTTTGTTGCTTTGTTCGTTTGATGGTTTGTTGGTTTGTTGGCTTGTTGGTTTGTTAGTTTGTTGGTTTGTTGGTTTGTTGGTTTGTTGGTTTGTTGGTTTGTTGGTTTGTTGGTTTGTTGGTTTGTTGGTTTGTTGGTTTGTTGGCTTGTTGGTTTGTTGGTTTGTTGGCTTGTTGGTTTGTTAGTTTGTTGGCTTGTTGGCTTGTTGGTTTGTTGGTTTGTTGGCTTGTTGATTACATAGTTTGTTGGTTTGTGGGTTTGTTGGTTTGTTGGTTTGTTGGTTTTTGGTTTGTTGGCTTATATGTTTGTTGGTTTGTTGGCTTGTTGGTTTGTTGGTTTGTTGGTTTGTTGGCTTGTTGGTTTGTTGGTTTTTTGGCTTGTTGGCTTGTTGGTTTGTTGGCTTGTTGGCTCGTTGGTTTGTTGGCTTGTTGGTTTGTTGGCTTGTTTGCTTGTTGGTTTGTTGGCTTGTTGGCTTGTTGGTTTGTTGGTTTGTTGGTTTGTTGGTTTGTTGGTTTGTTGGCTTGTTGGTTTGTTGCTTTGTTGGCTTGTTGGCTTGTTAGTTTGTTGATTTGTTGGTTTGTTGGTTTGTTGGCTTGTTGGTTTGTTGGTTTGTTGGCTTGTTGGTTTGTTGGTTTGTTGGTTTGTTGGTTTGTTGGTTTGTTGGCTTGTTGGCTTGTTGGTTTGTTGGTTTATTAACTTGTTGGTTTGTTGTTTTGTTGGCTTGTTGGCTTGTTGCTTTGTTCGTTTGATGGTTTGTTGGTTTGTTAGTTGTTTGGTTTGTTGGTTTTTTGGTTTGTTGTTTTGTTGGTTTGTTGGTTTGTTGGCTTGTTGGCTTGTTGGTTTGTTGGCTTGTTGGTTTGTTAGTTTGTTGGATTTTTGGTTACTTGGTTTGTTGGTTTGTTGGCTTGTTGGCTTGTTGGTTTGTTGCTTTGTTCGTTTGATGGTTTGTTGGTTTGTTGGTTTGTTGGCTTGTTGGTTTGTTGGTTTGTTTGTTTGTTAGTTTGTTGGCTTTTTGGTTACTTGGTTTGTTGGCTTGTTGGTTTGTTGGTTTATTGGTTTGTTGCTTTGTTCGTTTAATGGTTTGTTGGTTTGTTGGTTACTTGGTTTGTTAGTTTGTTGGTTTGTTGGTTTTTTGGTTTGCTGGTTTGTTGGCTTGTTGGTTTGTTGGCTTGATGGTTTGTTGGTTTGTTGGTTTGTTGGCTTGTTGGCTTGTTGGCTTGTTGGTTTGTTAGTTTGTTGGCTTTTTGGTTACTTTATTTGTTGGCTTGTTGGTTTGTTGGTTTGTTGGCTTGTTGGCTTGTTACTTTATTGGTTTGTTGGTTTGTTGGCTTGTTGGCTTGTTGGTTTGTTAGTTTGTTGGCTTTTTGGTTACTTGGTTTGTTGGTTTGTTGGCTTGTTGGCTTGTTGGTTTGTTGGTTAGTTCGTTTGTTGGTTTGTTAGTTTGTTGGTTTGTTGGCTTCTTGGCTTGTTGGTTTGTTGGTTTTTTGGTTTGTTGGTTTGTTGGTTTGTTGGTTTGTTGGTTTGTTGGTTTGTTGGTTTGTTGGTTTGTTGACTTGTTGGTTTGTTGGTTTGTTGGCTTGTTGGTTTGTTAGTTTGTTGGCTTGTTGGCTTGTTGGTTTGTTGGTTTGTTGGTTTGTTGGCTTGTTGGTTTGTTGGTTTGTTGGCCTGTTGGTTTGTTAGTTTGTTGGTTTGTTGGTTTGTTGGTTTGTTGGTTTGTTGCTTTGTTGGTTTGTTGGTTTGTTGGCTTGTTGGCTTGTTGGTTTGTTGGCTTGTTGGTTTGTTAGTTTGTTGGCTTTCTGGTTTGTTGGTTTGTTGGTTTGTTGGTTTGTTGGTTTATTGGCTTGTTGGTTTGTTGGTTTGATGGCTTGTTGGTTTGTTGGCTTGTTGGCTTGTTGGTTTTTTGGCTTATTGGTTTGTAAGTTTGTTGGTTTTTTGGTTTGTTGGTTTGTTGGTTTGTTGGTTTGTTGGTTTGTTGGTTTGTTGGTTTGTTGGTTTGTTGGCTTGTTGGTTTGTTGGTTTGTTGGCTTGTTGGTTTGTTAGTTTGTTGGCTTGTTGGCTTGTTGGTTTGTTGGTTTGTTGGTTTGTTGGCTTGTTGGTTTGTTGGTTTGTTGGCTTGTTGGTTTGTTAGTTTGTTGGTTTGTTGGTTTGTTGGTTTGTTGGTTTGTTGCTTTGTTGGTTTGTTGGTTTGTTGGCTTGTTGGCTTGTTGGTTTGTTGGCTTGTTGGTTTGTTGGCTTGTTGGTTTGTTGGCTTGTTGGCTTGTTGGTTTGTTAGTTTGTTGGCTTGTTGGTTTGTTGGTTTGTTGGCTTGTTGGCTTGTTGGTTTGTTGGTTTGTTAGCTTGTTGTTTACTTAGTTTGTTGGTTTGTTGGTTTGTTGGTTTGTTGGCTTGTTGGCTTGTTGGTTTGTTGGTTTGTTGGCTTGTTGGCTTGTTGGTTTGTTGGTTTGTTGGCTTGTTGGTTTGTTGGTTTGTTGGCTTGTTGGCTTGTTGCTTTGTTCGTTTGATGGTTTGTTGGTTTGTTGGTTTTTTGGTTTGTTGAATTTTTGGTTTGTTGCTTTGTTGGTTTGTTGGTTTGTTGGCTTGTTGGCTTGTTGGTTTGTTGGCTTGTTAGTTTGTTAGTTTGTTGGCTTTTTGGTTACTTGGTTTGTTGTTTTGTTGGCTTGTTGGCTTGTTGGTTTGTTGCTTTGTTCGTTTGATGGTTTGTTGGTTTGTTGGTTACTTGGTTTGTTGGTTTGTTGGTTTGTTGGCTTGTTGGTTTGTTGGCTTGTCTGTTTGTTGGTTTGTTGGCTTGTTGGTTTGTTGGTTTGTTGGTTTGTTGGTTTGTTGGTTTGTTGGTTTGTTGGTTTTTTGGTTTGTTCGTTTATTTGTTTGTTGGTTTGTTGGCTTGTTGGTTTGTTGGTTTGTTGGTTTGTTGGTTTGTTGGCTTGTTGGTTTGTTGGTTTGTTGGTTTGTTGGTTTGTTGGCTTGTTGGCTTGTTGGTTTGTTGGTTTGTTGGTTTGTTGGCTTGTTGGTTGGTTGGTTTGTTGGCTTGTTGGCTTGTTGCTTTGTTCGTTTGATGGTTTGTTGGTTTGTTGGCTTGTTGGTTTGTTAGTTTGTTGGTTTGTTGGTTTGTTGGTTTGTTGGTTTGTTGGTTTGTTGGTTTGTTGGTTTGTTGGTTTGTTGGTTTGTTGGTTTGTTGGCTTGTTGGTTTGTTGGTTTGTTGGCTTGTTGGTTTGTTGGTTTGTTGGCTTGTTGGCTTGTTGGTTTGTTGGTTTGTTGGCTTGTTGATTACATAGTTTGTTGGTTTGTGGGTTTGTTGGTTTGTTGGTTTGTTGGTTTTTGGTTTGTTGGCTTATTTGTTTGTTGGTTTGTTGGCTTGTTGGTTTGTTGGTTTGTTGGTTTGTGGGCTTGTTGGTTTGTTGGTTTTTTGGCTTGTTGGCTTGTTGGTTTGTTGGCTTGTTGGCTCGTTGGTTTGTTGGCTTGTTGGTTTGTTGGCTTGTTTGCTTGTTGGTTTGTTGGTTTGTTGGCTTGTTGGCTTGTTGGTTTGTTGGTTTGTTTGTTTGTTAGTTTGTTGGCTTTTTTGTTACTTGGTTTGTTGGCTTGTTGGTTTGTTGGTTTATTGGTTTGTTGCTTTGTTCGTTTAATGGTTTGTTGGTTTGTTGGTTACTTGGTTTGTTAGTTTGTTGGTTTGTTGGTTTTTTGGTTTGCTGGTTTGTTGGCTTGTTGGTTTGTTGGCTTGATGGTTTGTTGGTTTGTTGGTTTGTTGGCTTGTTGGCTTGTTGGCTTGTTGGTTTGTTAGTTTGTTGGCTTTTTGGTTACTTTATTTGTTGGCTTGTTGGTTTGTTGGTTTGTTGGCTTGTTGGCTTGTTACTTTATTGGTTTGTTGGTTTGTTGGCTTGTTGGCTTGTTGGTTTGTTAGTTTGTTGGCTTTTTGGTTACTTGGTTTGTTGGTTTGTTGGCTTGTTGGCTTGTTGGTTTGTTGGTTAGTTCGTTTGTTGGTTTGTTAGTTTGTTGGTTTGTTGGCTTCTTGGCTTGTTGGTTTGTTGGTTTTTTGGTTTGTTGGTTTGTTGGTTTGTTGGTTTGTTGGTTTGTTGGTTTGTTGGTTTGTTGACTTGTTGGTTTGTTGGTTTGTTGGCTTGTTGGTTTGTTAGTTTGTTGGCTTGTTGGCTTGTTGGTTTGTTGGTTTGTTGGTTTGTTGGCTTGTTGGTTTGTTGGTTTGTTGGCCTGTTGGTTTGTTAGTTTGTTGGTTTGTTGGTTTGTTAGTTTGTTGGTTTGTTGCTTTGTTGGTTTGTTGGTTTGTTGGCTTGTTGGCTTGTTGGTTTGTTGGCTTGTTGGTTTGTTAGTTTGTTGGCTTTCTGGTTTGTTGGTTTGTTGGTTTGTTGGCTTGTTGGCTTGTTGGTTTTTTGGCTTATTGGTTTGTAAGTTTGTTGGTTTTTTGGTTTGTTGGTTTGTTGGTTTGTTGGTTTGTTGGTTTGTTGGTTTGTTGGTTTGTTGGTTTGTTGGCTTGTTGGTTTGTTGGTTTGTTGGCTTGTTGGTTTGTTAGTTTGTTGGCTTGTTGGCTTGTTGGTTTGTTGGTTTGTTGGTTTGTTGGCTTGTTGGTTTGTTGGTTTGTTGGCTTGTTGGTTTGTTAGTTTGTTGGTTTGTTGGTTTGTTGGTTTGTTGGTTTGTTGCTTTGTTGGTTTGTTGGTTTGTTGGCTTGTTGGCTTGTTGGTTTGTTGGCTTGTTGGTTTGTTGGCTTGTTGGTTTGTTGGCTTGTTGGCTTGTTGGTTTGTTAGTTTGTTGGCTTGTTGGTTTGTTGGTTTGTTGGCTTGTTGGCTTGTTGGTTTGTTGGTTTGTTAGCTTGTTGTTTACTTAGTTTGTTGGTTTGTTGGTTTGTTGGTTTGTTGGCTTGTTGGCTTGTTGGTTTGTTGGTTTGTTGGCTTGTTGGCTTGTTGGTTTGTTGGTTTGTTGGCTTGTTGGTTTGTTGGTTTGTTGGCTTGTTGGCTTGTTGCTTTGTTCGTTTGATGGTTTGTTGGTTTGTTGGTTTTTTGGTTTGTTGGATTTTTGGTTTGTTGCTTTGTTGGTTTGTTGGTTTGTTGGCTTGTTGGCTTGTTGGTTTGTTGGCTTGTTAGTTTGTTAGTTTGTTGGCTTTTTGGTTACTTGGTTTGTTGTTTTGTTGGCTTGTTGGCTTGTTGGTTTGTTGCTTTGTTCGTTTGATGGTTTGTTGGTTTGTTGGTTACTTGGTTTGTTGGTTTGTTGGTTTGTTGGCTTGTTGGTTTGTTGGCTTGTCTGTTTGTTGGTTTGTTGGCTTGTTGGTTTGTTGGTTTGTTGGTTTGTTGGTTTGTTGGTTTGTTGGTTTGTTGGTTTTTTGGTTTGTTCGTTTATTTGTTTGTTGGTTTGTTGGCTTGTTGGTTTGTTGGTTTGTTGGTTTGTTGGTTTGTTGGCTTGTTGGTTTGTTGGTTTGTTGGTTTGTTGGTTTGTTGGCTTGTTGGCTTGTTGGTTTGTTGGTTTGTTGGTTTGTTGGCTTGTTGGTTGGTTGGTTTGTTGGCTTGTTGGCTTGTTGCTTTGTTCGTTTGATGGTTTGTTGGTTTGTTGGCTTGTTGGTTTGTTAGTTTGTTGGTTTGTTGGTTTGTTGGTTTGTTGGTTTGTTGGTTTGTTGGTTTGTTGGTTTGTTGGTTTGTTGGTTTGTTGGTTTGTTGGCTTGTTGGTTTGTTGGTTTGTTGGCTTGTTGGTTTGTTGGTTTGTTGGCTTGTTGGCTTGTTGGTTTGTTGGTTTGTTGGCTTGTTGATTACATAGTTTGTTGGTTTGTGGGTTTGTTGGTTTGTTGGTTTGTTGGTTTTTGGTTTGTTGGCTTATTTGTTTGTTGGTTTGTTGGCTTGTTGGTTTGTTGGTTTGTTGGTTTGTGGGCTTGTTGGTTTGTTGGTTTTTTGGCTTGTTGGCTTGTTGGTTTGTTGGCTTGTTGGCTCGTTGGTTTGTTGGCTTGTTGGTTTGTTGGCTTGTTTGCTTGTTGGTTTGTTGGTTTGTTGGCTTGTTGGCTTGTTGGTTTGTTGGTTTGTTGGTTTGTTGGTTTGTTGGTTTGTTGGCTTGTTGGTTTGTTGCTTTGTTGGCTTGTTGGCTTGTTAGTTTGTTGGTTTGTTGGTTTGTTGGTTTGTTGGCTTGTTGGTTTGTTGGTTTGTTGGCTTGTTGGTTTGTTGGTTTGTTGGTTTGTTGGTTTGTTGGCTTGTTGGCTTGTTGGTTTGTTGGTTTGTTAACTTGTTGGTTTGTTGTTTTGTTGGCTTGTTGGCTTGTTGCTTTGTTCGTTTGATGGTTTGTTGGTTTGTTGGTTGTTTGGTTTGTTGGTTTTTTGGTTTGTTGTTTTGTTGGTTTGTTGGTTTGTTGGCTTGTTGGCTTGTTGGTTTGTTGGCTTGTTGGTTTGTTAGTTTGTTGGATTTTTGGTTACCTGGTTTGTTGGTTTGTTGGCTTGTTGGCTTGTTGGTTTGTTGCTTTGTTCGTTTGATGGTTTGTTGGTTTGTTGGTTTGTTGGTTTGTTGGTTTGTTGGTTTGTTGGTTTGTTGGCTTGTTAGTTTGTTGGTTTGTTGGTTTGTTGGCTTGTTGGCTTGTTGGTTTGTTGGTTTGTTGGTTTGTTGGTTTGTTGGCTTGTTGGTTGGTTGGTTTGTTGGCTTGTTGGCTTGTTGCTTTGTTCGTTTGATGGTTTGTTGGTTTGTTGGCTTGTTGGTTTGTTAGTTTGTTGGTTTGTTGGTTTGTTGGTTTGTTGGTTTGTTGGTTTGTTGGTTTGTTGGTTTGTTGGTTTGTTGGTTTGTTGGTTTGTTGGCTTGTTGGTTTGTTGGTTTGTTGGCTTGTTGGTTTGTTAGTTTGTTGGCTTGTTGGCTTGTTGGTTTGTTGGTTTGTTGGCTTGTTGATTACATAGTTTGTTGGTTTGTGGGTTTGTTGGTTTGTTGGTTTGTTGGTTTTTGGTTTGTTGGCTTATTTGTTTGTTGGTTTGTTGGCTTGTTGGTTTGTTGGTTTGTTGGTTTGTTGGCTTGTTGGTTTGTTGGTTTTTTGGCTTGTTGGCTTGTTGGTTTGTTGGCTTGTTGGCTCGTTGGTTTGTTGGCTTGTTGGTTTGTTGGCTTGTTTGCTTGTTGGTTTGTTGGTTTGTTGGCTTGTTGGCTTGTTGGTTTGTTGGTTTGTTGGTTTGTTGGTTTGTTGGTTTGTTGGCTTGTTGGTTTGTTGCTTTGTTGGCTTGTTGGCTTGTTAGTTTGTTGATTTGTTGGTTTGTTGGTTTGTTGGCTTGTTGGTTTGTTGGTTTGTTGGCTTGTTGGTTTGTTGGTTTGTTGGTTTGTTGGTTTGTTGGTTTGTTGGCTTGTTGGCTTGTTGGTTTGTTGGTTTATTAACTTGTTGGTTTGTTGTTTTGTTGGCTTGTTGGCTTGTTGCTTTGTTCGTTTGATGGTTTGTTGGTTTGTTAGTTGTTTGGTTTGTTGGTTTTTTGGTTTGTTGTTTTGTTGGTTTGTTGGTTTGTTGGCTTGTTGGCTTGTTGGTTTGTTGGCTTGTTGGTTTGTTAGTTTGTTGGATTTTTGGTTACTTGGTTTGTTGGTTTGTTGGCTTGTTGGCTTGTTGGTTTGTTGCTTTGTTCGTTTGATGGTTTGTTGGTTTGTTGGTTTGTTGGCTTGTTGGTTTGTTGGTTTGTTTGTTTGTTAGTTTGTTGGCTTTTTGGTTACTTGGTTTGTTGGCTTGTTGGTTTGTTGGTTTATTGGTTTGTTGCTTTGTTCGTTTAATGGTTTGTTGGTTTGTTGGTTACTTGGTTTGTTAGTTTGTTGGTTTGTTGGTTTTTTGGTTTGCTGGTTTGTTGGCTTGTTGGTTTGTTGGCTTGATGGTTTGTTGGTTTGTTGGTTTGTTGGCTTGTTGGCTTGTTGGCTTGTTGGTTTGTTAGTTTGTTGGCTTTTTGGTTACTTTATTTGTTGGCTTGTTGGTTTGTTGGTTTGTTGGCTTGTTGGCTTGTTACGTTGGTTTGTTGGTTTGTTGGCTTGTTGGTTTGTTAGTTTGTTGGCTTGTTGGCTTGTTGGTTTGTTGGTTTGTTGGTTTGTTGGCTTGTTGGTTTGTTGGTTTGTTGGCCTGTTGGTTTGTTAGTTTGTTGGTTTGTTGGTTTGTTGGTTTGTTGGTTTGTTGCTTTGTTGGTTTGTTGGTTTGTTGGCTTGTTGGCTTGTTGGTTTGTTGGCTTGTTGGTTTGTTAGTTTGTTGGCTTTCTGGTTTGTTGGTTTGTTGGTTTGTTGGTTTGTTGGTTTATTGGCTTGTTGGTTTGTTGGTTTGATGGCTTGTTGGTTTGTTGGCTTGTTGGCTTGTTGGTTTTTTGGCTTATTGGTTTGTAAGTTTGTTGGTTTTTTGGTTTTTTGGTTTGTTGGTTTGTTGGTTTGTTGGTTTGTTGGTTTGTTGGTTTGTTGGTTTGTTGGCTTGTTGGTTTGTTGGTTTGTTGGCTTGTTGGTTTGTTAGTTTGTTGGCTTGTTGGCTTGTTGGTTTGTTGGTTTGTTGGTTTGTTGGCTTGTTGGTTTGTTGGTTTGTTGGCTTGTTGGTTTGTTAGTTTGTTGGTTTGTTGGTTTGTTGGTTTGTTGGTTTGTTGCTTTGTTGGTTTGTTGGTTTGTTGGCTTGTTGGCTTGTTGGTTTGTTGGCTTGTTGGTTTGTTGGCTTGTTGGTTTGTTGGCTTGTTGGCTTGTTGGTTTGTTAGTTTGTTGGCTTGTTGGTTTGTTGGTTTGTTGGCTTGTTGGCTTGTTGGTTTGTTGGTTTGTTAGCTTGTTGTTTACTTAGTTTGTTGGTTTGTTGGTTTGTTGGTTTGTTGGCTTGTTGGCTTGTTGGTTTGTTGGTTTGTTGGCTTGTTGGCTTGTTGGTTTGTTGGTTTGTTGGCTTGTTGGTTTGTTGGTTTGTTGGCTTGTTGGCTTGTTGCTTTGTTCGTTTGATGGTTTGTTGGTTTGTTGGTTTTTTGGTTTGTTGGATTTTTGGTTTGTTGCTTTGTTGGTTTGTTGGTTTGTTGGCTTGTTGGCTTGTTGGTTTGTTGGCTTGTTAGTTTGTTAGTTTGTTGGCTTTTTGGTTACTTGGTTTGTTGTTTTGTTGGCTTGTTGGCTTGTTGGTTTGTTGCTTTGTTCGTTTGATGGTTTGTTGGTTTGTTGGTTACATGGTTTGTTGGTTTGTTGGTTTGTTGGCTTGTTGGTTTGTTGGCTTGTCTGTTTGTTGGTTTGTTGGCTTGTTGGTTTGTTGGTTTGTTGGTTTGTTGGTTTGTTGGTTTGTTGGTTTGTTGGTTTTTCGGTTTGTTCGTTTATTTGTTTGTTGGTTTGTTGGCTTGTTGGTTTGTTGGTTTGTTGGTTTGTTGGTTTGTTGGCTTGTTGGTTTGTTGGTTTGTTGGTTTGTTGGTTTGTTGGCTTGTTGGCTTGTTGGTTTGTTGGTTTGTTGGTTTGTTGGCTTGTTGGTTGGTTGGTTTGTTGGCTTGTTGGCTTGTTGCTTTGTTCGTTTGATGGTTTGTTGGTTTGTTGGCTTGTTGGTTTGTTAGTTTGTTGGTTTGTTGGTTTGTTGGTTTGTTGGTTTGTTGGTTTGTTGGTTTGTTGGTTTGTTGGTTTGTTGGTTTGTTGGTTTGTTGGCTTGTTGGTTTGTTGGTTTGTTGGCTTGTTGGTTTGTTGGTTTGTTGGCTTGTTGGCTTGTTGGTTTGTTGGTTTGTTGGCTTGTTGATTACATAGTTTGTTGGTTTGTGGGTTTGTTGGTTTGTTGGTTTGTTGGTTTTTGGTTTGTTGGCTTATTTGTTTGTTGGTTTGTTGGCTTGTTGGTTTGTTGGTTTGTTGGTTTGTGGGCTTGTTGGTTTGTTGGTTTTTTGGCTTGTTGGCTTGTTGGTTTGTTGGCTTGTTGGCTCGTTGGTTTGTTGGCTTGTTGGTTTGTTGGCTTGTTTGCTTGTTGGTTTGTTGGTTTGTTGGCTTGTTGGCTTGTTGGTTTGTTGGTTTGTTGGTTTGTTGGTTTGTTGGTTTGTTGGCTTGTTGGTTTGTTGCTTTGTTGGCTTGTTGGCTTGTTAGTTTGTTGGTTTGTTGGTTTGTTGGTTTGTTGGCTTGTTGGTTTGTTGGTTTGTTGGCTTGTTGGTTTGTTGGTTTGTTGGTTTGTTGGTTTGTTGGCTTGTTGGCTTGTTGGTTTGTTGGTTTGTTAACTTGTTGGTTTGTTGTTTTGTTGGCTTGTTGGCTTGTTGCTTTGTTCGTTTGATGGTTTGTTGGTTTGTTGGTTGTTTGGTTTGTTGGTTTTTTGGTTTGTTGTTTTGTTGGTTTGTTGGTTTGTTGGCTTGTTGGCTTGTTGGTTTGTTGGCTTGTTGGTTTGTTAGTTTGTTGGATTTTTGGTTACCTGGTTTGTTGGTTTGTTGGCTTGTTGGCTTGTTGGTTTGTTGCTTTGTTCGTTTGATGGTTTGTTGGTTTGTTGGTTTGTTGGTTTGTTGGCTTGTTGGTTTGTTGGTTTGTTGGTGTGTTAGTTTGTTGGCTTTTTGGTTGCTTGGTTTGTTGGCTTGTTGGTTTGTTGGTTTATTGGTTTGTTGCTTTGTTCGTTTAATGGTTTGTTGGTTTGTTGGTTACTTGGTTTGTTAGTTTGTTGGTTTGTTGGTTTTTTGGTTTGCTGGTTTGTTGGCTTGTTGGTTTGTTGGCTTGATGGTTTGTTGGTTTGTTGGTTTGTTGGCTTGTTGGCTTGTTGGCTTGTTGGTTTGTTAGTTTGTTGGCTTTTTGGTTACTTTATTTGTTGGCTTGTTGGTTTGTTGGTTTGTTGGCTTGTTGGCTTGTTACTTTGTTGGTTTGTTGGCTTGTTGGCTTGTTGGTTTGTTAGTTTGTTGGCTTTTTGGTTACTTGGTTTGTTGGTTTGTTGGCTTGTTGGCTTGTTGGTTTGTTGGTTAGTTCGTTTGTTGGTTTGTTAGTTTGTTGGTTTATTGGCTTCTTGGCTTGTTGGTTTGTTGGTTTTTTGGTTTGTTGGTTTGTTGGTTTGTTGGTTTGTTGGTTTGTTGGTTTGTTGGTTTGTTGACTTGTTGGTTTGTTGGTTTGTTGGCTTGTTGGTTTGTTAGTTTGTTGGCTTGTTGGCTTGTTGGTTTGTTGGTTTGTTGGTTTGTTGGCTTGTTGGCTTGTTGGTTTGTTGGTTTGTTGGCTTGTTGGTTTGTTAGTTTGTTGGTTTGTTGGTTTGTTGGTTTGTTGGTTTGTTGCTTTGTTGGTTTGTTGGTTTGTTGGCTTGTTGGCTTGTTGGTTTGTTGGCTTGTTGGTTTGTTAGTTTGTTGGCTTTCTGGTTTGTTGGTTTGTTGGTTTGTTGGTTTGTTGGTTTGTTGGTTTGTTGGTTTGTTGGTTTGTTGTTTTGTTGGCTTGTTGGTTTGTTGGTTTGTTGGCTTGTTGGCTTGTTGGTTTTTTGGCTTATTGGTTTGTTAGTTTGTTGGTTTTTTGGTTTGTTGGTTTGTTGGTTTGTTGGTTTGTTGGTTTGTTGGTTTGTTGGTTTGTTGGCTTGTTGGTTTGTTGGTTTGTTGGCTTGTTGGTTTGTTAGTTTGTTGGCTTGTTGGCTTGTTGGTTTGTTGGTTTGTTGGTTTGTTGGCTTGTTGGTTTGTTGGTTTGTTGGCTTGTTGGTTTGTTAGTTTGTTGGTTTGTTGGTTTGTTGGTTTGTTGGTTTGTTGCTTTGTTGGTTTCTTGGTTTGTTGGCTTGTTGGCTTGTTGGTTTGTTGGCTTGTTGGTTTGTTGGCTTTTTGGTTTGTTGGCTTGTTGGCTTGTTGGTTTGTTAGTTTGTTGGTTTGTTGGTTTGTTGGTTTGTTCGTTTGTTGGTTTGTTGGTTCATTAGTTTGTTGGTTTGTTGGTTTGTTGGTTTATTTGTTTGTTGGTTTGTTGGTTTGTTGGTTTGTTGGTTTGTTGGTTTGTTGGTTTGTTGGTTTCTTGGTTTATTTGTTTGTTGGTTTGTTGGCTTGTTGGTTTGTTGGTTTGTTGGTTTGTTGGCTTGTTGATTACTTAGTTTGTTGGTTTATTGGTTTGTTGGTTTGTTAGTTTGTTGGCTTTTTGATTACTTAGTTTGTTGGTTTGTTGGTTTGTTGGTTTGTTGGTTTGTTGGTTTTTGGTTTGTTGGTTTATTTGTTTGTTGGTTTGTCGGCTTGTTGGTTTGTTGGTTTGTTGGTTTGTTGGCTTGTTGGTTTGTTGGTTTGTTGGCTTGTTGGCTTGTTGGTTTGTTGGCTTGTTGGTTTGTTGGTTTGTTGGTTTGTTGGTTTGTTGGTTTGTTGGTTTGTTGGCTTGTTGGTTTGTTGGTTTGTTGGTTTGTTGGCTTATTGGCTTTTTGGTTTGTTGGCTTGTTGGTTCGTTATTTGTTGGCTTTTTGGTTACTTGGTCTGTTGGTTTGTTGGCTTGTTGGCTTGTTGGTTTGTTGCTTTGTTCGTTTGATGGTTTGTTGGTTTGTTGGTTTGTTGGTTTGTTGGTTTGTTGGCTTGTTGGTTGGTTTGTTGGTTTGTTAGTTTGTTGTCTTTTTGGTTACTTGGTTTGTTGGCTTGTTGGTTTGTTGGTTTGTTGGTTTGTTGCTTTGTTCGTTTGATGGTTTGTTGGTTTGTTGGTTACTTGGTTTGTTGGTTTGTTGGTTTGTTGGCTTGTTGGTTTGTTGGCTTGTTGGTTTGTTGGTTTGTTGGTTTGTTGGCTTGTTGGCTTGTTGGTTTGTTGGTTTGTTGGCTTCTTAGTTTGTTGGTTTGTTGGCTTCTTGGTTTGTTGGTTTGTTGGCTTGTTGGTTTGTTAGTTTGTTGGTTTGTTGGTTTTTTGGTTTGCTGGTTTGTTGGCTTGTTGGTTTGTTGGCTTGATGGTTTGTTGGTTTGTTGGTTTGTTGGCTTGTTGGCTTGTGGGTTTGTTGGTTTGTTGGCTTGTTGGCTTGTTGGTTTGTTGGTTTGTTGGTTTGTTGGTTTGTTGGTTTGTTGGTTTGTTGGTTTATTCGTTTGTTGGTTTGTTGGCTAATTGGTTTGTTGGTTTGTTGGTTTGTTGGTTTGTTGGTTTGTTGGTTTGTTGGTTTGTTGGTTTGTTGGTTTGTTGGTTTGTTGGTTTGTTGGTTTGTTGGTTTATTTGTTTGTTGGTTTGTTGGCTTGTTGGTTTGTTGGTTTGTTGGTTTGTTGGTTTGTTGGCTTGTTGGCTTGTTGGTTTGTTGGTTTGTTGGTTTGTTGGTTTTTTGGTTTTTTGGTTTGTTGGTTTGTAGGTTTGTTGGCTTGTTGGTTTGTTGGTTGGTTGGTTTGCTGGCTTGTTGGTTTGTTGGTTTGTTGGCTTGTTGGCTTGTTGGTTTGTTGGTTGGTTAGCTTGTTGGTTACTTAGTTTGTTGGTTTGTTGGTTTGTTGGTTTGTTGGCTTGTTGGCTTGTTGGTTTGTTGGTTTGTTGGTTTGTTGGTTTGTTGGCTTGTTGGTTTGTTGGTTTGTTGACTTGTTGGTTTGTTGGTTTGTTGGTTTGTTGGCTTGTTGGCTTGTTGGTTTGTTGGTTTGTTGGCTTGTTGGTTTGTTGGTTTGTTGGCTTGTTGGCTTGTTGCTTTGTTCGTTTGATGGTTTGTTGGTTTGTTGGTTTTTTGGTTTGTTGGATTTTTGGTTTGTTGCTTTGTTGGTTTGTTGGTTTGTTGGCTTGTTGGCTTGTTGGTTTGTTGGCTTGTTAGTTTGTTAGTTTGTTGGCTTTTTGGTTACTTGGTTTGTTGTTTTGTTGGCTTGTTGGCTTGTTGGTTTGTTGCTTTGTTCGTTTGATGGTTTGTTGGTTTGTTGGTTACTTGGTTTGTTGGTTTGTTGGCTTGTTGGTTTATTGGCTTGTCTGTTTGTTGGTTTGTTGGCTTGTTGGCTTGTTGGTTTGTTGGTTTGTTGGTTTGTTGGTTTGTTGGTTTGTTGGTTTGTTGGTTTGTTGGTTTTTTTGTTTGTTCGTTTATTTGTTTGTTGGTTTGTTGGCTTGTTGGTTTGTTGGTTTGTTGGTTTGTTGGTTTGTTGGCTTGTTGGTTTGTTGGTTTGTTGGTTTGTTGGTTTGTTGCCTTGTTGGTTTGTTGGTTTGTTGGTTTGTTGGCTTGTTGGTTGGTTGGTTTGTTGGCTTGTTGGCTTGTTGCTTTGTTCGTTTGATGGTTTGTTGGTTTGTTGGCTTGTTGGTTTGTTAGTTTGTTGGTTTGTTGGTTTGTTGGTTTGTTGGTTTGTTGGTTTGTTGGTTTGTTGGTTTGTTGGTTTGTTGGTTTGTTGGCTTGTTGGTTTGTTGGTTTGTTGGCTTGTTGGTTTGTTGGTTTGTTGGCTTGTTGGCTTGTTGGTTTGTTGGTTTGTTGGCTTGTTGATTACATAGCTTGTTGGTTTGTTGGTTTGTTGGTTTGTTGGTTTTTGGTTTGTTGGCTTATTTGTTTGTTGGTTTGTTGGCTTGTTGGTTTGTTGGTTTGTTGGTTTGTTGGTTTGTTGGCTTGTTGGTTTGTTGGTTTGTTGGCTTATTGGCTTGTTGGCTCGTTGGTTTGTTGGCTTGTTGGTTTGTTGGCTTGTTGGCTTGTTGGTTTGTTGGTTTGTTGGCTTGTTGGCTGGTTGGTTTGTTGGTTTGTTGGTTTGTTGGTTTGTTGGTTTGTTGGCTTGTTGGTTTGTTGCTTTGTTGGCTTGTTGGCTTGTTAGTTTTTTGGTTTGTTGGTTTGTTGGTTTGTTGGCTTGTTGGTTTGTTGGTTTGTTGGCTTGTTGGTTTGTTGGTTTGTTGGTTTGTTGGTTTGTTGGCTTGTTGGCTTGTTGGTTTGTTGGTTTGTTAACTTGTTGGTTTGTTGGTTTGTTGGCTTGTTGGCTTGTTGGTTTGTTGGCTTGTTGGTTTGTTGGTTTGTTGGTTTGTTGGCTTGTTGGCTTGTTGGTTTGTTGGTTTGTTGGCTTCTTAGTTTGTTGGTTTGTTGGCTTCTTGGTTTGTTGGTTTGTTGGCTTGTTGGTTTGTTAGTTTGTTGGTTTGTTGGTTTTTTGGTTTGCTGGTTTGTTGGCTTGTTGGTTTGTTGGCTTGATGGTTTGTTGGTTTGTTGGTTTGTTGGCTTGTTGGCTTGTTGGCTCGTTGGTTTGTTGGCTTGTTGGTTTGTTGGCTTGTTGGCTTGTTGGTTTGTTGGTTTGTTGGCTTGTTGGCTGGTTGGTTTGTTGGTTTGTTGGTTTGTTGGTTTGTTGGTTTGTTGGCTTGTTGGTTTGTTGCTTTGTTGGCTTGTTGGCTTGTTAGTTTTTTGGTTTGTTGGTTTGTTGGTTTGTTGGCTTGCTGGTTTGTTGGTTTGTTGGCTTGTTGGTTTGTTGGTTTGTTGGTTTGTTGGTTTGTTGGCTTGTTGGTTTGTTGGTTTGTTGGTTTGTTGGTTTGTTGGCTTGTTGGTTTGTTGGTTTGTTGGCTTATTGGCTTGTTGGCTCGTTGGTTTGTTGGCTTGTTGGTTTGTTGGCTTGTTGGCTTGTTGGTTTGTTGGTTTGTTGGCTTGTTGGCTGGTTGGTTTGTTGGTTTGTTGGTTTGTTGGTTTGTTGGTTTGTTGGCTTGTTGGTTTGTTGCTTTGTTGGCTTGTTGGCTTGTTAGTTTTTTGGTTTGTTGGTTTGTTGGTTTGTTGGCTTGTTGGTTTGTTGCTTTGTTGGCTTGTTGGCTTGTTAGTTTTTTGGTTTGTTGGTTTGTTGGTTTGTTGGCTTGCTGGTTTGTTGGTTTGTTGGCTTGTTGGTTTGTTGGTTTGTTGGTTTGTTGGTTTGTTGGCTTGTTGGCTTGTTGGTTTGTTGGTTTGTTAACTTGTTGGTTTGTTGGTTTGTTGGCTTGTTGGCTTGATGCTTTGTTCGTTTGATGGTTTGTTGGTTTGTTGGTTACTTGGTTTGTTGGTTTGTTGGTTTGTTGGCTTGTTGGTTTGTTGGCTTGTTGGTTTGTTGGTTTGTTGGTTTGTTGGCTTGTTGGCTTGTTGGTTTGTTGGTTTGTTGGCTTCTTAGTTTGTTGGTTTGTTGGCTTCTTGGTTTGTTGGTTTGTTGGCTTGTTGGTTTGTTAGTTTGTTGGTTTGTTGGTTTTTTGGTTTGCTGGTTTGTTGGCTTGTTGGTTTGTTGGCTTGATGGTTTGTTGGTTTGTTGGTTTGTTGGCTTGTTGGCTTGTGGGTTTGTTGGTTTGTTGGCTTGTTGGCTTGTTGGTTTGTTGGTTTGTTGGTTTGTTGGTTTGTTGGTTTGTTGGTTTGTTGGTTTATTCGTTTGTTGGTTTGTTGGCTAATTGGTTTGTTGGTTTGTTGGTTTGTTGGTTTGTTGGTTTGTTGGTTTGTTGGTTTGTTGGTTTGTTGGTTTGTTGGTTTGTTGGTTTGTTGGTTTGTTGGTTTATTTGTTTGTTGGTTTGTTGGCTTGTTGGTTTGTTGGTTTGTTGGTTTGTTGGTTTGTTGGCTTGTTGGCTTGTTGGTTTGTTGGTTTGTTGGTTTGTTGGTTTTTTGGTTTTTTGGTTTGTTGGTTTGTAGGTTTGTTGGCTTGTTGGTTTGTTGGTTGGTTGGTTTGCTGGCTTGTTGGTTTGTTGGTTTGTTGGCTTGTTGGCTTGTTGGTTTGTTGGTTGGTTAGCTTGTTGGTTACTTAGTTTGTTGGTTTGTTGGTTTGTTGGTTTGTTGGCTTGTTGGCTTGTTGGTTTGTTGGTTTGTTGGTTTGTTGGTTTGTTGGCTTGTTGGTTTGTTGGTTTGTTGACTTGTTGGTTTGTTGGTTTGTTGGTTTGTTGGCTTGTTGGCTTGTTGGTTTGTTGGTTTGTTGGCTTGTTGGTTTGTTGGTTTGTTGGCTTGTTGGCTTGTTGCTTTGTTCGTTTGATGGTTTGTTGGTTTGTTGGTTTTTTGGTTTGTTGGATTTTTGGTTTGTTGCTTTGTTGGTTTGTTGGTTTGTTGGCTTGTTGGCTTGTTGGTTTGTTGGCTTGTTAGTTTGTTAGTTTGTTGGCTTTTTGGTTACTTGGTTTGTTGTTTTGTTGGCTTGTTGGCTTGTTGGTTTGTTGCTTTGTTCGTTTGATGGTTTGTTGGTTTGTTGGTTACTTGGTTTGTTGGTTTGTTGGTTTGTTGGCTTGTTGGTTTATTGGCTTGTCTGTTTGTTGGTTTGTTGGCTTGTTGGCTTGTTGGTTTGTTGGTTTGTTGGTTTGTTGGTTTGTTGGTTTGTTGGTTTGTTGGTTTGTTGGTTTTTTGGTTTGTTCGTTTATTTGTTTGTTGGTTTGTTGGCTTGTTGGTTTGTTGGTTTGTTGGTTTGTTGGTTTGTTGGCTTGTTGGTTTGTTGGTTTGTTGGTTTGTTGGTTTGTTGCCTTGTTGGTTTGTTGGTTTGTTGGTTTGTTGGCTTGTTGGTTGGTTGGTTTGTTGGCTTGTTGGCTTGTTGCTTTGTTCGTTTGATGGTTTGTTGGTTTGTTGGCTTGTTGGTTTGTTAGTTTGTTGGTTTGTTGGTTTGTTGGTTTGTTGGTTTGTTGGTTTGTTGGTTTGTTGGTTTGTTGGTTTGTTGGTTTGTTGGCTTGTTGGTTTGTTGGTTTGTTGGCTTGTTGGTTTGTTGGTTTGTTGGCTTGTTGGCTTGTTGGTTTGTTGGTTTGTTGGCTTGTTGATTACATAGCTTGTTGGTTTGTTGGTTTGTTGGTTTGTTGGTTTTTGGTTTGTTGGCTTATTTGTTTGTTGGTTTGTTGGCTTGTTGGTTTGTTGGTTTGTTGGTTTGTTGGTTTGTTGGCTTGTTGGTTTGTTGGTTTGTTGGCTTATTGGCTTGTTGGCTCGTTGGTTTGTTGGCTTGTTGGTTTGTTGGCTTGTTGGCTTGTTGGTTTGTTGGTTTGTTGGCTTGTTGGCTGGTTGGTTTGTTGGTTTGTTGGTTTGTTGGTTTGTTGGTTTGTTGGCTTGTTGGTTTGTTGCTTTGTTGGCTTGTTGGCTTGTTAGTTTTTTGGTTTGTTGGTTTGTTGGTTTGTTGGCTTGCTGGTTTGTTGGTTTGTTGGCTTGTTGGTTTGTTGGTTTGTTGGTTTGTTGGTTTGTTGGCTTGTTGGCTTGTTGGTTTGTTGGTTTGTTAACTTGTTGGTTTGTTGGTTTGTTGGCTTGTTGGCTTGATGCTTTGTTCGTTTGATGGTTTGTTGGTTTGTTGGTTGTTTGGTTTGTTGGTTTTTTGGTTTGTTGCTTTGTTGGTTTGTTGGTTTGTTGGCTTGTTGGCTTGTTGGTTTGTTGGCTTGTTGGTTTGTTAGTTTGTTGGGTTTTTGGTTACTTGGTTTGTTGGTTTGTTGGCTTGTTGGCTTGTTGGTTTGTTGCTTTGTTCGTTTGATGATTTGTTGGTTTGTTGGTTTGTTGGTTTGTTGGCTTGTTGGTTTGTTGGTTTGTTGGTTTGTTAGTTTGTTGGCTTTTTGGTTACTTGGTTTGTTGGCTTGTTGGTTTGTTGGCTTGTTGGTTTGTTGGCTTGTTGGTTTGCTGGTCTGTTGGTTTGTTGGCTTGTTGGCTTGTTGGTTTGTTGGTTTGTTGGCTTCTTAATTTGTTGGTTTGTTGGTTTGTTGGCTTGTTGGTTTGTTAGTTTGTTGGTTTGTTGGTTTTTTGGTTTGCTGGTTTGTTGGCTTGTTGGTTTGTTGGCTTGATGGTTTGTTGGTTTGGTGGTTTGTTGGCTTGTTGGCTTGTTGGCTTGTTGGCTTGTTGGTTTGTTGGTTTGTTAGTTTGTTGGCTTTTTGCTTACTTTATTTGTTGGCTTGTTGGTTTGTTTGTTTGTTGGCTTGTTGGCTTGTTGCTTTGTTGGTTTGTTGGTTTGTTGGCTTGTTGGCTTGTTGGCTTGTTGGATTGTTGGTTTGTTGGCTTCTTGGCTTGTTGGTTTCTTGGTTTTTTGGTTTGTTGGTTTGTTGGTTTGTTGGTTTATTGGTTTGTTGGTTTGTTGACTTGTTGGTTTTTTGGTTTGTTGGCTTGTTGATTTGTTAGTTTGTTGGCTTGTTGGCTTGTTGGTTTGTTGGTTTGTTGGTTTGTTGGCTTGTTGGTTTGTTGGTTTGTTGGCTTGTTGGTTTGTTAGTTTGTTGGTTTGTTGGTTTATTGGCTTGTTGGTTTGTTGGTTTGTTGGTTTGTTGGCTTGTTGGTTTGTTGGATTGTTGGCTTGTTGGTTTTTTGGCTTATTGGTTTATTAGTTTGTTGGTTTTTTGGTTTGTTGGTTTGTTGGTTTGTTGGCTTGTTGGCTTGTTGGCTTGTTGGTTTGTTAGTTTGTTGGCTTTCTGGTTTGTTGGTTTGTTGGTTTGTTGGTTTGTTGGTTTGTTGGTTTGTTGGTTTGTTGGTTTATTGGCTTGTTGGTTTGTTGGTTTGTTGGCTTGTTGGTTTGTTGGCTTGTTGGGTTGTTGGTTTTTTGGCTTATTGGTTTATTAGTTTGTTGGTTTTTTGGTTTGTTGGTTTGTTGGTTTGTTGGTTTGTTGGTTTGTTGGTTTGTTGGTTTGTTGGTTTGTTGGCTTGTTGGTTTGTTGGTTTGTTGGTTTGTTGGCTTGTTGGTTTGTTAGTTTGTTGGCTTGTTGGCTTGTTGGTTTGTTGGTTTGTTGGTTTGTTGGCTTGTTGGTTTGTTGGTTTGTTGGCTTGTTGGTTTGTTGGTTTGTTAGTTTGTTGGTTTGTTGGTTTGTTGGTTTGTTGGTTTGTTGCTTTGTTGGTTTGTTGGTTTGTTGGCTTGTTGGCTTGTTGGTTTGTTGGCTTGTTGGTTTGTTGGCTTGTTGGTTTGTTGGCTTGTTGGTTTGTTGGTTTGTTGGTTTGTTGGTTTATTTGTTTGTTGGTTTGTTGGTTTGTTGGTTTGTTGGTTTGTTGGTTTGTGGGTTTCTTGGTTTATTTGTTTGTTGGTTTGTTGACTTGTTGGTTTGTTAGTTTGTTGGTTTGTTGGCTTGTTGGGTTGTTGGTTTGTTGGCTTGTTGGCTTGTTGGTTTGTTGGTTTGTTGGTTTATTGGTTTGTTGGTTTGTTGGTTTGTTGGTTTTTTGGTTTGTTGGTTTGTTGGTTTGTTGGCTTGTTGGTTTGGTTTGTTGGTTTGTTGGCTTGTTGGCTTGTTGGTTTGTTGGTTTGTTAGCTTGTTGGTTACTTAGTTTGTTGGTTTGTTGGTTTGTTGGTTTGTTGGCTTGTTGGCTTGTTGGTTTGTTGGTTTGTGTGTTTGTTGGTTTGTTGGCTTGTTGGTTTGTTGGTTTGTTGACTTGTTGGTTTGTTGGTTTGTTGGTTTGTTGGCTTGTTGGCTTGTTGGTTTGTTGGTTTGTTGGCTTGTTGGCTTGTTGGTTTGTTGGTTTGTTGGCTTGTTGGTTTGTTGGTTTGTTGGCTTGTTGATTACATAGCTTGTTGGTTTGTTGGTTTGTTGGTTTGTTGGTTTTTGGTTTGTTGGCTTATTTGTTTGTTGGTTTGTTGGCTTGTTGGTTTGTTGGTTTGTTGGTTTGTTGGCTTGTTGGTTTGTTGGTTTGTTGGCTTGTTGGCTTGTTGGCTCGTTGGTTTGTTGGCTTGTTGGTTTGTTGGCTTGTTGGCTTGTTGGTTTGTTGGTTTGTTGGCTTGTTGGCTTGTTGGTTTGTTGGTTTGTTGGTTTGTTGGTTTGTTGGTTTGTTGGCTTGTTGGTTTGTTGCTTTGTTGGCTTGTTGGCTTGTTAGTTTTTTGGTTTGTTGGTTTGTTGGTTTGTTGGCTTGCTGGTTTGTTGGTTTGTTGGCTTGTTGGTTTGTTGGTTTGTTGGTTTGTTGGTTTGTTGGCTTGTTGGCTTGTTGGTTTGTTGGTTTGTTAACTTGTTGGTTTGTTGGTTTGTTGGCTTGTTGGCGTGATGCTTTGTTCGTTTGATGGTTTGTTGGTTTGTTGGTTGTTTGGTTTGTTGGTTTTTTGGTTTGTTGCTTTGTTGGTTTGTTGGTTTGTTGGCTTGTTGGCTTGTTGGTTTGTTGGCTTGTTGGTTTGTTAGTTTGTTGGGTTTTTGGTTACTTGGTTTGTTGGTTTGTTGGCTTGTTGGCTTGTTGGTTTGTTGCTTTGTTCGTTTGATGATTTGTTGGTTTGTTGGCTTGTTGGTTTGTTGTTTTGTTGGCTTGTTGGTTTGTTGGTTTGTTGGCTTGTTGGCTTGTTGGTTTGTTGGTTTGTTAGCTTGTTGGTTACTTAGTTTGTTGGTTTGTTGGTTTGTTGGTTTGTTGGCTTGTTGGCTTGTTGGTTTGTTGGTTTGTGTGTTTGTTGGTTTGTTGGCTTGTTGGTTTGTTGGTTTGTTGACTTGTTGGTTTGTTGGTTTGTTGGTTTGTTGGCTTGTTGGCTTGTTGGCTTGTTGGTTTGTTGGTTTGTTGGCTTGTTGGTTTGTTGGTTTGTTGGCTTGTTGGCTTGTTGCCTTGTTCGTTTGATGGTTTGTTGGTTTGTTGGTTTTTTGGTTTGTTGGATTTTTGGTTTGTTGCTTTGTTGGTTTGTTGGTTTGTTGGCTTGTTGGCTTGTTGGTTTATTGGCTTGTTAGTTTGTTAGTATGTTGGCTTTTTGGTTACTTGGTTTGTTGTTTTGTTGGCTTGTTGGCTTGTTGGTTTGTTGCTTTGTTCGTTTGATGGTTTGTTGGTTTGTTGGTTACTTGGTTTGTTGGTTTGTTGGTTTGTTGGCTTGTTGGTTTATTGGCTTGTCTGTTTGTTGGTTTGTTGGCTTGTTGGCTTGTTGGTTTGTTGGTTTGTTGGTTTGTTGGTTTGTTGGTTTGTTGGTTTGTTGGTTTTTTGGTTTGTTCGTTTATTTGTTTGTTGGTTTGTTGGCTTGTTGGTTTGTTGGTTTGTTGGTTTGTTGGTTTGTTGGTTTGTTGGCTTGTTGGTTTGTTGGTTTGTTGGTTTGTTGGTTTGTTGGCTTGTTGGTTTGTTGGTTTGTTGGTTTGTTGGCTTGTTGGTTGGTTGGTTTGTTGGCTTGTTGGCTTGTTGCTTTGTTCGTTTGATGGTTTGTTGGTTTGTTGGCTTGTTGGTTTGTTAGTTTGTTGGTTTGTTGGTTTGTTGGTTTGTTGGTTTGTTGGTTTGTTGGTTTGTTGGTTAGTTGGGTTGTTGGCCTGTTGGTTTGTTGGTTTGTTGGCTTGTTGGTTTGTTGGTTTGTTGGCTTGTTGGCTTGTTGGATTGTTGGTTTGTTGGCTTGTTGATTACATAGCTTGTTGGTTTGTTGGTTTGTTGGTTTGTTGGTTTTTGGTTTGTTGGCTTATTTGTTTGTTGGTTTGTTGGCTTGTTGGTTTGTTGGTTTGTTGGTTTGTTGGCTTGTTGGTTTGTTGGTTTGTTGGCTTGTTGGCTTGTTGGCTCGTTGGTTTGTTGGCTTGTTGGTTTGTTGGCTCGTTGGCTTGTTGGTTTGTTGGTTTGTTGGCTTGTTGGCTTGTTGGTTTGTTGGTTTGTTGGTTTGTTGGTTTGTTGGTTTGTTGGTTTGTTGGTTTGTTGCTTTGTTGGTTTGTTGGTTTGTTGGCTTGTTGGCTTGTTGGTTTGTTGGCTTGTTGGTTTGTTGGCTTGTTGGTTTGTTGGCTTGTTGGTTTGTTGGCTTGTTGGTTTGTTGGTTTATTTGTTTGTTGGTTTGTTGGTTTGTTGGTTTGTTGGTTTGTTGGTTTGTTGGTTTGTGGGTTTCTTGGTTTATTTGTTTGTTGGTTTGTTGACTTGTTGGTTTGTTAGTTTGTTGGTTTGTTGGCTTGTTGGGTTGTTGGTTTGTTGGCTTGTTGGCTTGTTGGTTTGTTGGTTTGTTGGTTTATTGGTTTGTTGGTTTGTTGGTTTGTTGGTTTTTTGGTTTGTTGGTTTGTTGGTTTGTTGGCTTGTTGGTTTGGTTTGTTGGTTTGTTGGCTTGTTGGCTTGTTGGTTTGTTGGTTTGTTAGCTTGTTGGTTACTTAGTTTGTTGGTTTGTTGGTTTGTTGGTTTGTTGGCTTGTTGGCTTGTTGGTTTGTTGGTTTGTGTGTTTGTTGGTTTGTTGGCTTGTTGGTTTGTTGGTTTGTTGGTTTGTTGACTTGTTGGTTTGTTGGTTTGTTGGTTTGTTGGCTTGTTGGCTTGTTGGTTTGTTGGTTTGTTGGCTTGTTGCCTTGTTGGTTTGTTGGTTTGTTGGCTTGTTGGTTTGTTGGTTTGTTGGCTTGTTGATTACATAGCTTGTTGGTTTGTTGGTTTGTTGGTTTTTGGTTTGTTGGCTTATTTGTTTGTTGGTTTGTTGGCTTGTTGGTTTGTTGGTTTGTTGGTTTGTTGGCTTGTTGGTTTGTTGGTTTGTTGGCTTGTTGGCTTGTTGGCTCGTTGGTTTGTTGGCTTGTTGGTTTGTTGGCTTGTTGG
The DNA here is from genome assembly GCA_958298945.1 of Atherix ibis. Taxonomy (NCBI): domain Eukaryota; kingdom Metazoa; phylum Arthropoda; class Insecta; order Diptera; family Athericidae; genus Atherix; species Atherix ibis. The sequence continues at coordinate 62,298,962 of OY282608.1, read as the reverse complement.
CTTGTTGGTTTGTTGGTTTGTTGGCTTGTTGGCTTGTTGGTTTGTTGGTTTGTTGGTTTGTTGGTTTGTTGGTTTGTTGGCTTGTTGGTTTGTTGCTTTGTTGGCTTGTTGGCTTGTTAGTTTTTTGGTTTGTTGGTTTGTTGGTTTGTTGGCTTGCTGGTTTGTTGGTTTGTTGGCTTGTTGGTTTGTTGGTTTGTTGGTTTGTTGGTTTGTTGGCTTGTTGGCTTGTTGGTTTGTTGGTTTGTTAACTTGTTGGTTTGTTGGTTTGTTGGCTTGTTGGCTTGATGCTTTGTTCGTTTGATGGTTTGTTGGTTTGTTGGTTGTTTGGTTTGTTGGTTTTTTGGTTTGTTGCTTTGTTGGTTTGTTGGTTTGTTGGCTTGTTGGCTTGTTGGTTTGTTGGCTTGTTGGTTTGTTAGTTTGTTGGGTTTTTGGTTACTTGGTTTGTTGGTTTGTTGGCTTGTTGGCTTGTTGGTTTGTTGCTTTGTTCGTTTGATGATTTGTTGGTTTGTTGGCTTGTTGGTTTGTTGTTTTGTTGGCTTGTTGGTTTGTTGGTTTGTTGGCTTGTTGGCTTGTTGGTTTGTTGGTTTGTTAGCTTGTTGGTTACTTAGTTTGTTGGTTTGTTGGTTTGTTGGTTTGTTGGCTTGTTGGCTTGTTGGTTTGTTGGTTTGTGTGTTTGTTGGTTTGTTGGCTTGTTGGTTTGTTGGTTTGTTGACTTGTTGGTTTGTTGGTTTGTTGGTTTGTTGGCTTGTCGGCTTGTTGGTTTGTTGGTTTGTTGGCTTGTTGGCTTGTTGGTTTGTTGGTTTGTTGGCTTGTTGGTTTGTTGGTTTGTTGGCTTGTTGGCTTGTTGCCTTGTTCGTTTGATGGTTTGTTGGTTTGTTGGTTTTTTGGTTTGTTGGATTTTTGGTTTGTTGCTTTGTTGGTTTGTTGGTTTGTTGGCTTGTTGGCTTGTTGGTTTATTGGCTTGTTAGTTTGTTAGTATGTTGGCTTTTTGGTTACTTGGTTTGTTGTTTTGTTGGCTTGTTGGCTTGTTGGTTTGTTGCTTTGTTCGTTTGATGGTTTGTTGGTTTGTTGGTTACTTGGTTTGTTGGTTTGTTGGTTTGTTGGCTTGTTGGTTTATTGGCTTGTCTGTTTGTTGGTTTGTTGGCTTGTTGGCTTGTTGGTTTGTTGGTTTGTTGGTTTGTTGGTTTGTTGGTTTGTTGGTTTGTTGGTTTTTTGGTTTGTTCGTTTATTTGTTTGTTGGTTTGTTGGTTTGTTGGTTTGTTGGTTTGTTGGTTTGTTGGTTTGTTGGTTTGTTGGTTTGTTGGCTTGTTGGTTTGTTGGTTTGTTGGTTTGTTGGTTTGTTGGCTTGTTGGTTTGTTGGTTTGTTGGTTTGTTGGCTTGTTGGTTGGTTGGTTTGTTGGCTTGTTGGCTTGTTGCTTTGTTCGTTTGATGGTTTGTTGGTTTGTTGGCTTGTTGGTTTGTTAGTTTGTTGGTTTGTTGGTTTGTTGGTTTGTTGGTTTGTTGGTTTGTTGGTTTGTTGGTTTGTTGGTTAGTTGGGTTGTTGGCCTGTTGGTTTGTTGGTTTGTTGGCTTGTTGGTTTGTTGGTTTGTTGGCTTGTTGGCTTGTTGGATTGTTGGTTTGTTGGCTTGTTGATTACATAGCTTGTTGGTTTGTTGGTTTGTTGGTTTGTTGGTTTTTGGTTTGTTGGCTTATTTGTTTGTTGGTTTGTTGGCTTGTTGGTTTGTTGGTTTGTTGGTTTGTTGGCTTGTTGGTTTGTTGGTTTGTTGGCTTGTTGGCTTGTTGGCTCGTTGGTTTGTTGGCTTGTTGGTTTGTTGGCTTGTTGGCTTGTTGGTTTGTTGGTTTGTTGGCTTGTTGGCTTGTTGGTTTGTTGGTTTGTTGGTTTGTTGGTTTGTTGGTTTGTTGGCTTGTTGGTTTGTTGCTTTGTTGGCTTGTTGGCTTGTTAGTTTTTTGGTTTGTTGGTTTGTTGGTTTGTTGGCTTGTTGGTTTGTTGGTTTGTTGGCTTGTTGGCTTGTTGGTTTGTTGGTTTGTTGGTTTGTTGGTTTGTTGGTTTGTTGGCTTGTTGGCTTGTTGGTTTGTTGGTTTGTTAACTTGTTGGTTTGTTGGTTTGTTGGCTTGTTGGCTTGTTGCTTTGTTCGTTTGATGGTTTGTTGGTTTGTTGGTTGTTTGGTTTGTTGGTTTTTTGGTTTGTTGCTTTGTTGGTTTGTTGGTTTGTTGGCTTGTTGGCTTGTTGGTTTGTTGGCTTGTTGGTTTGTTAGTTTGTTGGGTTTTTGGTTACTTGGTTTGTTGGTTTGTTGGCTTGTTGGCTTGTTGGTTTGTTGCTTTGTTCGTTTGATGATTTGTTGGTTTGTTGGTTTGTTGGTTTGTTGGCTTGTTGGTTTGTTGGTTTGTTGGTTTGTTAGTTTGTTGGCTTTTTGGTTACTTGGTTTGTTGACTTGTTGGTTTGTTGGTTTGTTGGTTTGTTGCTTTGTCCGTTTGATGGTTTGTTGGTTTGTTGGTTACTTGGTTTGTTGGTTTATTGGTTTGTTGGCTTGTTGGTTTGTTGGCTTGTTGGTTTGCTGGTCTGTTGGTTTGTTGGCTTGTTGGCTTGTTGGTTTGTTGGTTTGTTGGCTTCTTAGTTTGTTGGTTTGTTGGCTTGTTGGTTTGTTAGTTTGTTGGTTTGTTGGTTTTTTGGTTTGCTGGTTTGTTGGCTTGTTGGTTTGTTGGCTTGATGGTTTGTTGGTTTGTTGGTTTGTTGGCTTGTTGGCTTGTTGGCTTGTTGGCTTGTTGGCTTGTTGGCTTGTTGGCTTGTTGGTTTGTTAGTTTGTTGGCTTTTTGGTTACTTTATTTGTTGGCTTGTTGGTTTGTTTGTTTGTTGGCTTGTTGGCTTGTTGCTTTGTTGGTTTGTTGGTTTGTTGGCTTGTTGGCTTGTTGGCTTGTTGGTTTGTTGGTTTGTTGGCTTCTTGGCTTGTTGGTTTCTTGGTTTTTTGGTTTGTTGGTTTGTTGGTTTGTTGGTTTGTTGGTTTGTTGGTTTGTTGACTTGTTGGTTTGTTGGTTTGTTGGCTTGTTGGTTTGTTAGTTTGTTGGTTTGTTAGTTTGTTGGCTTGTTGGTTTGTTGGCTTGTTGGCTTGTTGGATTGTTGGTTTGTTGGCTTGTTGATTACATAGCTTGTTGGTTTGTTGGTTTGTTGGTTTGTTGGTTTTTGGTTTGTTGGCTTATTTGTTTGTTGGTTTGTTGGCTTGTTGGTTTGTTGGTTTGTTGGTTTGTTGGCTTGTTGGTTTGTTGGTTTGTTGGCTTGTTGGCTTGTTGGCTCGTTGGTTTGTTGGCTTGTTGGTTTGTTGGCTTGTTGGCTTGTTGGTTTGTTGGTTTGTTGGCTTGTTGGCTTGTTGGTTTGTTGGTTTGTTGGTTTGTTGGTTTGTTGGTTTGTTGGCTTGTTGGTTTGTTGCTTTGTTGGCTTGTTGGCTTGTTAGTTTTTTGGTTTGTTGGTTTGTTGGTTTGTTGGCTTGTTGGTTTGTTGGTTTGTTGGCTTGTTGGCTTGTTGGTTTGTTGGTTTAATGGTTTGTTGGTTTGTTGGCTTGTTGGCTTGTTGGTTTGTTGGTTTGTTAACTTGTTGGTTTGTTGGTTTGTTGGCTTGTTGGCTTGTTGCTTTGTTCGTTTGATGGTTTGTTGGTTTGTTGGTTGTTTGGTTTGTTGGTTTTTTGGTTTGTTGCTTTGTTGGTTTGTTGGTTTGTTGGCTTGTTGGCTTGTTGGTTTGTTGGCTTGTTGGTTTGTTAGTTTGTTGGGTTTTTGGTTACTTGGTTTGTTGGTTTGTTGGCTTGTTGGCTTGTTGGTTTGTTGCTTTGTTCGTTTGATGATTTGTTGGTTTGTTGGTTTGTTGGTTTGTTGGCTTGTTGGTTTGTTGGTTTGTTGGTTTGTTAGTTTGTTGGCTTTTTGGTTACTTGGTTTGTTGACTTGTTGGTTTGTTGGTTTGTTGGTTTGTTGCTTTGTCCGTTTGATGGTTTGTTGGTTTGTTGGTTACTTGGTTTGTTGGTTTATTGGTTTGTTGGCTTGTTGGTTTGTTGGCTTGTTGGTTTGCTGGTCTGTTGGTTTGTTGGCTTGTTGGCTTGTTGGTTTGTTGGTTTGTTGGCTTCTTAGTTTGTTGGTTTGTTGGCTTGTTGGTTTGTTAGTTTGTTGGTTTGTTGGTTTTTTGGTTTGCTGGTTTGTTGGCTTGTTGGTTTGTTGGCTTGATGGTTTGTTGGTTTGTTGGTTTGTTGGCTTGTTGGCTTGTTGGCTTGTTGGCTTGTTGGTTTGTTAGTTTGTTGGCTTTTTGGTTACTTTATTTGTTGGCTTGTTGGTTTGTTTGTTTGTTGGCTTGTTGGCTTGTTGCTTTGTTGGTTTGTTGGTTTGTTGGCTTGTTGGCTTGTTGGCTTGTTGGTTTGTTGGTTTGTTGGCTTCTTGGCTTGTTGGTTTCTTGGTTTTTTGGTTTGTTGGTTTGTTGGTTTGTTGGTTTGTTGGTTTGTTGGTTTGTTGACTTGTTGGTTTGTTGGTTTGTTGGCTTGTTGGTTTGTTAGTTTGTTGGCTTGTTGGCTTGTTGGTTTGTTGGTTTGTTGGTTTGTCGGCTTGTTGGTTTGTTGGTTTGTTGGCTTGTTGGTTTGTTAGTTTGTTGGTTTGTTGGTTTATTGGCTTGTTGGTTTGTTGGTTTGTTGGTTTGTTGGCTTGTTGGTTTGTTTGCTTGTTGGCTTGTTGGTTTTTTGGCTTATTGGTTTATTAGTTTGTTGGTTTTTTGGTTTGTTGGTTTGTTGGTTTGTTGGCTTGTTGGCTTGTTGGCTTGTTGGTTTGTTAGTTTGTTGGCTTTCTGGTTTGTTGGTTTGTTGGTTTGTTGGTTTGTTGGTTTGTTGGTTTGTTGGTTTATTGGCTTGTTGGTTTGTTGGTTTGTTGGCTTGTTGGTTTGTTGGCTTGTTGGCTTGTTGGTTTTTTGGCTTATTGGTTTATTAGTTTGTTGGTTTTTTGGTTTGTTGGTTTGTTGGTTTGTTGGTTTGTTGGTTTGTTGGTTTGTTGGCTTGTTGGTTTGTTGGTTTGTTGGCTTGTTGGTTTGTTAGTTTGTTGGCTTGTTGGCTTGTTGGTTTGTTGGTTTGTTGGTTTGTTGGCTTGTCTGTTTGTTGGTTTGTTGGCTTGTTGGCTTGTTGGTTTGTTGGTTTGTTGGTTTGTTGGTTTGTTGGTTTGTTGGTTTGTTGGTTTTTTGGTTTGTTCGTTTATTTGTTTGTTGGTTTGTTGGCTTGTTGGTTTGTTGGTTTGTTGGTTTGTTGGTTTGTTGGTTTGTTGGCTTGTTGGTTTGTTGGTTTGTTGGTTTGTTGGTTTGTTGGCTTGTTGGTTTGTTGGTTTGTTGGTTTGTTGGCTTGTTGGTTGGTTGGTTTGTTGGCTTGTTGGCTTGTTGCTTTGTTCGTTTGATGGTTTGTTGGTTTGTTGGCTTGTTGGTTTGTTAGTTTGTTGGTTTGTTGGTTTGTTGGTTTGTTGGTTTGTTGGTTTGTTGGTTTGTTGGTTTGTTGGTTAGTTGGGTTGTTGGCCTGTTGGTTTGTTGGTTTGTTGGCTTGTTGGTTTGTTGGTTTGTTGGCTTGTTGGCTTGTTGGTTTGTTGGTTTGTTGGCTTGTTGATTACATAGCTTGTTGGTTTGTTGGTTTGTTGGTTTGTTGGTTTTTGGTTTGTTGGCTTATTTGTTTGTTGGTTTGTTGGCTTGTTGGTTTGTTGGTTTGTTGGTTTGTTGGCTTGTTGGTTTGTTGGTTTGTTGGCTTGTTGGCTTGTTGGCTCGTTGGTTTGTTGGCTTGTTGGTTTGTTGGCTTGTTGGCTTGTTGGTTTGTTGGTTTGTTGGCTTGTTGGCTTGTTGGTTTGTTGGTTTGTTGGTTTGTTGGTTTGTTGGTTTGTTGGCTTGTTGGCTTGTTAGTTTTTTGGTTTGTTGGTTTGTTGGTTTGTTGGCTTGTTGGTTTGTTGGTTTGTTGGCTTGTTGGCTTGTTGGTTTGTTGGTTTGTTGGTTTGTTGGTTTGTTGGCTTGTTGGCTTGTTGGTTTGTTGGTTTGTTAACTTGTTGGTTTGTTGGTTTGTTGGCTTGTTGGCTTGTTGCTTTGTTCGTTTGATGGTTTGTTGGTTTGTTGGTTGTTTGGTTTGTTGGTTTTTTGGTTTGTTGCTTTGTTGGTTTGTTGGTTTGTTGGCTTGTTGGCTTGTTGGTTTGTTGGCTTGTTGGTTTGTTAGTTTGTTGGGTTTTTGGTTACTTGGTTTGTTGGTTTGTTGGCTTGTTGGCTTGTTGGTTTGTTGCTTTGTTCGTTTGATGATTTGTTGGTTTGTTGGTTTGTTGGTTTGTTGGCTTGTTGGTTTGTTGGTTTGTTGGTTTGTTAGTTTGTTGGCTTTTTGGTTACTTGGTTTGTTGACTTGTTGGTTTGTTGGTTTGTTGGTTTGTTACTTTGTCCGTTTGATGGTTTGTTGGTTTGTTGGTTACTTGGTTTGTTGGTTTATTGGTTTGTTGGCTTGTTGGTTTGTTGGCTTGTTGGTTTGCTGGTCTGTTGGTTTGTTGGCTTGTTGGCTTGTTGGTTTGTTGGTTTGTTGGCTTCTTAGTTTGTTGGTTTGTTGGCTTGTTGGTTTGTTAGTTTGTTGGTTTGTTGGTTTTTTGGTTTGCTGGTTTGTTGGCTTGTTGGTTTGTTGGCTTGATGGTTTGTTGGTTTCTTGGTTTGTTGGCTTGTTGGCTTGTTGGCTTGTTGGCTTGTTGGTTTGTTAGTTTGTTGGCTTTTTGGTTACTTTATTTGTTGGCTTGTTGGTTTGTTTGTTTGTTGGCTTGTTGGCTTGTTGCTTTGTTGGTTTGTTGGTTTGTTGGCTTGTTGGCTTGTTGGCTTGTTGGTTTGTTGGTTTGTTGGCTTCTTGGCTTGTTGGTTTCTTGGTTTTTTGGTTTGTTGGTTTGTTGGTTTGTTGGTTTGTTGGTTTGTTGGTTTGTTGACTTGTTGGTTTGTTGGTTTGTTGGCTTGTTGGTTTGTTAGTTTGTTGGCTTGTTGGCTTGTTGGTTTGTTGGTTTGTTGGTTTGTTGGCTTGTTGGTTTGTTGGTTTGTTGGCTTGTTGGTTTGTTAGTTTGTTGGTTTGTTGGTTTATTGGCTTGTTGGTTTGTTGGTTTGTTGGTTTGTTGGCTTGTTGGTTTGTTGGCTTGTTGGCTTGTTGGTTTTTTGGCTTATTGGTTTATTAGTTTGTTGGTTTTTTGGTTTGTTGGTTTGTTGGTTTGTTGGCTTGTTGGCTTGTTGGCTTGTTGGTTTGTTAGTTTGTTGGCTTTCTGGTTTGTTGGTTTGTTGGTTTGTTGGTTTGTTGGTTTGTTGGTTTATTGGCTTGTTGGTTTGTTGGTTTGTTGGCTTGTTGGTTTGTTGGCTTGTTGGCTTGTTGGTTTTTTGGCTTATTGGTTTATTAGTTTGTTGGTTTTTTGGTTTGTTGGTTTGTTGGTTTGTTGGTTTGTTGGTTTGTTGGTTTGTTGGCTTGTTGGTTTGTTGGTTTGTTGGCTTGTTGGTTTGTTAGCTTGTTGGCTTGTTGGCTTGTTGGTTTGTTGGTTTGTTGGTTTGTTGGCTTGTTGGTTTGTTGGTTTGTTGGCTTGTTGGTTTGTTAGTTTGTTGGTTTGTTGGTTTGTTGGTTTGTTGGTTTGTTGCTTTGTTGGTTTGTTGGTTTGTTGGCTTGTTGGCTTGTTGGTTTGTTGGCTTGTTGGTTTGTTGGCTTGTTGGTTTGTTGGCTTGTTGGTTTGTTGGTTTGTTGGTTTGTTGGTTTATTTGTTTGTTGGTTTGTTGGTTTGTTGGTTTGTTGGTTTGTTGGTTTGTGGGTTTCTTGGTTTATTTGTTTGTTGGTTTGTTGGCTTGTTGGTTTGTTGGTTTGTTGGTTTGTTGGCTTGTTGGGTTGTTGGTTTGTTGGCTTGCTGGCTTGTTGGTTTGTTGGTTTGTTGGCTTATTGGTTTGTTGGTTTGTTGGTTTGTTGGTTTTTTGGTTTGTTGGTTTGTTGGTTTGTTGGCTTGTTGGTTTGTTGTTTTGTTGGCTTTTTGGTTTGTTGGTTTGTTGGCTTGTTGGCTTGTTGGTTTGTTGGTTTGTTAGCTTGTTGGTTACTTAGTTTGTTGGTTTGTTGGTTTGTTGGTTTGTTGGCTTGTTGGCTTGTTGGTTTGTTGGTTTGTGTGTTTGTTGGTTTGTTGTCTTGTTGGTTTGTTGGTTTGTTGATTTGTTGGTTTGTTGGTTTGTTGGTTTGTTGGCTTGTTGGCTTGTTGGTTTGTTGGTTTGTTGGCTTGTTAGTTTGTTGGTTTGTTGGCTTGTTGGCTTGTTACTTTGTTCGTTTGATAGTTTGTTGGTATATTGGTTTTTTGGTTTGTTGGTTTTTTGGTTTGTTACTTTGTTGGTTTGTTGGTTTGTTGGCTTGTTGGCTTGTTGGTTTGTTGGCTTGTTGGTTTGTTAGTTTGTTGGCTTTTTGGTTACTTGGTTTGTTGTTTTGTTGGCTTATTCGCTTGTTGGTTTGTTGCTTTGTTTGTTTGATGGTTTTTTGGTTTGTTGGTTACTTGGTTTGTTGGTTTGTTGGTTTGTTGGCTTGTTGGTTTGTTGGCTTGTTTGTTTGTTGGTTTGTTGGTTTGTTGGCTTGTTGGCTTGTTGGTTGGTTGGTTTGTTGGTTTGTTGGTTTGTTGGTTTGTTGGTTTGTTGGTTTTTTGGTTTGTTGGTTTATTTGTTTGTTGGTTTGTTGGCTTGTTGGTTTGTTGGATTGTTGGCTAGTTGGTTTGTTGGTTTGTTGGCTTGTTGGCTTGTTGGTTTGTTAGTTTGTTGGCTTGTTGATTACTTAGTTTGTTGGTTTGTTGGTTTGTTGGTTTGTTGGTTTTTGTTTTGTTGGTTTGTTGGCTTGTTGGTTTGTTGGTTTGTTGGCTTGTTGGTTTGTTGGTTTGTTAGTTTGTTGGCTTGTTGGCTTGTTGGTTTGTTGGTTTGATGGTTTGTTGGCTTGTTGGTTTGTTTGTTTGTTGGCTTGTTGGGTTGTTAGTTTGTTGGTTTGTTGGTTTGTTGGTTTGTTGCTTTGTTGGTTTGTTGGTTTGTTGGCTTGTTGGCTTGTTGGTTTGTTGGCTTGTTGGTTTGTTGGCTTGTTGGTTTGTTGGCTTGTTGGCTTGTTGGTTTGTTGGTTTGTTGGTTTGTTGGTTTGTTCGTTTGTTGGTTTGTTGGTTAATTGGTTTGTTGGTTTGTTGGTTTGTTGGTTTGTTGGTTTGTTGGTTTGTTGGTTTGTTGGTTTGTTGGTTTATTTGTTTGTTGGTTTGTTGGTTTGTTGGTTTGTTGGTTTGTTGGTTTGTTGGTTTATTTGTTTGTTGGTTTGTTGTCTTGTTGGTTTGTTGGCTTGTTGGTTTGTTGGTTTTTTGGCTTGTTGGTTTGTTGGTTTGTTGGCTTGTTGGCTTGTTGGTTTGTTGGTTTGTTAGCTTGTTGGTTACTTAGTTTGTTGGTTTGTTGGTTTGTTGGTTTGTTGGCTTGTTGGCTTGTTGGTTTGTTGGTTTGTTGGTTTGTTGGTTTGTTGGCTTGTTGGTTTGTTGGTTTGTTGGCTTGTTGGTTTGTTGGTTTGTTGGTTTATTGGCTTGTTGGCTTGTTGGTTTGTTGTTTTGTTGGCTTGTTAGTTTGTTGGTTTGTTGGCTTGTTGGCTTGTTACTTTGTTCGTTTGATGGTTTGTTGGTTTGTTGGTTTTTTGGCTTGTTTGTTTGTTGGTTTGTTGGTTTGTTGGCTTGTTGGCTTGTTGGTTGGTTGGTTTGTTGGTTTGTTGGTTTGTTGGTTTGTTGGTTTGTTGGTTTTTTGGTTTGTTGGTTTATTTGTTTGTTGGTTTGTTGGCTTGTTGGTTTGTGAGTTTGTTGGTTTGTTGGCTTGTTGGTTTGTTGGCTTGTTTGTTTGTTGGTTTGTTGGTTTGTTGGCTTGTTGGCTTGTTGGTTGGTAGGTTTGTTGGTTTGTTGGTTTGTTGGTTTGTTGGTTTGTTGGTTTTTTGGTTTGTTGGTTTATTTGTTTGTTGGTTTGTTGGCTTGTTGGTTTGTTGGTTTGTTGGCTAGTTGGTTTGTTGGTTTGTTGGCTTGTTGGCTTGTTGGTTTGTTAGTTTGTTGGCTTGTTGATTACTTAGTTTGTTGGTTTGTTGGTTTGTTGGTTTGTTGGTTTGTTGGTTTGTTGGTTTGTTGGTTTGTTGGTTTTTGTTTTGTTGGTTTGTTGGCTTGTTGGTTTGTTGGTTTGTTGGCTTGTTGGTTTGTTAGTTTGTTAGTTTGTTGGCTTGTTGGCTTGTTGGTTTGTTGGTTTGATGGTTTGTTGGCTTGTTGGTTTGTTTGTTTGTTGGCTTGTTGGGTTGTTAGTTTGTTGGTTTGTTGGTTTGTTGGTTTGTTGCTTTGTTGGTTTGTTGGCTTGTTGGCTTGTTGGTTTGTTGGCTTGTTGGTTTGTTGGCTTGTTGGTTTGTTGGCTTGTTGGCTTGTTGGTTTGTTGGTTTGTTGGTTTGTTGGTTTGTTGGTTTGTTCGTTTGTTGGTTTGTTGGTTAATTGGTTTGTTGGTTTGTTGGTTTGTTGGTTTGTTGGTTTGTTGGTTTGTTGGTTTGTTGGTTTGTTGGTTTGTTGGTTTGTTGGTTTGTTGGTTTATTTGTTTGTTGGTTTGTTGGTTTGTTGGTTTGTTGGTTTGTTGGTTTGTTGGTTTGTTGGTTTGTTGGTTTTTTGGTTTGTTGGTTTGTTTGTTTGTTGGCTTGTTGGTTTGTTGGTTTGTTGGCTTGCTGGTTTGTTGGTTTGTTGGCTTGTTGGCTTGTTGGTTTGTTGGTTTGTTAGCTTGTTGGTTACTTAGTTTGTTGGTTTGTTGGTTTGTTGGCTTGTTGGCTTGTTGGTTTGTTGGTTTGTTGGTTTGTTGGTTTGTTGGCTTGTTGGTTTGTTGGTTTGTTGGCTTGTTGCTTTGTTGGTTTGTTGGTTTATTGGCTTGTTGGCTTGTTGGTTTGTTGTTTTGTTGGCTTGTTAGTTTGTTGGTTTGTTGGCTTGTTGGCTTGTTACTTTGTTCGTTTGATGGTTTGTTGGTTTGTTGGTTTTTTGGTTTGTTGGTTTTTTGGTTTATTGGCTTGTTGGTTTGTTGGTTTGTTGGTTTGTTGGCTTGTTGGTTTGTTGGCTTGTTGGCTTGTTGGTTTTTTGGCTTATTGGTTTATTAGTTTGTTGGTTTTTTGGTTTGTTGGTTTGTTGGTTTGTTGGCTTGTTGGCTTGTTGGCTTGTTGGTTTGTTAGTTTGTTGGCTTTCTGGTTTGTTGGTTTGTTGGTTTGTTGGTTTGTTGGTTTATTGGCTTGTTGGTTTGTTGGTTTGTTGGCTTGTTGGTTTGTTGGCTTGTTGGCTTGTTGGTTTTTTGGCTTATTGGTTTATTAGTTTGTTGGTTTTTTGGTTTGTTGGTTTGTTGGTTTGTTGGTTTGTTGGTTTGTTGGTTTGTTGGCTTGTTGGTTTGTTGGTTTGTTGGCTTGTTGGTTTGTTAGTTTGTTGGCTTGTTGGCTTGTTGGTTTGTTGGTTTGTTGGTTTGTTGGCTTGTTGGTTTGTTGGTTTGTTGGCTTGTTGGTTTGTTAGTTTGTTGGTTTGTTGGTTTGTTGGTTTGTTGGTTTGTTGCTTTGTTGGTTTGTTGGTTTGTTGGCTTGTTGGCTTGTTGGTTTGTTGGCTTGTTGGTTTGTTGGCTTGTTGGTTTGTTGGCTTGTTGGTTTGTTGGTTTGTTGGTTTGTTGGTTTATTTGTTTGTTGGTTTGTTGGTTTGTTGGTTTGTTGGTTTGTTGGTTTGTGGGTTTCTTGGTTTATTTGTTTGTTGGTTTGTTGGCTTGTTGGTTTGTTGGTTTGTTGGTTTGTTGGCTTGTTGGGTTGTTGGTTTGTTGGCTTGCTGGCTTGTTGGTTTGTTGGTTTGTTGGCTTATTGGTTTGTTGGTTTGTTGGTTTGTTGGTTTTTTGGTTTGTTGGTTTGTTGGTTTGTTGGCTTGTTGGTTTGTTGTTTTGTTGGCTTTTTGGTTTGTTGGTTTGTTGGCTTGTTGGCTTGTTGGTTTGTTGGTTTGTTCGCTTGTTGGTTACTTAGTTTGTTGGTTTGTTGGTTTGTTGGTTTGTTGGCTTGTTGGCTTGTTGGTTTGTTGGTTTGTGTGTTTGTTGGTTTGTTGTCTTGTTGGTTTGTTGGTTTGTTGATTTGTTGGTTTGTTGGTTTGTTGGTTTGTTGGCTTGTTGGCTTGTTGGTTTGTTGGTTTGTTGGCTTGTTAGTTTGTTGGTTTGTTGGCTTGTTGGCTTGTTACTTTGTTCGTTTGATAGTTTGTTGGTATATTGGTTTTTTGGTTTGTTGGTTTTTTGGTTTGTTACTTTGTTGGTTTGTTGGTTTGTTGGCTTGTTGGCTTGTTGGTTTGTTGGCTTGTTGGTTTGTTAGTTTGTTGGCTTTTTGGTTACTTGGTTTGTTGTTTTGTTGGCTTATTGGCTTGTTGGTTTGTTGCTTTGTTTGTTTGATGGTTTTTTGGTTTGTTGGTTACTTGGTTTGTTGGTTTGTTGGTTTGTTGGCTTGTTGGTTTGTTGGCTTGTTTGTTTGTTGGTTTGTTGGTTTGTTGGCTTGTTGGCTTGTTGGTTGGTTGGTTTGTTGGTTTGTTGGTTTGTTGGTTTGTTGGTTTGTTGGTTTTTTGGTTTGTTGGTTTATTTGTTTGTTGGTTTGTTGGCTTGTTGGTTTGTTGGATTGTTGGCTAGTTGGTTTGTTGGTTTGTTGGCTTGTTGGCTTGTTGGTTTGTTAGTTTGTTGGCTTGTTGATTACTTAGTTTGTTGGTTTGTTGGTTTGTTGGTTTGTTGGTTTTTGTTTTGTTGGTTTGTTGGCTTGTTGGTTTGTTGGTTTGTTGGCTTGTTGGTTTGTTGGTTTGTTAGTTTGTTGGCTTGTTGGCTTGTTGGTTTGTTGGTTTGATGGTTTGTTGGCTTGTTGGTTTGTTTGTTTGTTGGCTTGTTGGGTTGTTAGTTTGTTGGTTTGTTGGTTTGTTGGTTTGTTGCTTTGTTGGTTTGTTGGTTTGTTGGCTTGTTGGCTTGTTGGTTTGTTGGCTTGTTGGTTTGTTGGCTTGTTGGTTTGTTGGCTTGTTGGCTTGTTGGCTTGTTGGTTTGTTGGTTTGTTGGTTTGTTGGTTTGTTCGTTTGTTGGTTTGTTGGTTAATTGGTTTGTTGGTTTGTTGGTTTGTTGGTTTGTTGGTTTGTTGGTTTGTTGGTTTGTTGGTTTATTTGTTTGTTGGTTTGTTGGTTTGTTGGTTTGTTGGTTTGTTGGTTTGTTGGTTTATTTGTTTGTTGGTTTGTTGTCTTGTTGGTTTGTTGGCTTGTTGGTTTGTTGGTTTTTTGGCTTGTTGGTTTGTTGGTTTGTTGGCTTGTTGGCTTGTTGGTTTGTTGGTTTGTTAGCTTGTTGGTTACTTAGTTTGTTGGTTTGTTGGTTTGTTGGTTTGTTGGCTTGTTGGTTTGTTGGTTTGTTGGCTTGTTGGTTTGTTGGTTTGTTGGTTTATTGGCTTGTTGGCTTGTTGGTTTGTTGTTTTGTTGGCTTGTTAGTTTGTTGGTTTGTTGGCTTGTTGGCTTGTTACTTTGTTCGTTTGATGGTTTGTTGGTTTGTTGGTTTTTTGGCTTGTTTGTTTGTTGGTTTGTTGGTTTGTTGGCTTGTTGGCTTGTTGGTTGGTTGGTTTGTTGGTTTGTTGGTTTGTTGGTTTGTTGGTTTGTTGGTTTTTTGGTTTGTTGGTTTATTTGTTTGTTGGTTTGTTGGCTTGTTGGTTTGTTGGTTTGTTGGTTTGTTGCTTTGTTGGTTTGTTGGTTTGTTGGTTTGTTGGCTTGTTGGCTTGTTGGTTTGTTGGCTTGTTGGTTTGTTGGCTTGTTGGTTTGTTGGCTTGTTGGTTTGTTGGTTTGTTGGTTTGTTGGTTTATTTGTTTGTTGGTTTGTTGGTTTGTTGGTTTGTTGGTTTGTTGGTTTGTGGGTTTCTTGGTTTATTTGTTTGTTGGTTTGTTGGCTTGTTGGTTTGTTGGTTTGTTGGTTTGTTGGCTTGTTGGGTTGTTGGTTTGTTGGCTTGCTGGCTTGTTGTTTTGTTGGTTTGTTGGCTTATTGGTTTGTTGGTTTGTTGGTTTGTTGGTTTTTTGGTTTGTTGGTTTGTTGGTTTGTTGGCTTGTTGGTTTGTTGTTTTGTTGGCTTTTTGGTTTGTTGGTTTGTTGGCTTGTTGGCTTGTTGGTTTGTTGGTTTGTTAGCTTGTTGGTTACTTAGTTTGTTGGTTTGTTGGTTTGTTGGTTTGTTGGCTTGTTGGCTTGTTGGTTTGTTGGTTTGTGTGTTTGTTGGTTTGTTGTCTTGTTGGTTTGTTGGTTTGTTGATTTGTTGGTTTGTTGGTTTGTTGGTTTGTTGGCTTGTTGGCTTGTTGGTTTGTTGGTTTGTTGGCTTGTTAGTTTGTTGGTTTGTTGGCTTGTTGGCTTGTTACTTTGTTCGTTTGATAGTTTGTTGGTATATTGGTTTTTTGGTTTGTTGGTTTTTTGGTTTGTTACTTTGTTGGTTTGTTGGTTTGTTGGCTTGTTGGCTTGTTGGTTTGTTGGCTTGTTGGTTTGTTAGTTTGTTGGCTTTTTGGTTACTTGGTTTGTTGTTTTGTTGGCTTATTGGCTTGTTGGTTTGTTGCTTTGTTTGTTTGATGGTTTTTTGGTTTGTTGGTTACTTGGTTTGTTGGTTTGTTGGTTTGTTGGCTTGTTGGTTTGTTGGCTTGTTTGTTTGTTGGGTTGTTAGTTTGTTGGTTTGTTGGTTTGTTGGTTTGTTGCTTTGTTGGTTTGTTGGCTTGTTGGCTTGTTGGTTTGTTGGCTTGTTGGTTTGTTGGCTTGTTGGTTTGTTGGCTTGTTGGCTTGTTGGTTTGTTGGTTTGTTGGTTTGTTGGTTTGTTGGTTTGTTCGTTTGTTGGTTTGTTGGTTAATTGGTTTGTTGGTTTGTTGGTTTGTTGGTTTGTTGGTTTGTTGGCTTGTTGGTTTGTTGGCTTGTTGGCTTGTTGGTTTGTTGGTTTGTTGGTTTGTTGGTTTGTTGGTTTGTTGGTTTGTTGGTTTGTTGGTTTGTTGGTTTGTTGGTTTATTTGTTTGTTGGTTTGTTGGTTTGTTGGTTTGTTGGTTTGTTGGTTTGTTGGTTTGTTGGTTTGTTGGTTTTTTGGTTTGTTGGTTTGTTTGTTTGTTGGCTTGTTGGTTTGTTGGTTTGTTGGCTTGCTGGTTTGTTGGTTTGTTGGCTTGTTGGCTTGTTGGTTTGTTGGTTTGTTAGCTTGTTGGTTACTTAGTTTGTTGGTTTGTTGGTTTGTTGGCTTGTTGGCTTGTTGGTTTGTTGGTTTGTTGGTTTGTTGGTTTGTTGGCTTGTTGGTTTGTTGGTTTGTTGGCTTGTTGCTTTGTTGGTTTGTTGGTTTATTGGCTTGTTGGCTTGTTGGTTTGTTGTTTTGTTGGCTTGTTAGTTTGTTGGTTTGTTGGCTTGTTGGCTTGTTACTTTGTTCGTTTGATGGTTTGTTGGTTTGTTGGTTTTTTGGTTTGTTGGTTTTTTGGTTTATTGGCTTGTTGGTTTGTTGGTTTGTTGGTTTGTTGGCTTGTTGGTTTGTTGGCTTGTTGGCTTGTTGGTTTTTTGGCTTATTGGTTTATTAGTTTGTTGGTTTTTTGGTTTGTTGGTTTGTTGGTTTGTTGGCTTGTTGGCTTGTTGGCTTGTTGGTTTGTTAGTTTGTTGGCTTTCTGGTTTGTTGGTTTGTTGGTTTGTTGGTTTGTTGGTTTGTTGGTTTATTGGCTTGTTGGTTTGTTGGTTTGTTGGCTTGTTGGTTTGTTGGCTTGTTGGCTTGTTGGTTTTTTGGCTTATTGGTTTATTAGTTTGTTGGTTTTTTGGTTTGTTGGTTTGTTGGTTTGTTGGTTTGTTGGTTTGTTGGTTTGTTGGCTTGTTGGTTTGTTGGTTTGTTGGCTTGTTGGTTTGTTAGTTTGTTGGCTTGTTGGCTTGTTGGTTTGTTGGTTTGTTGGTTTGTTGGCTTGTTGGTTTGTTGGTTTGTTGGCTTGTTGGTTTGTTAGTTTGTTGGTTTGTTGGTTTGTTGGTTTGTTGGTTTGTTGCTTTGTTGGTTTGTTGGTTTGTTGGCTTGTTGGCTTGTTGGTTTGTTGGCTTGTTGGTTTGTTGGCTTGTTGGTTTGTTGGCTTGTTGGTTTGTTGGTTTGTTGGTTTGTTGGTTTATTTGTTTGTTGGTTTGTTGGTTTGTTGGTTTGTTGGTTTGTTGGTTTGTGGGTTTCTTGGTTTATTTGTTTGTTGGTTTGTTGGCTTGTTGGTTTGTTGGTTTGTTGGTTTGTTGGCTTGTTGGGTTGTTGGTTTGTTGGCTTGCTGGCTTGTTGGTTTGTTGGTTTGTTGGCTTATTGGTTTGTTGGTTTGTTGGTTTGTTGGTTTTTTGGTTTGTTGGTTTGTTGGTTTGTTGGCTTGTTGGTTTGTTGTTTTGTTGGCTTTTTGGTTTGTTGGTTTGTTGGCTTGTTGGCTTGTTGGTTTGTTGGTTTGTTAGCTTGTTGGTTACTTAGTTTGTTGGTTTGTTGGTTTGTTGGTTTGTTGGCTTGTTGGCTTGTTGGTTTGTTGGTTTGTGTGTTTGTTGGTTTGTTGTCTTGTTGGTTTGTTGGTTTGTTGATTTGTTGGTTTGTTGGTTTGTTGGTTTGTTGGCTTGTTGGCTTGTTGGTTTGTTGGTTTGTTGGCTTGTTAGTTTGTTGGTTTGTTGGCTTGTTGGCTTGTTACTTTGTTCGTTTGATAGTTTGTTGGTATATTGGTTTTTTGGTTTGTTGGTTTTTTGGTTTGTTACTTTGTTGGTTTGTTGGTTTGTTGGCTTGTTGGCTTGTTGGTTTGTTGGCTTGTTGGTTTGTTAGTTTGTTGGCTTTTTGGTTACTTGGTTTGTTGTTTTGTTGGCTTATTGGCTTGTTGGTTTGTTGCTTTGTTTGTTTGATGGTTTTTTGGTTTGTTGGTTACTTGGTTTGTTGGTTTGTTGGTTTGTTGGCTTGTTGGTTTGTTGGCTTGTTTGTTTGTTGGTTTGTTGGTTTGTTGGCTTGTTGGCTTGTTGGTTGGTTGGTTTGTTGGTTTGTTGGTTTGTTGGTTTGTTGGTTTGTTGGTTTTTTGGTTTGTTGGTTTATTTGTTTGTTGGTTTGTTGGCTTGTTGGTTTGTTGGATTGTTGGCTAGTTGGTTTGTTGGTTTGTTGGCTTGTTGGCTTGTTGGTTTGTTAGTTTGTTGGCTTGTTGATTACTTAGTTTGTTGGTTTGTTGGTTTGTTGGTTTGTTGGTTTTTGTTTTGTTGGTTTGTTGGCTTGTTGGTTTGTTGGTTTGTTGGCTTGTTGGTTTGTTGGTTTGTTAGTTTGTTGGCTTGTTGGCTTGTTGGTTTGTTGGTTTGATGGTTTGTTGGCTTGTTGGTTTGTTTGTTTGTTGGCTTGTTGGGTTGTTAGTTTGTTGGTTTGTTGGTTTGTTGGTTTGTTGCTTTGTTGGTTTGTTGGTTTGTTGGCTTGTTGGCTTGTTGGTTTGTTGGCTTGTTGGTTTGTTGGCTTGTTGGTTTGTTGGCTTGTTGGCTTGTTGGCTTGTTGGTTTGTTGGTTTGTTGGTTTGTTGGTTTGTTCGTTTGTTGGTTTGTTGGTTAATTGGTTTGTTGGTTTGTTGGTTTGTTGGTTTGTTGGTTTGTTGGTTTGTTGGTTTGTTGGTTTATTTGTTTGTTGGTTTGTTGGTTTGTTGGTTTGTTGGTTTGTTGGTTTGTTGGTTTATTTGTTTGTTGGTTTGTTGTCTTGTTGGTTTGTTGGCTTGTTGGTTTGTTGGTTTTTTGGCTTGTTGGTTTGTTGGTTTGTTGGCTTGTTGGCTTGTTGGTTTGTTGGTTTGTTAGCTTGTTGGTTACTTAGTTTGTTGGTTTGTTGGTTTGTTGGTTTGTTGGCTTGTTGGCTTGTTGGTTTGTTGGTTTGTTGGTTTGTTGGTTTGTTGGCTTGTTGGTTTGTTGGTTTGTTGGCTTGTTGGTTTGTTGGTTTGTTGGTTTATTGGCTTGTTGGCTTGTTGGTTTGTTGTTTTGTTGGCTTGTTAGTTTGTTGGTTTGTTGGCTTGTTGGCTTGTTACTTTGTTCGTTTGATGGTTTGTTGGTTTGTTGGTTTTTTGGCTTGTTTGTTTGTTGGTTTGTTGGTTTGTTGGCTTGTTGGCTTGTTGGTTGGTTGGTTTGTTGGTTTGTTGGTTTGTTGGTTTGTTGGTTTGTTGGTTTTTTGGTTTGTTGGTTTATTTGTTTGTTGGTTTGTTGGCTTGTTGGTTTGTGAGTTTGTTGGTTTGTTGGCTTGTTGGTTTGTTGGCTTGTTTGTTTGTTGGTTTGTTGGTTTGTTGGCTTGTTGGCTTGTTGGTTGGTAGGTTTGTTGGTTTGTTGGTTTGTTGGTTTGTTGGTTTGTTGGTTTTTTGGTTTGTTGGTTTATTTGTTTGTTGGTTTGTTGGCTTGTTGGTTTGTTGGTTTGTTGGCTAGTTGGTTTGTTGGTTTGTTGGCTTGTTGGCTTGTTGGTTTGTTAGTTTGTTGGCTTGTTGATTACTTAGTTTGTTGGTTTGTTGGTTTGTTGGTTTGTTGGTTTGTTGGTTTGTTGGTTTGTTGGTTTTTGTTTTGTTGGTTTGTTGGCTTGTTGGTTTGTTGGTTTGTTGGCTTGTTGGTTTGTTAGTTTGTTAGTTTGTTGGCTTGTTGGCTTGTTGGTTTGTTGGTTTGATGGTTTGTTGGCTTGTTGGTTTGTTTGTTTGTTGGCTTGTTGGGTTGTTAGTTTGTTGGTTTGTTGGTTTGTTGGTTTGTTGCTTTGTTGGTTTGTTGGCTTGTTGGCTTGTTGGTTTGTTGGCTTGTTGGTTTGTTGGCTTGTTGGTTTGTTGGCTTGTTGGCTTGTTGGTTTGTTGGTTTGTTGGTTTGTTGGTTTGTTGGTTTGTTCGTTTGTTGGTTTGTTGGTTAATTGGTTTGTTGGTTTGTTGGTTTGTTGGTTTGTTGGTTTGTTGGTTTGTTGGTTTGTTGGTTTGTTGGTTTGTTGGTTTGTTGGTTTATTTGTTTGTTGGTTTGTTGGTTTGTTGGTTTGTTGGTTTGTTGGTTTGTTGGTTTGTTGGTTTGTTGGTTTTTTGGTTTGTTGGTTTGTTTGTTTGTTGGCTTGTTGGTTTGTTGGTTTGTTGGCTTGCTGGTTTGTTGGTTTGTTGGCTTGTTGGCTTGTTGGTTTGTTGGTTTGTTAGCTTGTTGGTTACTTAGTTTGTTGGTTTGTTGGTTTGTTGGCTTGTTGGCTTGTTGGTTTGTTGGTTTGTTGGTTTGTTGGTTTGTTGGCTTGTTGGTTTGTTGGTTTGTTGGCTTGTTGCTTTGTTGGTTTGTTGGTTTATTGGCTTGTTGGCTTGTTGGTTTGTTGTTTTGTTGGCTTGTTAGTTTGTTGGTTTGTTGGCTTGTTGGCTTGTTACTTTGTTCGTTTGATGGTTTGTTGGTTTGTTGGTTTTTTGGTTTGTTGGTTTTTTGGTTTGTTACTTTGTTGGTTTGTTGGTTTGTTGGCTTGTTGGCTTGTTGGTTTGTTGGCTTGTTGGTTTGTTAGTTTGTTGGCTTTTTGGTTACTTGGTTTTTTGTTTTGTTGGCTTGTTGGCTTCTTGGTTTGTTGCTCTGTTCGTTTGATGGTTTGTTGGTTTGTTGGCTTGTTGGCTTGTTGGTTTGTTGGCTTGTTGGTTTGTTAGTTTGTTGGGTTTTTGGGTACTTGGTTTGTTGTTTTGTTGGCTTGTTGGCTTGTTGGTTTGTTACTTTGTTCGTTTGATGGTTTTTGGTTTGTTGGTTACTTGGTTTATTGGTTTGTTGGTATGTTGGCTTGTTGGTTTGTTGGCTTGTTTGTTTGTTGGTTTGTTGGTTTGTTGGCTTGTTGGCTTGTTGGTTGGTTGGTTTGTTGGTTTGTTGGTTTGTTGGTTTGTTGGTTTGTTGGTTTTTTGGTTTGTTGGTTTATTTGTTTGTTGGTTTGTTGGCTTGTTGGTTTGTTGGTTTGTTGGCTAGTTGGTTTGTTGGTTTGTTGGCTTGTTGGCTTGTTGGTTTGTTAGTTTGTTGGCTTGTTGATTACTTAGTTTGTTGGTTTGTTGGTTTGTTGGTTTGTTGGTTTGTTGGTTTTTGTTTTGTTGGTTTGTTGGCTTGTTGGTTTGTTGGTTTGTTGGCTTGTTGGTTTGTTGGTTTGTTAGTTTGTTGGCTTGTTGGCTTGTTGGTTTGTTGGTTTGATGGTTTGTTGGCTTGTTGGTTTGTTTGTTTGTTGGCTTGTTGGGTTGTTAGTTTGTTGGTTTGTTGGTTTGTTGGTTTGTTGCTTTGTTGCTTTGTTGGTTTGTTGGCTTGTTGGCTTGTTGGCTTGTTGGTTTGTTGGCTTGTTGGTTTGTTGGCTTGTTGGTTTGTTGGCTTGTTGGCTTGTTGGTTTGTTGGTTTGTTGGTTTGTTGGTTTGTTGGTTTGTTGGTTTGTTGGTTTGTTCGTTTGTTGGTTTGTTGGTTAATTGGTTTGTTGGTTTGTTGGTTTGTTGGTTTGTTGGTTTGTTGGTTTGTTGGTTTGTTGGTTTGTTGGTTTATTTGTTTGTTGGTTTGTTGGTTTGTTGGTTTGTTGCTCTGTTCGTTTGTTGGTTTGTTGGTTTGTTGTCTTGTTGGTTTGTTGGTTTGTTGGTTTGTTGGCTTGTTGGTTTGTTGGTTTGTTGGCTTGTTGGCTTGTTGGTTTGTTGGTTTGTTGGTTTGTTGGTTTGTTGGTTTGTTGGTTTTTTGGTTTGTTGGTTTGTTGGCTTTTTGGTTACTTGGTTTGTTGTTTTGTTGGCTTATTGGCTTGTTGGTTTGTTGCTTTGTTTGTTTGATGGTTTTTTGGTTTGTTGGTTTGTTGGCTTGTTGGTTTGTTGGCTTGTTTGTTTGTTGGTTTGTTGGTTTGTTGGCTTGTTGGCTTGTTGGTTGGTTGGTTTGTTGGTTTGTTGGTTTGTGTGTTTGTTGGTTTGTTGTCTTGTTGGTTTACTGGTTTGTTGATTTGTTGGTTTGTTGGTTTGTTGGTTTGTTGGCTTGTTGGCTTGTTGTTTTGTTGGTTTGTTGGCTTGTTAGTTTGTTGGTTTGTTGGCTTGTTGGCTTGTTACTTTGTTCGTTTGATAGTTTGTTGGTATATTGGTTTTTTGGTTTGTTGGTTTTTTGGTTTGTTACTTTGTTGGTTTGTTGGTTTGTTGGCTTGTTGGCTTGTTGGTTTGTTGGCTTGTTGGTTTGTTAGTTTGTTGGCTTTTTGGTTACTTGGTTTGTTGTTTTGTTGGCTTATTGGCTTGTTGGTTTGTTGCTTTGTTTGTTTGATGGTTTTTTGGTTTGTTGGTTACTTGGTTTGTTGGTTTGTTGGTTTGTTGGCTTGTTGGTTTGTTGGCTTGTTTGTTTGTTGGTTTGTTGGTTTGTTGGCTTGTTGGCTTGTTGGTTGGTTGGTTTGTTGGTTTGTTGGTTTGTTGGTTTGTTGGTTTGTTGGTTTTTTGGTTTGTTGGTTTATTTGTTTGTTGGTTTGTTGGCTTGTTGGTTTGTTGGTTTGTTGGCTAGTTGGTTTGTTGGTTTGTTGGCTTGTTGGCTTGTTGGTTTGTTAGTTTGTTAGCTTGTTGATTACTTAGTTTGTTGGTTTGTTGGTTTGTTGGTTTTTGTTTTGTTGGTTTGTTGGCTTGTTGGTTTGTTGGTTTGTTGGCTTGTTGGTTTGTTGGTTTGTTAGTTTGTTGGCTTGTTGGCTTGTTGGTTTGTTGGTTTGATGGTTTGTTGGCTTGTTGGTTTGTTTGTTTGTTGGCTTGTTGGGTTGTTAGTTTGTTGGTTTGTTGGTTTGTTGGTTTGTTGGTTTGTTGCTTTGTTGGTTTGTTGGTTTGTTGGCTTGTTGGCTTGTTGGTTTGTTGGCTTGTTGGTTTGTTGGCTTGTTGGTTTGTTGGCTTGTTGGCTTGTTGGCTTGTTGGTTTATTGGTTTGTTGGTTTGTTGGTTTGTTCGTTTGTTGGTTTGTTGGTTAATTGGTTTATTGGTTTGTTGGTATGTTGGCTTGTTGGCTTGTTGGCTTGTTGGTTTGTTGGTTTGTTGGTTTGTTGGTTTGTTGGCTTGTTGGTTTGTTGGTTTGTTGGCTTGTTGGTTTGTTGGTTTGTTGGTTTATTGGCTTGTTGGCTTGTTGGTTTGTTGTTTTGTTGGCTTGTTAGTTTGTTGGTTTGTTGGCTTGTTGGCTTGTTACTTTGTTCGTTTGATGGTTTGTTGGTTTGTTGGTTTTTTGGCTTGTTTGTTTGTTGGTTTGTTTGTTTGTTGGTTTGTTGGTTTGTTGGTTTGTTGGTTTGTTGGTTTGTTGGTTTGTTGGTTTTTTGGTTTGTTGGTTTATTTGTTTGTTGGTTTGTTGGCTTGTTGGTTTGTGAGTTTGTTGGTTTGTTGGCTTGTTGGTTTGTTGGCTTGTTTGTTTGTTGGTTTGTTGGTTTGTTGGCTTGTTGGCTTGTTGGTTGGTAGGTTTGTTGGTTTGTTGGTTTGTTGGTTTGTTGGTTTGTTGGTTTTTTGGTTTGTTGGTTTATTTGTTTGTTGGTTTGTTGGCTTGTTGGTTTGTTGGTTTGTTGGCTAGTTGGTTTGTTGGTTTGTTGGCTTGTTGGCTTGTTGGTTTGTTAGTTTGTTGGCTTGTTGATTACTTAGTTTGTTGGTTTGTTGGTTTGTTGGTTTGTTGGTTTGTTGGTTTGTTGGTTTGTTGGTTTTTGTTTTGTTGGTTTGTTGGCTTGTTGGTTTGTTGGTTTGTTGGCTTGTTGGTTTGTTGGCTTGTTGGCTTGTTGGTTTGTTGGTTTGTTGGTTTGTTGGTTTGTTGGTTTGTTCGTTTGTTGGTTTGTTGGTTAATTGGTTTGTTGGTTTGTTGGTTTGTTGGTTTGTTGGTTTGTTGGTTTGTTGGTTTGTTGGTTTGTTGGTTTGTTGGTTTGTTGGTTTATTTGTTTGTTGGTTTGTTGGTTTGTTGGTTTGTTGGTTTGTTGGTTTGTTGGTTTGTTGGTTTGTTGGTTTTTTGGTTTGTTGGTTTGTTTGTTTGTTGGCTTGTTGGTTTGTTGGTTTGTTGGCTTGCTGGTTTGTTGGTTTGTTGGCTTGTTGGCTTGTTGGTTTGTTGGTTTGTTAGCTTGTTGGTTACTTAGTTTGTTGGTTTGTTGGTTTGTTGGCTTGTTGGCTTGTTGGTTTGTTGGTTTGTTGGTTTGTTGGTTTGTTGGCTTGTTGGTTTGTTGGTTTGTTGGCTTGTTGCTTTGTTGGTTTGTTGGTTTATTGGCTTGTTGGCTTGTTGGTTTGTTGTTTTGTTGGCTTGTTAGTTTGTTGGTTTGTTGGCTTGTTGGCTTGTTACTTTGTTCGTTTGATGGTTTGTTGGTTTGTTGGTTTTTTGGTTTGTTGGTTTTTTGGTTTGTTACTTTGTTGGTTTGTTGGTTTGTTGGCTTGTTGGCTTGTTGGTTTGTTGGCTTGTTGGTTTGTTAGTTTGTTGGCTTTTTGGTTACTTGGTTTTTTGTTTTGTTGGCTTGTTGGCTTCTTGGTTTGTTGCTCTGTTCGTTTGATGGTTTGTTGGTTTGTTGGCTTGTTGGCTTGTTGGTTTGTTGGCTTGTTGGTTTGTTAGTTTGTTGGGTTTTTGGGTACTTGGTTTGTTGTTTTGTTGGCTTGTTGGCTTGTTGGTTTGTTACTTTGTTCGTTTGATGGTTTTTGGTTTGTTGGTTACTTGGTTTATTGGTTTGTTGGTATGTTGGCTTGTTGGTTTGTTGGCTTGTTTGTTTGTTGGTTTGTTGGTTTGTTGGCTTGTTGGCTTGTTGGTTGGTTGGTTTGTTGGTTTGTTGGTTTGTTGGTTTGTTGGTTTGTTGAATTTTTGATTTGTTGGTTTATTTGTTTGTTGGTTTGTTGGCTTGTTGGTTTGTTGGTTTGTTGGCTAGTTGGTTTGTTGGTTTGTTGGCTTGTTGGCTTGTTGGTTTGTTAGTTTATTGGCTTGTTGATTACTTAGTTTGTTGGTTTGTTGGTTTGTTGGTTTGTTGGTTTGTTGGTTTTTGTTTTGTTGGTTTGTTGGCTTGTTGGTTTGTTGGTTTCTTGGCTTGTTGGTTTGTTGGTTTGTTAGTTTGTTGGCTTGTTGGCTTGTTGGTTTGTTGGTTTGATGGTTTGTTGGCTTGTTGGTTTGTTTGTTTGTTGGCTTGTTGGATTGTTAGTTTGTTGGTTTGTTGGTTTGTTGGTTTGTTGGTTTGTTGCTTTGTTGGTTTGTTGGCTTGTTGGCTTGTTGGCTTGTTGGTTTGTTGGCTTGTTGGTTTGTTGGCTTGTTGGTTTGTTGGCTTGTTGGCTTGTTGGTTTGTTGGTTTGTTGGTTTGTTGGTTTGTTGGTTTGTTGGTTTGTTGGTTTGTTGGTTTGTTCGTTTGTTGGTTTGTTGGTTAATTGGTTTGTTGGTTTGTTGGTTTGTTGGTTTGTTGGTTTGTTGGTTTGTTGGTTTGTTGGTTTATTTGTTTGTTGGTTTGTTGGTTTGTTGGTTTGTTGCTCTGTTCGTTTGTTGGTTTGTTGGTTTGTTGTCTTGTTGGTTTGTTGGTTTGTTGGCTTGTTGGTTTGTTGGTTTGTTGGCTTGTTGGCTTGTTGGTTTGTTGGTTTGTTGGTTTGTTGGTTTGTTGGTTTGTTGGTTTTTTGGTTTGTTGGTTTGTTTGTTTGTTGGCTTGTTGGTTTGTTGGTTTGTTGGCTTGTTGGTTTGTTGGTTTGTTGGCTTGTTGGCTTGTTGGTTTGTTGGTTTGTTGGTTACTTAGTTTGTTGGTTTGTTGGTTTGTTGGCTTGTTGGCTTGTTGGTTTGTTGGTTTGTTGGTTTGTTGGTTTGTTGGCTTGTTGGTTTGTTGGTTTGTTGGCTTGTTGGTTTGTTATTTTGTTGGCTTGTTAGTTTGTTGGTTTGTTGGCTTGTTGGCTTGTTACTTTGTTCGTTTGGTGTGTTGGTTTGTTTGTTTGTTGGCTTGTTGGTTTGTTGGTTTGTTGGCTTGTTGGTTTGTTGGTTTGTTGGCTTGTTGGCTTGTTGGTTTGTTGGTTTGTTAGCTTGTTGGTTACTTAGTTTGTTGGTTTGTTGGTTTGTTGGCTTGTTGGCTTGTTGGTTTGTTGGTTTGGTTTGTTTGTTGGTTTGTTGGCTTGTTGGTTTGTTGGTTTGTTGGTTTGTTGGTTTGTTGGTTTGTTGGTTTGTTGGCTTGTTGGTTGGTTGGTTTGTTGGTTTGTTGGTTTGTTGCCTTGTTCGTTTGTTGGTTTGTTGGCTTGTTGGTTTGATGGTTTGTTGGCTTTTTGGCTTGTTGCTTTGTTCGGTTGATGGTTTGTTGGTTTGTTGGTTTGTTGGCTTGTTGGTTTGTTAGTTTATTGGTTTGTTGGTTTGTTGGTTTGTTGGTTTGTTGGTTTGTTGGCTTGTTGGTTTGTTGGTTTGTTGGCAAGTTGGTTTGTTTGTTTGTTGGCTTGTTGGCTTGTTGGTTTGTTAGTTTGTTGGCTTTTTGATTACTTAGTTTGTTGGTTTGTTGGTTTGTTGGTTTGTTGGTTTGTTGGTTTGTTGGTTTGTTGGTTTTTGGTTTGTTGGTTGATTTGTTTGTTGGCTTTCTGGTTTGTTGGTTTGTTGGTTTGTTGGTTTGTTGGTTTGTTGGTTTGTTAACTTGTTGGTTTGTTGGTTTGTTGGCTTGTTGGTTTGTTGGCCTGTTGGCTTGTTGGTTTTTTGGCTTGTTGGCTTGTTGGTTTTTTGGCTTGTTGGTTTGTTAGTTTGTTGGTTTTTTGGTTTGTTGGTTTGTTGGTTTGTTGGTTTGTTGGTTTGTTGGTTTGTTGGTTTGTTGGCTTGTTGATTTGTTGGTTTGTTGGCTTGTTGGTTTATTAGTTTGTTGGCTTGTTGGCTTGTTGGTTTGTTGGTTTGTTGGTTTGTTGGCTTGTTGGTTTGTTGGTTTGTTGCTTTGTTGGTTTGTTGGTTTGTTGGCTTGTTGGCTTGTTGGTTTGTTGGCTAGTTTGTTGACTTGTTGGTTTGTTGGTTTGTTAGTTTGTTGGTTTGTTGGCTTGTTGGTTTGTTGGTTTGTTGGCTTGTTGGTTTGATGGTTTGTTGGCTTGTTGGCTTGTTGCTTTGTTCGTTTGATGGTTTGTTGGTTTGTTGGTTTGTTGGCTTGTTGGTTTGTTAGTTTGTTAGTTTGTTGGTTTGTTGGTTTGTTGGTTTGTTGGTTTGTTGGCTTGTTGGTTTGTTGGTTTGTTGGCTAGTTGGTTTGTTGGTTTGTTGGCTTGTTGGCTTGTTGGTTTGTTAGTTTGTTGGCTTGTTGATTACTTAGTTTGTTGGTTTGTTGGTTTGTTAGTTTGTTGGTTTTTGGTTTGTTGGTTTATTTGTTTGTTGGTTTGTTGGCTTGTTGGTTTGTTGGTTTGTTGGTTTGTTGGCTTGTTGGTTTGTTGGTTTGTTGGCTTGTTGGCTTGTTGGTTTGTTGGCTTGTTGGTTTGTTGGTTTGTTGGCTTGTTGGTTACTTAGTTTGTTGGTTTGTTGGCATGTTGGTTTGTTGGTTTGTTGGTTTGTTGGTTTGTTGGCTTGTTGGTTTGTTGGTTTGTTGATTTGTTGGCTTGTTGGTTTGTTGGTTTGTTGGTTTTTTGGCTTGTTGGTTGGTTGGTTTGGTGGTTTGTTGGCTTGTTGGCTTGTTGGCTTGTTGGTTTGTTGGTTTGTCGGTTTGTTGGTTTGTTGGTTTGTTGGTTTGTTTGCTTGTTGGTTTGTTGGTTTGTTGGTTTGTTGGCTTGTTGGTTTGTTGGTTTGTTGGCTTGTTGGCTTGTTGGTTTGTTGGTTTGTTGGTTTGTTGGCTTGTTGGCTTGTTGGTTTGTTGGCTTGTTGGTTTGTTAGTTTGTTGGCTTTTTGGTTACTTGGTTTGTTGGCTTGTTGGTTTGTTGGTTTGTTAGTTTGTTAGCTTTTTGGTTACTTCGTTTGTTGGTTTGTTGGCTTATTGGCTTGTTGGTTTGTTGGTTAGTTCGTGTGTTGGCTTGTTGGTTTGTTGGCTTGTTGGCTTGTTGCTTTGTTGGTTTGTTGGTTTATTGGGTTTGTTGGTTTTTTGGTTTGTTGGTTTATTTATTTGTTGGTTTGTTGGCTTGTTGGTTTGTTGGTTTGTTGGTTTGTTGGTTTGTTGGCTTGTTGGTTTGTTTGTTTGTTGGTTTGTTGGCTTGTTAGTTTGTTGGTTTGTTGGTTTGTTGGTTTGTTGGTTTGTTGGTTTGTTGGTATATTTGTTTGTTGGTTTGTTGGCTTGTTGGTTTGTTGGTTTGTTGGTTTGTTGGTTAGTTGGTTTTTTGGTTTGTTGGTTTGTTGGTTTGTTGGCTTATTGGTTTGTTGGTTTGTTGGTTTGTTGGTTTGTTGGTTTTTTGGTTTGTTGGTTTATTTGTTTGTTATTTTGTTGGCTTGCTGGCTTGTTGGTTTGTTGGTTTGTTGGCTTGTTGGTTTGTTGGTTTGTTGGCTTGTTGGCTTGTTGCTTTGTTCGTTTGATGGTTTGTTGGGTTGTTGGTTTGTTGGCTTGTTGGTTTGTTAGTTTGTTGGTTTGTTAGTTTGTTGGTTTGTTGGTTTGTTGGTTTGTTGGTTTATTGGTTTGTTGGTTTGTTGGTTTTTTGGTTTGTTGGTTTGTTGGTTTGTTGGCTTATTGGTTTGTTGGTTTGTTGGTTTGTTGGTTTGTTGGTTTGTTGGCTTGTTGGTTTGTTGGTTTGTTGGTTTGTTGGCTTGTTGGCTTGTTGGTTTGTTGGTTTGTTGGCTTGTTGGTTTGTTGGTTTGTTGGCTTGTTGGCTTGTTGCTTTGTTCGTTTGATGGTTTGTTGGTTTGTTGGTTTGTTGGCTTGTTGGTTTGTTAGTTTGTTGGTTTGTTAGTTTGTTGGTTTGTTGGTTTGTTGGTTTGTTGGTTTGTTGGTTTGTTGGCTTGTTGGTTTGTTAGTTAGTTGGTTTGTTAGCTTGTTGGTTTGTTGGTTTGTTGGCTTGTTGGCTTGTTGGTTTGTTGGTTTGTTGGCTTGTTGGCTTGTTGGTTTGTTGGTTTGGTGGTTTTTTGGTTTGTTGGTTTGTTGGTTTGTTGGCTTGTTGGCTTGTTGGTTTGTTGGTTTGTTGGCTTGTTGGTTTGTTGGTTTGTTGGCTTGTTGGCTTGTTGCTTTGTTGGTTTGTTGGTTTGTCGGCTTGTTGGCTTGTTGGTTTGTTAGTTTGTTTGATTTTTGGTTGCTTGGTTTGTTGGCTTGTGCGTTTGTTGGTTTATGGTCTTGTTGGCTTGTTGGTTACTTAGTTTGTTGGTTTGTTGGTTTGTTGGCTTGTTGGTTTGTTGGCTTGTTGCTTTGTTGGTTTGTTGGTTTGTTGGCTTGTTGGTTTGTTGGCTTGTTGGTTTGTTGGTTTGTTGGTTTGTTGGCTTGTTGGTTTATTGGTTTGTTGGCTTGTTGGCTTGTTGGTTTGTTGGTTTGTTGGTTTTTTGGTTTGTTGGCTTGTTGGTTTGTTGGTTTGTTGGCTTGTTGGTTTGTTGGTTTGTTGGTTTGTTGGCTTGTTGGCTTGTTGGTTTGTTGGTTTGTTGGCTTGTTAGTTTGTTGGCTTGTTGGTTTCTTGGTTTGTTGGTTTGTTGGCTTGTTGGCTTGTTGGCTTGTTGGTTTGTTGGTTTGTTGGCTTGTTGGTTACTTAGTTTGTTGGTTTGTTGGCATGTTGGTTTGTTGGTTTGTTGGTTTGTTGGCTTGTTGGTTTGTTGGTTTGTTGGCTTGTTGGCTTGTTGGTTTGTTGGTTTGTTGGTTTGTTGGCTTGTTGGTTTGTTGGTTTGTTGGTTTGTTGGCTTGTTGGCTTGTTGGTTTGTTGGTTTGTTGGTTTGTTGGTTTGTTGGTTTGTTGGTTTGTTGGCTTGTTGGTTTGTTGGCTTGTTGGTTTGTTGGCTTGTTGGTTTGTTGGTTTGTTGGTTTATTTGTTTGTTGGTTTGTTGGCTTGTTGGTTTGTTGGTTTGTTAATTTTTTTGGTTTGTTGGTTTGTTGGTGTGTTGGCTTGTTGGTTTGTTGGTTTGTTGGCTTGTTAGTTTGTTGGTTTGTTGGCTTTTTGGCATGGTGGTTTGCTGGTTTGTTGGCTTGTTGGTTACTTAGTTTGTTGGTTTGTTGGTTTGTTGGTTTGCTGGCTTGTTGGCTTGTTGATTTGTTGGTTGGTTGGCTTGTTGGTTTGTTGGTTTGTTGGCTTGTTGGTTTGTTGTTTTGTTCGTTTGATGGTTTGTTGGTTTGTTGATTTGTTGGCTTGTTAGTTTGTTGGTTTGTTGGTTTGTTGGTTTGTTGGTTTGGTGGTTTGTTGGTTTGTTGGTTTGTTGGTTTGTTGGTTTGTTAGTTTGTTGGTTTTTTGGTTTATTTGTTTGTTGGTTTGTTGGCTTGTTGGTTTGTTGGTTTGTTGGTTTGTTGGTTTGTTGGTTTGTTGGTTTGTTGGGTTGTTGGTTTGTTGGCTTGTTGGCTTGTTGGTTTGTTGGTTTGTTTGCTTGTTGGTTTGTTGTTTTGTTGGCTTGTTGGCTTGTTGGTTTGTTGGTTTGTTAGTTTGTTGGTTTATTTGTTTGTTGGTTTGTTGGCTTGTTCATTTGTTGGTTTGTTGGTTTGTTGGCTTGTTGGTTTGTTGGCTTGTTGGCTTGTTGCTTTGTTGGTTTGTTGGTTTGTTGGCTTGTTGGCTTGTTGGTTTGTTAGTTTGTTGGCTTTTTGGTTACTTGGTTTGTTGGCTTGTTGGCTTGTTGGTTCGTTGGTTTGTTGGTTTGTTGGTTTGTTAGTTTATTCGTTTGTTGGTTTGTTGGTTAATTGGTTTGTTGGTTTGTTGGTTTGTTGGTTTGTTGGTTTATTTGTTTGTTGGTTTGTTGGTTTGTTGGTTTGTTGGTTTGTTGGTTTGTTGGTTTGTTGGTTTGTTGGTTTATTTGTTTGTTGGTTTGTTGGTTTGTTGGTTTGTTGGTTTGTTGGTTTGTTGGCTTGTTGGTTTGTTGGTTTGTTGGCTTGTTGGCTTGTTGGCTTGTTGGTTTGTTGGTTTGTTGGTTTGTTGGTTTTTTGGTTTGTTGGTTTGTACGTTTGTTGGCTTGTTGGTTTGTTGGTTTGTTGGCTTGTTGATTTGTTGGTTTGTTGGCTTGTTGGCTTGTTGGTTTGTTGGTTTGTTAGCTTGTTGGTTACTTAGTTTGTTGGTTTGTTGGTTTGTTGGTTTGTTGGCTTGTTGGCTTGTTTGTTTGTTGGTTTGTTGGTTTGTTGGCTTGTTGGTTTGTTGGTTTGTTGACTTGTTGGTTTATTGGTTTGTTGGTTTGTTGGCTTGTTGGCTTGTTGGTTTGTTGGTTTGTTGGCTTGTTTGTTTGTTGGTTTGTTGGCTTGTTGGCTTGTTGCTTTGTTCGTTTGATGGTTTGTTGGTTTGTTGGTTTTTTGGTTTGTTGGATTTTTGGTTTGTTGCTTTGTTGGTTTGTTGGTTTGTTGGCTTGTTGGCTTGTTGGTTTGTTGGCTTGTTGGTTTGTTAGTTTGTTGGCTTTTTGGTTACTTGGTTTGTTGTTTGGTTGGCTTGTTGGCTTGTTGGTTTGTTGCTTTGTTCGTTTGATGGTTTGTTGATTTGTTGGTTTGTTGGCTTGTTGGTTTGTTGGCTTGTCTGTTTGTTGGTTTGTTGGTTTGTTGGCTTGTTGGCTTGTTGGTTTGTTGGTTTGTTGGTTTGTTGGTTTGTTGGTTTGTTGGTTTGTTGGTTTGTTGGTTTGTTGGTTTGTTGGTTTTTTGGTTTGTTGGTTTATTTGTTTGTTGGTTTGTTGGCTTGTTGGTTTGTTGGTTTGTTGGTTTGTTGGTTTGTTGGCTTGTTGGTTTGTTGGTTTGTTGGTTTGTTGGTTTGTTGGCTTGTTGGTTTGTTGGTTTGTTGGCTTGTTGGTTTGTTGGTTTGTTGGCTTGTTGGCTTGTTGGCTTGTTGCTTTGTTCGTTTGATGGTTTGTTGGTTTGTTGGTTTGTTGGCTTGTTGGTTTGTTAGTTTGTTGGTTTGTTGGTTTGTTGGTTTGTTGGTTTGTTGGTTTGTTGGTTTGTTGGTTTGTTGGTTTGTTGGTTTGTTGGCTTGTTGGTTTGTTGGTTTGTTGGCTTGTTGGTTTGTTGGTTTGTTGGCTTGTTGGCTTGTTGGTTTGTAGTTTGTTGGTTAGTTGATTACATAGTTTGTTGGTTTGTTGGTTTGTTGGTTTGTTGGTTTGTTGGTTTGTCGGTTTTTGTTTTGTTGGCTCATTTGTTTGTTGGTTTGTTGGCTTGTTGGTTTGTTGGTTTGTTGGTTTGTTGGCTTGTTGGTTTGTTGGCTTGTTGGCTTGTTGGTTTATTGGCTTGTTGGCTTGTTGGTTTGTTGGCTTGTTGGTTTGTTAGTTTGTTGGCTTTTTGGTTACATGGTTTGTTGGCTTGTTGGTTTGTGGGTTTGTTGGTTTGTTGCTTTGTTCGTTTGATGGTTTGTTGGTTTGTTGGTTTGTTGGTTTGTTGGTTTGTTGGCTTGTTGGTTTGTTGGTTTGTTGGTTTGTTAGTTTGTTGGCTTTTTGGTTACATGGTTTGTTGGCTTGTTGGTTTGTGGGTTTGTTGGTTTGTTGCTTTGTTCGTTTGATGGTTTGTTGGTTTGTTGGTTACTTGGTTTGTTGGTTTGTTGGTTTGTTGGCTTGTTGGTTTGTTGGCTTGCTGGTTTGTTGGTTTGTTGGTTTGTTGGCCTGTTGGCTTGTTGGTTTGTTGGTTTGTTGGCTTCTTGGTTTGTTGGTTTGTTGGCTTCTTGGTTTGTTGGTTTGTTGGCTTGTTGGTTTGTTAGTTTGTTGGTTTGTTGGTTTTTTGGTTTGTTGGTTTGTTGGCTTGTTGGTTTGTTGGATTGATGGTTTGTTGATTTGTTGGTTTGTTGGTTTGTTGGCTTGTTGGCTTGTTGCTTTGTTGGTTTGTTGGTTTGTTGGCTTGTTGGCTTGTTGGTTTGTTAGTTTGTTGGCTTTTTGGTTACTTGGTTTGTTGGTTTGTTGGCTTGTTGGTTTGTTGGCTTGTCGGTTTGTTGGTTTGTTGGCTTGTTGGTTTGTTAGTTTGTTGGCTTGTTGGCTTGTTGGTTTGTTGGTTTGTTGGTTTGTTGGCTTGTTGGTTTGTTGGTTTGTTGGCTTGTTGGTTTGTTAGTTTGTTGGTTTGTTGGTTTGTTGGTTTGTTGGTTTGTTGCTTTGTTGGTTTGTTGGTTTGTTGGCTTGTTGGCTTGTTGGTTTGTTGGCTTGTTGGTTTGTTGGCTTGTTGGTTTGTTGGCTTGTTGGCTTGTTGGTTTGTTGGTTTTTTGGTTTGTTGGTTTCTTGGTTTGTTCGTTTGTTGGTTTGTTGGTTAATTGGTTTGTTGGTTTGTTGGTTTGTTGGTTTGTTGGTTTGTTGGTTTGTTGGTTTATTTGTTTGTTGGTTTGTTGGTTTGTGTGTTTGTTGGTTTGTTGGTTTGTTGGTTTGTAGGTTTGTTGGTTTATTTGTTTGTTGGTTTGTTGGCTTGTTGGCTTGTTGGTTTGTTGGTTTGTTGGTTTGTCGGCTTGTTGGTTTGTTGGTTTGTTGGCTTGTTGGCTTGTTGGTTTGTTGGTTTGTTGGTTTATTGGTTTGTTGGTTTGTTGGTTTGTTGGTTTTTTGGTTTGTTGGTTTGTTGGTTTGTTGGCTTGTTGGTTTGTTGGTTTGTTGGCTTGTTGGTTTGTTGGTTTGTTGGTTTGTTGGTTTGTTGGCTTGTTGGCTTGTTGGTTTGTTGGTTTGTTAGCTTGTTGGTTACTTAGTTTGTTGGTTTGTTGGTTTGTTGGTTTGTTGGCTTGTTGGCTTGATGGTTTGTTGGTTTGTTGGTTTGTTGGTTTGTTTGCTTGTTGGTTTGTTGGTTTGTTGACTTGTTGGTTTGTTGGTTTGTTGGTTTGTTGGCTTGTTGGCTTATTGGTTTGTTGGTTTGTTTGCTTGTTAGTTTGTTGGTTTGTTGGCTTGTTGGCTTGTTACTTTGTTCGTTTGATGGTTTGTTGGTTTTTTGGTTTGTTACTTTGTTGGTTTGTTGGTTTGTTGGCTTGTTGGCTTGTTGGTTTGTTGGCTTGTTGGTTTGTTAGTTTGTTGGCTTTTTGGTTACTTGGTTTGTTGTTTTGTTGGCTTGTTGGCTTGTTGGTTTGTTGCTTTGTTCGTTTGATGGTTTGTTGGTTTGTTGGTTACTTGGTTTGTTGGTTTGTTGGTTTGTTGGCTTGTTGGTTTGTTGGCTTGTTTGTTTGTTGGTTTGTTGGTTTGTTGGCTTGTTGGCTTGTTGGTTTGTTGGTTTGTTGGTTTGTTGGTTTGTTGGTTTGTTGGTTTGTTGGTTTTTTGGTTTGTTGGTTTATTTGTTTGTTGGTTTGTTGGCTTGTTGGTTTGTTGGTTTGTTGGTTTGTTGGTTTGTTGGCTTGTTGGTTTGTTGGTTTGTTGGTTTGTTGGTTTGTTGGCTTGTTGGTTTGTTGGTTTGTTGGCTTGTTGGTTTGATGGTTTGTTGGCTTGTTGGCTTGTTGCTTTGTTCGTTTGATGGTTTGGTGGTTTGTTGGTTTGTTCGCTTGTTGGTTTGTTAGTTTGTTGGTTTGTTGGTTAGTTGGTTTGTTTGCTTGTTGGTTTGTTGGTTTGTTGGCTAGTTGGTTTGTTGGTTTGTTGACTTGTTGGCTTGTTGGTTTGTTAGTTTGTTGGCTTGTTGATTACTTAGTTTGTTGGTTTGTTGGTTTGTTGGTTTGTTGGTTTGTTGGTTTGTTGATTTTTGGTTTGTTTGTTTATTGGTTTGTTGGTTTGTTGGCTTGTTGGTTTGTTGGATTGATGGTTTGTTGATTTGTTGGTTTGTTGGTTTGTTGGCTTGTTGGCTTGTTGCTTTGTTGGTTTGTTGGTTTGTTGGCTTGTTGGCTTGTTGGTTTGTTAGTTTGTTGGCTTTTTGGTTACTTGGTTTGTTGGTTTGTTAGCTTGTTGGCTTGTTGGTTTGTTGGGTAGTTCGTTTGTTGGTTTGTTAGTTTGTTGGTTTGTTGGCTTCTTGGCTTGTTGGTTTGTTGGTTTTTTGGTTTGTTGGTTTGTTGGTTTGTTGGTTTGTTGGTTTGTTGGTTTGTTGACTTGTTGGTTTGTTGGTTTGTTGGCTTGTTGGTTTGTTAGTTTGTTGGCTTGTTGGCTTGTTGGTTTGTTGGTTTGTTGGTTTGTTGGCTGGTTGGTTTGTTGGTTTGTTGGCTTGTTGGTTTGTTAGTTTGTTGGTTTGTTGGTTTGTTGGTTTGTTGGTTTGTTGGTTTGTTGCTTTGTTGGTTTGTTGGTTTTTTGGCTTGTTGGCTTGTTGGTTTGTTGGCTTGTTGGTTTGTTAGTTTGTTGGCTTTCTGGTTTGTTGGTTTGTTGGGGTGTTGGTTTGTTGGCTTGTTGGATTGTTGGTTTGTTGGCTTGTTGGTTTGTTGGCTTGTTGGCTTGTTGGTTTTTTGGCTTGTTCGTTTATTAGTTTGTTGGTTTTTTGGTTTGTTGGTTTGTTGGTTTGTTGGTTTGTTGGTTTGTTGGTTTGTTGGCTTGTTGGTTTGTTGGTTTGTTGGCTTGTTGGTTTGTTAGTTTGTTGGCTTGTTGGCTTGTTGGTTTGTTGGTTTGTTGGTTTGTTGGCTTGTTGGTTTGTTGGTTTGTTGGCTTGTTGGTTTGTTAGTTTGTTGGTTTGTTGGTTTGTTGGTTTGTTGGTTTGTTGCTTTGTTGGTTTGTTGGTTTGTTGGCTTGTTGGCTTATTGGTTTGTTGGCTTGTTGGTTTGTTGGCTTGTTGGTTTGTTGGCTTGTTGGCTTGTTGGTTTGTTGGTTTTTTGGTTTGTTGGTTTCTTGGTTTGTTCGTTTGTTGGTTTGTTGGTTAATTGGTTTGTTGGTTTGTTGGTTTGTTGGTTTGTTGGTTGGTTGGTTTGTTGGTTTATTTGTTTGTTGATTTGTTGGTTTGTTGGTTTGTTGGTTTGTTGGTTTGTTGGTTTGTAGGTTTGTTGGTTTATTTGTTTGTTGGTTTGTTGGTTTGTCGGCTTGTTGGTTTGCTGGTTTGTTGGCTTGTTGGCTTGTTGGTTTGTTGGTTTGTTGGTTTATTGGTTTGTTGGTTTGTTGGTTTTTTGGTTTGTTGGTTTGTTGGTTTGTTGGCTTGTTGGTTTGTTGGTTTGTTGGCTTGTTGGTTTGTTGGTTTGTTGGTTTGTTGGCTTGTTGGCTTGTTGGTTTGTTGGTTTGTTAGCTTGTTGGTTACTTAGTTTGTTGGTTTGTTGGTTTGTTGGTTTGTTGGCTTGTTGGCTTGATGGTTTGTTGGTTTGTTGGTTTGTTGGTTTGTTTGCTTGTTGGTTTGTTGGTTTGTTGACTTGTTGGTTTGTTGGTTTGTTGGTTTGTTGGCTTGTTGGCTTATTGGTTTGTTGGTTTGTTGGCTTGTTAGTTTGTTGGTTTGTTGGCTTGTTGGCTTGTTACTTTGTTCGTTTGATGGTTTGTTGGTTTTTTGGTTTGTTACTTTGTTGGTTTGTTGGTTTGTTGGCTTGTTGGCTTGTTGGTTTGTTGGCTTGTTGGTTTGTTAGTTTGTTGGCTTTTTGGTTACTTGGTTTGTTGTTTTGTTGGCTTGTTGGCTTGTTGGTTTGTTGCTTTGTTCGTTTGATGGTTTGTTGGTTTGTTGGTTACTTGGTTTGTTGGTTTGTTGGTTTGTTGGCTTGTTGGTTTGTTGGCTTGTTTGTTTGTTGGTTTGTTGGTTTGTTGGCTTGTTGGCTTGTTGGTTTGTTGGTTTGTTGGTTTGTTGGTTTGTTGGTTTGTTGGTTTGTTGGTTTTTTGGTTTGTTGGTTTATTTGTTTGTTGGTTTGTTGGCTTGTTGGTTTGTTGGTTTGTTGGTTTGTTGGTTTGTTGGCTTGTTGGTTTGTTGGTTTGTTGGTTTGTTGGTTTGTTGGCTTGTTGGTTTGTTGGTTTGTTGGCTTGTTGGTTTGATGGTTTGTTGGCTTGTTGGCTTGTTGCTTTGTTCGTTTGATGGTTTGTTGGTTTGTTGGTTTGTTCGCTTGTTGGTTTGTTAGTTTGTTGGTTTGTTGGTTTGTTGGTTTGTTTGCTTGTTGGTTTGTTGGTTTGTTGGCTAGTTGGTTTGTTGGTTTGTTGACTTGTTGGCTTGTTGGTTTGTTAGTTTGTTGGCTTGTTGATTACTTAGTTTGTTGGTTTGTTGGTTTGTTGGCTTCTTGGTTTGTTGGTTTGTTGATTTTTGGTTTGTTTGTTTATTTGTTTGTTGGTTTATTGGTTTGTTGGTTTGTTGGTTTGTTGGTTTGTTGGCTTGTTGGTTTTGGTTTGTTGGATTGTTGGCTTGTTGGTTTGTTGGCTTGTTGCTTTGTTGGTTTGTTGGTTTGTTGGTTTGTTGGTTTGTTGGTTTGTTGGCTTGTTGGTTTGTTGGTTTGTTGGCTTGTTGATTTGTTCGTTTGTTGGTTTGTTGGCTTGTTGGTTACTTAGTGTGTTGGTTTGTTGGCATGTTGGTTTGTTGGTTTGTTGGTTTGTTGGCTTGTTGGTTTGTTGGTTTGTTGGCTTGTTGGCTTGTTGGTTTGTTGGTTTGTTGGTTTGTTGGTTTGTTGGCTTGTTGGTTTGTTAGTTTGTTGGCTTTTTGGTTACTTGGTTTGTTGGTTTGTTGGTTTGTTGGTTTGTTGGCTTGTTGCTTTGTTGGTTTGTTGGTTTGTTGGCTTGTTGGTTTGTTGGTTTGTTGGCTTGTTGGCTTGTTGGTTTGTTGGCTTGTTGGTTTGTTGGTTTGTTGGTTTGTTGGTTTGTTGGCTTGTTGGTTTGTTGGTTTGTTGGCTTGTTGGCTTGTTGGTTTGTTGGTTTGTTGGCTTGTTGGCTTGTTGGTTTGCTGGTTTGTTGGTTTGTTGGTTTGTTGGTTTGTTGGTTTGTTGGATTGTTGGTTTGTTTGTTTGTTTGCTTGTTGGCTTGTTGGTTTGTTGGTTTGTTGGTTTGTTGGTTTGTTGGCTTGTTGGTTTGTTGGTTTGTTGGTTTGTTGGTTTGTTGGTTTGTTGGTTTGTTGCTTTGTTGGTTTGTTGGTTTGTTGGCTTGTTGGCTTGTTGGTTTGTTGGCTTGTTGGTTTGTTAGTTTGTTGGCTTTCTGGTTTGCTGGTTTGTTGGTTTGTTGGTTTGTTGGTTTGTTGGTTTGTTGGCTTGTTGGTTTGTTGGGTTGTTGGCTTGTTGGTTTGTTGGCTTGTTGGCTTGTTGGTTTGTTGGTTTGTTGGTTTGTTAGTTTGTTGGTTTTTTTGTTTGTTGGTTTGTTGGTTTGTTGGTTTGTTGGTTTGTTGGTTTGTTGGCTTGTTGGTTTGTTGGTTTGTTGGTTTGTTGGCTTGTTGGTTTGTCAGTTTGTTGGCTTGTTGGCTTGTTGGTTTGTTGGTTTGTTAGTTTGTTGGCTTGTTGGTTTGTTGGTTTGTTGGCTTGTTGGTTTGTTAGTTTGTTGGTTTGTTGGTTTGTTGGTTTGTTGGTTTGTTGCTTTGTTGGTTTGTTGGTTTGTTGGTATGTTGGCTTGTTGGTTTGTTGGCTTGTTGGTTTGTTGGCTTGTTGGTTTGTTGGCTTGTTGGCTTGTTGGTTTGTTGGTTTGTTGGTTTGTTGGTTTGTTGGCTTGTTGGTTTGTTGGTTTGTTGGTTAATTGGTTTGTTGGTTTGTTGGTTTGTTGGTTTGTTGGTTTGTTGGTTTGTTGGTTTATTTGTTTGTTGGTTTGTTGGTTTGTTTGTTTGTTGGTTTGTTGGTTTGTTGGTTTATTTGTTTGTTGGTTTGTTGGTTTGTTGGCTTGTTGGCATGTTGGTTTGTTGGTTTGTTGGTTTATTGGTTTGTTGGTTTGTTGGTTTGTTGGTTTTTTGGTTTGTTGGCTTGTTGGTTTGTTGGCTTGTTGGTTTGTTGGTTTGTTGGCTTGTTGGTTTGTTGGTTTGTTGGCTTGTTGGCTTGTTGGTTTGTTGGTTTGTTAGCTTGTTGGTTACTTAGTTTGTTGATTTGTTGGTTTGTTGGTTTGTTGGCTTGTTGGCTTGTTGGTTTGTTGGTTTGTTGGTTTGTTGGTTTGTTGGCTTGTTGGTTTGTTGGTTTGTTGACTCGTTGGTTTGTTGGTTTACTGGTTTGTTGGCTTGTTGGCTTGTTGGCTTGTTGGTTTGTTGGTTTGTTGGCTTGTTAGTTTGTTGGTTTGTTGGCTTGTTGGCTTGTTACTTTGTTCGTTTGATGGTTTGTTGGTTTGTTGGTTTTTTGGTTTGTTGGTTTTTCGGTTTGTTACTTTGTTGGTTTGTTGGCTTATTGGCTAGTTGGTTTGTTGGCTTGTTGGTTTGTTAGTTTGTTGGCTTTTTGGTTACTTGGTTTGTTGTTTTGTTGGCTTGTTGGCTTGTTGGTTTGTTGCTTTGTTCGTTTGATGGTTTGTTGGTTTTTTGGTTACTTGGTTTGTTGGTTAGTTGTTTTGTTGGCTTGTTGGTTTGTTGGCTTGTTTGTTTGTTGGTTTGTTGGTTTGTTGGCTTGTTGGCTTGTTGGTTTGTTGGTTTGTTGGTTTGTTGGTTTGTTGGTTTGTTGGCTTGTTGGTTTGTTAGTTTGTTGGTTTGTTGGTTTGTTGGTTTGTTGCTTTGTTGGTTTGTTGGTTTGTTGGCTTGTTGGCTTGTTGGTTTGTTGGCTTGTTGGTTTGTTGGCTTGTTGGCTTGTTGGTTTGTTGGTTTGTTGGTTTGTTGGTTTGTTGGTTTTTTGGTTTGTTGGTTTATTTGTTTGTTGGTTTGTTGGCTTGTTGGTTTGTTGGTTTGTTGGTTTGTTGGTTTGTTGGCTTGTTGGTTTGTTGGTTTGTTGGTTTATTGGTTTGTTGGCTTGTTGGTTTGTTGGTTTGTTGGCTTGTTGGTTTGATGGTTTGTTAGCTTGTTGGCTTGTTGCTTTGTTCGTTTGATGGTTTGTTGGTTTGTTGGTTTGTTGGCTTGTTGGTTTGTTAGTTTGTTGGTTTGTTGGTTTGTTGGTTTGTTGGTTTGTTGGTTTGTTGGCTTGTTTGTTTGTTGGTTTGTTGGCTAGTTGGTTTGTTTGGTTGTTGTTTTGTTGGCTTGTTGGTTTGTTAGTTTGTTGGCTTGTTGATTACTTAGTTTGTTGGTTCGTTGGTTTGTTGGTTTGTTGGTTTGTTGGTTTGTTGGTTTGTTGGTTTTTGGTTTGTTGGTTTATTTGTTTGTTGGCTTTCTGGTTTGTTGGTTTGTTGGTTTGTTGGTTTGTTGGTTTGTTGGTTTGTTGGCTTGTTGGTTTGTTGGTTTGTTGGCTTGTTGGTTTGTTGGCTTGTTGGCTTGTTGGTTTTTTGGCTTGTTGGTTTGTTAGTTTGTTGGTTTTTTGGTTTGTTGATTTGTTGGTTTGTTGGTTTGTTGGTTTGTTGGTTTGTTGGTTTGTTGGCTTGTTGGTTTGTTGGTTTGTTGGCTTGTTGGTTTGTTAGTTTGTTGGCTTGTTGGCTTGTTGGTTTGTTGGTTTGTTGGTTTGTTGGCTTGTTGTTTTGTTGGTTTGTTGGCTTGTTGGTTTGTTAGTTTGTTGGTTTGTTGGTTTGTTGGTTTGTTGGTTTGTTGGTTTGTTGCTTTGTTGGTTTGTTGGTTTGTTGGCTTGTTGGCTTGTTGGTTTGTTGGTTTGTTGGCTTGTTGGTTTGTTGGCTTGTTGGTTTGTTGGTTTGTTGGTTTGTTGGTTTGTTGACTTGTTGGTTTGTTGGTTTGTTGGCATGTTGGTTTGATGGTTTGTTGGCTTGTTGGCTTGTTGCTTTGTTCGTTTGATGGTTTGTTGGTTTGTTGGTTTGTTGGCTTGTTGGTTTGTTGGTTTGTTGGTTTGTTGGTTTGTTGACTTGTTGGTTTGTTGGTTTGTTGGCATGTTGGTTTGATGGTTTGTTGGCTTGTTGGCTTGTTGCTTTGTTCGTTTGATGGTTTGTTGGTTTGTTCGTTTGTTGGCTAGTTGGTTTGTTGGTTTGTTGGCTTGTTGGCTTGTTGGTTTGTTAGTTTGTTGGCTTGTTGATTACTTAGTTTGTTGGTTTGTTGGTTTGTTGGTTTGT
This sequence comes from Atherix ibis, assembly GCA_958298945.1. NCBI lineage: Eukaryota > Metazoa > Arthropoda > Insecta > Diptera > Athericidae > Atherix > Atherix ibis. The sequence continues at coordinate 62,259,216 of OY282608.1, read as the reverse complement.
TGGTTTGTTGGTTTTTGGTTTGTTGGTTTATTTGTTTATTGGTTTGTTGGCTTGTTGGTTTGTTGGTTTGTTGGTTTGTTGGCTTGTTGGTTTGTTGGTTTGTTGGCTTGTTGGCTTGTTGGTTTGTTGGCTTGTTGGTTTGTTGGTTTGTTGGTTTGTTGGTTTGTTGGTTTGTTGGTTTGTTGGTTTGTTGGTTTGTTGGCTTGTTGATTTGTTGATTTGTTGGTTTTTTGGCTCGTTGGTTACTTAGTGTGTTGGTTTGTTGGTTTGTTGGTTTGTTGGCTTGTTGGTTTGTTGGTTTGTTGGTTTGTTGGTTTGTTGGCTTGTTGGTTTGTTGGTTTGTTGGGTTGTTGGTTTGTTGGCTAGTTGGTTTGTTTGTTTGTTGGCTTGTTGGCTTGTTGGTTTGTTAGTTTGTTGGCTTGTTGATTACTTAGTTTGTTGGTTTGTTGGTTTGTTGGTTTGTTGGTTTGTTGGTTTGTTGGTTTTTGGTTTGTTGGTTTATTTGTTTGTTGGCTTTCTGGTTTGTTGGTTTGTTGGTTTGTTGGTTTGTTGGCTTGTTGGTTTGTTGGTTTGTTGGCTTGTTGGTTTGTTGGCTTGTTGGTTTGTTGGTTTTTTGGCTTGTTGGTTTGTTAGTTTGTTGGTTTTTTGGTTTGTTGGTTTGTTGGTTTGTTGGTTTGTTGGTTTGTTGGTTTGTTGGTTTGTTGGCTTGTTGGTTTGTTGGTTTGTTGGATTGTTGGTTTGTTAGTTTGTTGGCTTGTTGGCTTATTGGTTTGTTGGTTTGTTGGTTTGTTGGCTTGTTGTTTTGTTGGTTTGTTGGCTTGTTGGTTTGTTAGTTTGTTGGTTTGTTGGTTTGTTGGTTTGTTGGTTTATTGGTTTGTTGCTTTGTTGGTTTGTTGGTTTGTTAGCTTGTTGGCTTGTTGGCTTGTTGGTTTGTTGGCTTGTTGGTTTGTTGGCTTGTTGGTTTGTTGGTTTGTTGGTTTGTTGGTTTGTTGACTTGTTGGTTTGTTGGTTTGTTGGCATGTTGGTTTGATGGTTTGTTGGCTTGTTGGCTTGTTGCTTTGTTCGTTTGATGGTTTGTTGGTTTGTTGGTTTGTTGGCTTGTTGGTTTGTTGGTTTGTTGGTTTGTTGGTTTGTTGACTTATTGGTTTGTTGGTTTGTTGGCATGTTGGTTTGATGGTTTGTTGGCTTGTTGGCTTGTTGCTTTGTTCGTTTGATGGTTTGTTGGTTTGTTAGTTTGTTGGCTAGTTGGTTTGTTGGTTTGTTGGCTTGTTGGCTTGTTTGTTTGTTAGTTTGTTGGCTTGTTGATTACTTAGTTTGTTGGTTTGTTGGTTTGTTGGTTTGTTGGTTTGTTGGCTTGTTGGCTTGTTGGTTTGTTGGCTTGTTGGTTTGTTGGCTTGTTGGTTTGTTGGTTTGTTGGTTTGTTGGTTTGTTGACTTGTTGGTTTGTTGGTTTGTTGGCATGTTGGTTTGATGGTTTGTTGGCTTGTTGGCTTGTTGCTTTGTTCGTTTGATGGTTTGTTGGTTTGTTGGTTTGTTGGCTTGTTGGTTTGTTGGTTTGTTGGTTTGTTGGTTTGTTGACTTGTTGGTTTGTTGGTTTGTTGGCATGTTGGTTTGATGGTTTGTTGGCTTGTTGGCTTGTTGCTTTGTTCGTTTGATGGTTTGTTGGTTTGTTTGTTTGTTGGCTAGTTGGTTTGTTGGTTTGTTGGCTTGTTGGCTTGTTGGTTTGTTAGTTTGTTGGCTTGTTGATTACTTAGTTTGTTGGTTTGTTGGTTTGTTGGTTTGTTGGTTTGTTGGTTTTTGGTTTGTTGGTTTATTTGTTTGTTGGTTTGTTGGCTTGTTGGTTTGTTGGTTTGTTGGTTTGTTGGCTTGTTGGTTTGTTGGTTTGTTGGCTTGTTGGCTTGTTGGTTTGTTGGCTTGTTGGTTTGTTGGTTTGTTGGTTTGTTGGTTTGTTGGTTTGTTGGTTTGTTGGCTTGTTGATTTGTTGATTTGTTGGTTTTTTGGCTCGTTGGTTACTTAGTGTGTTGGTTTGTTGGTTTGTTGGCTTGTTGGTTTGTTGGTTTGTTGGTTTGTTGGTTTGTTGGCTTGTTGGTTTGTTGGTTTGTTGGTTTGTTGGTTTGTTGGTTTGTTGCTTTGTTGGTTTGTTGGTTTGTTGGCTTGTTGGCTTGTTGGTTTGTTGGCTTGTTGGTTTGTTGGCTTGTTGGTTTGTTGGTTTGTTGGTTTGTTGGTTTGTTGACTTGTTGGTTTGTTGGTTTGTTGGCATGTTGGTTTGATGGTTTGTTGGCTTGTTGGCTTGTTGCTTTGTTCGTTTGATGGTTTGTTGGTTTGTTGGTTTGTTGGCTTGTTGGTTTGTTGGTTTGTTGGGTTGTTGGTTTGTTGACTTGTTGGTTTGTTGGTTTGTTGGCATGTTGGTTTGATGGTTTGTTGGCTTGTTGGCTTGTTGCTTTGTTCGTTTGATGGTTTGTTGGTTTGTTCGTTTGTTGGCTAGTTGGTTTGTTGGTTTGTTGGCTTGTTGGCTTGTTGGTTTGTTAGTTTGTTGGCTTGTTGATTACTTAGTTTGTTGGTTTGTTGGTTTGTTGGTTTGTTGGTTTGTTGGTTTGTTGGTTTGTTGGTTTTTGGTTTGTTGGTTTATTTGTTTGTTGGTTTGTTGGCTTGTTGGTTTGTTGGTTTGTTGGTTTGTTGGCTTGTTGGTTTGTTGGTTTGTTGGCTTGTTGGCTTGTTGGTTTGTTGGCTTGTTGGTTTGTTGGTTTGTTGGTTTGTTGGTTTGTTGGTTTGTTGGTTTGTTGGTTTGTTGGCTTGTTGATTTGTTGATTTGTTGGTTTTTTGGCTCGTTGGTTACTTAGTGTGTTGGTTTGTTGGTTTGTTGGTTTGTTGGCTTGTTGGTTTGTTGGTTTGTTGGTTTGTTGGTTTGTTGGCTTGTTGGTTTGTTGGTTTGTTGGGTTGTTGGTTTGTTGGCTAGTTGGTTTGTTTGTTTGTTGGCTTGTTGGCTTGTTGGTTTGTTAGTTTGTTGGCCTGTTGATTACTTAGTTTGTTGGTTTGTTGGTTTGTTGGTTTGTTGGTTTGTTGGTTTGTTGGTTTTTGGTTTGTTGGTTTATTTGTTTGTTGGCTTTCTGGTTTGTTGGTTTGTTGGTTTGTTGGTTTGTTGGTTTGTTGGTTTGTTGGTTTGTTAGCTTGTTGGTTTGTTGGTTTGTTGGCTTGTTGGTTTGTTGGCTTGTTGGCTTGTTGGTTTTTTGGCTTGTTGGTTTGTTAGTTTGTTGGTTTTTTGGTTTGTTGGTTTGTTGGTTTGTTGGTTTGTTGGTTTGTTGGTTTGTTGGTTTGTTGGTTTGTTGGCTTGTTGGTTTGTTGGTTTGTTGGCTTGTTGGTTTGTTAGTTTGTTGGCTTGTTGGCTTGTTGGTTTGTTGGTTTGTTGGTTTGTTGGCTTGTTGTTTTGTTGGTTTGTTGGCTTGTTGGTTTGTTAGTTTGTTGGTTTGTTGGTTTGTTGGTTTGTTGGTTTATTGGTTTGTTGCTTTGTTGGTTTGTTGGTTTGTTAGATTGTTGGCTTGTTGGTTTGTTGGCTTGTTGGTTTGTTGGCTTGTTGGTTTGTTGGCTTGTTGGTTTGTTGGTTTGTTGGTTTGTTGGTTTGTTGACTTGTTGGTTTGTTGGTTTGTTGGCATGTTGGTTTGATGGTTTGTTGGCTTCTTGGCTTGTTGCTTTGTTCATTTGATGGTTTGTTGGTTTGTTGGTTTGTTGGCTTGTTGGTTTGTTGGTTTGTTGGTTTGTTGGTTTGTTGACTTGTTGGTTTGTTGGTTTGTTGGCATGTTGGTTTGATGGTTTGTTGGCTTGTTGGCTTGTTGCTTTGTTCGTTTGATGGTTTGTTGGTTTGTTAGTTTGTTGGCTAGTTGGTTTGTTGGTTTGTTGGCTTGTTGGCTTGTTGGTTTGTTAGTTTGTTGGCTTGTTGATTACTTAGTTTGTTGGTTTGTTGGTTTGTTGGTTTGTTGGTTTGTTGGTTTGTTGGTTTTTGGTTTGTTGGTTTATTTGTTTGTTGGTTTGTTGGCTTGTTGGTTTGTTGGTTTGTTGGTTTGTTGGCTTGTTGGTTTGTTGGTTTGATGGCTTGTTGGCTTGTTGGTTTGTTGGCTTGTTGGTTTGTTGGTTTGTTGGTTTGTTGGTTTGTTGGTTTGTTGGTTTGTTGGCTTGTTGGTTTGTTGGTTTGTTGGCTTGTTGATTTGTTGATTTGTTGGTTTGTTGGCTCGTTGGTTACTTAGTGTGTTGGTTTGTTGGTTTGTTGGTTTGTTGGCTTGTTGGTTTGTTCGTTTGTTGGTTTGTTGGTTTGTTGGCTTGTTGGTTTGTTGGTTTGTTGGTTTGTTGGGTTGTTGGTTTGTTGGCTTGTTATTTTGTTAGTTTGTTGGCTTTTTGGTTACTTGGTTTGTTGGTTTGTTGGTTTGTTGGTTTGTTGGCTTGTTGGTTTGTTCGTTTGTTGGTTTGTTGGTTTGTTGGCCTGTTGGTTTGTTGGTTTGTTGGTTTGTTGACTTGTTGGTTTGTTGGTTTGTTGGCATGTTGGTTTGATGGTTTGTTGGCTTGTTGGCTTGTTGCTTTGTTCGTTTGATGGTTTGTTGGTTTGTTAGTTTGTTGGCTAGTTGGTTTGTTGGTTTGTTGGCTTGTTGGCTTGTTGGTTTGTTAGTTTGTTGGCTTGTTGATTACTTAGTTTGTTGGTTTGTTGGTTTGTTGGTTTGTTGGTTTGTTGGTTTGTTGGTTTGTTGACTTGTTGGTTTGTTGGTTTGTTGGCATGTTGGTTTGATGGTTTGTTGGCTTGTTGGCTTGTTGCTTTGTTCGTTTGATGGTTTGTTGGTTTGTTAGTTTGTTGGCTAATTGGTTTGTTGGTTTGTTGGCTTGTTGATTTGTTGATTTGTTGGTTTGTTGGCTCGTTGGTTACTTAGTGTGTTGGTTTGTTGGTTTGTTGGTTTGTTGGCTTGTTGGTTTGTTCGTTTGTTGGTTTGTTGGTTTGTTGGCTTGTTGGTTTGTTGGTTTGTTGGTTTGTTGACTTGTTGGTTTGTTGGTTTGTTGGCATGTTGGTTTGATGGTTTGTTGGCTTGTTGGCTTGTTGCTTTGTTCGTTTGATGGTTTGTTGGTTTGTTAGTTTGTTGGCTAGTTGGTTTTTTGGTTTGTTGGCTTGTTGGCTTGTTGGTTTGTTAGTTTGTTGGCTTGTTGATTACTTAGATTGTTGGTTTGTTGGTTTGTTGGTTTGTTGGTTTGTTGGTTTTTGGTTTGTTGGTTTATTTGTTTGTTGGTTTGTTGGCTTGTTGGCTTGTTGGTTTGTTGGTTTGTTGGTTTGTTGGCTTGTTGGCTTGTTGGTTTGTTGGCTTGTTGGTTTGTTGGCTTGTTGGTTTGTTGGCTTGTTGGTTTGTTGGTTTGTTGGTTTGTTGGTTTGTTGACTTGTTGGTTTGTTGGTTTGTTGGCATGTTGGTTTGATGGTTTGTTGGCTTCTTGGCTTGTTGCTTTGTTCATTTGATGGTTTGTTGGTTTGTTGGTTTGTTGGCTTGTTGGTTTGTTGGTTTGTTGGTTTGTTGGTTTGTTGACTTGTTGGTTTGTTGGTTTGTTGGCATGTTGGTTTGATGGTTTGTTGGCTTGTTGGCTTGTTGCTTTGTTCGTTTGATGGTTTGTTGGTTTGTTGGCTTGTTGTTTTGTTGGTTTGTTGGCTTGTTGGTTTGTTAGTTTGTTGGTTTGTTGGTTTGTTGGTTTGTTGGTTTATTGGTTTGTTGCTTTGTTGGTTTGTTGGTTTGTTAGCTTGTTGGCTTGTTGGTTTGTTGGCTTGTTGGTTTGTTGGCTTGTTGGTTTGTTGGCTTGTTGGTTTGTTGGTTTGTTGGTTTGTTGGTTTGTTGACTTGTTGGTTTGTTGGTTTGTTGGCATGTTGGTTTGATGGTTTGTTGGCTTCTTGGCTTGTTGCTTTGTTCATTTGATGGTTTGTTGGTTTGTTGGTTTGTTGGCTTGTTGGTTTGTTGGTTTGTTGGTTTGTTGGTTTGTTGACTTGTTGGTTTGTTGGTTTGTTGGCATGTTGGTTTGATGGTTTGTTGGCTTGTTGGCTTGTTGCTTTGTTCGTTTGATGGTTTGTTGGTTTGTTAGTTTGTTGGCTAGTTGGTTTGTTGGTTTGTTGGCTTGTTGGCTTGTTGGTTTGTTAGTTTGTTGGCTTGTTGATTACTTAGTTTGTTGGTTTGTTGGTTTGTTGGTTTGTTGGTTTTTGGTTTGTTGGTTTATTTGTTTGTTGGTTTGTTGGCTTGTTGGTTTGTTGGTTTGTTGGTTTGTTGGCTTGTTGGTTTGTTGGTTTGATGGCTTGTTGGCTTGTTGGTTTGTTGGCTTGTTGGTTTGTTGGTTTGTTGGTTTGTTGGTTTGTTGGTTTGTTGGTTTGTTGGCTTGTTGGTTTGTTGGTTTGTTGGCTTGTTGATTTGTTGATTTGTTGGTTTGTTGGCTCGTTGGTTACTTAGTGTGTTGGTTTGTTGGTTTGTTGGTTTGTTGGCTTGTTGGTTTGTTCGTTTGTTGGTTTGTTGGTTTGTTGGCTTGTTGGTTTGTTGGTTTGTTGGTTTGTTGGGTTGTTGGTTTGTTGGCTTGTTATTTTGTTAGTTTGTTGGCTTTTTGGTTACTTGGTTTGTTGGTTTGTTGGTTTGTTGGTTTGTTGGCTTGTTGGTTTGTTCGTTTGTTGGTTTGTTGGTTTGTTGGCCTGTTGGTTTGTTGGTTTGTTGGTTTGTTGACTTGTTGGTTTGTTGGTTTGTTGGCATGTTGGTTTGATGGTTTGTTGGCTTGTTGGCTTGTTGCTTTGTTCGTTTGATGGTTTGTTGGTTTGTTAGTTTGTTGGCTAGTTGGTTTGTTGGTTTGTTGGCTTGTTGGCTTGTTGGTTTGTTAGTTTGTTGGCTTGTTGATTACTTAGTTTGTTGGTTTGTTGGTTTGTTGGTTTGTTGGTTTGTTGGTTTGTTGACTTGTTGGTTTGTTGGTTTGTTGGCATGTTGGTTTGATGGTTTGTTGGCTTGTTGGCTTGTTGCTTTGTTCGTTTGATGGTTTGTTGGTTTGTTAGTTTGTTGGCTAATTGGTTTGTTGGTTTGTTGGCTTGTTGATTTGTTGATTTGTTGGTTTGTTGGCTCGTTGGTTACTTAGTGTGTTGGTTTGTTGGTTTGTTGGTTTGTTGGCTTGTTGGTTTGTTCGTTTGTTGGTTTGTTGGTTTGTTGGCTTGTTGGTTTGTTGGTTTGTTGGTTTGTTGACTTGTTGGTTTGTTGGTTTGTTGGCATGTTGGTTTGATGGTTTGTTGGCTTGTTGGCTTGTTGCTTTGTTCGTTTGATGGTTTGTTGGTTTGTTAGTTTGTTGGCTAGTTGGTTTGTTGGTTTGTTGGCTTGTTGGCTTGTTGGTTTGTTAGTTTGTTGGCTTGTTGATTACTTAGTTTGTTGGTTTGTTGGTTTGTTGGTTTGTTGGTTTGTTGGTTTTTGGTTTGTTGGTTTATTTGTTTGTTGGTTTGTTGGCTTGTTGGTTTGTTGGTTTGTTGGTTTGTTGGCTTGTTGGTTTGTTGGTTTGTTGGCTTGTTGGCTTGTTGGTTTGTTAGTTTGTTGGTTTGTTGGCTTGTTGGCTTGTTGGTTTGTTGGTTCGTTGGTTTGTTCGTTTGTTGGTTTGTTGGTTTTTTGGTTTGTTGGTTTATTTGTTTGTTGGTTTGTTGGCTTGTTGGTTTGTTGGTTTGTTGGCTTGTTGGCTTGTTGGTTTGTTGGCTTGTTGGTTTGTTGGTTTGTTGGTTTGTTGGTTTGTTGGTTTGTTGGCTTGTTGGTTTGTTGGTTTGTTGGCTTGTTGGCTTGTTGGCTTGTTGGTTTGTTGGTTTGTTGGCTTGTTGGCTTGTTGGTTTGTTGGTTTGTTGGTTTGTTGGTTTGTTGGTTTGTTGGTTTGTTGGTTTGTTGAATTGTTGGTTTGTTTGTTTGTTGGCTTGTTGGCTTGTTGGTTTGTTGGTTTGTTGGTTTGTTGGTTTGTTGGCTTGTTGGTTTGTTGGTATGTTGGTTTGTTGGCTTGTTGGTTTGTTAGTTTGTTGGTTTGTTGGTTTGTTGGTATGTTGGTTTGTTGATTTGTTGGTTTGTTGGTTTGTTGGCTTGTTGGCTTGTTGGTTTGTTGGCTTGTTGGTTTGTTAGTTTGTTGGCTTTCTGGTTTGTTGGTTTGTTGGTTTGTTGGTTTGTTGGTTTGTTGGTTTGTTGGTTTGTTGGCTTGTTGGTTTGTTGGTTTGTTGGCTTGTTGGTTTGTGGGCTTGGTGGCTTGTTGGTTTTTTGGCTTGTTGGTTTGTTAGTTTGTTGGTTTTTTGGTTTGTTGGATTGTTGGTTTGTTGGTTTGTTGGTTTGTTGGCTTGTTGGCTTGTTGGTTTGTTGGTTTGTTGGCTTCTTGGTTTGTTGGTTTGTTGGCTTGTTGGCTTGTTGGTTTGTTGGCTTGTTGGTTTGTTGGTTTGTTGGTTTGTTGGTTTGTTGGTTTGTTGGCTTGTTGGTTTGTTGGTTTGTTGGCTTGTTGGTTTGTTGGCTTGTTGGCTTGTTGGTTTTTTGGCTTGTTGGTTTGTTAGTTTGTTGGTTTTTTGGTTTGTTGGATTGTTGGTTTGTTGGTTTGTTGGTTTGTTGGTTTGTTGGTTTGTTGGCTTGTTGGTTTGTTGGTTTGTTGGTTTGTTGGCTTGTTGGTTTGTTGGTTTGTTGGCTTGTTGGCTTGTTAGTTTGTTGGCTTGTTGGTTTGTTGGTTTGTTGGTTTTTTGGTTTGTTGGTTTGTTGGTTTGTTGGCTTGTTGGTTTGTTGGTTTGTTGGCTTGTTGGCTTGTTGGTTTGTTCGTTTGTTGGCTTGTTGGCTTGTTGGTTTGTTGGTTTGTTGGTTTGTTGGTTTGTTGGTTTGTTGGTTTGTTGAATTGTTGGTTTGTTTGTTTGTTGGCTTGTTGGCTTGTTGGTTTGTTGGTTTGTTGGTTTGTTGGTTTGTTGGCTTGTTGGTTTGTTGGTTTGTTGGTTTGTTGGCTTGTTGGTTTGTTAGTTTGTTGGTTTGTTGGTTTGTTGGTATGTTGGTTTGTTGCTTTGTTGGTTTGTTGGTTTGTTGGCTTGTTGGCTTGTTGGTTTGTTGGCTTGTTGGTTTGTTAGTTTGTTGGCTTTCTGGTTTGTTGGTTTGTTGGTTTGTTGGTTTGTTGGTTTGTTGGTTTGTTGGCTTGTTGGTTTGTTGGTTTGTTGGCTTGTTGGTTTGTTGGCTTGTTAGCTTGTTGGTTTTTTGGCTTGTTGGTTTGTTGGCTTGTTGGCTTTCTGGTTTGTTGGTTTGCTGGTTTGTTGGTTTGTTGGTTTGTTGGTTTGTTGGCTTGTTGGTTTGTTGGTTTGTTGGCTTGTTGGCTTGTTGGTTTGTTGGCTTGTTAGCTTGTTGGTTTTTTGGCTTGTTGGTTTGTTAGTTTGTTGGTTTTTTGGTTTGTTGGATTGTTGGTTTGTTGGTTTGTTGGTTTGTTGGCTTGTTGGCTTGTTGGTTTGTTGGCTTGTTAGCTTGTTGGTTTTTGGCTTGTTGGTTTGTTAGTTTGTTGGTTTTTTGGTTTGTTGGATTGTTGGTTTGTTGGTTTGTTGGTTTGTTGGCTTGTTGGCTTGTTGGTTTGTTGGTTTGTTGGCTTGTTGGTTTGTTAGTTTGTTGGCTTGTTGGCTTGTTGGTTTGTTGGTTTGTTGGTTTGTTGGTTTGTTGGTTTGTTGGTTTGTTGGTTTGTTGGCTTCTTGGTTTGTTGGTTTGTTGGCTTGTTGGTTTGTTGGCTTGTTGGCTTGTTGGTTTTTTGGCTTGTTGGTTTGTTAGTTTGTTGGTTTTTTGGTTTGTTGGATTGTTGGTTTGTTGGTTTGTTGGTTTGTTGGTTTGTTGGCTTGTTGGTTTGTTGGTTTGTTGGTTTGTTGGCGTGTTGGTTTGTTGGTTTGTTGGCTTGTTGGCTTGTTAGTTTGTTGGCTTGTTGGTTTGTTGGTTTGTTGGTTTGTTGGTTTGTTGGTTTGTTGGTTTGTTGGTTTGTTGGTTTGTTGGCTTGTTGGTTTGTTGGTTTGTTGGCTTGTTGGCTTGTTGGTTTGTTCGTTTGTTGGCTTGTTGGCTTGTTGGTTTGTTGGTTTGTTGGTTTGTTGGTTTGTTGGTTTGTTGGTTTGTTGAATTGTTGGTTTGTTTGTTTGTTGGCTTGTTGGCTTGTTGGTTTGTTGGTTTGTTGGTTTGTTGGTTTGTTGGCTTGTTGGTTTGTTGGTTTGTTGGTTTGTTGGCTTGTTGGTTTGTTAGTTTGTTGGTTTGTTGGTTTGTTGGTATGTTGGTTTGTTGCTTTGTTGGTTTGTTGGTTTGTTGGCTTGTTGGCTTGTTGGTTTGTTGGCTTGTTGGTTTGTTAGTTTGTTGGCTTTCTGGTTTGTTGGTTTGTTGGTTTGTTGGTTTGTTGGTTTGTTGGTTTGTTGGCTTGTTGGTTTGTTGGTTTGTTGGTTTGTTGGCTTGTTGGTTTGTTGGCTTGTTAGCTTGTTGGTTTTTTGGCTTGTTGGTTTGTTAGTTTGTTGGTTTTTTGGTTTGTTGGATTGTTGGTTTGTTGGTTTGTTGGTTTGTTGGCTTGTTGGCTTGTTGGTTTGTTGGTTTGTTGGCTTGTTGGTTTGTTAGTTTGTTGGCTTGTTGGCTTGTTGGTTTGTTGGTTTGTTGGTTTGTTGGCTTGTTGGTTTGTTGGTTTGTTGGCTTGTTGGTTTGATAGTTTGTTGGTTTGTTGGTTTGTTGGTTTGTTGGTTTGTTGCTTTGTTGGTTTGTTGGTTTGTTGGCTTGTTGGTTTGTTGGCTTGTTGGTTTGTTGGCTTGTTGGTTTGTTGGCTTGTTGGCTTGTTGGTTTTTTGGTTTGTTGGTTTGTTGGTTTGTTGGTTTGTTCGTTTGTTGGTTTGTTGGTTAATTGGTTTGTTGGTTTGTTGGTTTGTTGGTTTGTTGGTTTGTTGGTTAATTTGTTTGTTGGTTTATTGGTTTGTTGGTTTGTTGGTTTGTTGGTTTGATGGTTTGTTGGTTTATTTGTTTGTTGGTTTGTTGGCTTGTTGGTTTGTTGGTTTGTTGGTTTGTTGGCTTGTTGGTTTGTTGGTTTGTTGGCTTGTTGGCTTGTTGGTTTGTTGGTTTGTTGGTTTATTGGTTTATTGGTTTATTGGTTTGTTGGTTTGTTGGTTTTTTGGTTTGTTGGTTTGTTGCTTTGTTGGCTTGTTGGTTTGTTGGTTTGTTGGCTTGTTGGTTTGTTGGTTTGTTGGCTTGTTGGCTTGTTGGTTTGTTGGTTTGTTAGCTTGTTGGTTACTTAGTTTGTTGGTTTGTTGGTTTGTTGGTTTGTTGACTTGTTGGCTTGTTGGTTTGTTGGTTTGTTGGTTTGTTTGTTTGTTGGTTTGTTGGTTTGTGTGTTTGTTGGTTTGTTGACTTGTTGTTTTGTTGGTTTGTTGGTTTGTTGGCTTGTTGGCTTGTTGGTTTGTTGGTTTGTTGGCTTGTTAGTTTGTTGGTTTGTTGGCTTGTTGGCTTGTTACTTTGTTCGTTTGATGGTTTGTTGGTTTGTTGGTTTTTTGGTTTGTTGGTTTTTTGGTTTGTTACTTTGTCGGTTTGTTGGTTTGTTGGCTTGTTGGCTTGTTGGTTTGTTGGCTTGTTGGTTTGTTAGTTTGTTGGCTTTTTGGTTACTTGGTTTGTTGTTTTGTTGGCTTGTTGGCTTGTTGGTTTGTAGCTTTGTTCGTTTGATGGTTTGTTGGTTTGTTGGTTACTTGGTTTGTTGGTTTGTTGGTTTGTTGGTTTGTTGGTTTGTTGGCTTGTTGGTTTGTTGGTTTGTTGGTTTGTTGGTTTGTTGGTTTGTTGGTTTGTTGGTTTGTCGGTTTTTTGGTTTGTTGGTTTATTTGTTTGTTGGTTTGTTGGCTTGTTGGGATGTTGGTTTGTTGGTTCGTTGGTTTGTTGGCTTGTTGGTTTGTTGGTTTGTTGGTTTGTTGGTTTGTTGGCTTTTTGGTTTGTTGGTTTGTTGGCTTGTTGGTTTGATGGTTTGTTGGCTTGTTGGCTTGTTGCTTTGTTCGTTTGATGGTTTGTTGGTTTGTTGGTTTGTTGGCTTCTTGGTTTGTTAGTTTGTTGGTTTGTTGGTTTGTTGGTTTGTTGGTTTGTTGGTTTTTGGTTTGTTGGTTTATTTGTTTGTTGGTTTGTTGGCTTGTTGGTTTGTTGGTTTGTTGGTTTGTTGGCTTGTTGGTTTGTTGGTTTGTTGGCTTATTGGCTTGTTGGTTTGTTGGCTTGTTAATTTGTTGGTTTGTTGGTTTGTTGGTTTGTTGGTTTGTTGGTTTGTTGGCTTGTTAGTTTGTTGGTTTGTTGGCTTGTTGGTTTGTTGGTTTGTTAAATTGTTGGCTTGTTGGTTGCTTAGTGTGTTGGTTTGTTGGCATGTTGGTTTGTTGGTTTGTTGGTTTGTTGGCTTGTTGGTTTGTTGGTTTGTTGGCTTGTTGGTTTGTTGGTTTGTTGGTTTGTTGGCTTGTTGGTTTGTTGGTTTGTTGGCTTGTTGGCTTGTTGGTTTGTTGGTTTGTTGGTTTATTGGTTTATTGGTTTATTGGTTTGTTGGTTTGTTGGTTTTTTGGTTTGTTGGTTTGTTGCTTTGTTGGCTTGTTGGTTTGTTGGTTTGTTGGCTTGTTGGTTTGTTGGTTTGTTGGCTTGTTGGCTTGTTGGTTTGTTGGTTTGTTAGCTTGTTGGTTACTTAGTTTGTTGGTTTGTTGGTTTGTTGGTTTGTTGACTTGTTGGCTTGTTGGTTTGTTGGTTTGTTGGTTTGTTTGTTTGTTGGTTTGTTGGTTTGTGTGTTTGTTGGTTTGTTGACTTGTTGTTTTGTTGGTTTGTTGGTTTGTTGGCTTGTTGGCTTGTTGGTTTGTTGGTTTGTTGGCTTGTTAGTTTGTTGGTTTGTTGGCTTGTTGGCTTGTTACTTTGTTCGTTTGATGGTTTGTTGGTTTGTTGGTTTTTTGGTTTGTTGGTTTTTTGGTTTGTTACTTTGTTGGTTTGTTGGTTTGTTGGCTTGTTGGCTTGTTGGTTTGTTGGCTTGTTGGTTTGTTAGTTTGTTGGCTTTTTGGTTACTTGGTTTGTTGTTTTGTTGGCTTGTTGGCTTGTTGGTTTGTAGCTTTGTTCGTTTGATGGTTTGTTGGTTTGTTGGTTACTTGGTTTGTTGGTTTGTTGGTTTGTTGGTTTGTTGGTTTGTTGGCTTGTTGGTTTGTTGGTTTGTTGGTTTGTTGGTTTGTTGGTTTGTTGGTTTGTTGGTTTGTCGGTTTTTTGGTTTGTTGGTTTATTTGTTTGTTGGTTTGTTGGCTTGTTGGGATGTTGGTTTGTTGGTTCGTTGGTTTGTTGGCTTGTTGGTTTGTTGGTTTGTTGGTTTGTTGGTTTGTTGGCTTTTTGGTTTGTTGGTTTGTTGGCTTGTTGGTTTGATGGTTTGTTGGCTTGTTGGCTTGTTGCTTTGTTCGTTTGATGGTTTGTTGGTTTGTTGGTTTGTTGGCTTCTTGGTTTGTTAGTTTGTTGGTTTGTTGGTTTGTTGGTTTGTTGGTTTGTTGGTTTTTGGTTTGTTGGTTTATTTGTTTGTTGGTTTGTTGGCTTGTTGGTTTGTTGGTTTGTTGGTTTGTTGGCTTGTTGGTTTGTTGGTTTGTTGGCTTATTGGCTTGTTGGTTTGTTGGCTTGTTAATTTGTTGGTTTGTTGGTTTGTTGGTTTGTTGGTTTGTTGGTTTGTTGGCTTGTTAGTTTGTTGGTTTGTTGGCTTGTTGGTTTGTTGGTTTGTTAAATTGTTGGCTTGTTGGTTGCTTAGTGTGTTGGTTTGTTGGCATGTTGGTTTGTTGGTTTGTTGGTTTGTTGGCTTGTTGGTTTGTTGGTTTGTTGGCTTGTTGGCTTGTTGGTTTGTTGGTTTGTTGGTTTGTTGGTTTGTTGGTTTGTTGGTTTGTTAGTTTGTTGGCTTTTTGGTTACATGGTTTGTTGGTTTGTTGGTTTGTTGGTTTGTTGGCTTGTTGGTTTGTTAGTTTGTTGGTTTGTTGGCTTGTTGGCTTGTTGGTTTGTTGGTTCGTTGGTTTGTTCGTTTGTTGGTTTGTTGGTTTGTTGGTTTTTTGGTTTGTTGGTTTATTTGTTTGTTGGTTTGTTGGCTTGTTGGTTTGTTGGTTTGTTGGTTTGTTGGCTTGTTGGTTTGTTGGTTTGTTGGCTTGTTGGCTTGTTGGTTTGTTGGCTTGTTGGTTTGTTGTTTTGTTGGTTTGTTGGTTTGTTGTTTGTTGGCTTGTTGGTTTGTTGGTTTGTTGGCTTGTTGGCTTGTTGGTTTGTTGGTTTGTTGGCTTGTTGGCTTGTTGGTTTGTTGGTTTGTTGGTTTGTTGGTTTGTTGGGTTGTTGGCTTGTTGGTTTGTTTGTTTGTTGGCTTGTTGGTTTGTTGGTTTGTTGGTTTGTTGGTTTGTTGGCTTGTTGGCTTGTTGGTTTGTTGGTTTGTTGATTTGTTGGTTTGTTGGCTTGTTGGTTTGCTGGTTTGTTGGCTTGTTGGTTTGTTAGTTTGTTGGCTTGTTTGCTTATTGGTTTGTTGGTTGTTGGCTTGTTGGTTTGTTGGCTTGTTGGTTTGTTGGTTTGTTGGTTTGTTGGCTTGTTGGCTTGTTGGTTTGTTGGTTTGTTGGCTTATAGGTTATTTAGTTTGTTTATTTTTGTCATGTTGGTTTGTTGGTTTGTTGGTTTGTTGGTTTGTTGGCTTGTTGGTTTGTTGGTTTGTTGGCTTGTTGGTTTGTTAGTTTGTTGGTTTGTTGGTTTGTTGGTTTGTTGGTTTGTTGGTTTGTTGCTTTGTTGGTTTGTTGGTTTGTTGGCTTGTTGGCTTGTTGGTTTGTTGGCTTCTTGGTTTGTTAGTTTGTTGGCTTTTATGTTACTTAGTTTGTTGGTTTGTTGGCTTGTTGGTTTGTGGGTTTGTTGGTTTGTTGGCTTGTTGGCTTGTTGGTTTGTTGGTTTTTTCGTTTGTTCATTTATTTGTTTGTTGGTTTGTTGGCTTGTTGGTTTGTTGGTTTGTTGGTTTGTTGGTTTGTTGTTTTGTTGGTTTGTTGGCTTGTTGGTTTGTTGGTTTGTTGGTTTGTTGGCTTGTTGGCTTGTTGGTTTGTTGGTTTTTTGGTTTGTTGGTTTATTTGCTTGTTGGTTTGTTGGCTTGTTGGTTTGTTGGTTTGTTGGTTTGTTGGTTTGTTGGCTTGTTGGTTTGTTGGTTTGCTGGTTTGTTGGCTTGTTGGCTTGTTGCTTTGTTGGTTTGTTAGTTTGTTGGTTTGTTGGCTTGTGGGCTTGTTGCTTTGTTGGTTTGTTGGTTTGCTGGCTTGTTGGTTTGTTGGTTTGTTGGCTTGTTGGTTTGTTGGTTTGTTGGCTTGTTGGCTTGTTGGTTTGTTGGTTTGTTGGCTTGTTGGCTTGTTGGCTTGTTGGTTTGTTGGTTTGTTGGCTTGTTGGCTTGTTCGTTTGTTGGTTTGTTGGTTTGTTGGTTTGTTGGTTTGTTGCTTTGTTGGTTTGTTGGTTTGTTGGCTTGTTGGCTTGTTGGTTTGTTAGTTTGTTGGCTTTTTGGTTACTTGGTTTGTTGGTTTGTTGGTTTGTTGGATTGTTGGTTTGTTGGCTTGTTGCTTTGTTGGTTTGTTGGTTTGTTGGTTTGTTGGTTTGTTGGTTTGTTGGTTTGTTGGTTTGTTGGCTTGTTGGTTTGTTGGTTTGTTGGCTTGTTTGTTTGTTGGTTTGTTGGTTTGTTGGCTTGTTGGCTTGTTGGTTTGTTGGTTTGGCTAGTTGGTTTGTTGGCTTGTTGGTTTGTTGGTTTGTTGGTTTGTTGGCTTGTTGGCTTGTTGGTTTGTTGGTTTGTTGGCTTGTTGGTTAATTAGTTTGTTGGTTTGTTGGCATGTTGGTTTGTTGGTTTGTTGGTTTGTTGGCTTGTGGGTTACTTAGTTTGTTGGTTTGTTGGCATGTTGGTTTGTTGGTTTGTTGGTTAGTTGGCTTGTTGGTTTGTTGGCTTGTTGGTTTGTTGCTTTGTTCGTTTGATGATTTGTTGGTTTGTTGGTTACTTGGTTTGTTGGTTTGTTGGTTTTATGGCTTGTTGGCTTGTTGGTTTGTTGGTTTGTTGGTTTGTTGGCTTGTTGGCTTGTTGGTTTGTTGGTTTGTTAGCTTGTTGGTTTGTTAGTTTGTTGACTTTTTGGTTACTTGGTTTGTTGGCTTGTTGGTTTGTCGATTTGTTGGCTTGTTGGCTTGTTGCTTTGTTGGTTTGTTGGTTTGTTGGCTTGTTGGCTTGTTGGTTTGTTAGTTTGTTGGCTTGTTAGCTTGTTGGTTTGTTGGTTGGTTCGTTTGTTGGTTTGTTAGTTTGTTGGTTTGTTGGCTTGTTGGCTTGTTGGTTTGTTGGTTTTTTGGTTTGTTGGTTTGTTGGTTTGTTGGTTTGTTGGTTTGTTGGTTTGTTGGTTTGTTGGTTTGTTGGTTTGTTAGCTCGTTGGTTTGTTGGTTTGTTGGCTTGTTGGTTTGTTGGTTTGTTGGTTTGTTGGTTTTTTGCTTTGTTGGTTATTTGATTTGTTGGTTTGTTGGTTTGTTGGCTTGTTGGTTTGTTGGCTTGTTGGTTAGTTAGTTTGTTGGCTTTTTGGTTACTTGGTTTGTTGGTTTGTTGGCTTGTTGGCTTATTGGTTTGTTGGCTTGTTGGCTTGTTGGTTTGTTCGTTTGTTGGTTTGTTGGTTTATTTGTTTGTTGGTTTGTTGGCTTGTTATTTTTGTTGGTTTGTTGGCTTGTTGGTTGCTTAGTTTGTTGGTTTGTTGGTTTGTTGGCTTGTTGGCTTGTTGGTTTGTTGGTTTGTTGGTTTGTTGGTTTGTTGGCTTGTTGGTTTGTTGATTTGTTGGCTTGTTGGTTTGTTGGTTTGTTGGTTTGTTGGTATGTTGGCTTGTTGGCTTGTTGGTTTGTTGGTTTGTTGGCTTGTTGGTTTGTTGGCTTGTTGGTTTGTTGGTTTGTTGGTTTGTTGGCTTGTTTGCTTGTTGGTTTGTTGGTTTGTTAGCTTGTTGGTTACTTAGTTTGTTGGTTTGTTGGCATGTTGGTTTGTTGGTTTGTTGGTTTGTTGGCTTGTTGGTTACTTAGTTTGTTGGCATGTTGGTTTATTGCTTTGTTGGTTTGTTGGCTTGTTGGTTTGTTGGCTTGTTGGCTTGTTGGTTTGTTGGTTTGTTGGTTTGTTGGCTTGTTGGTTTGTTGGTTTGTTGGCTCGTTGGCTTGTTGGTTTGTTGGTTTGTTGGTTTGTTGGTTTGTTGGTTTATTTGTTTGTTGGTTTGATGGCTTGTTGGTTTGTTGGTTTGTTGGTTTGTTGGCTTGTTGGCTTGTTGGTTTGTTGGTTTGTTGGTTTGTTGGCTTGTTGGTTTGTTGGTTTGTTGGCTTGTTGGCTTGTTGGTTTGTTGGTTTGTTGGTTTGTTGGTTTGTTGGCTTGTTGGTTTGTTGGTTTGTTGGCTTGTTGGTTTGTTGGTTTGTTGGTTTGTTGGTTTGTTGGTTTGTTGGCTTGTTGGTTTGTTGGCTTGTTGGTTTGTTGGTTTGTTGGTTTGTTGGCTTGTTGGTTTGTTGGTTTGTTGGTTTGTTGGTTTGTTGGTTTTTTGGTTTGTTGGTTTGTTGGTTTGTTGGCTTGTTGGTTTGTTGGTTTGTTGGCTTGTTGGTTTGTTGGTTTGTTGGCTTGTTGGCTTGTTGGTTTGTTGATTTGTTGGCTTGTTGGTTACTTAGTTTGTTGGTTTCGTGGTCTGTTGGTTTGTTGGCTTGTTGGCTTGTTGGTTTATTGGTTTGTTTTTTGTTGGTTTGTTGGCTTGTTGGTTTGTTGGTTTGTTGGCTTGTTGGCTTGTTGGTTTGTTAGTTTGTTGGCTTGTTGGCTTGTTGGTTTGTTGGTTAGTTCATTTGTTGGTTTGTTAGTTTGTTGGTTTGTTGGCTTGTTGGCTTGTTGGTTTGTTGGTTTTTTGGTTTGTTGGTTTGTTGGTTTGTTGCTTTGTTGGTTTGTTGGTTTGTTAGTTTGTTGGCTTTTTGGTTACTTGGTTTGTTGGTTTGTTGGCTTGTTGCCTTATTGGTTTGTTGGCTTGTTGGCTTGTTGGTTTGTTCGTTTGTTGGTTTGTTGGTTTGTTGGTTTATTTGTTTGTTGGTTTGTTGGCTTGTTGGTTTGTTGGTTTGTTGGCTTGTTGGTTACTTAGTTTGTTGGTTTGTTGGTTTGTTGGTTTGTTGGCTTGTTGGCTTGTTGGTTTGTTGGTTTGTTGGTTTGTTGGTTTGTTGGCTTGTTGGTTTGTTGGTTTGTTGGCTTGTTGGTTTGTTGGTTTGTTGGTTTGTTGGTATGTTTGCTTGTTGGCTTGTTGGTTTGTTGGTTTGTTGGCTTGTTGGTTAGCTGGCTTGTTGGTTTGTTGGTTTGTTGGTTTGTTGGCTTGTTGGCTTGTTGGTTTGTTGGTTTGTTGGCTGGTTGGTTACTTAGTTTGTTGGTTTGTTGGCATGTTGGTTTGTTGGTTTGTTGGTTTGTAGGTTTGTTGGCTTGTTGGTTACTTAGTTTGTTGGCATGTTGGTTTGTTGCTTTGTTGGTTTGTTGGCTTGTTGGTTTGTTGGTTTGTTGGCTTGTTGGCTTGTTGGTTTGTTGGTTTGTTGGTTTGTTGGCTTGTTGGTTTGTTGGTTTGTTGGCTTGTTGGCTTGTTGGTTTGTTGGTTTGTTGGTTTGTTGGTTTATTTGTTTGTTGGTTTGTTGGCTTGTTGGTTTGTTGGTTTGTTGGCTTGTTGGCTTGTTGGTTTGTTAGCTTGTTGGTTTGTTAGTTTGTTGGCTTTTTGGTTACTTGGTTTGTTGGCTTGTTGGTTTGTTGGTTTGTTGGCTTGTTGGTTTGTTGCTTTGTTGGTTTGTTGGTTTGTTGGCTTGTTGGCTTGTTGGTTTGTTAGTTTGTTGGCTTGTTAGCTTGTTGGTTTGTTGGTTGGTTCGTTTGTTGGTTTGTTAGTTTGTTGGTTTGTTGGCTTGTTGGCTTGTTGGTTTGTTGGTTTTTTGGTTTGTTGGTTTGTTGGTTTGTTGGTTTGTTGGTTTGTTGGTTTGTTGGTTTGTTGGCTCGTTGGTTTGTTGGTTTGTTGGCTTGTTGGTTTGTTGGTTTGTTGGTTTGTTGGTTTTTTGCCTTATTGGTTTGTTGGCTTGTTGGCTTGTTGGTTTGTTTGTTTGTTGGTTTGTTGGTTTATTTGTTTGTTGGTTTGTTGGCTTGTTGGTTTGTTGGTTTGTTGGCTTGTTGGTTACTTAGTTTGTTGGTTTGTTGGTTTGTTGGCTTGTTGGCTTGTTGGTTTGTTGGTTTGTTGGTTTGTTGGTTTGTTGGCTTGTTGGTTTGTTGGTTTGTTGGCTTGTTGGTTTGTTGGTTTGTTGGTCTGTTGGTATGTTTGCTTGTTGGCTTGTTGGTTTGTTGGTTTGTTGGCATGTTGGTTTGTTGGTTTGTTGGTTTGTTGGCTTGTGGGTTACTTAGTTTGTTGGTTTGTTGGCATGTTGGTTTGTTGGTTTGTTGGTTTGTTGGCTTGTTGGTTTGTTGGCTTGTTGGTTTGTTGCTTTGTTCGTTTGATGATTTGTTGGTTTGTTGGTTACTTGGTTTGTTGGTTTGTTGGTTTTATGGCTTGTTGGCTTGTTGTTTTGTTGGTTTGTTGGTTTGTTGGCTTGTTGGCTTGTTGGTTTGTTGGTTTGTTAACTTGTTGGTTTGTTAGTTTGTTGACTTTTTGGTTACTTGGTTTGTTGGCTTGTTGGTTTGTCGATTTGTTGGCTTGTTAACTTGTTGCTTTGTTGGTTTGTTGGTTTGTTGGCTTGTTGGCTTGTTGGTTTGTTAGTTTGTTGGCTTGTTAGCTTGTTGGTTTGTTGGTTGGTTCGTTTGTTGGTTTGTTAGTTTGTTGGTTTGTTGGCTTGTTGGCTTGTTGGTTTGTTGGTTTTTTGGTTTGTTGGTTTGTTGGTTTGTTGGTTTGTTGGTTTGTTGGTTTGTTGGTTTGTTGGTTGGTTGGTTTGTTGGCTCGTTGGTTTGTTGGTTTGTTGGCTTGTTGGTTTGTTGGTTTGTTGGTTTGTTGGTTTTTTGCTTTGTTGGTTTGTTGATTTGTTGGTTTGTTGGTTTGTTGGCTTGTTGGTTTGTTGGCTTGTTGGTTAGTTAGTTTGTTGGCTTTTTGGTTACTTGGTTTGTTGGTTTGTTGGCTTGTTGGCTTATTGGTTTGTTGGCTTGTTGGCTTGTTGGTTTGTTCGTTTGTTGGTTTGTTGGTTTATTTGTTTGTTAGTTTGTTGGCTTGTTAATTTGTTGGTTTGTTGGCTTGTTGGTTGCTTAGTTTGTTCGTTTGTTGGCTTGTTGGCTTGTTGGTTTGTTGGTTTGTTGGTTTGTTGGTTTGTTGGCTTGTTGGTTTATTGATTTGTTGGCTTGTTGGTTTGTTGGTTTGTTGGTTTGTTGGTATGTTGGCTTGTTGGCTTGTTGGTTTGTTGGTTTGTTGGCTTGTTGGTTTGTTGGCTTGTTGGTTTGTTGGTTTGTTGGTTTGTTGGCTTGTTTGCTTGTTGGTTTGTTGGTTTGTTAGCTTGTTGGTTACTTAGTTTGTTGGTTTGTTGGCATGTTGGTTTGTTGGTTTGTTGGTTTGTTGGCTTGTTGGTTACTTAGTTTGTTGGCATGTTGGTTTATTGCTTTGTTGGTTTGTTGGCTTGTTGGTTTGTTGGCTTGTTGGCTTGTTGGTTTGTTGGTTTGTTGGTTTGTTGGCTTGTTGGTTTGTTGGTTTGTTGGCTAGTTGGCTTGTTGGTTTGTTGGTTTGTTGGTTTGTTGGTTTGTTGGTTTATTTGTTTGTTGGTTTGATGGCTTGTTGGTTTGTTGGTTTGTTGGTTTGTTGGCTTGTTGGCTTGTTGGTTTGTTGGTTTGTTGGTTTGTTGGCTTGTTGGTTTGTTGGTTTGTTGGCTTGTTGGCTTGTTGGTTTGTTGGTTTGTTGGTTTGTTGGTTTGTTGGCTTGTTGGTTTGTTGGTTTGTTGGCTTGTTGGTTTGTTGGTTTGTTGGTTTGTTGGTTTGTTGGTTTGTTGGCTTGTTGGTTTGTTGGCTTGTTGGTTTGTTGGTTTGTTGGTTTGTTGGCTTGTTGGTTTGTTGGTTTGTTGGTTTGTTGGTTTGTTGGTTTGTTGGTTTTTTGGTTTGTTGGTTTGTTGGTTTGTTGGCTTGTTGGTTTGTTGGTTTGTTGGCTTGTTGGTTTGTTGGTTTGTTGGCTTGTTGGCTTGTTGGTTTGTTGATTTGTTGGCTTGTTGGTTACTTAGTTTGTTGGTTTCGTGGTTTGTTGGTTTGTTGGCTTGTTGGCTTGTTGGTTTGTTGGTTTGTTTTTTGTTGGTTTGTTGGCTTGTTGGTTTGTTGGTTTGTTGGCTTGTGGGCTTGTTGGTTTGTTAGTTTGTTGGCTTGTTGGCTTGTTGGTTTGTTGGTTAGTTTATTTGTTG
The DNA here is from genome assembly GCA_958298945.1 of Atherix ibis. Taxonomy (NCBI): domain Eukaryota; kingdom Metazoa; phylum Arthropoda; class Insecta; order Diptera; family Athericidae; genus Atherix; species Atherix ibis. The sequence goes on along the minus strand of OY282608.1, from coordinate 62,237,889 downwards.
GTTTGTTAGTTTGTTGGTTTGTTGGCTTGTTGGCTTGTTGGTTTGTTGGTTTGTTGGTTTGTTGGCTTGTTGGCTTGTTGGTTTGTTGGTTTGTTAGCTTGTTGGTTTGTTAGTTTGTTGACTTTTTGGTTACTTGGTTTGTTGGCTTGTTGGTTTGTCGATTTGTTGGCTTGTTGGCTTGTTGCTTTGTTGATTTGTTGGTTTGTTGGCTTGTTGGCTTGTTGGTTTGTTAGTTTGTTGGCTTGTTAGCTTGTTGGTTTGTTGGTTGGTTCGTTTGTTGGTTTGTTAGTTTGTTGGTTTGTTGGCTTGTTGGCTTGTTGGTTTGTTGGTTTTTTGGTTTGTTGGTTTGTTGGTTTGTTGGTTTGTTGGTTTGTTGGTTTGTTGGTTTGTTGGTTTGTTGGTTTGTTGGTTTGTTGGCTCGTTGGTTTGTTGGTTTGTTGGCTTGTTGGTTTGTTGGTTTGTTGGTTTGTTGGTTTTTTGCTTTGTTGGTTTGTTGATTTGTTGGTTTGTTGGTTTGTTGGCTTGTTGGTTTGTTGGCTTGTTGTTTAGTTAGTTTGTTGGCTTTTTGGTTACTTGGTTTGTTGGTTTGTTGGCTTGTTGGCTTATTGGTTTGTTGGCTTGTTGGCTTGTTGGTTTGTTCGTTTGTTGGTTTGTTGGTTTATTTGTTTGTTGGTTTGTTGGCTTGTTATTTTTGTTGGTTTGTTGGCTTGTTGGTTGCTTAGTTTGTTGGTTTGTTGGTTTGTTGGCTTGTTGGCTTGTTGGTTTGTTGGTTTGTTGGTTTGTTGGTTTGTTGGCTTGTTGGTTTGTTGATTTGTTGGCTTGTTGGTTTGTTGGTTTGTTGGTTTGTTGGTATGTTGGCTTGTTGGCTTGTTGGTTTGTTGGTTTGTTGGCTTGTTGGTTTGTTGGCTTGTTGGTTTGTTGGTTTGTTGGTTTGTTGGCTTGTTTGCTTGTTGGTTTGTTGGTTTGTTAGCTTGTTGGTTACTTAGTTTGTTGGTTTGTTGGCATGTTGGTTTGTTGGTTTGTTGGTTTGTTGGCTTGTTGGTTACTTAGTTTGTTGGCATGTTGGTTTATTGCTTTGTTGGTTTGTTGGCTTGTTGGTTTGTTGGCTTGTTGGCTTGTTGGTTTGTTGGTTTGTTGGTTTGTTGGCTTGTTGGTTTGTTGGTTTGTTGGCTTGTTGGCTTGTTGGTTTGTTGGTTTGTTGGTTTGTTGGTTTGTTGGTTTATTTGTTTGTTGGTTTGATGGCTTGTTGGTTTGTTGGTTTGTTGGTTTGTTGGCTTGTTGGCTTGTTGGTTTGTTGGTTTGTTGGTTTGTTGGCTTGTTGGTTTGTTGGTTTGTTGGCTTGTTGGCTTGTTGGTTTGTTGGTTTGTTGGTTTGTTGGTTTGTTGGTTTGTTGGCTTGTTGGTTTGTTGGTTTGTTGGCTTGTTGGTTTGTTGGTTTGTTGGTTTGTTGGTTTGTTGGTTTGTTGGCTTGTTGGTTTGTTGGCTTGTTGGTTTGTTGGTTTGTTGGTTTGTTGGCTTGTTTTTTTGTTGGTTTGTTGGTTTGTTGGTTTGTTGGTTTGTTGGTTTTTTGGTTTGTTGGTTTGTTGGTTTGTTGGCTTGTTGGTTTGTTGGTTTGTTGGCTTGTTGGTTTGTTGGTTTGTTGGCTTGTTGGCTTGTTGGTTTGTTGGTTTGTTGGTTTGTTGGTTTGTTGGTTTGTTGGCTTGTTGGTTTGTTGGTTTGTTGGCTTGTTGGTTTGTTGGTTTGTTGGTTTGTTGGTTTGTTGGTTTGTTGGCTTGTTGGTTTGTTGGCTTGTTGGTTTGTTGGTTTGTTGGTTTGTTGGCTTGTTGGTTTGTTGGTTTGTTGGTTTGTTGGTTTGTTGGTTTGTTGGTTTTTTGGTTTGTTGGCTTGTTGGTTTGTTGGCTTGTTGGTTTGTTGCTTTGTTCGTTTGATGATTTGTTGGTTTGTTGGTTACTTGGTTTGTTGGTTTGTTGGTTTTATGGCTTGTTGGCTTGTTGGTTTGTTGGTTTGTTGGTTTGTTGGCTTGTTGGCTTGTTGGTTTGTTGGTTTGTTAACTTGTTGGTTTGTTAGTTTGTTGACTTTTTGGTTACTTGGTTTGTTGGCTTGTTGGTTTGTCGATTTGTTGGCTTGTTAACTTGTTGCTTTGTTGGTTTGTTGGTTTGTTGGCTTGTTGGCTTGTTGGTTTGTTAGTTTGTTGGCTTGTTAGCTTGTTGGTTTGTTGGTTGGTTCGTTTGTTGGTTTGTTAGTTTGTTGGTTTGTTGGCTTGTTGGCTTGTTGGTTTGTTGGTTTTTTGGTTTGTTGGTTTGTTGGTTTGTTGGTTTGTTGGTTTGTTGGTTTGTTGGTTTGTTGGTTTGTTGGTTTGTTGGCTCGTTGGTTTGTTGGTTTGTTGGCTTGTTGGTTTGTTGGTTTGTTGGTTTGTTGGTTTTTTGCTTTGTTGGTTTGTTGATTTGTTGGTTTGTTGGTTTGTTGGCTTGTTGGTTTGTTGGCTTGTTGGTTAGTTAGTTTGTTGGCTTTTTGGTTACTTGGTTTGTTGGTTTGTTGGCTTGTTGGCTTATTGGTTTGTTGGCTTGTTGGCTTGTTGGTTTGTTCGTTTGTTGGTTTGTTGGTTTATTTGTTTGTTGGTTTGTTGGCTTGTTAATTTGTTGGTTTGTTGGCTTGTTGGTTGCTTAGTTTGTTGGTTTGTTGGCTTGTTGGCTTGTTGGTTTGTTGGTTTGTTGGTTTGTTGGTTTGTTGGCTTGTTGGTTTATTGATTTGTTGGCTTGTTGGTTTGTTGGTTTGTTGGTTTGTTGGTATGTTGGCTTGTTGGCTTGTTGGTTTGTTGGTTTGTTGGCTTGTTGGTTTGTTGGCTTGTTGGTTTGTTGGTTTGTTGGTTTGTTGGCTTGTTTGCTTGTTGGTTTGTTGGTTTGTTAGCTTGTTGGTTACTTAGTTTGTTGGTTTGTTGGCATGTTAGTTTGTTGGTTTGTTGGCTTGTTGGCTTGTTGGTTTGTTGGTTTGTTGGTTTGTTGGCTTGTTGGCTTGTTGGTTTGTTGGTTTGTTAGCTTGTTGGTTTGTTAGTTTGTTGACTTTTTGGTTACTTGGTTTGTTGGCTTGTTGGTTTGTCGATTTGTTGGCTTGTTGGCTTGTTGCTTTGTTGATTTGTTGGTTTGTTGGCTTGTTGGCTTGTTGGTTTGTTAGTTTGTTGGCTTGTTAGCTTGTTGGTTTGTTGGTTGGTTCGTTTGTTGGTTTGTTAGTTTGTTGGTTTGTTGGCTTGTTGGCTTGTTGGTTTGTTGGTTTTTTGGTTTGTTGGTTTGTTGGTTTGTTGGTTTGTTGGTTTGTTGGTTTGTTGGTTTGTTGGTTTGTTGGTTTGTTGGCTCGTTGGTTTGTTGGTTTGTTGGCTTGTTGGTTTGTTGGTTTGTTGGTTTGTTGGTTTTTTGCTTTGTTGGTTTGTTGATTTGTTGGTTTGTTGGTTTGTTGGCTTGTTGGTTTGTTGGCTTGTTGTTTAGTTAGTTTGTTGGCTTTTTGGTTACTTGGTTTGTTGGTTTGTTGGCTTGTTGGCTTATTGGTTTGTTGGCTTGTTGGCTTGTCGGTTTGTTCGTTTGTTGGTTTGTTGGTTTATTTGTTTGTTGGTTTGTTGGCTTGTTATTTTTGTTGGTTTGTTGGCTTGTTGGTTGCTTAGTTTGTTGGTTTGTTGGTTTGTTGGCTTGTTGGCTTGTTGGTTTGTTGGTTTGTTGGTTAGTTGGTTTGTTGGCTTGTTGGTTTGTTGATTTGTTGGCTTGTTGGTTTGTTGGTTTGTTGGTTTGTTGGTATGTTGGCTTGTTGGCTTGTTGGTTTGTTGGTTTGTTGGCTTGTTGGTTTGTTGGCTTGTTGGTTTGTTGGTTTGTTGGTTTGTTGGCTTGTTTGCTTGTTGGTTTGTTGGTTTGTTAGCTTGTTGGTTACTTAGTTTGTTGGTTTGTTGGCATGTTGGTTTGTTGGTTTGTTGGTTTGTTGGCTTGTTGGTTACTTAGTTTGTTGGCATGTTGGTTTATTGCTTTGTTGGTTTGTTGGCTTGTTGGTTTGTTGGCTTGTTGGCTTGTTGGTTTGTTGGTTTGTTGGTTTGTTGGCTTGTTGGTTTGTTGGTTTGTTGGCTTGTTGGCTTGTTGGTTTGTTGGTTTGTTGGTTTGTTGGTTTGTTGGTTTATTTGTTTGTTGGTTTGATGGCTTGTTGGTTTGTTGGTTTGTTGGTTTGTTGGCTTGTTGGCTTGTTGGTTTGTTGGTTTGTTGGTTTGTTGGCTTGTTGGTTTGTTGGTTTGTTGGCTTGTTGGCTTGTTGGTTTGTTGGTTTGTTGGTTTGTTGGTTTGTTGGTTTGTTGGCTTGTTGGTTTGTTGGTTTGTTGGCTTGTTGGTTTGTTGGTTTGTTGGTTTGTTGGTTTGTTGGTTTGTTGGCTTGTTGGTTTGTTGGCTTGTTGGTTTGTTGGTTTGTTGGTTTGTTGGCTTGTTGGTTTGTTGGTTTGTTGGTTTGTTGGTTTGTTGGTTTGTTGGTTTTTTGGTTTGTTGGTTTGTTGGTTTGTTGGCTTGTTGGTTTGTTGGTTTGTTGGCTTGTTGGTTTGTTGGTTTGTTGGCTTGTTGGCTTGTTGGTTTGTTGATTTGTTGGCTTGTTGGTTACTTAGTTTGTTGGTTTCGTGGTCTGTTGGTTTGTTGGCTTGTTGGATTGTTGGTTTATTGGTTTGTTTTTTGTTGGTTTGTTGGCTTGTTGGTTTGTTGGTTTGTTGGCTTGTTGGCTTGTTGGTTTGTTAGTTTGTTGGCTTGTTGGCTTGTTGGTTTGTTGGTTAGTTCATTTGTTGGTTTGTTAGTTTGTTGGTTTGTTGGCTTGTTGGCTTGTTGGTTTGTTGGTTTTTTGGTTTGTTGGTTTGTTGGTTTGTTGCTTTGTTGGTTTGTTGGTTTGTTAGTTTGTTGGCTTTTTGGTTACTTGGTTTGTTGGTTTGTTGGCTTGTTGCCTTATTGGTTTGTTGGCTTGTTGGCTTGTTGGTTTGTTTGTTTGTTGGTTTGTTGGTTTGTTGGTTTATTTGTTTGTTGGTTTGTTGGCTTGTTGGTTTGTTGGTTTGTTGGCTTGTTGGTTACTTAGTTTGTTGGTTTGTTGGTTTGTTGGTTTGTTGGCTTGTTGGCTTGTTGGTTTGTTGGTTTGTTGGTTTGTTGGTTTGTTGGCTTGTTGGTTTGTTGGTTTGTTGGCTTGTTGGTTTGTTGGTTTGTTGGTTTGTTGGTATGTTTGCTTGTTGGCTTGATGGTTTGTTGGTTTGTTGGCTTGTTGGTTAGCTGGCTTGTTGGTTTGTTGGTTTGTTGGTTTGTTGGCTTGTTGGCTTGTTGGTTTGTTGGTTTGTTGGCTGGTTGGTTACTTAGTTTGTTGGTTTGTTGGCATGTTGGTTTGTTGGTTTGTTTGTTTGTAGGTTTGTTGGCTTGTTGGTTACTTAGTTTGTTGGCATGTTGGTTTGTTGCTTTGTTGGTTTGTTGGCTTGTTGGTTTGTTGGTTTGTTGGCTTGTTGGCTTGTTGGTTTGTTGGTTTGTTGGTTTGTTGGCTTGTTGGTTTGTTGGTTTGTTGGCTTGTTGGCTTGTTGGTTTGTTGGTTTGTTGGTTTGTTGGTTTATTTGTTTGTTGGTTTGTTGGCTTGTTGGTTTGTTGGTTTGTTGGCTTGTTGGCTTGTTGGTTTGTTAGCTTGTTGGTTTGTTAGTTTGTTGGCTTTTTGGTTACTTGGTTTGTTGGCTTGTTGGTTTGTTGGTTTGTTGGCTTGTTGGTTTGTTGTTTTGTTGGTTTGTTGGTTTGTTGGCTTGTTGGCTTGTTGGTTTGTTAGTTTGTTGGCTTGTTAGCTTGTTGGTTTGTTGGTTGGTTCGTTTGTTGGTTTGTTAGTTTGTTGGTTTGTTGGCTTGTTGGCTTGTTGGTTTGTTGGTTTTTTGGTTTGTTGGTTTGTTGGTTTGTTGGTTTGTTGGTTTGTTGGTTTGTTGGTTTGTTGGCTCGTTGGTTTGTTGGTTTGTTGGCTTGTTGGTTTGTTGGTTTGTTGGTTTGTTGGTTTTTTGCCTTATTGGTTTGTTGGCTTGTTGGCTTGTTGGTTTGTTTGTTTGTTGGTTTGTTGGTTTGTTGGTTTATTTGTTTGTTGGTTTGTTGGCTTGTTGGTTTGTTGGTTTGTTGGCTTGTTGGTTACTTAGTTTGTTGGTTTGTTGGTTTGTTGGTTTGTTGGCTTGTTGGCTTGTTGGTTTGTTGGTTTGTTTGTTTGTTGGTTTGTTGGCTTGTTGGTTTGTTGGTTTGTTGGCTTGTTGGTTTGTTGGTTTGTTGGTTTGTTGGTATGTTTGCTTGTTGGCTTGTTGGTTTGTTGGTTTGTTGGCATGTTGGTTTGTTGGTTTGTTGGTTTGTTGGCTTGTGGGTTACTTAGTTTGTTGGTTTGTTGGCATGTTGGTTTGTTGGTTTGTTGGTTTGTTGGCTTGTTGGTTTGTTGGCTTGTTGGTTTGTTGCTTTGTTCGTTTGATGATTTGTTGGTTTGTTGGTTACTTGGTTTGTTGGTTTGTTGGTTTTATGGCTTGTTGGCTTGTTGGTTTGTTGGTTTGTTGGTTTGTTGGCTTGTTGGCTTGTTAGTTTGTTGGCTTGTTAGCTTGTTGGTTTGTTGGTTGGTTCGTTTGTTGGTTTGTTAGTTTGTTGGTTTGTTGGCTTGTTGGCTTGTTGGTTTGTTGGTTTTTTGGTTTGTTGGTTTGTTGGTTTGTTGGTTTGTTGGTTTGTTGGTTTGTTGGTTTGTTGGTTTGTTGGTTTGTTGGTTTGTTGGTTTGTTGGCTCGTTGGTTTGTTGGTTTGTTGGCTTGTTGGTTTGTTGGTTTGTTGGTTTGTTGGTTTTTTGCTTTGTTGGTTTGTTGATTTGTTGGTTTGTTGGTTTGTTGGCTTGTTGGTTTGTTGGCTTGTTGGTTGGTTAGTTTGTTGGCTTTTTGGTTACTTGGTTTGTTGGTTTGTTGGCTTGTTGGCTTATTGGTTTGTTGGCTTGTTGGCTTGTTGGTTTGTTCGTTTGTTGGTTTGTTGGTTTATTTGTTTGTTGGTTTGTTGGCTTGTTAATTTGTTGGTTTGTTGGCTTGTTGGTTGCTTAGTTTGTTGGTTTGTTGGTTTGTTGGCTTGTTGGCTTGTTGGTTTGTTGGTTTGTTGGTTTGTTGGTTTGTTGGCTTGTTGGTTTGTTGATTTGTTGGCTTGTTGGTTTGTTGGTTTGTTGGTTTGTTGGTATGTTGGCTTGTTGGCTTGTTGGTTTGTTGGTTTGTTGGCTTGTTGGTTTGTTGGCTTGTTGGTTTGTTGGTTTGTTGGTTTGTTGGCTTGTTTGCTTGTTGGTTTGTTGGTTTGTTAGCTTGTTGGTTACTTAGTTTGTTGGTTTTTTGGCATGTTGGTTTGTTGGTTTGTTGGTTTGTTGGCTTGTTGGTTACTTAGTTTGTTGGCATGTTGGTTTATTGCTTTGTTGGTTTGTTGGCTTGTTGGTTTGTTGGCTTGTTGGCTTGTTGGTTTGTTGGTTTGTTGGTTTGTTGGCTTGTTGGTTTGTTGGTTTGTTGGCTTGTTGGCTTGTTGGTTTGTTGGTTTGTTGGTTTGTTGGTTTGTTGGTTTATTTGTTTGTTGGTTTGATGGCTTGTTGGTTTGTTGGTTTGTTGGTTTGTTGGCTTGTTGGCTTGTTGGTTTGTTGGTTTGTTGGTTTGTTGGCTTGTTGGTTTGTTGGTTTGTTGGCTTGTTGGCTTGTTGGTTTGTTGGTTTGTTGGTTTGTTGGTTTGTTGGCTTGTTGGTTTGTTGGTTTGTTGGCTTGTTGGTTTGTTGGTGTGTTGGTTTGTTGGTTTGTTGGTTTGTTGGCTTGTTGGTTTGTTGGCTTGTTGGTTTGTTGGTTTGTTGGTTTGTTGACTTGTTGGTTTGATGGTTTGTTGGTTTGTTGGTTTGTTGGTTTGTTGGTTTTTTGGTTTGTTGGTTTGTTGGTTTGTTGGCTTGTTGGTTTGTTGGTTTGTTGGCTTGTTGGTTTGTTGGTTTGTTGGCTTGTTGGCTTGTTGGTTTGTTGATCTGTTGGCTTGTTGGTTACTTAGTTTGTTGGTTTCGTGGTTTGTTGGTTTGTTGGCTTGTTGGCTTGTTGGTTTGTTGGTTTGTTTTTTGTTGGTTTGTTGGCTTGTTGGTTTGTTGGTTTGTTGGCTTGTTGGCTTGTTGGTTTGTTAGTTTGTTGGCTTGTTGGCTTGTTGGTTTGTTGGTTAGTTCATTTGTTGGTTTTTTTAGTTTGTTGGTTTGTTGGCTTGTTGGTTTGTTGGTTTGTTGGTTTTTTGGTTTGTTGGTTTGTTGGTTTGTTGCTTTGTTGGTTTGTTGGTTTGTTAGTTTGTTGGCTTTTTGGTTACTTGGTTTGTTGGTTTGTTGGCTTGTTGCCTTATTGGTTTGTTGGCTTGTTGGCTTGTTGGTTTGTTTGTTTGTTGGTTTGTTGGTTTGTTGGTTTATTTGTTTGTTGGTTTGTTGGCTTGTTGGTTTGTTGGTTTGTTGGCTTGTTGGTTACTTAGTTTGTTGGTTTGTTGGTTTGTTGGTTTGTTGGCTTGTTGGCTTGTTGGCTTGTTGGTTTGTTGGTTTGTTGGTTTGTTGGTTTGTTGGCTTGTTGGTTTGTTGGTTTGTTGGCTTGTTGGTTTGTTGGTTTGTTGGTTTGTTGGTATGTTTGCTTGTTGGCTTGTTGGTTTGTTGGTTTGTTGGCTTGTTGGTTACTTGGTTTGTTGGTTTGTTGGCTTGTTGCCTTATTGGTTTGTTGGCTTGTTGGCTTGTTGGTTTGTTTGTTTGTTGGTTTGTTGGTTTGTTGGTTTATTTGTTTGTTGGTTTGTTGGCTTGTTGGTTTGTTGGTTTGTTGGCTTGTTGGTTACTTAGTTTGTTGGTTTGTTGGTTTGTTGGTTTGTTGGCTTATTGGCTTGTTGGTTTGTTGGTTTGTTGGTTTGTTGGTTTGTTGGCTTGTTGGTTTGTTGGTTTGTTGGCTTGTTGGTTTGTTGGTTTGTTGGTTTGTTGGTATGTTTGCTTGTTGGCTTGTTGGTTTGTTGGTCTGTTGGCTTGTTGGTTAGTTGGCTTGTTGGTTTGTTGGTTTGTTGGTTTGTTGGCTTGTTGGCTTGTTGGTTTGTTGGTTTGTTGGCTGGTTGGTTACTTAGTTTGTTGGCATGTTGGTTTGTTGCTTTGTTGGTTTGTTGGCTTGTTGGTTTGTTGGTTTGTTGGTTTGTTGGCTTGTTGGTTTGTTGGTTTGTTGGTTTGTTGGCTTGTTGGTTTGTTGGTTTGTTGGCTTGTTGGCTTGTTGGTTTGTTGGTTTGTTGGTTTGTTGGTTTGTTGGTTTGTTGGCTTGTTGGTTTGTTGGTTTGTTGGCTTGTTGGTTTGTTGGTTTGTTGGTTTGTTGGTTTGTTGGTTTGTTGGTTTGTTGGCTTGTTGGTTTGTTGGCTTGTTGGTTTGTTGGTTTGTTGGTTTGTTGGCTTGTTGGTTTGTTGGTTTGTTGGTTTGTTGGTTTGTTGGTTTGTTGGTTTGTTGGTTTGTTGGTTTGTTGGCTTGTTGGTTTGTTGGTTTGTTGGCTTGTTGGTTTGTTGGTTTGTTGGCTTGTTGGCTTGTTGGTTTGTTGATTTGTTGGCTTGTTGGTTACTTAGTTTGTTGGTTTCGTGGTTTGTTGGTTTGTTGGCTTGTTGGCTTGTTGGTTTGTTGGTTTGTTGGTTTGTTGGTTTGTTGGTTTGTTGGCTTGTTGGTTTGTTGGTTTGTTGGCTTGTTGGTTTGTTGGTTTGTTGGTTTGTTGGCTTGTTGGTTACTTAGTTTGTTGGTTTGTTGGTTTGTTGGTTTGTTGGCTTATTGGCTTGTTGGTTTGTTGGTTTGTTGGTTTGTTGGTTTGTTGGCTTGTTGGTTTGTTGGTTTGTTGGCTTGTTGGTTTGTTGGTTTGTTGGTTTGTTGGTATGTTTGCTTGTTGGCTTGTTGGTTTGTTGGTCTGTTGGCTTGTTGGTTAGTTGGCTTTTTGGTTTGTTGGTTTGTTGGTTTGTTGGCTTGTTGGCTTGTTGGTTTGTTGGTTTGTTGGCTGGTTGGTTACTTAGTTTGTTGGCATGTTGGTTTGTTGCTTTGTTGGTTTGTTGGCTTGTTTGTTTGTTGGTTTGTTGGCTTGTTGGCTTGTTGGTTTGTTGGTTTGTTGGTTTGTTGGCTTGTTGGTTTGTTGGTTTGTTGGCTTGTTGGTTTGTTGGTTTGTTGGTTTGTTGGTTTATTTGTTTGTTGGTTTGTTGGCTTGTTGGTTTGTTGGTTTGTTGGCTTGTTGGCTTGTTGGTTTGTTGGTTTGTTAGCTTGTTGGTTTGTTAGTTTGTTGGCTTTTTGGTTACTTGGTTTGTTGGCTTGTTGGTTTGTTGGTTTGTTGGCTTGTTGGCTTGTTGCTTTGTTGGTTTGTTGGTTTGTTGGCTTGTTGGCTTGTTGGTTTGTTAGTTTGTTGGCTTGTTAGCTTGTTGGTTTTTTGGTTGCTTCGTTTGTTGGTTTGTTAGTTTGTTGGTTTGTTGGCTTGTTGGCTTGTTGGTTTGTTGGTTTTTTGGTTTGTTGGTTTGTTGGTTTGTTGGTTTGTTGGTTTGTTGGTTTGTTGGTTTGTTGGCTCGTTGGTTTCTTGGTTTGTTGGCTTGTTGGTTTGTTAGTTTGTTGGTTTGTTGGTTTTTTGCTTTGTTGGTTTGTTGATTTGTTGGTTTGTTGGCTTGTTGGCTTGTTGGTTTGTTGGCTTGTTGGTTTGTTAGTTTGTTGGCTTTCTGGTTACTTGGTTTGTTGGTTTGTTGGCTTGTTGGCTTATTGGTTTGTTGGCTTGTTGGCTTGTTGGTTTGTTGGTTTGTTGGTTTGTTGGTTTATTTGTTTGTTGTTTTGTTGGCTTGTTGGTTTGTTGGTTTGTTGGCTTGTTGGTTACTTAGTTTGTTGGTTTGTTGGTTTGTTGGTTTGTTGGGTTGTTGGATTGTTGGTTTGTTGGTTTGTTGGTTTGTTGGTTTGTTGGCTTGTTGGTTTGTTGGTTTGTTGGCTTGTTGGTTTGTTGGTTTGTTGGTTTGTTGGTATGTTGGCTTGTTGGCTTGTTGGTTTGTTGGCTTGTTGGTTTGTTGGTTTGTTGGTTTGTTGGTTTGTTGGCTAGTTGGTTTGTTGGTTTGTTGGCTTGTTGGCTTGTTGGTTTGTTGGTTTGTTGGCTTGTTGGTTTGTTGGCTTGTTGGTTTGTTGGTTTGTTGGTTTGTTGGCTTGTTTGCTTGTTGGTTTGTTGGTTTGTTGGTTTGTTAGCTTGTTGGTTACTTAGTTTGTTGGTTTGTTGGCATGTTGGTTTGTTGGTTTGTTGGTTTGTTGGCTTGTTGGTTACTTAGTTTGTTGGCATGTTGGTTTATTGCTTTGTTGGTTTGTTGGCTTGTTGGTTTGTTGGTTTGTTGGTTTGTTGGCTTGTTGGTTTGTTGGTTTGTTGGTTTGTTGGCTTGTTGGTTTGTTGGTTTGTTGGCTTGTTGGCTTGTTGGTTTGTTGGTTTGTTGGTTTGTTGGTTTGTTGGTTTGTTGGCTTGTTGGTTTGTTGGTTTGTTGGCTTGTTGGTTTGTTGGTTTGTTGGTTTGTTGGTTTGTTGGTTTGTTGGCTTGTTGGTTTGTTGGCTTGTTGGTTTGTTGGTTTGTTGGTTTGTTGGCTTGTTGGCTTGTTGGTTTGTTGGTTTGTTGGCTGGTTGGTTACTTAGTTTGTTGGCATGTTGGTTTGTTGTTTTGTTGGTTTGTTGGCTTGTTTGTTTGTTGGTTTGTTGGCTTGTTGGCTTGTTGGTTTGTTGGTTTGTTTGCTTGTTGGTTTGTTGGTTTGTTGGCTTGTTGGCTTGTTGGTTTGTTGGTTTGTTAGCTTGTTGGTTACTTAGTTTGTTGGTTTGTTGGCATGTTGGTTTGTTGGTTTGTTGGTTTGTTGGCTTGTTGGTTACTTAGTTTGTTGGCATGTTGGTTTGTTGCTTTGTTGGTTTGTTGGCTTGTTGGTTTGTTGGTTTGTTGGCTTGTTGGCTTGTTGGTTTGTTGGTTTGTTGGTTTGTTGGCTTGTTGGTTTGTTGGTTTGTTGGCTTGTTGGCTTGTTGGCTTGTTGGTTTGTTGGTTTGTTGGTTTGTTGGTTTGTTGGCTAGTTGGTTTGTTGGTTTGTTGGCTTGTTGGCTTGTTGGTTTGTTGGTTTGTTGGCTTGTTGGTTTGTTGGCTTGTTGGTTTGTTGGTTTGTTGGTTTGTTGGCTTGTTTGCTTGTTGGTTTGTTGGTTTGTTGGTTTGTTAGCTTGTTGGTTACTTAGTTTGTTGGTTTGTTGGCATGTTGGTTTGTTGGTTTGTTGGTTTGTTGGCTTGTTGGTTACTTAGTTTGTTGGCATGTTGGTTTATTGCTTTGTTGGTTTGTTGGCTTGTTGGTTTGTTGGTTTGTTGGTTTGTTGGCTTGTTGGTTTGTTGGTTTGTTGGTTTGTTGGCTTGTTGGTTTGTTGGTTTGTTGGCTTGTTGGCTTGTTGGTTTGTTGGTTTGTTGGCTTGTTGGCTTGTTGGTTTGTTGGCTTGTTGGCTTGTTGGTTTGTTGGTTTGTTGGTTTGTTGGCTTGTTGGTTTGTTGGTTTGTTGGCTTGTTGGCTTGTTGGCTTGTTGGTTTGTTGGTTTGTTGGTTTGTTGGTTTGTTGGCTAGTTGGTTTGTTGGTTTGTTGGCTTGTTGGCTTGTTGGTTTGTTGGTTTGTTGGCTTGTTGGTTTGTTGGCTTGTTGGTTTGTTGGTTTGTTGGTTTGTTGGCTTGTTTGCTTGTTGGTTTGTTGGTTTGTTGGTTTGTTAGCTTGTTGGTTACTTAGTTTGTTGGTTTGTTGGCATGTTGGTTTGTTGGTTTGTTGGTTTGTTGGCTTGTTGGTTACTTAGTTTGTTGGCATGTTGGTTTATTGCTTTGTTGGTTTGTTGGCTTGTTGGTTTGTTGGTTTGTTGGTTTGTTGGCTTGTTGGTTTGTTGGTTTGTTGGTTTGTTGGCTTGTTGGTTTGTTGGTTTGTTGGCTTGTTGGCTTGTTGGTTTGTTGGTTTGTTGGTTTGTTGGTTTGTTGGTTTGTTGGCTTGTTGGTTTGTTGGTTTGTTGGCTTGTTGGTTTGTTGGTTTGTTGGTTTGTTGGTTTGTTGGTTTGTTGGCTTGTTGGTTTGTTGGCTTGTTGGTTTGTTGGTTTGTTGGTTTGTTGGCTTGTTGGCTTGTTGGTTTGTTGGTTTGTTGGCTGGTTGGTTACTTAGTTTGTTGGCATGTTGGTTTGTTGTTTTGTTGGTTTGTTGGCTTGTTTGTTTGTTGGTTTGTTGGCTTGTTGGCTTGTTGGTTTGTTGATTTGTTGGCTTGTTGGTTACTTAGTTTGTTGGTTTCGTGGTTTGTTGGTTTGTTGGCTTGTTGGCTTGTTGGTTTGTTGGTTTGTTTTTTGTTGGTTTGTTGGCTTGTTGGTTTGTTGGTTTGTTGGTTTGTTGGTTTGTTGGCTTGTTGGTTTGTTGGTTTGTTGGCTTGTTGGTTTGTTGGTTTGTTGGTTTGTTGGTATGTTTGCTTGTTGGCTTGTTGGTTTGTTGGTCTGTTGGCTTGTTGGTTAGTTGGCTTTTTGGTTTGTTGGTTTGTTGGTTTGTTGGCTTGTTGGCTTGTTGGTTTGTTGGTTTGTTGGCTGGTTGGTTACTTAGTTTGTTGGCATGTTGGTTTGTTGCTTTGTTGGTTTGTTGGCTTGTTTGTTTGTTGGTTTGTTGGCTTGTTGGCTTGTTGGTTTGTTGGTTTGTTGGTTTGTTGGCTTGTTGGTTTGTTGGTTTGTTGGCTTGTTGGTTTGTTGGTTTGTTGGTTTGTTGGTTTATTTGTTTGTTGGTTTGTTGGCTTGTTGGTTTGTTGGTTTGTTGGCTTGTTGGCTTGTTGGTTTGTTGGTTTGTTAGCTTGTTGGTTTGTTAGTTTGTTGGCTTTTTGGTTACTTGGTTTGTTGGCTTGTTGGTTTGTTGGTTTGTTGGCTTGTTGGCTTGTTGCTTTGTTGGTTTGTTGGTTTGTTGGCTTGTTGGCTTGTTGGTTTGTTAGTTTGTTGGCTTGTTAGCTTGTTGGTTTTTTGGTTGCTTCGTTTGTTGGTTTGTTAGTTTGTTGGTTTGTTGGCTTGTTGGCTTGTTGGTTTGTTGGTTTTTTGGTTTGTTGGTTTGTTGGTTTGTTGGTTTGTTGGTTTGTTGGTTTGTTGGTTTGTTGGCTCGTTGGTTTCTTGGTTTGTTGGCTTGTTGGTTTGTTAGTTTGTTGGTTTGTTGGTTTTTTGCTTTGTTGGTTTGTTGATTTGTTGGTTTGTTGGCTTGTTGGCTTGTTGGTTTGTTGGCTTGTTGGTTTGTTAGTTTGTTGGCTTTCTGGTTACTTGGTTTGTTGGTTTGTTGGCTTGTTGGCTTATTGGTTTGTTGGCTTGTTGGCTTGTTGGTTTGTTGGTTTGTTGGTTTGTTGGTTTATTTGTTTGTTGTTTTGTTGGCTTGTTGGTTTGTTGGTTTGTTGGCTTGTTGGTTACTTAGTTTGTTGGTTTGTTGGTTTGTTGGTTTGTTGGGTTGTTGGATTGTTGGTTTGTTGGTTTGTTGGTTTGTTGGTTTGTTGGCTTGTTGGTTTGTTGGTTTGTTGGCTTGTTGGTTTGTTGGTTTGTTGGTTTGTTGGTATGTTGGCTTGTTGGCTTGTTGGTTTGTTGGTTTGTTGGCTTGTTGGTTTGTTTGCTTGTTGGTTTGTTGGTTTGTTGGCTTGTTGGCTTGTTGGTTTGTTGGTTTGTTAGCTTGTTGGTTACTTAGTTTGTTGGTTTGTTGGCATGTTGGTTTGTTGGTTTGTTGGTTTGTTGGCTTGTTGGTTACTTAGTTTGTTGGCATGTTGGTTTGTTGCTTTGTTGGTTTGTTGGCTTGTTGGTTTGTTGGTTTGTTGGCTTGTTGGCTTGTTGGTTTGTTGGTTTGTTGGTTTGTTGGCTTGTTGGTTTGTTGGTTTGTTGGCTTGTTGGCTTGTTGGCTTGTTGGTTTGTTGGTTTGTTGGTTTGTTGGTTTGTTGGCTAGTTGGTTTGTTGGTTTGTTGGCTTGTTGGCTTGTTGGTTTGTTGGTTTGTTGGCTTGTTGGTTTGTTGGCTTGTTGGTTTGTTGGTTTGTTGGTTTGTTGGCTTGTTTGCTTGTTGGTTTGTTGGTTTGTTGGTTTGTTAGCTTGTTGGTTACTTAGTTTGTTGGTTTGTTGGCATGTTGGTTTGTTGGTTTGTTGGTTTGTTGGCTTGTTGGTTACTTAGTTTGTTGGCATGTTGGTTTATTGCTTTGTTGGTTTGTTGGCTTGTTGGTTTGTTGGTTTGTTGGTTTGTTGGATTGTTGGTTTGTTGGTTTGTTGGTTTGTTGGCTTGTTGGTTTGTTGGTTTGTTGGCTTGTTGGCTTGTTGGTTTGTTGGTTTGTTGGTTTGTTGGTTTGTTGGTTTGTTGGCTTGTTGGTTTGTTGGTTTGTTGGCTTGTTGGTTTGTTGGTTTGTTGGTTTGTTGGTTTGTTGGTTTGTTGGCTTGTTGGTTTGTTGGCTTGTTGGTTTGTTGGTTTGTTGGTTTGTTGGCTTGTTGGTTTGTTGGTTTGTTCGTTTGTTGGTTTGTTGGTTTGTTGGTTTGTTGGTTTGTTGGCTTGTTGGTTTGTTGGTTTGTTGGCTTGTTGGTTTGTTGGTTTGTTGGCTTGTTGGCTTGTTGGTTTGTTGATTTGTTGGCTTGTTGGTTACTTAGTTTGTTGGTTTCGTGGTTTGTTGGTTTGTTGGCTTGTTGGCTTGTTGGTTTGTTGGTTTGTTTTTTGTTGGTTTGTTGGCTTGTTGGTTTGTTGGTTTGTTGGCTTGTTGGCTTGTTGGTTTGTTAGTTTGTTGGCTTGTTGGTTTGTTGGTTTGTTGGTTTGTTGGTATGTTTGCTTGTTGGCTTGTTGGTTTGTTGGTCTGTTGGCTTGTTGGTTAGTTGGCTTGTTGGTTTGTTGGTTTGTTGGTTTGTTGGCTTGTTGGCTTGTTGGTTTGTTGGTTTGTTGGCTGGTTGGTTACTTAGTTTGTTGGCATGTTGGTTTGTTGTTTTGTTGGTTTGTTGGCTTGTTTGTTTGTTGGTTTGTTGGCTTGTTGGCTTGTTGGTTTGTTGGTTTGTTGGTTTGTTGGCTTGTTGGTTTGTTGGTTTGTTGGCTTGTTGGCTTGTTGGTTTGTTGGTTTGTTGGTTTGTTGGTTTATTTGTTTGTTGGTTTGTTGGCTTGTTGGTTTGTTGGTTTGTTGGCTTGTTGGCTTGTTGGTTTGTTGGTTTGTTAGCTTGTTGGTTTGTTAGTTTGTTGGCTTTTTGGTTACTTGGTTTGTTGGCTTGTTGGTTTGTTGGTTTGTTGGCTTGTTGGCTTGTTGCTTTGTTGGTTTGTTAGTTTGTTGGCTTGTTAGCTTGTTGGTTTGTTGGTTGGTTCGTTTGTTGGTTTGTTAGTTTGTTGGTTTGTTGGCTTGTTGGCTTGTTGGTTTGTTGGTTTTTTGGTTTGTTGGTTTGTTGGTTTGTTGGTTTGTTGGTTTGTTGGTTTGTTGGTTTGTTGGTTTGTTGGCTCGTTGGTTTCTTGGTTTGTTGGCTTGTTGGTTTGTTAGTTTGTTGGTTTGTTGGTTTTTTGCTTTGTTGGTTTGTTGATTTGTTGGTTTGTTGGCTTGTTGGCTTGTTGGCTTGTTGGTTTGTTGGCTTGTTGGTTTGTTAGTTTGTTGGCTTTCTGGTTACTTGGTTTGTTGGTTTGTTGGCTTGTTGGCTTATTGGTTTGTTGGCTTGTTGGCTTGTTGGTTTGTTGGTTTGTTGGTTTGTTGGTTTATTTGTTTGTTGTTTTGTTGGCTTGTTGGTTTGTTGGTTTGTTGGCTTGTTGGTTACTTAGTTTGTTGGTTTGTTGGTTTGTTGGTTTGTTGGGTTGTTGGATTGTTGGTTTGTTGGTTTGTTGGTTTGTTGGTTTGTTGGCTTGTTGGTTTGTTGGTTTGTTGGCTTGTTGGTTTGTTGGTTTGTTGGTTTGTTGGTATGTTGGCTTGTTGGCTTGTTGGTTTGTTGGTTTGTTGGCTTGTTGGTTTGTTTGCTTGTTGGTTTGTTGGTTTGTTGGCTTGTTGGCTTGTTGGTTTGTTGGTTTGTTAGCTTGTTGGTTACTTAGTTTGTTGGTTTGTTGGCATGTTGGTTTGTTGGTTTGTTGGTTTGTTGGCTTGTTGGTTACTTAGTTTGTTGGCATGTTGGTTTGTTGCTTTGTTGGTTTGTTGGCTTGTTGGTTTGTTGGTTTGTTGGCTTGTTGGCTTGTTGGTTTGTTGGTTTGTTGGTTTGTTGGCTTGTTGGTTTGTTGGTTTGTTGGCTTGTTGGCTTGTTGGCTTGTTGGTTTGTTGGTTTGTTGGTTTGTTGGTTTGTTGGTTTGTTGGCTAGTTGGTTTGTTGGTTTGTTGGCTTGTTGGCTTGTTGGTTTGTTGGTTTGTTGGCTTGTTGGTTTGTTGGCTTGTTGGTTTGTTGGTTTGTTGGTTTGTTGGCTTGTTTGCTTGTTGGTTTGTTGGTTTGTTGGTTTGTTAGCTTGTTGGTTACTTAGTTTGTTGGTTTGTTGGCATGTTGGTTTGTTGGTTTGTTGGTTTGTTGGCTTGTTGGTTACTTAGTTTGTTGGCATGTTGGTTTATTGCTTTGTTGGTTTGTTGGCTTGTTGGTTTGTTGGTTTGTTGGTTTGTTGGCTTGTTGGTTTGTTGGTTTGTTGGTTTGTTGGCTTGTTGGTTTGTTGGTTTGTTGGCTTGTTGGCTTGTTGGTTTGTTGGTTTGTTGGTTTGTTGGTTTGTTGGTTTGTTGGCTTGTTGGTTTGTTGGTTTGTTGGCTTGTTGGTTTGTTGGTTTGTTGGTTTGTTGGTTTGTTGGTTTGTTGGCTTGTTGGTTTGTTGGCTTGTTGGTTTGTTGGTTTGTTGGTTTGTTGGCTTGTTGGTTTGTTGGTTTGTTGGTTTGTTGGTTTGTTGGTTTGTTGGTTTGTTGGTTTGTTGGCTTGTTGGTTTGTTGGTTTGTTGGCTTGTTGGTTTGTTGGTTTGTTGGCTTGTTGGCTTGTTGGTTTGTTGATTTGTTGGCTTGTTGGTTACTTAGTTTGTTGGTTTCGTGGTTTGTTGGTTTGTTGGCTTGTTGGCTTGTTGGTTTGTTGGTTTGTTTTTTGTTGGTTTGTTGGCTTGTTGGTTTGTTGGTTTGTTGGCTTGTTGGCTTGTTGGTTTGTTAGTTTGTTGGCTTGTTGGTTTGTTGGTTTGTTGGTTAGTTCATTTGTTGGTTTGTTAGTTTGTTGGTTTGTTGGCTTGTTGGCTTGTTGGTTTGTTGGTTTTTTGGTTTGTTGGTTTGTTGGTTTGTTGCTTTGTTGGTTTGTTGGTTTGTTAGTTTGTTGGCTTTTTGGTTACTTGGTTTGTTGGTTTGTTGGCTTGTTGCCTTATTGGTTTGTTGGCTTGTTGGCTTGTTGGTTTGTTTGTTTGTTGGTTTGTTGGTTTGTTGGTTTATTTGTTTGTTGGTTTGTTGGCTTGTTGGTTTGTTGGTTTGTGGGCTTGTTGGTTACTTAGTTTGTTGGTTTGTTGGTTTGTTGGTTTGTTGGCTTGTTGGCTTGTTGGTTTGTTGGTTTGTTGGTTTGTTGGTTTGTTGGCTTGTTGGTTTGTTGGTTTGTTGGCTTGTTGGTTTGTTGGTTTGTTGGTTTGTTGGTATGTTTGCTTGTTGGCTTTTTGGTTTGTTGGTTTGTTGGCTTGTTGGTTAGTTGGCTTGTTGGTTTGTTGGTTTGTTGGTTTGTTGGCTTGTTGACTTGTTGGTTTGTTGGTTTGTTGGCTGGTTGGTTACTTAGTTTGTTGGTTTGTTGGCATGTTGGTTTGTTGGTTTGTTGGTTTGTAGGTTTGTTGGCTTGTTGGTTACTTAGTTTGTTGGCATGTTGGTTTGTTGCTTTGTTGGTTTGTTGGCTTGTTGGTTTGTTGGTTTGTTGGCTTGTTGGCTTGTTGGTTTGTTGGTTTGTTGGTTTGATGGCTTGTTGGTTTGTTGGTTTGTTGGCTTGTTGGCTTGTTGGTTTGTTGGTTTGTTGGTTTGTTGGTTTATTTGTTTGTTGGTTTGTTGGCTTGTTGGTTTGTTGGTTTGTTGGCTTGTTGGCTTGTTGGTTTGTTGGTTTGTTAGCTTGTTGGTTTGTTAGTTTGTTGGCTTTTTGGTTACTTGGTTTGTTGGCTTGTTGGTTTGTTGGTTTGTTGGCTTGTTGGCTTGTTGCTTTGTTGGTTTGTTGGTTTGTTGGCTTGTTGGCTTGTTGGTTTGTTGATTTGTTGGCTTGTTGGTTACTTAGTTTGTTGGTTTCGTGGTTTGTTGGTTTGTTGGCTTGTTGGCTTGTTGGTTTGTTGGTTTGTTTTTTGTTGGTTTGTTGGCTTGTTGGTTTGTTGGTTTGTTGGCTTGTTGGCTTGTTGGTTTGTTAGTTTGTTGGCTTGTTGGTTTGTTGGTTTGTTGGTTAGTTCATTTGTTGGTTTGTTAGTTTGTTGGTTTGTTGGCTTGTTGGCTTGTTGGTTTGTTGGTTTTTTGGTTTGTTGGTTTGTTGGTTTGTTGCTTTGTTGGTTTGTTGGTTTGTTAGTTTGTTGGCTTTTTGGTTACTTGGTTTGTTGGTTTGTTGGCTTGTTGCCTTATTGGTTTGTTGGCTTGTTGGCTTGTTGGTTTGTTTGTTTGTTGGTTTGTTGGTTTGTTGGTTTATTTGTTTGTTGGTTTGTTGGCTTGTTGGTTTGTTGGTTTGTGGGCTTGTTGGTTACTTAGTTTGTTGGTTTGTTGGTTTGTTGGTTTGTTGGCTTGTTGGCTTGTTGGTTTGTTGGTTTGTTGGTTTGTTGGTTTGTTGGCTTGTTGGTTTGTTGGTTTGTTGGCTTGTTGGTTTGTTGGTTTGTTGGTTTGTTGGTATGTTTGCTTGTTGGCTTTTTGGTTTGTTGGTTTGTTGGCTTGTTGGTTAGTTGGCTTGTTGGTTTGTTGGTTTGTTGGTTTGTTGGCTTGTTGACTTGTTGGTTTGTTGGTTTGTTGGCTGGTTGGTTACTTAGTTTGTTGGTTTGTTGGCATGTTGGTTTGTTGGTTTGTTGGTTTGTAGGTTTGTTGGCTTGTTGGTTACTTAGTTTGTTGGCATGTTGGTTTGTTGCTTTGTTGGTTTGTTGGCTTGTTGGTTTGTTGGTTTGTTGGCTTGTTGGCTTGTTGGTTTGTTGGTTTGTTGGTTTGATGGCTTGTTGGTTTGTTGGTTTGTTGGCTTGTTGGCTTGTTGGTTTGTTGGTTTGTTGGTTTGTTGGTTTATTTGTTTGTTGGTTTGTTGGCTTGTTGGTTTGTTGGTTTGTTGGCTTGTTGGCTTGTTGGTTTGTTGGTTTGTTAGCTTGTTGGTTTGTTAGTTTGTTGGCTTTTTGGTTACTTGGTTTGTTGGCTTGTTGGTTTGTTGGTTTGTTGGCTTGTTGGCTTGTTGCTTTGTTGGTTTGTTGGTTTGTTGGCTTGTTGGCTTGTTGGTTTGTTAGTTTGTTGGCTTGTTAGCTTGTTGGTTTGTTGGTTGGTTCGTTTGTTGGTTTGTTAGTTTGTTGGTTTGTTGGCTTGTTGGCTTGTTGGTTTGTTGGTTTTTTGGTTTGTTGGTTTGTTGGTTTGTTGGTTTGTTGGTTTGTTGGTTTGTTGGTTTTTTGCTTTGTTGGTTTGTTGATTTGTTGGTTTGTTGGCTTGTTGGCTTGTTGGTTTTTTGGCTTGTTGGTTTGTTAGTTTGTTGGCTTTCTGGTTACTTGGTTTGTTGGTTTGTTGGCTTGTTGGCTTATTGGGTTGTTGGCTTGTTGGCTTGTTGGTTTGTTGGTTTGTTGGTTTGTTAGTTTATTTGTTTGTTGTTTTGTTGGCTTGTTGGTTTGTTGGTTTGTTGGCTTGTTGGTTACTTAGTTTGTTGGTTTGTTGGTTTGTTGGTTTGTTGGGTTGTTGGATTGTTGGTTTGTTGGTTTGTTGGTTTGTTGGTTTGTTGGCTTGTTGGTTTGTTGGTTTGTTGGCTTGTTGGTTTATTGGTTTGTTGGTTTGTTGGTATGTTGGCTTGTTGGCTTGTTGGTTTGTTGGTTTGTTGGCTTGTTGGTTTGTTTGCTTGTTGGTTTGTTGGTTTGTTGGTTTGTTGGCTTGTTGGCTTGTTGGTTTGTTGGTTTGTTAGCTTGTTGGTTACTTAGTTTGTTGGTTTGTTGGCATGTTGGTTTGTTGGTTTGTTGGTTTGTTGGCTTGTTGGTTACTTAGTTTGCTGGCATGTTGGTTTGTTGCTTTGTTGGTTTGTTAGCTTGTTGGTTTGTTGGTTTGTTGGCTTGTTGGCTTGTTGGTTTGTTGGTTTGTTGGTTTGTTGGCTTGTTGGTTTGTTGGTTTGTTGGCTTGTTGGCTTGTTGGCTTGTTGGTTTGTTGGTTTGTTGGTTTGTTGGTTTGTTGGTTTGTTGGTTTATTTGTTTGTTGGTTTGTTGGCTTGTTGGTTTGTTGGTTTGTTGGTTTTTTGGCTTGTTGGTTTGTTGGTTTGTTGGTTTGTTGGCTTGTTGGTTTGTTGGTTTGTTGGCTTGTTGGCTTGTTGGTTTGTTGGTTTGTTGGTTTGTTGGTTTGTTGGCTTGTTGGTTTGTTGGTTTGTTGGCTTGTTGGTTTGTTGGTTTGTTGGTTTGTTGGTTTGTTGGTTTGTTGGCTTGTTGATTTGTTGGCTTGTTGGTTTGTTGGTTTGTTGGTTTGTTGGCTTGTTGGTTTGTTGGTTTGTTGGTCTGTTGGTTTGTTGGTTTGTTGGTTTGTTGGCTTGTGGGCTTGTTGCTTTGTTGGTTTGTTGGTTTGTTGGCTTGTTGGTTTGTTGGTTTGTTGGCTTGTTAGTTTGTTGGTTTGTTGGTTTGTTGGCTTGTTTGTTTGTTGGTTTGTTGGTTTATTTGTTTGTTGGTTTGTTGGCTTGTTGGTTTGTTGGTTTTTTGGTTTGTTGGCTTGTTGGCTTGTTGGTTTGTTGGTTTATTGGCTTGTTGGCTTGTTCGTTTGTTGGTTTATTGGTTTGTTGGTTTGTTGCTTTGTTGGTTTGTTGGTTTGTTGGCTTGTTGGCTTGTTGGTTTGTTAGTTTGTTGGCTTTTTGGTTTGTTGGTTTGTTGGTTTGTTGGTTTGTTGGCTTGTTGGTTTGTTGGTTTTTTGGTTTGTTGGCTTGTTGGCTTGTTGGTTTGTTGGTTTATTGGCTTGTTGGCTTGTTCGTTTGTTGGTTTATTGGTTTGTTGGTTTGTTGCTTTGTTGGTTTGTTGGTTTGTTGGCTTGTTGGCTTGTTGGTTTGTTAGTTTGTTGGCTTTTTGGTTTGTTGGTTTGTTGGTTTGTTGGATTGTTGGTTTGTTGACTTGTTGCTTTGTTGGTTTGTTGGTTTGTTGGCTTGTTGGCTTGTTGGTTTGTTGGTTTGTTGGTTTGTTGGTTTGTTGGCTTGTTGGTTTGTTGGTTTGTTGGCTTGTTGGTTTGTTGGTTTGTTGGTTTGTTGGCTTGTTGGCTTGTTGGTTTGTTGGTTTGGCTAGTTGGTTTGTTGGCTTGTTGGTTTGTTGGTTTGTTGGTTTGTTAGCTTGTTGGCTTGTTGGCTTGTTGGTTTGTTGGTTTGTTGGCTTGTTGGTTAATTAGTTTGTTGGTTTGTTGGCATGTTGGTTTGTTGGTTTGTTGGTTTGTTGGCTTGTGGGTTACTTAGTTTGTTGGTTTGTTGGCATGTTGGTTTGTTGGTTTGTTGGTTTGTTGGCTTGTTAGTTTGTTGGATTGTTGGTTTGTTGCTTTGTTCGTCTGATGATTTGTTGGTTTGTTGGTTACTTGGTTTGTTGGTTTGCTGGTTTGTTGGCTTGTTGGTTTGTTGGCTTGTTGGTTTGTTGGTTTGTTGATTTGTTGGCTTGTTGACTTGTTGGTTTGTTGGTTTGTTAGCTTGTTGGTTTGTCAGTTTGTTGGCTTTTTGGTTACTTGGTTTGTTGGCTTGTTGGTTTGTTGGTTTGTTGGCTTGTTGGCTTGTTGCTTTGTTGGTTTGTTGGTTTGTTGGCTTGTTGGCTTGTTGGTTTGTTAGTTTGTTGGCTTGTTAGCTTGTTGGTTTGTTGGTTGGTTCGTTTGTTAGTTTGTTAGTTTGTTGGTTTCTTGGTTTGTTGGCTTGTTGGCTTGTTGGTTTGTTGGTTTTTTGGTTTGTTGGTTTGTTGGTTTGTTGGTTTGTTGGTTTGTTGGTTTGTTGGTTTGTTGGTTTGTTGGTTTGTTGGTTTGTTGGCTCGTTGGTTTGTTGGTTTGTTGGCTTTTTGGTTTGTTGGTTTGTTGGTTTGTTGGTTTTTTGCTTTGTTAATTTGTTGGTTTGTTGACTTGTTGGCTTGTTGGTTTGTTGGCTGGTTGGTTTGTTAGTTTGTTGGCTTTTTGGTTACTTGGTTTGTTGGTTTGTTGGCTTGTTGGCTTATTGGTTTGTTGGTTTGTTGGCTTGTTGGTTTGTTGGTTTGTTGGTTTGTTGGTTTATTTGTTTGTTGGTTTGTTGGCTTGTTGGTTTGTTGGTTTGTTGGCTTGTTGGTTACCTAGTTTGTGGTTTGTTGGTTTGTTGGCTTGTTGGCTTGTTGGTTTGTTGGTTTGTTGGTTTGTTGGTTTGTTGGTTTGTTGGTTTGTTGGTTTGTTGGTTTGTTAGCTTGTTGGTTTGTTGGTTTGTTGGTTTGTTGGTATGTTGGCTTGTTGGCTTGTTGGTTTGTTGGTTTTTTGGCTTGTTGGTTTGTTGGCTTGTTGGTTTGTTGGCTTGTTGGTTTGTTGGCTTGTTGGCTTGTTGGCTCGTTGGTTTGTTGGTTTGTTAGCTTGTTGGTTACTTAGTTTGTTGGTTTGTTGGCAATTTGGTTTGTTGCTTTGTTGGTTTGTTGGCTTGTTGGTTACTTAGTTTGTTGGCATGTTGGTTTGTTGCTTTGTTGGTTTGTTGGCTTGTTGGTTTGTTGGTTTGTTGGCTTGTTGTCTTGTTGGTTTGTTGGTTTGTTGGTTTGTTGGTTTGTTGGTTTGTTGGCTTGTTGGTTTGTTGGTTTGTTGGCTTGTTGGCTTGTTGGTTTGTTGGTTTGTTGGTTTGTTGGTTTGTTGGCTTGTTGGTTTGTTGGTTTGTTGGCTTGTTGGTTTGTTGGTTTGTTGGTTTGTTGGTTTGTTGGTTTGTTGGCTTGTTGGTTTGTTGGTTTGTTGGTTTGTTGGTTTGTTGGTTTGTTGGTTTGTTGGCTTTTTGGTTTGTTGGTTTGTTGGCTTGTTGGCTTGTTGGCTTGTTGGTTTGTTGGTTTGTTGGCTTGTTGGTTACTTAGTTTGTTGATTTGTTGGCTTGTTGGTTTGTTGGCTTGTTGGCTTGTTGGTTTGTTGGTTTGTTTTTTTGTTGGTTTGTTGGCTTGTTGGTTTGTTGGTTTGTTGGTTTGTTGGTTTGTTGGCTTGTTGGTTTGTTAGTTTGTTGGCTTGTTGGCTTGTTGGTTTGTTGGTTAGTTCATTTGTTGGTTTGTTAGTTTGTTGGTTTGTTGGCTTGTTGGCTTGTTGGTTTGTTGGTTTTTTGGTTTGTTGGTTTGTTGGTTTGTTGCTTTGTTGGTTTGTTGGTTTGATGGTTTGTTGGCTCGTTGGTTTGTTGGTTGGTTGGCTTGTTGGTTTGTTGGTTTGTTGGTTTGTTGGTTTTTTGCTTTGTTGGTTTGTTGGTTTGTTGGCTTGTTGGCTTGTTGGTTTGTTGGCTTGTTGGTTTGTTAGTTTGTTGGCTTTTTGGTTACTTGATTTGTTGGTTTGTTGGCTTGTTGCCTTATTGGTTTGTTGGCTTGTTGGCTTGTTGGTTTGTTGGTTTGTTGGTTTGTTGGTTTAATTGTTTGTTGGTTTGTTGGCTTCTTGGTTTGTTGGTTTGTTGGCTTGTTGGTTACTTAGTTTGTTGGTTTGTTGGTTTGTTGGCTTGTTGGCTTGTTGGTTTGTTGGTTTGTTGGTTTGTTGGTTTGTTGACTTATTGGTTTGTTGGTTTGTTGGCTTGTTGGTTTGTTGGTTTGTTGGTTTGTTGGTATGTTTGCTTGTTGGCTTGTTGGTTTGTTGGTTTGTTGGCTTGTTGGCTTGTTGGTTAGTTGGCTTGTTGGTTTGTTGGTTTGTTGGTTTGTTGGTTTGTTGCCTTGTTGACTTGTTGCTTTGTTGGTTTGTTGGTTTGTTGGCTTGTTGGCTTGTTGGTTTGTTGGTTTGTTGGTTTGTTGGTTTGTTGGCTTGTTGGTTTGTTGGTTTGTTGGCTTGTTGGTTTGTTGGTTTGTTGGTTTGTTGGTTTGTTGGCTTGTTGGCTTGTTGGTTTGTTGGTTTGGCTAGTTGGTTTGTTGGCTTGTTGGTTTGTTGGTTTGTTGGTTTGTTAGCTTGTTGGCTTGTTGGCTTGTTGGTTTGTTGGTTTGTTGGCTTGTTGGTTAATTAGTTTGTTGGTTTGTTGGCATGTTGGTTTGTTGGTTTGTTGGTTTGTTGGCTTGTTGGCTTGTGGGTTACTTAGTTTGTTGGTTTGTTGGCATGTTGGTTTGTTGGTTTGTTGGTTTGTTGGCTTGTTGGTTTGTTGGATTGTTGGTTTGTTGCTTTGTTCGTCTGATGATTTGTTGGTTTGTTGGTTACTTGGTTTG
The DNA here is from genome assembly GCA_958298945.1 of Atherix ibis. NCBI lineage: Eukaryota > Metazoa > Arthropoda > Insecta > Diptera > Athericidae > Atherix > Atherix ibis. The sequence continues at coordinate 62,212,470 of OY282608.1, read as the reverse complement.
TTGGTTTGTTGGTTTGTTGGCTTGTTGGTTTGTTGGCTTGTTGGTTTGTTGGCTTGTTGGCTTGTTGGTTTGTTGGTTTGTTAGCTTGTTGGTTTGTCAGTTTGTTGGCTTTTTGGTTACTTGGTTTGTTGGCTTGTTGGTTTGTTGGTTTGTTGGCTTGTTGGCTTGTTGCTTTGTTGGTTTGTTGGTTTGTTGACTTGTTGGCTTGTTGGTTTGTTAGTTTGTTGGCTTGTTAGCTTGTTGGTTTGTTGGTTGGTTCGTTTGTTAGTTTGTTAGTTTGTTGGTTTCTTGGTTTGTTGGCTTGTTGGCTTGTTGGTTTGTTGGTTTTTTGGTTTGTTGGTTTGTTGGTTTGTTGGTTTGTTGGTTTGTTGGTTTGTTGGTTTGTTGGTTTTTTGGCTCGTTGGTTTGTTGGTTTGTTGGCTTTTTGGTTTGTTGGTTTGTTGGTTTGTTGGTTTTTTGCTTTGTTAATTTGTTGATTTGTTGGTTTGTTGGCTTGTTGGCTTGTTGGTTTGTTGGCTGGTTGGTTTGTTAGTTTGTTGGCTTTTTGGTTACTTGGTTTGTTGGCTTGTTGGCTTATTGGTTTGTTGGCTTGTTGGCTTGTTGGTTTGTTGGTTTGTTGGTTTGTTGGTTTATTTGTTTGTTGGTTTGTTGGCTTGTTGGTTTGTTGGTTTGTTGGCTTGTTGGTTACTTAGTTTGTGGTTTGTTGGTTTGTTGGCTTGTTGGCTTGTTGGTTTGTTGGTTTGTTGGTTTGTTGGTTTGTTGGTTTGTTGGTTTGTTGGTTTGTTAGCTTGTTGGTTTGTTGGTTTGTTGGTATGTTGGCTTGTTGGCTTGTTGGTTTGTTGGTTTGTTGGCTTGTTGGTTTGTTGGCTTGTTGGTTTGTTGGCTTGTTGGTTTGTTGGTTTGTTGGCTTGTTGGCTTGTTGGCTTGTTGGTTTGTTGGTTTGTTAGCTTGTTGGTTACTTAGTTTGTTGGTTTGTTGGCAATTTGGTTTGTTGCTTTGTTGGTTTGTTGGCTTGTTGGTTACTTAGTTTGTTGGCATGTTGGTTTGTTGCTTTGTTGGTTTGTTGGCTTGTTGGTTTGTTGGTTTGTTGGCTTGTTGGCTTGTTGGTTTGTTGGTTTGTTGGTTTGTTGGCTTGTTGGTTTGTTGGTTTGTTGGTTTGTTGGCTTGTTGGTTTGTTGGTTTGTTGGCTTGTTGGCTTGTTGGTTTGTTGGTTTGTTGGTTTGTTGGTTTGTTGGCTTGTTGGTTTGTTGGTTTGTTGGCTTGTTGGTTTGTTGGTTTGTTGGTTTGTTGGTTTGTTGGTTTGTTGGTTTGTTGGCTTGTTGGTTTGTTGGCTTGTTGGTTTGTTGGTTTGTTGGTTTGTTGGCTTGTTGGTTTGTTGGTTTGTTGGTTTGTTGGTTTGTTGGTTTGTTGGTTTGTTGGCTTTTTGGTTTGTTGGTTTGTTGGCTTGTTGGCTTGTTGGCTTGTTGGTTTGTTGGTTTGTTGGCTTGTTGGTTACTTAGTTTGTTGATTTGTTGGCTTGTTGGTTTGTTGGCTTGTTGGTTTGTTGGTTTGTTGGTTTGTTAGCTTGTTGGCTTGTTGGCTTGTTGGTTTGTTGGTTTGTTGGCTTGTTGGTTAATTAGTTTGTTGGTTTGTTGGCATGTTGGTTTGTTGGTTTGTTGGTTTGTTGGCTTGTTGGCTTGTGGGTTACTTAGTTTGTTGGTTTGTTGGCATGTTGGTTTGTTGGTTTGTTGGTTTGTTGGCTTGTTGGTTTGTTGGATTGTTGGTTTGTTGCTTTGTTCGTCTGATGATTTGTTGGTTTGTTGGTTACTTGGTTTGTTGGTTTGTTGGTTTGTTGGCTTGTTGGTTTGTTGGCTTGTTGGTTTGTTGGCTTGTTGGCTTGTTGGTTTGTTGGTTTGTTAGCTTGTTGGTTTGTCAGTTTGTTGGCTTTTTGGTTACTTGGTTTGTTGGCTTGTTGGTTTGTTGGTTTGTTGGCTTGTTGGCTTGTTGCTTTGTTGGTTTGTTGGTTTGTTGACTTGTTGGCTTGTTGGTTTGTTAGTTTGTTGGCTTGTTAGCTTGTTGGTTTGTTGGTTGGTTCGTTTGTTAGTTTGTTAGTTTGTTGGTTTCTTGGTTTGTTGGCTTGTTGGCTTGTTGGTTTGTTGGTTTTTTGGTTTGTTGGTTTGTTGGTTTGTTGGTTTGTTGGTTTGTTGGTTTGTTGGTTTGTTGGTTTTTTGGCTCGTTGGTTTGTTGGTTTGTTGGCTTTTTGGTTTGTTGGTTTGTTGGTTTGTTGGTTTTTTGCTTTGTTAATTTGTTGATTTGTTGGTTTGTTGGCTTGTTGGCTTGTTGGTTTGTTGGCTGGTTGGTTTGTTAGTTTGTTGGCTTTTTGGTTACTTGGTTTGTTGGCTTGTTGGCTTATTGGTTTGTTGGCTTGTTGGCTTGTTGGTTTGTTGGTTTGTTGGTTTGTTGGTTTATTTGTTTGTTGGTTTGTTGGCTTGTTGGTTTGTTGGTTTGTTGGCTTGTTGGTTACTTAGTTTGTGGTTTGTTGGTTTGTTGGCTTGTTGGCTTGTTGGTTTGTTGGTTTGTTGGTTTGTTGGTTTGTTGGTTTGTTGGTTTGTTGGTTTGTTAGCTTGTTGGTTTGTTGGTTTGTTGGTATGTTGGCTTGTTGGCTTGTTGGTTTGTTGGTTTGTTGGCTTGTTGGTTTGTTGGCTTGTTGGTTTGTTGGCTTGTTGGTTTGTTGGTTTGTTGGCTTGTTGGCTTGTTGGCTTGTTGGTTTGTTGGTTTGTTAGCTTGTTGGTTACTTAGTTTGTTGGTTTGTTGGCAATTTGGTTTGTTGCTTTGTTGGTTTGTTGGCTTGTTGGTTACTTAGTTTGTTGGCATGTTGGTTTGTTGCTTTGTTGGTTTGTTGGCTTGTTGGTTTGTTGGTTTGTTGGCTTGTTGGCTTGTTGGTTTGTTGGTTTGTTGGTTTGTTGGCTTGTTGGTTTGTTGGTTTGTTGGTTTGTTGGCTTGTTGGTTTGTTGGTTTGTTGGCTTGTTGGCTTGTTGGTTTGTTGGTTTGTTGGTTTGTTGGTTTGTTGGCTTGTTGGTTTGTTGGTTTGTTGGCTTGTTGGTTTGTTGGTTTGTTGGTTTGTTGGTTTGTTGGTTTGTTGGTTTGTTGGCTTGTTGGTTTGTTGGCTTGTTGGTTTGTTGGTTTGTTGGTTTGTTGGCTTGTTGGTTTGTTGGTTTGTTGGTTTGTTGGTTTGTTGGTTTGTTGGTTTGTTGGCTTTTTGGTTTGTTGGTTTGTTGGCTTGTTGGCTTGTTGGCTTGTTGGTTTGTTGGTTTGTTGGCTTGTTGGTTACTTAGTTTGTTGATTTGTTGGCTTGTTGGTTTGTTGGCTTGTTGGCTTGTTGGTTTGTTGGTTTGTTTTTTTGTTGGTTTGTTGGCTTTTTGGTTTGTTGGTTTGTTGGTTTGTTGGTTTGTTGGCTTGTTGGTTTGTTAGTTTGTTGGCTTGTTGGCTTGTTGGTTTGTTGGTTAGTTCATTTGTTGGTTTGTTAGGTTTGTTGGCTTGTTGGCTTGTTGGTTTGTTGGTTTTTTGGTTTGTTGGTTTTTTGGTTTGTTGCTTTGTTGGTTTGTTGGTTTGTTGGTTTGTTGGCTCGTTGGTTTGTTGGTTGGTTGGCTTGTTGGTTTGTTGGTTTGTTGGTTTGTTGGTTTTTTGCTTTGTTGGTTTGTTGGTTTGTTGGCTTGTTGGCTTGTTGGTTTGTTGGCTTGTTGGTTTGTTAGTTTGTTGGCTTTTTGGTTACTTTATTTGTTGGTTTGTTGGCTTGTTGCCTTATTGGTTTGTTGGCTTGTTGGCTTGTTGGTTTGTTGGTTTGTTGGTTTGTTGGTTTAATTGTTTGTTGGTTTGTTGGCTTGTTGGTTTGTTGGTTTGTTGGCTTGTTGGTTACTTAGTTTGTTGGTTTGTTGGTTTGTTGGTTTGTTGGCTTGTTGGCTTGTTGGTTTGTTGGTTTGTTGGTTTGTTGGTTTGTTGGCTTATTGGTTTGTTGGTTTGTTGGCTTGTTGGTTTGTTGGTTTGTTGGTTTGTTGGTATGTTTGCTTGTCGGCTTGTTGGTTTGTTGGTTTGTTGGCTTGTTGGCTTGTTGGTTAGTTGGCTTCTTGGTTTGTTGGTTTGTTGGTTTGTTGGCTTGTTGGCTTGTTGGTTTGTTGGTTTGTTGGCTGGTTGGCTACTTAGTTTGTTGGTTTGTTGGCATGTTGGTTTGTTGGTTTGTTGGTTTGTTGGTTTGTTGGCTTGTTGGTTACTTAGTTTGTTGGCATGTTGGTTTGTTGCTTTGTTGGTTTGTTGGCTTGTTGGTTTGTTGGTTTGTTGGCTTGTTGGCTTGTTGGTTTGTTGGTTTGTTGGTTTGTTGGCTTGTTGGTTTGTTGGTTTGTTGGCTTGTTGGCTTGTTGGTTTGTTGGTTTGTTGGTTTGTTGGTTTATTTGTTTGTTGGTTTGTTGGCTTGTTGGTTTGTTGGTTTGTTGGCTTGTTGGCTTGTTGGTTTGTTGGTATGTTAGCTTGTTGGTTTGTTAGTTTGTTGCCTTTTTGGTTACTTGGTTTGTTGGCTTGTTGGTTTGTTGGTTTGTTGGCTTGTTGGCTTGTTGCTTTGTTGGTTTGTTGGTTTGTTGACTTGTTGGCTTGTTGGTTTGTTAGTTTGTTGGCTTGTTAGCTTGTTGGTTTGTTGGTTGGTTCGTTTGTTGGTTTGTTAGTTTGTTGGTTTGTTGGCTTGTTGGCTTGTTGGTTTGTTGATTTTTTGGTTTGTTGGTTTGTCGGTTTGTTGGTTTGTTGGTTTGTTGGTTTGTTGGTTTGTTGGTTTTTTGCTTTGTTGGTTTGTTGATTTGTTGGTTTGTTGGCTTGTTGGCTTGTTGGTTTGTTGGCTTGTTGGTTTGTTAGTTTGTTGGCTTTGTGGTTACTTGGTTTGTTGGTTTGTTGGCTTGTTGGCTTATTGGCTTGTTGGCTTGTTGGCTTGTTGGTTTGTTGATTTGTTGGTTTATTTGTTTGTTGGTTTGTTGGCTTGTTGGTTTGTTGGTTTGTTGGCTTGTTGGTTACTCAGTTTGTTAGTTTGTTGGTTTGTTGGTTTGTTGGTTTGTTGGTTTGTTGGCTTGTTGGCTTGTTGGTTTGTTGGTTTGTTGGTTTGTTGGTTTGTTGGTTTGTTGGCTTGTTGGTTTGTTGGTTTGTTGGCTTGTTGGTTTGTTGGTTTGTTGGTTTGTTGGTATGTTGGCTTGTTGGCTTGTTGGTTTGTTGGTTTGTTGGCTTGTTGGTTTGTTGGCTTGTTGGTTTGTTGCTTTGTTGGTTTGTTGGCTTGTTGGCTTGTTGGTTTGTTGGTTTGTTAGCTTGTTGGTTACTTAGTTTGTTGGTTTGTTGGCATGTTGGTTTGTTGGTTTTTTGGTTTGTTGGCTTGTTGGTTACTTAGTTTGTTGGCATGTTGGTTTGTTGCTTTGTTGGTTTGTTGGTTTGTTGGTTTGTTGGTTTGTTGGCTTATTGGTTTGTTGGTTTGTTGGTTTATTTGTTTGTTGGTTTGTTGGCTTGTTGGTTTGTTGGTTTGTTGGTTTGTTGGCTTGTTGGTTTGTTGGTTTGTTGGTTTGTTGGCTTGTTGGTTTGTTGGTTTGTTGGCTTGTTGGCTTGTTGGTTTGTTGGTTTGTTGGTTTGTTGGTTTGTTGCCTTGTTGGTTTGTTGGTTTGTTGGCTTGTTAGTTTGTTGGTTTGTTGGTTTGTTGGTTTGTTGGTTTGTTGGTTTGTTGGCTTGTTGGTTTGTTGGCTTGTTGGTTTGTTGGTTTGTTGGTTTGTTGGCTTGTTGGCTTGTTGGTTTGTTGGTTTGTTGGTTTGTTGGTTTGTTGGTTTGTTGGTTTTTTGGTTTGTTGGTTTGTTGGTTTGTTGGCTTGTTGGTTTGTTGGTTTGTTGGCTTGTCGGTTTGTTGGTTTGTTGGCTTGTTGGCTTGTTGGTTTGTTGGTTTGTTGGCTTGTTGGTTACTTAGTTTGTTGGTTTGTTGGTTTGTTGGCTTGTTGGCTTGTTGGTTTGTTGGTTTGTTTTTTTGTTGGTTTGTTGGCTTATTGGCTTGTTGGTTTGTTAGTTTGTTGGCTTGTTGGCTTGTTGGTTCGTTGGTTAGTTCATTTGTTGGTTTGTTAGTTTGTTGGTTTGTTGGCTTGTTGGCTTGTTGGTTTGTTGGTTTTTTGGTTTGTTGGTTTGTTGGTTTTTTGGTTTGTTGGTTTGTTGGTTTGTTGCTTTGTTGGTTTGTTGGTTTGTTGGTTAGTTGGTTCGTTGGTTTGTTGGTTTGTTGGCTCGTTGGTTTGTTGGTTTGTTGGTTTGTTGGTTTGTTGGTTTGTTGGTTTGTTGGTTTGTTGGTTTGTTGGTTTGTTGGCTTGTTGGCTTGTTGGTTTGTTGGCTTGTTAGTTTGTTAGTTTGTTGGCTTTTTGGTTACCTGGTTTGTTGTTTTGTTGGCTTGTTGGCTTATTGGTTTGTTGGCTTGTTGGCTTGTTGGTTTGTTGGTTTGTTGGTTTGTTGGTTTATTTGTTTGTTGGTTTGTTGGCTTGTTGGTTACTTAGTTTGTTGGTTTGTTGGCATGTTGGTTTGTTGGTTTGTTGGCTTGTTGGTTTGTTGGTTTGTTGGCTTGTGGGCTTGTTGGTTTGTTGGTTTGTTGGTTTGTTGGCTTGTTGGTTTGTTGGTTTGTTGGCTTGTTGCCTTGTTGGTTTGTTGGTTTGTTGGCTTGTTGGCTTATTGGTTTGTTAGTTTGTTGGCTTTTTGGTTTGTTGGTTTTTTGGTTTGTTGGCTTGTTGGCTTGTTGGTTTGTTGGTTTGTTGGCTTGTTGGTTTGTTAGTTTGTTGGCTTGATGGCTTGTTGGTTTGTTGGTTTGTTGGTTTGTTGGCTTGTTGGTTTGTTGGCTTGTTGGCTTGTTGGTTTGTTGGTTTGTTGGTTTGTTGGTTTGTTGGCTTGTTGGCTTGTTGGTTTGTTGGTTTGTTGGCTTGTTGGTTTGTTGGCTTGTTGGTTTGTTGGTTTGTTGTTTTGTGGGCTTGTTGGCTTATTGGTTTGTTGGTTTGTTGGCTTGTTGGTTACTTAGTTTGTTGGTTTGTTGGCATGTTGGTTTGTTGGTTTGTTGGTTTGTTGGCTTGTTGGTTACTTAGTTTGTTGGTTTGTTGGCATGTTGGTTTGTTGGTTTGTTGGCTTGTTGGTTTGTTGGTTTGTTGGCCCTGTTGGCTTGTTGGTTTGTTGGTTTGTTGGTTTGTTGGCTTGTTGGTTTGTTGGTTTGTTGGCTTGTTGCCTTGTTGGTTTGTTGGTTTGTTGGCTTGTTGGCTTATTGGTTTGTTAGTTTGTTGGCTTGTTGGTTTGTTGGTTTGTTGGTTTGTTGGCTTGTTGGCTTCTTGGTTTGTTGGTTTGTTGGCTTGTTGGTTTGTTGGTTTGTTGGCTTGTTGGTTTGTTGGTTTGTTGGTTTGTTGGCTTGTTGGGTTGTTGGTTTGTTGGTTTGTTGGCTTGTTGGTTACTTAGTTTGTTGGTTTGTTGGCATGTTGGTTTGTTAGTTTGTTGGCTTGATGGCTTGTTGGTTTGTTGGTTTGTTGGTTTGTTGGTTTGTTGGCTTGTTGGTTTGTTGGTTTGTTGGCTTGTTGGCTTGTTGCTTTGTTGGTTTGTTGGTTTGTTGGCTTGTTGACTTGTTGGTTTGTTAGTTTGTTGGCTTTTTGGTTACTTGGTTTGTTGGTTTGTTGGCTTGTTGGTTTGTTGGCTTGTTGGTTTGTTGGTTTGTTGGTTTGTTGGCTTGTTGGTTTGTTGGTTTGTTGGTTTGTTGGCTTGTCGGCTTGTTGGCTTGTTGGTTTGTTGGTTTGTTGGCTTGTTGGTTTGTTGGTTTGTTGGCTTGTTGGCTTGTTGTTTTGTTCGTTTGATGGTTTGTTGGTTTGTTGGTTTTTTGGTTTGTTGGTTTTTTGGTTGGTTGCTTTGTTGGTTTGTTGGTTTGTTGGCTTGTTGGCTTGTTGGTTTGTTGGTTTGTTGGCTTGTTGGCTTGTTGGTTACTTGGTTTGTTGGTTTGTTGGTTTGTTGGTTTGTTGGCTTGTTGGTTTATTTGTTTGTTGGTTTGTTGGCTTGTTGGCTTGTTGGCTTGTTGGCTTGTTGGTTTGTTGGTTTGTTGGTTTGTTGGTTTGTTGATTTGTTGGTTTGTTGGTTTGTTGGCTTGTTGGTTCGTTGGTTTGTTTGTTTGTTGGCTTGTTGGCTTGTTGGTTTGTTGGTTTGTTGGTTTATTTATTTGTTAATTTGTTGGCTTGTTGGCTTGTTGGTTTGTTGGTTTGTTGGCTTGTTGGCTTGTTGGTTTGTTTGTTGGCTTGTTGGTTTGTTGGTTTGTTGGCTTGTTAGCTTGTTGGCTTGTTGGTTTGTTGGTTTGTTGGCTTGTTGGTTTGTTGGCTTGTTGTTTTGTTGGTTTGTTGGTTTGTTGGTTTGTTGGTTTGTTGGCTTGTTGGTTTGTTGGTTTGTTGGCTTGTCGGCTTGTTGGCTTGTCGGTTTGTTGGGTTGTTGGTTTGTTGGTTTGTTGGCTTGTTGGTTTGTTGGTTTGTTGGCTTGTTGGTTTGTTGGTTTGTTAGTTTGTTGGCTTGTTGGTTTGTTGGTTTGTTGGTTTGTTGGCTTGTTGGCTTGTTGGTTTTTTGGTTTGTTGGCTTGTTGGTTTGTTGGCTTGTTGGTTTGTTGGTTTGTTGGTTTGTTGGCTTGTTGGGTTGTTGGTTTGTTGGTTTGTTGGCTTGTTGGATACTTAGTTTGTTGGTTTGTTGGCATGTTGGTTTGTTAGTTTGTTGGCTTGATGGCTTGTTGGTTTGTTGGTTTGTTGGTTTGTTGGCTTGTTGGTTTGTTGGTTTGTTGGCTTGTTGGCTTGTTGTTTTGTTCGTTTGATGGTTTGTTGGTTTGTTGGTTTTTTGGTTTGTTGGTTTTTTGGTTGGTTGCTTTGTTGGTTTGTTGGTTTGTTGGCTTGTTGGCTTGTTGGTTTGTTGGTTTGTTGGCTTGTTGGCTTGTTGGTTACTTGGTTTGTTGGTTTGTTGGTTTGTTGGTTTGTTGGCTTGTTGGTTTATTTGTTTGTTGGTTTGTTGGCTTGTTGGCTTGTTGGCTTGTTGGCTTGTTGGTTTGTTGGTTTGTTCGTTTGTTGGTTTGTTGATTTGTTGGTTTGTTAGTTTGTTGGCTTTTTGGTTACTTGGTTTGTTGGTTTGTTGGCTTGTTGGCTTGTTGGTTTGTTGGTTTGTTGGTTTATTTATTTGTTAATTTGTTGGCTTGTTGGCTTGTTGGTTTGTTGGTTTGTTGGCTTGTTGGCTTGTTGGTTTGTTTGTTGGCTTGTTGGTTTGTTGGTTTGTTGGCTTGTTAGCTTGTTGGCTTGTTGGTTTGTTGGTTTGTTGGCTTTTTGGTTACTTGGTTTGTTGGTTTGTTGGCTTGTTGGTTTGTTGGCTTGTTGCTTTGTTGGTTTGTTGGTTTGTTGGCTTGTTGACTTGTTGGTTTGTTAGTTTGTTGGCTTTTTGGTTACTTGGTTTGTTGGTTTGTTGGCTTGTTGGTTTGTTGGTTTGTTGGCTTGTTGGTTTGTTGGTTTGTTAGTTTGTTGGCTTGTTGGTTTGTTGGTTTGTTGGTTTGTTGGCTTGTTGGTTTATTTGTTTGTTGGTTTGTTGCCTTGTTGGTTTGTTGGCTTGTTGGTTTGTTGGTTTGTTGGTTTGTTGGCTTGTTGGGTTGTTGGTTTGTTGGTTTGTTGGCTTGTTGGTTACTTAGTTTGTTGGTTTGTTGGCATGTTGGTTTGTTAGTTTGTTGGCTTGATGGCTTGTTGGTTTGTTGGTTTGTTGGTTTGTTGGCTTGTTGGTTTGTTGGTTTGTTGGCTTGTTGGCTTGTTGCTTTGTTGGTTTGTTGGTTTGTTGGCTTGTTGACTTGTTGGTTTGTTAGTTTGTTGGCTTTTTGGTTACTTGGTTTGTTGGCTTGTTGCCTTGTTGGTTTGTTGGTTTGTTGGCTTGTTGGCTTATTGGTTTGTTAGTTTGTTGGCTTGTTGGTTTGTTGGTTTGTTGGTTTGTTGGCTTGTTGGCTTGTTGGTTTGTTGGTTTGTTGGCTTGTTGGTTTGTTAGTTTGTTGGCTTGATGGCTTGTTGGTTTGTTGGTTTGTTGGTTTGTTGGCTTGTTGGTTTGTTGGCTTGTTGGCTTGTTGGTTTGTTGGTTTGTTGGTTTGTTGGTTTGTTGGCTTGTTGGCTTGTTGGTTTGTTGGTTTGTTGGCTTGTTGGTTTGTTGGCTTGTTGGTTTGTTGGTTTGTTGTTTTGTGGGCTTGTTGGCTTGTTGGTTTGGTGGTTTGTTGGCTTGTTGGTTACTTAGTTTTTTGGTTTGTTGGCATGTTGGTTTGTTGGTTTGTTGGCTTGTTGGTTACTTAGTTTGTTGGTTTGTTGGCATGTTGGTTTGTTGGTTTGTTGGCTTGTTGGTTTGTTGGTTTGTTGGCTTGTTGGCTTGTTGGTTTGTTGGTTTGTTGGTTTGTTGGCTTGTTGGTTTGTTGGTTTGTTGGCTTGTTGCCTTGTTGGTTTGTTGGTTTGTTGGCTTGTTGGCTTATTGGTTTGTTAGTTTGTTGGCTTGTTGGTTTGTTGGTTTGTTGGTTTGTTGGCTTGTTGGCTTGTTGGTTTGTTGGTTTGTTGGCTTGTTGGTTTGTTGGCTTGTTGGTTTGTTGGTTTGTTGGTTTGTTGGCTTGTTGGGTTGTTGGTTTGTTGGTTTGTTGGCTTGTTGGTTACTTAGTTTGTTGGTTTGTTGGCATGTTGGTTTGTTAGTTTGTTGGCTTGATGGCTTGTTGGTTTGTTGGTTTGTTGGTTTGTTGGCTTGTTGGTTTGTTGGTTTGTTGGCTTGTTGGCTTGTTGCTTTGTTGGTTTGTTGGTTTGTTGGCTTGTTGACTTGTTGGTTTGTTAGTTTGTTGGCTTTTTGGTTACTTGGTTTGTTGGTTTGTTGGCTTGTTGGTTTGTTGGCTTGTTGGTTTGTTGGTTTGTTGGTTTGTTGGCTTGTTGGTTTGTTGGTTTGTTGGTTTGTTGGCTTGTCGGCTTGTTGGCTTGTTGGTTTGTTGGTTTGTTGGCTTGTTGGTTTGTTGGTTTGTTGGCTTGTTGGCTTGTTGTTTTGTTCGTTTGATGGTTTGTTGGTTTGTTGGTTTTTTGGTTTGTTGGTTTTTTGGTTGGTTGCTTTGTTGGTTTGTTGGTTTGTTGGCTTGTTGGCTTGTTGGTTTGTTGGTTTGTTGGCTTGTTGGCTTGTTGGTTACTTGGTTTGTTGGTTTGTTGGTTTGTTGGTTTGTTGGCTTGTTGGTTTATTTGTTTGTTGGTTTGTTGGCTTGTTGGCTTGTTGGCTTGTTGGCTTGTTGGTTTGTTGGTTTGTTTGTTTGTTGGTTTGTTGGTTTGTTGATTTGTTGGTTTGTTGGTTTGTTGGCTTGTTGGTTCGTTGGTTTGTTTGTTTGTTGGCTTGTTGGCTTGTTGGTTTGTTGGTTTGTTGGTTTATTTATTTGTTAATTTGTTGGCTTGTTGGCTTGTTGGTTTGTTGGTTTGTTGGCTTGTTGGCTTGTTGGTTTGTTTGTTGGCTTGTTGGTTTGTTGGTTTGTTGGCTTGTTAGCTTGTTGGCTTGTTGGTTTGTTGGTTTGTTGGCTTGTTGGTTTGTTGGCTTGTTGGTTTGTTGGTTTGTTGGTTTGTTGGTTTGTTGGTTTGTTGGCTTGTTGGTTTGTTGGTTTGTTGGCTTGTCGGCTTGTTGGCTTGTCGGTTTTTTGGGTTGTTGGCTTGTTGGTTTGTTGGCTTGTTGGTTTGTTGGTTTGTTGGCTTGTTGGTTTGTTGGTTTGTTAGTTTGTTGGCTTGTTGGTTTGTTGGTTTGTTGGTTTGTTGGCTTGTTGGCTTGTTGGTTTGTTGGTTTGTTGGCTTGTTGGTTTGTTGGCTTGTTGGTTTGTTGGTTTGTTGGTTTGTTGGCTTGTTGGGTTGTTGGTTTGTTGGTTTGTTGGCTTGTTGGTTACTTAGTTTGTTGGTTTGTTGGCATGTTGGTTTGTTAGTTTGTTGGCTTGATGGCTTGTTGGTTTGTTGGTTTGTTGGTTTGTTGGCTTGTTGGTTTGTTGGTTTGTTGGCTTGTTGGCTTGTTGCTTTGTTGGTTTGTTGGTTTGTTGGCTTGTTGACTTGTTGGTTTGTTAGTTTGTTGGCTTTTTGGTTACTTGGTTTGTTGGTTTGTTGGCTTGTTGGTTTGTTGGCTTGTTGGTTTGATGGTTTGTTGGTTTTTTGGTTTGTTGGTTTTTTGGTTGGTTGCTTTGTTGGTTTGTTGGTTTGTTGGCTTGTTGGTTTGTTGGTTTGTTGGTTTGTTGGCTTGTTGGCTTGTTGGTTACTTGGTTTGTTGGTTTGTTGGTTTGTTGGTTTGTTGGCTTGTTGGTTTATTTGTTTGTTGGTTTGTTGGCTTGTTGGCTTGTTGGCTTGTTGGCTTGTTGGTTTGTTGGTTTGTTGGTTTGTTGGTTTGTTGATTTGTTGGTTTGTTGGTTTGTTGGCTTGTTGGTTCGTTGGTTTGTTTGTTTGTTGGCTTGTTGGCTTGTTGGTTTGTTGGTTTGTTGGTTTATTTATTTGTTAATTTGTTGGCTTGTTGGCTTGTTGGTTTGTTGGTTTGTTGGCTTGTTGGCTTGTTGGTTTGTTTGTTGGCTTGTTGGTTTGTTGGTTTGTTGGCTTGTTAGCTTGTTGGCTTGTTGGTTTGTTGGTTTGTTGGCTTGTTGGTTTGTTGGCTTGTTGGTTTGTTGGTTTGTTGGTTTGTTGGTTTGTTGGTTTGTTGGCTTGTTGGTTTGTTGGTTTGTTGGCTTGTCGGCTTGTTGGCTTGTCGGTTTGTTGGGTTGTTGGTTTGTTGGTTTGTTGGCTTGTTGGTTTGTTGGTTTGTTGGCTTGTTGGTTTGTTGGTTTGTTGGTTTGTTGGCTTGTTGGTTTGTTGGCTTGTTGGTTTGTTGGTTTGTTGGTTTGTTGGTTAATTGGCTTGTTGGTTTGTTGGCTTGTTGGCTTGTTGGTTTGTTGGTTTGTTGGTTTATTTGTTTGTTGGTTTGTTGGCTTGTTGGTTTGTTTGTTTGTTGGCTTGTTGGCTTGTTGGTTTGTTGGTTTGTTGGTTTGTTGGCTTGTTGTCTTGTTGGCTTGTTGGTTTGTTGGTTTGTTGGCTTGTTGGTTTGTTGGCTTGTTGGTTTGTTGATTTGTTGGTTTGTTGGTTTGTTGGCTTGTTGGTTTGTTGGTTTGTTGGCTTGTTGGCTTGTTGGCTTGTCGGTTTGTTGGGTTGTTGGTTTGTTGGTTTGTTGGCTTGTTGGTTTGTTGGTTTGTTGGCTTGTTGGTTTGTTGGTTTGTTGGTTTGTTGGCTTGTTGGTTTGTTGGCTTGTTGGTTTGTTGGTTTGTTGGTTTGTTGGTTAATTGGCTTGTTGGTTTGTTGGCTTTTTGGCTTGTTGGTTTGTTGGTTTGTTGGTTTATTTGTTTGTTGGTTTGTTAGTTTGTTGGTTTGTTGGCTTGTTGGCTTGTTGGTTTGTTGGTTTTTTGGTTTGTTGGTTTGTTGGTTTGTTGGTCTGTTGGTTTGTTGGTTTGTTGGTTTATTTGTTTGTTCGTTTGTTGGCTTGTTGGCTTGTTGGTTTGTTGGTTTGTTGGCTTGTTGGCTTGTTGGTTTGTTGGTTTGTTGGTTTGTTGGTTTGTTGGTTTGTTGGTTTGTTGGCTTGTTGATTTGTTGGTTTGTTGGATTGTTGGCTTGTTGGCTTGTTGGTTTGTTGGTTTGTTAGTTTATTTATTTGTTGGCTTGTTGGCTTGTTGGTTTGTTGGTTTGTTGGCTTGTTGGCTTGTTGGTTTGTTGGTTTGTTGGCTTGTTGGCTTGTCGGTTTGTTGGTTTGTTGGCTTGTTGGTTTGTTGGTTTGTTGGTTTGTTGGTTTGTTGGTTTGTTGGCTTGTTGGCTTATTGGTTTGTTGGTTTGTTGGTTTGTTGGTTTGTTGGTTTGTTGGTTTGTTGGTTTGTTGGTTTGTTGCCTTGTTGGTTTGTTGGTTTGTTGGCATGTTGGTTTGTTGGTTTGTTGGTTTGTTGGCTTGTTGGTTTGTTGGTTTGTTGGCTGGTTGGCTTGTTGGTTTGTTGGTTTGTTGGTTTGCTGGTTTGTTGGTTTGTTGGCTTGTTGGTTTGTTGGTTTGTTGGTTTGTTGGCTTGTTGGCTTGTTGGTTTGTTGGTTTGTTGGTTTATTTGTTTGTTGGTTTGTTGGCTTGTTGGTTTGTTTGTTTGTTGGCTTGTTGGCTTGTTGGTTTGTTGGTTTGTTGGCTTGTTGGCTTGTTGGCTTGTTGGTTTGTTGGTTTGTTGGCTTGTTGGTTTTTTGGCTTGTTGGTTTGTTGGTTTGTTGGTTTGTTGGTTTGTTGGCTTGTTGGTTTGTTGGTTTGTTGGCTTGTTGGCTTGTTGGCTTGTCGGTTTGTTGGGTTGTTGGTTTGTTGGTTTGTTGGCTTGTTGGTTTGTTGGTTTGTTGGCTTGTTGGCTTGTTGGTTTGTTGGTTTGTTGGTTTGTTGGCTTGTTGGTTTGTTGGCTTGTTGGCTTGTTGGTTTGTTGGTTTGTTGGTTTATTTGTTTGTTGGTTTGTTGGCTTGTTGGTTTGTTGGTTTGTTGGCTTGTTGGCTTGTTGGTTTGTTGGTTTGTTGGTTTGTTGCCTTGTTGGTTTGTTGGTTTGTTGGTTTGTTGGCATGTTGGTTTGTTGGTTTGTTGGTTTGTTGGCTTGTTGGTTTGTTGGTTTGTTAGCTGGTTGGCTTGTTGGTTTGTTGGTTTGTTGGTTTGTTGGTTTGTTGGTTTGTTGGCTTGTTGGTTTGTTGGTTTGTTGGTTTGTTGCCTTGTTGGTTTGTTGGTTTGTTGGTTTGTTGGCATGTTGGTTTGTTGGTTTGTTGGTTTGTTGGCTTGTTGGTTTGTTGGTTTGTTGGCTGGTTGGCTTGTTGGTTTGTTGGTTTGTTGGTTTGTTGGTTTGTTGGTTTGTTGGTTTGTTGGTTTGTTGGCTTGTTGGTTTGTTGGTTTGTTGGTTTGTTGGCTTGTTGGCTTGTTGGTTTGTTGGTTTGTTGGTTTATTTGTTTGTTGGTTTGTTGGCTTGTTGGTTTGTTTGCTTGTTGGCTTGTTGGTTTGTTGGCTTGTTGGTTTGTTGGTTTGTTGGTTTGTTGGTTTGTTGGCTTGTTGGTTTGTTGGTTTGTTGGCTTGTTGGCTTGTCGGTTTGTTGGGTTGTTGGTTTGTTGGTTTGTTGGCTTGTTGGTTTGTTGGTTTGTTGGCTTGTTGGTTTGTTGGTTTGTTGGTTTGTTGGCTTGTTGGTTTGTTGGTTTGTTGGTTTGTTGGTTTGTTGGTTTGTTGGTTAATTGGCTTGTTGGTTTGTTGGCTTGTTGGTTTGTTGGTTTGTTGGTTTGTTGGTTTAATTGTTTGTTGGTTTGTTGGTTTGTTGGCTTGTTGGTTTGTTGGTTTGTTGGCTTGTTGGCTGGTTGGTTTGTTGGTTTGTTGGTTTGTTGGTTTGTTGGCTTGTTGGTTTGTTGGTTTGTTGGCTTGTTGGCTTGTTGGTTTGTTGGTTTGTTGTTTTGTTGGTTTGTTGGCTTGTTGGTTTGTTGGTTTGTTGGCTTGTTGGTTTGTTGGCTTGTTGGTTTGTTGGTTTGTTGGTTTGTTGGCTTGTTGGCATGTTGGCTTGTTGGTTTGTTGGTTTGTTGGCTTGTTGGCTTGTTGGTTTGTTGGTTTGTTGGCTTGTTGGTTTATTGGCTTGTTGTTTTGTTGGTTTGTTGGTTTGTTGGCTTGTTGGTTTGTTGGTTTGTTGGCTTGTTGGCTTGTTGGTTTTTTGGTTTGTTGGTTTGTTGGTTTGTTGGCTTGTTGGTTTGTTGGTTTGTTGGCTTGTTGGTTTGTTGGTTTGTTGGTTTATTGGCTTGTTGGTTTGTTAGTCTTTGGTTTGTTGGTTTGTTGGTTTGTTGGCTTGTTGGCTTGTTGGTTTGTTGGTTTGTGGGCTTGTTGGCTTGTTGGTTTGTTGGTTTGTTGGCTTGTTGGTTACTAAGTTTTTTGGTTTGTTGGCATGTTGGTTTGTTGGTTTGTTGGTTTGTTGGCTTGTTGGTTACTTAGTTTGTTGGTTTGTTGGCATGTTGGTTTGTTGGTTTGTTGGTTTGTTGGTTTGTTGGCTTGTTGGTTTGTTTGTTTGTTGGCTTGTTGGCTTGTTGGTTTGTTGGTTTGTTGGTTTGTTGGCTTGTTGGTTTGTTGGTTTGTTGGCTTGTTGGCTTGTTGGTTTGTTGGTTTGTTGGTTTGTTGGCTTGCTGGTTTGTTGGTTTGTTGGTTTGTTGGCTTATTGGTTTGTTGGTTTGTTGGTTTGTTGGCTTGTTGGTTTGTTGGTTTGTTGGCTTGTTGGCTTGTTGGTTTGTTGGTTTGTTGGTTTGTTGGTTTGTTGGTTTGTTGGTTTGTTGGCTTGTTGGTTTGTTGGTTTGTTAGTTTGTTGGCTTGTTGGCTTGTTGGTTTGTTGGTTTGTTGGTTTATTTATTTGTTGGTTTGTTGGCTTGTTAGTTTGTTGGTTTGTTGGCTTGTTGGCTTGTTGGTTTGTTGGTTTGTTGGCTTGTTGGCTTGTTGGCTTGTTGGCTTGTTGGTTTGTTGGTTTGTTGGCTTGTTGGTTTGTTGGTTTGTTGATTTGTTGGTTTGTTGGTTTGTTGGCTTGTTGGTTTGTTGGTTTGTTGGCTTGTTGGTTTGTTGGTTTGTTGGTTTGTTGGCATGTTGGTTTGTTGGTTTGTTGGTTTGTTGGTTTGTTGGTTTGTTGGTTTGTTGGCTGGTTGGCTTGTTGGTTTGTGGTTTGTTGGTTTGTTGGCTTGTTGGTTTGTTGGTTTGTTGGTTTGTTGGTTTGTTGGCTTGTTGGCTTGTTGGTTTGTTGGTTTGTTGGTTTGTTGGTTTGTTGGTTTGTTGGTTTGTTGGCTTGTTGGTTTGTTGGTTTGTTGGTTTATTGGCTTGTTGGCTTGTTGGTTTGTTGGTTTGTTGGTTTATTTGTTTGTTGGTTTGTTGGCTTGTTGGTTTGTTTGTTTGTTGGCTTGTTGGCTTGTTGGCTTGTTGGTTTGTTGGTTTGTTGGTTTGTTGGCTTGTTGGTTTGTTGGCTTGTTGGTTTGTTGGTTTGTTGGTTTGTTGGTTTGTTGGCTTGTTGGTTTGTTGGTTTGTTGGCTTGTTGGCTTGTTGGTTTGTTGGTTTGTTGGTTTGTTGGTTTGTTGGTTTGTTGGCTTGTTGGTTTGTTGGTTTGTTGGTTTGTTGGTTTGTTGGTCTGTTGGTTAATTGGCTTGTTGGTTTGTTGGCTTGTTGGTTTGTTGGTTTGTTGGTTTGTTGGTTTAATTGTTTGTTGGTTTGTTGGTTTGTTGGCTTGTTGGTTTGTTGGTTTGTTGGCTTGTTGGCTGGTTGGTTTGTTGGTTTGTTGGCTTGTTGGCTTGTTGGTTTGTTGGTTTGTTGGTTTGTTGGGTTGTTGGTTTGTTAGTTTGTTGGTTTGTTGGTTTGTTGGTTTGTTGGTGTGTTGGCTTGTTGGTTTGTTGGTTTGTTGGCTTGTAGGCTTGTTGGTTAGTTGGTTTGTTGGTTTGTTGGCTTGTTGGCTTGTTAGCTTGTTGGTTTGTTCGTTTGTTGGCTTGTTGGCTTGTTGGTTTGTTGGTTTGTTGGCTTGTTGCTTTCTTGGCTTGTTGGTTTGTTGGTTTGTTGGTTTGTTGGTTTGTTGGCTTGTTGGTTTGTTGGTTTGTTGGCTTGTTGGCTTGTTGGTTTGTTGGTTTGTTGTTTTGTTGGTTTGTTGGCTTGTTGGTTTGTTGGTTTGTTGGCTTGTTGGTTTGTTGGCTTGTTGGTTTGTTGGTTTGTTGGTTTGTTGGCTTGTTGGCATGTTGGCTTGTTGGTTTGTTGGTTTGTTGGCTTGTTGGCTTGTTGGTTTGTTGGTTTGTTGGCTTGTTGGTTTATTGGCTTGTTGTTTTGTTGGTTTGTTGGTTTGTTGGCTTGTTGGTTTGTTGGTTTGTTGGCTTGTTGGCTTGTTGGTTTTTTGGTTTGTTGGTTTGTTGGTTTGTTGGCTTGTTGGTTTGTTGGTTTGTTGGCTTGTTGGTTTGTTGGTTTGTTGGTTTATTGGCTTGTTGGTTTGTTAGTCTTTGGTTTGTTGGTTTGTTGGTTTGTTGGCTTGTTGGCTTGTTGGTTTGTTGGTTTGTGGGCTTGTTGGCTTGTTGGTTTGTTGGTTTGTTGGCTTGTTGGTTACTAAGTTTTTTGGTTTGTTGGCATGTTGGTTTGTTGGTTTGTTGGTTTGTTGGCTTGTTGGTTACTTAGTTTGTTGGTTTGTTGGCATGTTGGTTTGTTGGTTTGTTGGTTTGTTGGTTTGTTGGCTTATTGGTTTGTTTGTTTGTTGGCTTGTTGGCTTGTTGGTTTGTTGGTTTGTTGGTTTGTTGGCTTGTTGGTTTGTTGGTTTGTTGGCTTGTTGGCTTGTTGGTTTGTTGGTTTGTTGGTTTGTTGGCTTGCTGGTTTGTTGGTTTGTTGGTTTGTTGGCTTATTGGTTTGTTGGTTTGTTGGTTTGTTGGCTTGTTGGTTTGTTGGTTTGTTGGCTTGTTGGCTTGTTGGTTTGTTGGTTTGTTGGTTTGTTGGTTTGTTGGTTTGTTGGTTTGTTGGCTTGTTGGTTTGTTGGTTTGTTAGTTTGTTGGCTTGTTGGCTTGTTGGTTTGTTGGTTTGTTGGTTTATTTATTTGTTGGTTTGTTGGCTTGTTAGTTTGTTGGTTTGTTGGCTTGTTGGCTTGTTGGTTTGTTGGTTTGTTGGCTTGTTGGCTTGTTGGCTTGTTGGCTTGTTGGTTTGTTGGTTTGTTGGCTTGTTGGTTTGTTGGTTTGTTGATTTGTTGGTTTGTTGGTTTGTTGGCTTGTTGGTTTGTTGGTTTGTTGGCTTGTTGGTTTGTTGGTTTGTTGGTTTGTTGGCATGTTGGTTTGTTGGTTTGTTGGTTTGTTGGTTTGTTGGTTTGTTGGTTTGTTGGCTGGTTGGCTTGTTGGTTTGTGGTTTGTTGGTTTGTTGGCTTGTTGGTTTGTTGGTTTGTTGGTTTGTTGGTTTGTTGGCTTGTTGGCTTGTTGGTTTGTTGGTTTGTTGGTTTGTTGGTTTGTTGGTTTGTTGGTTTGTTGGCTTGTTGGTTTGTTGGTTTGTTGGTTTATTGGCTTGTTGGCTTGTTGGTTTGTTGGTTTGTTGGTTTATTTGTTTGTTGGTTTGTTGGCTTGTTGGTTTGTTTGTTTGTTGGCTTGTTGGCTTGTTGGCTTGTTGGTTTGTTGGTTTGTTGGTTTGTTGGCTTGTTGGTTTGTTGGCTTGTTGGTTTGTTGGTTTGTTGGTTTGTTGGTTTGTTGGCTTGTTGGTTTGTTGGTTTGTTGGCTTGTTGGCTTGTTGGTTTGTTGGTTTGTTGGTTTGTTGGTTTGTTGGTTTGTTGGCTTGTTGGTTTGTTGGTTTGTTAGTTTGTTGGCTTGTTGGCTTGTTGGTTTGTTGGTTTGTTGGTTTATTTATTTGTTGGTTTGTTGGCTTGTTAGTTTGTTGGTTTGTTGGCTTGTTGGGTTGTTGGCTTGTTGGTTTGTTGGTTTGTTGTTTTGTTGGCTTGTTGGCTTTTTGGCTTGTTGGCTTGTTGGTTTGTTGGTTTGTTGGCTTGTTGGTTTGTTGGCTTGTTGGTTTGTTGGTTTGTTGGTGTGTTGGCTTGTTAGCTTGTTGGTTTGTTGGTTTGTTGGCTTGTTGGCTTGTTGGTTTGTTGGTTTGTTGGTTTGTTGGTTTGTTGGTTTGTTGGCTTGTTGGTTTGTTGGTTTGTTAGTTTGTTGGCTTGTTGGCTTGTTGGTTTGTTGGTTTGTTGGTTTATTTATTTGTTGGTTTGTTGGCTTGTTAGTTTGTTGGTTTGTTGGCTTGTTGGGTTGTTGGCTTGTTGGTTTGTTGGTTTGTTGTTTTGTTGGCTTGTTGGCTTTTTGGCTTATTGGCTTGTTGGTTTGTTGGTTTGTTGGCTTGTTGGTTTGTTGGCTTGTTGGTTTGTTGGTTTGTTGGTTTGTTGCTTTGTTCGTTTGTTGGTTTGTTGGGTATTGGCTTGTTGGTTTGTTGGCTTGTTGGCTTGTTGGTTTGTTGGTTTGTTGGCTTGTTGGCTTGTTGGTTTGTTGGTTTGTTGGTTTGTTGGTTTGTTGGTTTATTGGTTTTTGGCTTGTTGGTTTGTTGGTTTGTTGGCTTGTTGGTTTGTTGGTTTTTTGGTTTGTTGGCTTGTTGACTTGTTGGCTTGTTGGTTTGTTGGTTTGTTGGCTTGTCGGTTTGTTGGTTTGTTGGCTTGTTGGCTTGTTGCTTTGTTGGTTTGTTGGTTTGTTGGCTTGTTGGCTTATTGGTTTGTTAGTTTGTTGGCTTTTTGGTTACTTGGCTTATTGGTTTCTTCGTTTGTTGGCTTGTTGGTTTGTTGGCTTGTTGGTTTGTTGGTTTGTTGGTTTGTTGGCTTGTTGGCTTGTTGGTTTATTGGTTTGTTGGTTTGTTGGTTTGTTGGTTTTTTGGTTTGTTGGTATATTTGTTTGTTGGTTTGTTGGCTTGTTGGTTTGTTGGTTTGTTGGTTTGTTGGCTTGTTGGTTTGTTGGTTTGTTGGCTTGTTGGCTTGTTGGTTTGTTGGTTTGTTGGCTTGTTGGCTTGTTGGCTTGTTGGTTTGTTGGCTTGTTGGTTTGTTGGTTTGTTGGTTTGTTGGCTTGTTGGTTTTTTGATTTGTTGGCTTCTTGGCTTGCTGCTTTGTTGGTTTGTTGGCTTGTTGGCTTGTTGCTTTGTTGGCTTGTTGGTTTGTTGGTTTGTTGGTTTGTTGGCTTGTTGGCTTGTTGCTTTGTTGGTTTGTTGGTTTGTTGGCTTGTTGGTTACTTGGTTTGTTGGTTTGTTGGTTTGTTGGCTTGTTGGCTTGTTGGTTTGTTAGTTTGTTGGCTTTTTGGTTACTTGGTTTGTTGGTTTGTTGGTTTGTTGGGTTGTTGGTTTGTTGGCTTGTTGGTTTGTTGGTTTGTTGGCTTGTTGGTTTGTTGGTTTGTTGCCTTGTTGGCTTGTTGGCTTGTTGGTTTGTTGGTTTGTTGGCTTGTTGGTTTGTTGGTTTGTTGGCTTGTTGGCTTGTTGCTTTGTTCGTTTGATGGTTTGTTGGTTTGTTGGTTTTTTGGTTTGTTGGTTTTTTGGTTTGTTGCTTTGTTGGTTTGTTGGTTTGTTGGCTTGTTGGCTTGTTGGTTTGTTGGTTTGTTGGCTTGTTGGCTTGTTGGTTACTTGGTTTGATGGTTTGTCGGTTTGTTGGTTTGTTGGCTTGTTGGTTTTTTGGTTTGTTGGTTTGTTGGCTTCTTGGTTTGTTGGTTTGTTGGCTTGTTGGCTTGTTGGTTTGTTGGTTTGTTGGTTTGTTGGTTTGTTGGTTTGTTAGTTTGTTGGTTTGTTGGTTTGTTGGCTTGTTGGTTTGTTGGTTTGTTGGTTTGTTGGTTTGTTGGTTTGTTGGTTTGTTGGTTTGTTGGTTTGTTGGCTTGTTGGTTTGTTGGTTTGTTGGTTTGTTGGCTTGTTGGCTTGTTGGTTTGTTGGTTTGTTGGTTTGCTGGTTTGTTGGTTTGTTGGCTTGTTGGCTTGTTGGTTTGTTGGTTAGTTCGTTTGTTGGTTTGTTAGTTTGTTGGTTTGTTGGCTTGTTGGCTTGTTGGTTTGTTGGTTTGTTGGTTTTTGGTTTGTTGGTTTGTTGGTTTGTTAGTTTGTTGGTTTGTTGGTTTATTTGTTTGTTGGTTTGTTGGCTTGTTGGCTTGTTGGTTTGTTGGTTTGTTGGCTTGTTGGCTTGTTGGTTTGTTGGTTTGTTGGTTTGTTGGTTTGTAAGGTTTGTTGGTTTGTTGGTTTGTTGGCTTGTTGGTTTGTTTGTTTGTTGGTTTGTTGGTTTGTTGGTTTGGTGGCTTGTTGGTTTGTTGGCTTGTTGGTTTGTTGGTTTGTTGGCTTGTTGGTTTGTTGGTTTGTTGGCTTGTTGGCTTGTTGGTTTGTTGGTTTGTTGGTTTGTTGGTTTGTTGGCTTGTTGGTTTGTTGGTTTGTTGGCTTATTGGTTTGTTGGTTTGTTGGTTTGTTGGTTTGTTGGTTTGTTGGTTTGTTGGTTTGTTGGTTTGTTGGTTTGTTGGTTTGTTGGTTTGTTGGTTTGTTGGTTTGTTGGCTTGTTGGTTTGTTGGTTCGTTGGCTTGTTGGCTTGTTGGTTTGTTGGTTTGTTGGCTTGTAGGCTTGTTGGTTTGTTGGTTTGTTGGTTTTTTGGTTTTTTGGTTTTTTGGTTTGTTGGTTTGTTGGTATGTTGGTTTATTTGTTTGTTGGTTTGTTGGCATGTTGGTTTGTTGGTTTGTTGGTTTGTTGGCTTGTTGGTTTGTTGGTTTGTTGGCTTGTTGGTTTGTTGGTTTGTTGGTTTGTTGGTTTGTTGGTTTGTTGCCTTGTTGGCTTGTTGGCTTGTTGGTTTGTTGGTGTGTTGGCTTGTTGGTTTGTTGGTTTGTTGGCTTGTTGGCTTGTTGCTTTATTCGTTTGATGGTTTGTTGGTTTGTTGGTTTTTTGGTTTGTTGGTTTTTTGGTTTGTTGCTTTGTTGGTTTGTTGGTTTGTTGGCTTGTTGGCTTGTTGGTTTGTTGGTTTGTTGGCTTGTTGGCTTGTTGGTTACTTGGTTTGATGGTTTGTCGGTTTGTTGGTTTGTTGGCTTGTTGGTTTTTTGGTTTGTTGGTTTGTTGGCTTCTTGGTTTGTTGGTTTGTTGGCTTGTTGGCTTGTTGGTTTGTTGGTTTGTTGGTTTGTTGGTTTGTTGGTTTGTTAGTTTGTTGGTTTGTTGGTTTGTTGGCTTGTTGGTTTGTTGGTTTGTTGGTTTGTTGGTTTGTTGGTTTGTTGGTTTGTTGGTTTGTTGGTTTGTTGGCTTGTTGGTTTGTTGGTTTGTTGGTTTGTTGGCTTGTTGGCTTGTTGGTTTGTTGGTTTGTTGGTTTGCTGGTTTGTTGGTTTGTTGGCTTGTTGGCTTGTTGGTTTGTTGGTTAGTTCGTTTGTTGGTTTGTTAGTTTGTTGGTTTGTTGGCTTGTTGGCTTGTTGGTTTGTTGGTTTGTTGGTTTTTGGTTTGTTGGTTTGTTGGTTTGTTAGTTTGTTGGTTTGTTGGTTTATTTGTTTGTTGGTTTGTTGGCTTGTTGGCTTGTTGGTTTGTTGGTTTGTTGGCTTGTTGGCTTGTTGGTTTGTTGGTTTGTTGGTTTGTTGGTTTGTAAGGTTTGTTGGTTTGTTGGTTTGTTGGCTTGTTGGTTTGTTTGTTTGTTGGTTTGTTGGTTTGTTGGTTTGGTGGCTTGTTGGTTTGTTGGCTTGTTGGTTTGTTGGTTTGTTGGCTTGTTGGTTTGTTGGTTTGTTGGCTTGTTGGCTTGTTGGTTTGTTGGTTTGTTGGTTTGTTGGTTTGTTGGCTTGTTGGTTTGTTGGTTTGTTGGCTTATTGGTTTGTTGGTTTGTTGGTTTGTTGGTTTGTTGGTTTGTTGGTTTGTTGGTTTGTTGGTTTGTTGGTTTGTTGGTTTGTTGGTTTGTTGGTTTGTTGGTTTGTTGGCTTGTTGGTTTGTTGGTTTGTTGGCTTGTTGGCTTGTTGGTTTGTTGGTTTGTTGGCTTGTAGGCTTGTTGGTTTGTTGGTTTGTTGGTTTTTTGGTTTTTTGGTTTTTTGGTTTGTTGGTTTGTTGGTATGTTGGTTTATTTGTTTGTTGGTTTGTTGGCATGTTGGTTTGTTGGTTTGTTGGTTTGTTGGCTTGTTGGTTTGTTGGTTTGTTGGCTTGTTGGTTTGTTACTTTGTTGGTTTGTTAGTTTGTTGGCTTGTTGGCTTGTTGGTTTGTTAGTTTGTTGGCTTTTTGGTTACTTGGTTTGTTGGTTTGTGGGCTTCTTGGTTTGTTGGTTTGTTGGCTTATTGGTTTGTTGGTTTGTTGGTTTGTTGGCTTGTTGGTTTGTTAGTTTGTTGGCTTTTTGGTTATTTGGTTTGTTGGTATGTTGGCTTGTTGGTTTGTTGGTTTGTTGGCTTGTTGGTTTGTTGGCTTGTTGGTTTGTTGGCTTGTTGGCTTGTTGGTTTATTGGTTTGTTGGTTTGTTGGTTTGTTGGTTTGTTGGTTTTTTGGTTTGTTGGTTTATTTGTTTGTTGGTTTGTTGGCTTGTTGGTTTGTTGGTTTGTTGGTTTGTTGGCTTGTTGGTTTGTTGGTTTGTTGGCTTGTTGGCTTGTTGGTTTTTGGTTTGTTGGCTTGTTGGCTTGTTGGCTTGTTGGTTTGTTGGCTTGTTGGCTTGTTGGTTTGTTGGTTTGTTGGCTTGTTGGTTTGTTGGTTTGTTGGCTTCTTGGCTTGTTGCTTTGTTGGTTTGTTGGTTTGTTGGCTTGTTGGCTTGTTGCTTTGTTGGTTTGTTGGTTTGTTGGCTGGTTGGTTACTTGGTTTGTTGGTTTGTTGGTTTGTTGGCTTGGTGGCTTGTTGGTTTGTTGGTTTATGGCTTGTTGGTTTGTTGGTTTGTTGGATTGTTGGCTTGTTGGTTTGTTAGTTTGTTGGCTTTTTGGTTACTTGGTTTGTTGGTTTGTTGGTTTGTTGGTTTGTTGCCTTGTTGGTTTTTTGGTTTGTTGGTTTGTTGGTTTGTTAGTTTGTTGGTTTGTTTGTTTGTTGGTTTGTTGGTTTGTTGGCTTTTTGGCTTGTTGGTTTGTTGGTTTGTTGGCTTGTTGGTTACTTAGTTTGCTGGTCTGTTGGTTTGTTGGTTTGTTGGCTTATTGCCTTGTTGGTTTGTTGGTTAGTTCGTTTGTTGGTTTATTAGTTTGTTGGTTTGTTGGCTTGTTGGTTTGTTGGTTTGTCGGTTTGTTGGTTTGTTGGTTTGTTGGTTATTTGGTTTGTATGGTTTATTTGTTTGTTGGTTTGTTGGCTTGTTGGTTTGTTGGTTTGTTGGTTTGTTGGTTTGTTGGTTTGTTGGTTTGTTGGCTTGTTGGCTTGTTGGTTTGTTGGCTTGTTGGCTTGTTGGTTTTTTGGTTTGTTGGTTTTTTGGTTTGTTGGTTTTTTGGTTTGTTGGTTTGTTGGTTTGTTGATTTATTTGTTTGTTGGTTTGTTGGCTTGTAGGTTTGTTGGTTTGTTGGTTTGTTGGCTTGTTGGTTTGTTGGTTTGTTGGCTTGTTGGTTTGTTGCTTTGTTAGTTTGTTGGTTTGTTGGCTTGTTGGCTTGTTGGTTTGTTCGTTTGTTGGCTTTTTGGTTACTTGGTTTGTTGGTTTGTTGGTTTGTTGGCTTGTTGGTTTGTTGGCTTGTTGGTTTGTTGGTTTGTTGGTTTGTTGGCTTGTTGGCTTGTTGGCTTGTTGGTTTGTTGGTTTGTTGGTTTGTGTGTTTGTTGGTTTGTTCGTTTGTTGGTTTGTTGGTTAATTGGCTTGTTGGTTTGTTGGTTTGTTGGCTTGTTGGCTTGTTGGTTAGTTGGTTTGTTGGCTTGTTGGCTTGTTGGTTTGTTCGTTTGTTGGTTTGTTGGTTTGTTGGCTTGTTGGTTTGTTGGTTTGTTGGCTTAATGGTTTGTTGGTTTGTTGGATTGTTGGCTTGTTGCTTTGTTGGTTTGTTGGTTTGTTGGTTTGTTGGTTTGTTTGTTTGTTGGTTTGTTCGTTTGTTGGTTTGTTGGTTAATTGGCTTGTTGGTTTGTTGGTTTGTTGGCTTGTTGGCTTGTTGGTTAGTTGGTTTGTTGGCTTGTTGGCTTGTTGGTTTGTTCGTTTGTTGGTTTGTTGGCTTGTTGGCTTGTTGGCTTGTTTGTTTGTTAGTTTGTTCGCTTTTTGGTTACTTGGTTTGTTGGTTTGTTGGTTTGTTGGTTTGTTGGTTTTTTGGCTTGTTGGTTTGTTGGTTTCTTGGTTTGTTGGTTTGTTGGCTTGTTGGCTTCTTGGTTTGTTAGTTTGTTGGTTTGTTGGTTTATTTGTTTGTTGGTTTGTTGGCTTGTTGGTTTGTTGGTTTGTTGGTTTCTTAGCTTGTTGGTTTGTTGGCTTGTTGGTTTATTTGTTTGTTGGTTTGTTGGCTTGTTGGTTTGTTGATTTGTTGGTTTGTTGGCTTGTTGGTTTGTTGGCTTGTTGGCTTGTTGCTTTGTTGGTTTGTTGGTTTGTTGGCTTGTTGGCTTGTTGGTCTGTTAGTTTTTTGGCTTTTTGGTTACTTGGTTTGTTGGTTTGTTGGTTTGTTGGTTTATTTGTTTGTTGGTTTGTTGGTTTGTTGGTTTGTTGGTTTGTTGGTTTGTGGGTTTATTTGTTTGTTGGTTTGTTGGTTTGTTGGTTTGTTGGTTTGTTGGCTTGTTGGTTTGTTGGTTTGTTGCTTTGTTGGTGTGTTGGTTTGTTGGCTTGTTGGCTTGTTGGTTTGTTAGTTTGTTGGCTTTTTGGTTACTTGGTTTGTTGGTTTGTTGGTTTGATGGCTTGTTGGTTTGTTGGCTTGTTGGTTTGTTGGTTTGTTGGCTTGTTGGCTTGTTGGCTTGTTGGTTTGTTGGTTTGTTGGTTTGTTGGTTTGTTGGTTTGTTCGTTTGTTGGTTTGTTGGTTAATTGGCTTGTTGGTTTGTTGGTTTGTTGGCTTGTTGGTTTGTTGGTTAGGTGGTTTGTTGGCTTGTTGGCTTGTTGGTTTGTTCGTTTGTTGGTTTGTTGGTTTGTTGGCTTGTTGGTTTGTTGGTTTGTTGGCTTGTTGGTTTGTTGGTTTGTTGGATTGTTGGCTTGTTGCTTTGTTGCTTTGTTGGTTTGTTGGCTTGTTAGTTTGTTGGCTTGTTGGCTTGTTGGTTTGTTAGTTTGTTCGCTTTTTGGTCACTTGGTTTGTTGGTTTGTTGGTTTGTTGGTTTGTTGGCTTGTTGGTTTGTTGGTTTGTTGGTTTGTCGGTTTGTTGGCTTGTTGGCTTGTTGGTTTGTTAGTTTGTTGGTTTGTCGGTTTATTTGTTTGTTGATTTGTTGGCTTGTTGGTTTGTTGGTTTGTCGGTTTGTTGGCTTGTTGGCTTGTTGGTTTGTTAGTTTGTTGGTTTGTTGGTTTATTTGTTTGTTGGTTTGTTGGCTTGTTGGTTTGTTGGTTTGTTGGTTTCTTGGCTTGTTGGTTTGTTGGCTTGTTGGTTTATTTGGTTGTTGGTTTGTTGGCTTGTTGGTTTGTTGGTTTGTTGGTTTGTTGGTTTGTTGGTTTGTTGGCTTGTTGGTTTGTTGGCTTGTTGGCTTGTTGCTTTGTTGGTTTGTTGGTTTGTTGGCTTGTTGGCTTGTTGGTCTGTTAGTTTTTTGGCTTTTTGGTTACTTGGTTTGTTGGTTTGTTGGTTTGTTGGTTTGTTGGTTTGTTGGTTTGTTGGTTTGTGGGTGTATTTGTTTGGTGGTTTGTTGGTTTGTTGGTTTGTTGGTTTGTTGGTTTTGTTGGCTTGTTGGTTTGTTGGTTTGTTGGCTTGTTGGCTTGTTGGTTTGTTGGTTTGTTGGTTTGTTGGTTTGTTGGTTTGTTGGTTTGTTGGTTTTTTGGTTTGTTGGTTTATTTGTTTGTTGGTTTGTTGGCTTGTTGGTTTGTTGGTTTGTTGGTTTGTTGGTTTGTTGGCTTGTTGGTTTGTTGGTTTGTTGGTTTGTTGGCTTGTTGGCTTGTTGGTTTGTTGGTTTGTTGGTTTATTTGTTTGGTCGTTTGTTTGCTTGTTGGTTTGTTGGCTTGTTGGTTTGTTAGGTTGTTGGCTTTTTGGTTACCTGGTTTGTTGGTTTGTTGGTTTGTTGGTTTGTTGGTTTGTTGGCTTGTTGGTTTGTTGGTTTGTTGGTTTGTTGGCTTGTTGGCGTGTTGGCTTGTTGGCTTGTTGGTTTGTTGGTTTGTTGGTTTGTTGGTTTGTTGGTTTGTTGGCTTGTTGGTTTGTTGGTTTGTTGGTTTGTTCGCTTGTTGGCGTGTTGGCTTGTTGGCTTGTTGGTTTGTTGGTTTGTTGGCTTGTTGGCTTGTTGGTTTGTTGGTTTGTTAGTTTGTTGGTTTGTTGGTTTATTGGTTTGTTGGTTTGTTGGTTTGTTGGTTTGTTGGTTTTTTGGTTTGTTGGTTTGTTGGTTTGTTGGCTTATTGGTTTGTTGGTTTGTTGGTTTGTTGGCTTGTTGGCGTGTTGGCTTGTTGGCTTGTTGGCTTGTTGGTTTGTTGGTTTGTTGGCTTGTTGGCTTGTTGGTTTGTTGGTTTGTTGGTTTGTTGGCTTGTAGGCTTGTTGGTTTTTTGGTTTGTTGGTTTATTTGTTTGTTGGTTTGTTGGCTTGTTGGTTTGTTGGTTTGTTGGTTTATTGGTTTGTTGGTTTGTTGGCTTGTTGGTTTGTTGGCTTGTTGGTTTGTTAGTTAGTTGGCTTTTTGGTTACTCGGTTTGTTGGTTTGTTGGCTTGTGGGCTTGTTGGTTTGTTGCTTCGTTCGTTTAATGGTTTGTTGGTTTGTTGGTTACTTGGTTTGTTGGTTTGTTGTTTTGTTGGCTTGTTGGTTTGTTGGCTTGTTGGTTTGTTGGTTTGTTGGTTTGTTGGTTTGTTGGCTCGTTGGCTTGTTGGTTTGTTGGTTTGTTGGTTTGTTGGTTTTATGGTTTGTTGGTTTGTTGGTTTGTTGGTTTGTTGGCTTGTTGGTTTGTTGGTTTGTTGGCTTGTTGGTTTGTTGCTTTGTTGGTTTGTTGGTTTGTTGGCTTGTTGGCTTGTTGGTTTGTTAGTTTGTTGGCTTTTTGGTTACTTGGTTTGTTGGTTTGTTGGTTTATTGGCTTGTTGGTTTGTTGGCTTGTTGGTTTGTTGGTTTGTTGGTTTGTTGGCTTGTTGGCTTGTTGGCTTGTTGGTTTGTTGGTTTGTTGGTTTGTTGGTTTGTTGGTTTGTTTGTTTGTTGGTTTGTTGGTTAATTGGCTTGTTGGTTTGTTGGTTTGTTGGCTTGTTGGCTTGTTGGTTAGTTGGTTTGTTGGCTTGTTGGCTTGTTGGTTTGTTCGTTTGTTGGTTTGTTGGTTTGTTGGCTTGTTGGTTTGTTGGTTTGTTGGCTTGTTGGTTTGTTGGTTTGTTGGATTGTTGGCTTGTTGCTTTGCTGCTTTGTTGGTTTGTTGGCTTGTTAGTTTGTTGGCTTGTTGGCTTGTTGGTTTGTTAGTTTGTTCGCTTTTTGGTTACTTGGTTTGTTGGTTTGTTGGTTTGTTGGTTTGTTGGCTTGTTGGTTTGTTGGTTTGTTGGTTTGTCGGTTTGTTGGCTTGTTGGCTTGTTGGTTTGTTAGTTTGTTGGTTTGTTGGTTTATTTGTTTGTTGGTTTGTTGGCTTGTTGGTTTGTTGGTTTGTTGGTTTCTTGGCTTGTTGGTTTGTTGGCTTGTTGGTTTATTTGTTTGTTGGTTTGTTGGCTTGTTGGTTTGTTGGTTTGTTGGTTTGTTGGTTTGTTGGCTTGTTGGTTTGTTGGCTTGTTGGCTTATTGCTTTGTTGGTTTGTTGGTTTGTTGGCTTGTTGGCTTGTTGGTCTGTTAGTTTTTTGGCTTTTTGGTTACTTGGTTTGTTGGTTTGTTGGTTTGTGGGTTTATTTGTTTGTTGGTTTGTTGGTTTGTTGGTTTGTTGGTTTGTTGGTTTGTTGGCTTGTTGGTTTGTTGGTTTGTTGGCTTGTTGGCTTGTTGGCTTGTTGGTTTGTTGGTTTGTTGGTTTGTTGGTTTGTTGGTTTGTTGGTTTTTTGGTTTGTTGGTTTATTTGTTTGTTGGTTTGTTGGCTTGTTGGTTTGTTGGTTTGTTGGTTTGTTGGTTTGTTGGCTTGTTGGTTTGTTGGTTTGTTGGTTTGTTGGCTTGTTGGCTTGTTGGTTTGTTGGTTTGCTGGTTTGTTGGTTTATTTGTTTGTTGGTTTGTTGGCTTGTTGGCTTGTTTGCTTGTTGGTTTGTTGGCTTGTTGGTTTGTTAGTTTGTTGGCTTTTTAATTACCTGGTTTGTTGGTTTGTTGGTTTATTGGTTTGTTGGTTTGTTGGTTTGTTGGCTTGTTGGTTTGTTGGTTTGTTGGTTTGTTGGCTTGTTGGCTTGTTGGCTTGTTGGCTTGTTGGTTTGTTTGTTTGTTGGCTTGTTGGCTTGTTGCTTTGTTCGGTTTATGGTTTGTTGGTTTGTTTTTTTTTGTTTTGTTGGTTTGTTGGTTTGTTGGCTTGTTGGCTTGTTGGTTTTTTTAATTTTTGGTTTGTTGGTTTGTTGGTTTGTTAATTTGTTGGTTTGTTGGTTTGTTGGCTTGTTGGCTTGTTGGTTTGTTGGCTTGTTGGTTTGTTGGTTTGTTGGTTTGTTGGTTTGTTGGATTATTTGTTTGTTGGTTTGTTGGCTTGTTAGTTTGTTGGTTTATTGGCTTGTTGGTTTGTTGGTTTGTTGGTTTGTTGGTTTGTTGGTTTATTTGTTTGTTGGTTTGTTGGCTTGTTGGTTTGTTGGTTTGTTGGTTTGTTGGCTTATCGGTTTGTTGGTTTGTTGGTTTGTTGGTTTGTTGGCTTGTTGGCTTGTTGGTTTGTTGGTTAGTTCGTTTGTTGGTTTGTTAGTTTGTTGGTTTGTTGGTTTGTTGGCTTGTTGGCTTGTTGGTTTGTTGGTTTGTTGGCTTGTTGGCTTGTTGGTTTGTTGGTTTGTTGGTTTTTTGGTTTGTTGGTTTGTTGGTTTGTTGGTTTGTTGGTTTGTTGGTTTATTTGTTTGTTGGTTTGTTGGCTTGTTGGTTTGTTGGTTTGTTGGTTTGTTGGCTTATTGGCTTGTTGGTTTGTTGGTATGTTGGCTTGTTGGTTTGTTGGTTTGTTGGCTTGTTGGCTTGTTGCTTTGTTGGTTTGTTGGTTTGTTGGCTTGTTGGCTTGTTGGCTTGTTGGTTTGTTAGTTTGTTGGCTTTTTGGTAACTTGGTTTGTTGGTTTGTTGGTTTGTTGGTTTGTTGGTTTGTTGGCTTGTTGGTTTGTTGGTTTGTTGGTTTGTTGGCTTGTTGGTTTGTTGGTTTATTGGCTTGTTAGTTTGTTGGTTTGTTGGTTTGTTGGCTTGTTGGTTTGTTGGTTTGTTGGTTTGTTGGTTTGTTGGCTTGTTGGCTTGTTGGTTTGTTGGTTTGTTGGCTTGTTGGTTTGTTGGTTTGTTGGCTTGTTGGCTTGTTGCTTTGTTTGTTTGTTTGTTTGTTGGCTTGTTGGCTTGTTGAACTGTTAGTTTGTTGGCTTTTTGTTTACTTGGTTTGTTGGTTTGTTGGTTTGTTGGCTTGTTGCTTTGTTGGCTTGTTGGTTTGTTGGTTTGTTGGTTTGTTGGCTTGTTGGCTTGTTGGTTTGTTGGTTTGTTGGTTTGTTGGTTTGGTCGTTTGCTGGTTTTTTGGTTTGTTGGTTTATTTGTTTGTTGGTTTGTTGGCTTGTTGGTTTGTTGGTTTGTTGGTTTGTTGGCTTGTTGGTTTGTTGGTTTATTGGCTTGTTGGATTGTTGGTTTGTTGGTTTGTTGGCTTTTTGGTTTGTTGGCTTGTTGGCTTGTTGGTTTGTTGGTTTGTTGGTTAGTTCGTTTGTTGGTTTGTTAGTTTGTTGGTTTGTTGGCTTGTTGGCTTGTTGGTTTTTTGGTTTTTTGGTTTGTTGGTTTGTTGGTTTGTTAATTTGTTGGTTTGTTGGTTTGTTGGCTTGTTGGCTTGTTGGCTTGTTGGTTTGTTGGCTTGTTGGTTTATTTGTTTGTTGGTTTGTTGGCTTGTTAGTTTGTTGGTTTGTTGGCTTGTTGGTTTGTTGGTTTGTTGGTTTGTTGGTTTGTTGGTTTATTTGTTTGTTGGTTTGTTGGCTTGTTGGTTTGTTGGTTTGTTGGTTTGTGGGCTTATTGGTTTGTTGGTTTGTTGGTTTGTTGGTTTCTTGGCTTGTTGGCTTGTTGGTTTGTTGGTTAGTTCGTTTGTTGGTTTGTTAGTTTGTTGGTTTGTTGGTTTGTTGGCTTGTTGGTTTGTTGGTTTGTTGGCTTGTTGGCTTGTTGGTTTGTTGGTTTGTTGGTTTTTTGGTTTGTTGGTTTGTTGGTTTGTTGGCTTGTTGGTTTGTTGGTTTATTTGTTTGTTGGTTTGTTGGCTTGTTGGTTTGTTGGTTTGTTGGTTTGTTGGCTTATTGGCTTGTTGGTTTGTTGGTTTGTTGGCTTGATGGCATGTTGGTTTGTTGGTTTGTTGGCTTGTTGGCTTGTTGCTTTTTTGGTTTGTTGGTTTGTTGGCTTGTTGGCTTGTTGGCTTGTTGGCTTGTTGGTTTGTTAGTTTGTTGGCTTTTTGGTTACTTGGTTTGTTGGTTTGTTGGTTTGTTGGTTTGTTGGTTTGTTGGCTTGTTGGTTTTTTGGTTTGTTGGTTTGTTCGCTTGTTGGCTTGTTGGTTTGTTAGTTTGTTGGTTTGTTGGTTTGTTGGTTTGTTGATTTGTTGTTTTTTTGGTTTTTTGGTTTGTTGGATTATTTGTTTGTTGGTTTGTTGGCTTGTTGGCTTGTTGGCTTGTTAGTTTGTTGGTTTGTTGGCTTGTTGGTTTATTAGTTTGTTGGTTTGTTGGCTTGTTGGCTTGTTGGTTTGTTGGTTTGTTGGTTTTTTGGTTTGTTGGTTTGTTGATTTGTTGGTTTGTTTGTTTGTTGGTTTATTTGTTTGTTGGTTTGTTGGCTTGTTGGTTTGTTGGTTTGTTGGCTTGTTGGCTTGTTGGTTTGTTGGTTTGTTGGCTTGTTGGTTACTTAGTTTGTTGGTTTGTTGGCATGTTGGTTTGTTGGTTTGTTGGTTGGTTGGCTTGTTGGTTTGTTGGTTTGTTGGCTTGTTGGCTTGTTGGTTTGTTGGTTTGTTGGTTTGTTAGTTTGTTGGCTTGTTGGTTTGTTGGTTTGTTGGCTTGTTGGTTTGTTAGTTTGTTGGTTTGTTAGTTTGTTGGTATGTTGGTTTGTTGGTTTGTTGGTTTGTTGGTTTGTTGGTTTGTTGGTTACTTAGTTTATTTGTTTGTTGGTTTGTTGGCTTGTTGGTTTGTTGGTTTGTTGGTTTGTTGGTTTGTTGGCTTGTTGGTTTGTTGGTTTGTTGGCTTGTTGGCTTGTTGGCTTGTTGCTTTGTTGGTTTGTTGGTTTGTTGGCTTGTTGGCTTGTTAGTTTGTTGGCTTTTTGGTTACTTGGTTTGTTGGTTTGTTGGTTTGTTGACTTGTTGGTTTATTGGCTTGTTGGTTTGTTGGTTTGTTAGTTTGTTGGCTTGTTGGCTTGTTGGCTTGTTGGTTTGTTGGTTTGTTGGCTTGTTGGCTTGTTGGTTTGTTGGTTAGTTCGTTTGTTGGCTTGTTGGTTTGTTGATTAGTTTGTTTGTTGGTTTGTTAGTTTGTTGGTTTGTTGGCTTGTTGGTTTGTTGGTTTGTTGGTTTGTTGGCTTGTTGGCTTGTTGGTTTGTTGGTTTGTTGGCTTGTTGGTTTGTTGGTTTGTTTGTTTGTTGGCTTGTTGGCTTGTTGCTTTGTTCGGTTTATGGTTTGTTGGTTTGTTTTTTTTTGTTTTGTTGGTTTGTTGGTTTGTTGGCTTGTTGGCTTGTTGGTTTTTTTAATTTTTGGTTTGTTGGTTTGTTGGTTTGTTAATTTGTTGGTTTGTTGGTTTGTTGGCTTGTTGGCTTGTTGGTTTGTTGGCTTGTTGGTTTGTTGGTTTGTTGGTTTGTTGGTTTGTTGGATTATTTGTTTGTTGGTTTGTTGGCTTGTTAGTTTGTTGGTTTATTGGCTTGTTGGTTTGTTGGTTTGTTGGTTTGTTGGTTTGTTGGTTTATTTGTTTGTTGGTTTGTTGGCTTGTTGGTTTGTTGGTTTGTTGGTTTGTTGGCTTATCGGTTTGTTGGTTTGTTGGTTTGTTGGTTTGTTGGCTTGTTGGCTTGTTGGTTTGTTGGTTAGTTCGTTTGTTGGTTTGTTAGTTTGTTGGTTTGTTGGTTTGTTGGCTTGTTGGCTTGTTGGTTTGTTGGTTTGTTGGCTTGTTGGCTTGTTGGTTTGTTGGTTTGTTGGTTTTTTGGTTTGTTGGTTTGTTGGTTTGTTGGTTTGTTGGTTTGTTGGTTTATTTGTTTGTTGGTTTGTTGGCTTGTTGGTTTGTTGGTTTGTTGGTTTGTTGGCTTATTGGCTTGTTGGTTTGTTGGTATGTTGGCTTGTTGGTTTGTTGGTTTGTTGGCTTGTTGGCTTGTTAGTTTGTTGGCTTTTTGGTAACTTGGTTTGTTGGTTTGTTGGTTTGTTGGTTTGTTGGTTTGTTGGCTTGTTGGTTTTTTGGTTTGTTGGTTTGTTCGCTTGTTGGCTTGTTGGTTTGTTGGTTTGTTGGTTTGTTGGTTTGTTGATTTGTTGGTTTTTTGGTTTTTTGGTTTGTTGGATTATTTGTTTGTTGGTTTTTTGGTTTGTTGGTTTGTTGGTTTGTTGGTTTGTCTGTTTGTTGGTTTATTTGTTTGTTGGTTTGTTGGCTTGTTGGTTTGTTGGTTTGTTGGCTTGTTGGCTTGTTGGTTTGTTGGTTTGTTGGCTTGTTGGTTACTTAGTTTGTTGGTTTGTTGGCATGTTGGTTTGTTGGTTTGTTGGTTGGTTGGCTTGCTGGTTTGTTGGTTTGTTGGCTTGTTGGCTTGTTGGTTTGTTGGTTTGTTGGTTTGTTGGTTTGTTGGTTTGTTGGTTTGTTGGCTTGTTGGTTTGTTGGTTTGTTGGCTTGTTGGTTTGTTAGTTTGTTGGTTTGTCGGTTTGTTGGTTTGTTGGTTTGTTGGCTTGTTGGTTTGTTGGTTTGTTGGTTTGTTGGCTTGTTGGCTTGTTGGTTTGTTGGTTTGTTGGCTTGTTGGTTTGTTGGTTTGTTGGTTTGTTGGCTTGTTGGCTTGTTGCTTTGTTCGTTTTATGGTTTGTTGGTTTTTTTTTTTTGGCTTGTTGGTTTGTTGGTTTGTTGGCTTGTTGGTTTGTTAGTTTGTTGGTTTGTTGGCTTGTTGGCTTGTTGGTTTGTTGGTTTTTTGGTTTGTTGGTTTGTAGGTTTGTTAGTTTGTTCGTTTGTTAGTTTATTTGTTTGTTGGCTTGTTGGTTTGTTGGTTTGTTGGCTTGTTGGTTTGTTGGTTTGTTGGCTTGTTGGCTTGTTGGCTTGTTGGTTTGTTGGTTTGTTGGTTTGTTGGTTTATTTGTTTGTTGGTTTGTTAGCTTGTTGGCTTGTTTGCTTGTTGGTTTGTTGGCTTGTTGGTTTGTTAGTTTGTTGGCTTTTTGGTTACTTGGTTTGTTGGTTTGTTGGTTTGTTGGTTTTTTGGTTTGTTGGTTTGTTGGCTTGTTGGTTTGTTGGTTTGTTGGTTTGTTGGCTTGTTGGCTTGTTGGCTTGTTGGCTTGTTGGTTTGTTGGTTTGTTGGCTTGTTGGCTTGTTGGTTTGTTGGTTTGTTGGTTTGTTGGTTTGTTGGTTTGTTGGTTTTTTGGTTTGTTGGTTTGTTGGTTTGTTGGCTAGTTGGTTTGTTGGTTTGTTAGCTTGTTGGCTTGTTGGTTTGTTGATTTGTTGCCTTGTTGGCTTGTTTGTTTTTTGGTTTGTTGGTTTGTTGGCTTGTTGGTTTGTTGGTTTTTTGGTTTGTTGGTTTATTTGTTTGTTGGTTTGTTGGCTTGTTGGTTTGTTGGTTTGTTGGTTTGTTGGCTTGTTGGTTTGTTGGCTTGTTGGTTTGTTGGCTTGTTGGTTTGTTGGTTTGTTGGTTTGTTGGCTTGTTGGCTTGTTGGCTTGTTGGTTTGTTGGTTTGTTGGTTTGTTGGTTTTTTGGTTTTTTGGTTTGTTGGTTTGTTGGTTTGTTGGCTTGTTGGTTTGTTGGTTTGTTGGCTTGTTGGCTTGTTGGTTACTTAGTTTGTTGGTTTGTTGGTTTGTTGGCTTGTTGGTTTGTTGGCTTGTTGCTTTGTTGGTTTGTTGGTTTGTTGGCTTGTTGGTTTGTTGGCTTGTTGGTTTGTTGCTTTGTTGGTTTGTTAGTTTGTTGGTTTGTTGGCTTGTTGGTTTGTTGGTTTTTTGGCTTGTTGGCTTGTTGGTTTATTGGTTTGTTGGTTTGTTGGTTTGTTGGCTTGTTGGTTTGTTGGTTTGTTGGCTTGTTAGTTTGTTGGTTTGTTGGTTTGTTGGCTTGTTGGT
Organism: Atherix ibis; assembly: GCA_958298945.1. Taxonomy (NCBI): domain Eukaryota; kingdom Metazoa; phylum Arthropoda; class Insecta; order Diptera; family Athericidae; genus Atherix; species Atherix ibis. The sequence goes on along the minus strand of OY282608.1, from coordinate 62,176,715 downwards.
TTGTTGGTTTGTTGGTTTGTTGGCTTGTTGGCTTGTTGGTTTGTTGGTTTGTTGGCTTGTTGGTTTGTTGGTTTGTTGGCTTGTTGGCTTGTTGCTTTGTTTGTTTATTGGTTTGTTGGTTTGTTGGCTTGTTGAATTGTTAATTTGTTGGCTTTTTGGTCACTTAGTTTGTTGGTTTGTTGGTTTGTTGGTTTGTTGGTTTTTTGGTTTGTTGGTTTATTTGTTTGTTGGTTTGTTGGCTTGTTGGTTTGTTGGTTTGTTGGTTTGTTGGCTTGTTGGTTTGTTGGTTTATTGGCTTGTTGGCTTGTTGGTTTGTTGGTTTGTTGGCTTGGTGGTTTGTTGGCTTGTTGGCTTGTTGGTTTGTTGGTTAGTTCGTTTGTTGGTTTGTTAGTTTGTTGGTTTGTTGGCTTGTTGGCTTGTTGGTTTTTTGGTTTTTTGGTTTGTTGGTTTGTTGGTTTGTTGGTTTGTTGGTTTGTTGGTTTGTTGGCTTGTTGGCTTGTTGGCTTGTTGGTTTGTTGGCTTGTTGGTTTGTTGGTTTGTTGGTTTGTTGGTTTGTTGGTTTGTTGGTTGGTTAATTTGTTGGTTTGTTGGTTTGTTGGCTTGTTGGTTTATTGGTTGGTTAATTTGTTGGTTTGTTGGTTTATTTGTTTGTTGGTTTGTTGGCTTGTTGGTTTGTTGGTTTGTTGGTTTGTTGGCTTATTGGTTTGTTGGTTTGTTGGTTTGTTGGTTTGTTGGTTTGTTAGCTTGTTGGCTTGTTGGTTTGTTGGTTAGTTCGTTTGTTGGTTTGTTAGTTTGTTGGTTTGTTGGTTTGTTGGCTTGTTGGCTTGTTGGTTTGTTGGTTTGTTGGCTTGTTGGCTTGTTGGTTTATTTGTTTGTTGATTTGTTGGCTTGTTGGTTTGTTGGTTTGTTGGTTTGTTGGCTTATTGGCTTGTTGGTTTGTTGGTTTGTTGGCTTGTTGGTTTGTTGGTTTGTTGGCTTGTTGGCTTGTTGCTTTGTTGGTTTGTTGGTTTGTTGGCTTGTTGGCTTGTTGGCTTGTTGGTTTGTTAGTTTGTTGGCTTTTTGGTTACTTAGTTTGTTGGTTTGTTGGTTTGTTGGTTTGTTGGCTTGTTGGTTTGTTGGCTTGTTAGTTTTTTGGTTTGTTGGTTTGTTTGCTTGTTGGCTTGTTGGTTTGTTGGTTTGTTGGTTTGTTGGTTTGTTGGTTTTTTGGTTTGTTGGTTTATTTGTTTGTTGGTTTGTTGGCTTGTTGGCTTGTTGGTTTGTTGGTTTGTTGGCTTATTGGTTTGTTAGTTTGTTGGTTTGTTGGCTTGTTGGCTTGTTGGTTTGTTGGTTTTTTGGTTTGTTGGTTTGTTGGTTTGTTGGTTTGTTTGTTTGTAGGTTTATTTGTTTGTTGGTTTGTTGGCTTGTTGGTTTGTTGGTTTGTTGGCTTGTTGGCTTGTTGGTTTGTTGGTTTGTTGGCTTGTTGGTTACTTAGTTTGTTGGTTTGTTGGCATGTTGGTTTGTTGGTTTGTTGGTTTGTTGGCTTGTTGGTTTGTTGGTTTGTTGGCTTGTTGGCTTGTTGGTTTGTTGGTTTGTTGGTTTGTTGGTTTGTTGGCTTGTTGGTTTGTTGGTTTGTTGGCTTGTTGGCTTGTTGGTTTGTTAGTTTGTTGGTTTGTTGGTTTGTTGGTGTGTTGGTTTGTTGGTTTGTTGGTTTGTTGGTTTGTTGGTTACTTACTTTATTTGTTTGTTGGTGTGTTGGCTTGTTGGTTTGTTAGTTTGTTGGTTTGTTGGTTTGTTGGCTTGTTGGTTTGTTGGTTGGTTGGCTTGTTGGCTTGTTGGCTTGTTGCTTTGTTGGTTTGTTGGTTTGTTGACTTGTTGGCTTGTTGGTTTGTTAGTTTGTTGACTTTTTGGTTACTTGGTTTGTTGGTTTGTTGGTTTGTTGACTTGTTGGTTTATTGGCTTGTTGGTTTGTTGGTTTGTTGGTTTGTTGGCTTGTTGGCTTGTTGGCTTATTGGTTTGTTGGTTTGTTGGCTTGTTGGCTTGTTGGTTTGTTGGTTTGTTGGCTTGTTGGTTTGTTAGTTTGTTGGTTTGTTGGTTTTTTGGTTTGTTGGTTTGTTGGTTTTTTGGTTTGTTGGTTTGTTGGTTACTTAGTTTATTTGTTTGTTGGTTTTTGGCTTGTTGGTTTGTTGGTTTGTTGGTTTGTTGGCTTGTTGGTTTGTTGGTTTGTTGGCTTGTTGGCTTGTTGGCTTGTTGATTTGTTGGTTTGTTGGTTTGTTGGCTTGTTGGCTTGTTGGTTTGTTAGTTTGTTGGCTTTTTGGTTACTTGGTTTGTTGGTCTGTAGGTTTGTTGACTTGTTGGTTTATTGGCTTGTTGGTTTGTTGGTTTGTTAGTTTGTTGGCTTGTTGGCTTGTTGGCTTGTTGGTTTGTTGGTTTGTTGGCTTGTTGGCTTGTTGGTTTGTTGGTTAGTTCGTTTGTTGGCTTGTTGGTTTGTTGGTTAGTTCGTTTGTTGGTTTGTTAGTTTGTTGGTTTGTTGGCTTGTTGGTTTGTTGGTTTGTTGGTTTGTTGGTTTTTTGGTTTGTTGGTTTGTTGGGTTGTTGGCTTGTTGGTTTGTTAGTTTGTTGGTTTGTTGGGTTGTTGGCTTGTTGGTTTGTTGGTTTTTTGGTTTGTTGGTTTGTTGGTTTGTTGGTTTCTTGGTTTGTTGGTTTGTTAGTTTATTTGTTTGTTGGCTTGTTGGTTTGTTGGTTTGTTGGCTTGTTGGTTTGTTGGTTTGTTGGCTTGTTGGCTTGTTGGCTTGTTGGTTTGTTGGTTTGTTGGTTTGTTGGTTTATTTGTTTGTTGGTTTGTTGGCTTGTTGGCTTGTTTGCTTGTTGGTTTGTTGGCTTGTTGGTTTGTTAGTTTGTTGGCTTTTTGGTTACTTGGTTTGTTGGTTTGTTGGTTTGTTGATTTTTTGGTTTGTTGGTTTGGTGGCTTGTTGGTTTGTTGGTTTGTTGGTTTGTTGGCTTGTTGGCTTGTTGGCTTGTTGGTTTGTTGGCTTGTTGGTTTGTTGGTTTGTTGGCTTGTTGGCTTGTTGGTTTGTTGGTTTGTTGGTTTGTTGGTTTGTTGGTTTGTTGGTTTGTTGGTTTGTTGGTTTTTTGGTTTGTTGGTTTGTTGGTTTGTTGGCTTGTTGCCTTGTTGGATTGTTGGTTTTTTGGTTTGTTGGTTTGTTGGCTTGTTGGTTTGTTGGTTTTTTGGTTTGTTGGTTTATTTGTTTGTTGGTTTGTTGGCTTGTTGGTTTGTTGGTTTGTTGGTTTGTTGGTTTGTTGGTTTGTTGGCTTGTTGGTTTGTTGGCTTGTTGGTTTGTTAGTTTGTTGGCTTTTTGGTTACTTGGTTTGTTGGTTTGTTGGCTTGTTGGCTTGTTGGTTTGTTGCTTCGTTCGTTTGATGGTTTGTTGGTTTGTTGGTTACTTGGTTTGTTGGTTTGTTGGTTTGTTGGCTTGTTGGTTTGTTGGCTTGTTGGTTTGTTGGTTTGTTGGTTTGTTGGTTTGTTGGCTTGTTGGTTTGTTGGTTTGTTGGTTTGTTGGTTTTTTGGTTTTTTGGTTTGTTGGTTTGTTGGTTTGTTGGCTTGTTGGCTTGTTGGTTTGTTGGTTTGTTGGCTTGTTGGCTTGTTGGTTACTTAGTTTGTTGGTTTGTTGGTTTGTTGGCTTGTTGGTTTGTTGGCTTGTTGCTTTGTTGGTTTGTTGGTTTGTTTGCGTGTTGGTTTGTTGGCTTGTTGGTTTGTTGGTTTGTTGCTTTGTTAGTTTGTTGGTTTGTTGGCTTGTTGGTTTGTTGGTTTGTTGGCTTGTTGGCTTGTTGGTTTGTTGGTTTGTTGATTTGTTGGTTTGTTGGCTTGTTGGTTTGTTGGTTTGTTGGCTTGTTAGTTTGTTGGTTTGTTGTTTTGTTGGCTTGTTGGTTTGTTGGTTTGTTGGTTTGTTGGCTTGTTGGCTTGTTGGTTTGTTGGTTTGTTGGCTTGTTGGTTTGTTGGTTTGTTGGTTTTTTGGTTTGTTGGTTTATTTGTTTGTCGGTTTGTTGGCTTGTTGGTTTGTTGGTTTGTTGGTTTGTTGGCTTGTTGGTTTGTTGGTTTATTGGCTTGTTGGCTTGTTGTTTTGTTGGTTTGTTGGCTTGGTGGTTTGTTGGCTTGTTGGCTTGTTGGTTTGTTGGTTAGTTCGTTTGTTGGTTTGTTAGTTTGTTGGTTTGCTGGCTTGTTGGCTTGTTGGTTTTTTGGTTTTTTGGTTTGTTGGTTTGTTGGTTTGTTGGTTTGTTGGTTTGTTGGTTTGTTGGCTTGTTGGCTTGTTGGTTTGTTGCCTTGTTGGTTTGTTGGTTTGTTGGTTTGTTGGTTTGTTGGTTTGTTGGTTTATTTGTTTGTTGGTTTGTTGGCTTGTTAGTTTGTTGGTTTGTTGGTTTGTTGGCTTGTTGGTTTATTGGTTTGTTGGTTTGTTGGTTTGTTGGTTTATTTGTTTGTTGGTTTGTTGGCTTGTTGGTTTGTTGGTTTGTTGGTTTGTTGGCTTATTGGTTTGTTGGTTTGTTGGTTTGTTGGTTTGTTGGTTTGTTGGCTTGTTGGCTTGTTGGTTTGTTGGTTAGTTCGTTTGTTGGTTTGTTAGTTTGTTGGTTTGTTGGTTTGTTGGTTTGTTGGCTTGTTGGCTTGTTGGTTTGTTGGCTTGTTGGTTTGTTGGTTTGTTGGTTTGTTGGTTTGTTGGTTTATTTGTTTGTTGGTTTGTTGGCTTGTTAGTTTGTTGGTTTGTTGGTTTGTTGGCTTGTTGGTTTATTGGTTTGTTGGTTTGTTGGTTTATGTGTTTGTTGGTTTGTTGGCTTGTTGGTTTGTTGGTTTGTTGGTTTGTTGGCTTATTGGTTTGTTGGTTTGTTGGTTTGTTGGTTTGTTGGTTTGTTGGTTTATTTGTTTGTTGGTTTGTTGGCTTGTTAGTTTGTTGGTTTGTTGGTTTGTTGGCTTGTTGGTTTATTGGTTTGTTGGTTTGTTGGTTTGTTGGTTTGTTGGTTTGTTGGCTTATTGGTTTGTTGGTTTGTTGGTTTGTTGGTTTGTTGGCTTGTTGGCTTGTTGGTTTGTTGGTTAGTTCGTTTGTTGGTTTGTTAGTTTGTTGGTTTGTTGGTTTGTTGGCTTGTTGGCTTGTTGGTTTGTTGGTTTGTTGGCTTGTTGGCTTGTTGGTTTGTTGGTTTGTTGCTTTTTTGGTTTGTTGGTTTGTTGGTTTGTTGGTTTGTTGGTTTGTTGGTTTATTTGTTTGTTGGTTTGTTGGCTTGTTGGTTTCTTGGTTTGTTGGTTTGTTGGCTTATTGGCTTGTTGGTTTGTTGGTTTGTTGGCTTGTTGGTTTGTTGGTTTGTTGGCTTGTTGCTTTGTTGGTTTGTTGGTTTGTTGGCTTGTTGGCTTGTTGGCTTGTTGGTTTGTTAGTTTGTTGGCTTTTTGGTTACTTGGTTTGTTGGTTTGTTAATTTGTTGGTTTGTTGGCTTGTTAGTTTTTTGGTTTGTTGGTTTGTTCGCTTGTTTGCTTGTTGGTTTGCTGGTTTGTTGGTTTGTTGGTTTGTTGGTTTTTTGGTTTGTTGGTTTATTTGTTTGTTGGTTTGTTGGCTTGTTGGCTTGTTGGTTTGTTGGTTTGTTGGCTTGTTGGTTTGTTAGTTTGTTGGTTTGTTGGCTTGTTGGCTTGTTGGTTTGTTGGTTTTTTGGTTTGTTGGTTTGTTGGTTTGTTGGTTTGTTTGTTTGTTGGTTTATTTGTTTGTTGTTTTGTTGGTTTGTTGGTTTGTTGGTTTGTTGGCTTGTTGGTTTGTTGGTTTGTTGGCTTGTTGGTTTGTTGGTTTGTTGGCTTGTTGGCTTGTTGGTTTGTTGGTTTGTTGGTTTGTTGGTTAGTGAGCTTGTTGGTTTGTTGGTTTGTTGGTTTGTTGGTTTGTTGGCTTATTGGTTTGTTGGTTTGTTGGCTTGTTGGTTTGTTAGTTTGTTGGTTTGTTGGTTTGTTGGTGTGTTGGTTTGTTGGTTTGTTTGTTTGTTGGTTTGTTGGTTACTTAGTTTATTTGTTTGTTGGTTTGTTGGCTTGTTGGTTTGTTGGTTTGTTGGTTTGTTGGCTTGTTGGTTTGTTGGTTTGTTGGCTTGTTGGCTTGTTGGCTTGTTACTTTGTTGGTTTTTTGGTTTTTTGGCTTGTTGGTTTGTTGGTTTGTTAGTTTGTTGGCTTTTTGGTTACTTGGTTTGTTGGTTTGTTGGTTTGTTGACTTGTTGGTTTATTGGCTTGTTGGTTTGTTGGTTTGTTGGTTTGTTGGCTTGTTGGCTTGTTGGCTTGTTGGCTTGTTGGTTTGTTGGTTTGTTGGCTTGTTGGCTTGTTGATTTGTTGGTTAGTTCGTTTGTTGGCTTGTTGGTTTGTTGGTTAGTTCGTTTGTTGGCTTGTTGGCTTGTTGGTTTGTTAGTTTGTTGGTTTGTTGGTTTGTTGGCTTGTTGGTTTGTTGGTTTGTTGGCTTGTTGGTTTGTTGGTTTGTTGGATTGTTGGCTTGTTGCTTTGTTGGTTTGTTGGTTTGTTGGCTTGTTAGTTTGTTGGCTTGTTGGCTTGTTGGTTTGTTAGTTTGTTGGCTTTTTGGTTACTTGGTTTGTTGGCTTGTTGGTGTGTTGGTTTATTGGTTTGTTGGTTTGTTGGCTTTTTGGTTTGTTGGTTTGTTAGTTTGTTGGTTTGTTGGTTTATTTGTTTGTTGGTTTGTTGGTTTGTTGGTTTGTTAGTTTCTTGGATTGTTGGTTTGTTGGCTTGTTGGTTTATTTGTTTGTTGGCTTGTTGGTTTGTTGGTTTGTTAGTTTGTTGGCTTGTTGGTTTGTTGGCTTGTTGGCTTGTTGCTTTGTTGGTTTGTTGGTTTGTTGGCTTGTTGGCTTGTTGGTCTGTTAGTTTTTTGGCTTTTTGGTTACTTGGTTTGTTGGTTTGTTGGTTTGTTGGTTTATTGGTTTGTTGGTTTGTTCGCTGGTTGGTTTGTTGGTTAATTGGTTTGTTGGTTTGTTGGTTTGTTGGTTTGTTGGTTTTTTGGTTTGTTGGTTTATTTGTTTGTTGGTTTGTTGGTTTGTTAGTTTGTTGGTTTGTTGGTTTGTTGGTTTGTTGGTTTATTTGTTTGTTGGTTTGTTGGTTTGTTGGTTTGTTGGTTTGTTGGCTTGTTGGTTTGTTGGCTTGTTGGTTTGTTGGTTTGTTGGTTTGTTGGTTTGTTGGTTTTTTGGTTTGTTGGTTTATTTATTTGTTGGTTTGTTGGCTTGTTGGTTTGTTGGTTTGTTGGTTTGTTGGTTTGTTGGCTTGTTGGTTTGTTGGTTTGTTGGTTTGTTGGCTTGTTGGCTTGTTGCTTTGTTGGTTTGTTGGTTTATTTGTTTGTTAGTTTGTTGGCTTGTTGGTTTGTTGGTTTGTTGGCTTGTTGGCTTGTTGGTTTGTTGGTTTGTTGGTTTGTTGGTTTATTTGTTTGTTGGTTTGTTGGCTTGTTGGCTTGTTTGCTTGTTGGTTTGTTGGCTTGTTCGTTTGTTAGTTTTTGGCTTTTTGGTTACTTGGTTTGTTGGTTTGTTGGTTTGTTGGTTTGTTGGCTTGTTGGCTTGTTGGCTTGTTGGCTTGTTGGCTTGTTGGTTTGTTGGTTTGTTGGCTTGTTGGCTTGTTGGTTTGTTGGTTTGTTGGTTTGTTGGTTTGTTGGTTTGTTGGTTTGTTGGTTTTTTGGTTTGTTGGTTTGTTGGTTTGTTGGCTTGTTGCCTTGTTGGATTGTTGGTTTTTTGGTTTGTTGGTTTGTTGGCTTGTTGGTTTGTTGGTTTTTTGGTTTGTTGGTTTATTTTTTTGTTGGTTTGTTGGCTTGTTGGTTTGTTGGTTTGTTAGTTTGTTGGTTTGTTGGTTTGTTGGCTTCTTGGTTTGTTGGCTTGTTGGTTTGTTAGTTTGTTGGCTTTTTGGTTACTTGGTTTGTTGGTTTGTTGGCTTGTTGGCTTGTTGGCTTGTTGGTTTGTTGGTTTGTTGCTTCGTTCGTTTGATGGTTTGTTGGTTTGTTGGTTACTTGGTTTGTTGGTTTGTTGGTTTGTTGGCTTGTTGGTTTGTTGGCTTTTTGGTTTGTTGGTTTGTTGGTTTGTTGGCTTGTTGGCTTGTTGGTTTGTTGGTTTGTTGGTTTGTTGGTTTTTTGGTTTTTTGGTTTGTTGGTTTGTTGGTTTGTTGGCTTGTTGGCTTGTTGGTTTGTTGGTTTGTTGGCTTGTTGGCTTGTTGGTTACTTAGTTTGTTGGTTTGTTGGTTTGTTGGCTTGTTGGTTTGTTGGCTTGTTGCTTTGTTGGTTTGTTGGTTTGTTGGCTTGTTGGTTTGTTGGCTTGTTGGTTTGTTGGCTTGTTGGCTTGTTGGTTTGTTGGTTTGTTGGCTTGTTGGTTTGTTGGTTTGTTGGTTTTTTGGTTTGTTGGTTTATTTGTTTGTCGGTTTGTTGGCTTGTTGGTTTGTTGGTTTGTTGGTTTGTTGGCTTGTTGGTTTGTTGGTTTATTGGCTTGTTGGCTTGTTGTTTTGTTGGTTTGTTGGCTTGGTGGTTTGTTGGCTTGTTGGCTTGTTGGTTTGTTGGTTAGTTCGTTTGTTGGTTTGTTAGTTTGTTGGTTTGTTGGCTTGTTGGCTTGTTGGTTTTTTGGTTTTTTGGTTTGTTGGTTTGTTGGTTTGTTGGTTTGTTGGTTTGTTGGTTTGTTGGTTTGTTGGTTTGTTGGCTTGTTGGCTTGTTGGCTTGTTGGTTTGTTGTCTTGTTGGTTTGTTGGTTTGTTGGTTTGTTGGTTTGTTGGTTTGTTGGTTTGTTGGTTTTTTGGTTTGTTGGTTTATTTGTTTGTTGGTTTGTTGGTTTGTTAGTTTGTTGGTTTGTTGGTTTGTTGGTTTGTTGGTTTATTTGTTTGTTGGTTTGTTGGTTTGTTGGTTTGTTGGTTTGTTGGCTTGTTGGTTTGTTGGCTTGTTGGTTTGTTGGTTTGTTGGTTTGTTGGTTTGTTGGTTTTTTGGTTTGTTGGTTTATTTATTTGTTGGTTTGTTGGCTTGTTGGTTTGTTGGTTTGTTGGTTTGTTGGTTTGTTGGCTTGTTGGTTTGTTGGTTTGTTGGTTTGTTGGCTTGTTGGCTTGTTGCTTTGTTGGTTTGTTGGTTTATTTGTTTGTTAGTTTGTTGGCTTGTTGGTTTGTTGGTTTGTTGGCTTGTTGGCTTGTTGGTTTGTTGGTTTGTTGGTTTGTTGGTTTATTTGTTTGTTGGTTTGTTGGCTTGTTGGCTTGTTTGCTTGTTGGTTTGTTGGCTTGTTCGTTTGTTAGTTTTTGGCTTTTTGGTTACTTGGTTTGTTGGTTTGTTGGTTTGTTGGTTTGTTGGCTTGTTGGCTTGTTGGCTTGTTGGCTTGTTGGCTTGTTGGTTTGTTGGTTTGTTGGCTTGTTGGCTTGTTGGTTTGTTGGTTTGTTGGTTTGTTGGTTTGTTGGTTTGTTGGTTTGTTGGTTTTTTGGTTTGTTGGTTTGTTGGTTTGTTGGCTTGTTGCCTTGTTGGATTGTTGGTTTTTTGGTTTGTTGGTTTGTTGGCTTGTTGGTTTGTTGGTTTTTTGGTTTGTTGGTTTATTTTTTTGTTGGTTTGTTGGCTTGTTGGTTTGTTGGTTTGTTAGTTTGTTGGTTTGTTGGTTTGTTGGCTTCTTGGTTTGTTGGCTTGTTGGTTTGTTAGTTTGTTGGCTTTTTGGTTACTTGGTTTGTTGGTTTGTTGGCTTGTTGGCTTGTTGGCTTGTTGGTTTGTTGGTTTGTTGCTTCGTTCGTTTGATGGTTTGTTGGTTTGTTGGTTACTTGGTTTGTTGGTTTGTTGGTTTGTTGGCTTGTTGGTTTGTTGGCTTTTTGGTTTGTTGGTTTGTTGGTTTGTTGGCTTGTTGGCTTGTTGGTTTGTTGGTTTGTTGGTTTGTTGGTTTTTTGGTTTTTTGGTTTGTTGGTTTGTTGGTTTGTTGGCTTGTTGGCTTGTTGGTTTGTTGGTTTGTTGGCTTGTTGGCTTGTTGGTTACTTAGTTTGTTGGTTTGTTGGTTTGTTGGCTTGTTGGTTTGTTGGCTTGTTGCTTTGTTGGTTTGTTGGTTTGTTGGCTTGTTGGTTTGTTGGCTTGTTGGTTTGTTGGCTTGTTGGCTTGTTGGTTTGTTGGTTTGTTGGCTTGTTGGTTTGTTGGTTTGTTGGTTTTTTGGTTTGTTGGTTTATTTGTTTGTCGGTTTGTTGGCTTGTTGGTTTGTTGGTTTGTTGGTTTGTTGGCTTGTTGGTTTGTTGGTTTATTGGCTTGTTGGCTTGTTGTTTTGTTGGTTTGTTGGCTTGGTGGTTTGTTGGCTTGTTGGCTTGTTGGTTTGTTGGTTAGTTCGTTTGTTGGTTTGTTAGTTTGTTGGTTTGTTGGCTTGTTGGCTTGTTGGTTTTTTGGTTTTTTGGTTTGTTGGTTTGTTGGTTTGTTGGTTTGTTGGTTTGTTGGTTTGTTGGTTTGTTGGTTTGTTGGCTTGTTGGCTTGTTGGTTTGTTGTCTTGTTGGTTTGTTGGTTTGTTGGTTTGTTGGTTTGTTGGTTTGTTGGTTTATTTGTTTGTTGGTTTGTTGGCTTGTTAGTTTGTTGCTTTGTTGGTTTGTTGGCTTGTTGGTTTATTGGTTTGTTGGTTTGTTGGTTTGTTGGTTTATTTGTTTGTTGGTTTGTTGGCTTGTTGGTTTGTTGGTTTGTTTGTTTGTTGGCTTATTGGTTTGTTGGTTTGTTGGTTTGTTGGTTTGTTGGTTTGTTGGCTTGTTGGCTTGTTGGTTTGTTGGTTAGTTCGTTTGTTGGTTTGTTAGTTTGTTGGTTTGTTGGTTTTTTGGTTTGTTGGTTTGTTGGCTTGTTGGCTTGTTGGTTTGTTGGCTTGTTGGTTTGTTGGTTTGTTGGTTTGTTGGTTTGTTGGTTTGTTGGTTTATTTGTTTGTTGGTTTGTTGGCTTGTTAGTTTGTTGGTTTGTTGGTTTGTTGGCTTGTTGGTTTATTGGTTTGTTGGTTTGTTGGTTTGTTGGTTTATGTGTTTGTTGGTTTGTTGGCTTGTTGGTTTGTTGGTTTGTTGGTTTGTTGGCTTATTGGTTTGTTGGTTTGTTGGTTTGTTGGTTTGTTGGTTTGTTGGCTTGTTGGCTTGTTGGTTACTTAGTTTGTTGGTTTGTTGGTTTGTTGGCTTGTTGGTTTGTTGGCTTGTTGCTTTGTTCGTTTGTTGGTTTGTTAGTTTGTTGGTTTGTTGGCTTGTTGGCTTGTTGGTTTTTTGGTTTTTTGGTTTGTTGGTCTGTTGGTTTGTTGGTTTGTTGGTTTGTTGGTTTGTTGGCTTGTTGGCTTGTTGGTTTGTTGCCTTGTTGGTTTGTTGGTTTGTTGGTTTGTTGGTTTGTTGGTTTGTTGGTTTATTTGTTTGTTGGTTTGTTGGCTTGTTAGTTTGTTGGTTTGTTGGTTTGTTGGCTTGTTGGTTTATTGGTTTGTTGGTTTGTTGGTTTGTTGGTTTATTCGTTTGTTGGTTTGTTGGCTTGTTGGTTTGTTGGTTTGTTGGTTTGTTGGCTTATTTGTTTGTTGGTTTGTTGGTTTGTTGGTTTGTTGGTTTGTTGGCTTGTTGGCTTGTTGGTTTGTTGGTTAGTTCGTTTGTTGGTTTGTTAGTTTGTTGGTTTGTTGGTTTTTTGGTTTGTTGGTTTGTTGGCTTGTTGGCTTGTTGGTTTGTTGGCTTGTTGGTTTGTTGGTTTGTTGGTTTGTTGGTTTGTTGGTTTGTTGGTTTATTTGTTTGTTGGTTTGTTGGCTTGTTAGTTTGTTGGTTTGTTGGTTTGTTGGCTTGTTGGTTTATTGGTTTGTTGGTTTGTTGGTTTGTTGGTTTATGTGTTTGTTGGTTTGTTGGCTTGTTGGTTTGTTGGTTTGTTGGTTTGTTGGCTTATTGGTTTGTTGGTTTGTTGGTTTGTTGGTTTGTTGGTTTGTTGGTTTATTTGTTTGTTGGTTTGTTGGCTTGTTAGTTTGTTGGTTTGTTGGTTTGTTGGCTTGTTGGTTTATTGGTTTGTTGGTTTGTTGGTTTGTTGGTTTATTTGTTTGTTGGTTTGTTGGCTTGTTGGTTTGTTGGTTTGTTGGTTTGTTGGCTTATTGGTTTGTTGGTTTGTTGGTTTGTTGGTTTGTTGGCTTGTTGGCTTGTTGGTTTATTGGTTAGTTCGTTTGTTGGTTTGTTAGTTTGTTGGTTTGTTGGTTTGTTGGCTTGTTGGCTTGTTGGTTTGTTGGTTTGTTGGCTTGTTGGCTTGTTGGTTTGTTGGTTTGTTGCTTTTTTGGTTTGTTGGTTTGTTGGTTTGTTGGTTTGTTGGTTTGTTGGTTTGTTGGTTTATTTGTTTGTTGGTTTGTTGGCTTGTTGGTTTCTTGGTTTGTTGGTTTGTTGGCTTATTGGCTTGTTGGTTTGTTGGTTTGTTGGCTTGTTGGTTTGTTGGTTTGTTGGCTTGTTGCTTTGTTGGTTTGTTGGTTTGTTGGCTTGTTGGCTTGTTGGCTTGTTGGTTTGTTAGTTTGTTGGCTTTTTGGTTACTTGGTTTGTTGGTTTGTTGATTTGTTGGTTTGTTGGCTTGTTAGTTTTTTGGTTTGTTGGTTTGTTCGCTTGTTGGCTTGTTGGTTTGTTGGTTTGTTGGTTTGTTGGTTTGTTGGTTTTTTGGTTTGTTGGTTTATTTGTTTGTTGGTTTGTTGGCTTGTTGGCTTGTTGGTTTGTTGGTTTGTTGGCTTGTTGGTTTGTTAGTTTGTTGGTTTGTTGGCTTGTTGGTTTGTTGGTTTTTTGGTTTGTTGGTTTGTTGGTTTGTTGGTTTGTTTGTTTGTTGGTTTATTTGTTTGTTGTTTTGTTGGTTTGTTGGTTTGTTGGTGTGTTGGCTTGTTGGTTTATTGGTTTGTTGGCTTGTTGGTTTGTTGGTTTGTTGGCTTGTTGGCTTGTTGGTTTGTTGGTTTGTTGGTTTGTTGGTTAGTTGGCTTGTTGGTTAGTTGGTTTGTTGGTTTGTTGGTTTGTTGGCTTGTTGGTTTGTTGGTTTGTTGGCTTGTTGGTTTGTTAGTTTGTTGGTTTGTTGGTTTGTTGGTGTGTTGGTTTGTTGGTGTGTTGGTTTGTTGGTTTGTTGGTTTGTTTGTTTGTTGGTTTGTTGGTTAATTGGCTTGTTGGTTTGTTGGTTTGTTGGCTTGTTGGCTTGTTGGTTAGTTGGTTTGTTGGCTTGTTGGCTTGTTGGTTTGTTCGTTTGTTGGTTTGTTGGTTTGTTGGCTTGTTGGTTTGTTGGTTTGTTGGCTTGTTGGTTTGTTGGTTTGTTGGATTGTTGGCTTGTTGCTTTGCTGGTTTGTTGGTTTGTTGGCTTGTTAGTTTGTTGGTTTGTTGGCTTGTTGGTTTGTTAGTTTGTTCGCTTTTTGGTTACTTGGTTTGTTGGTTTGTTGGTTTGTTGGTTTGTTGGCTTGTTGGTTTGTTGGTTTGTTGGCTTGTTGGTTTGTTGGTTTGTTGGTTTGTCGGTTTGTTGGCTTGTTGGCTTGTTGGTTTGTTAGTTTGTTGGTTTGTTGGTTTATTTGTTTGTTGGTTTGTTGGCTTGTTGGTTTGTTGGTTTGTTGGTTTCTTGGCTTGTTGGTTTGTTGGCTTGTTGGTTTATTTGTTTGTTGGTTTGTTGGCTTGTTGGTTTGTTGGTTTGTTGGTTTGTTGGTTTGTTGGCTTGTTGGTTTGTTGGCTTGTTGGCTTGTTGCTTTGTTGGTTTGTTGGTTTGTTGGCTTGTTGGCTTGTTGGTCTGTTAGTTTTTTGGCTTTTTGGTTACTTGGTTTGTTGGTTTGTTGGTTTGTTGGTTTATTTGTTTTTGGTTTGTTGGTTTGTTGGTTTGTTGGTTTGTTGGTTTGTGGGTTTATTTGTTTGTTGGTTTGTTGGTTTGTTGGTTTGTTGGTTTGTTGGTTTGTTGGCTTGTTGGTTTGTTGGTTTGTTGGCTTGTTGGCTTGTTGGCTTGTTGGTTTGTTGGTTTGTTGGTTTGTTGGTTTGTTGGTTTGTTGGTTTTTTGATTTGTTGGTTTATTTGTTTGTTGGTTTGTTGGCTTGTTGGTTTGTTGGCTTGTTGGTTTGTTGGTTTGTTGGTTTGTTGGCTTGTTGGCTTGTTGGTTTGTTGGTTTGTTGGTTTATTTGTTTGTTCGTTTGTTGGCTTGTTGGTTTGTTGGTTTGTTGGCTTGTTGGCTTGTTGGTTTGTTGGTTTGCTGGTTTGTTGGTTTATTTGTTTGTTGGTTTGTTGGCTTGTTGGCTTGTTTGCTTGTTGGTTTGTTGGCATGTTGGTTTGTTAGTTTGTTGGCTTTTTAATTACCTGGTTTGTTGGTTTGTTGGTTTATTGGTTTGTTGGTTTGTTGGTTTGTTGGCTTGTTGGTTTGTTGGTGTGTTGGTTTGTTGGCTTGTTGGCTTGTTGGCTTGTTGGCTTGTTGGCTTGTTGGTTTGTTGGTTTGTTGGCTTGTTGGCTTGTTGGTTTGTTGGTTTGTTGGTTTGTTGGCTTGTTGGCTTGTTGGTCTGTTAGTTTTTTGGCTTTTTGGTTACTTGGTTTGTTGGTTTGTTGGTTTGTTGGTTTATTTGTTTGTTGGTTTGTTGGCTTGTTGGTTTGTTGGTTTGTTGGCTTGTTGGCTTGTTGGTTTGTTGGTTTGTTGGTTTTTTGGTTTGTTGGTTTGTTGGTTTGTTGGTTTATTTGTTTGTTGGTTTGTTGGCTTGTTGGTTTGTTGGTTTGTTAGTTTGTTGGCTTTTTGGTTACTTGGTTTGTTGGTTTGTTGGTTTGTTGGTTTGTTGGTTTGTTGGCTTGTTGGTTTTTTGGTTTGTTGGTTTGTTCGCTTGTTGGCTTGTTGGTTTGTTAGTTTGTTGGTTTGTTGGTTTGTTGGTTTGTTGATTTGTTGTTTTTTTGGTTTTTTGGTTTGTTGGATTATTTGTTTGTTGGTTTGTTGGCTTGTTGGTTTGTTGGCTTGTTAGTTTGTTGGTTTGTTGGCTTGTTGGTTTGTTAGTTTGTTGGTTTGTTGGCTTGTTGGCTTGTTGGTTTGTTGGTTTGTTGGGTTTTTGGTTTGTTGGTTTGTTGATTTGTTGGTTTGTTTGTTTGTTGGTTTATTTGTTTGTTGGTTTGTTGGCTTATTGGTTTGTTGGTTTGTTGGCTTGTTGGCTTGTTGGTTTGTTGGTTTGTTGGCTTGTTGGTTACTTAGTTTGTTGGTTTGTTGGCATGTTGGTTTGTTGGTTTGCTGGTTGGTTGGCTTGTTGGTTTGTTGGTTTGTTGGCTTGTTGGCTTGTTGGTTTGTTGGTTTGTTGGTTTTTTGGTTTGTTGGCTTATTGGTTTGTTGGTTTGTTGGCTTGTTGGTTTGTTAGTTTGTTGGTTTGTTAGTTTGTTGGTATGTTGGTTTGTTGGTTTGTTGGTTTGTTGGTTTGTTGGTTTGTTGGTTACTTAGTTTATTTGTTTGTTGGTTTGTTGGCTTGTTGGTTTGTTGGTTTGTTGGTTTGTTGGTTTGTTGGCGTGTTGGTTTGTTGGTTTGTTGGCTTGTTGGCTTGTTGGCTTGTTGCTTTGTTGGTTTGTTGGTTTGTTGGCTTGTTGGCTTGTTAGTTTGTTGGCTTTTTGGTTACTTGGTTTGTTGGTTTGTTGGTTTGTTGACTTGTTGGTTTATTGGCTTGTTGGTTTGTTGGTTTGTTAGTTTGTTGGCTTGTTGGCTTGTTGGCTTGTTGGTTTGTTCGTTTGTTGGCTTGTTGGCTTGTTGGTTTGTTGGTTAGTTCGTTTGTTGGCTTGTTGGTTTGTTGATTAGTTTGTTTGTTGGTTTGTTAGTTTGTTGGTTTGTTGGCTTGTTGGTTTGTTGGTTTGTTGGTTTGTTGGCTTGTTGGCTTGTTGGTTTGTTGGTTTGTTGGCTTGTTGGTTTGTTGGTTTGTTTGTTTGTTGGCTTGTTGGCTTGTTGCTTTGTTCGGTTTATGGTTTGTTGGTTTGTTTTTTTTTGGTTTGTTGGTTTGTTGGTTTGTTGGCTTGTTGGCTTGTTGGTTTTTTGGTTTTTTGGTTTGTTGGTTTGTTGGTTTGTTAATTTGTTGGTTTGTTGGTTTGTTGGCTTGTTGGCTTGTTGGTTTGTTGGCTTGTTGGTTTGTTGGTTTGTTGGTTTGTTGGTTTGTTGGATTATTTGTTTGTTGGTTTGTTGGCTTGTTAGTTTGTTGGTTTATTGGCTTGTTGGTTTGTTGGTTTGTTGGTTTGTTGGTTTGTTGGTTTATTTGTTTGTTGGTTTGTTGGCTTGTTGGTTTGTTGGTTTGTTGGTTTGTTGGCTTATTGGTTTGTTGGTTTGTTGGTTTGTTGGCTTGTTGGCTTGTTGGTTTGTTGGTTAGTTCGTTTGTTGGTTTGTTAGTTTGTTGGTTTGTTGGTTTGTTGGCTTGTTGGCTTGTTGGTTTGTTGGTTTGTTGGCTTGTTGGCTTGTTGGTTTGTTGGTTTGTTGGTTTTTTGGTTTGTTGGTTTGTTGGTTTGTTAGTTTGTTGGTTTGTTGGTTTATTTGTTTGTTGGTTTGTTGGCTTGTTGGTTTGTTGGTTTGTTGGTTTGTTGGCTTATTGGCTTGTTGGTTTGTTGGTTTGTTGGCTTGTTGGTTTGTTGGTTTGTTGGCTTGTTGGCTTGTTGCTTTGTTGGTTTGTTGGTTTGTTGGCTTGTTGGCTTGTTGGCTTGTTGGTTTGTTAGTTTGTTGGCTTTTTGGTAACTTGGTTTGTTGGTTTGTTGGTTTGTTGGTTTGTTGGTTTGTTGGCTTGTTGGTTTTTTGGTTTGTTGGTTTGTTCGCTTGTTGGTTTGTTGGTTTGTTGGTTTGTTGGTTTGTTAATTTGTTGGTTTTTTGGTTTTTTGGTTTGTTGGATTATTTGTTTGTTGGTTTTTTGGTTTGTTGGTTTGTTGGTTTGTTGGTTTGTTTGTTTGTTGGTTTATTTGTTTGTTGGTTTGTTGGCTTGTTGGTTTGTTGGTTTGTTGGCTTGTTGGCTTGTTGGCTTGTTGGTTTGTTGGTTTGTTGGCTTGTTAGTTACTTAGTTTGTTGGTTTGTTGGCATGTTGGTTTGTTGGTTTGTTGGTTGGTTGGCTTGCTGGTTTGTTGGTTTGTTGGCTTGTTGGCTTGTTGGTTTGTTGGTTTGTTCGCTTGTTGGTTTGTTGGTTTGTTGGTTTGTTGGTTTGTTAATTTGTTGGTTTTTTGGTTTTTTGGTTTGTTGGATTATTTGTTTGTTGGTTTTTTGGTTTGTTTGTTTGTTGGTTTGTTGGTTTGTTTGTTTGTTGGTTTATTTGTTTGTTGGTTTGTTGGCTTGTTGGTTTGTTGGTTTGTTGGCTTGTTGGCTTGTTGGTTTGTTGGTTTGTTGGCTTGTTAGTTACTTAGTTTGTTGGTTTGTTGGCATGTTGGTTTGTTGGTTTGTTGGTTGGTTGGCTTGCTGGTTTGTTGGTTTGTTGGCTTGTTGGCTTGTTGGTTTGTTGGTTTGTTGGTTTGTTGGTTTGTTGGTTTGTTGGCTTGTTGGTTTGTTGGTTTGTTGGCTTGTTGGTTTGTTAGTTTGTTGGTTTGTCGGTTTGTTGGTTTGTTGGTTTGTTGGTTTGTTGGTTTGTTGGTTACTTAGTTTATTTGTTTGTTGGTTTGTTGGCTTGTTGGTTTGTTGGTTTGTTGGTTTGTTGGCTTGTTGGTTTGTTGGTTTGTTGGCTTGTTGGCTTGTTGGCTTGTTGCTTTGTTGGTTTGTTGGTTTGTTGGCTTGTTGGCTTGTTGGTTTGTTGGTTTGTTGGTTTGTTGGTTTGTTGGATTATTTGTTTGTTGGTTTGTTGGCTTGTTAGTTTGTTGGTTTATTGGCTTGTTGGTTTGTTGGTTTGTTGGTTTGTTGGTTTGTTGGTTTATTTGTTTGTTGGTTTGTTGGCTTGTTGGTTTGTTGGTTTGTTGGTTTGTTGGCTTATTGGTTTGTTGGTTTGTTGGTTTGTTGGTTTGTTGGTTTATTTGTTTGTTGGTTTGTTGGCTTGTTGGTTTGTTGGTTTGTTGGTTTGTTGGCTTATTGGCTTGTTGGTTTGTTGGTTTGTTAGTTTGTTGGCTTGTTGGCTTGTTGGCTTGTTGGTTTGTTCGTTTGTTGGCTTGTTGGCTTGTTGGTTTGTTGGTTAGTTCGTTTGTTGGTTTGTTAGTTTGTTGGTTTGTTGGTTTGTTGGCTTGTTGGCTTGTTGGTTTGTTGGTTTGTTGGCTTGTTGGCTTGTTGGTTTGTTGGTTTGTTGGTTTTTTGGTTTGTTGGTTTGTTGGTTTGTTGGTTTGTTGGTTTGTTGGTTTATTTGTTTGTTGGTTTGTTGGCTTGTTGGTTTGTTGGTTTGTTGGTTTGTTGGCTTATTGGCTTGTTGGTTTGTTGGTTTGTTGGCTTGTTGGTTTGTTGGTTTGTTGGCTTGTTGGCTTGTTGCTTTGTTGGTTTGTTGGTTTGTTGGCTTGTTGGCTTGTTGGCTTGTTGGTTTGTTAGTTTGTTGGCTTTTTGGTAACTTGGTTTGTTTGTTTGTTGGTTTGTTGGTTTGTTGGTTTGTTGGCTTGTTGGTTTTTTGGTTTGTTGGTTTGTTCGCTTGTTGGTTTGTTGGTTTGTTGGTTTGTTGGTTTGTTGATTACTTGGTTTTTTGGTTTTTTGGTTTGTTGGATTATTTGTTTGTTGGTTTTTTGGTTTGTTGGTTTGTTGGTTTGTTGGTTTGTTTGTTTGTTGGTTTATTTGTTTGTTGGTTTGTTGGCTTGTTGGTTTGTTGGTTTGTTGGCTTGTTGGCTTGTTGGTTTGTTGGTTTGTTGGCTTGTTAGTTACTTAGTTTGTTGGTTTGTTGGCATGTTGGTTTGTTGGTTTGTTGGTTGGTTGGCTTGCTGGTTTGTTGGTTTGTTGGCTTGTTGGCTTGTTGGTTTGTTGGTTTGTTGGTTTGTTGGTTTGTTGGTTTGTTGGCTTGTTGGTTTGTTGGTTTGTTGGCTTGTTGGTTTGTTAGTTTGTTGGTTTGTCGGTTTGTTGGTTTGTTGGTTTGTTGGTTTGTTGGTTTGTTGGTTACTTAGTTTATTTGTTTGTTGGTTTGTTGGCTTGTTGGTTTGTTGGTTTGTTGGTTTGTTGGCTTGTTGGTTTGTTGGTTTGTTGGCTTGTTGGCTTGTTGGCTTGTTGCTTTGTTGGTTTGTTGGTTTGTTGGCTTGTTGGCTTGTTGGCTTGTTGGTTTGTTAGTTTGTTGGCTTTTTGGTTACTTGGTTTGTTGGTTTGTTGGTTTGTTGACTTGTTGGTTTATTGGCTTGTTGGTTTGTTGGTTTGTTAGTTTGTTGGCTTGTTGGCTTGTTGGCTTGTTGGCTTGTTGGTTTGTTGGTTTGTTGGCTTGTTGGCTTGTTGGTTTGTTGGTTAGTTCGTTTGTTGGCTTGTTGGTTTGTTGGTTAGTTTGTTTGTTGGTTTGTTAGTTTGTTGGTTTGTTGGCTTGTTGGTTTGTTGGTTTGTTGGTTTGTTGGCTTGTTGGCTTGTTGGTTTGTTGGTTTGTTGGCTTGTTGGTTTGTTGGTTTGTTGGTTTGTTGGCTTGTTGGCTTGTTGCTTTGTTCGTTTTATGGTTTGTTGGTTTTTTTTTTTTTGGTTTGTTGGTTTGTTGGTTTGTTGGCTTGTTGGTTTGTTAGTTTGCTGGTTTGTTGGCTTGTTGGCTTGTTGGTTTGTTGGTTTTTTGGTTTGTTGGTTTGTAGGTTTGTTGGTTTGTTCGTTTGTTAGTTTATTTGTTTGTTGGCTTGTTGGTTTGTTGGTTTGTTGGCTTGTTGGTTTGTTGGTTGGTTGGCTTGTTGGCTTGTTGGCTTGTTGGTTTGTTGGTTTGTTGGTTTGTTGGTTTATTTGTTTGTTGGTTTGTTAGCTTGTTGGCTTGTTTGCTTGTTGGTTTGTTGGCTTGTTGGTTTGTTAGTTTGTTGGCTTTTTGGTTACTTGGTTTGTTGGTTTGTTGGTTTGCTGGTTTTTTGGTTTGTTGGTTTGTTGGCTTGTTGGTTTGTTGGTTTGTTGGTTTGTTGGCTTGTTGGCTTGTTGGCTTGTTGGCTTGTTGGTTTGTTGGTTTGTTGGCTTGTTGGCTTGTTGGTTTGTTGGTTTGTTGGTTTGTTTGTTTGTTGGTTTGTTGGTTTTTTGGTTTGTTGGTTTGTTGGTTTGTTGGCTAGTTGGTTTGTTGGTTTGTTAGCTTGTTGGCTTGTTGGTTTGTTGATTTGTTGCCTTGTTGGCTTGTTTGTTTTTTGGTTTGTTGGTTTGTTGGCTTGTTGGTTTGTTGGTTTTTTGGTTTGTTGGTTTATTTGTTTGTTGGTTTGTTGGCTTGTTGGTTTGTTGGTTTGTTGGTTTGTTGGTTTGTTGGTTTGTTGGTTTGTTGGTTTGTTGGTTTGTTGGTTTGTTGGCTTGTTGGTTTGTTAGTTTGTTGGCTTTTTGGTTACTTGGTTTGTTGGTTTGTTGGCTTGTTGGCTTGTTGGTTTGTTGCTTCGTTCGTTTGATGGTTTGTTGGTTTTTTGGTTACTTGGTTTGTTGGTTTGTTGGTTTGTTGGCTTGTTGGTTTGTTGGCTTGTTGGTTTGTTGGTTTGTTGGTTTGTTGGCTTGTTGGCTTGTTGGCTTGTTGGTTTGTTGGTTTGTTGGTTTGTTGGTTTTTTGGTTTTTTGGTTTGTTGGTTTGTTGGTTTGTTGGCTTGTTGGTTTGTTGGTTTGTTGGCTTGTTGGCTTGTTGGTTACTTAGTTTGTTGGTTTGTTGGTTTGTTGGCTTGTTGGTTTGTTGGCTTGTTGCTTTGTTGGTTTGTTGGTTTGTTGGCTTGTTGGTTTGTTGGCTTGTTGGTTTGTTGCTTTGTTGGTTTGTTAGTTTGTTGGTTTGTTGGCTTGTTGGTTTGTTGGTTTTTTGGCTTGTTGGCTTGTTGGTTTGTTGGTTTGTTGGTTTGTTGGTTTGTTGGCTTGTTGGTTTGTTGGTTTGTTGGCTTGTTAGTTTGTTGGTTTGTTGGTTTGTTGGCTTGTTGGTTTGTTGGTTTGTTGGTTTGTTGGCTTGTTGGCTTCTTGGTTTGTTGGTTTGTTGGCTTGTTGGTTTGTTGGTTTGTTGGCTTGTTGGCTTGTTGCTTTGTTTGTTTGTTGGTTTGTTGGCTTGTTGGCTTGTTGAATTGTTAGTTTGTTGGCTTTTTGGTTACTTAGTTTGTTGGTTTGTTGGTTTGTTTGTTGGCTTGTTGGTTTGTTGGTTTGTTGGTTTGTTGGCTTGTTGGTTTGTTGGTTTATTGGCTTGTTGGCTTGTTGGTTTGTTGGTTTGTTGGCTTGGTGGTTTGTTGGCTTGTTGGCTTGTTGGTTTGTTGGTTAGTTCGTTTGTTGGTTTGTTAGTTTGTTGGTTTGTTGGCTTGTTGGCTTGTTGGTTTTTTGGTTTGTTGGTTTGTTGATTTGTTGGTTTGTTGGTTTGTTGGTTTGTTGGTTTGTTGGCTTGTTGGCTTGTTGGCTTGTTGGTTTGTTGGCTTGTTGGTTTGTTGGTTTGTTGGTTTGTTGGTTTGTTGGTTGGTTAATTTGTTGGTTTGTTGGTTTGTTGGCTTGTTGGTTTATTGGTTGGTTAATTTGTTGGTTTGTTGGTTTATTTGTTTGTTGGTTTGTTGGCTTGTTGGTTTGTTGGTTTGTTGGTTTGTTGGCTTATTGGTTTGTTGGTTTGTTGGTTTGTTGGTTTGTTGGTTTGTTGGCTTGTTGGCTTGTTGGTTTGTTGGTTAGTTCGTTTGTTGGTTTGTTAGTTTGTTGGTTTGTTGGTTTGTTGGCTTGTTGGCTTGTTGGTTTGTTGGTTTGTTGGCTTGTTGGCTTGTTGGTTTGTTGGTTTGTTGGTTTTTTGGTTTGTTGGCTTGTTGGTTTGTTGGTTTGTTGGTTTGTTGGTTTATTTGTTTGTTGGTTTGTTGGCTTGTTGGTTTGTTGGTTTGTTGGTTTGTTGGCTTATTGGCTTGTTGGTTTGTTGGTTTGTTGGCTTGTTGGTTTGTTGGTTTGTTGGCTTGTTGGCTTGTTGCTTTGTTGGTTTGTTGGTTTGTTGGCTTGTTGGCTTGTTGGCTTGTTGGTTTGTTAGTTTGTTGGCTTTTTGGTTACTTGGTTTGTTGGTTTGTTGGTTTGTTGGTTTGTTGGCTTGTTGGTTTGTTGGCTTGTTAGTTTTTTGGTTTGTTGGTTTGTTCGCTTGTTGGCTTGTTGGTTTGTTGGTTTGTTGGTTTGTTGGTTTGTTGGTTTTTTGGTTTGTTGGTTTATTTGTTTGTTGGTTTGTTGGCTTGTTGGCTTGTTGGTTTGTTGGTTTGTTGGCTTATTGGTTTGTTAGTTTGTTGGTTTGTTGGCTTGTTGGCTTGTTGGTTTGTTGGTTTTTTGGTTTGTTGGTTTGTTGGTTTGTTGGTTTGTTTGTTTGTTGGTTTATTTGTTTGTTGGTTTGTTGGCTTGTTGGTTTGTTGGTTTGTTGGCTTGTTGGCTTGTTGGTTTGTTGGTTTGTTGGCTTGTTGGTTACTTAGTTTGTTGGTTTGTTGGCATGTTGGTTTGTTGGTTTGTTGGTTTGTTGGCTTGTTGGTTTGTTGGTTTGTTGGCTTGTTGGCTTGTTGGTTTGTTGGTTTGTTGGTTTGTTGGTTTGTTGGCTTGTTGGTTTGTTGGTTTGTTGGTTTGTTGGCTTGTTGGTTTGTTAGTTTGTTGGTTTGTTGGTTTGTTGGTGTGTTGGTTTGTTGGTTTGTTGGTTTGTTGGTTTGTTGGTTACTTACTTTATTTGTTTGTTGGTGTGTTGGCTTGTTGGTTTGTTAGTTTGTTGGTTTGTTGGTTTGTTGGCTTGTTGGTTTGTTGGTTGGTTGGCTTGTTGGCTTGTTGGCTTGTTGCTTTGTTGGTTTGTTGGTTTGTTGGCTTGTTGGTTTGTTAGTTTGTTGACTTTTTGGTTACTTGGTTTGTTGGTTTGTTGGTTTGTTGACTTGTTGGTTTATTGGCTTGTTGGTTTGTTGGTTTGTTGGTTTGTTGGCTTGTTGGCTTGTTGGCTTATTGGTTTGTTGGTTTGTTGGCTTGTTGGCTTGTTGGTTTGTTGGTTTGTTGGCTTGTTGGTTTGTTAGTTTGTTGGTTTGTTGGTTTTTTGGTTTGTTGGTTTGTTGGTTTGTTGGTTTGTTGGTTTGTTGGTTACTTAGTTTATTTGTTTGTTGGTTTGTTGGCTTGTTGGCTTGTTGCTTTGTTGGTTTATTGATTTGTTGGCTTGTTGGCTTGTTGGTTTGTTAGTTTGTTGGCTTTTTGGTTACTTGGTTTGTTGGTCTGTAGGTTTGTTGACTTGTTGGTTTATTGGCTTGTTGGTTTGTTGGCTTGTTAGTTTGTTGGCTTGTTGGCTTGTTGGCTTGTTGGTTTGTTGGTTTGTTGGCTTGTTGGCTTGTTGGTTTGTTGGTTAGTTTTTTTTGTTGGCTTGTTGGTTTGTTGGTTAGTTCGTTTGTTGGTTTGTTAGTTTGTTGGTTTGTTGGCTTGTTGGTTTGTTGGTTTGTTGGTTTGTTGGTTTTTTGGTTTGTTGGTTTGTTGGGTTGTTGGCTTGTTGGTTTGTTAGTTTGTTGGTTTGTTAGCTTGTTGGCTTGTTGGTTTGTTGGTTTGTTGGTTTGTTGGTTTGTTGGTTACTTACTTTATTTGTTTGTTGGTGTGTTGGCTTGTTGGTTTGTTAGTTTGTTGGTTTGTTGGTTTGTTGGCTTGTTGGTTTGTTGGTTGGTTGGCTTGTTGGCTTGTTGGTTTGTTGGTTTGTTGGTTTGTTGGTTTCTTGGTTTGTTGGTTTGTTAGTTTATTTGTTTGTTGGCTTGTTGGTTTGTTGGTTTGTTGGCTTGTTGGTTTGTTGGTTTGTTGGCTTGTTGGCTTGTTGGCTTGTTGGTTTGTTGGTTTGTTGGTTTGTTGGTTTATTTGTTTGTTGGTTTGTTGGCTTGTTGGCTTGTTTGCTTGTTGGTTTGTTGGCTTGTTGGTTTGTTAGTTTGTTGGCTTTTTGGTTACTTGGTTTGTTGGTTTGTTGGTTTGTTGATTTTTTGGTTTGTTGGTTTGTTGGCTTGTTGGTTTGTTGGTTTGTTGGTTTGTTGGCTTGTTGGCTTGTTGGCTTGTTGGCTTGTTGGCTTGTTGGTTTGTTGGTTTGTTGGCTTGTTGGCTTGTTGGTTTGTTGGTTTGTTGGTTTGTTGGTTTGTTGGTTTGTTGGTTTGTTGGTTTTTTGGTTTGTTGGTTTGTTGGTTTGTTGGCTTGTTGCCTTGTTGGATTGTTGGTTTTTTGGTTTGTTGGTTTGTTGGCTTGTTGGTTTGTTGGTTTTTTGGTTTGTTGGTTTATTTGTTTGTTGGTTTGTTGGCTTGTTGGTTTGTTGGTTTGTTGGTTTGTTGGTTTGTTGGTTTGTTGGCTTGTTGGTTTGTTGGCTTGTTGGTTTGTTAGTTTGTTGGCTTTTTGGTTACTTGGTTTGTTGGTTTGTTGGCTTGTTGGCTTGTTGGTTTGTTGCTTCGTTCGTTTGATGGTTTGTTGGTTTGTTGGTTACTTGGTTTGTTGGTTTGTTGGTTTGTTGGCTTGTTGGTTTGTTGGCTTGTTGGTTTGTTGGTTTGTTGGTTTGTTGGCTTGTTGGCTTGTTGGTTTGTTGGTTTGTTGGTTTGTTGGTTTTTTGGTTTTTTGGTTTGTTGGTTTGTTGGTTTGTTGGCTTGTTGGCTTGTTGGTTTGTTGGTTTGTTGGCTTGTTGGCTTGTTGGTTACTTAGTTTGTTGGTTTGTTGGTTTGTTGGCTTGTTGGTTTGTTGGCTTGTTGCTTTGTTGGTTTGTTGGTTTGTTTGCTTGTTGGTTTGTTGGCTTGTTGGTTTGTTGGTTTGTTGCTTTGTTAGTTTGTTGGTTTGTTGGCTTGTTGGTTTGTTGGTTTGTTGGCTTGTTGGCTTGTTGGTTTGTTGGTTTGTTGATTTGTTGGTTTGTTGGCTTATTGGTTTGTTGGTTTGTTGGCTTGTTAGTTTGTTGGTTTGTTGGTTTGTTGTTTTGTTGGCTTGTTGGTTTGTTGGTTTGTTGGTTTGTTGGCTTGTTGGCTTGTTGGTTTGTTGGTTTGTTGGCTTGTTGGTTTGTTGGTTTGTTGGTTTTTTGGTTTGTTGGTTTATTTGTTTGTCGGTTTGTTGGCTTGTTGGTTTGTTGGTTTGTTGGTTTGTTGGTTTGTTGGCTTGTTGGTTTGTTGGTTTATTGGCTTGTTGGCTTGTTGTTTTGTTGGTTTGTTGGCTTGGTGGTTTGTTGGCTTGTTGGCTTGTTGGTTTGTTGGTTAGTTCGTTTGTTGGTTTGTTAGTTTGTTGGTTTGTTGGCTTGTTGGCTTGTTGGTTTTTTGGTTTTTTGGTTTGTTGGTTTGTTGGTTTGTTGGTTTGTTGGTTTGTTGGTTTGTTGGCTTGTTGGCTTGTTGGTTTGTTGCCTTGTTGGTTTGTTGGTTTGTTGGTTTGTTGGTTTGTTGGTTTGTTGGTTTATTTGTTTGTTGGTTTGTTGGCTTGTTAGTTTGTTGGTTTGTTGGTTTGTTGGCTTGTTGGTTTATTGGTTTGTTGGTTTGTTGGTTTGTTGGTTTATTTGTTTGTTGGTTTGTTGGCTTGTTGGTTTGTTGGTTTGTTGGTTTGTTGGCTTATTGGTTTGTTGGTTTGTTGGTTTGTTGGTTTGTTGGTTTGTTGGCTTGTTGGCTTGTTGGTTTGTTGGTTAGTTCGTTTGTTGGTTTGTTAGTTTGTTGGTTTGTTGGTTTGTTGGTTTGTTGGCTTGTTGGCTTGTTGGTTTGTTGGCTTGTTGGTTTGTTGGTTTGTTGGTTTGTTGGTTTGTTGGTTTGTTAGTTTATTTGTTTGTTGGTTTGTTGGCTTGTTAGTTTGTTGGTTTGTTGGTTTGTTGGCTTGTTGGTTTATTGGTTTGTTGGTTTGTTGGTTTGTTGGTTTATGTGTTTGTTGGTTTGTTGGCTTGTTGGTTTGTTGGTTTGTTGGTTTGTTGGCTTATTGGTTTGTTGGTTTGTTGGTTTGTTGGTTTGTTGGTTTGTTGGTTTATTTGTTTGTTGGTTTGTTGGCTAGTTAGTTTGTTGGTTTGTTGGCTTGTTGGTTTATTGGTTTGTTGGTTTGTTGGTTTGTTGGTTTATTTGTTTGTTGGTTTGTTGGCTTGTTGGTTTGTTGGTTTGTTGGTTTGTTGGCTTATTGGTTTGTTGGTTTGTTGGTTTGTTGGTTTGTTGGCTTGTTGGCTTGTTGGTTTGTTGGTTAGTTCGTTTGTTGGTTTGTTAGTTTGTTGGTTTGTTGGTTTGTAGGCTTGTTGGCTTGTTGGTTTGTTGGTTTGTTGGCTTGTTGGCTTGTTGGTTTGTTGGTTTGTTGCTTTTTTGGTTTGTTGGCTTGTTGGTTTGTTGGTTTGTTGGTTTGTTGGTTTATTTGTTTGTTGGTTTGTTGGCTTGTTGGTTTCTTGGTTTGTTGGTTTGTTGGCTTATTGGCTTGTTGGTTTGTTGGTTTGTTGGCTTGTTGGTTTGTTGGTTTGTTGGCTTGTTGCTTTGTTGGTTTGTTGGTTTGTTGGCTTGTTGGCTTGTTGGCTTGTTGGTTTGTTAGTTTGTTGGCTTTTTGGTTACTTGGTTTGTTGGTTTGTTGGTTTGTTGGTTTGTTGGTTTGTTGGTTTGTTGGTTTTTTGGTTTGTTGGTTTATTTGTTTGTTGGTTTGTTGGCTTGTTGGCTTGTTGGTTTGTTGGTTTGTTGGCTTGTTGGTTTGTTAGTTTGTTGGTTTGTTGGCTTGTTGGCTTGTTGGTTTGTTGGTTTTTTGGTTTGTTGGTTTGTTGGTTTGTTGGTTTGTTTGTTTGTTGGTTTATTTGTTTGTTGTTTTGTTGGTTTGTTGGTTTGTTGGTTTGTTGGCTTGTTGGTTTGTTGGTTTGTTGGCTTGTTGGTTTGTTGGTTTGTTGGCTTGTTGGCTTGTTGGTTTGTTGGTTTGTTGGTTTGTTGGTTAGTTGGCTTGTTGGTTTGTTGGTTTGTTGGTTTGTTGGTTTGTTGGCTTGTTGGTTTGTTGGTTTGTTGGCTTGTTGGTTTGTTAGTTTGTTGGTTTGTTGGTTTGTTGGTGTGTTGGTTTGTTGGTTTGTTGGTTTGTTGGTTTGTTGGTTACTTAGTTTATTTGTTTGTTGGTTTGTTGGCTTGTTGGTTTGTTGGTTTGTTGGTTTGTTGGCTTGTTGGTTTGTTGGTTTGTTGGCTTGTTGGCTTGTTGGCTTGTTACTTTGTTGGTTTGTTGGTTTGTTGGCTTGTTGGTTTGTTGGTTTGTTAGTTTGTTGGCATTTTGGTTACTTGGTTGGTTGGTTTGTTGGTTTGTTGACTTGTTGGTTTATTGGCTTGTTGGTTTGTTGGTTTGTTGGCTTGTTGGCTTGTTGGCTTGTTGGTTTGTTGGTTTGTTGGCGTGTTGGCTTGTTGGTTTGTTGGTTAGTTCGTTTGTTGGCTTGTTGGTTTGTTGGTTAGTTCGTTTGTTGGCTTGTTGGTTTGTTAGTTTGTTGGTTTGTTGGCTTGTTGGCTTGTTGGTTTGTTGGTTTGTTGGCTTGTTGGTTTGTTGGTTTGTTGGATTGTTGGCTTGTTGCTTTGTTGGTTTGTTGGTTTGTTGGCTTGTTAGTTTGTTGGCTTGTTGGCTTGTTGGTTTGTTAGTTTGTTGGCTTTTTGGTTACTTGGTTTGTTGGCTTGTTGGTTTTTTGGTTTATTGGTTTGTTGGTTTGTTGGCTTTTTGGCTTGTTGGTTTGTTAGTTTGTTGGTTTGTTGGTTTATTTGTTTGTTGGTTTGTTGGTTTGTTGGTTTGTTGGTTTGTTAGTTTCTTGGCTTGTTGGTTTGTTGGCTTGTTGGTTTATTTGTTTGTTGGTTTGTTGGCTTGTTGGTTTGTTGGTTTGTTGGCTTGTTGGTTTGTTGGTTTGTTGGTTTGTTGGCTTGTTGGCTTGTTGCTTTGTTGGTTTGTTGGTTTATTTGTTTGTTAGTTTGTTGGCTTGTTGGTTTGTTGGTTTGTTGGCTTGTTTGCTTGTTGGTTTGTTGGTTTGTTGGTTTGTTGGTTTATTTGTTTGTTGGTTTGTTGGCTTGTTGGCTTGTTTGCTTGTTGGTTTGTTGGCTTGTTCGTTTGTTAGTTTGTTGGCTTTTTGGTTACTTGGTTTGTTGGTTTGTTGGTTTGTTGGTTTGTTGGCTTGTTGGCTTGTTGGCTTGTTGGCTTGTTGGCTTGTTGGTTTGTTGGTTTGTTGGCTTGTTGGCTTGTTGGTTTGTTGGTTTGTTGGTTTGTTGGTTTGCTGGTTTGTTGGTTTGTTGGTTTGTTGGTTTTTTGGTTTGTTGGTTTGTTGGTTTGTTGGCTTGTTGCCTTGTTGGATTGTTGGTTTTTTGGTTTGTTGGTTTGTTGGCTTGTTGGTTTGTTGGTTTTTTGGTTTGTTGGTTTATTTGTTTGTTGGTTTGTTGGCTTGTTGGTTTGTTGGTTTGTTAGTTTGTTGGTTTGTTGGTTTGTTGGCTTCTTGGTTTGTTGGCTTGTTGGTTTGTTAGTTTGTTGGCTTTTTGGTTACTTGGTTTGTTGGTTTGTTGGCTTGTTGGCTTGTTGGCTTGTTGGTTTGTTGCTTCGTTCGTTTGATGGTTTGTTGGTTTGTTGGTTACTTGGTTTGTTGGTTTGTTGGTTTGTTGGCTTGTTGGTTTGTTGGCTTGTTGGTTTGTTGGTTTGTTGGTTTGTTGGCTTGTTGGCTTGTTGGTTTGTTGGTTTGTTGGTTTGTTGGTTTTTTGGTTTTTTGGTTTGTTGGTTTGTTGGTTTGTTGGCTTGTTGGCTTGTTGGTTTGTTGGTTTGTTGGCTTGTTGGCTTGTTGGTTACTTAGTTTGTTGGTTTGTTGGTTTGTTGGCTTGTTGGTTTGTTGGCTTGTTGCTTTGTTGGTTTGTTGGTTTGTTGGCTTATTGGTTTGTTGGCTTGTTGGTTTGTTGGTTTGTTGCTTTGTTAGTTTGTTGGCTTGTTGGCTTGTTGGTTTGTTGGTTTGTTGGCTTGTTGGCTTGTTGGTTTGTTGGTTTGTTGATTTCTTGGTTTGTTGGCTTGTTGGTTTGTTGGTTTGTTGGCTTGTTAGTTTGTTGGTTTGTTGTTTTGTTGGCTTGTTGGTTTGTTGGTTTGTTGGTTTGTTGGCTTGTTGGCTTGTTGGTTTGTTGGTTTGTTGGCTTGTTGGTTTGTTGGTTTGTTGGTTTTTTGGTTTGTTGGTTTATTTGTTTGTCGGTTTGTTGGCTTGTTGGTTTGTTGGTTTGTTGGTTTGTTGGCTTGTTGGTTTGTTGGTTTATTGGCTTGTTGGCTTGTTGGTTTGTTGGTTTGTTGGCTTGGTGGTTTGTTGGCTTGTTGGCTTGTTGGTTTGTTGGTTAGTTCGTTTGTTGGTTTGTTAGTTTGTTGGCTTGTTCGCTTGTTGGTTTTTTGGTTTTTTGGTTTGTTGGTTTGTTGGTTTGTTGGTTTGTTGGTTTGTTGGTTTGTTGGCTTGTTGGCTTGTTGGTTTGTTGCCTTGTTGGTTTGTTGGTTTGTTGGTTTGTTGGTTTGTTGGTTTGTTGGTTTATTTGTTTGTTGGTTTGTTGGCTTGTTAGTTTGTTGGTTTGTTGGTTTGTTGGCTTGTTGGTTTATTGGTTTGTTGGTTTGTTGGTTTGTTGGTTAATTTGTTTGTTGGTTTGTTGGCTTGTTGGTTTGTTGGTTTGTTTGTTTGTTGGCTTATTGGTTTGTTGGTTTGTTGGTTTGTTGGTTTGTTGGTTTGTTGGCTTGTTGGCTTGTTGGTTTGTTGGTTAGTTCGTTTGTTGGTTTGTTAGTTTGTTGGTTTGTTGGTTTTTTGGTTTGTTGGTTTGTTGGTTTGTTGGCTTGTTGGCTTGTTGGTTTGTTGGTTAGTTCGTTTGTTGGTTTGTTAGTTTGTTGGTTTGTTGGTTTTTTGGTTTGTTGGTTTGTTGGCTTGTTGGCTTGTTGGTTTGTTGGCTTGTTGGTTTGTTGGTTTGTTGGTTTGTTGGTTTGTTGGTTTGTTTGTTTATTTGTTTGTTGGTTTGTTGGCTTGTTAGTTTGTTGGTTTGTTGGTTTGTTGGTTTGTTGGCTTGTTGGTTTATTGGTTTGTTGGTTTGTTGGTTTGTTGGTTTATGTGTTTGTTGGTTTGTTGGCTTGTTGGTTTGTTGGTTTGTTGGTTTGTTGGCTTATTGGTTTGTTGGTTTGTTGGTTTGTTGGTTTGTTGGTTTGTTGGCTTGTTGGCTTGTTGGTTACTTAGTTTGTTGGTTTGTTGGTTTGTTGGCTTGTTGGTTTGTTGGCTTGTTGCTTTGTTCGTTTGTTGGTTTGTTAGTTTGTTGGTTTGTTGGCTTGTTGGCTTGTTGGTTTTTTGGTTTTTTGGTTTGTTGGTTTGTTGGTTTGTTGGTTTGTTGGTTTGTTGGTTTGTTGGCTTGTTGGCTTGTTGGTTTGTTGCCTTGTTGGTTTGTTGGTTTGTTGGTTTGTTGGTTTGTTGGTTTGTTGGTTTGTTGGTTTATTTGTTTGTTGGTTTGTTGGCTTGTTAGTTTGTTGGTTTGTTGGTTTGTTGGCTTGTTGGTTTATTGGTTTGTTGGTTTGTTGGTTTGTTGGTTTATTCGTTTGTTGGTTTGTTGGCTTGTTGGTTTGTTGGTTTGTTGGTTTGTTGGCTTATTTGTTTGTTGGTTTGTTGGTTTGTTGGTTTGTTGGTTTGTTGGCTTGTTGGCTTGTTGGCTTGTTGGTTTGTTGGTTAGTTCGTTTGTTGGTTTGTTAGTTTGTTGGTTTGTTGGTTTTTTGGTTTGTTGGTTTGTTGGCTTGTTGGCTTGTTGGTTTGTTGGCTTGTTGGTTTGTTGGTTTGTTGGTTTGTTGGTTTGTTGGTTTGTTGGTTTATTTGTTTGTTGGTTTGTTGGCTTGTTAGTTTGTTGGTTTGTTGGTTTGTTGGCTTGTTGGTTTATTGGTTTGTTGGTTTGTTGGTTTGTTGGTTTATGTGTTTGTTGGTTTGTTGGCTTGTTGGTTTGTTGGTTTGTTGGTTTGTTGGCTTATTGGTTTGTTGGTTTGTTGGTTTGTTGGTTTGTTGGTTTGTTGGTTTATTTGTTTGTTGGTTTGTTGGCTTGTTAGTTTG
Source organism: Atherix ibis (assembly GCA_958298945.1). NCBI lineage: Eukaryota > Metazoa > Arthropoda > Insecta > Diptera > Athericidae > Atherix > Atherix ibis. Next base: position 62,145,873 of record OY282608.1, on the reverse strand, counting down.
TTGGTTTGTTGGTTTGTTGGCTTGTTGGTTTATTGGTTTGTTGGTTTGTTGGTTTGTTGGTTTATTTGTTTGTTGGTTTGTTGGCTTGTTGGTTTGTTGGTTTGTTGGTTTGTTGGCTTATTGGTTTGTTGGTTTGTTGGTTTGTTGGTTTGTTGGCTTGTTGGCTTGTTGATTTGTTGGTTAGTTCGTTTGTTGGTTTGTTAGTTTGTTGGTTTGTTGGTTTGTTGGCTTGTTGGCTTGTTGGTTTGTTGGTTTGTTGGCTTGTTGGCTTGTTGGTTTGTTGGTTACTTGGTTTGTTGGTTTGTTGGTTTGTTGGTTTGTTGGCTTGTTGGTTTGTCGGTTTATTGGTTTGTTGGTTTGGTGGCTTTTTGGCTTGTTGGTTTGTTAGTTTGTTGGTTTGTTGGTTTATTTGTTTGTTGGTTTGTTGGCTTGTTGGTTTGTTAGTTTCTTGGCTTGTTGGTTTGTTGGCTTGTTGGTTTATTTGTTTGTTGGTTTGTTGGCTTGTTGGTTTTTTGGTTTGTTGGTTTGTTGGCTTGTTGGTTTGTTGGCTTGTTGGCTTGTTGCTTTGTTGGTTTGTTGGTTTGTTGGCTTGTTGGCTTGTTGGTCTGTTAGTTTTTTGGCTTTTTGGTTACTTGGTTTGTTGGTTTGTTGGTTTGTTGGTTAATTGGTTTGTTGGTTTGTTGGTTTGTTGGTTTGTTGGTTTTTTGGTTTTTTGGTTTGTTGGTTTATTTGTTTGTTGGTTTGTTGGTTTGTTGGCTTGTTGGTTTGTTGGTTTGTTGGTTTGTTGGTTTGTTGGCTTGTTGGTTTGTTGGTTTGTTGGTTTGTTGGCTTGTTGGCTTGTTGCTTTGTTGGTTTGTTGGTTTATTTGTTTGTTAGTTTGTTGGCTTGTTGGTTTGTTGGTTTGTTGGCTTGTTGGCTTGTTGGTTTGTTGGTTTGTTGGTTTGTTGGTTTATTTGTTTGTTGGTTTGTTGGCTTGTTGGCTTGTTTGCTTGTTGGTTTGTTGGCTTGTTCGTTTGTTAGTTTGTTGGCTTTTTGGTTACTTGGTTTGTTGGTTTGTTGGTTTGTTGGTTTTTTGGTTTGTTGGTTTGTTGGCTTGTTGGTTTGTTGGTTTGATGGTTTGTTGGCTTGTTGGCTTGTTGGCTTGTTGGCTTGTTGGCTTGTTGGTTTGTTGGTTTGTTGGCTTGTTGGCTTGTAGGTTTGTTGGTTTGTTGGTTTGTTGGTTTATTTGTTTGTTGGTTTGTTGGCTTGTTGGTTTGTTGGTTTGTTGGCTTGTTGGTTTGTTGGCTCGTTGGTTTGTTGGTTTGTTGGTTTGTTGGTTTGTTGGTTTTTTGGTTTGTTGGTTTATTTGTTTGTTGGTTTGTTGGTTTGTTGGCTTGTTGGTTTGTTGGTTTGTTGGTTTGTTGGTTTGTTGGCTTGTTGGTTTGTTGGTTTGTTGGTTTGTTGGCTTGTTGGCTTGTTGCTTTGTTGGTTTGTTGGTTTATTTGTTTGTTAGTTTGTTGGCTTGTTGGTTTGTTGGTTTGTTGGCTTGTTGGCTTGTTGGTTTGTTGGTTTGTTGGTTTGTTGGTTTATTTGTTTGTTGGTTTGTTGGCTTGTTGGCTTGTTTGCTTGTTGGTTTGTTGGCTTGTTCGTTTGTTAGTTTGTTGGCTTTTTGGTTACTTGGTTTGTTGGTTTGTTGGTTTGTTGGTTTTTTGGTTTGTTGGTTTGTTGGCTTGTTGGTTTGTTGGTTTGATAGTTTGTTGGCTTGTTGGCTTGTTGGCTTGTTGGCTTGTTGGCTTGTTGGTTTGTTGGTTTGTTGGCTTGTTGGCTTGTAGGTTTGTTGGTTTGTTGGTTTGTTGGTTTGTTCGTTTGTTGGTTTGTTGGTTTTTTGGTTTATTGGTTTGTTGGTTTGTTGGCTTGTTGGTTTGTTGGTTTGTTAGCTTTTTGGCTTGTTGGTTTGTTGATTTGTTGCCTTGTTGGCTTGTTGGCTTGTTGGTTTTTTGGTTTGTTGGTTTGTTGGCTTGTTGGTTTGTTGGTTTTTTGGTTTGTTGGTTTATTTGTTTGTTGGTTTGTTGGCTTGTTGGTTTGTTGGTTTGTTGGTTTGTTGGTTTGTTGGTTTGTTGGCTTGTTGGTTTGTTGGCTTGTTGGTTTGTTAGTTTATTGGCTTTTTTGTTACTTGGTTTCTTGGTTTGTTGGCTTGTTGGTTTGTTGCTTCGTTCGTTTGATGGTTTGTTGGTTTGTTGGTTACTTGGTTTGTTGGTTTGTTGGTTTGTTGGCTTGTTGGTTTGTTGGCTTGTTGGTTTGTTGGTTTGTTGGTTTGTTGGCTTGTTGGCTTGTTGGTTTGTTGGTTTGTTGGTTTGTTGGTTTTTTGGTTTTTTTGTTTTTTGGTTTGTTGGTTTGTTGGTTTGTTGGCTTGTTGGTTTGTTAGTTTGTTGGCTTGTTGGCTTGTTGGTTACTTAGTTTGTTGGTTTGTTGGTTTGTTGGCTTGTTCGTTTGTTGGCTTGTTGCTTTGTTGGTTTGTTGGTTTGTTGGCTTGTTGGTTTGTTGGCTTGTTGGTTTGTTGGTTTGTTGGTTTGTTAGTTTTTTGTTTGTTGGCTTGTTGGTTTGTTGGTTTGTTGGCTTGTTGGCTTGTTGGTTTGTTGGTTTGTTGGTTTGTTGGTTTGTTGGTTTGTTGGTTTGTTGGCTTGTTGGTTTGTTGGTTTGTTGGCTTATTAGTTTGTTGGTTTGTTGGTTTGTTGGCTTGTTGGTTTGTTGGTTTGTTGGTTTGTTGGCTTGTTGGCTTGTTGGTTTGTTGGTTTGTTGGCTTGTTGGTTTGTTGGTTTGTTGGTTTGTTGGCTTGTTGGCTTGTTGCTTTGTTTGTTTGTTGGTTTGTTGGCTTGTTGGTTTGTTGGTTTGTTGGTTTGTTGGCTTGTTGGTTTGTTGGTTTGTTGGTTTGTTGGTTTGTTGGTTTGTTGGTTTGTTGGTTTGTTGGCTTGTTGGTTTGTTGGTTTTTTTGGCTTGTTGGCTTGTTGGTTTGTTTGTTTGTTGGCTGGGTGGTTTGTTGGCTTGTTGGCTTGTTGGTTTGTTGGTTAGTTCGTTTGTTGGTTTGTTAGTTTGTTGGTTTGTTGGCTTGTTGGCTTGTTGGTTTTTTGGTTTTTTGGTTTGTTGGTTTGTTGGTTTGTTGGTTTGTTGGTTTGTTGGTTTGTTGGCTTGTTGGCTTGTTGGTTTGATTGCTTGTTGGTTTGTTGGTTTGTTGGTTTGTTGGTTTGTTGGTTTATTTGTTTGTTGGCTTGTTAGTTTGTTGGTTTGTTGGTTTGTTGGTTTGTTGGTTTGTTGGTTTGTTGGTTTGTTGGTTTGTTGGTTTGTTGGTTTGTTGGTTTATTTGTTTGTTGGTTTGTTGGCTTGTTGGTTTGTTGGTTTGTTGGTTTGTTGGCTTATTGGTTTGTTGGTTTGTTGGTTTGTTGGTTTGTTGGCTTGTTGGCTTATTGGTTTGTTGGTTAGTTCGTTTGTTGGTTTGTTAGTTTGTTGGTTTGTTGGTTTGTTGGCTTGTTGGCTTGTTGGTTTGTTGGTTTGTTGGCTTGTTGGCTTGTTGGTTTGTTGGTTTGTTGGTTTGTTGGTTTGTTGGTTTTTTGGTTTGTTGGTTTGTTGGTTTGTGGGTTTGTTGGTTTGTTGGTTTATTTGTTTGTTGGTTTGTTGGCTTGTTGGTTTGTTGGTTTGTTGGTTTGTTGGCTTATTGGCTTGTTGGTTTGTTGGCTTGTTGGTTTGTTGGTTTGTTGGCTTGTTGGCTTGTTGCTTTGTTGGTTTGTTGGTTTGTTGGCTTGTTGGCTTGTTGGCTTGTTGGTTTGTAAGTTTGTTGGCTTTTTGGTTACTTGGTTTGTTGGTTTGTTGGTTTGTTGGTTTGTTGGTTTGTTGGTTTGTTGGCTTGTTGGTTTTTTGGTTTGTTGGTTTGTTCGCTTGTTGGCTTGTTGGTTTTTTGGTTTGTTGGTTTGTTGGTTTGTTGGTTTGTTGGTTTTTTGGTTTATTGGTTTATTTGTTTGTTGGTTTGTTGGCTTGTTGGCTAGTTGGCTTGTTGGTTTGTTGGTTTGTTGGCTTGTTGGTTTGTTAGTTTGTTGGTTTGTTGGCTTGTTGGTTTGTTGGTTTTTTGGTTTGTTGGTTTGTTGGTTTGTTGGTTTGTTGGTTTGTTGATTTGTTTGTTTGTTGGTTTATTTGTTTGTTGGTTTGTTGGTTTGTTGGTTTGTTGGTTTGTTGGCTTGTTGGCTTGTTGGTTTGTTGGTTTGTTGGTTTGTTGGCTTGTTGTTTACTTAGTTTGTTGGTTTGTTGGCATGTTGGTTTGTTGGTTTGTTGAATTGTTGGTTTGTTGGTTTGTTGGTTTGTTGGCTTGTTGGCTTGTTGGTTTGTTGGTTTGTTGGTTTGTTGGCTTGTTGGTTTGTTGGTTTGTTGGCTTGTTGGTTTGTTAGTTTGTTGGTTTGTTGGTTTGTTGGTTTGTTGGTTTGTTGGTTTGTTGGTTTGTTGGTTTGTTGGTTTGTTGGTTCGTTGGTTTGTTGGTTACTTAGTTCATTTGTTTGTTGGTTTGTTGGCTTGTTGGTTTGTTGGTTTGTTGGTTTGTTGGCTTGTTGGTTTGTTGGTTTGTTGGCTTGTTGGCTTGTTGGCTTGTTGCTTTGTTGGTTTGTTGGTTTATTGGCTTGTTGGCTTGTTGGTTTGTTAGTTTGTTGGCTTTTTGGTTACTTGGTTTGTTGGTTTGTTGGTTTGTTGACTTGTTGGTTTCTTGGCTTGTTGGTTTGTTGGGTTGTTGGTTTGTTGGCTTGTTGGCTTGTTGGCTTGTTGGCTTGTTGGTTTGTTGGTTTGTTGGCTTGTTGGCATGTTGGTTTGTTGGTTAGTTCGTTTGTTGGCTTGTTGGTTTGTTGGTTAGTTCGTTTGTTGGTTTGTTAGTTTGTTGGTTTGTTGGCTTGTTGGTTTGTTGGTTTGTTTGTTTGTTGGCTTGTTGGCTGGTTGGTTTGTTGGTTTGTTGGGTTGTTGGTTTGTCGGTTTGTTGGTTTGTTGGCTTGTTGGCTTGTTGCTTTGTTCGTTTTATGGTTTGTTGGTTTGTTGGTTTTTTGGTTTGTTGGTTTGTTGGTTTGTTGGCTTGTTGGTTTATTAGTTTGTTGGTTTGTTGGCTTGTTGGCTTGCTGGTTTGTTGGTTTTTTGGTTTGTCGGTTTGTTGGTTTATTGGTTTGTTGGTTTGTTAGTTTATTTGTTTGTTGGTTTGTTGGCTTGTTGGTTTGTTGGTTTGTTGGTTTGTTGGCTTGTTGGTGTGTTGGTTTGTTGTTTTTTTGGTTTGTTCGTTTGTTGGTTTGTTGGTTTGTTGGTTTGTTGATTTATTTGTTTGTTGGTTTGTTGGCTTGTTGGCTTGTTGGTTTGTTCGTTAGTTCGTTTGTTGGCTTGTTGGTTTGTTGGTTAGTTCGTTTGTTGGTTTGTTAGTTTGTTGGTTTGTTGGCTTGTTGGTTTGTTAGTTTGTTTGTTTGTTGGCTTGTTGGCTTGTTGGTTTGTTGGTTTGTTGGCTTGTTGGTTTGTTGGTTTGTTGGTTTGTTGGCTTGTTGGCTTGTTGCTTTGTTCGTTTTATGGTTTGTTGGTTTGTTGGTTTTTTGGTTTGTTGGTTTGTTGGTTTGTTGGCTTGTTGGTTTGTTAGTTTGTTGGTTTGTTGGCTTGTTGGCTTGTTGGTTTGTTGGTTTTTTGGTTTGTCGGTTTGTTGGTTTGTTGGTTTGTTGGCTTGTTGGCTTGTTGGTTTGTTGGTTTTTTGGTTTGTCGGTTTGTTGGTTTGTTGGTTTTTTGGTTTGTCGGTTTGTTGGTTTGTTGGCTTGTTGGTTTGTTAGTTTGTTGGTTTGTTGGGTTGTTGGTTTGTTGGTTTGTTGGCTTGTTGGCTTGTTGGTTTGTTGGTTTTTTGGCTTGTTGGTTACTCAGTTTGTTGGTTTGTTGGCATATTGGTTTGTTGGTTTGTTGGTTTGTTGGCTTGTTGGTTTATTGGTTTGTTGGTTTGTTGGCTTGTTGGCTTGTTGGTTTGTTGGTTTGTTGGTTTGTTGGCTTGTTGGTTTGTTGATTTGTTGGCTTGTTGGTTTGTTAGTTTATTGGTTTGTTGGTTTTTTGGTTTGTTGGTTTGTTGCTTTGTTGGTTTGTTGGTTTATTGGCTTGTTGGTTTGTTAGTTTGTTGGTTTGTTGGCTTGTTGGCTTGCTGGTTTGTTGGTTTTTTGGTTTGTCGGTTTGTTGGTTTATTGGTTTGTTGGTTTGTTAGTTTATTTGTTTGTTGGTTTGTTGGCTTGTTGGTTTGTTGGTTTGTTGGTTTGTTGGCTTGTTGGTGTGTTGGTTTGTTGTTTTTTTGGTTTGTTCGTTTGTTTGTTTGTTGGTTTGTTGGTTTGTTGATTTATTTGTTTGTTGGTTTGTTGGCTTGTTGGCTTGTTGGTTTGTTCGTTAGTTCGTTTGTTGGCTTGTTGGTTTGTTGGTTAGTTCGTTTGTTGGTTTGTTAGTTTGTTGGTTTGTTGGCTTGTTGGTTTGTTAGTTTGTTTGTTTGTTGGCTTGTTGGCTTGTTGGTTTGTTGGTTTGTTGGCTTGTTGGTTTGTTGGTTTGTTGGTTTGTTGGCTTGTTGGCTTGTTGCTTTGTTCGTTTTATGGTTTGTTGGTTTGTTGGTTTTTTGGTTTGTTGGTTTGTTGGTTTGTTGGCTTGTTGGTTTGTTAGTTTGTTGGTTTGTTGGCTTGTTGGCTTGTTGGTTTGTTGGTTTTTTGGTTTGTCGGTTTGTTGGTTTGTTGGTTTGTTGGCTTGTTGGCTTGTTGGCTTGTTGGTTTGTTGGTTTTTTGGTTTGTCGGTTTGTTGGTTTGTTGGTTTTTTGGTTTGTCGGTTTGTTGGTTTGTTGGCTTGTTGGTTTGTTGGTTTGTTGGTTTGTTGGGTTGTTGGTTTGTTGGTTTGTTGGCTTGTTGGCTTGTTGGTTTGTTGGTTTTTTGGCTTGTTGGTTACTCAGTTTGTTGGTTTGTTGGCATATTGGTTTGTTGGTTTGTTGGTTTGTTGGCTTGTTGGTTTATTGGTTTGTTGGTTTGTTGGCTTGTTGGCTTGTTGGTTTGTTGGTTTGTTGGTTTGTTGGCTTGTTGGTTTGTTGATTTGTTGGCTTGTTGGTTTGTTAGTTTATTGGTTTGTTGGTTTTTTGGTTTGTTGGTTTGTTGCTTTGTTGGTTTGTTGGTTTATTGGCTTGTTGGCTTCTTGGTTTGTTGGCTTGTTGGTTTGTTAGTTTTTTGGCTTTTTGGTTACTTGGTTTGTTGGTTTGTTGGCTTGTTGGCTTGTTGGTTTATTGGTTTGTTGGGCTGTTGGTTTGTTAGTTTGATGGTTTGTTAGCTTGTTAGCTTATTGGTTTGTTGGTTTGTTGGTTTGTTGGTTTGTTGGTTTGTTGGTTTGTTGGTTTTTTGGTTGGTTGGTTTGTTGGTTTGTTGGCTTGTTGGTTTGTTGGTTTGTTGGCTTGTTGGTTTGTTGGTTTGCTGGTTTGTAGGTTTGTTGGTTTGTTGCTTTGTTGGGTTGTTAGTTTGTTGGCTTGTTGGCTTGTTGGTTTGTTAGTTTGTTGGCTTTTTGGTTACCTGGTTTGTTGGTTTGTTGGTTTGTTGGCTTGTTGGTTTGTTGGCTTGTTGGTTTGTTAGTTTGTTGGTTTGTTGGCTTGTTGGCTTGTTGGCTTGTTGGTTTGTTGGTTTGTTTGTTTGTTGGCTTGTTGGCTTGTTGGTTTGTTGGTTTGTTGGGTTGTTGGTTTGTTGGTTTGTTGGTTTGTTGGCTTGTTGGCTTGTTGCTTTGTTCGTTTTATGGTTTGTTGGTTTGTTGGTTTTTTGGCTTGTTGGTTTGTTAGTTTGTTGGCTTTTTGGTTACCTGGTTTGTTGGTTTGTTGGTTTGTTGGCTTGTTGGTTTGTTGGCTTGTTGGTTTGTTAGTTTGTTGGTTTGTTGGCTTGTTGGCTTGTTGGCTTGTTGGTTTGTTGGTTTGTTTGTTTGTTGGCTTGTTGGCTTTTTGGTTTGTTGGTTTGTTGGCTTGTTGGCTTGTTGGTTTGTTGGTTTGTTGGTTTGTTGGCTTGTTGGTTTGTTGGTTTGTTGGCTTGTTGGTTTGTTAGTTTGTTGGTTTGTTGGTTTGTTGGTTTGTTGGTTTGTTGGTTTGTTGGTTTGTTGGTTTGTTGGTTTGTTGGTTTGTTGGTTTGTTGGTTACTTAGTTCATTTGTTTGTTGGTTTGTTGGCTTGTTGGTTTGTTGGTTTGTTGGTTTGTTGGCTTGTTGGTTTGTTGCTTTGTTGGCTTGTTGGCTTGTTGGCTTGTTGCTTTGTTGGTTTGTTGGTTTGTTGGCTTGTTGGCTTGTTGGTTTGTTAGTTTGTTGGCTTTTTAGTTACTTGGTTTGTTGGTTTGTTGGTTTGTTGACTTGTTGGTTTCTTGGCTTGTTGGTTTGTTGGGTTGTTGGTTTGTTGGCTTGTTGGCTTGTTGGCTTGTTGGTTTGTTGGTTTGTTGGCTTGTTGGCTTGTTGGTTTGTTGGTTAGTTCGTTTGTTGGCTTGTTGGTTTGTTGGTTAGTTCGTTTGTTGGTTTGTTAGTTTGTTGGTTTGTTGGCTTGTTGGTTTGTTGGTTTGTTTGTTTGTTGGCTTGTTGGCTGGTTGGTTTGTTGGTTTGTTGGGTTGTTGGTTTGTCGGTTTGTTGGTTTGTTGGCTTGTTGGCTTGTTGCTTTGTTCGTTTTATGGTTTGTTGGTTTTTTGGTTTGTTGGTTTGTTGGTTTGTTGGCTTGTTGGTTTGTTAGTTTGTTGGTTTGTTGGCTTGTTGGCTTGTTGGTTTGTTGGTTTTTTGGTTTGTCGGTTTGTTGGTTTATTGGTTTGTTGGTTTGTTAGTTTATTTGTTTGTTGGTTTGTTGGCTTGTTGGTTTGTTGGTTTGTTGGTTTGTTGGCTTGTTGGTGTGTTGGTTTGTTGTTTTTTTGGTTTGTTCGTTTGTTGGTTTGTTGGTTTGTTGGTTTGTTGATTTATTTGTTTGTTGGTTTGTTGGCTTGTTGGCTTGTTGGTTTGTTCGTTAGTTCGTTTGTTGGCTTGTTGGTTTGTTGGTTAGTTCGTTTGTTGGTTTGTTAGTTTGTTGGTTTGTTGGCTTGTTGGTTTGTTGGTTTGTTTGATTGTTGGCTTGTTGGCTTGTTGGTTTGTTGGTTTGTTGGCTTGTTGGTTTGTTGGTTTGTTGGTTTGTTGGCTTGTTGGCTTGTTGCTTTGTTCGTTTTATGGTTTGTTGGTTTGTTGGTTTTTTGGTTTGTTGGTTTGTTGGTTTGTTGGCTTGTTGGTTTGTTGGTTTTTTGGTTTGTCGGTTTGTTGGTTTGTTGGTTTGTTGGCTTGTTGGCTTGTTGGTTTGTTGGTTTTTTGGTTTGTCGGTTTGTTGGTTTGTTGGTTTTTTGGTTTGTCGGTTTGTTGGTTTGTTGGCTTGTTGGTTTGTTGGTTTGTTGGTTTGTTGGGTTGTTGGTTTGTTGGTTTGTTGGCTTGTTGGCTTGTTGGTTTGTTGGTTTTTTGGCTTGTTGGTTACTCAGTTTGTTGGTTTGTTGGCATATTGGTTTGTTGGTTTGTTGGTTTGTTGGCTTGTTGGTTTATTGGTTTGTTGGTTTGTTGGCTTGTTGGCTTGTTGGTTTGTTGGTTTGTTGGTTTGTTGGCTTGTTGGTTTGTTGATTTGTTGGCTTGTTGGTTTGTTAGTTTATTGGTTTGTTGGTTTTTTGGTTTGTTGGTTTGTTGCTTTGTTGGTTTGTTGGTTTATTGGCTTGTTGGCTTCTTGGTTTGTTGGCTTGTTGGTTTGTTAGTTTGTTGGCTTTTTGGTTACTTGGTTTGTTGGTTTGTTGGCTTGTTGGCTTGTTGGTTTATTGGTTTGTTGGCTTGTTGGTTTGTTGGTTTGTTGGTTTGTTGGTTTTTTGGTTGGTTGGTTTGTTGGTTTGTTGGCTTGTTGGTTTGTTGGTTTGTTGGCTTGTTGGTTTGTTGGTTTGCTGGTTTGTAGGTTTGTTGGTTTGTTGCTTTGTTGGGTTGTTAGTTTGTTGGCTTGATGGCTTGTTGGTTTGTTAGTTTGTTGGCTTTTTGGTTACCTGGTTTGTTGGTTTGTTGGTTTGTTGGCTTGTTGGTTTGTTGGCTTGTTGGTTTGTTAGTTTGTTGGTTTGTTGGCTTGTTGGCTTGTTGGCTTGTTGGTTTGTTGGTTTGTTTGTTTGTTGGCTTGTTGGCTTGTTGGTTTGTTGGTTTGTTGGGTTGTTGGTTTGTTGGTTTGTTGGTTTGTTGGCTTGTTGGCTTGTTGCTTTGTTCGTTTTATGGTTTGTTGGTTTGTTGGTTTTTTGGCTTGTTGGTTTGTTAGTTTGTTGGCTTTTTGGTTACCTGGTTTGTTGGTTTGTTGGTTTGTTGGCTTGTTGGTTTGTTGGCTTGTTGGTTTGTTAGTTTGTTGGTTTGTTGGCTTGTTGGCTTGTTGGCTTGTTGGTTTGTTGGTTTGTTTGTTTGTTGGCTTGTTGGCTTTTTGGTTTGTTGGTTTGTTGGCTTGTTGGTTTGTTAGTTTGCTGGTTAATTGGCTTGTTGGCTTGTTGGTTTGTTGGTTTTTTGGTTTGTCGGTTTGTTGGTTTATTGGTTTTTTGGTTTGTTAGTTTATTTGTTTGTTGGTTTGTTGGCTTGTTGGTTTGTTGGTTTGTTGGTTTGTTGGCTTGTTGGTGTGTTGGTTTGTTGGTTTTTTGGTTTGTTCGTTTGTTGGTTTGTTGGTTTGTTGGTTTGTTGGTTTGTTGGTTTATTTGTTTGTTGGTTTGTTTGCTTGTTGGTTTGTTGGTTTGTTGGTTTGTTGGGTTGTTGGTTTGTTGGTTTGTTGGCTTGTTGGCTTGTTGGTTTGTTGGTTTGTTGGTTTTTTGGCTTGTTGGTTACTCAGTTTGTTGGTTTGTTGGCATATTGGTTTGTTGGTTTGTTGGTTTGTTGGCTTGTTGGTTTGTTGGTTTGTTGGCTTGTTGGCTTGTTGGTTTGTTCGTTAGTTCGTTTGTTGGCTTGTTGGTTTGTTGGTTAGTTCGTTTGTTGGTTTGTTAGTTTGTTGGTTTGTTGGCTTGTTGGTTTGTTGGTTTGTTTGTTTGTTGGCTTGTTGGCTTGTTGGTTTGTTGGTTTTTTGGTTTGTCGGTTTGTTGGTTTTTTGGCTTGTTGGTTTGTTAGTTTGTTGGTTTGTTGGCTTGTTGGCTTGTTGGTTTGTTGGTTTTTTGGTTTGTCGGTTTGTTGGTTTGTTGGTTTGTTGGTTTGTTAGTTTATTTGTTTGTTGGTTTGTTGGCTTGTTGGTTTGTTGGTTTGTTGGTTTGTTGGCTTGTTGGTTTGTTGGTTTGTTGGTTTGTTGGTTTATTTGTTTGTTGGTTTGTTGGCTTGTTGGTTTGTTGGTTTTTTGGTTTGTTTGTTTGTTGGTTTGTTGGTTTGTTGGTTTATTTGTTGTTTGGTTTGTTGGCTTGTTGGTTTGTTGGTTTGTTGGTTTGTTGGGTTGTTGGTTTGTTGGTTTGTTGGCTTGTTGGCTTGTTGGTTTGTTGGTTTTTTGGCTTGTTGGTTACTCAGTTTGTTGGTTTGTTGGCATATTGGTTTGTTGGTTTGTTGGTTTGTTGGCTTGTTGGTTTGTTGGTTTGTTGGTTTGTTGGCTTGTTGGCTTGTTGGTTTGTTGGTTTGTTGGTTTGTTGGCTTTTTGGTTTGTTGATTTGTTGGCTTGTTGGTTTGTTCGTTTATTGGTTTGTTGGTTTTTTGGTTTGTTGGTTTGTTGCTTTGTTGGTTTGTTGGTTTATTGGCTTGTTGGCTTCTTGGTTTGTTGGCTTGTTGGTTTGTTAGTTTGTTGGCTTTTTGGTTACTTGGTTTGTTGGTTTGTTGGCTTGTTGGCTTGTTGGTTTATTGGTTTGTTGGCTTGTTGGTTTGTTAGTTTGATGGTTTGTTAGCTTGTTAGCTTGTTGGTTTGTTGGTTTGTTGGTTTGTTGGTTTGTTGGTTTTTTGGTTGGTTGGTTTGTTGGTTTGTTGGCTTGTTGGTTTGTTGGTTTGTTGGCTTGTTGGTTTGTTGGTTTGTTGGCTTGTTGGTTTGTTGGTTTGCTGGTTTGCTGGTTTGTTGGTTTGTTGGCTTGTTGGTTTGTTGGCTTGTTGGTTTGTTAGTTTGTTGGTTTGTTGGCTTGTTGGTTTGTTGGTTTGTTGGTTTGTTGATTTTTTGATTTGTTGGTTTGTTGGTTTGTTGGTTTGTTGGCTTGTTGGCTTGTTGGCTTGTTGGTTTGTTGGTTTGTTGGCTTGTTGGCTTGTTGGTTTGTCGGTTATTTCGTTTGTTGGCTTGTTGGTTTGTTGGTTAGTTCGTTTGTTGGTTTGTTAGTTTGTTGGCTTGTTGGTTTGTTGGTTTGTTGGTTTGTTGGCTTGTTGGCTTGTTGCTTTGTTCGTTTTATGGTTTGTTGGTTTGTTGGTTTTTTGGTTTGTTGGTTTGTTGGTTTGTTGGCTTGTTTGTTTGTTAGTTTGTTGGTTTGTTGGCTTGTTGGCTTGTTGGTTTGTTGGTCTGTTGGTTTTTTGGTTTGTCGGTTTGTTGGTTTATTGTTTTGTTGGTTTGTTAGTTTATTTGTTTGTTGGTTTGTTGGCTTGTTGCTTTGTTGGTTTGTTGGTTTGTTGGCTTGTTGGTGTGTTGGTTTGTTGGTTTTTTGGTTTGTTTGTTTGTTGGTTTGTTGGTTTGTTGGTTTGTTGGTTTATTTGTTTGTTGGTTTGTGTTTGCTTGTTGGTTTGTTGGTTTGTTGGTTTGTTGGGTTGTTGGTTTGTTGGTTTGTTGGCTTGTTGGCTTGTTGGTTTGTTGGTTTTTTGGCTTGTTGGTTACTCAGTTTGTTGGTTTGTTGGCATATTGGTTTGTTGGTTTGTTGGTTTGTTGGCTTGTTGGTTTGTTGGTTTGTTGGCTTGTTGGCTTGTTGGTTTGTTGGTTAGTTCGTTTGTTGGCTTGTTGGTGTGTTGGTTAGTTCGTTTGTTGGTTTGTTAGTTTGTTGGTTTGTTGGCTTGTTAATTTGTTGGTTTGTTTGTTTGTTGGCTTGTTGGCTTGTTGGTTTGTTGGTTTGTTGGCTTGTTGGGTTGTTGGTTTGTTGGTTTGTTGCCTTGTTGGCTTGTTGCTTTGTTCGTTTTATGGTTTGTTGGTTTTTTGGTTTGTTGGTTTGTTGGCTTGTTGGTTTGTTAGTTTGTTGGTTTGTTGGCTTGTTGGCTTGTTGGTTTGTTGGTTTTTTGGTTTGTCGGTTTGTTAGTTTGTTCGTTTGTTGGTTTGTTAGTTTATTTGTTTGTTGGTTTGTTGGCTTGTTGGTTTGTTGGTTTGTTGGTTTGTTGGTTTGTTGGCTTGTTGGTGTGTTGGTTTGTTGGTTTTTTGGTTTGTTTGTTTGTTGGTTTGTTGGTTTGTTGGTTTGTTAGTTTATTTGTTTGTTGGTTTGTTGGCTTGTTGGTTTGTTGGTTTGTTGGTTTGTTGGGTTGTTGGTTTGTTGGTTTGTTGGCTTGTTGGCTTGTTGGTTTGTTGGTTTTTTGGCTTGTTGGTTACTCAGTTTGTTGGTTTGTTGGCATATTGGTTTGTTGGTTTGTTGGTTTGTTGGCTTGTTGGTTTGTTGGTTTGTTGATTTGTTGGCTTGTTGGCTTGTTGGTTTGTTGGTTTGTTGGTTTGTTGGCTTGTTGGTTTGTTGATTTGTTGGCTTGTTGGTTTGTTAGTTTGTTGGTTTGTTGGTTTTTTGGTTTGTTGGTTTGTTGCTTTGTTGGTTTGTTGGTTTATTGGCTTGTTGGCTTCTTGGTTTGTTGGCTTGTTGGTTTGTTAGATTGTTGGTTTGTTGGTTTGTTGGTTTGTTGGTTTATTTGTTTGTTGGTTTGTTGGCTTGTTGGTTTGTTGGTTTGTTGGTTTGTTGGCTTGATGGTTTGTTGGTTTGTTGGTTTGTTGGTTGGTTGGTTTGTTGGCTTGTTGACTTGTTGGTTTGTTGGTTAGTTCGTTTGTTGGTTTGTTAGTTTGTTGGTTTGTTGGCATGTTGGCTTGTTGGTTTGTTGGTTTTTTGGTTTGTTTGTTTGTTGGTTTGTTGGTTTGTTGGTTTGTTGGTTTATTTGTTTGTTGGCTTGTTGGTTACTCAGTTTGTTGGTTTGTTGGTTTGTTGGGTTGTTGGTTTGTTGGTTTGTTGGCTTGTTGGTTTGTTGGTTTGTTGGTTTGTTGGCTTGTTGGCTTGTTGGCTTGTTGGTTTGTTGGTTTGTTAGTTTGTTTCCTTGTTGGTTTGTTGATTTGTTGGCTTGTTGGTTTGTTAGTTTGTTGGTTTGTTGGTTTTTTGGTTTGTTGGTTTGTTGCTTTGTTGGTTTGTTGGTTTATTGGCTTGTTGACTTCTTGGTTTGTTGGCTTGTTGGTTTGTTAGTTTGTTGGCTTTTTGGTTACTTGGTTTGTTGGTTTGTTGGCTTGTTGGCTTGTTGGTTTATTGGTTTGTTGGCTTGTTGGTTTGTTAGTTTGATGGTTTGTTAGCTTGTTAGCTTGTTGGTTTGTTGGTTTGTTGGTTTGTTGGTTTGTTGTTTTGTTGGTTTTTTGGTTTGTTGGTTTGTTGGTTTGTTGGCTTATTGGTTTGTTGGTTTGTTGGCTTGTTGGTTTGTTGGTTTGCTGGTTTGTTGGTCTGTTGGTTTGTTGCTTTGTTGGGTTGTTGGTTTGTTGGCTTGTTGGCTTGTTGGTTTGTTAGTTTGTTGGCTTTTTGGTTACCTGGTTTGTTGGTTTGTTGGTTTGTTGGCTTGTTGGTTTGTTGGCTTATTGGTTTGTTGGTTTGTTGGTTTGTTGGCTTGTTGGCTTGTTGGTTTGTTGGTTTGTTGGTTTGTTGGTTTTTTGGTTTGTTGGTTTGTTGGTTTGTTGGTTTGTTGGCTTGTTGGTTTGTTGGCTTGTTGGTTACTTGGTTTGTTGGTTTGTTGTCTTGTTGGCTTGTTGGTTTGTTGGTTTGTTGGCTTGTTGGTTTGTTAGTTTGTTGGTTTGTTGGCTTGTTGGCTTGTTGGTTTGTTGGTTTGTTGGTTTGTTGGTTTGTTGGTTTGTTGTTTTGTTGGTTTGTTGGTTTGTTGGTTTGTTGGTTTTTTGGTTTGTTGATTTGTTGGCTTGTTGGTTTGTTGGTTTGTTGGTTTTTTGGTTTGTTGGTTTGTTGGTTTGTTGGTTTGTTGGTTTGTTGGTTTGTTGGTTTGTTGGTTTGTTGGTTTATTTGTTTGTTGGTTTGTTGGCTTGTTGGTTTGTTGGTTTGTTGGTTTGTTGGCTTGTTGGTGTGTTGGTTTGTTGGTTTTTTGGTTTGTTTGTTTGTTGGTTTGTTGGTTTGTTGGTTTGTTGGTTTATTTGTTTGTTGGTTTGTTGGTTTGTTGGTTTGTTGGTTTGTTGGTTTGTTGGGTTGTTGGTTTGTTGGTTTGTTGGCTTGTTGGCTTGTTGGTTTGTTGGTTTTTTGGCTTGTTGGTTACTCAGTTTGTTGGTTTGTTGGCATATTGGTTTGTTGGTTTGTTGGTTTGTTGGCTTGTTGGTTTGTTGGTTTGTTGATTTGTTGGCTTGTTGGCTTGTTGGTTTGTTGGTTTGTTGGTTTGTTGGCTTGTTGGTTTGTTGATTTGTTGGCTTGTTGGTTTGTTAGTTTGTTGGTTTGTTGGTTTTTTGGTTTGTTGGTTTGTTGCTTTGTTGGTTTGTTGGTTTATTGGCTTGTTGGCTTCTTGGTTTGTTGGCTTGTTGGTTTGTTAGATTGTTGGTTTGTTGGTTTGTTGGTTTGTTGGTTTGTTGGTTTATTTGTTTGTTGGTTTGTTGGCTTGTTGGTTTGTTGGTTTGTTGGTTTGTTGGCTTGATGGTTTGTTGGTTTGTTGGTTTGTTGGTTTGTTGGTTTGTTGGCTTGTTGACTTGTTGGTTTGTTGGTTAGTTCGTTTGTTGGTTTGTTAGTTTGTTGGTTTGTTGGCATGTTGGCTTGTTGGTTTGTTGGTTTTTTGGTTTGTTTGTTTGTTGGTTTGTTGGTTTGTTGGTTTGTTGGTTTATTTGTTTGTTGGTTTGTTGGCTTGTTGGTTTGTTGGTTTGTTGGTTTGTTGGGTTGTTGGTTTGTTGGTTTGTTGGCTTGTTGGCTTGTTGGTTTGTTGGTTTGTTGGTTTTTTGGCTTGTTGGTTACTCAGTTTGTTGGTTTGTTGGCATATTGGTTTGTTGGTTTGTTGGTTTGTTGGCTTGTTGGTTTGTTGGTTTGTTGGTTTGTTGGCTTGTTGGCTTGTTGGTTTGTTGGTTTGTTAGTTTGTTTCCTTGTTGGTTTGTTGATTTGTTGGCTTGTTGGTTTGTTAGTTTGTTGGTTTGTTGGTTTTTTGGTTTGTTGGTTTGTTGCTTTGTTGGTTTGTTGGTTTATTGGCTTGTTGACTTCTTGGTTTGTTGGCTTGTTGGTTTGTTAGTTTGTTGGCTTTTTGGTTACTTGGTTTGTTGGTTTGTTGGCTTGTTGGCTTGTTGGTTTATTGGTTTGTTGGCTTGTTGGTTTGTTAGTTTGATGGTTTGTTAGCTTGTTAGCTTGTTGGTTTGTTGGTTTGTTGGTTTGTTGGTTTGTTGTTTTGTTGGTTTTTTGGTTTGTTGGTTTGTTGGTTTGTTGGCTTATTGGTTTGTTGGTTTGTTGGCTTGTGGGTTTGTTGGTTTGCTGGTTTGTTGGTCTGTTGGTTTGTTGCTTTGTTGGGTTGTTGGTTTGTTGGCTTGTTGGCTTGTTGGTTTGTTAGTTTGTTGGCTTTTTGGTTACCTGGTTTGTTGGTTTGTTGGTTTGTTGGCTTGTTGGTTTGTTGGCTTGTTGGTTTGTTGGTTTGTTGGTTTGTTGGCTTGTTGGCTTGTTGGTTTGTTGGTTTGTTGGTTTGTTGGTTTTTTGGTTTGTTGGTTTGTTGGTTTGTTGGTTTGTTGGCTTGTTGGTTTGTTGGCTTGTTGGTTACTTGGTTTGTTGGTTTGTTGGCTTGTTGGCTTGTTGGTTTGTTGGTTTGTTGGCTTGTTGGTTTGTTAGTTTGTTGGTTTGTTGGCTTGTTGGTTTGTTGGTTTGTTGGTTTGTTGGTTTGTTGGTTTGTTGTTCTGTTGGTTTGTTGGTTTGTTGGTTTGTTGGTTTTTTGGTTTGTTGATTTGTTGGCTTGTTGGTTTGTTGGTTTGTTGGTTTTTTGGTTTGTTGGTTTGTTGGTTTATTGGTTTGTTGGTTTGTTGGTTTGTTGGTTTGTTGGTTTGTTGGTTTGTTGGTTTATTTGTTTGTTGGTTTGTTGGCTTGTTGGTGTGTTGGTTTGTTGGTTTGTTGGCTTTTTGGCTTATTGGTTTGTTGGCTTGTTTGCTTGTTGGTTTGTTGTTTTGTTGGCTTGTTGGTTACTTAGTTTGTTGGTTTGTTGGCATCTGGTTTGTTGGTTTGTTGGTTTGTTTGCTTGTTGGTTTGTTGGCTTGTTGGTTTGTTAGATTGTTGGTTTGTTCGTTTGTTGGTTTGTTGGTTTGTTGGTTTATTTGTTTGTTGGTTTGTTGGCTTGTTGGTTTGTTGGTTTGTTGGTTTGTTGGCTTGTTTGTTTGTTGGTTTGTTGGTTTGTTGGTTTGTTGGTTTGTTGGCTTGTTGGCTTGTTGGTTTGTTGGTTAGTTCGTTTGTTGGTTTGTTAGTTTGTTGGTTTGTTGGCATGTTGGCTTGTTGGTTTGTTCGTTTTTTGGTTTGTTGGTTTGTTGGTTTGTTGGTTTGTTGGTTTATTTGTTTGTTGGTTTGCTGGCTTGTTGGCTTGTTGGTTTGTTGGATTGTTGGTTTGTTAGTTTGTTGGCTTTTTGGTTACTTGGTTTGTTGGTTTACTTGTTTGTTCGTTTGTTGGTTTGTTGGCTTGTTGGTTACTTAGTTTGTTGGTTTGTTGGCATGTTGGTTTGTTGGTTTGTTGGTTTGTTGGCTTGTTGGTTTGTTGGTTTGTTGGCTTGTTGGCTTGTTGGTTTGTTGGTTTGTTGGTTTGTTGGCTTGTTGGTTTGTTGGTTTGTTGGCTTGTTGGATTGTTAGTTTGTTGGTTTGTTGGTTTGTTGGTTTGTTGGTTTGTTGGTTTATTTGTTTGTTGGTTTGTTGGTTTGTTGGTTTGTTGGTTAGTTTGTTTGTTGGTTTGTTAGTTTGTTGGTTTGTTGGCTTGTTGGTTTGTTGCTTTTTTCGTTTGATGGTTTGTTGGTTTGTTGGTTACTTAGTTTGTTGGTTTGTTGGTTTGTTGGCTTGTTGATTTGTTGGCTTGTTGGTTTTTTGATTTATTGGTTTGTTGGCTTGTTGGCTTGTTGGTTTGTTAGTTTGTTGGTTTGTTGGTTTGTTGGTTTATTTGTTTGTTGGTTTGTTGGCTTGTTGTTTCGTTGGTTTGTTGGCTTGTTGGGTTGTTGGTTTGTTGGTTTGTTGGTTTGTTGGTTTGTTGGCTTGTTGGCTTGTTGGTTTGTTAGTTTGTTGGCTTTTTGGTTACTTGGTTTGTTGGTTTGTTGGTTTGTTGGCTTGTTGGTTTGTTGGCTTCTTGGTTTGTTGGTTTGTTGGTTTGTTGGCTTGTTGGCTTGTTGGTTTTTTGGTTTGTTGGTTTGTTGGTTTGTTGGTTTGTTGGTTTGTTGGCTTGTTGGTTTGTTGGTTTGTTGGCTTGTTGGCTTTTTGGTTTGTTGGTTTGTTGGTTTGTTGGTTTGTTAGTTTGTTGGTTTGTTGGCTTGTTGGCTTGTTGGTTTGTTGGTTTTTTGGTTTGTTGGTTTGTTGGTTTGTTGGTTTGTTGGTTTTTTGGTTTGTTGGTTTATTTGTTTGTTGGTTTGTTGGCTTGTTGGTTTGTTGGTTTGTTGGCTTGTTGGTTTGTTGGTTTGTTGGTTTGTTGGTTTGTTGGCTTGTTTGTTTGTTGGTTTGTTGGCTTGTTGGTTTGCTGGTTTGTTGGTTTGTTGGCTTGTTGGCTTGTTGGTTTGTTGGTTTGTTGGCTTGTTGGTTTGTTGGTTTGTTGGCTTGTTGGCTTTTTGCTTTGTTCGTTTGATGGTTTGTTGGCTTGTTGGTTTGTTGGCTTGTTGGTTTGTTAGTTTGTTGGCTTTTTGGTTACTTGGTTTGTTGGTTTGTTGGCTTGTTGGCTTGTTGGTTTGTTGCTTTGTTCGTTTGATGGTTTGTTGGTTTGTTGGTTACTTGGTTTGTTGGTTTGTTGGTTTGTTGGCATGTTGGTTTGTTGGTTAGTTGCTTTGTTGGTTTGTTGGCTTGTTGGCTTGTTGATTTGTTAGTTTGTTGGCTTTTTGGTTACTTGGTTTGTTGGTTTGTTGGCTTGTTGGTTTGTTGGTTTGTTGGTTTGTTGGTTTGTTGGTTTGTTGGTTTGTTGGTTTGTTGGTTTGTTGGTTTGTTGGCTTGTTGGTTTGTTGGTTTGTTGGCTTGTTGGCTTGTTGGTTTGTTGGTTTGTTGGTTTGTTGGCTTGTTGGTTTGTTGGTTTGTTGGCTTGCTGGCTTGCTGGTGTGTTGGTTTGTTGGTTTTTTGGTTTGTTGGTTTGTTGGCTTGTTGGCTTGTTGGTTTGTTGGTTTGTTGGCTTGTTTGTTTGTTGGTTTGTTGGCTTGTTGGCTTGTTGCTTTGTTCGTTTGATGGTTTGTTGGTTTGTTGGTTTTTTGGTTTGTTGGTTTGTTGGTTTGTTGGTTTGTTGGTTTGTTGGCTTGTTGGCTTGATGGTTTGTTGGTTTGTTTGTTTGCTCATTTGTTGGTTTGTTTGTTTGTTGGCTTGTTGGTTTGTTGTTTTGTTGGTTTGTTGGTTTGTTGGTTTGTTGGTTTGTTGGTTTGTTGGTTTGTTGGTTTGTTGGTTTGTTGGTTTCTTGGTTTGTTGGCTTGTTGGCTTGTTGGTTTGTTGGTTTGTTGGTTTGTTGGCTTGTTGGCTTGTTGGCTTGTTGGTTTGTTGGTTTGTTGGCTTGCTGGTTTGTTGGTTTGTTGGTTTGTTGGTTTGTTGGTTTGTTGGTTTGTTGGCTTGTTGGCTTGTTGGTTTGTTAGTTTGTTGGCTTTTTGGTTACTTGGTTTGTTGGTTTGTTGGTTTGTTGGCTTGTTGGTTTGTGGGCTTGTTGGTTTGTTGGTTTTTTGGTTTGTTGGTTTGTTGGCTTGTTGGCTTGTTGGTTTTTTGGTTTGTTGGTTTGTTGGTTTGTTGGTTTGTTGGTTTGTTGGTTTGTTGGTTTGTTGGCTTGTTGGTTTGTTGGTTTGTTGGCTTGTTGGCTTTTTGGTTTGTTGGTTTGTTGGTTTGTTGGTTTGTTAGTTTGTTGGTTTGTTGGCTTGTTGGCTTGTTGGTTTGTTGGTTTTTTGGTTTGTTGGTTTGTTGGTTTGTTGGTTTGTTGGTTTGTTGGTTTGTTGGTTTGTTGGTTTATTTGTTTGTTGGTTTGTTGGCTTGTTGGTTTGTTGGTTTGTTGGTTTGTTGGCTTGTTGGGTTGTTGGTTTGTTGGTTTGTTGGTTTGTTGGTTTGTTGGTTTGTTGGTTTGTTGGTTTATTTGTTTGTTGGTTTGTTGGCTTGTTGGTTTGTTGGTTTGTTGGTTTGTTGGCTAGTTGGTTTGTTGGTTTGTTGGTTTGTCGGCTTGTTGGTTTATTAGTTTGTTGGCTTGTTGGTTACTTAATTTGTTGGTTTGTTGGCATGTTGATTTGTTGGTTTGTTGGTTTGTTGGCTTGTTGGTTTGTTGGTTTGTTGGCTTGTTGGTTTGTTGGTTTGTTGGTTTGTTGGTTTGTTGGCTTGTTGGTTTGTTGGTTTGTTGGCTTCTTGGTTTGTTAGTTTGTTGGCTTGTTTGTTTGTTGGTTTGTTGGCTTGTTAGTTTGCTGGTTTGTTGGTTTGTTGGCTTGTTGGCTTGTTGGTTTGTTGGTTTGTTGGCTTGTTGGTTTGTTGGTTTGTTGGCTTGTTGGCTTTTTGCTTTGTTCGTTTGATGGTTTGTTGGCTTGTTGGTTTGTTGGCTTGTTGGTTTGTTAGTTTGTTGGCTTTTTGGTTACTTGGTTTGTTGGTTTGTTGGCTTGTTGGCTTGTTGGTTTGATGCTTTGTTCGTTTGATGGTTTGTTGGTTTGTTGGTTACTTGGTTTGTTGGTTTGTTGGTTTGTTGGCATGTTGGTTTGTTGGTTAGTTGCTTTGTTGGTTTGTTGGCTTGTTGGTTGTTGGTTTGTTAGTTTGTTGGCTTTTTGGTTACTTGGTTTGTTGGTTTGTTGGCTTGTCGGTTTGTTGGTTTGTTGGTTTGTTGGTTTGTTGGTTTGTTGGTTTGTTGGTTTGTTGGTTTGTTGGTTTGTTGGTTTGTTGGTTTGTTGGCTTGTTGGTTTGTTGGTTTGTTGGCTTGTTGGCTTGTTGGTTTTTTGGTTTGTTAGTTTGTTGGCTTGTTGGTTTGTTGGTTTGTTGGCTTGCTGGTTTGTTGGTTTGTTGGTTTGTTGGTTTGTTGGCTTGTTGGCTTGTTGGTTTATTGGTTTGTTGGCTTGTTGGTTTGTTGGTTTGTTGGCTTGTTGGCTTGTTGCTTTGTTCGTTTGATGGTTTGTTGGTTTATTGGTTTTTTGGTTTGTTGGTTTGTTGGTTTATTGGTTTGTTGGCTTGTTGGCTTGTTGGTTTCTTGGTTTGTTTGTTTGCTCATTTGTTGGTTTGTTTGTTTGTTGGCTTGTTGGTTTGTTGTTTTGTTGGTTTGTTGGTTTGTTGGTTTGTTGGTTTGTTGGTTTGTTGGTTTTTTGGTTTGTTGGTTTGTTGGTTTGTTGGCTTGTTGGCTTGTTGGTTTGTTGGTTTGTTTGCTTGTTGGTTTGTTGGTTTGTTGGCTTGTTGGTTTGTTGGTTTTTTGGTTTGTTGGTTTGTTGGCTTATTGGCTTGTCTTTGTTCGTTTGATGGTTTGTTGGTTTGTTGGTTTTTTGGTTTGTTGGTTTGTTGGTTTGTTGGCTTGTTGGCTTGTTGGTTTGTTGGTTTGTTTGCTTGTTGGTTTGTTGGTTTGTTGGCTTGTTGGTTTGTTAGCTTATTGGTTTGTTGGTTTGTTGGTTTGTTGGTTTGTTGGTTTGTTGCTTTGTTGGTTTGTTGGTTTGTTGGCTTGTTGGCTTGTTGGTTTGTCGGCTTGTTGGTTTGTTAGTTTGTTGGCTTTTTGGTTACTTGGTTTGTTGGTTTGTTGGTTTGTTGGCTTGTTGGTTTGTTGGCTTGTTGATTTGTTGGTTTGTTGGTTTGTTGGTTTGTTGGTTTGTTGGCTTGTTGGCTTGTTGGTTTGTTGGTTTGTTGGTTTGTTGGTTTGTTGGTTTGTTGGTTTGTTGGTTTTTTGGTTTGTTGGTTTGTTGGTTTGTTGGCTTGTTGGTTTGTTGGTTTGTTGGCTTGTTGGCTTGTTGGTTTGTTGGTTTGTTGGCTTGTTGGTTACTTAGTTTGTTGGTTGTTGGTTTGTTGGTTTGTTGGCTTGTTGGCTTGTTGGTTTGTTGGTTAGTTCGTTTGTTGGTTTGTTAGTTTGTTAGTTTGTTGGCTTGTTGGCTTGTTGGTTTGTTGGTTTTTTGGTTTGTTGGTTTGTTGGTTTGTTGGTTTGTTGGTTTGTTGGTTTGGTGGCTTGTTGGTTTGTTGGTTTATTGGCTTGTTGGCTTGTTGGTTTGTTGGTTTGTTGGCTTGTTGGTTTGTTGGCTTGTTGGCTTGTTGGTTTGTTGGTTTGGTAGCTTGTTGGTTTGTTGGTTTGTTGGCTTGTTGGCTTGTTGGTTTGTTGGTTTGTTGGCTTGTTGGCTTGTTGGTTTGTTGGTTTGTTGGCTTGTTGGTTTGTTGGTTTGTTGGCTTGTTGGCTTGTTGGTTTGTTGGTTTGTTAGTTTGTTGGTTTGTTGGTTTTTTGGTTTTTTGGTTTGTTGGTTTGTTGGTTTGTTGGCTTGTTGGTTTGTTGGTTTGTTGGTTTGTTGGTTTGTTGGCTTGTTGGCTTATTGGTTTGTTGGTTTCTTGGTTTGTTGGCTTGTTGGTTTGTTGGTTTGTTTGCTTGTTGGTTTGTTGGTTTGTTGGTTTGGTGGCTTGTTGGCTTGTTGGTCTGTTGGTTTGTTGGCTTGTTGGTTTGTTGGTTTGGTGGCTTGTTGGTTTGTTGGTTTGTTGGCTTGTTGGCTTGTTGGTTTGTTGGTTTGTTGGCTTGTTGGTTTGTTGGCTTGTTGGCTTGGTGGTTTGTTGGTTTG
The DNA here is from genome assembly GCA_958298945.1 of Atherix ibis. Taxonomy (NCBI): domain Eukaryota; kingdom Metazoa; phylum Arthropoda; class Insecta; order Diptera; family Athericidae; genus Atherix; species Atherix ibis. The sequence goes on along the minus strand of OY282608.1, from coordinate 62,122,908 downwards.
TTGGCTTGTTGGTTTGTTGGCTTGTTGGCTTGTTGGTTTGTTGGTTTGTTGGCTTGTTGGCTTGTTGGTTTGTTGGTCTGTTGGTTTGTTGGTTTGCTGGTTTATTTGTTTGTTGGTTTGTTGGCTTGTTGGTTTGTTGGTTTGTTGGCTTGTTGGCTTGTTGGTTTGTTGGTTTGTTGGTTTGTTGGTTTGTTGGTTTGTTGGTTTGTTGGTTTGTTGGCTTGTTGGTTTGTTGGTTTGTTGGCTTTTTGGCTTTTTGGTTTGTTGGTTTTTTGGTTTGTTGGCTTGTTGGTTTGTTGGTTTGTTGGCTTGTTGGCTTGTTGGTTTGTTGGTTTGTTGGCTTGTTGGCTTTTTGGTTTGTTGGTTTTTTGGTTTGTTGGCTTGTTGGTTTGTTGGTTTGTTGGTTTGTTGGTTTAGTGGCTTGTTGGTTTGTTGGTTTGTTGGCTTGTTGGCTTGTTGGTTTGTTGGTTTGTTGGCTTGTTGGTTTGTTGCCTTGTTGGTTTGTTGGTTTGTTGGCTTGTTGGCTTGTTGGTTTGTTGGTTTGTTGGTTTGTTGGTTTATTTGTTTGTTGGCTTGTTGGCTTGTTGGTTTGTTGGTTTGTTGGTTTGTTGGTTTTTTGGTTTGTTGGTTTGTTGGTTTGTTGGTTTGTTGGTTTGTTGGTTTGTTGGTTTGTTGGTTTGTTGGTTTGTTGGCTTGTTGGTTTGTTGGTTTGTTGGCTTGTTGGCTTGTTGGTTTGTTGGTTTGTTGGTTTGTTGGCTTGTTGGTTTGTTGGTTTGTTGGCTGGCTGGCTTGTTGGTTTGTTGGTTTGTTGGTTTGTTGGCTTGTTGGTTTGTTGGTTTGTTGGCTTGTTGGTTTGTTAGTTTGTTGGCTTGTTGGCTTGTTGGTTTGTTGGTTTGTTGGCTTGTTGGTTTGTTGGTTTGTTGGCTTGTTGGCTTGTTGGTTTGTTGGTTTGGTGGCTTGTTGGTTTGTTGGTTTGTTGGCTTGTTGGCTTGTGGGTTTGTTGGTTTGTTGGCTTGTTGGTTTGTTGGCTTGTTGGCTTGTTGGTTTGTTGGTTTGTTGGCTTGTTGGCTTGTTGGTTTGTTGGTTTGTTGGTTTGTTGGTTTATTTGTTTATTTGTTTGTTGGTTTATTGGCTTGTTGGTTTGTTGGTTTGTTGGCTTGTTGGCTTGTTGGTTTGTTGGTTTGTTGGTTTGTTGGTTTGTTGGTATGTTGGTTTGTTGGTTTGTTGGATTGTTGGCTTGTTGGTTTGTTGGTTTGTTGGCTTGTTGGCTTGTTGGTTTGTTGGTTTGTTGGTTTGTTGGCTTGTTGGTTTGTTGGTTTGTTGGCTTGTTGGCTTGTTGGTTTGTTGGTTTGTTGGTTTGTTGGCTTGTTGGTTTGTTGGTTTGTTGGCTTGTTGGTTTGTTAGTTTGTTGGCTTGTTTGTTTGTTGGTTTGTTGGCTTGTTGGTTTGTTGGTTTGTTGGTTTGTTGGCTTGTTGGCTTGTTGGTTTGTTGGTTTGTTGGCTTGTTGGTTTGTTGGTTTGTTGGCTCGTTGGTTTGTTGCTTTGTTCGTTTGATGGTTTGTTGGTTTGTTGGTTTTTTGGTTTGTTGGTTTTTTGGTTTGTTGCTTTTTGGTTTGTTGGTTTGTTGGCTTGTTGGCTTGTTGGTTTGTTGGCTTGTTGGTTTGTTAGTTTGTTGGCTTTTTGGTTACTTGGTTTGTTGGTTTGCTAGCTTGTTGGCTTGTTGGTTTGTTGCTTTGTTCGTTTGATGGTTTGTTGGTTTGTTGGTTACTTGGTTTGTTGGTTTGTTGGTTTGTTGGTTTGTTGGCATGTTGGTTTGTTGGTTTGTTGGTTTGTTGCTTTGTTGGTTTGTTGGCTTGTTGGCTTGTTGGTTTGTTAGTTTGTTGGCTTGTTGGCTTGTTGGTTTGTTGGTTTGTTTGTTTGCTCATTTGTTGGTTTGTTTGTTTGTTGGCTTATTGGTTTGTTGGTTTGTTGGCTTGTTGGTTTGTTGGTCTGTTGGTTTGTTGGTTTGTTGGTTTGTTGGTTTGTTGGTTTGTTGGTTTGTTGGTTTGTTGGTTTGTTGGCTTGTTGGTTTGTTGGTTTGTTGGCTTGTTGGCTTGTTGGCTTGTTGGTTTGTTGGTTTATTGGTTTGTTGGCTTGTTGGTTTGTTGGTTTGTTGGCTTGTTGGTTTGTTGGTTTGTTGGTTTGTTGGCTTGTTGGCTTGTTGGTTTGTTGGTTTGTTGGCTTGTTGGTTTGTTGGTTTGTTGGCTTGTTGGCTTGTTGCTTTGTTTGGTTGATGGTTTGTTGGTTTGTTGGTTTTTTGGTTTGTTGGTTTGTTGGTTTGTTGGTTTGTTGGTTTGTTGGTTTGTTGGCTTGTTGGCTTGTTGGTTTGTTGGTTTGTTTGTTTGCTCATTTGTTGGTTTGTTTGTTTGTTGGCTTATTGGTTTGTTGTTTTGTTGGTTTGTTGGTTTGTTGGTTTGTTGGTTTGTTGGTTTGTTGGTTTGTTGGTTTGTTGGTTTGTTGGTTTGTTGGTTTGTTGGTTTGTTGGCTTGTTGGCTTGTTGGTTTGTTAGTTTTTTGGTTTGTTGGCTTGTTAGCTTGTTGGTTTGTTGGTTTGTTGGTTTGTTGGTTTGTTGGTTTGTTGGTTTTTTGGTTTGTGTGTTTGTTGGTTTGTTGGCTTGTTGGTTTGTTGGTTTGTTGGTTTATTTGTTTGTTGGTTTGTTGGCTTGTTGGTTTGTTGGTTTGTTGGTTTGTTGGCTTGTTGGTTTGTTGGTTTGTTGGCTTGTTGGTTACTTATTTTGTTGGTTTGTTGGTTTGTTGGCTTGTTGGTTTGTTGGTTTGTAGGTTTGTTGGCTTGTTGGTTTGTTGGTTTGTTGGTTTGTTGGCTTGTTGGCTTGTTGGTTTGTTGGTTTGTTGGCTTGTTGGTTTGTTGGCTTGTTGGTTTGTTGGTTTGGTGGCTTGCTGGTTTGTTGGTTTGTTGGCTTGTTGGCTTGTTGGTTTGTTGGTTTGTTGGCTTGTTGGTTTGTTGGCTTTTTGGCTTGTTGGTTTGTTGGTTTGTTGGCTTGTTGGCTTGTTGGATTGTTGGTTTGTTGGTTTGTTGGTTTATTTGTTTGTTGGTTTGTTGGCTTGTTGGTTTGTTGGTTTGTTGGCTTGTTGGCTTGTTGGTTTGTTGGTTTGTTGGTTTGTTGGTTTGTTGGCTTGTTGGTTTGTTGGTTTTTTGGTTTGTTGGTTTGTTGGCTTATTGGCTTGTCTTTGTTCGTTTGATGGTTTGTTGGTTTGTTGGTTTGTTGGCTTGCTGGTTTGTTGGTTTGTTGGTTTGTTGGTTTGTTGGTTTGTTGGTTTGTTGGCTTGTTGGCTTGTTGGTTTGTTAGTTTGTTGGCTTTTTGGTTACTTGGTTTGTTGGTTTGTTGGTTTGTTGGCTTGTTGGTTTGTTGGCTTGTTGGTTTGTTGGTTTGTTGGTTTGTTGGTTTGTTGGCTTGTTGGCTTGTTGGTTTTTTGGTTTGTTGGTTTGTTGGTTTGTTGGTTTGTTGGTTTGTTGGTTTGTTGGTTTGTTGGCTTGTTGGTTTGTTGGTTTGTTGGCTTGTTGGCTTTTTGGTTTGTTGGTTTGTTGGTTTGTTGGTTTGTTAGTTTGTTGGTTTGTTGGCTTGTTGGCTTGTTGGCTTGTTGGTTTGTTGGTTTTTTGGTTTGTTGGTTTGTTGGTTTGTTGGTTTGTTGGTTTGTTGGTTTGTTGGTTTGTTGGTTTATTTGTTTGTTGGTTTGTTGGCTTGTTGGTTTGTTGGTTTGTTGGTTTGTTGGCTTGTTGGGTTGTTGGTTTGTTGGTTTTTTGGTTTGTTGGTTTGTTGGTTTGTTGGTTTGTTGGTTTGTTGGTTTGTTGGTTTATTTGTTTGTTGGTTTGTTGGCTTGTTGGTTTGTTGGTTTGTTGGTTTGTTGGCTTGTTGGTTTGTTGGTTTGTTGGCTTGTCGGCTTGTTGGTTTATTAGTTTGTTGGCTTGTTGGTTACTTAATTTGTTGGTTTGTTGGCATGTTGATTTGTTGGTTTGTTGGTTTGTTGGCTTGTTGGTTTGTTGGTTTGTTGGCTTGTTGGTTTGTTGGTTTGTTGGTTTGTTGGCTTGTTGGTTTGTTGGTTTGTTGGCTTCTTGGTTTGTTAGTTTGTTGGCTTGTTTGTTTGTTGGTTTGTTGGCTTGTTGGTTTGCTGGTTTGTTGGTTTGTTGGCTTGTTGGCTTGTTGGTTTGTTGGTTTGATGGTTTGTTGGTTTGTTGGTTTGTTGGCTTGCTGGTTTGTTGGTTTGTTGGTTTGTTGGTTTGTTGGCTTGTTGGCTTGTTGGTTTGTTAGTTTGTTGGCTTTTTGGTTACTTGGTTTGTTGGTTTGTTGGTTTGTTGGCTTGTTGGTTTGTTGGCTTGTTGGTTTGTTGGCTTGTTGGCTTGTTGGTTTTTTGGTTTGTTGGTTTGTTGGTTTGTTGGTTTGTTGGTTTGTTGGTTTGTTGGTTTGTTGGCTTGTTGGTTTGTTGGTTTGTTGGCTTGTTGGCTTTTTGGTTTGTTGGTTTGTTGGTTTGTTGGTTTGTTAGTTTGTTGGTTTGTTGGCTTGTTGGCTTGTTGGTTTGTTGGTTTTTTGGTTTGTTGGTTTGTTGGTTTGTTGGTTTGTTGGTTTGTTGGTTTGTTGGTTTATTTGTTTGTTGGTTTGTTGGCTTGTTGGTTTGTTGGTTTGTTGGTTTGTTGGCTTGTTGGGTTGTTGGTTTGTTGGTTTTTTGGTTTGTTGGTTTGTTGGTTTGTTGGTTTGTTGGTTTGTTGGTTTGTTGGTTTATTTGTTTGTTGGTTTGTTGGCTTGTTGGTTTGTTGGTTTGTTGGTTTGTTGGCTTGTTGGTTTGTTGGTTTGTTGGCTTGTCGGCTTGTTGGTTTATTAGTTTGTTGGCTTGTTGGTTACTTAATTTGTTGGTTTGTTGGCATGTTGATTTGTTGGTTTGTTGGTTTGTTGGCTTGTTGGTTTGTTGGTTTGTTGGCTTGTTGGTTTGTTGGTTTGTTGGTTTGTTGGTTTGTTGGCTTGTTGGTTTGTTGGTTTGTTGGCTTCTTGGTTTGTTAGTTTGTTGGCTTGTTTGTTTGTTGGTTTGTTGGCTTGTTGGTTTGCTGGTTTGTTGGTTTGTTGGCTTGTTGGCTTGTTGGTTTGTTGGTTTGTTGGCTTGTTGGTTTGTTGGTTTGTTGGCTTGTTGGCTTTTTGCTTTGTTCGTTTGATGGTTTGTTGGCTTGTTGGTTTGTTGGCTTGTTGGTTTGTTAGTTTGTTGGCTTTTTGGTTACTTGGTTTGTTGGTTTGTTGGCTTGTTGGCTTGTTGGTTTGTTGCTTTGTTCGTTTGATGGTTTGTTGGTTCGTTGGTTACTTGGTTTGTTGGTTTGTTGGTTTGTTGGCATGTTGGTTTGTTGGTTAGTTGCTTTGTTGGTTTGTTGGCTTCTTGGCTTGTTGGTTTGTTAGTTTGTTGGCTTTTTGGTTACTTGGTTTGTTGGTTTGTTGGCTTGTTGGTTTGTTGGTTTGTTGGTTTGTTGGTTTGTTGGTTTGTTGGTTTGTTGGTTTGTTGGTTTGTTGGTTTGTTGGCTTGTTGGTTTGTTGGTTTGTTGGCTTGTTGGCTTGTTTGTTTGTTGGTTTGTTAGTTTGTTGGCTTGTTGGTTTGTTGGTTTGTTGGCTTGCTGGTTTGTTGGTTTGTTGGTTTGTTGGTTTGTTGGCTTGTTGGCTTGTTGGTTTGTTGGTTTCTTGGCTTGTTGGTTTGTTGGTTTGTTGGCTTGTTGGCTTGTTGCTTTGTTCGTTTGATGGTTTGTTGGTTTGTTGGTTTTTTGGTTTGTTGGTTTGTTGGTTTGTTGGTTTGTTGGCTTGTTGGCTTGTTGGTTTGTTGGTTTGTTTGTTTGCTCATTTGTTGGTTTGTTTGTTTGTTGGCTTGTTGGTTTGTTGTTTTGTTGGTTTGTTGGTTTGTTGGTTTGTTGGTTTGTTGGTTTGTTGGTTTGTTGGTTTGTTGGTTTTTTGGTTTGTTGGTTTGTTGGTTTGTTGGCTTGTTGGCTTGTTGGTTTGTTGGTTTGTTTGCTTGTTGGTTTGTTGGTTTGTTGGCTTGTTGGTTTGTTGGTTTTTTGGTTTGTTGGTTTGTTGGCTTATTGGCTTGTCTTTGTTCGTTTGATGGTTTGTTGGTTTGTTGGTTTTTTGGTTTGTTGGTTTGTTGGTTTGTTGGCTTGTTGGCTTGTTGGTTTGTTGGTTTGTTTGCTTGTTGGTTTGTTGGTTTGTTGGCTTGTTGGTTTGTTAGCTTATTGGTTTGTTGGTTTGTTGGTTTGTTGGTTTGTTGGTTTGTTGGTTTGTTGCTTTGTTGGTTTGTTGGTTTGTTGGCTTGTTGGCTTGTTGGTTTGTCGGCTTGTTGGTTTGTTAGTTTGTTGGCTTTTTGGTTACTTGGTTTGTTGGTTTGTTGGTTTGTTGGCTTGTTGGTTTGTTGGCTTGTTGATTTGTTGGTTTGTTGGTTTGTTGGTTTGTTGGTTTGTTGGCTTGTTGGCTTGTTGGTTTGTTGGTTTGTTGGTTTGTTGGTTTGTTGGTTTGTTGGTTTGTTGGCTTGTTGGTTTGTTGGTTTGTTGGCTTGTTGGCTTGTTGGTTTGTTGGTTTGTTGGCTTGTTGGTTACTTAGTTTGTTGGTTTGTTGGTTTGTTGGTTTGTTGGTTTGTTGGCTTGTTGGCTTGTTGGTTTGTTGGTTAGTTCGTTTGTTGGTTTGTTAGTTTGTTAGTTTGTTGGCTTGTTGGCTTATTGGTTTGTTGGTTTGTTGGTTTGTTGATTTGTTGGTTTGTTGGTTTGGTGGCTTGTTGGTTTGTTGGTTTATTGGCTTGTTGGCTTGTTGGTTTGTTGGTTTGTTGGCTTGTTGGTTTGTTGGCTTGTTGGCTTGTTGGTTTGTTGGTTTGGTAGTTTGTTGGTTTGTTGGTTTGTTGGCTTGTTGGCTTGTTGGCTTGTTGGTTTGTTGGTTTGTTGGCTTGTTGGCTTGTTGGTTTGTTGGTTTGTTGGCTTGTTGGTTTGTTGGTTTGTTGGCTTGTTGGCTTGTTGGTTTGTTGGTTTGTTAGTTTGTTGGTTTGTTGGTTTTTTGGTTTTTTGGTTTGTTGGTTTGTTGGTTTGTTGGCTTGTTGGTTTGTTGGTTTGTTGGTTTGTTGGTTTGTTGGCTTGTTGGCTTATTGGTTTGTTGGTTTCTTGGTTTGTTGGCTTGTTGGTTTGTTGGTTTGTTTGCTTGTTGGTTTGTTGGTTTGTTGGTTTGGTGGCTTGTTGGCTTGTTGGTCTGTTGGTTTGTTGGCTTGTTGGTTTGTTGGTTTGGTGGCTTGTTGGTTTGTTGGTTTGTTGGCTTGTTGGCTTGTTGGTTTGTTGGTTTGTTGGCTTGTTGGTTTGTTGGCTTGTTGGCTTGGTGGTTTGTTGGTTTGTTGGCTTGTTGGTTTGTTGGCTTGTTGGCTTGTTGGTTTGTTGGTTTGTTGGCTTGTTGGCTTGTTGGTTTGTTGGTTTGTTGGTTTGTTGGTTTGCTGGTTTATTTGTTTGTTGGTTTGTTGGCTTGTTGGTTCGTTGGTTTGTTGGCTTGTTGGCTTGTTGGTTTGTTGGTTTGTTGGTTTGTTGGTTTGTTGGTTTGTTGGTTTGTTGGCTTGTTGGTTTGTTGGTTTGTTGGCTTGTTGGCTTTTTGGTTTGTTGGTTTTTTGGTTTGTTGGCTTGTTGGTTTGTTGGTTTGTTGGTTTGTTGGTTTGGTGGCTTGTTGGTTTGTTGGTTTGTTGGCTTGTTGGCTTGTTGGTTTGTTGGTTTGTTGGCTTGTTGGTTTGTTGCCTTGTTGGTTTGTTGGTTTGGTGGTTTGTTGGTTTGTTGGCTTGTTGGCTTGTTGGTTTGTTGGTTTGTTGGCTTGTTGGTTTGTTGGCTTGTTGGCTTGTTGGTTTGTTGGTTTGTTGGCTTGTTGGCTTGTTGGTTTGTTGGTTTGTTGGTTTGTTGGTTTATTTGTTTGTTGGCTTGTTGGCTTGTTGGTTTGTTGGTTTGTTGGTTTGTTGGTTTTTTGGTTTGTTGGTTTGTTGGTTTGTTGGTTTGTTGGTTTGTTGGTTTGTTGGTTTGTTGGTTTGTTGGCTTGTTGGTTTGTTGGTTTGTTGGCTTGTTGGCTTGTTGGTTTATTGGTTTGTTGGTTTGTTGGCTTGTTGGTTTGTTGGTTTGTTGGCTTGTTGGCTTGTTGGTTTGTTGGTTTGTTGGTTTGTTGGCTTGTTGGTTTGTTGGTTTGTTGGCTTGTTGGTTTGTTAGTTTGTTGGCTTGTTGGCTTGTTGGTTTGTTGGTTTGTTGGCTTGTTGGTTTGTTGGTTTGTTGGCTTGTTGGCTTGTTGGTTTGTTGGTTTGGTTGCTTGTTGGTTTGTTGGTTTGTTGGCTTGTTGGCTTGTGGGTTTGTTGGTTTGTTGGCTTGTTGGTTTGTTGGCTTGTTGGCTTGTTGGTTTGTTGGTTTGTTGGCTTGTTGGCTTGTTGGTTTGTTGGTTTGTTGGTTTGTTGGTTTATTTGTTTGTTGGTTTGTTGGCTTGTTGGTTTGTTGGTTTGTTGGCTTGTTGGCTTGTTGGTTTGTTGGTTTGTTGGTTTGTTGGTTTGTTGGTATGTTGGTTTGTTGGTTTGTTGGATTGTTGGCTTGTTGGTTTGTTGGTTTGTTGGCTTGTTGGTTTGTTGGTTTGTTGGTTTGTTGGCTTGTTGGTTTGTTGGTTTGTTGGCTTGTTGGCTTGTTGGTTTGTTGGTTTGTTGGTTTGTTGGCTTGTTGGTTTGTTGGTTTGTTGGCTTGTTGGATTGTTAGTTTGTTGGCTTGTTTGTTTGTTGGTTTGTTGGCTTGTTGGTTTGTTGGTTTGTTGGTTTGTTGGCTTGTTGGCTTGTTGGTTTGTTGGTTTGTTGGCTTGTTGGTTTGTTGGTTTGTTGGTTTGTTGGCTCGTTGGCTTGTTGCTTTGTTCGTTTGATGGTTTGTTGGTTTGTTGGTTTTTTGGTTTGTTGGTTTTTTGGTTTGTTGCTTTTTGGTTTGTTGGTTTGTTGGCTTGTTGGCTTGTTGGTTTGTTGGCTTGTTGGTTTGTTAGTTTGTTGGCTTTTTGGTTACTTGGTTTGTTGGTTTGCTGGCTTGTTGGCTTGTTGGTTTGTTGCTTTGTTCGTTTGATGGTTTGTTGGTTTGTTGGTTACTTGGTTTGTTGGTTTGTTGGTTTGTTGATTTGTTGGCATGTTGGTTTGTTGGTTTGTTGGTTTGTTGCTTTGTTGGTTTGTTGGCTTGTTGGCTTGTTGGTTTGTTAGTTTGTTGGCTTTTTGGTTACTTGGTTTGTTGGCTTGTTGGTTTGTTGGTTTGTTGGTTTGTTGGTTTGTTGGTTTGTTTGTTTGTTGGTTTGTTGGTTTGTTTGTTTGTTGGTTTGTTGGCTTGTTGGTTTGTTGGTTTGTTGGTTGTTGGCTTGTTGGCTTGTTGGTTTGTTGGTTTATTGGTTTGTTGGCTTGTTGGTTTGTTGGTTTGTTGGCTTGTTGGTTTGTTGGTTTGTTGGTTTGTTGGCTTGTTGGCTTGTTGGTTTGTTGGTTTGTTGGCTTGTTGGTTTGTTGGTTTGTTGGCTTGTTGGCTTGTTGCTTTGTTCGGTTGATGGTTTGTTGGTTTGTTGGTTTTTTGGTTTGTTGGTTTGTTGGTTTGTTGGTTTGTTGGTTTGTTGGTTTGTTGGTTTGTTGGTTTGTTGGTTTGTTGGCTTGTTGGCTTGTTGGTTTGTTGGTTTGTTTGTTTGCTCATTTGTTGGTTTGTTTGTTTGTTGGCTTGGTGGTTTGTTGTTTTGTTGGTTTGTTGGTTTGTTGGTTTGTTGGTTTGTTGGTTTGTTGGTTTGTTGGTTTGTTGGTTTGTTGGTTTGTTGGCTTGTTGGTTTGTTAGTTTTTTGGTTTGTTGGCTTGTTAGCTTGTTGGTTTGTTGGTTTGTTGGTTTGTTGGTTTGCTGGTTTGTTGGTTTGTTGGTTTTTTGGTTTGTGTGTTTGTTGGTTTGTTGGCTTGTTGGTTTGTTGGTTTGTTGGTTTATTTGTTTATTTGTTTGTTGGTTTGTTGGTTTGTTGGCTTGTTGGTTTGTTGGTTTGTTGGCTTGTTGGTTACTTAGTTTGTTGGTTTGTTGGTTTGTTGGCTTGTTGGTTTGTTGGTTTGTTGGTTTGTTGGCTTGTTGGCTTGTTGGTTTGTTGGTTTGTTGGCTTGTTGGTTTGTTGGCTTTTTGGCTTGTTGGTTTGTTGGTTTGTTGGCTTGTTGGCTTGTTGGATTGTTGGTTTGTTGGTTTGTTGGTTTATTTGTTTGTTGGTTTGTTGGCTTGTTGGTTTGTTGGTTTGTTGGCTTGTTGGCTTGTTGGTTTGTTGGTTTGTTGGCTTGTTGGTTTGTTGGTTTGTTGGTTTGTTGGTTTGTTGGTTTGTTGGTTTGTTGGTTTGTTGGTTTGTTGGTTTGTTGGCTTGTTGGTTTGTTGGTTTGTTGGCTTGTTGGCTTGTTGGTTTGTTGGTTTGTTGGTATGTTGGCTTGTTGGTTTTTTGGTTTGTTGGTTTGTTGGTTTGTTGGCTTGTTGGTTTGTTGGTTTGTTGGTTTGTTGGTTTGTTGGCTTGTTGGCTTATTGGTTTGTTGGTTTCTTGGTTTGTTGGCTTGTTGGTTTGTTGGTTTGTTTGCTTGTTGGTTTGTTGGTTTGTTGGTTTGGTGGCTTGTTGGCTTGTTGGTCTGTTGGTTTGTTGGCTTGTTGGTTTGTTGGTTTGGTGGCTTGTTGGTTTGTTGGTTTGTTGGCTTGTTGGCTTGTTGGTTTGTTGGTTTGTTGGCTTGTTGGTTTGTTGGCTTGTTGGCTTGGTGGTTTGTTGGTTTGTTGGCTTGTTGGTTTGTTGGCTTGTTGGCTTGTTGGTTTGTTGGTTTGTTGGCTTGTTGGCTTGTTGGTTTGTTGGTTTGTTGGTTTGTTGGTTTGCTGGTTTATTTGTTTGTTGGTTTGTTGGCTTGTTGGTTTGTTGGTTTGTTGGCTTGTTGGGTTGTTGGTTTGTTGGTTTGTTGGTTTGTTGGTTTGTTGGTTTGTTGGTTTGTTGGCTTGTTGGTTTGTTGGTTTGTTGGCTTGTTGGCTTTTTGGTTTGTTGGTTTTTTGGTTTGTTGGCTTGTTGGTTTGTTGGTTTGTTGGTTTGTTGGTTTGGTGGCTTGTTGGTTTGTTGGTTTGTTGGTTTGGTGGTTTGTTGGTTTGTTGGCTTGTTGGCTTGTTGGTTTGTTGGTTTGTTGGCTTGTTGGTTTGTTGGCTTGTTGGCTTGTTGGTTTGTTGGTTTGTTGGCTTGTTGGCTTGTTGGTTTGTTGGTTTGTTGGTTTGTTGGTTTATTTGTTTGTTGGCTTGTTGGCTTGTTGGTTTGTTGGTTTGTTGGTTTGTTGGTTTTTTGGTTTGTTGGTTTGTTGGTTTGTTGGTTTGTTGGTTTGTTGGTTTGTTGGTTTGTTGGTTTGTTGGCTTGTTGGTTTGTTGGTTTGTTGGCTTGTTGGCTTGTTGGTTTGTTGGTTTGTTGGTTTGTTGGCTTTTTGGTTTGTTGGTTTGTTGGCTTGTTGGCTTGTTGGTTTGTTGGTTTGTTGGTTTGTTGGCTTGTTGGTTTGTTGGTTTGTTGGCTTGTTGGTTTGTTAGTTTGTTGGCTTGTTGGATTGTTGGTTTGTTGGTTTGTTGGCTTGTTGGTTTGTTGGTTTGTTGGCTTGTTGGCTTGTTGGTTTGTTGGTTTGGTTGCTTGTTGGTTTGTTGGTTTGTTGGCTTGTTGGCTTGTGGGTTTGTTGGTTTGTTGGCTTGTTGGTTTGTTGGCTTGTTGGCTTGTTGGTTTGTTGGTTTGTTGGCTTGTTGGCTTGTTGGTTTGTTGGTTTGTTGGTTTGTTGGTTTATTTGTTTGTTGGTTTGTTGGCTTGTTGGTTTGTTGGTTTGTTGGCTTGTTGGCTTGTTGGTTTGTTGGTTTGTTGGTTTGTTGGTTTGTTGGTATGTTGGTTTGTTGGTTTGTTGGATTGTTGGCTTGTTGGTTTGTTGGTTTGTTGGCTTGTTGGCTTGTTGGTTTGTTGGTTTGTTGGTTTGTTGGCTTGTTGGTTTGTTGGTTTGTTGGCTTGTTGGCTTGTTGGTTTGTTGGTTTGTTGGTTTGTTGGCTTGTTGGTTTGTTGGTTTGTTGGCTTGTTGGTTTGTTAGTTTGTTGGCTTGTTTGTTTGTTGGTTTGTTGGCTTGTTGGTTTGTTGGTTTGTTGGTTTGTTGGCTTGTTGGCTTGTTGGTTTGTTGGTTTGTTGGCTTGTTGGTTTGTTGGTTTGTTGGCTCGTTGGCTTGTTGCTTTGTTCGTTTGATGGTTTGTTGGTTTGTTGGTTTTTTGGTTTGTTGGTTTTTTGGTTTGTTGCTTTTTGGTTTGTTGGTTTGTTGGCTTGTTGGCTTGTTGGTTTGTTGGCTTGTTGGTTTGTTAGTTTGTTGGCTTTTTGGTTACTTGGTTTGTTGGTTTGCTGGCTTGTTGGCTTGTTGGTTTGTTGCTTTGTTCGTTTGATGGTTTGTTGGTTTGTTGGTTACTTGGTTTGTTGGTTTGTTGGTTTGTTGGTTTGTTGGCATGTTGGTTTGTTGGTTTGTTGGTTTGTTGCTTTGTTGGTTTGTTGGCTTGTTGGCTTGTTGGTTTGTTAGTTTGTTGGCTTTTTGGTTACTTGGTTTGTTGGCTTGTTGGTTTGTTGGTTTGTTGGTTTGTTGGTTTGTTGGTTTGTTGGTTTGTTGGTTTGTTGGTTTGTTGGTTTGTTGGTTTGTTGGCTTGTTGGTTTGTTGGTTTGTTGGTTGTTGGCTTGTTGGCTTGTTGGTTTGTTGGTTTATTGGTTTGTTGGCTTGTTGGTTTGTTGATTTGTTGGCTTGTTGGTTTGTTGGTTTGTTGGTTTGTTGGCTTGTTGGCTTGTTGGTTTGTTGGTTTGTTGGCTTGTTGGTTTGTTGGTTTGTTGGCTTGTTGGCTTGTTGCTTTGTTCGGTTGATGGTTTGTTGGTTTGTTGGTTTTTTGGTTTGTTGGTTTGTTGGTTTGTTGGTTTGTTGGTTTGTTGGTTTGTTGGTTTGTTGGTTTGTTGGTTTGTTGGCTTGTTGGCTTGTTGGTTTGTTGGTTTGTTTGTTTGCTCATTTGTTGGTTTGTTTGTTTGTTGGCTTGTTGGTTTGTTGTTTTGTTGGTTTGTTGGTTTGTTGGTTTGTTGGTTTGTTGGTTTGTTGGTTTGTTGGTTTGTTGGTTTGTTGGCTTGTTGGTTTGTTAGTTTTTTGGTTTGTTGGCTTGTTAGCTTGTTGGTTTGTTGGTTTGTTGGTTTGTTGGTTTGTTGGTTTGTTGGTTTGTTGGTTTTTTGGTTTGTGTGTTTGTTGGTTTGTTGGCTTGTTGGTTTGTTGGTTTGTTGGTTTATTTGTTTATTTGTTTGTTGGTTTGTTGGTTTGTTGGCTTGTTGGTTTGTTGGTTTGTTGGCTTGTTGGTTACTTAGTTTGTTGGTTTGTTGGTTTGTTGGCTTGTTGGTTTGTTGGTTTGTAGGTTTGTTGGCTTGTTGGTTTGTTGGTTTGTTGGTTTGTTGGTTTGTTGGTTTGTTGGCTTGTTGGCTTGTTGGTTTGTTGGTTTGTTGGCTTGTTGGTTTGTTGGCTTGTTGGTTTGTTGGTTTGGTGGCTTGTTGGTTTGTTGGTTTGTTGGCTTGTTGGCTTGTTGGTTTGTTGGTTTTTTGGCTTGTTGGTTTGTTGGCTTTTTGGCTTGTTGGTTTGTTGGTTTGTTGGCTTGTTGGCTTGTTGGATAGTTGGTTTGTTGGTTTGTTGGTTTATTTGTTTGTTGGTTTGTTGGCTTGTTGGTTTGTTGGTTTGTTGGCTTGTTGGCTTGTTGGTTTGTTGGTTTGTTGGCTTGTTGGTTTGTTGGTTTGTTGGTTTGTTGGTTTGTTGGTTTGTTGGTTTGTTGGTTTGTTGGTTTGTTGGTTTGTTGGCTTGTTGGTTTGTTGGTTTGTTGGCTTGTTGGCTTGTTGGTTTGTTGGTTTGTTGGTATGTTGGCTTGTTGGTTTAATGGTTTGTTGGCTTGTTGGCTTGTTGGTTTGTTGGTTTTTTGGTTTGTTGGCTTGTTGGTTTGTTGGTTTGTTGGCTTGTTGGTTTGTTAGTTTGTTGGCTTGTTGGCTTGTTAGTTTGTTGGTTTGTTGGTTTGTTGGCTTGTTGGCTTGTTGGTTTGTTGGTTTGTTGGTTTGTTGGTTTGTTGGTTTGTTGGTTTGTTGGCTTGTTGGTTTGTTGGTTTGTTGGCTTGTTGGCTTGTTGGTTTGTTGGTTTGTTGGTTTGTTGGTTTTTTGGCTTGTTGGTTTGTTGATTTGTTGTTTTGTTGGCTTGTTGGTTTGTTGGTTTGTTGGTTTGTTGGTTTGTTGGCTTGTTGGTTTGTTGGTTTGTTGGCTTGTTTGTTTGTTGGTTTGTTGGCTTGTTGGTTTGTTGGTTTGTTGGTTTGTTGGCTTGTTGGCTTGTTGGTTTGTTGGTTTGTTGGTTTGTTGGCTTGTTGGTTTGTTGGTTTGTTGGCTTGTTGGCTTGTTGCTTTGTTCGTTTGATGGTTTGTTGTTTTGTTGGTTTTTTGGTTTGTTGGTTTTTTGGTTTGTTGCTTTGTTGGTTTGTTGGTTTGTTGGCTTGTTGGCTGGTTGGTTTGTTGGCTTGTTGGTTTGTTAGTTTGTTGGCTTTTTGGTTACTTGGTTTGTTGGTTTGTTGGCTTGTTGGCTTGTTGGTTTGTTGCTTTGTTCGTTTGATGGTTTGTTGGTTTGTTGGTTACTTGGTTTGTTGGTTGGTGGTTTGTTGGTTTGTTGGCATGTTGGTTTGGTGGTTTGTTGCTTTGTTGGTTTGTTGGCTTGTTGGCTTGTTGGTTTGTTAGTTTCTTGGCTTTTTGGTTACTTGGTTTGTTGGTTTGTTGGCTTGTTGGTTTGTTGGTTTGTTGGTTTGTTGGTTTGTTGGTTTGTTGGTTTGTTGGTTTGTTGGTTTGTTGGTTTGTTGGTTTGTTGGCTTGTTGGTTTGTTGGTTTGTTGGTTTGTTGGCTTGTTGGTTTGTTGGCTTGTTGGTTTGTTGGTTTGTTGGTTTGTTGGTTTCTTGGCTTGTTGGTTTGTTGGTTTGTTGGCTTGTTGGTTTGTTGGTTTGTTGGTTTGTTGGCTTGTTGGCTTGTTGGTTTGTTGGTTTGTTGGCTTGTTGGTTTGTTGGTTTGTTGGCTTGTTGGCTTGTTGCTTTGGTCGTTTGATGGTTTGTTGTTTTGTTGGTTTTTTGGTTTGTTGGTTTGTTGGTTTGTTGGTTTGTTGGTTTGTTGGCTTCTTGGCTTGTTGGTTTGTTGGCTTGTTGGTTTGTTGGTTTGTTGGTTTGTTGGTTTGGTGGCTTGTTGGTTTGTTGGTTTGTTGGCTTATTGGCTTGTTGGTTTGTTGGTTTGTTGGCTTGTTGGTTTGTTGCCTTGTTGGTTTGTTGGTTTGGTGGTTTGTTGGTTTGTTGGCTTGTTGGCTTGTTGGTTTGTTGGTTTGTTGGCTTGTTGGTTTGTTGGCTTGTTGGCTTGTTGGTTTGTTGGTTTGTTGGCTTGTTGGCTTGTTGGTTTGTTGGTTTGTTGGTTTGTTGGTTTATTTGTTTGTTGGCTTGTTGGCTTGTTGGTTTGTTGGTTTGTTGGTTTGTTGGTTTTTTGGTTTGTTGGTTTGTTGGTTTGTTGGTTTGTTGGTTTGTTGGTTTGTTGGTTTGTTGGTTTGTTGGTTTGTTGGTTTGTTGGCTTGTTGGTTTGTTGGTTTGTTGGCTTGTTGGCTTGTTGGTTTGTTGGTTTGTTGGTTTGTTGGCTTGTTGGTTTGTTGGTTTGTTGGCTTGTTGGCTTGTTGGTTTGTTGGTTTGTTGGTTTGTTGGCTTGTTGGTTTGTTGGTTTGTTGGCTTGTTGGTTTGTTAGTTTGTTGGCTTGTTGGCTTGTTGGTTTGTTGGTTTGTTGGCTTGTTGGTTTGTTGGTTTGTTGGCTTGTTGGCTTGTTGGTTTGTTGGTTTGGTGGCTTGTTGGTTTGTTGGTTTGTTGGCTTGTTGGCTTGTTGGCTTGTGGGTTTGTTGGTTTGTTGGCTTGTTGGTTTGTTGGCTTGTTGGCTTGTTGGTTTGTTGGTTTGTTGGCTTGTTGGCTTGTTGGTTTGTTGGTTTGTTGGTTTGTTGGTTTATTTGTTTGTTGGTTTGTTGGCTTGTTGGTTTGTTGGTTTGTTGGCTTGTTGGCTTGTTGGTTTGTTGGTTTGTTGGTTTGTTGGTTTGTTGGTATGTTGGTTTGTTGGTTTGTTGGATTGTTGGCTTGTTGGTTTGTTGGCTTGTTGGCTTGTTGGTTTGTTGGTTTGTTGGTTTGTTGGCTTGTTGGTTTGTTGGTTTGTTGGCTTGTTGGCTTGTTGGTTTGTTGGTTTGTTGGTTTGTTGGTTTGTTGGTTTGTTGGCTTGTTGGCTTGTTGGTTTGTTGGTTTGTTGGCTTGTTGGTTTGTTGGTTTGTTGGCTCGTTGGCTTGTTGCTTTGTTCGTTTGATGGTTTGTTGGTTTGTTGGTTTTTTGGTTTGTTGGTTTTTTGGTTTGTTGCTTTTTGGTTTGTTGGTTTGTTGGCTTGTTGGCTTGTTGGTTTGTTAGTTTGTTGGCTTTTTGGTTACTTGGTTTGTTGGTTTGCTGGCTTGTTGGCTTGTTGGTTTGTTGCTTTGTTCGTTTGATGGTTTGTTGGTTTGTTGGTTACTTGGTTTGTTGGTTTGCTGGCTTGTTGGCTTGTTGGTTTGTTGCTTTGTTCGTTTGATGGTTTGTTGGTTTGTTGGTTACTTGGTTTGTTGGTTTGTTTATTTGTTGGTTTGTTGGCATGTTGGTTTGTTGGTTTGTTGGTTTGTTGGTTTGTTGGTTTGTTGGCTTGTTGGTTTGTTGGTTTGTTGGTTTGTTGGTTTGTTGGTTTGTTGGTTTCTTGGCTTGTTGGTTTGTTGGTTTGTTGGCTTGTTGGTTTGTTGGTTTGTTGGTTTGTTGGCTTGTTGGCTTGTTGGTTTGTTGGTTTGTTGGCTTGTTGGTTTGTTGGTTTGTTGGCTTGTTGGCTTGTTGCTTTGGTCGTTTGATGGTTTGTTGTTTTGTTGGTTTTTTGGTTTGTTGGTTTGTTGGTTTGTTGGTTTGTTGGTTTGTTGGCTTCTTGGCTTGTTGGTTTGTTGGCTTGTTGGTTTGTTGGTTTGTTGGTTTGTTGGTTTGGTGGCTTGTTGGTTTGTTGGTTTGTTGGCTTGTTGGCTTGTTGGTTTGTTGGTTTGTTGGCTTGTTGGTTTGTTGCCTTGTTGGTTTGTTGGTTTGGTGGTTTGTTGGTTTGTTGGCTTGTTGGCTTGTTGGTTTGTTGGTTTGTTGGCTTGTTGGTTTGTTGGCTTGTTGGCTTGTTGGTTTGTTGGTTTGTTGGCTTGTTGGCTTGTTGGTTTGTTGGTTTGTTGGTTTGTTGGTTTATTTGTTTGTTGGCTTGTTGGCTTGTTGGTTTGTTGGTTTGTTGGTTTGTTGGTTTTTTGGTTTGTTGGTTTGTTGGTTTGTTGGTTTGTTGGTTTGTTGGTTTGTTGGTTTGTTGGTTTGTTGGTTTGTTGGTTTGTTGGTTTGTTGGTTTGTTGGTTTGTTGGCTTGTTGGTTTGTTGGTTTGTTGGCTTGTTGGCTTGTTGGTTTGTTGGTTTGTTGGTTTGTTGGCTTGTTGGTTTGTTGGTTTGTTGGCTTGTTGGCTTGTTGGTTTGTTGGTTTGTTGGTTTGTTGGCTTGTTGGTTTGTTGGTTTGTTGGCTTGTTGGTTTGTTAGTTTGTTGGCTTGTTGGCTTGTTGGTTTGTTGGTTTGTTGGCTTGTTGGTTTGTTGGTTTGTTGGCTTGTTGGCTTGTTGGTTTGTTGGTTTGGTGGCTTGTTGGTTTGTTGGTTTGTTGGCTTGTTGGCTTGTTGGCTTGTGGGTTTGTTGGTTTGTTGGCTTGTTGGTTTGTTGGCTTGTTGGCTTGTTGGTTTGTTGGTTTGTTGGCTTGTTGGCTTGTTGGTTTGTTGGTTTGTTGGTTTGTTGGTTTATTTGTTTGTTGGTTTGTTGGCTTGTTGGTTTGTTGGTTTGTTGGCTTGTTGGCTTGTTGGTTTGTTGGTTTGTTGGTTTGTTGGTTTGTTGGTATGTTGGTTTGTTGGTTTGTTGGATTGTTGGCTTGTTGGTTTGTTGGCTTGTTGGCTTGTTGGTTTGTTGGTTTGTTGGTTTGTTGGCTTGTTGGTTTGTTGGTTTGTTGGCTTGTTGGCTTGTTGGTTTGTTGGTTTGTTGGTTTGTTGGTTTGTTGGTTTGTTGGTTTGTTGGCTTGTTGGCTTGTTGGTTTGTTGGTTTGTTGGCTTGTTGGTTTGTTGGTTTGTTGGCTCGTTGGCTTGTTGCTTTGTTCGTTTGATGGTTTGTTGGTTTGTTGGTTTTTTGGTTTGTTGGTTTTTTGGTTTGTTGCTTTTTGGTTTGTTGGTTTGTTGGCTTGTTGGCTTGTTGGTTTGTTGGCTTGTTGGTTTGTTAGTTTGTTGGCTTTTTGGTTACTTGGTTTGTTGGTTTGCTGGCTTGTTGGCTTGTTGGTTTGTTGCTTTGTTCGTTTGATGGTTTGTTGGTTTGTTGGTTACTTGGTTTGTTGGTTTGTTGGTTTGTTGGTTTGTTGGCATGTTGGTTTGTTGGTTTGTTGGTTTGTTGCTTTGTTGGTTTGTTGGCTTGTTGGCTTGTTGGTTTGTTGGTTTGTTAGTTTGTTGGCTTTTTGGTTACTTGGTTTGTTGGTTTGTTGGCTTGTTGGTTTGTTGGTTTGTTGGTTTGTTGGTTTGTTGGTTTGTCGGTTTGTTGGTTTGTTGGTTTGTTGGTTTGTTGGTTTGTTGGCTTGTTGGTTTGTTGGTTTGTTGGCTTGTTGGCTTGTTGGCTTGTTGGTTTGTTGGTTTATTGGCTGGTTGGCTTGTTGGTTTGTTGGTTTGTTGGCTTGTTGGTTTGTTGGTTTGTTGGCTTGTTGGCTTGTTGGTTTGTTGGTTTGTTGGCTTGTTGGTTTGTTGGTTTGTTGGCTTGTTGGCTTGTTGCTTTGTTCGTTTGATGGTTTGTTGGTTTGTTGGTTTTTTGGTTTGTTGGTTTGTTGGTTTGTTGGTTTGTTGGTTTGTTGGTTTGTTGGTTTGTTGGCTTGTTGGCTTGTTGGTTTGTTGGTTTGTTTGTTTGCTCATTTGTTGGTTTGTTTGTTTGTTGGCTTGTTGGTTTGTTGTTTTGTTGGTTTGTTGGTTTGTTGGTTTGTTGGTTTGTTGGTTTGTTGGTTTGTTGGTTTGTTGGTTTGTTGGTTTGTTGGCTTGTTGGTTTGTTAGTTTTTTGGTTTGTTGGCTTGTTAGCTTGTTGGCTTGTTGGTTTGTTGGTTTGTTGGTTTGTTGGTTTGTTGGTTTGTTGGTTTGTTGGCTTGTTGGTTTGTTAGTTTTTTGGTTTGTTGGCTTGTTAGCTTGTTGGTTTGTTGGCTTGTTGGCTTGTTGCTTTGTTCGTTTGATGGTTTGTTGGTTTGTTGGTTTTTTGGTTTGTTGGTTTGTTGGTTTGTTAGTTTGTTGGTTTGTTTATTTGTTGGTTTGTTGGCTTGTTGGTTTGTTGGTTTGTTGGTTTGTTGGCTTGTTGGCTTGTTGGTTTGTTGGTTTGTTGGCTTGTTGGTTTGTTGGTTTGTTGGCTCGTTGGCTTGTTGCTTTGTTCGTTTGATGGTTTGTTGGTTTGTTGGTTTTTTGGTTTGTTGGTTTTTTGGTTTGTTGCTTTTTGGTTTGTTGGTTTGTTGGCTTGTTGGCTTGTTGGTTTGTTGGCTTGTTGGTTTGTTAGTTTGTTGGCTTTTTGGTTACTTGGTTTGTTGGTTTGCTGGCTTGTTGGCTTGTTGGTTTGTTGCTTTGTTCGTTTGATGGTTTGTTGGTTTGTTGGTTACTTGGTTTGTTGGTTTGTTGGTTTGTTGGTTTGTTGGCATGTTGGTTTGTTGGTTTGTTGGTTTGTTGCTTTGTTGGTTTGTTGGCTTGTTGGCTTGTTGGTTTGTTAGTTTGTTGGCTTTTTGGTTACTTGGTTTGTTGGTTTGTTGGCTTGTTGGTTTGTTGGTTTGTTGGTTTGTTGGTTTGTTGGTTTGTTGGTTTGTTGGTTTGTTGGTTTGTTGGTTTGTTGGTTTGTTGGCTTGTTGGTTTGTTGGTTTGTTGGCTTGTTGGCTTGTTGGCTTGTTGGTTTGTTGGTTTATTGGTTTGTTGGCTTGTTGGTTTGTTGGTTTGTTGGCTTGTTGGTTTGTTGGTTTGTTGGTTTGTTGGCTTGTTGGCTTGTTGGTTTGTTGGTTTGTTGGCTTGTTGGTTTGTTGGTTTGTTGGCTTGTTGGCTTGTTGCTTTGTTCGTTTGATGGTTTGTTGGTTTGTTGGTTTTTTGGTTTGTTGGTTTGTTGGTTTGTTGGTTTGTTGGTTTGTTGGTTTGTTGGCTTGTTGGCTTGTTGGTTTGTTGGTTTGTTTGTTTGCTCATTTGTTGGTTTGTTTGTTTGTTGGCTTGTTGGTTTGTTGTTTTGTTGGTTTGTTGGTTTGTTGGTTTGTTGGTTTGTTGGTTTGTTGGTTTGTTGGTTTGTTGGTTTGTTGGTTTGTTGGCTTGTTGGTTTGTTAGTTTTTTGGTTTGTTGGCTTGTTAGCTTGTTGGTTTGTTGGTTTGTTGGTTTGTTGGTTTGTTGGTTTGTTGGCTTGTTGGTTTGTTGGTTTGTTGGTTTGTTGGCTTGTTGGTTTGTTGGTTTGTTGGCTTGTTGTTTTGTTGGTTTGTTGGTTTGTTGGTTTGTTGGTTTGTTGGTTTGTTGGTTTGTTGGTTTGTTGGTTTGTTGGTTTGTTGGCTTGTTGGTTTGTTCGTTTGTTGGTTTGTTGGTTTATTTGTTTGTTGGTTTGTTGGCTTGTTGGTTTGTTGGTTTGTTGGCTTGTTGGCTTGTTGGTTTGTTGGTTTGTTGGCTTGTTGGTTTGTTGGTTTGTTGGTTTGTTGGTTTGTTGGTTTGTTGGTTTGTTGGTTTGTTGTTTTGTTGGTTTGTTGGTTTGTTGGTTTGTTGGTTTGTTGGTTTGTTGGTTTGTTGGTTTGTTGGTT
Source organism: Atherix ibis (assembly GCA_958298945.1). NCBI lineage: Eukaryota > Metazoa > Arthropoda > Insecta > Diptera > Athericidae > Atherix > Atherix ibis. Next base: position 62,101,963 of record OY282608.1, on the reverse strand, counting down.
TGTTGGTTTGTTGGCTTGTTGGTTTGTTAGTTTTTTGGTTTGTTGGCTTGTTAGCTTGTTGGTTTGTTGGTTTGTTGGTTTGTTGGTTTGTTGGTTTGTTGGCTTGTTGGTTTGTTGGTTTGTTGGTTTGTTGGCTTGTTGGTTTGTTGGTTTGTTGGCTTGTTGGTTACTTAGTTTGTTGGTTTGTTGGTTTGTTGGCTTGTTGGTTTGTTGGTTTGTAGGTTTGTTGGCTTGTTGGTTTGTTGGTTTGTTGGTTTGTTGGTTTGTTGGCTTGTTGGCTTGTTGGTTTGTTGGTTTGTTGGCTTGTTGGTTTGTTGGCTTGTTGGTTTGTTGGTTTGTTGGTTTGGTGGCTTGTTGGTTTGTTGGCTTGTTGGCTTGTTGGTTTGTTGGTTTGTTGGCTTGTTGGTTTGTTGGCTTTTTGGCTTGTTGGTTTGTTGGTTTGTTGGCTTGTTGGCTTGTTGGATTGTTGGTTTGTTGGTTTGTTGGTTTATTTGTTTGTTGGTTTGTTGGCTTGTTGGTTTGTTGGTTTGTTGGCTTGTTGGCTTGTTGGTTTGTTGGTTTGTTGGCTTGTTGGTTTGTTGGTTTGTTGGTTTGTTGGTTTGTTGGTTTGTTGGTTTGTTGGTTTGTTGGTTTGTTGGTTTGTTGGCTTGTTGGTTTGTTGGTTTGTTGGCTTGTTGGCTTGTTGGTTTGTTGGTTTGTTGGTATGTTGGCTTGTTGGTTTGTTGGTTTGTTGGCTTGTTGGCTTGTTGGTTTGTTGGTTTTTTGGTTTGTTGGCTTGTTGGTTTGTTGGTTTGTTGGCTTGTTGGTTTGTTAGTTTGTTGGCTTGTTGGCTTGTTGGTTTGTTGGTTTGTTGGTTTGTTGGCTTGTTGGCTTGTTGGTTTGTTGGTTTGTTGGTTTGTTGGTTTGTTGGTTTGTTGGTTTGTTGGTTTGTTGGCTTGTTGGTTTGTTGGTTTGTTGGCTTGTTGGCTTGTTGGTTTGTTGGTTTGTTGGTTTTTTGGCTTGTTGGTTTGTTGATTTGTTGTTTTGTTGGCTTGTTGGTTTGTTGGTTTGTTGGTTTGTTGGTTTGTTGGCTTGTTGGTTTGTTGGTTTGTTGGCTTGTTTGTTTGTTGGTTTGTTGGCTTGTTGGTTTGTTGGTTTGTTGGTTTGTTGGCTTGTTGGCTTGTTGGTTTGTTGGCTTGTTGGTTTGTTAGTTTGTTGGCTTTTTGGTTACTTGGTTTGTTGGTGTGTTGGCTTGTTGGCTTGTTGGTTTGTTGCTTTGTTCGTTTGATGGTTTGTTGGTTTGTTGGTTACTTGGTTTGTTGGTTGGTGGTTTGTTGGTTTGTTGGCATGTTGGTTTGGTGGTTTGTTGCTTTGTTGGTTTGTTGGCTTGTTGGCTTGTTGGTTTGTTAGTTTGTTGGCTTTTTGGTTACTTGGTTTGTTGGTTTGTTGGCTTGTTGGTTTGTTGGTTTGTTGGTTTGTTGGTTTGTTGGTTTGTTGGTTTGTTGGTTTGTTGGTTTGTTGGTTTGTTGGTTTGTTGGCTTGTTGGTTTGTTGGTTTGTTGGTTTGTTGGCTTGTTGGTTTGTTGGTTTGTTGGTTTGTTGGTTTGTTGGTTTGTTGGTTTGTTGGCTTGTTGGTTTGTTGGTTTGTTGGCTTGTTGGTTTGTTGGTTTGTTGGTTTGTTGGCCTGTTGGCTTGTTGGTTTGTTGGTTTGTTGGCTTGTTGGTTTGTTGGTTTGTTGGCTTGTTGGCTTGTTGCTTTGGTCGTTTGATGGTTTGTTGTTTTGTTGGTTTTTTGGTTTGTTGGTTTGTTGGTTTGTTGGTTTGTTGGCTTGTTGGCTTGTTGCTTTGTTCGTTTGATGGTTTGTTGTTTTGTTGGTTTTTTGGTTTGTTGGTTTTTTGGTTTGTTGCTTTGTTGGTTTGTTGGTTTGTTGGCTTGTTGGCTTGTTGGTTTGTTGGCTTGTTGGTTTGTTAGTTTGTTGGCTTTTTGGTTACTTGGTTTGTTGGTGTGTTGGCTTGTTGGCTTGTTGGTTTGTTGCTTTGTTCGTTTGATGGTTTGTTGGTTTGTTGGTTACTTGGTTTGTTGGTTGGTGGTTTGTTGGTTTGTTGGCATGTTGGTTTGGTGGTTTGTTGCTTTGTTGGTTTGTTGGCTTGTTGGCTTGTTGGTTTGTTAGTTTGTTGGCTTTTTGGTTACTTGGTTTGTTGGTTTGTTGGCTTGTTGGTTTGTTGGTTTGTTGGTTTGTTGGTTTGTTGGTTTGTTGGTTTGTTGGTTTGTTGGTTTGTTGGTTTGTTGCTTTGTTGGTTTGTTGGCTTGTTGGCTTGTTGGTTTGTTAGTTTGTTGGCTTTTTGGTTACTTGGTTTGTTGGTTTGTTGGCTTGTTGGTTTGTTGGTTTGTTGGTTTGTTGGTTTGTTGGTTTGTTGGTTTGTTGGTTTGTTGGTTTGTTGGTTTGTTGGTTTGTTGGCTTGTTGGTTTGTTGGTTTGTTGGTTTGTTGGCTTGTTGGTTTGTTGGTTTGTTGGTTTGTTGGTTTGTTGGTTTGTTGGTTTGTTGGCTTGTTGGTTTGTTGGTTTGTTGGCTTGTTGGTTTGTTGGTTTGTTGGCTTGTTGGCTTGTTGGTTTGTTGGTTTGTTGGCTTGTTGGTTTGTTGGTTTGTTGGCTTGTTGGCTTGTTGCTTTGGTCGTTTGATGGTTTGTTGTTTTGTTGGTTTTTTGGTTTGTTGGTTTGTTGGTTTGTTGGCTTGTTGGCTGGTTGCTTTGTTCGTTTGATGGTTTGTTGTTTTGTTGGTTTTTTGGTTTGTTGGTTTTTTGGTTTGTTGCTTTGTTGGTTTGTTGGTTTGTTGGCTTGTTGGCTTGTTGGTTTGTTGGCTTGTTGGTTTGTTAGTTTGTTGGCTTTTTGGTTACTTGGTTTGTTGGTGTGTTGGCTTGTTGGCTTGTTGGTTTGTTGCTTTGTTCGTTTGATGGTTTGTTGGTTTGTTGGTTACTTGGTTTGTTGGTTGGTGGTTTGTTGGTTTGTTGGCATGTTGGTTTGGTGGTTTGTTGCTTTGTTGGTTTGTTGGCTTGTTGGCTTGTTGGTTTGTTAGTTTGTTGGCTTTTTGGTTACTTGGTTTGTTGGTTTGTTGGCTTGTTGGTTTGTTGGTTTGTTGGTTTGTTGGTTTGTTATTTTGTTGGTTTGTTGGTTTGTTGGTTTGTTGGTTTGTTGGTTTGTTGGCTTGTTGGCTTGTTGCTTTGGTCGTTTGATGGTTTGTTGTTTTGTTGGTTTTTTGGTTTGTTGGTTTGTTGGTTTGTTGGCTTGTTGGCTTGTTGCTTTGTTCGTTTGATGGTTTGTTGTTTTGTTGGTTTTTTGGTTTGTTGGTTTTTTGGTTTGTTGCTTTGTTGGTTTGTTGGTTTGTTGGCTTGTTGGCTTGTTGGTTTGTTGGCTTGTTGGTTTGTTAGTTTTTTGGCTTTTTGGTTACTTGGTTTGTTGGTGTGTTGGCTTGTTGGCTTGTTGGTTTGTTGCTTTGTTCGTTTGATGGTTTGTTGGTTTGTTGGTTACTTGGTTTGTTGGTTGGTGGTTTGTTGGTTTGTTGGCATGTTGGTTTGGTGCTTTGTTGCTTTGTTGGTTTGTTGGCTTGTTGGCTTGTTGGTTTGTTAGTTTGTTGGCTTTTTGGTTACTTGGTTTGTTGGTTTGTTGGCTTGTTGGTTTGTTGGTTTGTTGGTTTGTTGGTTTGTTGGTTTGTTGGTTTGTTGGTTTGTTGGTTTGTTGGTTTGTTGGTTTGTTGCTTTGTTGGTTTGTTGGCTTGTTGGCTTGTTGGTTTGTTAGTTTGTTGGCTTTTTGGTTACTTGGTTTGTTGGTTTGTTGGCTTGTTGGTTTGTTGGTTTGTTGGTTTGTTGGTTTGTTGGTTTGTTGGTTTGTTGGTTTGTTGGTTTGTTGGTTTGTTGGTTTGTTGGCTTGTTGGTTTGTTGGTTTGTTGGTTTGTTGGCTTGTTGGTTTGTTGGTTTGTTGGTTTGTTGGTTTGTTGGTTTGTTGGTTTGTTGGTTTGTTGGCTTGTTGGTTTGTTGGTTTGTTGGCTTGTTGGTTTGTTGGTTTGTTGGTTTGTTGGCTTGTTGGCTTGTTGGTTTGTTGGTTTGTTGGCTTGTTGGTTTGTTGGTTTGTTGGCTTGTTGGCTTGTTGCTTTGGTCGTTTGATGGTTTGTTGTTTTGTTGGTTTTTTGGTTTGTTGGTTTGTTGGTTTGTTGGCTTGTTGGCTTGTTGCTTTGTTCGTTTGATGGTTTGTTGTTTTGTTGGTTTTTTGGTTTTTTGGTTTGTTGCTTTGTTGGTTTGTTGGTTTGTTGGCTTGTTGGCTTGTTGGTTTGTTGGCTTGTTGGTTTGTTAGTTTGTTGGCTTTTTGGCTACTTGGTTTGTTGGTGTGTTGGCTTGTTGGCTTGTTGGTTTGTTGCTTTGTTCGTTTGATGGTTTGTTGGTTTGTTGGTTACTTGGTTTGTTGGTTGGTGGTTTGTTGGTTTGTTGGCATGTTGGTTTGGTGGTTTGTTGCTTTGTTGGTTTGTTGGCTTGTTGGCTTGTTGGTTTGTTAGTTTGTTGGCTTTTTGGTTACTTGGTTTGTTGGTTTGTTGGCTTGTTGGTTTGTTGGTTTGTTGGTTTGTTGGTTTGTTGGTTTGTTGGTTTGTTGGTTTGTTGGTTTGTTGGTTTGTTGGTTTGTTGGTTTGTTGGTTTGTTGGCTTGTTGGTTTGTTGGTTTGTTGGTTTGTTGGCTTGTTGGTTTGTTGGTTTGTTGGTTTGTTGGTTTGTTGGTTTATTGGTTTGTTGGCTTGTTGGTTTGTTGGTTTGTTGGCTTGTTGGTTTGTTGGTTTGTTGGTTTGTTGGCTTGTTGGCTTGTTGGTTTGTTGGTTTGTTGGCTTGTTGGTTTGTTGGTTTGTTGGCTTGTTGGCTTGTTGCTTTGGTCGTTTGATGGTTTGTTGTTTTGTTGGTTTTTTGGTTTGTTGGTTTGTTGGTTTGTTGGTTTGTTGGTTTGTTGGCTTCTTGGCTTGTTGGTTTGTTGGTTTGTTTGTTTGCTGATTTGTTGGTTTGTTTGTTTTTTGGCTTGTTGGTTTGTTGTTTTGTTGGTTTGTTGGTTTGTTGGTTTGTTGGTTTGTTGGTTTGTTGGCTTGTTGGTTTGTTAGTTTGTTGGTTTGTTGGCTTGTTGGTTTGTTGGTTTCTTGGTTTGTGTGTTTGTTGGTTTGTTCGCTTGTTGGTTTGTTGGTTTGTTGGTTTATTTGTTTGTTGGGTTGTTGGCTTGTTGGTTTGTTGGTTTGTTGGTTTGTTGGCTTGTTGGTTTGTTGGTTTGTTGGTTTGTTGGTTTGTTGGCTTGTTGGTTTGTTGGTTTGTTGGCTTGTTGGTTACTTAGTTTGTTGGGTTGTTGGTTTGTTGGCTTGTTGGTTTGTTGGTTTGTAGGTTTGTTGGCTTGTTGGTTTGTTGGTTTGTTGGTTTTTTGGTTTGTTGGTTTGTTGGTTTGTTATTTTGTTGGTTTATTTGTTTGTTGGTTTGTTGGCTTGTTGGTTTGTTGGTTTGTTGGATTGTTGGCTTGTTGGTTTGTTGGTTTGTTGGCTTGTTGGCTTGTTGGTTTGTTGGTTTGTTGGTTTGTTGGTTTGTTGGTTTGTTGGTTTGTTGGCTTGTTGGTTTGTTGGTTTGTTGGTTTGTTGGCTTGTTGGCTTGTTGGTTTGTTGGTTTGTTGGCTTCTTGGTTTGTTGGTTTGTTGGCTTGTTGGCTTGTTGCTTTGTTCGTTTGATGGTTTGTTGGTTTGTTGGTTTTTTGGTTTGTTGGTTTGTTGGTTTGTTGGCTTGTTGGCTTGTTGGTTTGTTGGTTTGTTGGCTTGTTGGTTTGTTGGTTTGTTGGCTTGTTGGTTTGTTAGTTTATTGGTTTGTTGGTTTGTTGGTTTGTTGCTTTGTTGGTTTGTTGGTTTGTTGGTTTTTTGGTTTGTTGGTTTGTTGGTTTGTTGACTTGTTGGTTTGTTGGTTTGTTGGCTTGTTGGTTTGTTGGTTTATGGGCTTGTTGGTTACGTAGTTTGTTGGTTTGTTGGTTTGTTAGTTTGTTGGCTTATTGGCTTGTTGGCTTGTTGGTTTGTTGGTTAGTTCGTTTGTTGGTTTGTTAGTTTGTTGGTTTGTTGGCTTGTTGGCTTGTTGGTTTGTTGGTTTTTTGGTTTGTTGGTTTGTTGGTTTGTTGGTTTGTTGGTTTATTTGTTTGTTGGTTTGTTGGCTTGTTGGTTTGTTGGTTTGTTGGTTTGGTGGCTTGTTGGTTTGTTGGTTTGTAGGCTTGTTGGCTTGTTGGTTTGTTGGTTTGTTGGCTTGTTGGTTTGTTGGCTTGTTGGTTTGTTGGTTTGTTGGCTTGTTGGCTTGTTTGTTTGTTGGTTTGTTGGTTTGTTGGTTTATTTGTTTGTTGGTTTGTTGGCTTGTTGGTTTGTTGGTTTGTTGGCTTGTTGGCTTGTTGGTTTGTTGGTTTGTTGGTTTGTTGGTTTGTTGGTTTGTTGGTTTGTTGGTTTGTTGGTTTGTTGGTTTGTTGGCTTGTTGGTTTGTTGGTTTGTTGGCTTGTTGGCTTGTTGGTTTGTTTGGCTTGTTGGCTTGTTGGTTTGTTCGTTTGATGGTTTGTTGGTTTGTTGGTTTTTTGGTTTGTTGGTTTTTTGGTTTTTGCTTTGTTGGTTTGTTGGCTTGTTGGGTTGTTGGTTTGTTGGTTTGTTGGCTTGTTGGTTTGTTAGTTTGTTGGTTTGTTGGCTTGTTGGCTTGTTGGTTTGTTGGTTTGTTGTTTTGTTGGTTTGTTGGTTTGTTGGTTTTTTGGTTTGTTGGTTTGTTGGTTTGTTGGCTTGTTGGTTTGTTGGTTTTTTGGCTTGTTGGCTTGTTGGTTTGTTGGTTTGTTGGCTTGTTGGCTTGTTGGTTTGTTGGTTTGTTGGTTTGTTGGTTTGTTGCTTTGTTGGTTTGTTGGTTTGTTTGCTTGTTGGCTTGTTGGTTTGTTAGTTTGTTGGCTTTTTGGTTACTTGGTTTGTTGGTTTGTTGGTTTGTTGGCTTGTTGGTTTGTTGGCTTGTTGGTTTGTTGGTTTGTTGGTTTGTTGGCTTGTTGGCTTGTTGGTTTGTTGGTTTGTTGGTTTGTTGGTTTGTTGGTTTGTTGGTTTTTTGGTTTGTTGGTTTGTTGTTTGTTGGTTTGTTGGTTTGTTGGCTTGTTGGTTTGTTGGCTTGTTGGTTACTTGGTTTGTTGGTTTGTTGGTTTGTTGGCTTGTTTGCTTGTTAGTTTGTTGGTTTCTTGGCTTATTGGTTTGTTAGTTTGTTGGTTTGTTGGCTTGTTGGCTTGTTGGTTTGTTGGTTTGTTGGTTTGTTGGTTTGTTGGTTTGTTGGTTTTTTGGTTTGTTGGTTTGTTGGCTTGTTGGTTTGTTGGTTTGTTGGTTTTTTGGTTTGTTGGTTTGTTGGTTTGTTGGTTTGTTGGTTTGTTAGTTTATTTGTTTGTTGGTTTGTTGGTTTGCTGGTTTGTTCGTTTGTTGGTTTGTTGGTTTGTTGGTTTGTTGGTTTGTTGTCTTGTTGGTTTGTTGGTTTGTTGGTTTGTTGGTTTGTTGGTTTGTTGGCTTGTTGGCTTGTTGGCTTGTTGGTTTGTTGGTTTGTTGGCTTGTTGGTTACTTATTTTGTTGGTTTGTTGGTTTGTTGGTTTGTTGGCTTGTTGGCTTGTTGGTTTGTTGGTTAGTTCGTATGTTGGTTTGTTAGTTTGTTGGTTTGTTGGCTTGTTGGTTTGTTGGTTTGTTGGTTTGTTGGTTTATCTGTTTGTTGGTTTGTTGGCTTGTTGGTTTGTTGGTTTGTTGGTTTGTTGGCTTGTTGGTTTATTGGTTTGTTGGCTTGTTGGTTTGTTGGTTTGTTGGCTTGTTGGTTTGTTGGCTTGTTGGCTTGTTGGTTTGTCGGTTTGTTGGCTTGTTGGCTTGTTGGTTTGTTGGTTTGTTGGTTTGTTGGTTTGTTGGTTTGTTGGTTTATTTGTTTGTTGGTTTGTTGGCTTGTTGGTTTGTTGGTTTGTTGGTTTGGTGGCTTGTTGGTTTGTTGGTTTGTAGGCTTGTTGGCTTGTTGGTTTGTTGGTTTGTTGGCTTGTTGGTTTGTTGGCTTGTTGGTTTGTTGGTTTGTTGGCTTGTTGGCTTGTTTGTTTGTTGGTTTGTTGGTTTGTTGGTTTATTTGTTTGTTGGTTTGTTGGCTTGTTGGTTTGTTGGTTTGTTGGCTTGTTGGCTTGTTGGTTTGTTGGTTTGTTGGTTTGTTGGTTTGTTGGTTTGTTGGTTTGTTGGTTTGTTGGTATGTTGGCTTGTTGGTTTGTTGGTTTGTTGGCTTGTTGGCTTGTTGGTTTGTTGTTTTGTTGGTATGTTGGCTTGTTGGCTTGTTGGTTTGTTCGTTTGATGGTTTGTTGGTTTGTTGGTTTTTTGGTTTGTTGGTTTTTTGGTTTTTGCTTTGTTGGTTTGTTGGCTTGTTGGCTTATTGGTTTGTTGGTTTGTTGGCTTGTTGGTTTGTTAGTTTGTTGGTTTGTTGGCTTGTTGGCTTGTTTGTTTGTTGGTTTGTTGGTTTGTTGGTTTATTTGTTTGTTGGTTTGTTGGCTTGTTGGTTTGTTGGTTTGTTGGCTTGTTGGCTTGTTGGTTTGTTGGTTTGTTGGTTTGTTGGTTTGTTGGTTTGTTGGTTTGTTGGTTTATTTGTTTGTTGGTTTGTTGGCTTGTTGGTTTGTTGGTTTGTTGGCTTGTTGGCTTGTTGGTTTGTTGGTTTGTTGGTTTGTTGGTTTGTTGGTTTGTTGGTTTGTTGGTTTGTTGGTTTGTTGGTATGTTGGCTTGTTGGTTTGTTGGTTTGTTGGCTTGTTGGCTTGTTGGTTTGTTGTTTTGTTGGTATGTTGGCTTGTTGGCTTGTTGGTTTGTTGGTTTGTAGGCTTGTTGGCTTGTTGGTTTGTTGGTTTGTTGGCTTGTTGGTTTGTTGGCTTGTTGGTTTGTTGGTTTGTTGGCTTGTTGGCTTGTTTGTTTGTTGGTTTGTTGGTTTGTTGGTTTATTTGTTTGTTGGTTTGTTGGCTTGTTGGTTTGTTGGTTTGTTGGCTTGTTGGCTTGTTGGTTTGTTGGTTTGTTGGTTTGTTGGTTTGTTGGTTTGTTGGTTTGTTGGTTTGTTGGTATGTTGGCTTGTTGGTTTGTTGGTTTGTTGGCTTGTTGGCTTGTTGGTTTGTTGTTTTGTTGGTATGTTGGCTTGTTGGCTTGTTGGTTTGTTCGTTTGATGGTTTGTTGGTTTGTTGGTTTTTTGGTTTGTTGGTTTTTTGGTTTTTGCTTTGTTGGTTTGTTGGCTTGTTGGCTTGTTGGTTTGTTGGTTTGTTGGCTTGTTGGTTTGTTAGTTTGTTGGTTTGTTGGCTTGTTGGCTTGTTGGTTTGTTGGTTTGTTGTTTTGTTGGTTTGTTGGTTTGTTGGTTTTTTGGTTTAATGGTTTGTTGGTTTGTTGGCTTGTTGGTTTGTTGGTTTTTTGGCTTGTTGGCTTGTTGGTTTGTTGGTTTGTTGGCTTGTTGGCTTGTTGGTTTGTTGGTTTGTTGGTTTGTTGGTTTGTTGCTTTGTTGGTTTATTGGTTTGTTTGCTTGTTGGCTTGTTGGTTTGTTAGTTTGTTGGCTTTTTGGTTACTTCGTTTGTTGGCTTGTTTGCTTGTTAGTTTGTTGGTTTCTTGGCTTGTTGTTTTGTTAGTTTGTTGGTTTGTTGGCTTGTTGGCTTGTTGGTTTGTTGGTTTGTTGGTTTGTTGGTTTGTTGGTTTGTTGGTTCTTTGGTTTGTTGGTTTGTTGGCTTGTTGGTTTGTTAGTTTATTTGTTTGTTGGTTTGTTGGTTTGTTGGTTTGTTGGTTTGTTGGTTTGTTGTCTTGTTGGTTTGTTGGTTTGTTGGTTTGTTGGTTTGTTGGTTTGTTGGTTTGTTGGTTTGTTGTCTTGTTGGTTTGTTGGTTTGTTGGTTTGTTGGCTTGTTGGTTTGTTTGTTTTTTGGTTTGTTGGTTTGTTGGCTTGTTGGTTTGTTGGCTTGTTGGTTTGTTGGTTTGTTGGCTTGTTGGCTTGTTTGTTTGTTGGTTTGTTGGTTTGTTGGTTTATTTGTTTGTTGGTTTGTTGGCTTGTTGGTTTGTTGGTTTGTTGGCTTGTTAGCTTGTTGGTTTGTTGGTTTGTTGGTTTGTTGGTTTGTTGGTTTGTTGGTTTGTTGGTTTGTTGGTTTGTTGGCTTGTTGGTTTGTTGGTTTGTTGGCTTGTTGGCTTGTTGGTTTGTTTGGCTTGTTGGCTTGTTGGTTTGTTCGTTTGATGGTTTGTTGGTTTGTTGGTTTTTTGGTTTGTTGGTTTTTTGGTTTTTGCTTTGTTGGTTTGTTGGCTTGTTGGGTTGTTGGTTTGTTGGTTTGTTGGCTTGTTGGTTTGTTAGTTTGTTGGTTTGTTGGCTTGTTGGCTTGTTGGTTTGTTGGTTTGTTGTTTTGTTGGTTTGTTGGTTTGTTGGTTTTTTGGTTTGTTGGTTTGTTGGTTTGTTGGCTTGTTGGTTTGTTGGTTTTTTGGCTTGTTGGCTTGTTGGTTTGTTGGTTTGTTGGCTTGTTGGCTTGTTGGTTTGTTGGTTTGTTGGTTTGTTGGTTTGTTGCTTTGTTGGTTTGTTGGTTTGTTTGCTTGTTGGCTTGTTGGTTTGTTAGTTTGTTGGCTTTTTGGTTACTTGGTTTGTTGGTTTGTTGGTTTGTTGGCTTGTTGGTTTGTTGGCTTGTTGGTTTGTTGGTTTGTTGGTTTGTTGGCTTGTTGGCTTGTTGGTTTGTTGGTTTGTTGGTTTGTTGGTTTGTTGGTTTGTTGGTTTTTTGGTTTGTTGGTTTGTTGGTTTGTTGGTTTGTTGGTTTGTTGGCTTGTTGGTTTGTTGACTTGTTGGTTACTTGGTTTGTTGGTTTGTTGGTTTGTTGGCTTGTTTGCTTGTTAGTTTGTTGGTTTCTTGGCTTGTTGGTTTGTTAGTTTGTTGGTTTGTTGGCTTGTTGGCTTGTTGGTTTGTTGGTTTGTTGGTTTGTTGGTTTGTTGGTTTGTTGGTTTGTTGGTTTTTTGGTTTGTTGGTTTGTTGGCTTGTTGGTTTGTTGGTTTGTTGGTTTTTTGGTTTGTTGGTTTGTTGGTTTGTTGGTTTGTTGGTTTGTTAGTTTATTTGTTTGTTGGTTTGTTGGTTTGCTGGTTTGTTGGTTTGTTGGTTTGTTGGTTTGTTGGTTTGTTGGTTTGTTGTCTTGTTGGTTTGTTGGTTTGTTGGTTTGTTGGTTTGTTGGCTTGTTGGTTTGTTGGTTTGTTGGCTTGTTGGCTTGTTGGCTTGTTGGTTTGTTGGTTTGTTGGCTTGTTGGTTACTTATTTTGTTGGTTTGTTGGTTTGTTGGTTTGTTGGCTTGTTGGCTTGTTGGTTTGTTGGTTAGTTCGTATGTTGGTTTGTTAGTTTGTTGGTTTGTTGGCTTGTTGGTTTGTTGGTTTGTTGGTTTGTTGGTTTATCTGTTTGTTGGTTTGTTGGCTTGTTGGTTTGTTGGTTTGTTGGTTTGTTGGCTTGTTGGTTTATTGGTTTGTTGGCTTGTTGGTTTGTTGGTTTGTTGGCTTGTTGGTTTGTTGGCTTGTTGGCTTGTTGGTTTGTCGGTTTGTTGGCTTGTTGGCTTGTTGGTTTGTTGGTTTGTTGGTTTGTTGGTTTGTTGGTTTGTTGGTTAATTTGTTTGTTGGTTTGTTGGCTTGTTGGTTTGTTGGTTTGTTGGTTTGGTGGCTTGTTGGTTTGTTGGTTTGTAGGCTTGTTGGCTTGTTGGTTTGTTGGTTTGTTGGCTTGTTGGTTTGTTGGCTTGTTGGTTTGTTGGTTTGTTGGCTTGTTGGCTTGTTTGTTTGTTGGTTTGTTGGTTTGTTGGTTTATTTGTTTGTTGGTTTGTTGGCTTGTTGGTTTGTTGGTTTGTTGGCTTGTTGGCTTGTTGGTTTGTTGGTTTGTTGGTTTGTTGGTTTGTTGGTTTGTTGGTTTGTTGGTTTGTTGGTATGTTGGCTTGTTGGTTTGTTGGTTTGTTGGCTTGTTGGCTTGTTGGTTTGTTGTTTTGTTGGTATGTTGGCTTGTTGGCTTGTTGGTTTGTTCGTTTGATGGTTTGTTGGTTTGTTGGTTTTTTGGTTTGTTGGTTTTTTGGTTTTTGCTTTGTTGGTTTGTTGGCTTGTTGGCTTGTTGGTTTGTTGGTTTGTTGGCTTGTTGGTTTGTTAGTTTGTTGGTTTGTTGGCTTGTTGGCTTGTTGGTTTGTTGGTTTGTTGTTTTGTTGGTTTGTTGGTTTGTTGGGTTTTTGGTTTAATGGTTTGTTGGTTTGTTGGCTTGTTGGTTTGTTGGTTTTTTGGCTTGTTGGCTTGTTGGTTTGTTGGTTTGTTGGCTTGTTGGCTTGTTGGTTTGTTGGTTTGTTGGTTTGTTGGTTTGTTGCTTTGTTGGTTTATTGGTTTGTTTGCTTGTTGGCTTGTTGGTTTGTTAGTTTGTTGGCTTTTTGGTTACTTCGTTTGTTGGCTTGTTTGCTTGTTAGTTTGTTGGTTTCTTGGCTTGTTGTTTTGTTAGTTTGTTGGTTTGTTGGCTTGTTGGCTTGTTGGTTTGTTGGTTTGTTGGTTTGTTGGTTTGTTGGTTTTTTGGTTTGTTGGTTTGTTGGTTTGTTGGTTTGTTGGTTTGTTAGTTTATTTGTTTGTTGGTTTGTTGGTTTGTTGGTTTGTTGGTTTGTTGGTTTGTTGGCTTGTTGGCTTGTTGGTTTGTTGGTTTGTTGGTTTTTTGGTTTGTTGGTTTGTTGGTTTGTTGGTTTGTTGGTTTGTTAGTTTATTTGTTTGTTGGTTTGTTGGTTTGTTGGTTTGTTGGTTTGTTGGTTTGTTGTCTTGTTGGTTTGTTGGTTTGTTGGTTTGTTGGTTTGTTGGTTTGTTGGTTTGTTGTCTTGTTGGTTTGTTGGTTTGTTGGTTTGTTGGCTTGTTGGTTTGTTTGTTTTTTGGTTTGTTGGTTTGTTGGTTTGTTGGTTTGTTGGTTTATCTGTTTGTTGGTTTGTTGGCTTGTTGGTTTGTTGGTTTGTTAGTTTGTTGGCTTGTTGGTTTATTGGTTTGTTGGCTTGTTGGTTTGTTGTTTTGTTGGCTTGTTGGTTTGTTGGCTTGTTGGCTTGTTGGTTTGTCGGTTTGTTGGCTTGTTGGCTTGTTGGTTTGTTGGTTTGTTGGTTTGTTGGTTTATTTGTTTGTTGGTTTGTTGGTTCGTTGGTTTGTTGGCTTGTTGGTTTGTTGGTTTTTTGGCTTGTTGGCTTGTTGGTTTGTTGGTTTGTTGGCTTGTTGGCTTGTTGGTTTGCTGGTTTGTTGGTTTGTTGGTTTGTTGCTTTGTTGGTTTGTTGGTTTGTTTGCTTGTTGGCTTGTTGGTTTGTTAGTTTGTTGGCTTTTTGGTTACTTGGTTTGTTGGTTTGTTGGTTTGTTGGCTTGTTGGTTTGTTGGCTTGTTGGTTTGTTGGTTTGTTGGTTTGTTGGCTTGTTGGCTTGTTGGTTTGTTGGTTTGTTGGTTTGTTGGTTTGTTGGTTTGTTGGTTTTTTGGTTTGTTGGTTTGTTGGTATGTTGGTTTGTTGGCTTGTTGGTTTGTTGGCTTGTTGGTTACTTGGTTTGTTGGTTTGTTGGTTTGTTAGCTTGTTTGCTTGTTAGTTTGTTGGTTTCTTGGCTTGTTGGTTTGTTAGTTTGTTGGTTTGTTGGCTTGTTGGCTTGTTGGTTTGTTGGTTTGTTGGTTTGTTGGTTTGTTGGTTTTTTGGTTTGTTGGTTTGTTGGCTTGTTGGTTTGTTGGTTTGTTGGTTTTTTGGTTTGTTGGTTTGTTGGTTTGTTGGTTTGTTGGTTTGTTAGTTTATTTGTTTGTTGGTTTGTTGGTTTATTGGTTTGTTGGTTTGTTGGTTTGTTGGTTTGTTGGTTTGTTGGTTTGTTGTCTTGTTGGTTTGTTGGTTTGTTGGTTTGTTGGCTTGTTGGTTTGTTGGCTTGTTGGCTTGTTGGCTTGTTGGTTTGTTGGTTTGTTGGCTTGTTGGTTACTTATTTTGTTGGTTTGTTGGTTTGTTGGCTTGTTGGCTTGTTGGTTTGTTGGTTAGTTCGTATGTTGGTTTGTTAGTTTGTTGGTTTGTTGGCTTGTTGGCTTGTTGGTTTGTTTGTTTTTTGGTTTGTTGGTTTGTTGGTTTGTTGGTTTGTTGGTTTATCTGTTTGTTGGTTTGTTGGCTTGTTGGTTTGTTGGTTTGTTGGTTTGTTGGCTTGTTGGTTTATTGGTTTGTTGGCTTGTTGGTTTGTTGGTTTGTTGGCTTGTTGGTTTGTTGGCTTGTTGGTTTGTCGGTTTGTTGGCTTGTTGGCTTGTTGGTTTGTTGGTTTGTTGGTTTGTTGGTTTGTTGGTTTGTGGGTTTATTTGTTTGTTGGTTTGTTGGCTTGTTGGTTTGTTGGTTTGTTGGTTTGGTGGCTTGTTGGTTTGTTGGTTTGTAGGCTTGTTGGCTTGTTGGTTTGTTGGTTTGTTGGCTTGTTGGTTTGTTGGCTTGTTGGTTTGTTGGTTTGTTGGCTTGTTGGCTTGTTTGTTTGTTGGTTTGTTGGTTTGTTGGTTTATTTGTTTGTTGGTTTGTTGGCTTGTTGGTTTATTGGTTTGTTGGCTTGTTGGCTTGTTGGTTTGTTGGTTTGTTGGTTTGTTGGTTTGTTGGTTTGTTGGTTTGTTGGTTTGTTGGTATGTTGGCTTGTTGGTTTGTTGGTTTGTTGGCTTATTGGTTACTTATTTTGTTGGTTTGTTGGTTTGTTGGCTTGTTGGCTTGTTGGTTTGTTGGTTAGTTCGTATGTTGGTTTGTTAGTTTGTTGGTTTGTTGGCTTGTTGGCTTGTTGGTTTGTTTGTTTTTTGGTTTGTTGGTTTGTTGGTTTGTTGGTTTGTTGGTTTATCTGTTTGTTGGTTTGTTGGCTTGTTGGTTTGTTGGTTTGTTGGTTTGTTGGCTTGTTGGTTTATTGGTTTGTTGGCTTGTTGGTTTGTTGGTTTGTTGGCTTGTTGGTTTGTTGGCTTGTTGGTTTGTCGGTTTGTTGGCTTGTTGGCTTGTTGGTTTGTTGGTTTGTTGGTTTGTTGGTTTGTTGGTTTGTGGGTTTATTTGTTTGTTGGTTTGTTGGCTTGTTGGTTTGTTGGTTTGTTGGTTTGGTGGCTTGTTGGTTTGTTGGTTTGTAGGCTTGTTGGCTTGTTGGTTTGTTGGTTTGTTGGCTTGTTGGTTTGTTGGCTTGTTGGTTTGTTGGTTTGTTGGCTTGTTGGCTTGTTTGTTTGTTGGTTTGTTGGTTTGTTGGTTTATTTGTTTGTTGGTTTGTTGGCTTGTTGGTTTATTGGTTTATTGGTTTGTTGGCTTGTTGGCTTGTTGGTTTGTTGGTTTGTTGGTTTGTTGGTTTGTTGGTTTGTTGGTTTGTGGGTTTATTTGTTTGTTGGTTTGTTGGCTTGTTGGTTTGTTGGTTTGTTGGTTTGATGGCTTGTTGGTTTGTTGGTTTGTAGGCTTGTTGGCTTGTTGGTTTGTTGGTTTGTTGGCTTGTTGGTTTGTTGGCTTGTTGGTTTGTTGGTTTGTTGGCTTGTTGGCTTGTTTGTTTGTTGGTTTGTTGGTTTGTTGGTTTATTTGTTTGTTGGTTTGTTGGCTTGTTGGTTTATTGGTTTGTTGGCTTGTTGGCTTGTTGGTTTGTTGGTTTATTGGTTTGTTGGTTGTTGGTTTGTTGGTTTGTTGGCTTGTTGGTTTGTTGGCTTGTTGGCTTGTTGGTTTGTCGGTTTGTTGGCTTGTTGGCTTGTTGGTTTGTTGGTTTGTTGGTTTGTTGGTTTGTTGGTTTGTTGGTTTATTTGTTTGTTGGTTTGTTGGCTTGTAGGTTTGTTGGTTTGTTGGTTTGGTGGCTTGTTGGTTTGTTGGTTTGTAGGCTTGTTGGCTTGTTGGTTTGTTGGTTTGTTGGCTTGTTGGTTTGTTGGCTTGTTGGTTTGTTGGTTTGTTGGCTTGTTGGCTTGTTTGTTTGTTGGTTTGTTGGTTTGTTGGTTTATTTGTTTGTTGGTTTGTTGGTTTGTTGGCTTGTTGGTTTGTTGGCTTGTTGGTTTGTTGGTTTGTTGGCTTGTTGGTTACTTATTTTGTTGGTTTGTTGGTTTGTTGGCTTGTTGGTTTGTTGGTTTGTTGGTTTGTTGGCTTGTCGTATTGTTGGCTTGTTGGTTTGTTAGTTTGTTGGCTTTTTGGTTACTTGGTTTGTTGATTTGTTGGTTTGTTGGCTTGTTGGTTTGTTGGCTTGTTGATTTGTTGGTTTGTTGGTTTGTTGGTTTGTTGGCTTGTTGGCTTGTTGGTTTGTTGGTTTGTTGGCTTGTTGGCTTGTTGGTTTGTTGGTTTGTTGGTATGTTGGCTTGTTGGCTTGTTGGTTTGTTCGTTTGATGGTTTGTTGGTTTGTTGGTTTTTTGATTTGTTGGTTTTTTGGTTTTTGCTTTGTTGGTTTGTTGGCTTGTTGGCTTGTTGGTTTGTTGGTTTGTTGGCTTGTTGGTTTGTTAGTTTGTTGGTTTGTTGGCTTGTTGGCTTGTTGGTTTGTTGGTTTGTTGTTTTGTTGGTTTGTTGGTTTGTTGGTTTTTTGGTTTAATGGTTTGTTGGTTTGTTGGCTTGTTGGTTTGTTGGTTTTTTGGCTTGTTGGCTTGTTGGTTTGTTGGTTTGTTGGCTTGTTGGCTTGTTGGTTTGTTGGTTTGGTGGTTTGTTGGTTTGTTGCTTTGTTGGTTTATTGGTTTGTTTGCTTGTTGGCTTGTTGGTTTGTTAGTTTGTTGGCTTTTTGGTTACTTGGTTTGTTGGTTTGTTGGTTTGTTGGCTTGTTGGTTTGTTGGCTTGTTGGTTTGTTGGTTTGTTGGTTTGTTGGCTTGTTGGCTTGTTGGTTTGTTGGTTTGTTGGTTTGTTGGTTTGTTGGTTTGTTGGTTTGTTGGTTTTTTGGTTTGTTGGTTTTGTTGGTTTGTTGGTTTGTTGGTTTGTTGGTTTGTTGGCTTGTTGGTTTGTTGGCCTGTTGGTTACTTGGTTTGTTGGTTTGTTGGTTTGTTGGCTTGTTTGCTTGTTAGTTTGTTGGTTTCTTGGCTTGTTGTTTTGTTAGTTTGTTGGTTTGTTGGCTTGTTGGCTTGCTGGTTTGTTGGTTTGTTGGTTTGTTGGTTTGTTGGTTTGTTGGTTCTTTGGTTTGTTGGTTTGTTGGCTTGTTGGCTTGTTGGTTTGTTGGTTTTTTGGTTTGTTGGTTTGTTGGTTTGTTGGTTTGTTGATTTGTTAGTTTATTTGTTTGTTGGTTTGTTGGTTTGTTGGTTTGTTGGTTTGTTGGTTTGTTGTCTTGTTGGTTTGTTGGTTTGTTGGTTTGTTGGCTTGTTGGTTTGTTGGTTTGTTGGCTTGTTGGCTTGTTGGTTTGTTGGTTTGTTGGCTTGTTGGTTACTTATTTTGTTGGTTTGTTGGTTTGTTGGCTTGTTCGCTTGTTGGTTTGTTGGTTAGTTCGTATGTTGGTTTGTTAGTTTGTTGGTTTGTTGGCTTGTTGGCTTGTTGGTTTGTTTGTTTTTTGGTTTGTTGGTTTGTTGGTTTGTTGGTTTGTTGGTTTATCTGTTTGTTGGTTTGTTGGCTTGTTGGTTTGTTGGTTTGCTAGTTTGTTGGCTTGTTGGTTTATTGGTTTGTTGGCTTGCTGGTTTGTTGGTTTGTTGGCTTGTTGGTTTGTTGGCTTGTTGGCTTGTTGGTTTGTCGGTTTGTTGGCTTGTTGGCTTGTTGGTTTGTTGGTTTGTTGGTTTGTTGGTTTATTTGTTTGTTGGTTTGTTGGCTTGTTGGTTTATTAGTTTGTTGGTTTGTTGGCTTGTTGGTTTGTTGGTTTGTTGGCTTGTTGGCTTGTTGGTTTGTTGGTTTGTTGGCTTGTTGGTTACTTAGTTTGTTGGTTTGTTGCCATGTTGGTTTATTGGTTTGTTGGTTTATTGGCTTGTTGGTTTGTTGGTTTGTTGGCTTGTTGGCTTGTTTGTTTGTTGGTTTGTTGGCTTGTTGGTTTGTTAGTTTATTGGTTTGTTGGTTTGTTGGTTTGTTGCTTTGTTGGTTTGTTGGTTTGTTGGCTTGTTGGCTTGTCGTATTGTTGGCTTGTTGGTTTGTTAGTTTGTTGGCTTTTTGGTTACTTGGTTTGTTGATTTGTTGGTTTGTTGGCTTGTTGGTTTGTTGGCTTGTTGATTTGTTGGTTTGTTGGTTTGTTGGTTTGTTGGCTTGTTGGCTTGTTGGTTTGTTGGTTTTTTGGTTTGTTGGTTTGTTGGTTTGTTGGTTTGTTGGTTTTTTGGTTTGTTGGTTTGTTGGTTTGTTGGCTTGTTGGTTTGTTGGTTTGTTGGCTTGTTGGTTTGTTGGTTTATTGGCTTGTTGGTTACTTAGTTTGTTGGTTTGTTGGTTTGTTAGTTTGTTGGCTTGTTGGCTTGTTGGTTTGTTGGTTAGTTCGTTTGTTGGTTTGTTAGTTTGTTGGTTTGTTGGCTTGTTGGCTTGTTGGTTTGTTGGTTTTTTGGTTTGTTGGTTTGTTGGTTTGTTGGTTTGTTGGTTTGTTGGTTTGTTGGTTTATTTGTTTGTTGGTTTGTTGGCTTGTTGGTTTGTTGGTTTGTTGGTTTGGTGGCTTGTTGGTTTGTTGGTTTGTAGGCTTGTTGGCTTGTTGGTTTGTTGGTTTGTTGGCTTGTTGGTTTGTTGGCTTGTTGGTTTGTTGGTTTGTTGGCTTGTTGGCTTGTTTGTTTGTTGGTTTGTTGGTTTGTTGGTTTATTTGTTTGTTGGTTTGTTGGCTTGTTGGTTTGTTGGTTTGTTGGCTTGTTGGCTTGTTGGTTTGTTGGTTTGTTGGTTTGTTGGTTTGTTGGTTTGTTGGTTTGTTGGTTTGTTGGTTTGTTGGCTTGTTGGTTTGTTGGTTTGTTGGCTTGTTGGCTTGTTGGTTTGTTGGTTTGTTGGTTTGTTGGCTTGTTGGCTTGTTGGTTTGTTCGTTTGATGGTTTGTTGGTTTGTTGGTTTTTTGGTTTGTTGGTTTTTTGGTTTTTGCTTTGTTGGTTTGTTGGCTTGTTGGCTTGTTGGTTTGTTGGTTTGTTGGCTTGTTGGTTTGTTAGTTTGTTGGTTTGTTGGCTTGTTGGCTTGTTGGTTTGTTGGTTTGTTGTTTTCTTGGTTTGTTGGTTTGTTGGTTTTTTGGTTTGTTGGTTTGTTGGTTTGTTGGCTTGTTGGTTTGTTGGTTTTTTGGCTTGTTGGCTTGTTGGTTTGTTGGTTTGTTGGCTTGTTGGCTTGTTGGTTTGTTGGTTTGTTGGTTTGTTGGTTTGTTGGTTTGTTGCTTTGTTGGTTTGTTGGTTTTTTTGCTTGTTGGCTTGTTGGTTTGTTAGTTTGTTGGCTTTTTGGTTACTTGGTTTGTTGGTTTGTTGGTTTGTTGGCTTGTTGGTTTGTTGGCTTGTTGGTTTGTTGGTTTGTTGGCTTGTTGGCTTGTTGGTTTGTTGGTTTGTTGGTTTGTTGGTTTGTTCGTTTGTTGGTTTTTTGGTTTGTTGGTTTGTTGGTTTGTTGGTTTGTTGGCTTGTTGGTTTGTTGGCCTGTTGGTTACTTGGTTTGTTGGTTTGTTGGTTTGTTGGCTTGTTTGCTTGTTAGTTTGTTGGTTTCTTGGCTTGTTGGTTTGTTAGTTTGTTGGTTTGTTGGCTTGTTGGCTTGTTGGTTTGTTGGTTTGTTGGTTTGTTGGTTTGTTGGTTTGTTGGTTTTTTGGTTTGTTGGTTTGTTGGCTTGTTGGTTTGTTGGTTTGTTGGTTTTTTGGTTTGTTGGTTTGTTGGTTTGTTGGTTTGTTGGTTTGTTAGTTTATTTGTTTGTTGGTTTGTTGGTTTGTTGGTTTGTTGGTTTGTTGGTTTGTTGTCTTGTTGGTTTGTTGGTTTGTTGGTTTGTTGGCTTGTTGGTTTGTTGGTTTGTTGGCTTGTTGGCTTGTTGGTTTGTTGGTTTGTTGGCTTGTTGGTTACTTATTTTGTTGGTTTGTTGGTTTGTTGGCTTGTTTGCTTGTTAGTTTGTTGGTTTCTTGGCTTGTTGGTTTGTTAGTTTGTTGGTTTGTTGGCTTGTTGGTTTGTTGGTTTGTTGGCTTGTTGGTTTATTGGTTTGTTGGCTTGTTGGTTTGTTGGTTTGTTGGCTTGTTGGTTTGTTGGCTTGTTGGCTTGTTGGTTTGTCGGTTTGTTGGCTTGTTGGCTTGTTGGTTTGTTGGTTTGTTGGTTTGTTGGTTTGTTGGTTTGTTGGTTTATTTGTTTGTTGGTTTGTTGGCTTGTAGGTTTGTTGGTTTGTTGGTTTGGTGGCTTGTTGGTTTGTTGGTTTGTAGGCTTGTTGGCTTGTTGGTTTGTTGGTTTGTTGGCTTGTTGGTTTGTTGGCTTGTTGGTTTGTTGGTTTGTTGGCTTGTTGGCTTGTTTGTTTGTTGGTTTGTTGGTTTGTTGGTTTATTTGTTTGTTGGTTTGTTGGCTTGTTGGTTTGTTGGTTTGTTGGCTTGTTGGCTTGTTGGTTTGTTGGTTTGTTGGTTTGTTGGTTTGTTGGTTTGTTGGTTTGTTGGTTTGTTGGTTTGTTGGTTTGTTGGCTTGTTGGTTTGTTGGTTTGTTGGCTTGTTGGCTTGTTGGTTTGTTGGTTTGTTGGTTTGTTGGCTTGTTGGCTTGTTGGTTTGTTTGTTTGATGGTTTGTTGGTTTGTTGGTTTTTTGGTTTGTTGGTTTTTTGGTTTTTGCTTTGTTGGTTTGTTGGCTTGTTGGCTTGTTGGTTTGTTGGTTTGTTGGCTTGTTGGTTTGTTAGTTTGTTGGTTTGTTGGCTTGTTGGCTTGTTGGTTTGTTGGTTTGTTGTTTTGTTGGTTTGTTGGTTTGTTGGTTTTTTGGTTTGTTGGTTTGTTGGTTTGTTGGCTTGTTGGTTTGTTGGTTTTTTGGCTTGTTGGCTTGTTGGTTTGTTGGTTTGTTGGCTTGTTGGCTTGTTGGTTTGTTGGTTTGTTGGTTTGTCGGTTTGTTGCTTTGTTGGTTTGTTGGTTTGTTTGCTTGTTGGCTTGTTGGTTTGTTAGTTTGTTGGCTTTTTGGTTACTTGGTTTGTTGGTTTGTTGGTTTGTTAGCTTGTTGGTTTGTTGGCTTGTTGGTTTGTTGGTTTGTTGGTTTGTTGGCTTGTTGGCTTGTTGGTTTGTTGGTTTATTGGTTTGTTGGTTTGTTGGTTTTTTGGTTTGTTGGTTTGTTGGTTTGTTGGTTTGTTGGTTTGTTGGTTTGTTGGCTTGTTGGTTTGTTGGCCTGTTGGTTACTTGGTTTGTTGGTTTGTTGGTTTGTTGGCTTGTTTGCTTATTAGTTTGTTGGTTTCTTGGCTTGTTGGTTTGTTAGTTTGTTGGTTTGTTGGCTTGTTGGCTTGTTGGTTTGTTGGTTTGTTGGTTTGTTGGTTTGTTGGTGTGTTGGTTTGTTGGTTTGTTGGTTTTTTGGTTTGTTGGTTTGTTGGCTTGTTGGTTTGTTGGTTTGTTGGTTTTTTGGTTTGTTGGTTTGTTGGTTTGTTGGTTTGTTGGTTTGTTAGTTTATTTGTTTGTTGGTTTGTTGGTTTGTTGGTTTCTTGGTTTGTTGGTTTGTTGGTTTGTTGGTTTGTTGGTTTGTTAGTTTGTTGGTTTGTTGGCTTGTTGGTTTGTTGGTTTGTTGGCTTGTTGGCTTGTTGGTTTGTTGGTTTGTTGGCTTGTTGGTTACTTAGTTTGTTGGTTTGTTGGCATGTTGGTTTATTGGTTTGTTGGTTTATTGGCTTGTTGGTTTGTTGGTTTGTTGGCTTGTTGGTTTGTTTGTTTGTTGGTTTGATGGTTTGTTGGCTTGTTGGTTTGTTGGTTTGTTGGCTTGTTGGTTTGTTGGCTTGTTGGTTACTTGGTTTGTTGATTTGTTGGTTTGTTGGCTTGTTTGCTTGTTAGTTTGTTGGTTTGTTGGCTTGTTGGTTTGTTAGTTTGTTGGTTTGTTGGCTTGTTGGCTTGTTGGTTTGTTGGTTTGTTGGTTTGTTGGTTTGTTGGTTTGTTGGTTTTTTGGTTTGTTGGTTTGTTGGTTTGTTGGTTTGTTGGCTTGTTGGTTTGTTGGATTGTTGGTTACTTGGTTTGTTGGTTTGTTGGCTTATTTGCTTGTTAGTTTGTTGGTTTGTTGGCTTGTTGGTTTGTTAGTTTGTTGGTTTGTTGGCTTGTTGGCTTGTTGGTTTGTTGGTTTGTTGTTTTGTTGGTTTGTTGGTTTGTTGGTTTTTTGGTTTGTTGGTTTGTTGGCTTGTTGGTTTGTTGGTTTGTTGGTTTTTTGGTTTGTTGGTTTGTTGCTTTGTTGGTTTGTTGGTTTGTTGGTTTGTTTGCTTGTAGGCTTGTTGGTTTGTTAGTTTGTTCGCTTTTTGGTTACTTGGTTTGTTGGTTTGTTGGCTTGTTGGTTTGTTGGTTTGTTGGCTTGTTGGCTTGTTTGTTTGTTGGTTTGTTGGTTTGTTGGTTTATTTGTTTGTTGGTTTGTTGGTTTGTTGGCTTGTTGGTTTGTTGGCTTGTTGGTTTGTTGGTTTGTTGGCTTGTTGGTTACTTATTTTGTTGGCTTGTTGGTTTGTTGGCTTGTTGATTTGTTGGTTTGTTGGTTTGTTGGTTTGTTGGCTTGTTGGCTTGTTGGTTTGTTGGTTTGTTGGCTTGTTGGCTTGTTGGTTTGTTGGTTTGTTGGTATGTTGGCTTGTTGGCTTGTTGGTTTGTTCGTTTGATGGTTTGTTGGTTTGTTGGTTTTTTGATTTGTTGGTTTTTTGGTTTTTGCTTTGTTGGTTTGTTGGCTTGTTGGCTTGTTGGTTTGTTGGTTTGTTGGCTTGTTGGTTTGTTAGTTTGTTGGTTTGTTGGCTTGTTGGCTTGTTGGTTTGTTGGTTTGTTGTTTTGTTGGTTTGTTGGTTTGTTGGTTTTTTGGTTTAATGGTTTGTTGGTTTGTTGGCTTGTTGGTTTGTTGGTTTTTTGGCTTGTTGGCTTGTTGGTTTGTTGGTTTGTTGGCTTGTTGGCTTGTTGGTTTGTTGGTTTGTTGGTTTGTTGGTTTGTTGCTTTGTTGGTTTATTGGTTTGTTTGCTTGTTGGCTTGTTGGTTTGTTAGTTTGTTGGCTTTTTGGTTACTTGGTTTGTTGGTTTGTTGGTTTGTTGGCTTGTTGGTTTGTTGGCTTGTTGGTTTGTTGGTTTGTTGGTTTGTTGGCTTGTTGGCTTGTTGGTTTGTTGGTTTGTTGGTTTGTTGGTTTGTTGGTTTGTTGGTTTGTTGGTTTTTTGGTTTGTTGGTTTTGTTGGTTTGTTGGTTTGTTGGTTTGTTGGTTTGTTGGCTTGTTGGTTTGTTGGCCTGTTGGTTACTTGGTTTGTTGGTTTGTTGGTTTGTTGGCTTGTTTGCTTGTTAGTTTGTTGGTTTCTTGGCTTGTTGTTTTGTTAGTTTGTTGGTTTGTTGGCTTGTTGGCTTGCTGGTTTGTTGGTTTGTTGGTTTGTTGGTTTGTTGGTTTGTTGGTTCTTTGGTTTGTTGGTATGTTGGCTTGTTGGCTTGTTGGTTTGTTGGTTTGTTGGTTTTTTGGTTTGTTGGTTTGTTGGTTTGTTGGTTTGTTGGTTTGTTAGTTTATTTGTTTGTTGGTTTGTTGGTTTGTTGGTTTGTTGGTTTGTTGGTTTGTTGTCTTGTTGGTTTGTTGGTTTGTTGGTTTGTTGGCTTGTTGGTTTGTTGGTTTGTTGGCTTGTTGGCTTGTTGGTTTGTTGGTTTGTTGGCTTGTTGGTTACTTATTTTGTTGGTTTGTTGGTTTGTTGGCTTGTTCGCTTGTTGGTTTGTTGGTTAGTTCGTATGTTGGTTTGTTAGTTTGTTGGTTTGTTGGCTTGTTGGCTTGTTGGTTTGTTTGTTTTTTGGTTTGTTGGTTTGTTGGTTTGTTGGTTTGTTGGTTTATCTGTTTGTTGGTTTGTTGGCTTGTTGGTTTGTTGGTTTGCTAGTTTGTTGGCTTGTTGGTTTATTGGTTTGTTGGCTTGCTGGTTTGTTGGTTTGTTGGCTTGTTGGTTTGTTGGCTTGTTGGCTTGTTGGTTTGTCGGTTTGTTGGCTTGTTGGCTTGTTGGTTTGTTGGTTTGTTGGTTTGTTGGTTTATTTGTTTGTTGGTTTGTTGGCTTGTTGGTTTATTAGTTTGTTGGTTTGTTGGCTTGTTGGTTTGTTGGTTTGTTGGCTTGTTGGCTTGTAGGTTTGTTGGTTTGTTGGCTTGTTGGTTACTTAGTTTGTTGGTTTGTTGCCATGTTGGTTTATTGGTTTGTTGGTTTATTGGCTTGTTGGTTTGTTGGTTTGTTGGCTTGTTGGCTTGTTTGTTTGTTGGTTTGTTGGCTTGTTGGTTTGTTAGTTTATTGGTTTGTTGGTTTGTTGGTTTGTTGCTTTGTTGGTTTGTTGGTTTGTTGGCTTGTTGGCTTGTCGTATTGTTGGCTTGTTGGTTTGTTAGTTTGTGGGCTTTTTGGTTACTTGGTTTGTTGATTTGTTGGTTTGTTGGCTTGTTGGTTTGTTGGCTTGTTGATTTGTTGGTTTGTTGGTTTGTTGGTTTGTTGGCTTGTTGGCTTGTTGGTTTGTTGGTTTGTTGGTTTGTTGGTTTGTTGGTTTGTTGGTTTGTTGGTTTTTTGGTTTGTTGGTTTGTTGGTTTGTTGGCTTGTTGGTTTGTTGGTTTGTTGGCTTGTTGGTTTGTTGGTTTATTGGCTTGTTGGTTACTTAGTTTGTTGGTTTGTTGGTTTGTTAGTTTGTTGGCTTGTTGGCTTGTTGGTTTGTTGGTTAGTTCGTTTGTTGGTTTGTTAGTTTGTTGGTTTGTTGGCTTGTTGGCTTGTTGGTTTGTTGGTTTTTTGGTTTGTTGGTTTGTTGGTTTGTTGGTTTGTTGGTTTGTTGGTTTGTTGGTTTATTTGTTTGTTGGTTTGTTGGCTTGTTGGTTTGTTGGTTTGTTGGTTTGGTGGCTTGTTGGTTTGTTGGTTTGTAGGCTTGTTGGCTTGTTGGTTTGTTGGTTTGTTGGCTTGTTGGTTTGTTGGCTTGTTGGTTTGTTGGTTTGTTGGCTTGTTGGCTTGTTTGTTTGTTGGTTTGTTGGTTTGTTGGTTTATTTGTTTGTTGGTTTGTTGGCTTGTTGGTTTGTTGGTTTGTTGGCTTGTTGGCTTGTTGGTTTGTTGGTTTGTTGGTTTGTTGGTTTGTTGGTTTGTTGGTTTGTTGGTTTGTTGGTTTGTTGGCTTGTTGGTTTGTTGGTTTGTTGGCTTGTTGGCTTGTTGGTTTGTTGGTTTGTTGGTTTGTTGGCTTGTTGGCTTGTTGGTTTGTTCGTTTGATGGTTTGTTGGTTTGTTGGTTTTTTGGTTTGTTGGTTTTTTGGTTTTTGCTTTGTTGGTTTGTTGGCTTGTTGGCTTGTTGGTTTGTTGGTTTGTTGGCTTGTTGGTTTGTTAGTTTGTTGGTTTGTTGGCTTGTTGGCTTGTTGGTTTGTTGGTTTGTTGTTTTCTTGGTTTGTTGGTTTGTTGGTTTTTTGGTTTGTTGGTTTGTTGGTTTGTTGGCTTGTTGGTTTGTTGGTTTTTTGGCTTGTTGGCTTGTTGGTTTGTTGGTTTGTTGGCTTGTTGGCTTGTTGGTTTGTTGGTTTGTTGGTTTGTTGGTTTGTTGGTTTGTTGGTTTGTTGCTTTGTTGGTTTGTTGGTTTGTTTGCTTGTTGGCTTGTTGGTTTGTTAGTTTGTTGGCTTTTTGGTTACTTGGTTTGTTGGTTTGTTGGTTTGTTGGCTTGTTGGTTTGTTGGCTTGTTGGTTTGTTGGTTTGTTGGCTTGTGGGCTTGTTGGTTTGTTGGTTTGTTGGTTTGTTGGTTTGTTCGTTTGTTGGTTTTTTGGTTTGTTGGTTTGTTGGTTTGTTGGTTTGTTGGCTTGTTGGTTTGTTGGCCTGTTGGTTACTTGGTTTGTTGGTTTGTTGGTTTGTTGGCT
The DNA here is from genome assembly GCA_958298945.1 of Atherix ibis. Taxonomy (NCBI): domain Eukaryota; kingdom Metazoa; phylum Arthropoda; class Insecta; order Diptera; family Athericidae; genus Atherix; species Atherix ibis. The sequence goes on along the minus strand of OY282608.1, from coordinate 62,076,200 downwards.
TGTTTGCTTGTTAGTTTGTTGGTTTCTTGGCTTGTTGGTTTGTTAGTTTGTTGGTTTGTTGGCTTGTTGGCTTGTTGGTTTGTTGGTTTGTTGGTTTGTTGGTTTGTTGGTTTGTTGGTTTTTTGGTTTGTTGGTTTGTTGGCTTGTTGGTTTGTTGGTTTGTTGGTTTTTTGGTTTGTTGGTTTGTTGGTTTGTTGGTTTGTTGGTTTGTTAGTTTATTTGTTTGTTGGTTTGTTGGTTTGTTGGTTTGTTGGTTTGTTGGTTTGTTGTCTTGTTGGTTTGTTGGTTTGTTGGTTTGTTGGCTTGTTGGTTTGTTGGTTTGTTGGCTTGTTGGCTTGTTGGTTTATTGGTTTGTTGGATTGTTGGTTACTTATTTTGTTGGTTTGTTGGTTTGTTGGCTTGTTTGCTTGTTAGTTTGTTGGTTTCTTGGCTTGTTGGTTTGTTAGTTTGTTGGTTTGTTGGCTTGTTGGTTTGTTGGTTTGTTGGCTTGTTGGTTTATTGGTTTGTTGGCTTGTTGGTTTGTTGGTTTGTTGGCTTGTTGGTTTGTTGGCTTGTTGGCTTGTTGGTTTGTCGGTTTGTTGGCTTGTTGGCTTGTTGGTTTGTTGGTTTGTTGGTTTGTTGGTTTGTTGGTTTGTTGGTTTATTTGTTTGTTGGTTTGTTGGCTTGTAGGTTTGTTGGTTTGTTGGTTTGGTGGCTTGTTGGTTTGTTGGTTTGTAGGCTTGTTGGCTTGTTGGTTTGTTGGTTTGTTGGCTTGTTGGTTTGTTGGCTTGTTGGTTTGTTGGTTTGTTGGCTTGTTGGCTTGTTGGTTTGTTGGTTTTTTGGCTTGTTGGCTTGTTGGTTTGTTGGTTTGTTGGCTTGTTGGCTTGTTGGTTTGTTGGTTTGTTGGTTTGTTGGTTTGTTGCTTTGTTGGTTTATTGGTTTGTTTGCTTGTTGGCTTGTTGGTTTGTTAGTTTGTTGGCTTTTTGGTTACTTGGTTTGTTGGTTTGTTGGTTTGTTGGCTTGTTGGTTTGTTGGCTTGTTGGTTTGTTGGTTTGTTGGTTTGTTGGCTTGTTGGCTTGTTGGTTTGTTGGTTTGTTGGTTTGTTGGTTTGTTGGTTTGTTGGTTTGTTGGTTTTTTGGTTTGTTGGTTTTGTTGGTTTGTTGGTTTGTTGGTTTGTTGGTTTGTTGGCTTGTTGGTTTGTTGGCCTGTTGGTTACTTGGTTTGTTGGTTTGTTGGTTTGTTGGCTTGTTTGCTTGTTAGTTTGTTGGTTTCTTGGCTTGTTGTTTTGTTAGTTTGTTGGTTTGTTGGCTTGTTGGCTTGCTGGTTTGTTGGTTTGTTGGTTTGTTGGTTTGTTGGTTTGTTGGTTCTTTGGTTTGTTGGTATGTTGGCTTGTTGGCTTGTTGGTTTGTTGGTTTGTTGGTTTTTTGGTTTGTTGGTTTGTTGGTTTGTTGGTTTGTTGGTTTGTTAGTTTATTTGTTTGTTGGTTTGTTGGTTTGTTGGTTTGTTGGTTTGTTGGTTTGTTGTCTTGTTGGTTTGTTGGTTTGTTGGTTTGTTGGCTTGTTGGTTTGTTGGTTTGTTGGCTTGTTGGCTTGTTGGTTTGTTGGTTTGTTGGCTTGTTGGTTACTTATTTTGTTGGTTTGTTGGTTTGTTGGCTTGTTCGCTTGTTGGTTTGTTGGTTAGTTCGTATGTTGGTTTGTTAGTTTGTTGGTTTGTTGGCTTGTTGGCTTGTTGGTTTGTTTGTTTTTTGGTTTGTTGGTTTGTTGGTTTGTTGGTTTGTTGGTTTATCTGTTTGTTGGTTTGTTGGCTTGTTGGTTTGTTGGTTTGCTAGTTTGTTGGCTTGTTGGTTTATTGGTTTGTTGGCTTGCTGGTTTGTTGGTTTGTTGGCTTGTTGGTTTGTTGGCTTGTTGGCTTGTTGGTTTGTCGGTTTGTTGGCTTGTTGGCTTGTTGGTTTGTTGGTTTGTTGGTTTGTTGGTTTATTTGTTTGTTGGTTTGTTGGCTTGTTGGTTTATTAGTTTGTTGGTTTGTTGGCTTGTTGGTTTGTTGGTTTGTTGGCTTGTTGGCTTGTAGGTTTGTTGGTTTGTTGGCTTGTTGGTTACTTAGTTTGTTGGTTTGTTGCCATGTTGGTTTATTGGTTTGTTGGTTTATTGGCTTGTTGGTTTGTTGGTTTGTTGGCTTGTTGGCTTGTTTGTTTGTTGGTTTGTTGGCTTGTTGGTTTGTTAGTTTATTGGTTTGTTGGTTTGTTGGTTTGTTGCTTTGTTGGTTTGTTGGTTTGTTGGCTTGTTGGCTTGTCGTATTGTTGGCTTGTTGGTTTGTTAGTTTGTGGGCTTTTTGGTTACTTGGTTTGTTGATTTGTTGGTTTGTTGGCTTGTTGGTTTGTTGGCTTGTTGATTTGTTGGTTTGTTGGTTTGTTGGTTTGTTGGCTTGTTGGCTTGTTGGTTTGTTGGTTTGTTGGTTTGTTGGTTTGTTGGTTTGTTGGTTTGTTGGTTTTTTGGTTTGTTGGTTTGTTGGTTTGTTGGCTTGTTGGTTTGTTGGTTTGTTGGCTTGTTGGTTTGTTGGTTTATTGGCTTGTTGGTTACTTAGTTTGTTGGTTTGTTGGTTTGTTAGTTTGTTGGCTTGTTGGCTTGTTGGTTTGTTGGTTAGTTCGTTTGTTGGTTTGTTAGTTTGTTGGTTTGTTGGCTTGTTGGCTTGTTGGTTTGTTGGTTTTTTGGTTTGTTGGTTTGTTGGTTTGTTGGTTTGTTGGTTTGTTGGTTTGTTGGTTTATTTGTTTGTTGGTTTGTTGGCTTGTTGGTTTGTTGGTTTGTTGGTTTGGTGGCTTGTTGGTTTGTTGGTTTGTAGGCTTGTTGGCTTGTTGGTTTGTTGGTTTGTTGGCTTGTTGGTTTGTTGGCTTGTTGGTTTGTTGGTTTGTTGGCTTGTTGGCTTGTTTGTTTGTTGGTTTGTTGGTTTGTTGGTTTATTTGTTTGTTGGTTTGTTGGCTTGTTGGTTTGTTGGTTTGTTGGCTTGTTGGCTTGTTGGTTTGTTGGTTTGTTGGTTTGTTGGTTTGTTGGTTTGTTGGTTTGTTGGTTTGTTGGTTTGTTGGCTTGTTGGTTTGTTGGTTTGTTGGCTTGTTGGCTTGTTGGTTTGTTGGTTTGTTGGTTTGTTGGCTTGTTGGCTTGTTGGTTTGTTCGTTTGATGGTTTGTTGGTTTGTTGGTTTTTTGGTTTGTTGGTTTTTTGGTTTTTGCTTTGTTGGTTTGTTGGCTTGTTGGCTTGTTGGTTTGTTGGTTTGTTGGCTTGTTGGTTTGTTAGTTTGTTGGTTTGTTGGCTTGTTGGCTTGTTGGTTTGTTGGTTTGTTGTTTTCTTGGTTTGTTGGTTTGTTGGTTTTTTGGTTTGTTGGTTTGTTGGTTTGTTGGCTTGTTGGTTTGTTGGTTTTTTGGCTTGTTGGCTTGTTGGTTTGTTGGTTTGTTGGCTTGTTGGCTTGTTGGTTTGTTGGTTTGTTGGTTTGTTGGTTTGTTGGTTTGTTGGTTTGTTGCTTTGTTGGTTTGTTGGTTTGTTTGCTTGTTGGCTTGTTGGTTTGTTAGTTTGTTGGCTTTTTGGTTACTTGGTTTGTTGGTTTGTTGGTTTGTTGGCTTGTTGGTTTGTTGGCTTGTTGGTTTGTTGGTTTGTTGGCTTGTGGGCTTGTTGGTTTGTTGGTTTGTTGGTTTGTTGGTTTGTTCGTTTGTTGGTTTTTTGGTTTGTTGGTTTGTTGGTTTGTTGGTTTGTTGGCTTGTTGGTTTGTTGGCCTGTTGGTTACTTGGTTTGTTGGTTTGTTGGTTTGTTGGCTTGTTTGCTTGTTAGTTTGTTGGTTTCTTGGCTTGTTGGTTTGTTAGTTTGTTGGTTTGTTGGCTTGTTGGCTTGTTGGTTTGTTGGTTTGTTGGTTTGTTGGTTTGTTGGTTTGTTGGTTTTTTGGTTTGTTGGTTTGTTGGCTTGTTGGTTTGTTGGTTTGTTGGTTTTTTGGTTTGTTGGTTTGTTGGTTTGTTGGTTTGTTGGTTTGTTAGTTTATTTGTTTGTTGGTTTGTTGGTTTGTTGGTTTGTTGGTTTGTTGGTTTGTTGTCTTGTTGGTTTGTTGGTTTGTTGGTTTGTTGGCTTGTTGGTTTGTTGGTTTGTTGGCTTGTTGGCTTGTTGGTTTATTGGTTTGTTGGCTTGTTGGTTACTTATTTTGTTGGTTTGTTGGTTTGTTGGCTTGTTTGCTTGTTAGTTTGTTGGTTTCTTGGCTTGTTGGTTTGTTAGTTTGTTGGTTTGTTGGCTTGTTGGTTTGTTGGTTTGTTGGCTTGTTGGTTTATTGGTTTGTTGGCTTGTTGGTTTGTTGGTTTGTTGGCTTGTTGGTTTGTTGGCTTGTTGGCTTGTTGGTTTGTCGGTTTGTTGGCTTGTTGGCTTGTTGGTTTGTTGGTTTGTTGGTTTGTTGGTTTGTTGGTTTGTTGGTTTATTTGTTTGTTGGTTTGTTGGCTTGTAGGTTTGTTGGTTTGTTGGTTTGGTGGCTTGTTGGTTTGTTGGTTTGTAGGCTTGTTGGCTTGTTGGTTTGTTGGTTTGTTGGCTTGTTGGTTTGTTGGCTTGTTGGTTTGTTGGTTTGTTGGCTTGTTGGCTTGTTTGTTTGTTGGTTTGTTGGTTTGTTGGTTTATTTGTTTGTTGGTTTGTTGGCTTGTTGGTTTGTTGGTTTGTTGGTTTGTTGGCTTGTTGGCTTGTTGGTTTGTTGGTTTGTTGGTTTGTTGGTTTGTTGGTTTGTTGGTTTGTTGGTTTGTTGGTTTGTTGGTTTGTTGGCTTGTTGGCTTGTTGGTTTGTTGGTTTGTTGGTTTGTTGGCTTGTTGGCTTGTTGGTTTGTTTGTTTGATGGTTTGTTGGTTTGTTGGTTTTTTGGTTTGTTGGTTTTTTGGTTTTTGCTTTGTTGGTTTGTTGGCTTGTTGGCTTGTTGGTTTGTTGGTTTGTTGGCTTGTTGGTTTGTTAGTTTGTTGGTTTGTTGGCTTGTTGGCTTGTTGGTTTGTTGGTTTGTTGTTTTGTTGGTTTGTTGGTTTGTTGGTTTTTTGGTTTGTTGGTTTGTTGGTTTGTTGGCTTGTTGGTTTGTTGGTTTTTTGGCTTGTTGGCTTGTTGGTTTGTTGGTTTGTTGGCTTGTTGGCTTGTTGGTTTGTTGGTTTGTTGGTTTGTCGGTTTGTTGCTTTGTTGGTTTGTTGGTTTGTTTGCTTGTTGGCTTGTTGGTTTGTTAGTTTGTTGGCTTTTTGGTTACTTGGTTTGTTGGTTTGTTGGTTTGTTAGCTTGTTGGTTTGTTGGCTTGTTGGTTTGTTGGTTTGTTGGTTTGTTGGCTTGTTGGCTTGTTGGTTTGTTGGTTTATTGGTTTGTTGGTTTGTTGGTTTTTTGGTTTGTTGGTTTGTTGGTTTGTTGGTTTGTTGGTTTGTTGGTTTGTTGGCTTGTTGGTTTGTTGGCCTGTTGGTTACTTGGTTTGTTGGTTTGTTGGTTTGTTGGCTTGTTTGCTTATTAGTTTGTTGGTTTCTTGGCTTGTTGGTTTGTTAGTTTGTTGGTTTGTTGGCTTGTTGGCTTGTTGGTTTGTTGGTTTGTTGGTTTGTTGGTTTGTTGGTGTGTTGGTTTGTTGGTTTGTTGGTTTTTTGGTTTGTTGGTTTGTTGGCTTGTTGGTTTGTTGGTTTCTTGGTTTTTTGGTTTGTTGGTTTGTTGGTTTGTTGGTTTGTTGGTTTGTTAGTTTATTTGTTTGTTGGTTTGTTGGTTTGTTGGTTTGTTGGTTTGTTGGTTTGTTGGTTTGTTGGTTTGTTGGTTTGTTGTTTTGTTGGTTTGTTGGTTTGTTGGTTTGTTGGCTTGTTGGTTTGTTGGTTTGTTGGCTTGTTGGCTTGTTGGTTTGTTGGTTTGTTGGCTTGTTGGTTACTTATTTTGTTGGTTTGTTGGTTTGTTGGTTTGTTGGCTTGTTGGCTTGTTGGTTTGTTGGTTTGTGGGTTTGTTGGTTTTTTGGTTTTTTGGGTTGTTGGTTTGTTGGTTTGTTGGTTTGTTGGTTTGTTGGTTTGTTGGCTTGTTGGTTTGTTGGCTTGTTGGTTACTTGGTTTGTTGGTTTGTTACTTTGTTGGCTTGTTTGCTTGTTGGTTTGTTGGTTTGTTGGTTTTTTGGTTTTTTGGTTTGTTGGTTTGTTGATTTGTTGGCTTGTTGGTTTGTTAGTTTGTTGGTTTGTTGGCTTGTTGGCTTGTTGGTTTGTTGGTTTGTTGGTTTGTTGGTTTGTTGGTTTGTTGGTTTTTTGGTTTGTTGGTTTGTTGGCTTGTTGGTTTGTTGGTTTGTTGGTTTTTTGGTTTGTTGGTTTGTTGGTTTGTTGGTTTGTTGGTTTGTTGGTTTGTTGGTTTGTTAGTTTATTTGTTTGTTGGTTTGTTGGTTTGTTGGTTTGTTGGTTTGTTGGTTTGTTGGCTTGTTGGTTTGTTGGTTTGTTGGTTTGTTGGCTTGTTGGTTTGTTGGTTTGTCGGCTTGTTGGTTTGTTGGCTTGTTGGTTACTTAGTTTGTTGGTTTGTTGGTTTGTTGGCTTGTTGGCTTGTTGGTTTGTTGGTTAGTTCGTATGTTGGTTTGTTAGTTTGTTGGTTTGTTGGCTTGTTGGCTTGTTGGTTTGTTTGTTTTTTGGTTTGTTGGTTTGTTGGTTTGTTGGTTTGTTGGTTTATCTGTTTGTTGGTTTGTTGGCTTGTTGGTTTGTTGGTTTGTTGGCTTGTTGGTTTGTTGGCTTGTTGGCTTGTTGGTTTGTCGGTTTGTTGGCTTGTTGGCTTGTTGGTTTGTTGGTTTGTTGGTTTGTTGGTTTGTTGGTTTATTTGTTTGTTGGTTTGTTGGCTTGTGGGTTTGTTAGTTTGTTGGTTTGTTGGCTTGTTGGATTGTTGGTTTGTTGGCTTGTTGGCTTGTTGGTTTGTTGGTTTGTTGGCTTGTTGGTTACTTAGTTTGTTGGTTTGTTGGCATGTTGGTTTATTGGTTTGTTGGTTTATTGGCTTGTTGGTTTGTTGGTTTGTTGGCTTGTTGGTTTGTTTGTTTGTTGGTTTGATGGTTTGTTGGCTTGTTGGTTTGTTGGTTTGTTGGCTTGTTGGTTTGTTGGCTTGTTGGTTACTTGGTTTGTTGATTTGTTGGTTTGTTGGCTTGTTTGCTTGTTAGTTTGTTGGTTTGTTGGCTTGTTGGTTTGTTAGTTTGTTGGTTTGTTGGCTTGTTGGCTTGTTGGTTTGTTGGTTTGTTGGTTTGTTGGTTTGTTGGTTTGTTGGTTTTTTGGTTTGTTGGTTTGTTGGTTTGTTGGTTTGTTGGCTTGTTGGTTTGTTGGATTGTTGGTTACTTGGTTTGTTGGTTTGTTGGCTTATTTGCTTGTTAGTTTGTTGGTTTGTTGGCTTGTTGGTTTGTTAGTTTGTTGGTTTGTTGGCTTGTTGGCTTGTTGGTTTGTTGGTTTGTTGGTTTGTTGGTTTGTTGGTTTGTTAGTTTATTTGTTTGTTGGTTTGTTGGTTTGTTGGTTTGTTGGTTTGTTGGTTTGTTGGCTTGTTGGTTTGTTGGTTTGTTGGTTTGTTGGCTTGTTGGTTTGTTGGTTTGTCGGCTTGTTGGTTTGTTGGCTTGTTGGTTACTTAGTTTGTTGGTTTGTTGGTTTGTTGGTTTGTTGGCTTGTTGGCTTGTTGGTTTGTTGGTTAGTTCGTATGTTGGTTTGTTAGTTTGTTGGTTTGTTGGCTTGTTGGCTTGTTGGTTTGTTTGTTTTTTGGTTTGTTGGTTTGTTGGTTTGTTGGTTTGTTGGTTTATCTGTTTGTTGGTTTGTTGGCTTGTTGGTTTGTTGGTTTGTTGGCTTGTTGGTTTGTTGGCTTGTTGGCTTGTTGGTTTGTCGGTTTGTTGGCTTGTTGGCTTGTTGGTTTGTTGGTTTGTTGGTTTGTTGGTTTATTTGTTTGTTGGTTTGTTGGCTTGTGGGTTTGTTAGTTTGTTGGTTTGTTGGCTTGTTGGATTGTTGGTTTGTTGGCTTGTTGGCTTGTTGGTTTGTTGGTTTGTTGGCTTGTTGGTTACTTAGTTTGTTGGTTTGTTGGCATGTTGGTTTATTGGTTTGTTGGTTTATTGGCTTGTTGGTTTGTTGGTTTGTTGGCTTGTTGGTTTGTTTGTTTGTTGGTTTGATGGTTTGTTGGCTTGTTGGTTTGTTGGTTTGTTGGCTTGTTGGTTTGTTGGCTTGTTGGTTACTTGGTTTGTTGACTTGTTGGTTTGTTGGCTTGTTTGCTTGTTAGTTTGTTGGTTTGTTGGCTTGTTGGTTTGTTAGTTTGTTGGTTTGTTGGCTTGTTGGCTTGTTGGTTTGTTGGTTTGTTAGTTTGTTGGTTTGTTGGTTTGTTGGTTTTTTGGTTTGTTGGTTTGTTGGTTTGTTGGTTTGTTGGCTTGTTGGTTTGTTGGATTGTTGGTTACTTGGTTTGTTGGTTTGTTGGCTTATTTGCTTGTTAGTTTGTTGGTTTGTTGGCTTGTTGGTTTGTTAGTTTGTTGGTTTGTTGGCTTGTTGGCTTGTTGGTTTGTTGGTTTGTTGTTTTGTTGGTTTGTTGGTTTGTTGGTTTTTTGGTTTGTTGGTTTGTTGGCTTGTTGGTTTGTTGGTTTGTTGGTTTTTTGGTTTGTTGGTTTGTTGCTTTGTTGGTTTGTTGGTTTGTTGGTTTGTTTGCTTGTAGGCTTGTTGGTTTGTTAGTTTGTTCGCTTTTTGGTTACTTGGTTTGTTGGTTTGTTGGCTTGTTGGTTTGTTGGTTTGTTGGTTTGTTGGCTTGTTGGCTTGTTGGTTTGTTGGTTTGTTGGTTTGTTGGCTTGTTGGTTTGTTGGTTTTTTGGTTTGTTGGTTTGTTGGTTTGTTGGTTTGTTGGCTTGTTGGTTTGTTGGCTTGTTGGTTACTTGGTTTGTTGGTTTATTGGTTTGTTGGCTTGTTTGCTTGTTAGTTTGTTGGTTTGTTGGCTTGTTGGTTTGTTAGTTTGTTGGTTTGTTGGCTTGTTGGTTTGTTGGTTTGTTGGTTTGTTGGTTTGTTGGTTTGTTGGTTTTTTGGTTTGTTGGTTTGTTGGCTTGTTGGTTTGTTGGTTTGTTGGTTTTTTGGTTTGTTGGTTTGTTGGTTTGTTGGTTTGTTGGTGTGTTAGTTTATTTGTTTGTTGGTTTGTTGGTTTGTTGGTTTGTTGGTTTGTTGGCTTGTTGGTTTGTTGGTTTGTTGGTTTGTTGGCTTGTTGGTTTGTTGGTTTGTTGGCTTGTTGGCTTGTTGGTTTGTTGGTTTGTTGGCTTGTTGGTTACTTAGTTAGTTGGTTTGTTGGTTTGTTAGTTTGTTGGTTTGTTGGCTTGTTGGCTTGTTGGTTTGTTGGTTTGTTGTTTTGTTGGTTTGTTGGTTTGTTGGTTTTTTGGTTTGTTGGTTTGTTGGCTTGTTGGTTTGTTGGTTTGTTGGTTTTTTGGTTTGTTGGTTTGTTGCTTTGTTGGTTTGTTGGTTTGTTGGTTTGTTTGCTTGTAGGCTTGTTGGTTTGTTAGTTTGTTCGCTTTTTGGTTACTTGGTTTGTTGGTTTGTTGGCTTGTTGGTTTGTTGGTTTGTTGGTTTGTTGGCTTGTTGGCTTGTTGGTTTGTTGGTTTGTTGGTTTGTTGGCTTGTTGGTTTGTTGGTTTTTTGGTTTGTTGGTTTGTTGGTTTGTTGGTTTGTTGGCTTGTTGGTTTGTTGGCTTGTTGGTTACTTGGTTTGTTGGTTTGTTGGTTTGTTGGCTTGTTTGCTTGTTAGTTTGTTGGTTTGTTGGCTTGTTGGTTTGTTAGTTTGTTGGTTTGTTGGCTTGTTGGCTTGTTGGTTTGTTGGTTTGTTGGTTTGTTGGTTTGTTGGTTTGTTGGTTTTTTGGTTTGTTGGTTTGTTGGCTTGTTGGTTTGTTGGTTTGTTGGTTTTTTGGTTTGTTGGTTTGTTGGTTTGTTGGTTTGTTGGTGTGTTAGTTTATTTGTTTGTTGGTTTGTTGGTTTGTTGGTTTGTTGGTTTGTTGGCTTGTTGGTTTGTTGGTTTGTTGGTTTGTTGGCTTGTTGGTTTGTTGGTTTGTTGGCTTGTTGGCTTGTTGGTTTGTTGGTTTGTTGGCTTGTTGGTTACTTAGTTTGTTGGTTTGTTGGTTTGTTGGTTTGTTGGCTTGTTGGCTTGTTGGTTTGTTGGTTAGTTCGTATGTTGGTTAGTTAGTTTGTTGGTTTGTTGGCTTGTTGGCTTGTTGGTTTGTTTGTTTTTTGGTTTGTTGGGTTGTTGGTTTGTTGGTTTGTTGGATTATCTGTTTGTTGGTTTGTTGGCTTGTTGGTTTATTGGTTTGTTGGTTTGTTGGCTTGTTGGTTTATTGGTTTGTTGGCTTGTTGGCTTGTTGGTTTGTTGGTTTGTTGGCTTGTTGGTTTGTTGGCTTGTTGGCTTGTTGGTTTGTCGGTTTGTTGGCTTATTGGCTTGTTGGTTTGTTGGTTTGTTGGTTTGTTGGTTTATTTGTTTGTTGGCTTGTTGGTTTGTTAGTTTGTTGGTTTGTTGGCTTGTTGGTTTGTTGGTTTGTTGATTTGTTGGCTTGTTGGTTTGTTGGTTTGTTGGCTTGTTGGTTACTTAGTTTGTTGGTTTGTTGGCATGTTGGTTTATTGGTTTGTTGGTTTATTGGCTTGTTGGTTTGTTGGTTTGTTGGCTTGTTGGCTTGTTTGTTTGTTGGTTTGTTGGTTTGTTGGCTTGTTGGTTTGTTGGTTTGTTGGCTTGTTGGTTTGTTAGTTTGTTGGTTTGTTGGTTTGTTGGTTTGTTGGTTTGTTGGTTTATTTGTTTGTTGGTTTGTGGGCTTGTTGGTTTGTTGGTTTGTTGGTTTGTTGGCTTGTTGGTTTGTTGGTTTGTTGGCTTGTTGGCTTGTTGGTTTGTTGGTTGTTGGCTTGTTGGCTTGTTGGTTTGTTGGTTTGTTGGCTTGTTGGCTTGTTAGTTTGTTGGTTTGTTGGCTTGTTGGTTTCTTGGTTTGTTGGCTTGTTGGCTTGTTGTTTTGTTGGTTTGTTGGTTTGTAGGCTTGTTGGCTTTTTGGTTTGTTAGTTTGTTGGGTTTTTGGTTACTTGGTTTGCTGGTTTGTTGGTTTGTTGGCTTGTTGGTTTGTTGGCTTGTTGGTTTGTTGGTTTATTGGTTTGTTGGCTTGTTGGCTTGTTGGTTTGTTGGTTTGTTGGTTTGTTGGTTTGTTGGTTTGTTGGTTTGTTGGTTTGTTGGTTTGTTGGTTTGTTGGTTTGTTGGTTTTTTGGTTTGTTGGTTTAATTGTTTGTTGGTTTGTTGGCTTGTTGGTTTGTTGGTTTGTTGGTTTGTTGGTTTGTTGGTTTGTTGGTTTGTTGGTTTTTTGGTTTGTTGGTTTATTTGTTTGTTGGTTTGTTGGCTTGTTGGTTTGTTGGTTTGTTGGTTTGTTGGTTTCTCGGTTTTTTGGTTTGTTGGTTTATTTGTTTGTTGGTTTGTTGGCTTATTGGTTTGTTGGTTTGTTGGTTTGTTGGTTTGTTGGTTTGTTGGTTTGTTGGCTTGTTGGTTTGTGGGTTTGTTGGTTTGTTGGCTTGTTGGCTTGTTGATTTGTATGTTTGTTGGCTTGTTGGTTTGTTGGTTTGTTGGCTTGTTGGCATGTTGCTTTGTTCGTTTGATGGTTTGTTGGTTTGTTGGGTTTTTGGTTTGTTGGTTTGTTGGTTTGTTGGCTTGTTGGCTAGTTGGCTTGTTGGTTTGTTGGCTTGTTGGTTTGTTGGTTTGTTGGCTTTGTTGGTTTGTTAGTTTATTGGTTTGTTGGTTTGTTGGTTTGTTGGTTTGTTGCTTTGTTGGTTTGTTGGTTTGTTGGCTTGTTGGCTTGTTGGTTTGTTGGCTTGTTGGTTTGTTAGTTTGTTGGCTTTTTGGTTACTTGATTTGTTGGTTTGTTGGCTTGTTGGCTTGTTGGTTTGTTGGTTTGTTGGCTTGTTCGTTTGTTGGTTTGTTGGTTTGTTGGCTAGTTGGCTTGTAGGTTTCTTGGTTTGTCGGCTTGTTGGCTTGTTGGCTTGTTGCTTTGTTGGTTTGTTGGTTTGTTGGCTTGTTGGCTTGTTGGTTTGTTAGTTTGTTGGCTTTTTGGTTACTTGATTTGTTGGTTTGTTGGCTTGTTGGCTTGTTGGTTTGTTGGTTTGTTGGCTTGTTCGTTTGTTGGTTTGTTGGTTTGTTGGCTAGTTGGTTTGTAGGTTTCTTGGTTTGTCGGCTTGTTGGCTTGTTGGCTTGTTGCTTTGTTGGTTTGTTGGTTTGTTGGCTTGTTGGCTTGTTGGTTTGTTAGTTTGTTGGCTTTTTGGTTACTTGGTTTGTTGGTTTGTTTGTTTGTTGGTTTGTTGGTTTGTTGGCTTGTTGGTTTGTTGGCTTGTTCATTTGTTGGTTTGTTGGTTTGTTGGTTTGTTGGCTTGTTGGCTTGTTGGTTTGTTGGTTTGTTGGCTTGTCGGTTTGTGAGTTTATTGGTTTGTTGGTTTGTTGGTTTGTTGGTTTGTTGCTTTGTTGGTTTGCTGGTTTGTTGGCTTGATGGCTTCTTGGTTTGTTGGCTTGTTGGTTTGTTAGTTTGTTGGCTTTTTGGTTACTTGGTTTGTTGATTTGTTGGCTTGTTGGTTTGTTGGCTTGTTGATTTGTTGGTTTGTTGGTTTGTTGGTTTGTTGGCTTGTTGGTTTGTTGGTTTGTTGGTTTGTTGGTTTGTTGGTTTGTTGGTTTGTTGGTTTTTTGGTTTTTTGGTTTGTTGGTTTGTTGGTTTGTTGGCTTGTTGGTTTCTTGGTTTGTTGGCTTGTTGGCTTGTTGGCTTGTTGGTTTGTTGGCTTCTTGGTTACTTAGTTTGTTGGTTTGTTGGTTTGTTGGTATGTTGGTTTGTTTGCTTGTTGGCTTGTTGGTTTGTTGGTTAGTTCGTTTGTTGGTTTGTTAGTTTGTTGGTTTGTTGGCTTGTTGGCTTGTTGGTTTGTTGGTTTGTTGGCTTGTTGGCTGGTTGGTTTGTTGTTTTGTTGGCTTGTTGGTTACTTAGTTTGTAGGTTTGTTGGTTTGTTAGTTTGTTGGCTTGTTGGCTTGTTGGTTTCATGGTTAGTTCGTTTGTTGGTTTGTTAGTTTGTTGGTTTGTTGGCTTGTTGGCTTGTTGGTTTGTTGGTTTTTTGGTTTGTTGGTTTGTTGGTTTGTTGGTTTATTTGTTTGTTGGTTTGTTGGCTTGTTGGTTTGTTGGTTTGTTGGTTACTTGGTTTGTTGGTTTGTTGGCTTTTTGGCTTGTTGGTTTGTTGGTTTGTTGGCTTGTTCGTTTGTTAGTTTGTTGGTTTGTTGGCTTGTTGGCTTGTTAGTTTGTTGGTTTGTCGGCTTGTTGGCTTGTTGCTTTGTTGGTTTGTTGGTTTGTTGGCTTGTTGGCTTGTTGGTTTGTTAGTTTGTTGGCTTTTTGGTTGCTTGGTTTGTTGGTTTGTTGGTTTGTTGGCTTGTTGGTTTGTTGGCTTGTTGGTTTGTTGGTTTGTTGGTTTGTTGGTTTGTTGGCTTGTTGGTTACTTAGTTTGTTGGTTTGTTGGTTTGTTGGTTTGTTGGCTTGTTGGCTTGTTGGTTTGTTAGTTAGTTCGTTTGTTGGTTTGTTAGTTTGTTGGTTTGTTGGCTTGTTGGCTTGTTGGTTTGTTGGTTTTTTGGTTTGTTGGTTTGTTGGTTTGTTGGTTTATTTGTTTGTTGGTTTGTTAACTTGTTGGTTTATTGGTTTGTTGGTTTGTTGGCTTGTTGGTTTGTTGGTTTGTTGGCTTGTTGGCTTGTTGGTTTGTTGTCTTATTGGTTTGTTGGCTTGTTGGCTTGTTGGCTTGTTGGTTTGTTGGTTTGTTGGTTTGTTGGCTTGTTGGCTTGTTGGTTTGTTGGTTTGTTGGTTTGTTGGTTTGTTGGTTTGTTGGTTTGTTGGTTTGTTGGCTTGTTGGTTTGATGGTTTGTTGGTTTGTTGGCTTTTTGGTTTGTTGGTTTGTTGGTTTGTTGGCTTGTTGGCTTGTTGGTTTGTTGGTTTGTTGGCTTGTTGGTTTCTTGGTTTGTTGGCTTGTTGGTTTGTTAGTTTATTGGTTTGTTGGTTTGTTGGTTTGTTGGTTTGTTGCTTTGTTGGTTTGTTGGTTTGTTGGTTTGTTGGCTTGTTGGTTTGTTAGTTTGTTGGCTTTTTGGTTACTTGGTTTGTTGGTTTGTTAGCTTGTTGGCTTGTTGGTTTGTTGGTTTGTTGGCTTGTTCGTTTGTTAGTTTGTTGGTTTGTTGGCATGTTGCCTTGTTGGTTTGTTGGTTTGTCGGCTTGTTGGCTTGTTGCTTTGTTGGTTTGTTGGTTTGTTGGCTTGTTGGCTTGTTGGTTTGTTAGTTTGTTGGCTTTTGGTTACTTGGTTGTTGGTTCGTTGGTTTGTTGGCTTGTTGGTTTGTTGGCTTGTTGGTTTGTTGGTTTGTTGGTTTGTTGGCTTGTTGGCTTGTTGGTTTGTTGGTTTGTTGGTTTGTTGGTTTGTTGGTTTGTTGGTTTTTTGGTTTGTTGGTTTGTTGGTTTGTTGGCTTGTTGGTTTGTTGGTTTGTGGGCTTGTTGGCTTGTTGGTTTGTTGGTTTGTTGGCTTTTTGGTTACTTAGTTTGTTGGTATGTTGGTTTGTTGGTTTGTTGGTTTGTTGGTTTGTTGGCTTGTTGGCTTGTTGGTTTGTTGGTTAGTTCGGTTGTTGGTTTGTTAGTTTGTTGGTTTGTTGGCTTGTTGGGTTGTTGGTTTGTTGGTTTTTTGGTTTGTTGGTTTGTTGGTTTGTTGGTTTATTTGTTTGTTGGTTTGTTGGCTTGTTGGTTTGTTGGTTTGTTGGTTTGTTGGCTTGTTGGTTTGTTGGTTTGTTGGCTTGTTGGCTTGTTGGTTTGTTGTCTTATTGGTTTGTTGGCTTGATGGCTTGTTGGTTTGTTGGTTTGTTGGCTTGTTGGTTTATTAATTTGTTGGTTTGTTGGTTTGTTGGTTTGTTGGTTTGTTGGTTTATTTGTTTGTTGCTTTGTTGGCTTGTTGGTTTGTTGGTTTGTTGGCTTGTTGGCTTGTTGGTTTGTTGGTTTGATGGTTTGTTGGCTTGTTGGTTTGTTGGTTTGTTGGTTTGTTAGTTTGTTGGCTTGTTGGTTTGTTGGGTTGTTGGCTTGTGTGCTTGTTGGTTTGTTGGTTTGTTGGTTTGTTGGTTTGTTGGCTTGTCGGTTTGTTGGTTTGTTGGCTTTTTGGTTTGTTGGTTTGTTGGTTTGTTGGTTTGTTGGTTTGTTGGTTTGTTGGTTTGTTGGTTTGTTGGTTTGTTGGTTTGTTGGTTTTTTGGTTTGTTGGTTTACTTGTTTGTTGGTTTGTTGGCTTGTTGGTTTGTTGGTTTGTTGGTTTGTTGGTTTGATGGCTTGTTGGTTTGTTGGTTTGTTGGTTTGTTGGCTTGTTGGCTTGTTGGTTTGTTGGTTTGTTGGTTTATTTGTTTGTTGGTTTGTTGGCTTGTTGGTTTGTTGGTTTGTTGGTTTGTTGGCTTGTTGGTTTGTTAGTTTCTAGGTTTTTTGGTTTGTTGGTTTGTTGGTTTGTTGGTTTGTTGGTTTGTTGGTTTATTGGTTTATTTGTTTGTTGGTTTGTTGGCTTATTGGTTTGTTGGTTTGTTGGTTTGTTGGCTTGTTGGTTTGTTGGTTTGTTGGCTTCTTGGCTTGTTGGTTTGTTGGTTTGTTGGCTTGCTGGTTACTTAGTTTGTTGGTTTGTTGGCATGTTGGCTTGTTGGTTTGTTGGTTTGTTGGCTTGTTGGTTTGTTGGCTTGTTGGCTTGTTGGTTTGTTGGTTTGTTGGCTTGTTGGCTTGTCGGTTTGTTGGTTTGTTGGTTTGTTGGTTTATTTGTTTGTTGGTTTGTTGGTTTGTTGGTTTGTTGGCTTGTCGGCTTGTTGGTTTGTTGGTTTGTTGGTTTGTTATTTTGTTGGTTTGTTGGGTTGTTGGTTTATTGGTTTGTTGCTTTGTTACTTTGTTGGTTTGTTGGTTTGTTGGCTTGTTGGCTTGTTGGTTTGTTGGCTTGTTGGTTTGTTAGTTTGTTGGCTTTTTGGTTACTTGGTTTGTTGGTTTGTTGGCTTGTTGGCTTGTTGGTTTGTTGGTTTGTTGGCTTGTTGGTTTGTTAGTTTGTTGGTTTGTTAGCTTATTGGCTTGTTGGTTTGTTGGTTTGTTGGTTTGTTGGTTTGTTGGTTTGTTGGTTTTTTGGTTTTTTGGTTTGTTGGTTTGTTGGTTTGTTGGCTTGTTGGTTTCTTGGTTTGTTGGCTTGTTGGCTTTGTGGTTTGTTGGTTTGTTGGCTTGTTGGCTTGTTGGTTTGTAGGTTTGTTTGTTTGTTGGTTTGTTGCTTTGTTGGTTTGTTGGTTTGTTGGCTTGTTGGCTTGTTGGTTTGTTAGTTTGTTGGCTTTTTGGTTACTTGGTTTGTTGGTTTGTTGTTTTGTTGGCTTGTTGGTTTGTTGGCTTGTTGGTTTGTTGGTTTGTTGGTTTGTTGGTTTGTTGGCTTGTTGGCTTGTTGGTTTGTTGGTTTGTTGGTTTATTGGATTGTTGGTTTGTTGGGTTTTTGGTTTGTAGGTTTATTTATTTGTTGGTTTGTTGGCTTGTTGGTTTGTTGGTTTGTTGGTTTGTTGGTTTGTTGGGTTGTTGGTTTGTTGGTTTGTTGGTTTGTTGGCTTATTGGCTTGTTGGTTTGTTGATTTGTTGGCTTGTTGGTTTAATGGTTTGTTGGCTTGTTGGCTACTTGGTTTGTTGGTTTTTTGGTTTGTTGGTTTGTTGGTTTGTTGGTTTGTTGGTTTGTTTGTTTGTTGGTTTGTTGGTTTATTTGTTTGTTGGTTTGTTGGCTTGTTGGTTTGTTGGTTTGTTGGTTTGTTGGCTTGTTGGTTTGTTGGTTTGTTGGTTTTTTGGTTTGTTGGTTTGTTGGTTTGTTGGATTGTTGGTTTGTTGGTTTGTTGGTTTCTTTGTTTGTTGGTTTGTTGGCTTGTTGGTTTGTTGGTTTGTGGGCTTGTTGGCTTGTTGGTTTGTTGGTTTGTTGGCTTGTTGGTTACTTAGTTTGTTGGTTTGTTGGTTTGTTGGTTTGTTGGTTTGTTGGCTTGTTGGCTTGTTGGTTTGTTGGTTAGTTCGTTTGTTGGTTTGTTAGTTTGTTGGTTTGTTGGCTTGTTGGCTTGTTGGTTTGTTGGTTTTTTGGTTTTTTGGTTTGTTGGTTTCTTGGTTTATTTGTTTGTTGGTTTGTTGGCTTGTTGGTTTGCTGGTTTGTTGGCTTGTTGGCTTGTTGGTTTGTTGTCTTATTGGTTTGTTGGCTTGTTGGCTTGTTGGTTTCTTGGTTTGTTGGCTTGTTGGCTTATTGGTTTGTTGGTTTGTTGGTTTGTTGTTTTATTTGTTTGTTGGTTTGTTGGCTTGTTGGTTTGTTGGTTTGTTGGGTTGTTGGCTTGTTGGTTTGTTGGTTTGTTGGTTTGTTGGTTTGTTGGTTTGTTGGTTTGTAGGTTTGTTAGCTTGTTGGCTTGTTGGTTTGTTGGTTTGTTGGCTTGTGTGCTTGTTGGTTTGTTGGTTTGTTGGTTTGTTGGTTTGTTGGTTTGTTGGTTTGTTGGTTTGTTGGCTTGTTGGTTTGTTGGTTTGTTGGCTTTTTGGTTTGTTGGTTTGTTGGTTTGTTGGTTTGTTGGTTTGTTGGTTTGTTGGTTTTTTGGTTTGTTGGTTTATTTGTTTGTTGGTTTGTTGGCTTGTTGGTTTGTTGGTTTGTTGATTTGTCGGTTTGTCGGCTTGTTGGTTTGTTGGTTTATTCGTTTGTTGGCTTGTTGGCTTGTTGGTTTGTTGGTTTGTTGGTTTATTTGTTTGTTGGTTTGTTGGCTTGTTGGTTTGTTGGTTTGTTGGTTTGTTGGTTTGTTGGCTTGTTGGTTTGTTGGTTTGTTGGTTTTTTGGTTTGTTGGTTTGTTGGTTTGTTGGTTTGTTGGATTGTTGGTTTATTTGTTTGTTGGTTTGTTCGCTTATTGCTTTGTTGGTTTGTTGGCTTGTTGGTTTGTTGGTTAGTTCGTTTGTTGGTTTGTTAGTTTGTTGATTTGTTGGCTTGTTGGCTTGTTGGTTTGTTGGTTTTTTGGTTTGTTGGTTTGTTGGTTTGTTGGTTTATTTGTTTGTTGGTTTGTTGGCTTGTTGGTTTGTTGGTTTGTTGGCTTGTTGGCTTGTTGGTTTGTTGGTTTGATGGTTTGTTGGCTTGTTGGTTTGTTGGTTTGTTGGTTTGTTAGTTTGTTGGCTTGTTGGTTTGTTGGGTTGTTGGCTTGTGTGCTTGTTGGTTTGTTGGTTTGTTGGTTTGTTGGTTTGTTGGCTTGTTGGTTTGTTGGTTTGTTGGCTTTTTGGTTTGTTGGTTTGTTGGTTTGTTGGTTTGTTGGTTTGTTGGTTTGTTGGTTTGTTGGTTTGTTGGTTTGTTGGTTTTTTTGTTTGTTGGTTTACTTGTTTGTTGGTTTGTTGGCTTGTTGGTTTGTTGGTTTGTTGGTTTGTTGGTTTGATGGCTTGTTGGTTTGTTGGTTTGTTGGTTTGTTGGCTTGTTGGCTTGTTGGTTTGTTGGTTTGTTGGTTTATTTGTTTGTTGGTTTGTTGGCTTGTTGGTTTGTTGGTTTGTTGGTTTGTTGGCTTGTTGGTTTGTTAGTTTCTTGGTTTTTTGGTTTGTTGGTTTGTTGGTTTGTTGGTTTGTTGGTTTGTTGGTTTATTGGTTTATTTGTTTGTTGGTTTGTTGGCTTATTGGTTTGTTGGTTTGTTGGTTTGTTGGCTTGTTGGTTTGTTGGTTTGTTGGCTTCTTGGCTTGTTGGTTTGTTGGTTTGTTGGCTTGCTGGTTACTTAGTTTGTTGGTTTGTTGGCATGTTGGCTTGTTGGTTTGTTGGTTTGTTGGCTTGTTGGTTTGTTGGCTTGTTGGCTTGTTGGTTTGTTGGTTTGTTGGCTTGTTGGCTTGTCGGTTTGTTGGTTTGTTGGTTTGTTGGTTTATTTGTTTGTTGGTTTGTTGGTTTGTTGGTTTGTTGGCTTGTCGGCTTGTTGGTTTGTTGGTTTGTTGGTTTGTTGGTTTGTTGGTTTGTTGGGTTGTTGGTTTATTGGTTTGTTGCTTTGTTACTTTGTTGGTTTGTTGGTTTGTTGGCTTGTTGGCTTGTTGGTTTGTTGGCTTGTTGGTTTGTTAGTTTGTTGGCTTTTTGGTTCCTTGGTTTGTTGGTTTGTTGGCTTGTTGGCTTGTTGGTTTGTTGGTTTGTTGGCTTGTTGGTTTGTTAGTTTGTTGGTTTGTTGGCTTATTGGCTTGTTGGTTTGTTGGTTTGTTGGTTTGTTGGTTTGTTGGTTTGTTGGTTTGTTGGTTTTTTGGTTTTTTGGTTTGTTGGTTTGTTGGTTTGTTGGCTTGTTGGTTTCTTGGTTTGTTGGCTTGTTGGCTTTGTGGTTTGTTGGTTTGTTGGCTTGTTGGCTTGTTGGTTTGAAAGTTTGTTTGTTTGTTGGTTTGTTGCTTTGTTGGTTTGTTGGTTTGTTGGTTTGTTGGCTTGTTGGCTTGTTGGTTTGTTAGTTTGTTGGCTTTTTGGTTACTTGGTTTGTTGGTTTGTTGTTTTGTTGGCTTGTTGGTTTGTTGGCTTGTTGGTTTGTTGGTTTGTTGGTTTGTTGGTTTGTTGGCTTGTTGGCTTGTTGGTTTGTTGGTTTGTTGGTTTATTGGTTTGTTGGTTTGTTGGTTTTTTGATTTGTAGGTTTATTTATTTGTTGGTTTGTTGGCTTGTTGATTTGTTGGTTTGTTGGTTTGTTGGTTTGTTGGGTTGTTGGTTTGTTGGTTTGTTGGTTTGTTGGCTTATTGGCTTGTTGGTTTGTTGATTTGTTGGCTTGTTGGTTTGTTGGTTTGTTGGCTTGTTGGCTACTTGGTTTGTTGGTTTTTTGGTTTGTTGGTTTGTTGGTTTGTTGGTTTGTTGGTTTGTTGGTTTGTTGGTTTGTTGGTTTATTTGTTTGTTGGTTTGTTGGCTTGTTGGTTTGTTGGTTTGTTGGTTTGTTGGCTTGTTGGTTTGTTGGTTTGTTGGTTTTTTGGTTTGTTGGTTTGTTGGTTTGTTGGTTTGTTGGTTTGTTGGTTTGTTGGTTTCTTTGTTTGTTGGTTTGTTGGCTTGTTGGTTTGTTGGTTTGTGGGCTTGTTGGCTTGTTGGTTTGTTGGTTTGTTGGCTTGTTGGTTACTTAGTTTGTTGGTTTGTTGGTTTGTTGGTTTGTTGCTTGTTGGCTTGTTGGTTTGTTGGTTAGTTCGTTTGTTGGTTTGTTAGTTTGTTGGTTTGTTGGCTTGTTGGCTTGTTGGTTTGTTGGTTTTTTGGTTTTTTGGTTTGTTGGTTTCTTGGTTTATTTGTTTGTTGATTTGTTGGCTTGTTGGTTTGTTGGTTTGTTGGCTTGTTGGCTACTTGGTTTGTTGGTTTTTTGGTTTGTTGGTTTGTTGGTTTGTTGGTTTGTTGGTTTGTTGGTTTGTTGGTTTGTTGGTTTATTTGTTTGTTGGTTTGTTGGCTTGTTGGTTTGTTGGTTTTTTGGTTTTTTGGTTTGTTGGTTTCTTGGTTTATTTGTTTGTTGGTTTGTTGGCTTGTTGGTTTGTTGGTTTGTTGGCTTGTTGGCTTATTGGTTTGTTGGTTTGTTGGTTTGTTGTTTTATTTGTTTGTTGGTTTGTTGGCTTGTTGGTTTGTTGGTTTGTTGGGTTGTTGGCTTGTTGGTTTGTTGGTTTGTTGGTTTGTTGGTTTGTTGGTTTGTTGGTTTGTAGGTTTGTTAGCTTGTTGGCTTGTTGGTTTGTTGGTTTGTTGGCTTGTGTGCTTGTTGGTTTGTTGGTTTGTTGGTTTGTTGGTTTGTTGGTTTGTGGGTTTGTTGGCTTGTTGGTTTGTTGGTTTGTTGGCTTTTTGGTTTGTTGGTTTGTTGGTTTGTTGGTTTGTTGGTTTGTTGGTTTTTTGGTTTGTTGGTTTATTTGTTTGTTGGTTTGTTGGCTTGTTGGTTTGTTGGTTTGTTGATTTGTCGGTTTGTCGGCTTGTTGGTTTGTTGGTTTATTCGTTTGTTGGCTTGTTGGCTTGTTGGTTTGTTGGTTTGTTGGTTTATTTGTTTGTTGGTTTGTTGGCTTGTTGGTTTGTTGGTTTGTTGGTTTGTTGGTTTGTTGGCTTGTTGGTTTGTTGGTTTGTTGGTTTTTTGGTTTGTTGGTTTTTTGGTTTGTTGGTTTGTTGGATTGTTGGTTTATTTGTTTGTTGGTTTGTTCGCTTATTGGTTTGTTTGTTTGTTGGTTTGTTGGTTTGTTGGCATGTTGGTTTGTTGGTTTGTTGGCTTCTTGACTTGTTGGTTTGTTGGTTTGTTGGGTTGCTGGTTACTTAGTTTGTTGGTTTGTTGGCATGTTGGCTTGTTGGTTTGTTGGTTTGTTGGCTTGTTGGTTTGTTGGCTTGTTGGCTTGTTGGCTTGTTGGTTTGTTGGCTTGTTGGCTTGTTGGCTTGTTGGTTTGCTGGTTTGTTGGTTTGTTGGTTTGTTGGTTTGTTGGATTGTTGGCTTGTTGGTTTGTTGGTTTGTTGGCTTTTTGGTTTGTTGGTTTGTTGGTTTGTTGGTTTGTTGGTTTGTTGGTTTGTTGGTTTTTTGGTTTGTTGGTTTATTTGTTTGTTGGTTTGTTGGCTTGTTGGTATGTTGGTTTGTTGATTTGTCGGTTTGTTGGCTTGTTGGTTTGTTGGTTTGTTGGTTTGTTGGCTTGTTGGCTTGTTGGTTTGTTGGTTTGTTGGTTTATTTGTTTGTTGGTTTGTTGGCTTGTTGGTTTGTTGGTTTGTTGGTTTGTTGGCTTGTTGGTTTGTTGGTTTGTTGGTTTTTTGGTTTGTTGGTTTGTTGGTTTGTTGTTTTGTTGGTTTGTTGGTTTGTTGGATTGTTGGTTTATTTGTTTGTTGGTTTGTTCGCTTATTGGTTTGTTGGTTTGTTGGTTTGTTGGCATGTTGGTTTGTTGGTTTGTTGGCTTCTTGACTTGTTGGTTTGTTGGTTTGTTGGGTTGCTGGTTACTTAGTTTGTTGGTTTGTTGGCATGTTGGCTTGTTGGTTTGTTGGTTTGTTGGCTTGTTGGTTTGTTGGCTTGTTGGCTTGTTGGTTTGTTGGTTTGTTGGCTTGTTGGCTTGTTGGTTTGTTGGTTTGTTGGTTTGTTGGTTTGTTGGTTTGTTGGCTTGTTGGTTTGTTGGTTTGTTGGCTTTTTGGTTTGTTGGTTTGTTGGGTTGTTGGTTTGTTGGGTTGTTGGTTTGTTGGTTTTTTGGTTTGTTGGTTTATTTGTTTGTTGGTTTGTTGGCTTGTTGGTTTGTTGGTTTGTTGATTTGTCGGTTTGTTGGCTTGTTGGTTTGTTGGTTTGTTGGTTTGTTGGCTTGTTGGCTTGTTGGTTTGTTGGTTTGTTGGTTTATTTGTTTGTTGGTTTGTTGGCTTGTTGGTTTGTTGGTTTGTTGGTTTGTTGGTTTGTTGGTTTGTTGGCTTGTTGGTTTGTTGGTTTGTTGGTTTTTTGGTTTGTTGGTTTGTTAGTTTGTTGGTTTGTTGGATTGTTGGTTTATTTGTTTGTTGGTTTGTTCGCTTATTGGTTTGTTGGTTTGGTGGTTTGTTGGCATGTTGGTTTGTTGGTTTGTTGGCTTCTTGACTTGTTGGTTTGTTGGTTTGTTGGGTTGCTGGTTACTTAGTTTGTTGGTTTGTTGGCATGTTGGCTTGTTGGTTTGTTGGCTTGTTGGTTTGTTGGCTTGTTGGCTTGTTGGTTTGTTGGTTTGTTGGCTTGTTGGCTTGTTGGTTTGTTGGTTTGTTGGTTTGTTGGTTTATTTGTTTGTTGGTTTGTTGGCTTGTTGGTTTGTTGGTTTGTTGGCTTGTTGGCTTGTTGGTTTGTTGGTTTGTTGGTTTGTTGGTTTGTTGGTTTGTTGGTTTGTTGGTTTGTTGATTTGTTGGTTTGTTGCTTTGTTGGTTTGTTGGTTTGTTGGCTTGTTGGCTTGTTGGTTTGTTGGCTTGTTGGTTTATTAGTTTGTTGGCTTTTTGGTTACTTGGTTTGTTGGTTTGTTGGTTTGTTGGCTTGTTGGTTTGTTGGTTTGTTGGCTTGTTGGTTTGTTAGTTTGTTGGTTTGTTGGTTTGTTGGTTTGTTGGTTTGTAGGTTTATTTATTTGTTGGTTTGTTGGTTTGTTGGTTTGTTGGTTTGTTGGTTTGTTGGTTTGTTGGTTTACTGGTTTATTTGTTTGTTGGTTTGTTGGCTTATTGGTTTGTTGGTTTGTTGGTTTGTTGGCTTGTTGGTTTGTTGGTTTGTTGGCTTCTTGGCTTGTTGGTTTGTTGGTTTGTTGGCTTGCTGGTTACTTAATTTGTTGGTTTGTTGGTTTGTTGGCTTGTTGGTTTGTTGGCTTGTTGGCTTGTTGGTTCGTTGGTTTGTTGGCTTGTTGGCTTGTCGGTTTGTTGGTTTGTTGGCTTGTTGGTTTATTTGTTTGTTGGTTTGTTGGTTTGTTGGTTTGTTGGCTTGTCGGCTTGTTGGTTTGTTGGTTTGTTGGTTTGTCGGTTTGTTGGTTTGTTGGGTTGTTGGTTTATTGGTTTGTTGCTTTGTTACTTTGTTGGTTTATTGGTTTGTTGGCTTGTTGGCTTGTTGGTTTGTTGGCTTGTTGGTTTGTTAGTTTGTTGGCTTTTTGGTTACTTGGTTTGTTGGTTTGTTGGCTTGTTGGCTTGTTGGTTTGTTGGTTTGTTGGCTTGTTGGTTTGTTAGTTTGTTGGTTTGTTGGCTTATTGGCTTGTTGGTTTGTTGGTTTGTTGGTTTGTTGGTTTGTTGGTTTGTTGGTTCTTTGGTTTTTTGGTTTTTTGGTTTGTTGGTTTGTTGGTTTGTTGGCTTGTTGGTTTCTTGGTTTGTTGGCTTGTTGGCTTTGTGGTTTGTTGGTTTGTTGGCTTGTTGGCTTGTTGGTTTGTAGGTTTGTTTGTTTGTTGGTTTGTTGCTTTGTTGGTTTGTTGGTTTGTTGGCTTGTTGGCTTGTTGGTTTGTTAGTTTGTTGGCTTTTTGGTTACTTGGTTTGTTGGTTTGTTGTTTTGTTGGCTTGTTGGTTTGTTGGCTTGTTGGTTTGTTGGTTTGTTGGTTTGTTGGTTTGTTGGCTTGTTGGCTTGTTGGTTTGTTGGTTTGTTGGTTTATTGGTTTGTTGGTTTGTTGGTTTTTTGGTTTGTAGGTTTATTTATTTGTTGGTTTGTTGGCTTGTTGGTTTGTTGGTTTGTTGGTTTGTTGGTTTGTTGGGTTGTTGGTTTGTTGGTTTGTTGGTTTGTTGGCTTATTGGCTTGTTGGTTTGTTGATTTGTTGGTTTGTTGGTTTGTTGGTTTGTTGGTTTGTTGGTTTATTTGTTTGTTGGTTTGTTGGCTTGTTGGTTTGTTGGTTTGTTGGTTTGTTGGTTTGTTGGTTTGTTGGTTTGTTGGTTTTTTGGTTTGTTGGTTTGTTGGTTTGTTGGTTTGTTGGTTTGTTGGTTTGTTGGTTTGTTGGTTTCTTTGTTTGTTGGTTTGTTGGCTTGTTGGTTTGTTGGTTTGTGGGCTTGTTGGCTTGTTGGTTTGTTGGTTTGTTGGCTTGTTGGTTACTTAGTTTGTTGGTTTGTTGTTTTGTTGGTTTGTTGGTTTGTTGGCTTGTTGGTTTGTTGGTTTGTTGGCTTGTTGGCTTGTTGGTTTGTTGTCTTATTGGTTTGTTGGCTTGTTGGCTTGTTGGTTTGTTGGTTTGTTGGCTTGTTGGCTTATTGGTTTGTTGGTTTGTTGGTTTGTTGTTTTATTTGTTTGTTGGTTTGTTGGCTTGTTGGTTTGTTGGTTTGTTGGGTTGTTGGCTTGTTGGTTTGTTGGTTTGTTGGTTTGTTGGTTTGTTGGTTTGTTGGTTTGTTGGTTTGTAGGTTTGTTAGCTTGTTGGCTTGTTGGTTTGTTGGTTTGTTGGCTTGTGTGCTTGTTGGTTTGTTGGTTTGTTGGTTTGTTGGTTTGTTGGTTTGTTGGTTTGTTGGTTTGTTGGCTTGTTGGTTTGTTGGTTTGTTGGCTTTTTGGTTTGTTGGTTTGTTGGTTTGTTGGTTTGTTGGTTTGTTGGTTTGTTGGTTTTTTGGTTTGTTGGTTTATTTGTTTGTTGGTTTGTTGGCTTGTTGGTTTGTTGGTTTGTTGATTTGTCGGTTTGTCGGCTTGTTGGTTTGTTGGTTTATTCGTTTGTTGGCTTGTTGGTTTGTTGGTTTGTTGGTTTATTTGTTTGTTGGTTTGTTGGCTTGTTGGTTTGTTGGTTTGTTGGTTTTTTGGTTTGTTGGCTTGTTGGTTTGTTGGTTTGTTGGTTTTTTGGTTTGTTGGTTTGTTGGTTTGTTGGTTTGTTGGATTGTTGGTTTATTTGTTTGTTGGTTTGTTCGCTTATTGGTTTGTTGGTTTGTTGGTTTGTTGGCTTGTTGGTTTGTTGGTTAGTTCGTTTGTTGGTTTGTTAGTTTGTTGGTTTGTTGGCTTGTTGGCTTGTTGGTTTGTTGGTTTTTTGGTTTGTTGGTTTGTTGGTTTGTTGGTTTATTTGTTTGTTGGTTTGTTGGCTTGTTGGTTTGTTGGTTTGTTGGTTTGTTGGCTTGTGGGTTTGTTGGTTTGTTGGCTTGTTGGCTTGTTGATTTGTTGTCTTATTGGTTTGTTGGCTTGATGGCTTGTTGGTTTGTTGGTTTGTTGGCTTGTTGGCTTATTGGTTTGTTGGTTTGTTGGTTTGTTAGTTTATTTGTTTGTTGGTTTGTTGGCTTGTTGGTTTGTTGGTTTGTTGGCTTGTTGGCTTGTTGGTTTGTTGGTTTGATGGTTTGTTGGCTTGTTGGTTTGTTGGTTTGTTGGTTTGTTAGTTTGTTGGCTTGTTGGTTTGTTGGGTTGTTGGCTTGTGTGCTTGTTGGTTTGTTGGTTTGTTGGTTTGTTGGTTTGTTGGCTTGTTGGTTTGTTGGTTTGTTGGCTTTTTGGTTTGTTGGTTTGTTGGTTTGTTGGTTTGTTGGTTTGTTGGTTTGTTGGTTTGTTGGTTTGTTGGTTTGTTGGTTTTTTGGTTTGTTGGTTTACTTGTTTGTTGGTTTGTTGGCTTGTTGGTTTGTTGGTTTGTTGGTTTGTTGGTTTGATGGCTTGTTGGTTTGTTGGTTTGTTGGTTTGTTGGCTTGTTGGCTTGTTGGTTTGTTGGTTTGTTGGTTTATTTGTTTGTTGGTTTGTTGGCTTGTTGGTTTGTTGGTTTGTTGGTTTGTTGGCTTGTTGGTTTGTTAGTTTCTTGGTTTTTTGGTTTGTTGGTTTGTTGGTTTGTTGGTTTGTTGGTTTGTTGGTTTATTGGTTTATTTGTTTGTTGGTTTGTTGGCTTATTGGTTTGTTGGTTTGTTGGTTTGTTGGCTTGTTGGTTTGTTGGTTTGTTGGCTTCTTGGCTTGTTGGTTTGTTGGTTTGTTGGCTTGCTGGTTACTTAGTTTGTTGGTTTGTTGGCATGTTGGCTTGTTGGTTTGTTGGTTTGTTGGCTTGTTGGTTTGTTGGCTTGTTGGCTTGTTGGTTTGTTGGCTTGTTGGCTTGTCGGTTTGTTGGTTTGTTGGTTTGTTGGTTTATTTGTTTGTTGGTTTGTTGGTTTGTTGGTTTGTTGGCTTGTCGGCTTGTTGGTTTGTTGGTTTGTTGGTTTGTTGGTTTGTTGGTTTGTTGGGTTGTTGGTTTATTGGTTTGTTGCTTTGTTACTTTGTTGGTTTGTTGGTTGTTGGCTTGTTGGCTTGTTGGTTTCTTGGCTTGTTGGTTTGTTAGTTTGTTGGGATTTTGGTTACTTGGTTTGTTGGTTTGTTGGCTTGTTGGCTTGTTGGTTTGTTGGTTTGTTGGCTTGTTGGTTTGTTAGTTTGTTGGTTTGTTGGCTTATTGGCTTGTTGGTTTGTTGGTTTGTTGGTTTGTTGGTTTGTTGGTTTGTTGGTTTTTTGGTTTTTTGGTTTGTTGGTTTGTTGGTTTGTTGGCTTGTTGGTTTCTTGGTTTGTTGGCTTGTTGGCTTTGTGGTTTGTTGGTTTGTTGGCTTGTTGGCTTGTTGGTTTGTAGGTTTGTTTGTTTGTTGGTTTGTTACTTTGTTGGTTTGTTGGTTTGTTGGCTTGTTGGCTTGTTGGTTTGTTAGTTTGTTGGCTTTTTGGTTACTTGGTTTGTTGGTTTGTTGTTTTGTTGGCTTGTTGGTTTGTTGGCTTGTTGGTTTGTTGGTTTGTTGGTTTGTTGGTTTGTTGGTTTGTTGGCTTGTTGGCTTGTTGGTTTGTTGGTTTGTTGGTTTATTGGTTTGTTGGTTTGTTGGTTTTTTGGTTTGTAGGTTTATTTATTTGTTGGTTTGTTGGCTTGTTGGTTTGTTGGTTTGTTGGTTTGTTGGTTTGTTGGGTTGTTGGTTTGTTGGTTTGTTGGTTTGTTGGCTTATTGGCTTGTTGGTTTGTTGATTTGTTGGCTTGTTGGTTTGTTGGTTTGTTGGCTTGTTGGCTACTTGGTTTGTTGGTTTTTTGGTTTGTTGGTTTGTTGGTTTGTTGGTTTGTTGGTTTGTTGGTTTGTTGGTTTGTTGGTTTGTTGGTTTGTTGGTTTGTTGGTTTATTTGTTTGTTGGTTTGTTGGCTTGTTGGTTTGTTGGTTTGTTGGTTTGTTGGCTTGTTGGTTTGTTAGTTTGTTGGTTTTTTGGTTTGTTGGTTTGTTGGTTTGTTGGTTTGTTGGTTTGTTGGTTTGTTGGTTTGTTGGTTTCTTTGTTTGTTGGTTTGTTGGCTTGTTGGTTTGTTGGTTTGTGGGCTTGTTGGCTTGTTGGTTTGTTGGTTTGTTGGCTTGTTGGTTACTTAGTTTGTTGGTTTGTTGGTTTGCTGGTTTGTTGGCTTGTTGGCTTGTTGGTTTGTTGGTTAGTTCGTTTGTTGGTTTGTTAATTTGTTGGTTTGTTGGCTTGTTGGCTTGTTGGTTTGTTGGTTTTTTGGTTTCTTGGTTTATTTGTTTGTTGGTTTGTTGGCTTGTTGGTTTGTTGGTTTGTTGGCTTGTTGGCTTGTTGGTTTGTTGTCTTATTGGTTTGTTGGCTTGTTGGCTTGTTTTTTTGTTGGTTTGTTGGCTTGTTGGCTTATTGGTTTGTTGGTTTTTTGGTTTGTTGTTTTATTTGTTTGTTGGTTTGTTGGCTTGTTGGTTTGTTGGTTTGTTGGGTTGTTGGCTTGTTGGTTTGTTGGTTTGTTGGTTTGTTGGTTTGTTGGTTTGTAGGTTTGTTAGCTTGTTGGCTTGTTGGTTTGTTGGTTTGTTGGCTTGTGTGCTTGTTGGTTTGTTGGTTTGTTGGTTTGTTGGTTTGTTGGTTTGTTGGTTTGTTGGCTTGTTGGTTTGTTGGTTTGTTGGCTTTTTGGTTTGTTGGTTTGTTGGTTTGTTGGTTTGTTGGTTTGTTGGTTTGTTGGTTTTTTGGTTTGTTGGTTTATTTGTTTGTTGGTTTGTTGGCTTGTTGGTTTGTTGGTTTGTTGATTTGTCGGTTTGTCGGCTTGTTGGTTTGTTGGTTTATTCGTTTGTTGGCTTGTTGGCTTGTTGGTTTGTTGGTTTGTTGGTTTATTTGTTTGTTGGTTTGTTGGCTTGTTGGTTTGTTGGTTTGTTGGTTTGTTGGTTTGTTGGCTTGTTGGTTTGTTGGTTTGTTGGTTTTTTGGTTTGTTGGTTTGTTGGTTTGTTGGTTTGTTGGATTGTTGGTTTATTTGTTTGTTGGTTTGTTCGCTTATTGGTTTGTTGGTTTGTTGGTTTGTTGGCATGTTTGTTTGTTGGTTTGTTGGCTTCTTGACTTGTTGGTTTGTTGGTTTGTTGGGTTGCTGGTTACTTAGTTTGTTGGTTTGTTGGCATGTTGGCTTGTTGGTTTGTTGGTTTGTTGGCTTGTTGGTTTGTTGGCTTGTTGGCTTGTTGGCTTGTTGGTTTGTTGGCTTGTTGGCTTGTTGGTTTGTTGGTTTGTTGGTTTGTTGGTTTGTTGGTTTGTTGGATTGTTGGCTTGTTGGCTACTTGGTTTGTTGGTTTTTTGGTTTGTTGGTTTGTTGGTTTGTTGGTTTGTTGGTTTGTTGGGTTGTTGGTTTGTTGGTTTGTTAATTTGTTGGCTTATTGGCTTGTTGGTTTGTTGATTTGTTGGCTTGTTGGTTTGTTGGTTTGTTGGCTTGTTGGCTACTTGGTTTGTTGGTTTTTTGGTTTGTTGGTTTGTTGGTTTGTTGGTTTGTTGGTTTGTTGGTTTGTTGGTTTGTTGGTTTATTTGTTTGTTGGTTTGTTGGCTTGTTGGTTTGTTGGTTTGTTGGTTTGTTGGCTTGTTGGTTTGTTGGTTTGTTGGTTTTTTGGTTTGTTGGTTTGTTGGTTTGTTGGTTTGTTGGTTTGTTGGTTTGTTGGTTTCTTTGTTTGTTGGTTTGTTGGCTTGTTGGTTTGTTGGTTTGTGGGCTTGTTGGCTTGTTGGTTTGTTGGTTTGTTGGCTTGTTGGTTACTTAGTTTGTTGGTTTGTTGGTTTGTTGGTTTGTTGGTTTGTTGGCTTGTTGGCTTGTTGGTTTGTTGGTTAGTTCGTTTGTTGGTTTGTTAGTTTGTTGGTTTGTTGGCTTGTTGGCTTGTTGGTTTGTTGGTTTTTTGGTTTTTTGGTTTGTTGGTTTCTTGGTTTATTTGTTTGTTGGTTTGTTGGCTTGTTGGTTTGTTGGGTTGTTGGCTTGTGTGCTTGTTGGTTTGTTGGTTTGTTGGTTTGTTGGTTTGTTGGCTTGTTGGTTTGTTGGTTTGTTGGCTTTTTGGTTTGTTGGTTTGTTGGTTTGTTGGTTTGTTGGTTTGTTGGTTTGTTGGTTTGTTGGTTTGTTGGTTTGTTGGTTTGTTGGTTTTTTGGTTTGTTGGTTTACTTGTTTGTTGGTTTGTTGGCTTGTTGGTTTGTTGGTTTGTTGGTTTGTTGGTTTGATGGCTTGTTGGTTTGTTGGTTTGTTGGTTTGTTGGCTTGTTGGCTTGTTGGTTTGTTGGTTTGTTGGTTTATTTGTTTGTTGGTTTGTTGGCTTGTTGGTTTGTTGGTTTGTTGGTTTGTTGGCTTGTTGGTTTGTTAGTTTCTTGGTTTTTTGGTTTGTTGGTTTGTTGGTTTGTTGGTTTGTTGGTTTGTTGGTTTATTGGTTTATTTGTTTGTTGGTTTGTTGGCTTATTGGTTTGTTGGTTTGTTGGTTTGTTGGCTTGTTGGTTTGTTGGTTTGTTGGCTTCTTGGCTTGTTGGTTTGTTGGTTTGTTGGCTTGCTGGTTACTTAGTTTGTTGGTTTGTTGGCATGTTGGCTTGTTGGTTTGTTGGTTTGTTGGCTTGTTGGTTTGTTGGCTTGTTGGCTTGTTGGTTTGTTGGCTTGTTGGCTTGTCGGTTTGTTGGTTTGTTGGTTTGTTGGTTTATTTGTTTGTTGGTTTGTTGGTTTGTTGGTTTGTTGGCTTGTCGGCTTGTTGGTTTGTTGGTTTGTTGGTTTGTTGGTTTGTTGGTTTGTTGGTTTGTTGGATTGTTGGTTTATTGGTTTGTTGCTTTGTTACTTTGTTGGTTTGTTGGTTGTTGGCTTGTTGGCTTGTTGGTTTCTTGGCTTGTTGGTTTGTTAGTTTGTTGGGATTTTGGTTACTTGGTTTGTTGGTTTGTTGGCTTGTTGGCTTGTTGGTTTGTTGGTTTGTTGGCTTGTTGGTTTGTTAGTTTGTTGGTTTGTTGGCTTATTGGCTTGTTGGTTTGTTGGTTTGTTGGTTTGTTGGTTTGTTGGTTTGTTGGTTTTTTGGTTTTTTGGTTTGTTGGTTTGTTGGTTTGTTGGCTTGTTGGTTTCTTGGTTTGTTGGCTTGTTGGCTTTGTGGTTTGTTGGTTTGTTGGCTTGTTGGCTTGTTGGTTTGTAGGTTTGTTTGTTTGTTGGTTTGTTACTTTGTTGGTTTGTTGGTTTGTTGGTTTGTTGGCTTGTTGGCTTGTTGGTTTGTTAGTTTGTTGGCTTTTTGGTTACTTGGTTTGTTGGTTTGTTGTTTTGTTGGCTTGTTGGTTTGTTGGCTTGTTGGTTTGTTGGTTTGTTGGTTTGTTGGTTTGTTGGTTTGTTGGCTTGTTGGCTTGTTGGTTTGTTGGTTTGTTGGTTTATTGGTTTGTTGGTTTGTTGGTTTTTTGGTTTGTAGGTTTATTTATTTGTTGGTTTGTTGGCTTGTTGGTTTGTTGGTTTGTTGGTTTGTTGGTTTGTTGGGTTGTTGGTTTGTTGGTTTGTTGGTTTGTTGGCTTATTGGCTTGTTGGTTTGTTGATTTGTTGGCTTGTTGGTTTGTTGGTTTGTTGGCTTGTTGGCTACTTGGTTTGTTGGTTTTTTGGTTTGTTGGTTTGTTGGTTTGTTGGTTTGTTGGTTTGTTGGTTTGTTGGTTTGTTGGTTTGTTGGTTTGTTGGTTTATTTGTTTGTTGGTTTGTTGGCTTGTTGGTTTGTTGGTTTGTTGGTTTGTTGGCTTGTTGGTTTGTTGGTTTGTTGGTTTTTTGGTTTGTTGGTTTGTTGGTTTGTTGGTTTGTTGGTTTGTTGGTTTGTTGGTTTCTTTGTTTGTTGGTTTGTTGGCTTGTTGGTTTGTTGGTTTGTGGGCTTGTTGGCTTGTTGGTTTGTTGGTTTGTTGGCTTGTTGGTTACTTAGTTTGTTGGTTTGTTGGTTTGCTGGTTTGTTGGCTTGTTGGCTTGTTGGTTTGTTGGTTAGTTCGTTTGTTGGTTTGTTAATTTGTTGGTTTGTTGGCTTGTTGGCTTGTTGGTTTGTTGGTTTTTTGGTTTCTTGGTTTATTTGTTTGTTGGTTTGTTGGCTTGTTGGTTTGTTGGTTTGTTGGCTTGTTGGCTTGTTGGTTTGTTGTCTTATTGGTTTGTTGGCTTGTTGGCTTGTTTTTTTGTTGGTTTGTTGGCTTGTTGGCTTATTGGTTTGTTGGTTTTTTGGTTTGTTGTTTTATTTGTTTGTTGGTTTGTTGGCTTGTTGGTTTGTTGGTTTGTTGGGTTGTTGGCTTGTTGGTTTGTTGGTTTGTTGGTTTGTTGGTTTGTTGGTTTGTTGGTTTGTAGGTTTGTTAGCTTGTTGGCTTGTTGGTTTGTTGGTTTGTTGGCTTGTGTGCTTGTTGGTTTGTTGGTTTGTTGGTTTGTTGGTTTGTTGGTTTGTTGGTTTGTTGGCTTGTTGGTTTGTTGGTTTGTTGGCTTTTTGGTTTGTTGGTTTGTTGGTTTGTTGGTTTGTTGGTTTGTTGGTTTGTTGGTTTTTTGGTTTGTTGGTTTATTTGTTTGTTGGTTTGTTGGCTTGTTGGTTTGTTGGTTTGTTGATTTGTCGGTTTGTCGGCTTGTTGGTTTGTTGGTTTATTCGTTTGTTGGCTTGTTGGCTTGTTGGTTTGTTGGTTTGTTGGTTTATTTGTTTGTTGGTTTGTTGGCTTGTTGGTTTGTTGGTTTGTTGGTTTGTTGGTTTGTTGGCTTGTTGGTTTGTTGGTTTGTTGGTTTTTTGGTTTGTTGGTTTGTTGGTTTGTTGGTTTGTTGGATTGTTGGTTTATTTGTTTGTTGGTTTGTTCGCTTATTGGTTTGTTGGTTTGTTGGTTTGTTGGCATGTTTGTTTGTTAGTTTGTTGGCTTCTTGACTTGTTGGTTTGTTGGTTTGTTGGGTTGCTGGTTACTTAGTTTGTTGGTTTGTTGGCATGTCGGCTTGTTGGTTTGTTGGTTTGTTGGCTTGTTGGTTTGTTGGCTTGTTGGCTTGTTGGCTTGTTGGTTTGTTGGCTTGTTGGCTTGTTGGTTTGTTGGTTTGTTGGTTTGTTGGTTTGTTGGTTTGTTGGATTGTTGGCTTGTTGGCTACTTGGTTTGTTGGTTTTTTGGTTTGTTGGTTTGTTGGTTTGTTGGTTTGTTGGTTTGTTGGGTTGTTGGTTTGTTGGTTTGTTAATTTGTTGGCTTATTGGCTTGTTGGTTTGTTGATTTGTTGGCTTGTTGGTTTGTTGGTTTGTTGGCTTGTTGGCTACTTGGTTTGTTGGTTTTTTGGTTTGTTGGTTTGTTGGTTTGTTGGTTTGTTGGTTTGTTGGTTTGTTGGTTTGTTGGTTTATTTGTTTGTTGGTTTGTTGGCTTGTTGGTTTGTTGGTTTGTTGGTTTGTTGGCTTGTTGGTTTGTTGGTTTGTTGGTTTTTTGGTTTGTTGGTTTGTTGGTTTGTTGGTTTGTTGGTTTGTTGGTTTGTTGGTTTCTTTGTTTGTTGGTTTGTTGGCTTGTTGGTTTGTTGGTTTGTGGGCTTGTTGGCTTGTTGGTTTGTTGGTTTGTTGGCTTGTTGGTTACTTAGTTTGTTGGTTTGTTGGTTTGTTGGTTTGTTGGCTTGTTGGCTTGTTGGTTTGTTGGTTAGTTCGTTTGTTGGTTTGTTAGTTTTTGGTTTGTTGGCTTGTTGGCTTGTTGGTTTGTTGGTTTTTTGGTTTTTTGGTTTGTTGGTTTCTTGGTTTATTTGTTTGTTGGTTTGTTGGCTTGTTGGTTTGTTGGTTTGTTGGCTTGTTGGCTTGTTGGTTTGTTGTCTTATTGGTTTGTTGGCTTGTTGGCTTGTTGGTTTGTTGGTTTGTTGGCTTGTTGGCTTATTGGTTTGTTGGTTTTTTGGTTTGTTGTTTTATTTGTTTGTTGGTTTGTTGGTTTGTTGGTTTTTTGGTTTGTTGGTTTGTTGGTTTGTTGGTTTGTTGGATTGTTGGTTTATTTGTTTGTTGGTTTGTTCGCTTATTGGTTTGTTGGTTTGTTGGTTTGTTGGCATGTTGGTTTGTTGGTTTGTTGGCTTCTTGACTTGTTGGTTTGTTGGTTTGTTGGGTTGCTGGTTACTTAGTTTGTTGGTTTGTTGGCATGTTGGCTTGTTGGTTTGTTGGTTTGTTGGCTTGTTGGTTTTTTGGCTTGTTGGCTTGTTGGCTTGTTGGTTTGTTGGCTTGTTGGCTTGTTGGTTTGTTGGTTTGTCGGTTTGTTGGTTTGTTGGTTTGATGGATTGTTGGCTTGTTGGCTACTTGGTTTGTTGGTTTTTTGGTTTGTTGGTTTGTTGGTTTGTTGGTTTGTTGGTTTGTTGGTTTGTTGGTTTATTTGTTTGTTGGTTTGTTGGCTTGTTGGTTTGTTGGTTTGTTGGTTTGTTGGCTTGTTGGTTTGTTGGTTTGTTGGTTTTTTGGTTTGTTGGTTTGTTGGTTTGTTGGTTTGTTGGTTTGTTGGTTTGTTGGTTTCTTTGTTTGTTGGTTTGTTGGCTTGTTGGTTTGTTGGTTTGTGGGCTTGTTGGCTTGTTGGTTTGTTGGTTTGTTGGCTTGTTGGTTACTTAGTTTGTTGGTTTGTTGGTTTGTTGGTTTTTAGGTTTGTTGGCTTGTTGGCTTGTTGGCTTGTTGGTTTGTTGGTTAGTTCGTTTGTTGGTTTGTTAGTTTGTTGGTTTGTTGGCTTGTTGGCTTGTTGGTTTGTTGGTTTTTTGGTTTTTTGGTTTGTTGGTTTCTTGGTTTATTTGTTTGTTGGTTTGTTGGCTTGTTGGTTTGTTGGTTTGTTGGCTTGTTGGCTTGTTGGTTTGTTGTCTTATTGGTTTGTTGGCTTGTTGGCTTGTTGGTTTGTTGGTTTGTTGGCTTGTTGGCTTATTGGTTTGTTGGTTTTTTGGTTTGTTGTTTTATTTGTTTGTTGGTTTGTTGGCTTGTTGGTTTGTTGGTTTGTTGGGTTGTTGGCTTGTTGGTTTGTTGGTTTGTTGGTTTGTTGGTTTGTTGGTTTGTTGGTTTGTAGGTTTGTTAGCTTGTTGGCTTGTTGGTTTGTTGGTTTGTTGGCTTGTGTGCTTGTTGGTTTGTTGGTTTGTTGGTTTGTTGGTTTGTTGGTTTGTTGGTTTGTTGGCTTGTTGGTTTGTTGGTTTGTTGGCTTTTTGGTTTGTTGGTTTGTTGGTTTGTTGGTTTGTTGGTTTGTTGGTTTGTTGGTTTGTTGGTTTTTTGGTTTGTTGGTTTATTTGTTTGTTGGTTTGTTGGCTTGTTGGTTTGTTGGTTTGTTGATTTGTCGGTTTGTCGGCTTGTTGGTTTGTTGGTTTATTCGTTTGTTGGTTTGTTGGCTTGTTGGTTTGTTGGTTTGTTGGTTTATTTGTTTGTTGGTTTGTTGGCTTGTTGGTTTGTTGGTTTGTTGGTTTGTTGGTTTGTTGGCTTGTTGGTTTGTTGGTTTGTTGGTTTTTTTATTTGTTGGTTTGTTGGTTTGTTGGTTTGTTGGATTGTTGGTTTATTTGTTTGTTGGTTTGTTCGCTTATTGGTTTGTTGGTTTGTTGGTTTGTTGGCATGTTGGTTTGTTGGTTTGTTGGCTTCTTGACTTGTTGGTTTGTTGGTTTGTTGGGTTGCTGGTTACTTAGTTTGTTGGTTTGTTGGCATGTTGGCTTGTTGGTTTGTTGGTTTGTTGGCTTGTTGGTTTGTTGGCTTGTTGGCTTGTTGGCTTGTTGGTTTGTTGGCTTGTTGGCTTGTTGGTTTGTTGGTTTGTTGGTTTGTTGGTTTGTTGGTTTGTTGGATTGTTGGCTTGTTGGTTTGTTGGTTTGTTGGCTTTTTGGTTTGTTGGTTTGTTGGTTTGTTGGTTTGTTGGTTTGTTGGTTTGCTGGTTTTTTGGTTTGTTGGTTTATTTGTTTGTTGGTTTGTTGGCTTGTTGGTTTGTTGTTTTGTTGATTTGTCGGTTTGTTGGCTTGTTGGTTTGTTGGTTTGTTGGTTTGTTGGCTTGTTGGTTTTTTGGTTTGTTGGTTTGTTGGTTTATTTGTTTGTTGGTTTGTTGGCTTGTTGGTTTGTTGGTTTGTTGGTTTGTTGGTTTGTTGGTTTGTTGGTTTGTTAGTTTGTTGGTTTGTTGGTTTGTTGGATTGTTGGTTTATTTGTTTGTTGGTTTGTTCGCTTATTGGTTTGTTGGTTTGTTGGTTTGTTGGCATGTTGGTTTGTTGGTTTGTTGGCTTCTTGACTTGTTGGTTTGTTGGTTTGTTGGGTTGCTGGTTACTTAGTTTGTTGGTTTGTTGGCATGTTGGCTTGTTGGTTTGTTGGTTTGTTGGCTTGTTGGTTTGTTGGCTTGTTGGCTTGTTGGTTTGTTGGTTTGTTGGCTTGTTGGCTTGTTGGTTTGTTGGTTTGTTGGTTTGTTGGTTTGATGGTTTGTTGGCTTGTTGGTTTGTTGGTTTGTTGGCTTTTTGGTTTGTTGGTTTGTTGGTTTGTTGGTTTGTTGGTTTGTTGGTTTGTTGGTTTTTTGGTTTGTTGGTTTATTTGTTTGTTGGTTTGTTGGCTTGTTGGTTTGTTGGTTTGTTGATTTGTCGGTTTGTTGGCTTGTTGGTTTGTTGGTTTGTTGGTTTGTTGGCTTGTTGGCTTGTTGGTTTGTTGGTTTGTTGGTTTATTTGTTTGTTGGTTTGTTGGCTTGTTGGTTTGTTGGTTTGTTGGTTTGTTGGTTTGTTGGCTTGTTGGTTTGTTGGTTTGTTGGTTTTTTGGTTTGTTGGTTTGTTGGTTTGTTGGTTTGTTGGATTGTTGGTTTATTTGTTTGTTGGTTTGTTCGCTTATTGGTTTGTTGGTTTGTTGGTTTGTTGGCATGTTGGTTTGTTGGTTTGTTGGCTTCTTGACTTGTTGGTTTGTTGGTTTGTTGGGTTGCTGGTTACTTAGTTTGTTGGTTTGTTGGCATGTTGGCTTGTTGGTTTGTTGGTTTGTTGGCTTGTTGGTTTGTTGGCTTGTTGGCTTGTTGGTTTGTTGGTTTGTTGGCTTGTTGGCTTGTTGGTTTGTTGGTTTGTTGGTTTGTTGGTTTATTTGTTTGTTGGTTTGCTGGCTTGTTGGTTTGTTGGTTTGTTGGCTTGTTGGCTTGTTGGTTTGTTGGTTTGTTGGTTTGTTGGTTTGTTGGTTTGTTGGTTTGTTGGTTTGTTGATTTGTTGGTTTGTTGCTTTGTTGGTTTGTTGGTTTGTTGGCTTGTTGGCTTGTTGGTTTGTTGGCTTGTTGGTTTGTTAGTTTGTTGGCTTTTTGGTTACTTGGTTTGTTGGTTTGTTGGCTTGTTGGCTTGTTGGTTTGTTGGTTTGTTGGCTTGTTGGTTTGTTAGTTTGTTGGTTTGTTGGCTTGTTGGCTTGTTGATTTGTTGGTTTGTTGGTTTGTTGGTTTTTTGGTTTGTTGGTTTGTTGGTTTGTTGGCTTGTTGGTTTCTTGGTTTGTTGGCTTGTTGGCTTTGTGGTTTGTTGGTTTGTTGGCTTGTTGGCTTGTTGGTTTGTTGGTTTGTTGGTTTGTTGGTATGTTGCTTTGTTGGTTTGTTGGTTTGTTGGCTTGTTGGCTTGTTGGTTTGTTAGTTTGTTGGCTTTTTGGTTACTTGGTTTGTTGGTTTGTTGGTTTGTTGGCTTGTTGGTTTGTTGGCTTGTTAGTTTGTTGGTTTGTTGGTTTGTTGGCTTGTTGGCTTGTTGGTTTGTTGGTTTGTTGGTTTGTTGGTTTGTTGGTTTTTTGGTTTGTTGGTTTGTTGGTTTGTTGGTTTTTTGGTTTGTAGGTTTATTTATTTGTTGGTTTGTTGGCTTGTTGGTTTGTTGGTTTGTTGGTTTGTTGGTTTGTTGGTTTGTTGGCTTGTTGGTTTGTTGGTTTGTTGGTTTGTTGGCTTATTGGCTTGTTGGTTTGTTGATTTGTTGGCTTGTTGGTTTGTTGGTTTGTTGGCTTGTTGGCTTGTTGCTTTGTTGGTTTGTTGGTTTATTTGTTTGTTGGTTTGTTGGCTTGTTGGTTTGTTGGTTTGTTGGTTTGTTGGCTTGTTGGTTTGTTGGCTTGTTGGCTTGTTGGTTTGTTGGTTTATTGGCTTGTTGGTTTGTTGGTTTGTTGGTTTGTTGGTTTATTTGTTTGTTGGTTTGTTGGCTTGTTGGTTTGTTGGTTTGTGGGTTTGTTGGCTTGTTGGTTTGTTGGTTTGTTGGTTTATTTGTTTGTTGGTTTGTTGGCTTGTTGGTTTGTTGGTTTGGTGGTTTGTTGGCATGTTGATTTGTTGGTTTGTTGGTTTGTTGGCTTGTTGATTTGTTGGTTTGTTGGCTTGTTGGCTTGTTGGTTTGTTGGTTTGTTGGTTTGTTGGTTTATTTGTTTGTTGGTTTGTTGGCTTGTTGGTTTGTTGGTTTGTTGGCTTGTTGGCTTGTTGGTTTGTTGGTTTTGTTGGTTTGTTGGTTTGTTGGTTTGTTGGTTTGTTGGTTTGTTGATTTGTTGGTTTGTTGCTTTGTTGGTTTGTTGGTTTGTTGGCTTGTTGGCTTGTTGGTTTGTTGGCTTGTTGGTTTGTTAGTTTGTTGGCTTTTTGGTTACTTGGTTTGTTGGTTTGTTGGCTTGTTGGCTTGTTGGTTTGTTGGTTTGTTGGCTTGTTGGTTTGTTAGTTTGTTGGTTTGTTGGCTTGTTGGCTTGTTGATTTGTTGGTTTGTTGGTTTGTTGGTTTTTTGGTTTGTTGGTTTGTTGGTTTGTTGGCTTGTTGGTTTCTTGGTTTGTTGGCTTGTTGGCTTTGTGGTTTGTTGGTTTGTTGGCTTGTTGGCTTGTTGGTTTGTTGGTTTGTTGGTTTGTTGGTATGTTGCTTTGTTGGTTTGTTGGTTTGTTGGCTTGTTGGCTTGTTGGTTTGTTAGTTTGTTGGCTTTTTGGTTACTTGGTTTGTTGGTTTGTTGGTTTGTTGGCTTGTTGGTTTGTTGGCTTGTTAGTTTGTTGGTTTGTTGGTTTGTTGGCTTGTTGGGTTGTTGGTTTGTTGGTTTGTTGGTTTGTTGGCTTATTGGCTTGTTGGTTTGTAGATTTGTTGGCTTGTTGGTTTGTTGGTTTGTTGGCTTGTTGGCTACTTGGTTTGTTGGTTTTTTGGTTTGTTGGTTTGTTGGTTTGTTGGTTTGTTGGTTTGTTGGTTTGTTCGTTTGTTCGTTTGTTGGTTTGTTGGTTTATTTGTTTGTTGGTTTGTTGGCTTGTTGGTTTGTTGGTTTGTTGGTTTGTTGGCTTGTTGGTTTGTTGGTTTGTTGGTTTTTTGGTTTGTTGGTTTGTTGGTTTGTTGGTTTGTTGGTTTGTTGGTTTGTTGGTTTCTTTGTTTGTTGGTTTGTTGGCTTGTTGGTTACTTAGTTTGTTGGTTTGTTGGTTTGTTGGTTTGTTGGTTTGTTGGTTTGTTGGTTTGTTGGTTTGTTGGTTTGTTGATTTGTTTGTTTGTTGCTTTGTTGGTTTGTTGGTTTGTTGGCTTGTTGGCTTGTTGGTTTGTTGGCTTGTTGGTTTGTTAGTTTGTTGGCTTTTTGGTTACTTGGTTTGTTGGTTTGTTGGCTTGTTGGCTTGTTGGTTTGTTGGTTTGTTGGCTTGTTGGTTTGTTAGTTTGTTGGTTTGTTGGCTTGTTGGCTTGTTGATTTGTTGGTTTGTTGGTTTGTTGGTTTTTTGGTTTGTTGGTTTGTTGGTTTGTTGGCTTGTTGGTTTCTTGGTTTGTTGGCTTGTTGGCTTTGTGGTTTGTTGGTTTGTTGGCTTGTTGGCTTGTTGGTTTGTTGGTTTGTTGGTTTGTTGGTATGTTGCTTTGTTGGTTTGTTGGTTTGTTGGCTTGTTGGCTTGTTGGTTTGTTAGTTTGTTGGCTTTTTGGTTACTTGGTTTGTTGGTTTGTTGGTTTGTTGGCTTGTTGGTTTGTTGGCTTGTTAGTTTGTTGGTTTGTTGGTTTGTTGGCTTGTTGGCTTGTTGGTTTGTTGGTTTGTTGGTTTGTTGGTTTGTTGGTTTTTTGGTTTGTTGGTTTGTTGGTTTGTTGGTTTTTTGGTTTGTAGGTTTATTTATTTGTTGGTTTGTTGGCTTGTTGGTTTGTTGGTTTGTTGGTTTGTTGGTTTGTTGGTTTGTTGGCTTGTTGGTTTGTTGGTTTGTTGGTTTGTTGGCTTATTGGCTTGTTGGTTTGTTGATTTGTTGGCTTGTTGGTTTGTTGGTTTGTTGGCTTGTTGGCTTGTTGCTTTGTTGGTTTGTTGGTTTATTTGTTTGTTGGTTTGTTGGCTTGTTGGTTTGTTGGTTTGTTGGTTTGTTGGCTTGTTGGTTTGTTGGCTTGTTGGCTTGTTGGTTTGTTGGTTTATTGGCTTGTTGGTTTGTTGGTTTGTTGGTTTGTTGGTTTGTTGGTTTATTTGTTTGTTGGTTTGTTGGCTTGTTGGTTTGTTGGTTTGTGGGTTTGTTGGCTTGTTGGTTTGTTGGTTTGTTGGTTTATTTGTTTGTTGGTTTGTTGGCTTGTTGGTTTGTTGGTTTAGTGGTTTGTTGGCATGTTGATTTGTTGGTTTGTTGGTTTGTTGGCTTGTTGATTTGTTGGTTTGTTGGCTTGTTGGCTTGTTGGTTTGTTGGTTTGTTGGTTTGTTGGTTTATTTGTTTGTTGGTTTGTTGGCTTGTTGGTTTGTTGGTTTGTTGGCTTGTTGGCTTGTTGGTTTGTTGGTTTTGTTGGTTTGTTGGTTTGTTGGTTTGTTGGTTTGTTGGTTTGTTGATTTGTTGGTTTGTTGCTTTGTTGGTTTGTTGGTTTGTTGGCTTGTTGGCTTGTTGGTTTGTTGGCTTGTTGGTTTGTTAGTTTGTTGGCTTTTTGGTTACTTGGTTTGTTGGTTTGTTGGCGTGTTGGCTTGTTGGTTTGTTGGTTTGTTGGCTTGTTGGTTTGTTAGTTTGTTGGTTTGTTGGCTTGTTGGCTTGTTGATTTGTTGGTTTGTTGGTTTGTTGGTTTTTTGGTTTGTTGGTTTGTTGGTTTGTTGGCTTGTTGGTTTCTTGGTTTGTTGGCTTGTTGGCTTTGTGGTTTGTTGGTTTGTTGGCTTGTTGGCTTGTTGGTTTGTTGGTTTGTTGGTTTGTTGGTATGTTGCTTTGTTGGTTTGTTGGTTTGTTGGCTTGTTGGCTTGTTGGTTTGTTAGTTTGTTGGCTTTTTGGTTACTTGGTTTGTTGGTTTGTTGGTTTGTTGGCTTGTTGGTTTGTTGGCTTGTTAGTTTGTTGGTTTGTTGGTTTGTTGGCTTGTTGGGTTGTTGGTTTGTTGGTTTGTTGGTTTGTTGGCTTATTGGCTTGTTGGTTTGTAGATTTGTTGGCTTGTTGGTTTGTTGGTTTGTTGGCTTGTTGGCTACTTGGTTTGTTGGTTTTTTGGTTTGTTGGTTTGTTGGTTTGTTGGTTTGTTGGTTTGTTGGTTTGTTCGTTTGTTCGTTTGTTGGTTTGTTGGTTTATTTGTTTGTTGGTTTGTTGGCTTGTTGGTTTGTTGGTTTGTTGGTTTGTTGGCTTGTTGGTTTGTTGGTTTGTTGGTTTTTTGGTTTGTTGGTTTGTTGGTTTGTTGGTTTGTTGGTTTGTTGGTTTGTTGGTTTCTTTGTTTGTTGGTTTGTTGGCTTGTTGGTTTGTTGGTTTGTGGGCTTGTTGGCTTGTTGGTTTGTTGGTTTGTTGGCTTGTTGGTTACTTAGTTTGTTGGTTTGTTGGTTTGTTGGTTTGTTGGTTTGTTGGTTTGTTGGCTTGTTGGCTTGTTGGTTTGTTGGTTAGTTCGTTTGTTGGTTTGTTAGTTTGTTGGTTTGTTGGCTTGTTGGCTTGTTGGTTTGTTGGTTTTTTGGTTTTTTGGTTTGTTGGTTTCTTGGTTTATTTGTTTGTTGGTTTGTTGGCTTGTTGGTTTGTTGGTTTGTTGGCTTGTTGGCTTGTTGGTTTGTTGTCTTATTGGTTTGTTGGCTTGTTGGCTTGTTGGTTTGTTGTTTTGTTGGCTTGTTGGCTTATTGGTTTGTTGGTTTGTTGGTTTGTTGTTTTATTTGTTTGTTGGTTTGTTGGCTTGTTGGTTTGTTGGTTTGTTGGGTTGTTGGCTTGTTGGTTTGTTGGTTTGTTGGTTTGTTGGTTTGTTGGTTTGTTGGTTTGTTGGTTTGTAGGTTTGTTAGCTTGTTGGCTTGTTGGTTTGTTGGTTTGTTGGCTTGTGTGCTTGTTGGTTTGTTGGTTTGTTGGTTTGTTGGTTTGTTGGTTTGTTGGTTTGTTGGTTTGTTGGCTTGTTGGTTTGTTGGTTTGTTGGTTTGTTGGTTTGTTGGTTTGTTGGTTTGTTGGTTTGTTGGTTTGTTGGTTTGTTGGTTTTTTGGTTTGTTGGTTTATTTGTTTGTTGGTTTGTTGGCTTGTTGGTTTGTTGGTTTGTTGATTTGTCGGTTTGTCGGCTTGTTGGTTTGTTGGTTTATTCGTTTGTTGGCTTGTTGGCTTGTTGGTTTGTTGGTTTGTTGGTTTATTTGTTTGTTGGTTTGTTGGCTTGTTGGTTTGTTGGTTTGTTGGTTTGTTGGCTTGTTGGTTTGTTGGTTTGTTGGTTTTTTGGTTTGTTGGTTTGTTGGTTTGTTGGTTTGTTGGATTGTTGGTTTGTTGGCTTGTTGGTTTGTTGGTTTGTTGGTTTGTTGGCTTGTTGGTTTGTTGGCTTGTTGGCTTGTTGGTTTGTTGGTTTGTTGGCTTGTTGGTTTGTTGGTTTGTTGGTTTGTTGCTTTATTTGTTTGTTGGTTTGTTGGCTTGTTGGTTTGTTGGTTTGTTGGTTTGTTGGTTTGTTGGTTTCTTTGTTTGTTGGTTTGTTGGCTTGTTGGTTTGTTGGTTTGTGGGCTTGTTGGCTTGTTGGTTTGTTGGTTTGTTGGCTTGTTGGTTACTTAGTTTGTTGGTTTGTTGGTTTGTTGGTTTGTTGGTTTGTTGGCTTGTTGGCTTATTTGTTTGTTGGTTTGTTGGCTTGTTGGTTTGTTGGTTTGTTGGTTTGTTGGTTTGTTGGCTTGTTGGTTTGTTGGTTTGTTGGTTTTCTGGTTTGTTGGTTTGTTGGTTTGTTGGTTTGTTGGATTGTTGGTTTATTTGTTTGTTGGTTTGTTCGCTTATTGGTTTGTTGGTTTGTTGGTTTGTTGGCATGTTGGTTTGTTGGTTTGTTGGCTTCTTGACTTGTTGGTTTGTTGGTTTGTTGGGTTGCTGGTTACTTAGTTTGTTGGTTTGTTGGCATGTTGGCTTGTTGGTTTGTTGGTTTGTTGGCTTGTTGGTTTGTTGGCTTGTTGGCTTGTTGGCTTGTTGGTTTGTTGGCTTGTTGGCTTGTTGGTTTGTTGGTTTGTTGGTTTGTTGGTTTGTTGGTTTGTTGGATTGTTGGCTTGTTGGTTTGTTGGTTTGTTGGCTTTTTGGTTTGTTGGTTTGTTGGTTTGTTGGTTTGTTGGTTTGTTGGTTTGCTGGTTTTTTGGTTTGTTGGTTTATTTGTTTGTTGGTTTGTTGGCTTGTTGGTTTGTTGGTTTGTTGATTTGTCGGTTTGTTGGCTTGTTGGTTTGTTGGTTTGTTGGTTTGTTGGCTTGTTGGTTTGTTGGTTTGTTGGTTTGTTGGTTTATTTGTTTGTTGGTTTGTTGGCTTGTTGGTTTGTTGGTTTGTTGGTTTGTTGGTTTGTTGGCTTGTTGGTTTGTTGGTTTGTTGGTTTTTGGCTTGTTGGTTTGTTGGTTTGTTGGTTTGTTGGTTTGTTGGATTGTTGGTTTATTTGTTTGTTGGTTTGTTCGCTTATTGGTTTGTTGGTTTGTTGGTTTGTTGGCATGTTGGTTTGTTGGTTTGTTGGCTTCTTGACTTGTTGGTTTGTTGGTTTGTTGGGTTGCTGGTTACTTAGTTTGTTGGTTTGTTGGCATGTTGGCTTGTTGGTTTGTTGGTTTGTTGGCTTGTTGGTTTGTTGGCTTGTTGGCTTGTTGGTTTGTTGGTTTGTTGGCTTGTTGGCTTGTTGGTGTGTTGGTTTGTTGGTTTGTTGGTTTGATGGTTTGTTGGCTTGTTGGTTTGTTGGTTTGTTGGCTTTTTGGTTTGTTGGTTTGTTGGTTTGTTGGTTTGTTGGTTTGTTGGTTTGTTGGTTTTTTGGTTTGTTGGTTTATTTGTTTGTTGGTTTGTTGGCTTGTTGG
Source organism: Atherix ibis (assembly GCA_958298945.1). NCBI lineage: Eukaryota > Metazoa > Arthropoda > Insecta > Diptera > Athericidae > Atherix > Atherix ibis. Next base: position 62,032,768 of record OY282608.1, on the reverse strand, counting down.
TTTGTTGGTTTGTTGATTTGTCGGTTTGTTGGCTTGTTGGTTTGTTGGTTTGTTGGTTTGTTGGCTTGTTGGCTTGTTGGTTTGTTGGTTTGTTGGTTTATTTGTTTGTTGGTTTGTTGGCTTGTTGGTTTGTTGGTTTGTTGGTTTGTTGGTTTGTTGGCTTGTTGGTTTGTTGGTTTGTTGGTTTTTTGGTTTGTTGGTTTGTTGGTTTGTTGGTTTGTTGGATTGTTGGTTTATTTGTTTGTTGGTTTGTTCGCTTATTGGTTTGTTGGTTTGTTGGTTTGTTGGCATGTTGGTTTGTTGGTTTGTTGGCTTCTTGACTTGTTGGTTTGTTGGTTTGTTGGGTTGCTGGTTACTTAGTTTGTTGGTTTGTTGGCATGTTGGCTTGTTGGTTTGTTGGTTTGTTGGCTTGTTGGTTTGTTGGCTTGTTGGCTTGTTGGTTTGTTGGTTTGTTGGCTTGTTGGCTTGTTGGTTTGTTGGTTTGTTGGTTTGTTGGTTTATTTGTTTGTTGGTTTGTTGGCTTGTTGGTTTGTTGGTTTGTTGGCTTGTTGGCTTGTTGGTTTGTTGGTTTGTTGGTTTGTTGGTTTGTTGGTTTGTTGGTTTGTTGGTTTGTTGGTTTGTTGATTTGTTGGTTTGTTGCTTTGTTGGTTTGTTGGTTTGTTGGCTTGTTGGCTTGTTGGTTTGTTGGCTTGTTGGTTTGTTAGTTTGTTGGCTTTTTGGTTACTTGGTTTGTTGGTTTGTTGGCTTGTTGGCTTGTTGGTTTGTTGGTTTGTTGGCTTGTTGGTTTGTTAGTTTGTTGGTTTGTTGGCTTGTTGGCTTGTTGATTTGTTGGTTTGTTGGTTTGTTGGTTTTTTGGTTTGTTGGTTTGTTGGTTTGTTGGCTTGTTGGTTTCTTGGTTTGTTGGCTTGTTGGCTTTGTGGTTTGTTGGCTTGTTGGCTTGTTGGCTTGTTGGTTTGTTGGTTTGTTGGTTTGTTGGTATGTTGCTTTGTTGGTTTGTTGGTTTGTTGGCTTGTTGGCTTGTTGGTTTGTTAGTTTGTTGGCTTTTTGGTTACTTGGTTTGTTGGTTTGTTGGTTTGTTGGCTTGTTTGTTTGTTGGCTTGTTAGTTTGTTGGTTTGTTGGTTTGTTGGCTTGTTGGCTTGTTGGTTTGTTGGTTTGTTGGTTTGTTGGTTTGTTGGTTTTTTGGTTTGTTGGTTTGTTGGTTTGTTGGTTTTTTGGTTTGTAGGTTTATTTATTTGTTGGTTTGTTGGCTTATTGGCTTGTTGGTTTGTTGATTTGTTGGCTTGTTGGTTTGTTGGTTTGTTGGCTTGTTGGCTTGTTGCTTTGTTGGTTTGTTGGTTTATTTGTTTGTTGGTTTGTTGGCTTGTTGGTTTGTTGGTTTGTTGGTTTGTTGGCTTGTTGGTTTGTTGGCTTGTTGGCTTGTTGGTTTGTTGGTTTGTTGGCTTGTTGGTTTGTTGGTTTGTTGGTTTGTTGGTTTATTTGTTTGTTGGTTTGTTGGCTTGTTGGTTTGTTGGTTTGTGGGTTTGTTGGCTTGTTGTTTTGTTGGTTTGTTGGTTTTTTGCTTTGTTGGTTTGTTGGTTTGTTGGTTTGTTGGTTTGTTGGTTTATTTGTTTGTTGGTTTGTTGGCTTGTTGGTTTGTTGGTTTGGTGGTTTGTTGGCATGTTGATTTGTTGGTTTGTTGGTTTGTTGGCTTGTTGATTTGTTGGTTTGTTGGCTTGTTGGCTTGTTGGTTTGTTGGTTTGTTGGTTTGTTGGTTTATTTGTTTGTTGGTTTGTTGGCTTGTTGGTTTGTTGGTTTGTTGGCTTGTTGGCTTGTTGGTTTGTTGGTTTGTTGGTTTGTTGGTTTGTTGGTTTGTTGGTTTGTTGGTTTGTTGATTTGTTGGTTTGTTGCTTTGTTGGTTTGTTGGTTTGTTGGCTTGTTGGCTTGTTGGTTTGTTGGCTTGTTGGTTTGTTAGTTTGTTGGCTTTTTGGTTACTTGGTTTGTTGGTTTGTTGGCTTGTTGGCTTGTTGGTTTGTTGGTTTGTTGGCTTGTTGGTTTGTTAGTTTGTTGGTTTGTTGGCTTGTTGGCTTGTTGATTTGTTGGTTTGTTGGTTTGTTGGTTTTTTGGTTTGTTGGTTTGTTGGTTTGTTGGCTTGTTGGTTTCTTGGTTTGTTGGCTTGTTGGCTTTGTGGTTTGTTGGTTTGTTGGCTTGTTGGCTTGTTGGTTTGTTGGTTTGTTGGTTTGTTGGTATGTTGCTTTGTTGGTTTGTTGGTTTGTGGGCTTGTTGGCTTGTTGGTTTGTTAGTTTGTTGGCTTTTTGGTTAATTGGTTTGTTGGTTTCTTGGTTTGTTGGCTTGTTGGTTTGTTGGCTTGTTAGTTTGTTGGTTTGTTGGTTTGTTGGCTTGTTGGCTTGTTGGTTTGTTGGTTTGTTGGTTTGTTGGTTTGTTGGTTTTTTGGTTTGTTGGTTTGTTGGTTTGTTGGTTTTTTGTTTTGTAGGTTTATTTATTTGTTGGTTTGTTGGCTTGTTGGTTTGTTGGTTTGTTGGTTTGTTGGTTTGTTGGTTTGTTGGCTTGTTGGTTTGTTGGTTTGTTGGTTTGTTGGCTTATTGGCTTGTTGGTTTGTTGATTTGTTGGCTTGTTGGTTTGTTGGTTTGTTGGCTTGTTGGCTTGTTGCTTTGTTGGTTTGTTGGTTTATTTGTTTGTTGGTTTGTTGGCTTGTTGGTTTGTTGGTTTGTTGGTTTGTCGGCTTGTTGGTTTGTTGGCTTGTTGTTTTGTTGGTTTGTTGGCTTGTTGGTTTGTTGGTTTGTTGGTTTGTTGGTTTATTTGTTTGTTGGTTTGTTGGCTTGTTGGTTTGTTGGTTTGTGGGTTTGTTGGCTTGTTGGTTTGTTGGTTTGTTGGTTTTTTGGTTTGTTGGTTTGTTGGTTTGTTGGTTTGTTGGTTTGTTGGTTTATTTGTTTGTTGGTTTGTTGGCTTGTTGGTTTGTTGGTTTGGTGGTTTGTTGGCTTGTTGATTTGTTGGTTTGTTGGTTTGTTGGCTTGTTGATTTGTTGGTTTGTTGGCTTGTTGGCTTGTTGGTTTGTTGGTTTGTTGGTTTGTTGGCTTGTTGGTTTGTTGGTTTGTTGGCTTGTTGGTTTGTTAGTTTGTTGGTTTGTTGGTTTGTTGGTTTGTTGGTTTGTTGGTTTATTTGTTTGTTGGTTTGTTGGCTTGTTGGTTTGTTGGTTTGTTGGCTTGTTGGCTTGTTGGTTTGTTGGTTTGTTAGTTTGTTGGTTTGTTGGTTTGTTGGTTTGTTGGTTTGTTGGTTTGTTGGTTTGTTGGTTTGTTGGCTTGTTGGTTTGTTGTTTTGTTGGCTTGTTGGCTTGTTGGTTTGTTGGTTTGTTGGTTTGTTGGTTTGTTGGCTTGTTGGTTTGTTGGTTTGTTGGCTTGTTGGTTTGTTGGTTTGTTGGTTTGTTGGCTTGTTGGCTTGTTGGTTTGTTGGTTTGTTGGCTTGTTGGTTTGTTGGTTTGTTGGCTTGTTGGCTTGTTGCTTTGTTCGTTTGATGGTTTGTTGGTTTGTTGGTTTTTTGGTTTGTTGGTTTGTTGGTTTGTTGGCTTGTTGGCTTGTTGGTTTGTTGGTTTGTTGGCTTGTTTTTTTGTTAGTTTGTTGGTTTGTTGGCTTGTAGGCTTGTTGGTTTGTTGGTTTTTTGGTTTGTTGGTTTGTTGGTTTGTTGGTTTGTTGGTTTGTTGGTTTATTTGTTTGTTGGTTTGTTGGCTTAGTGGTTTGTTGGTTTGTTGGTTTGTTGGCTTGTTGGTTTGTTAGTTTGTTGGTTTTTTGGTTTGTTGGTTTGTTGGTTTGTTAGTTTGTTGGTTTGTTGGTTTATTTATTTTTTGGTTTGTTGGCTTGTTGGTTTGTTGGTTTGTTGCTTTTTGGTTACTTGGTTTGTTGGTTTGTTGGCCTGTTGGCTTGTTGGTTTGTTGGTTTGTTGGCTTGCTGGTTTGTTAGTTTGTTGGTTTGTTGGCTTGTTGGCTTGTTGGTTTGTTGGTTTGTTGGCTTGTCGGATTGTTGCTTTGTTGGTTTGTTGGTTTGTTGGCTTGTTGGCTTGTTGGTTTGTTAGTTTGTTGGCTTTTTGGTTACTTGGTTTGTTGGTTTGTGGGTTTGTTGGCTTGTTGGTTTGTTGGCTTGTTGGTTTGTTGGTTTGTTGGCTTGTTGGCTTGTTGGTTTGTTGGTTTATTTGTTTGTTGGTTTGTTGGCTTGTTGGTTTGTTGGTTTGTTGGTTTGTTTGATTGTTGGTTAGTTGGTTTTTTGGTTTGTTGGTTTTTTGGTTTGTTGGTTTGTTGGTTTGTTGGTTTGTTGGTTTATTTGTTTGTTGGTTTGTTGGCTTGTTGGTTTTTTGGTTTGGTGGTTTGTTAGCATGTTGGTTTGTTGGTTTGTTGGTTTGTTGGCTTGTTGGTTTGTATGTTTGTTGGCTTGTTGGCTTGTTGGTTTGTTGGTTTGTTGGTTTGTTGGCTTGTTGGTTTGTTGGTTTGTTGGCTTGTTGGTTTGTTAGTTTGTTGGTTTGTTGGTTTGTTGGTTTGTTGGTTTGTTGGTTTATATGTTTGTTGGTTTGTTGGCTTGTTGGTTTGTTGGTTTGTTGGCTTGTTGGCTTGTTGGTTTGTTGGTTTGTTAGTTTGTTGTTTTGTTGGTTTGTTGGTTTGTTGGTTTGTTGGCTTGTTGGTTTGTTGGTTTGTTGGCTTGTTGGCTTGTTAGCTTGTTGGTTTGTTGGTTTGTTGGTTTGTTGGTTTGTTGGTTTGTTGGCTTGTTGGTTTGTTGGTTTGTTGGCTTGTTGGTTTGTTGGTTTGTTGGTTTGTTTGCTTGTTGGCTTGTTGGTTTGTTGGTTTGTTGGCTTGTTGGTTTGTTGGTTTGTTGGCTTGTTGGCTTGTTGCTTTGTTCGTTTGATGGTTTGTTGGTTTGTTGGTTTTTTGGTTTGTTGGTTTGTTGGTTTGTGGGCTTGTTGGCTTGTTGGTTTGTTGGTTTGTTGGCTTGTTTGTTTATTAGTTTGTTGGTTTTTTGGCTTGTTGGCTTGTTGGCTTGTTGGTTTGTTTTGTTTTTTTGGTTTGTTGGTTTGTTGGTTTGTTGGTTTGTTAATTTGTTGGTTTATTTGTTTGTTGGTTTGTTGGCTTGGTGGTTTGTTGGTTTGTTGGTTTGTTGGTTTATTTGTTTGTTGGTTTGTTGGCTTGGTGGTTTGTTGGTTTTTGGTATGTTGGCTTGTTGGTTTGTTAGTTTGTTGGTTTTTTGGTTTGTTGGTTTGTTGGTTTGTTGGTTTGTTGGTTTGTTGGTTTATTTGTTTTTTGGTTTGTTGGCTTGTTGGTTTGTTGGTTTGTTGCTTTTTGGTTACTTGGTTTGTTGGTTTGTTGGCTTGTTGGTTTGTTGGCTTGTTGGTTTGTTCATTTGTTGGCTTGATGGCTTGTTGGTTTGTTGGTTTGTTGGTTCGTTGGTTTGTTGGTTTGTTGGTTTGTTGGTTTGTTGGCTTTTTGGTTTGTTGGTTTGTTGGCTGGTTGATTTGTTGGTTTGTTGGTTTGTTGGCTTGTTGGCTTGTTGGTTTGTTGGTTTGTTGGCTTGTTGGTTTATTGGTTTGTTGGCTTGTTAGTTTGTTGCGTTGTTCGTTTGATGGTTTGTTGGTTTGTTGGTTTTTTGGTTTGTTGGCTTGTTGGTTTGTTGGCTTGTTGGTTTGTTGGTTTGTTGGTTTTTTGGTTTGTTGGTTTGTTGGTTTGTTGGTTTGTTGGTTTGTTGGTTTATTTGTTTGTTGTTTTGTTGGCTTGGTGGTTTGTTGGTTTGTTGGTTTGTTGGCTTGTTGGTTTGTTAGTTTGTTGGTTTTTTGGTTTGTTGGTTTGTCGGTTTGTTGGTCTGTTGGTTTGTTGGTTTATTTGTTTTTTGGTTTGTTGGCTTGTTGGTTTGTTGGTTTGTTGCTTTTTGGTTACTTGGTTTGTTGGTTTGTTGGCTTGTTGGCTTGTTGGTTTGTTGGTTTGTTAGTTTGTTGTTTTGTTGGTTTGTTGGTTTGTTGGTTTGTTGGCTTGTTGGTTTGTTGGTTTGTTGGCTTGTTGGCTTGTTAGCTTGTTGGTTTGTTGGTTTGTTGGTTTGTTGGTTTGTTGGTTTGTTGGCTTGTTGGCTTGTTGGTTTGTTGGTTTGTTGGCTTGTTGGCTTGTTGGTTTGTTGGTTTGTTGGCTTGTTGGCTTGTTGCTTTGTTCGTTTGATGGTTTGTTGGTTTGTTGGTTTTTTGGTTTGTTGGTTTGTTGGTTTGTTGGCTTGTTGGCTTGTTGGTTTGTTGGTTTTTGGTTTGTTGGTTTGTTGGTTTGTTGGTTTGTTAATTTGTTGGTTTATTTGTTTGTTGGTTTGTTGGCTTGGTGGTTTGTTGGTTTGTTGGTTTGTTGGTTTATTTGTTTGTTGGTTTGTTGGCTTGGTGGTTTGTTGGTTTTTGGTATGTTGGCTTGTTGGTTTGTTAGTTTGTTGGTTTTTTGGTTTGTTGGTTTGTTGGTTTGTTGGTTTGTTGGTTTGTTGGTTAATTTGTTTTTTGGTTTGTTGGCTTGTTGGTTTGTTGGTTTGTTGCTTTTTGGTTACTTGGTTTGTTGGTTTGTTGGCTTGTTGGTTTGTTGGCTTGTTGGTTTGTTCATTTGTTGGCTTGATGGCTTGTTGGTTTGTTGGTTTGTTGGTTGGTTGGTTTGTTGGTTTGTTGGTTTGTTGGTTTGTTGGCTTTTTGGTTTGTTGGTTTGTTGGCTGGTTGATTTGTTGGTTTGTTGGTTTGTTGGCTTGTTGGCTTGTTGGTTTGTTGGTTTGTTGGCTTGTTGGTTTATTGGTTTGTTGGCTTGTTAGTTTGTTGCGTTGTTCGTTTGATGGTTTGTTGTTTTGTTGGTTTTTTGGTTTGTTGGCTTGTTGGTTTGTTGGCTTGTTGGTTTGTTGGTTTGTTGGTTTTTTGGTTTGTTGGTTTGTTGGTTTGTTGGTTTGTTGGTTTGTTGGTTTATTTGTTTGTTGGTTTGTTGGCTTGGTTGTTTGTTGGTTTGTTGGTTTGTTGGCTTGTTGGTTTGTTAGTTTGTTGGTTTTTTGGTTTGTTGGTTTGTCGGTTTGTTGGTCTGTTGGTTTGTTGGTTTATTTGTTTTTTGGTTTGTTGGCTTGTTGGTTTGTTCGTTTGTTGCTTTTTGGTTACTTGGTTTGTTGGTTTGTTGGCTTGTTGGCTTATTGGTTTGTTGGTTTGTTGGCTTGTTGGTTTGTTAGTTTGTTGGTTTGTTGGCTTGTTGGCTTGTTGGTTTGTTGGTTTGTTGGCTTGTCGGATTGTTGGTTTGTTGGTTTGTTGGCTTGTTGGCTTGTTGGTTTGTTAGTTTGTTGGCTTTTTGGTTACTTGGTTTGTTGGTTTGTTGGTTTGTTGGCTTGTTGGTTTGTTGGCTTGTTGGTTTGTTGGTTTATTGGTCTGTTGGCTTGTTGGCTTGTTGGTTTGTTGGCTTGTTGGTTTGTTGGTTTGTTGGTTTGTTGGTTTTTTGGTTTGTTGATTTGTTGGCTTGTTGGTTTGTTGGTTTGTTGGCTTGTTGGCTTGTTGGTTTGTTGGTTGGTTGGCTTGTTGGTTACTTAGTTTGTTGGTTTGTTGGTTTGTTGGTTTGTTGGTTTGTTGGTTTGTTGGTTTGTTGGCTTGTTGGCTTGTTGGTTTGTTGGTTAGTTCGTTTGTTGGTTTGTTAGTTTGTTGGTTTGTTGGCTTGTTGGTTTGTTGGTTTGTTGGTTTTTTGGTTTGTTGGTTTGTTGGTTTGTTGGTTTGTTGGTTTGTTGGTTTATTTGTTTGTTGGTTTGTTGGCTTGTTGGTTTGTTGGTTTGTTGGTTTGTTGGCTTGTTGGTTTGTTGGCTTGTTGGCTTGTTGGTTTGTTGGTTTGTTGGTTTGTTGGCTTGTTGGTTTGTTGGTTTGTTGGTTTGTTGGTTTGTTGGTTTGTTGGCTTGTTGGCTTGTTGGTTTGTTGGTTTGTTGGCTTGTTGGTTTGTTGGTTTGTTGGTTTGTTGGCTTCTTGGCTTGTTGGTTTGTTGGTTTGTTGGTTTGTTGGTTTGTTGGTTTGTTGGCTTGTTGGCTTGTTGGTTTGTTGGTTTGTTGGCTTGTTGGTTTGTTGGTTTGTTGGTTTGTTGGCTTGTTGGTTTGTTGGTTTGTTGGCTTGTTGGTGTGTTGGTTTGTTGGTTTGTTGGATTGTTGGCTTGTTGGTTTGTTGGTTTGTTGGCTTGTTGCTTTGTTGGTTTGTTGGCTTGTTGGCTTGTTGCTTTGTTCGTTTGTTGGTTTGTTGGCTTGTTGGCTTGTTGGTTTGCTGGCTTGTTAGCTTGTTGGTTTGTTGGCTTGTTCGTTTGTTCGTTTGTTGGCTTGTTGGTTACTTAGTTTGTTGGTTTGTTGGCATGTTGGTTTGTTGGTTTGTTGGTTTGTTGGCTTGTTTGTTTGTTGGTTTGTTGGCTTGTTGGCTTGTTGGTTTGTTGGTTTGTTGGCTTGTTGGTTTGCCGGTTTGTTGGCTTGTTGGTTTGTTAGTTTGTTGGTTTTTTTGGTTTGTTGGTTTGTTGGTTAATTTGTTTGTTGGTTTGTTGGCTTGTGGGTTTGTTCGTTTGTTGGCTTGTTGGCTTGTTGGTTTGTTGGTTTGTTGGTTGGTTGGTTTGTTGGTTTGTTGGTTTGTTGGTTTGTTGGTTTGTTGGTTTGTTGGTTTGTTGGTTTGTTGGCTTGTTGGCTTGTTGGTTTGTTGGTTTGTTGGTTTGTTGGCTTGTTGGCTTGTTGGTTTGTTGGTTTGTTGGTTTGTTGGTTTGTTGGCTTGTTGGTTTGTTGGTTTGTTGGCTTGTTGATTTGTTGGTTTGTTGGTTTGTTGGCTTGTTGGCTTGTTGGTTTGTTGATTTTTTGGATTGTTGGTTTGTTGGTTTGTTGGCTTGTTGACTTGTTGCTTTGTTCGTTTGATGGTTTGTTGGTTTGTTGGTTTTTTGGTTTGTTGGTTTGTCGGTTTGTTGGCTTGTTGGTTTGTTGGTTTGTTGGCTTGTTGGTTTGTTAGTTTGTTGGTTTGTTGGTTTGTTGGCTTGTTGGTTTGTTGGTTTTTTGGTTTGTTGGTTTGTTGGTTTGTTGGTTTTTTGGTTTGTTGGTTTGTTGGTTTGTTGGTTACTTAGTTTGTTGGTTTGTTGGCATGTTGGTTTGTTGGTTTGTTGGTTTGTTGGCTTGTTGGTGTGTTGGTGTGTTGGCTTGTTGGCTTGTTGGTTTGTTGGCTTGTTCGCTTGTTGGTTTGTTGGTTTTTTGGTTTGTTGGTTTGTTGGTTTGTTGGTTTGTTGGTTTGTTGGTTTGTGGGCTTGTTGGTCTGTTGGTTTGTTGGCTTGTTGGCTTGTTGGTTTGTTGGTTTGTTGGTTTGTTGGTTTGTTGGTTTGTTGGCTTGTTGGTTTGTTGGTTTGTTGGTTTGTTGGCTTGTTGGCTTGTTGGTTTGTTGGTTTGTTGGCTTGTTGGTTTGTTGGTTTGTTAGTTTGTTGGTTTGTTGGCTTGTTGGCTTATTGGTTTGTTGGTTTGTTGGCTTGTTTGTTTGTTAGTTTGTTGGTTTGTTGGCTTGTTGGCTTGTTGGTTTGTTGGTTTTTTGGTTTGTTGGTTTGTTGGTTTGTTGGTTTGTCGGTTTGTTGGTTTATTTGTTTGTTGGTTTGTTGGCTTGTTGGTTTGTTGGTTTGTTGATTTATTGGCTTGTTGGTTTGTTGGTTTGTTGGTTCATTTATTTTTGGGTTTGTTGGCTTGTTGGTTTGTTGGTTTGTTAGCTTGTTGGTTTGTTGGTTAGTTGGTTTGTTGGCTTGTTGGTTTGTAGGTTTGTTGGCTTGTTGGTTTGTTGGTTTGTTGGCTTGTTGTTTTGTTGGTTAGTTGGTTTGTTGGTTTGTTGGTTTGTTGGTTTTTTGGTTTGTCGGTTTATTTGTTTGTTGGTTTGATGGCTTGTTGGTTTGTTGGTGTGTTGGCTTGTTGGCTTGTTGCTTTGTTCGTTTGATGGTTTGTTGGTTTGTTAGTTTTTTGGTTTGTTGGTTTGTTGGTTTGTTGGATTGTTGGCTTTTTGGTTTGTTGGTTTGTTGGCTTGTTGGTTTGTTAGTTTGTTGGTTTGCTGGCTTGTTGGTTTGTTGGCTTGTTGGCTTGTTGGTTTGTTGGTTTTTTGGTTTGTTGGTTTGTTGGTTTGTTGGTTTGTCGGTTTGTTGGTTTATTTGTTTGTTGGTTTGTTGGCTTGTTGGTTTGTTGGTTTGTTGGTTTGTTGGCTTGTTGGTTTGTTGGTTTGTTGGTTTGTTGGTTCATTTATTTTTTGGTTTGTTGGCTTGTTGGTTTGTTGGTTTGTTGGTTTGTTGGTTTATTGGTTTGTTGGTTTGTTGGCTTGTTGGCTTGTTGGTTTGTTGGTTTGTTGGCTTGGTAGTTACTTAGTTTGTTGGTTTGTTGGCATGTTGGTTTGTTGTTTTGTTGGTTTGTTGGCTTGTTGGTTTGTAGGTTTGTTGGCTTGTTGGTTTGTTGGCTTGTTGGCTTGTTGGTTTGTTGGTTTGTTGGTTTGTTTGTTTGTTGGTTTGTTGGTTTTTTGGTTTGTTGGTTTATTTGTTTGTTGGTTTGATGGCTTGTTGGTTTGTTGGTTTGTTGGCTTGTTGGCTTGTTGCTTTGTTCGTTTGATGGTTTGTTGGTTTGTTAGTTTTTTGGTTTGTTGGTTTGTTGGTTTGTTGGCTTGTTGGCTTGTTAGTTTGTTGGTTTGTTGGCTTGTTGGTTTGTTAGTTTGTTGGTTTGCTGGCTTGTCGGCTTGTGGGTTTGTTGGTTTTTTGGTATGTTGGTTTGTTGGTTTGTTGGTTTGTTGGTTTGTTGGTTTATTTGTTTGTTTGTTTGTTGGCTTGTTGGTTTGTTGGTTTGTTGGTTTGTTGGCTTGTTGGTTTGTTGGTTTGTTGGCTTGTTGGCTTGTTGGTTTGTTGGTTTGTTGGTTTGTTTGCTTGTTGGTTACTTAGTTTGTTGGTTTGTTGGCATGTTGGTTTGTTGGTTTGTTGGCTTGTTGGTTTGTTGGTTTGTTGGCTTGTTGGCTTGTTGGTTTGTTGGTTTTTTGGTTTGTTGGCTTGTTGGTTTGTTGGTATGTTGGCTTGTTGGTTTGTTAGTTTGTTGGTTTGTTGGTTTATTGGTTTGTTGGTTTGTTGGTTTATTTGTTTGTTGGTTTGTTGGCTTTGTTGGTTTGTTGGTTTGTTGGCTTGTTGGCTTGTTGGTTTGTTGGTTTGTTGGTTTGTTGGTTTGTTGGTTTGTTCGTTTGTTGGTTTGTTGGTTTGTTGGTTTGTTGGCTTATTGGTTTGTTGGTTTGTTGCCTTGTTGGCTTGTTGGTTTGTTGGTTTGTTGGTTTGTTGGTTTGTTGGCTTGTTGGTTTGTTGGTTTGTTGGCTTGTTGGTTTGTTGGTATTGTTGGTTTGTTGGCTTGTTGGCTTGTTGGTTTGTTGGTTTGTTGGCTTGTTGGCTTGTTGGTTTGTTGGTTTGTTGGCTTGTTGCTTTGTTCGTTTGATGGTTTGTTGGTTTGTTGGATTGTTGGTTTGTTGGTTTGTTGGTTTGTTGGTTTGTTGGCTTGTTGGCTTGTTGGTTTGTTGGTTTGTTGGCTTGTTGGTTTGTTAGTTTGTTGGTTTGTTGGCTTGTTGGCTTGTTGGTTTGTTGGCTTGTTGGCTTGTTGGTTTGTTGGTTTGTTGGTTTGTTGGTTTGTTGGTTTGTTGCTTTGTTGGTTTGTTGGTTTGTTGTCTTGTTGGCTTGTTGGTTTGTTGGCTTGTTGGTTTGTTAGTTTGTTGGCTTTTCGGTTACTTGCTTTGTTGGCTTGTTGGCTGGTTGGCTTGTTGGTTTGTTGATTTTTTGGCTTGTTGGTTTGTTGGTTTGTTGGTTTGTTGGTTTGTTGTTTTGTTGGTTTGTTGGCTTGTTGGTTTGTTGGTTTGTTGGCTTGTTGGTTTGTTGGTTTTTTGGCTTGTTGGTTTGTTAGTTTGTTGGTTTGCTGGCTTGTTGGTTTGTTGGCTTGTTGGCTTGTTGGTTTGTTGGTTTTTTGGTTTGTTGGTTTGTTGGTTTGTCGGTTTGTTGGTTTATTTGTTTGTTGGTTTTTTGGCTTGTTGGTTTGTTGGTTTGTTGGTTTGTTGGTTTGTTGGTTTGTTGGCTTATTGGTTTGTTGGTTTGTTGTCTTGTTGGCTTGTTGGTTTGTTGGTTTGTTGGCTTGTTAGTTACTTAGTTTGTTGGTTTGTTGGCATGTTGGTTTGTTGTTTTGTTGGTTTGTTGGCTTGTTGGTTTGTAGGTTTGTTGGCTTGTTGGTTTGTTGGCTTGTTGGCTTGTTGGTTTGTTGGTTTGTTGGTTTGTTGGTTTGTTGGTTTGTTGGTTTTTTGGTTTGTTGGTTTATTTGTTTGTTGGTTTGATGGCTTGTTGGTTTGTTGGTTTGTTGGCTTGTTGGCTTGTTGCTTTGTTCGTTTGATGGTTTGTTGGTTTGTTAGTTTTTTGGTTTGCTGGTTTGTTGGTTTGTTGGCTTGTTGGCTTGTTGGTTTGTTGGTTTATTGGCTTGTTGGTTTGTTTGTTTGTTGGTTTGCTGGCTTGTTGGCTTGTGCGTTTGTTGGTTTTTTGGTTTGTTGGTTTGTTGGTTTGTTGGCTTGTTGGTTTGTTGGTTTGTTTGCTTGTTGGTTACTTAGTTTGTTGGTTTGTTGGCATGTTGGTTTGTTGGTTTTTTGGTTTGTTGGCCTGTTGGTTTGTTGGTTTGTTGGCTTGTTGGCTTGTTGGTTTGTTGGTTTGTTTGCTTGTTGGTTACTTAGTTTGTTGGTTTGTTGGCATGTTGGTTTGTTGGTTTTTTGGTTTGTTGGCCTGTTGGTTTGTTGGTTTGTTGGCTTGTTGGCTTGTTGGTTTGTTGGTTTGTTGGTTTGTTGGCTTGTTGATTTGTTGGTATGTTGGCTTGTTGGTTTGTTGGTTTGTTGGCTTGTTGGTTTGTTGGTTTGTTGGCTTGTTGGCTTGTTGGTTTGTTGGTTTTTTGGTTTGTTGGCTTGTTGGTTTGTTGGTATGTTGGCTTGTTGGTTTGTTAGTTTGTTGGTTTGTTGGTTTATTGGTTTGTTGGTTTGTTGGTTTATTTGTTTGTTGGTTTGTTGGCTTTGTTGGTTTGTTGGTTTGTTGGCTTGTTGGCTTGTTGGTTTGTTGGTTTGTTGGTTTGTTGGTTTGTTGGTTTGTTCGTTTGTTGGTTTGTTGGTTTGTTGGTTTGTTGGCTTATTGGTTTGTTGGTTTGTTGCCTTGTTGGTTGTTGGTTTGTTGGTTTGTTGGTTTGTTGGTTTGTTGGCTTGTTGGTTTGTTGGTTTGTTGGCTTGTTGGTTTGTTGGTATTGTTGGTTTGTTGGCTTGTTGGCTTGTTGGTTTGTTGGTTTGTTGGCTTGTTGGCTTGTTGGTTTGTTGGTTTGTTGGCTTGTTGCTTTGTTCGTTTGATGGTTTGTTGGTTTGTTGGATTGTTGGTTTGTTGGTTTGTTGGTTTGTTGGTTTGTTGGCTTGTTGGCTTGTTGGTTTGTTGGTTTGTTGGCTTGTTGGTTTGTTAGTTTGTTGGTTTGTTGGCTTGTTGGCTTGTTGGTTTGTTGGCTTGTTGGCTTGTTGGTTTGTTGGTTTGTTGGTTTGTTGGTTTGTTGGTTTGTTGCTTTGTTGGTTTGTTGGTTTGTTGTCTTGTTGGCTTGTTGGTTTGTTGGCTTGTTGGTTTGTTAGTTTGTTGGCTTTTCGGTTACTTGCTTTGTTGGCTTGTTGGCTGGTTGGCTTGTTGGTTTGTTGATTTTTTGGCTTGTTGGTTTGTTGGTTTGTTGGTTTGTTGGTTTGTTGTTTTGTTGGTTTGTTGGCTTGTTGGTTTGTTGGTTTGTTGGCTTGTTGGTTTGTTGGTTTTTTGGCTTGTTGGTTTGTTAGTTTGTTGGTTTGCTGGCTTGTTGGTTTGTTGGCTTGTTGGCTTGTTGGTTTGTTGGTTTTTTGGTTTGTTGGTTTGTTGGTTTGTCGGTTTGTTGGTTTATTTGTTTGTTGGTTTTTTGGCTTGTTGGTTTGTTGGTTTGTTGGTTTGTTGGTTTGTTGGTTTGTTGGCTTATTGGTTTGTTGGTTTGTTGTCTTGTTGGCTTGTTGGTTTGTTGGTTTGTTGGCTTGTTAGTTACTTAGTTTGTTGGTTTGTTGGCATGTTGGTTTGTTGTTTTGTTGGTTTGTTGGCTTGTTGGTTTGTAGGTTTGTTGGCTTGTTGGTTTGTTGGCTTGTTGGCTTGTTGGTTTGTTGGTTTGTTGGTTTGTTGGTTTGTTGGTTTGTTGGTTTTTTGGTTTGTTGGTTTATTTGTTTGTTGGTTTGATGGCTTGTTGGTTTGTTGGTTTGTTGGCTTGTTGGCTTGTTGCTTTGTTCGTTTGATGGTTTGTTGGTTTGTTAGTTTTTTGGTTTGCTGGTTTGTTGGTTTGTTGGCTTGTTGGCTTGTTGGTTTGTTGGTTTATTGGCTTGTTGGTTTGTTTGTTTGTTGGTTTGCTGGCTTGTTGGCTTGTGCGTTTGTTGGTTTTTTGGTTTGTTGGTTTGTTGGTTTGTTGGCTTGTTGGTTTGTTGGTTTGTTTGCTTGTTGGTTACTTAGTTTGTTGGTTTGTTGGCATGTTGGTTTGTTGGTTTTTTGGTTTGTTGGCCTGTTGGTTTGTTGGTTTGTTGGCTTGTTGGCTTGTTGGTTTGTTGGTTTGTTTGCTTGTTGGTTACTTAGTTTGTTGGTTTGTTGGCATGTTGGTTTGTTGGTTTTTTGGTTTGTTGGCCTGTTGGTTTGTTGGTTTGTTGGCTTGTTGGCTTGTTGGTTTGTTGGTTTGTTGGTTTGTTGGCTTGTTGATTTGTTGGTATGTTGGCTTGTTGGTTTGTTAGTTTGTTGGTTTGTTGGTTTGTTGGTTTGTTGGTTTGTTGGTTTATTTGTTTGTTTGGTTTGTTGGCTTGTTGGTTTGTTGGTTTGTTGGCTTGTTGGCTTGTTGGTTTGTTGGTTTGTTGGTTTGTTGGTTTGTTGGTTTGTTGGTTTGTTGGTTTGTTGGCTTGTTGGTTTGTTGGTTTGTTGGTTTGTTGCCTTGTTGGCTTGTTGGCTTGTTGGTTTGTTGGTTTGTTGGTTTGTTGGTTTGTTGGCTTGTTGGTTTGTTGGTTTGTTGGCTTGTTGGTTTGTTGGTTTGTTGGTTTGTTGGCTTGTTGGCTTGTTGGCTTGTTGGTTTGTTGGTTTGTTGGCTTGTTGGCTTGTTGGTTTGTTGGTTTGTTGGCTTGTTGCTTTGTTCGTTTGATGGTTTGTTGGTTTGTTGGTTTTCTGGTTTGTTGGTTTGTTGGTTTGTTGGCTTGTTGGCTTGTTGGTTTGTTGGTTTGTTGGCTTGTTGGTTTGTTAGTTTGTTGGTTTGTTGGCTTGTTGGCTTGTTGGTTTGTTGGTTTTTCGGTTTGTTGGTTTGTTGGTTTATTGGTTTGTTGGTTTGTTGGTTTGTTGGTTTATTTGTTTGTTGGTTTGTTGGCTTGTTGGTTTGTTGGTTTGTTGGTTTGTTGGCTTGTTGGTTTGTTGGTTTGTTGGTTTTTGGGTTTGTTGGTTTGTTGGTTTGTTGGTTTGTTGGTTTGTTGGTTTATTTGTTTGTTGGTTTAATGGTTTGTTGGTTTGTTGGTTTGTTGGTTTGTTGGCTTGTTGGTTTGTTGGTTTGTTGGCTTGTTGGCTTGTTGGTTTGTTGGTTTGTTGGCTTGTTGGATACTTAGTTTGTTGGTTTGTTGGCATGTTGATTTGTTGGTTTGTTGGTTTGTTGGCTTGTTGGTTTGTTGGTTTGTTGGCTTGTTGGCTTGTTGGTTTGTTGGTTTGTTGGTTTGTTGGCTTGTTGGTTTGTTGGTTTGTTGGCTTGTTGGTTTGTTGGTTTGTTGGTTTTTTTGGTTTGTTGGTTTGTTGGTTAATTTGTTTGTTGGTTTGTTGGCTTGTGGGTTTGTTCGTTTGTTGGCTTGTTGGCTTGTTGGTTTGTTGGTTTGTTGGTTGGTTGGTTTGTTGGTTTGTTGGTTTGTTGGTTTGTTGGTTTGTTGGTTTGTTGGTTTGTTGGCTTGTTGGCTTGTTGGTTTGTTGGTTTGTTGGTTTGTTGGCTTGTTGGCTTGTTGGTTTGTTGGTTTGTTGGTTTGTTGGTTTGTTGGCTTGTTGGTTTGTTGGTTTGTTGGCTTGTTGATTTGTTGGTTTGTTGGTTTGTTGGCTTGTTGGCTTGTTGGTTTGTTGATTTTTTGGCTTGTTGGTTTGTTGGTTTGTTGGCTTGTTGACTTGTTGCTTTGTTCGTTTGATGGTTGGTTTGTTGGTTACTTAGTTTGTTGGTTTGTTGGCATGTTGGTTTGTTGGTTTGTTGGTTTGTTGGCTTGTTGGTGTGTTGGTGTGTTGGCTTGTTGGCTTGTTGGTTTGTTGGCTTGTTGGCTTGTTGGTTTGTTGGTTTTTTGGTTTGTTGGTTTGTTGGTTTGTTGGTTTGTTGGTTTGTGGGCTTGTTGGTCTGTTGGTTTGTTGGCTTGTTGGCTTGTTGGTTTGGTGGTTTGTTGGTTTGTTGGTTTGTTGGTTTGTTGGTTTGTTGGCTTGTTGGTTTGTTGGTTTGTTGGCTTGTGGGTTTGTTGGTTTGTTGGTTTGTTGGCTTGTTGGCTTGTTGGTTTGTTGGTTTGTTGGTTTGTCGGTTTGTTGGCTTGTTGGCTTGTTGGTTTGTTGGTTTGTTGGCTTGTTTGTTTGTTAGTTTGTTGGTTTGTTGGCTTGTTGGCTTGTTGGTTTGTTGGTTTTTTGGTTTGTTGGTTTGTTGGTTTGTTGGTTTGTCGGTTTGTTGGTTTATTTGTTTGTTGGTTTGTTGGCTTGTTGGTTTGTTGGTTTGTTGATTTATTGGCTTGTTGGTTTGTTGGTTTGTTGGTTCATTTATTTTTTGGTTTGTTGGCTTGTTGGTTTGTTGGTTTGTTGGTTTGTTGGCTTATTGGTTTGTTGGTTTGTTGGCTTGTTAGCTTGTTGGTTTGTTGGTTTGTTGGCTTGTTAGTTACTTAGTTTGTTGGTTTTTTGGCATGTTGGTTTGTTGTTTTGTTGGTTTATTGGCTTGTTGGTTTGTAGGTTTGTTGGCTTGTTGGTTTGTTGGTTTGTTGGCTTGTTGTTTTGTTGGTTAGTTGGTTTGTTGGTTTGTTGGTTTGTTGGTTTTTTGGTTTGTTGGTTTATTTGTTTGTTGGTTTGATGGCTTGTTGGTTTGTTGGTGTGTTGGCTTGTTGGCTTGTTGCTTTGTTCGTTTGATGGTTTGTTGGTTTGTTAGTTTTTTGGTTTGTTGGTTTGTTGGTTTGTTGGATTGTTGGCTTTTTGGTTTGTTGGTTTGTTGGCTTGTTGGTTTGTTAGTTTGTTGGTTTGCTGGCTTGTTGGTTTGTTGGCTTGTTGGCTTGTTGGTTTGTTGGTTTTTTGGTTTGTTGGTTTGTTGGTTTGTTGGTTTGTCGGTTTGTTGGTTTATTTGTTTGTTGGTTTGTTGGCTTGTTGGTTTGTTGGTTTGTTGGTTTGTTGGCTTGTTGGTTTGTTGGTTTGTTGGTTCATTTATTTTTTGGTTTGTTGGCTTGTTGGTTTGTTGGTTTGTTGGTTTGTTGGTTTGTTGGTTTATTGGTTTGTTGGTTTGTTGGCTTGTTGGCTTGTTGGTTTGTTGGTTTGTTGGCTTGGTAGTTACTTAGTTTGTTGGTTTGTTGGCATGTTGGTTTGTTGTTTTGTTGGTTTGTTGGCTTGTTGGTTTGTAGGTTTGTTGGCTTGTTGGTTTGTTGGCTTGTTGGCTTGTTGGTTTGTTGGTTTGTTGGTTTGTTTGTTTGTTGGTTTGTTGGTTTTTTGGTTTGTTGGTTTATTTGTTTGTTGGTTTGTTGGCTTGTTGGTTTGTTGGTTTGTTGGTTTGTTGGCTTGTTGGTTTGTTGGTTTGTTGGTTTTTGGGTTTGTTGGTTTGTTGGTTTGTTGGTTTGTTGGTTTGTTGGTTTATTTGTTTGTTGGTTTAATGGTTTGTTGGTTTGTTGGTTTGTTGGTTTGTTGGCTTGTTGGTTTGTTGGTTTGTTGGCTTGTTGGCTTGTTGGTTTGTTGGTTTGTTGGCTTGTTGGATACTTAGTTTGTTGGTTTGTTGGCATGTTGATTTGTTGGTTTGTTGGTTTGTTGGCTTGTTGGTTTGTTGGTTTGTTGGCTTGTTGGCTTGTTGGTTTGTTGGTTTGTTGGTTTGTTGGCTTGTTGGTTTGTTGGTTTGTTGGCTTGTTGGTTTGTTGGTTTGTTGGTTTTTTTGGTTTGTTGGTTTGTTGGTTAATTTGTTTGTTGGTTTGTTGGCTTGTGGGTTTGTTCGTTTGTTGGCTTGTTGGCTTGTTGGTTTGTTGGTTTGTTGGTTGGTTGGTTTGTTGGTTTGTTGGTTTGTTGGTTTGTTGGTTTGTTGGTTTGTTGGTTTGTTGGCTTGTTGGCTTGTTGGTTTGTTGGTTTGTTGGTTTGTTGGCTTGTTGGCTTGTTGGTTTGTTGGTTTGTTGGTTTGTTGGTTTGTTGGCTTGTTGGTTTGTTGGTTTGTTGGCTTGTTGATTTGTTGGTTTGTTGGTTTGTTGGCTTGTTGGCTTGTTGGTTTGTTGATTTTTTGGCTTGTTGGTTTGTTGGTTTGTTGGCTTGTTGACTTGTTGCTTTGTTCGTTTGATGGTTGGTTTGTTGGTTACTTAGTTTGTTGGTTTGTTGGCATGTTGGTTTGTTGGTTTGTTGGTTTGTTGGCTTGTTGGTGTGTTGGTGTGTTGGCTTGTTGGCTTGTTGGTTTGTTGGCTTGTTGGCTTGTTGGTTTGTTGGTTTTTTGGTTTGTTGGTTTGTTGGTTTGTTGGTTTGTTGGTTTGTGGGCTTGTTGGTCTGTTGGTTTGTTGGCTTGTTGGCTTGTTGGTTTGGTGGTTTGTTGGTTTGTTGGTTTGTTGGTTTGTTGGTTTGTTGGCTTGTTGGTTTGTTGGTTTGTTGGCTTGTGGGTTTGTTGGTTTGTTGGTTTGTTGGCTTGTTGGCTTGTTGGTTTGTTGGTTTGTTGGTTTGTCGGTTTGTTGGCTTGTTGGCTTGTTGGTTTGTTGGTTTGTTGGCTTGTTTGTTTGTTAGTTTGTTGGTTTGTTGGCTTGTTGGCTTGTTGGTTTGTTGGTTTTTTGGTTTGTTGGTTTGTTGGTTTGTTGGTTTGTCGGTTTGTTGGTTTATTTGTTTGTTGGTTTGTTGGCTTGTTGGTTTGTTGGTTTGTTGATTTATTGGCTTGTTGGTTTGTTGGTTTGTTGGTTCATTTATTTTTTGGTTTGTTGGCTTGTTGGTTTGTTGGTTTGTTGGTTTGTTGGCTTATTGGTTTGTTGGTTTGTTGGCTTGTTAGCTTGTTGGTTTGTTGGTTTGTTGGCTTGTTAGTTACTTAGTTTGTTGGTTTTTTGGCATGTTGGTTTGTTGTTTTGTTGGTTTGTTGGCTTGTTGGTTTGTAGGTTTGTTGGCTTGTTGGTTTGTTGGTTTGTTGGCTTGTTGTTTTGTTGGTTAGTTGGTTTGTTGGTTTGTTGGTTTGTTGGTTTTTTGGTTTGTTGGTTTATTTGTTTGTTGGTTTGATGGCTTGTTGGTTTGTTGGTGTGTTGGCTTGTTGGCTTGTTGCTTTGTTCGTTTGATGGTTTGTTGGTTTGTTAGTTTTTTGGTTTGTTGGTTTGTTGGTTTGTTGGATTGTTGGCTTTTTGGTTTGTTGGTTTGTTGGCTTGTTGGTTTGTTAGTTTGTTGGTTTGCTGGCTTGTTGGTTTGTTGGCTTGTTGGCTTGTTGGTTTGTTGGTTTTTTGGTTTGTTGGTTTGTTGGTTTGTTGGTTTGTCGGTTTGTTGGTTTATTTGTTTGTTGGTTTGTTGGCTTGTTGGTTTGTTGGTTTGTTGGTTTGTTGGCTTGTTGGTTTGTTGGTTTGTTGGTTCATATATTTTTTGTGGTTTGTTGGCTTGTTGGTTTGTTGGTTTGTTGGTTTGTTGGTTTGTTGGTTTATTGGTTTGTTGGTTTGTTGGCTTGTTGGCTTGTTGGTTTGTTGGTTTGTTGGCTTGGTAGTTACTTAGTTTGTTGGTTTGTTGGCATGTTGGTTTGTTGTTTTGTTGGTTTGTTGGCTTGTTGGTTTGTAGGTTTGTTGGCTTGTTGGTTTGTTGGCTTGTTGGCTTGTTGGTTTGTTGGTTTGTTGGTTTGTTTGTTTGTTGGTTTGTTGGTTTTTTGGTTTGTTGGTTTATTTGTTTGTTGGTTTGATGGCTTGTTGGTTTGTTGGTTTGTTGGCTTGTTGGCTTGTTGCTTTGTTCGTTTGATGGTTTGTTGGTTTGTTAGTTTTTTGGTTTGTTGGTTTGTTGGTTTGTTGGCTTGTTGGCTTGTTGGTTTGTTGGTTTGTTGGCTTGTTGGTTTGTTAGTTTGTTGGTTTGCTGGCTTGTCGGCTTGTGGGTTTGTTGGTTTTTTGGTATGTTGGTTTGTTGGTTTGTTGGTTTGTTGGTTTGTTGGTTTATTTGTTTGTTTGTTTGTTGGCTTGTTGGTTTGTTGGTTTGTTGGTTTGTTGGCTTGTTGGTTTGTTGGTTTGTTGGCTTGTTGGCTTGTTGGTTTGTTGGTTTGTTTGCTTGTTGGTTACTTAGTTTGTTGGTTTGTTGGCATGTTGGTTTGTTGGTTTGTTGGTTTGTTGGCTTGTTGGTTTGTTGGTTTGTTGGCTTGTTGGCTTGTTGGTTTGTTGGTTTTTTGGTTTGTTGGCTTGTTGGTTTGTTGGTATGTTGGCTTGTTGGTTTGTTAGTTTGTTGGTTTGTGGTTTATTGGTTTGTTGGTTTGTTGGTTTATTTGTTTGTTGGTTTGTTGGCTTGTTGGTTTGTTGGTTTGTTGATTTATTGGCTTGTTGGTTTGTTGGTTTGTTGGTTCATTTATTTTTTGGTTTGTTGGCTTGTTGGTTTGTTGGTTTGTTGGTTTGTTGGCTTATTGGTTTGTTGGTTTGTTGGCTTGTTAGCTTGTTGGTTTGTTGGTTTGTTGGCTTGTTAGTTACTTAGTTTGTTGGTTTTTTGGCATGTTGGTTTGTTGTTTTGTTGGTTTGTTGGCTTGTTGGTTTGTAGGTTTGTTGGCTTGTTGGTTTGTTGGTTTGTTGGCTTGTTGTTTTGTTGGTTAGTTGGTTTGTTGGTTTGTTGGTTTTTTGGTTTGTTGGTTTATTTGTTTGTTGGTTTGATGGCTTGTTGGTTTGTTGGTGTGTTGGCTTGTTGGCTTGTTGCTTTGTTCGTTTGATGGTTTGTTGGTTTGTTAGTTTTTTGGTTTGTTGGTTTGTTGGTTTGTTGGATTGTTGGCTTTTTGGTTTGTTGGTTTGTTGGCTTGTTGGTTTGTTAGTTTGTTGGTTTGCTGGCTTGTTGGTTTGTTGGCTTGTTGGCTTGTTGGTTTGTTGGTTTTTTGGTTTGTTGGTTTGTTGGTTTGTTGGTTTGTCGGTTTGTTGGTTTATTTGTTTGTTGGTTTGTTGGCTTTTTGGTTTGTTGGTTTGTTGGTTTGTTGGCTTGTTGGTTTGTTAGTTTGTTGGTTTGTTGGCTTGTTGGCTTGTTGGTTTGTTGGCTTGTTGGCTTGTTGGTTTGTTGGTTTGTTGGTTTGTTGGTTTGTTGGTTTGTTGGTTTGTTGGTTTGTTGCTTTGTTGGTTTGTTGGTTTGTTGTCTTGTTGGCTTGTTGGTTTGTTGGCTTGTTGGTTTTTTAGTTTGTTGGCTTTTCGGTTACTTGGTTTGTTGGCTTGTTGGCTTGTTGGCTTGTTGGTTTGTTGATTTGTTGGCTTGTTGGTTTGTTGGTTTGTTGGTTTGTTGGTTTGTTGGTTTGTTGGTTTGTTGTTTTGTTGGTTTGTTGGCTTGTTGGTTTGTTGGTTTGTTGGCTTGTTGGTTTGTTGGTTTGTTGGCTTGTTGGTTTGTTAGTTTGTTGGTTTGCTGGCTTGTTGGTTTGTTGGCTTGTTGGCTTGTTGGTTTGTTGGTTTTTTGGTTTGTTGGTTTGTTGGTTTGTCGGTTTGTTGGTTTATTTGTTTGTTGGTTTGTTGGCTTGTTGGTTTGTTGGTTTGTTGGTTTGTTGGTTTGTTGGTTTGTTGGCTTATTGGTTTGTTGGTTTGTTGGCTTGTTGGCTTGTTGGTTTGTTGGTTTGTTGGCTTGTTAGTTACTTAGTTTGTTGGTTTGTTGGCATGTTGGTTTGTTGTTTTGTTGGTTTGTTGGCTTGTTGGTTTGTAGGTTTGTTGGCTTGTTGGTTTGTTGGCTTGTTGGCTTGTTGGTTTGTTGGTTTGTTGGTTTGTTGGTTTGTTGGTTTGTTGGTTTGTTGGTTTTTTGGTTTGTTGGTTTATTTGATTGTTGGTTTGATGGCTTGTTGGTTTGTTGGTTTGTTGGCTTGTTGGCTTGTTGCTTTGTTCGTTTGATGGTTTGTTGGTTTGTTAGTTTTTTGGTTTGTTGGTTTGTTGGTTTGTTGGCTTGTTGGCTTGTTGGTTTGTTGGTTTATTGGCTTGTTGGTTTGTTAGTTTGTTGGCTTGCTGGCTTGTTGGCTTGTGGGTTTGTTGGTTTTTTGGTTTGTTGGTTTGTTGGTTTGTTGGTTTGTTGGTTTGTTGGTTTATTTGTTTGTTGGTTTGTTGGCTTGTTGGTTTGTTGGTTTGTTGGTTTGTTGGCTTGTTGGTTTGTTGGTTTGTTGGCTTGTTGGCTTGTTGGTTTGTTGGTTTGTTTGCTTGTTGGTTACTTAGTTTGTTGGTTTGTTGGCATGTTGGTTTGTTGGTTTTTTGGTTTGTTGGCTTGTTGGTTTGTTGGTTTGTTGGCTTGTTGGCTTGTTGGTTTGTTGGTTTGTTGGTTTGTTGGCTTGTTGATTTGTTGGTATGTTGGCTTGTTGGTTTGTTAGTTTGTTGGTTTGTTGGTTTGTTGGTTTGTTGGTTTGTTGGTTTATTTGTTTGTTTGGTTTGTTGGCTTGTTGGTTTGTTGGTTTGTTGGCTTGTTGGCTTGTTGGTTTGTTGGTTTGTTGGTTTGTTGGTTTGTTGGTTTGTTGGTTTGTTGGTTTGTTGGCTTGTTGGTTTGTTGGTTTGTTGGTTTGTTGCCTTGTTGGCTTGTTGGCTTGTTGGTTTGTTGGTTTGTTGGTTTGTTGGTTTGTTGGCTTGTTGGTTTGTTGGTTTGTTGGCTTGTTGGTTTGTTGGTTTGTTGGTTTGTTGGCTTGTTGGCTTGTTGGCTTGTTGGTTTGTTGGTTTGTTGGCTTGTTGGCTTGTTGGTTTGTTGGTTTGTTGGCTTGTTGCTTTGTTCGTTTGATGGTTTGTTGGTTTGTTGGTTTTCTGGTTTGTTGGTTTGTTGGTTTGTTGGCTTGTTGGCTTGTTGGTTTGTTGGTTTGTTGGCTTGTTGGTTTGTTAGTTTGTTGGTTTGTTGGCTTGTTGGCTTGTTGGTTTGTTGGTTTTTCGGTTTGTTGGTTTGTTGGTTTGTTGGTTTGTTGGTTTGTTGGTTTGTTGGTTTATTTGTTTGTTGGTTTGTTGGCTTGTTGGTTTGTTGGTTTGTTGGTTTGTTGGCTTGTTGGTTTGTTGGTTTGTTGGTTTTTGGGTTTGTTGGTTTGTTGGTTTGTTGGTTTGTTGGTTTGTTGGTTTATTTGTTTGTTGGTTTAATGGTTTGTTGGTTTGTTGGTTTGTTGGTTTGTTGGCTTGTTGGTTTGTTGGTTTGTTGGCTTGTTGGCTTGTTGGTTTGTTGGTTTGTTGGCTTGTTGGATACTTAGTTTGTTGGTTTGTTGGCATGTTGATTTGTTGGTTTGTTGTTTTGTTGGCTTGTTGGTTTGTTGGTTTGTTGGCTTGTTAGCTTGTTGGTTTGTTGGTTTGTTGGTTTGTTGGCTTGTTGGTTTGTTGGTTTGTTGGCTTGTTGGTTTGTTAGTTTGTTGGTTTGTTGGTTTGTTGGTTTGTTGGTTTGTTGCTTTGTTGGTTTGTTGGTTTGTTGTCTTGTTGGCTTGTTGGTTTGTTGGCTTGTTGGTTTGTTAGTTTGTTGGCTTTTCGATTACTTGGTTTGTTGGTTTGTTGGCTTGTTGGCTTGTTGGTTTGTTGATTTGTTGGCTTGTTGGTTTGTTGGTTTGTTGGTTTGTTGGTTTGTTGTTTTGTTGGTTTGTTGGCTTGTTGGTTTGTTGGTTTGTTGGCTTGTTGGTTTGTTGGCTTGTTGGCTTGTTGGTTTGTTGGTTTGTTGGTTTGTTGGTTTGTTGGTTTGTTGGTTTGTTGGTTTTTTGGTTTGTTGGTTTATTTGTTTGTTGGTTTGTTGGCTTGTTGGTTTGTTGGTTTGTTGGTTTGTTGGTTTGTTGGTTTGTTGGCTTGTTGGTTTTTTGGTTTGTTGGCTTGTTGGCTTGTGTCTTTGTTCGTTTGATGGTTTGTTGGTTTGTTCGTTTTTTGGTTTGTTGGTTTGTTGGTTTGTTGGCTTGTTGGCTTGTTGGTTTGTTGGTTTGTTGACTTGTTGGTTTGTTAGTTTGTTGGTTTGCTGGCTTGTTGGCTTGTTGGTTTGTTGGTTTTTTGGTTTGTTGGTTTGTTGGTTTGTTGGTTTGTTGGTTTGTTGGTTTGTTGGTTTGTTGGTTTATTTGTTTGTTGGTTTATTGGCTTGTTGGTTTGTTGGTTTGTTGGTTTGTTGGTTTTTTGGTTTGTTGGTTTGTTGGTTTGTTGGTTTGTTGGCTTGTTGGCTTGTTGGTTTGTTGGTTTGTTGGCTTGTTGGTTTGTTAGTTTGTTGGTTTGTTGGCTTGTTGGCTTGTTGGTTTGTTGGTTTTTCGGTTTGTTAGTTTGTTGGTTTGTTGGTTTGTTGGTTTGTTGGTTTGTTGGTTTGTTGGTTTATTTGTTTGTTGGTTTGTTGGCTTGTTGGTTTGTTGGTTTGTTGGCTTGTTGGTTTGTTGGTTTGTTGGTTTTTGGGTTTGTTGGTTTGTTGGTTTGTTGGTTTGTTGGTTTGTTGGTTTATTTGTTTGTTGGTTTATTGGTTTGTTGGTTTGTTGGTTTGTTGGTTTGTTGGCTTGTTGGTTTGTTGGTTTGTTGGCTTGTTGGCTTGTTGGTTTGTTGGTTTGTTGGCTTGTTGGATACTTAGTTTTTGGTTTGTTGGCATGTTGATTTGTTGGTTTGTTGGTTTGTTGGCTTGTTGGTTTGTTGGTTTTTTGGCTTGTTGGCTTGTTGGTTTGTTGGTTTGTTGGTTTGTTGGCTTGTTGGTTTGTTGGTTTGTTGGCTTGTTGGTTTGTTAGTTTGTTGGTTTGTTGGTTTGTTGGTTTGTTGGTTTGTTGCTTTGTTGGTTTGTTGGTTTGTTGTCTTGTTGGCTTGTTGGTTTGTTGGCTTGTTGGTTTGTTAGTTTGTTGGCTTTTCGATTACTTGGTTTGTTGGTTTGTTGGCTTGTTGGCTTGTTGGTTTGTTGATTTGTTGGCTTGTTGGTTTGTTGGTTTGTTGGTTTGTTGGTTTGCTGTTTTGTTAATTTGTTGGCTTGTTGGTTTGTTGGTTTGTTGGCTTGTTGGTTTGTTGGCTTGTTGGCTTGTTGGTTTGTTGGTTTGTTGGTTTGTTGGTTTGTTGGTTTGTTGGTTTTTTTGGTTTGTTGGTTTATTTGTTTGTTGGTTTGTTGGCTTGTTGGTTTGTTGGTTTGTTGGTTTGTTGGTTTGTTGGTTTGTTGGCTTGTTGGTTTGTTGGTTTGTTGGCTTGTTGGCTTGTGTCTTTGTTCGTTTGATGGTTTGTTGGTTTGTTCGTTTTTTGGTTTGTTGGTTTGTTGGTTTGTTGGCTTGTTGGCTTTTTGGTTTGTTGGTTTGTTGGCTTGTTGGTTTGTTAGTTTGTTGGTTTGCTGGCTTGTTGGCTTGTTGGTTTGTTGGTTTTTTGATTTGTTGGTTTGTTGGTTTGTTGGTTTGTTGGTTTGTTGGTTTGTTGGTTTATTTGTTTGTTGGTTTATTGGCTTGTTGGTTTGTTGGTTTGTTATCTTGTTTGTTTGTTAGTTTTTTGGTTTGTTGGCTTGTTGGCTTGTTGGTTTGTTGGTTTTTTGGTTTGTTGGTTTGTTGGTTTGTTGGTTTGTCGGTTTGTTGGTTTATTTATTTGTTGGTTTGTTGGCTTGTTGGTTTGTTGGTTTGTTGATTTATTGGCTTGTTGGTTTGTTGGTTCATTTATTTTTTGGTTTGTTGGCTTGTTGGTTTGTTGGTTTGTTGGTTTGTTGGCTTATTGGTTTGTTGGTTTGTTGGCTTGTTAGCTTGTTGGTTTGTTGGTTTGTTGGCTTGTTAGTTACTTAGTTTGTTGGTTTTTTGGCATGTTGGTTTGTTGTTTTGTTGGTTTGTTGGCTTGTTGGTTTGTAGGTTTGTTGGCTTGTTGGTTTGTTGGTTTGTTGGCTTGTTGTTTTGTCGGTTAGTTGGTTTGTTGGTTTGTTGGTTTGTTGGTTTTTTGGTTTGTTGGTTTATTTGTTTGTTGGTTTGATGGCTTGTTGGTTTGTTGGTTTGTTGGCTTGTTGGCATGTTGCTTTGTTCGTTTGATGGTTTGTTGGTTTGTTAGTTTTTTGGTTTGTTGGTTTGTTGGTTTGTTGGATTGTTGGCTTTTTGGTTTGTTGGTTTGTTGGCTTGTTTGTTTGTTAGTTTGTTGGTTTGTTGGCTTGTTGGCTTGTTGGTTTGTTGGTTTTTTGGTTTGTTGGTTTGTTGGTTTGTTGGTTTGTCGGTTTGTTGGTTTATTTATTTGTTGGTTTGTTGGCTTGTTGGTTTGTTGGTTTGTTGATTTATTGGCTTGTTGGTTTGTTGGTTCATTTATTTTTTGGTTTGTTGGCTTGTTGGTTTGTTGGTTTGTTGGTTTGTTGGCTTATTGGTTTGTTGGTTTGTTGGCTTGTTAGCTTGTTGGTTTGTTGGTTTGTTGGCTTGTTAGTTACTTAGTTTGTTGGTTTTTTGGCATGTTGGTTTGTTGTTTTGTTGGTTTGTTGGCTTGTTGGTTTGTAGGTTTGTTGGCTTGTTGGTTTGTTGGTTTGTTGGCTTGTTGTTTTGTCGGTTAGTTGGTTTGTTGGTTTGTTGGTTTGTTGGTTTTTTGGTTTGTTGGTTTATTTGTTTGTTGGTTTGATGGCTTGTTGGTTTGTTGGTTTGTTGGCTTGTTGGCATGTTGCTTTGTTCGTTTGATGGTTTGTTGGTTTGTTAGTTTTTTGGTTTGTTGGTTTGTTGGCTTGTTGGATTGTTGGCTTTTTGGTTTGTTGGTTTGTTGGCTTGTTGGTTTGTTAGTTTGTTGGTTTGCTGGCTTATTGGTTTGTTGGCTTGTTGGCTTGTTGGTTTGTTGGTTTTTTGGTTTGTTGGTTTGTTGGTTTGTTGGTTTGTCGGTTTGTTGGTTTATTTGTTTGTTGGTTTGTTGGCTTGTTGGTTTGTTGGTTTGTTGGTTTGTTGGCTTGTTGGTTTGTTGGTTTGTTGGTTCATTTATTTTTTGGTTTGTTGGCTTGTTGGTTTGTTGGTTTGTTGGTTTGTTGGTTTATTGGTTTGTTGGTTTGTTGGCTTGTTGGCTTGTTGGTTTGTTGGTTTGTTGGCTTGGTAGTTACTTAGTTTGTTGGTTTGTTGGCATGTTGGTTTGTTGTTTTGTTGGTTTGTTGGCTTGTTGGTTTGTAGGTTTGTTGGCTTGTTGGTTTGTTGGCTTGTTGGCTTGTTGGCTTGTTGGTTTGTTGGTTTGTTGGTTTGTTTGTTTGTTGGTTTGTTGGTTTTTTGGTTTGTTGGTTTATTTGTTTGTTGGTTTGATGGCTTGTTGGTTTGTTGGTTTGTTGGCTTGTTGGCTTGTTGCTTTGTTCGTTTGATGGTTTGTTGGTTTGTTAGTTTTTTGGTTTGTTGGTTTGTTGGTTTGTTGGCTTGTTGGCTTGTTGGTTTGTTGGTTTGTTGGCTTGTTGGTTTGTTAGTTTGTTGGTTTGCTGGCTTGTCGGCTTGTGGGTTTGTTGGTTTTTTGGTATGTTGGTTTGTTGGTTTGTTGGTTTGTTGGTTTGTTGGTTTATTTGTTTGTTTGTTTGTTGGCTTGTTGGTTTGTTGGTTTGTTGGTTTGTTGGCTTGTTGGTTTGTTGGTTTGTTGGCTTGTTGGCTTGTTGGTTTGTTGGTTTGTTTGCTTGTTGGTTACTTAGTTTGTTGGTTTGTTGGCATGTTGGTTTGTTGGTTTGTTGGTTTGTTGGCTTGTTGGTTTGTTGGTTTGTTGGCTTGTTGGATTGTTGGTTTGTTGGTTTTTTGGTTTGTTGGCTTGTTGGTTTGTTGGTATGTTGGCTTGTTGGTTTGTTAGTTTGTTGGTTTGTTGGTTTATTGGTTTGTTGGTTTGTTGGTTTATTTGTTTGTTGGTTTGTTGGCTTGTTGGTTTGTTGGTTTGTTGGCTTGTTGGCTTGTTGGTTTGTTGGTTTGTTGGTTTGTTGGTTTGTTCGTTTGTTGGTTTGTTGGTTTGTTGGTTTGTTGGCTTATTGGTTTGTTGGTTTGTTGCCTTGTTGGCTTGTTGGTTTGTTGGTTTGTTGGTTTGTTGGTTTGTTGGCTTGTTGGTTTGTTGGTTTGTTGGCTTGTTGGTTTGTTGGTATTGTTGGTTTGTTGGCTTGTTGGCTTGTTGGTTTGTTGGTTTGTTGGCTTGTTGGCTTGTTGGTTTGTTGGTTTGTTGGCTTGTTGCTTTGTTCGTTTGATGGTTTGTTGGTTTGTTGGATTGTTGGTTTGTTGGTTTGTTGGTTTGTTGGTTTGTTGGCTTGTTAGTTACTTAGTTTGTTGGTTTGTTGGCATGTTGGTTTGTTGTTTTGTTGGTTTGTTGGCTTGTTGGTTTGTAGGTTTGTTGGCTTGTTGGTTTGTTGGCTTGTTGGCTTGTTGGCTTGTTGGTTTGTTGGTTTGTTGGCTTGTTGGTTTGTTAGTTTGTTGGTTTGTTGGGTTGTTGGCTTGTTGGTTTGTTGGCTTGTTGGCTTGTTGGTTTGTTGGTTTGTTGGTTTGTTGGTTTGTTGGTTTGTTGCTTTGTTGGTTTGTTGGTTTGTTGTCTTGTTGGCTTGTTGGTTTGTTGGCTTGTTGGTTTGTTAGTTTGTTGGCTTTTCGGTTACTTGGTTTGTTGGCTTGTTGACTTGTTGGCTTCTTGGTTTGTTGATTTGTTGGCTTGTTGGTTTGTTGGTTTGTTGGTTTGTTGGTTTGTTGTTTTGTTGGTTTGTTGGCTTGTTGGTTTGTTGGTTTGTTGGCTTGTTGGTTTGTTGGTTTGTTGGCTTGTTGGTTTGTTAGTTTGTTGGTTTGCTGGCTTGTTGGTTTGTTGGCTTGTTGGCTTGTTGGTTTGTTGGTTTTTTGGTTTGTTGGTTTGTTGGTTTGTCGGTTTGTTGGCTTGTTGGTTTGTTGGTTTGTTGGTTTGTTGGTTTGTTGGTTTGTTGGCTTATTGGTTTGTTGGTTTGTTGGCTTGTTGGCTTGTTGGTTTGTTGGTTTGTTGGCTTGTTAGTTACTTAGTTTGTTGGTTTGTTGTTTTGTTGGTTTGTTGGCTTGTTGGTTTGTAGGTTTGTTGGCTTGTTGGTTTGTTGGCTTGTTGGCTTGTTGGTTTGTTGGTTTGTTGGTTTGTTGGTTTGTTGGTTTGTTGGTTTTTTGGTTTGTTGGTTTATTTGTTTGTTGGTTTGATGGCTTGTTGGTTTGTTGGCTTGTTGCTTTGTTCGTTTGATGGTTTGTTGGTTTGTTAGTTTTTTGGTTTGTTGGTTTGTTGGTTTGTTGGCTTGTTGGCTTGTTGGTTTGTTGGTTTATTGGCTTGTTGGTTTGTTAGTTTGTTGGTTTGCTGGCTTGTTGGCTTGTGGGTTTGTTGGTTTTTTGGTTTGTTGGTTTGTTGGTTTGCTGGTTTGTTGGTTTGTTGGTTTATTTGTTTGTTGGTTTGTTGGCTTGTTGGTTTGTTGGTTTGTTGGTTTGTTGGCTTGTTGGTTTGTTGGTTTGTTGGCTTGTTGGCTTGTTGGTTTGTTGGTTTGTTTGCTTGTTGGTTACTTAGTTTGTTGGTTTGTTGGCATGTTGGTATGTTGGTTTTTTGGTTTGTTGGCTTGTTGGTTTGTTGGTTTGTTGGCTTGTTGGCTTGTTGGTTTGTTGGTTTGTTGGTTTGTTGGCTTGTTGATTTGTTGGTATGTTGGCTTGTTGGTTTGTTAGTTTGTTGGTTTGTTGGTTTGTTGGTTTGTTGGTTTGTTGGTTTGTTGGTTTATTTGTTTGTTTGATTTGTTGGCTTGTTGGTTTGTTGGTTTGTTGGCTTGTTGGCTTGTTGGTTTGTTGGTTTGTTGGTTTGTTGGTTTGTTGGTTTGTTGGTTTGTTGGTTTGTTGGCTTGTTGGTTTGTTGGTTTGTTGCCTTGTTGGCTTGTTGGCTTGTTGGTTTGTTGGTTTGTTGGTTTGTTGGTTTGTTGGCTTGTTGGTTTGTTGGTTTGTTGGCTTGTTGGTTTGTTGGTTTGTTGGTTTGTTGGTTTGTTGGCTTGTTGCTTTGTTCGTTTGATGGTTTGTTGGTTTTCTGGTTTGTTGGTTTGTTGGTTTGTTGGCTTGTTGGCTTGTTGGTTTGTTGGTTTGTTGGCTTGTTGGTTTGTTAGTTTGTTGGTTTGTTGGCTTGTTGGCTTGTTGGTTTGTTGGTTTTTCGGTTTGTTGGTTTGTTGGTTTGTTGGTTTGTTGGTTTGTTGGTTTGTTGGTTTGTTGGTTTGTTGGTTTGTTGGTTTATTTGTTTGTTGGTTTGTTGGCTTGTTGGTTTGTTGGTTTGTTGGTTTGTTGGCTTGTTGGTTTGTTGGTTTGTTGGTTTTTGGGTTTGTTGGTTTGTTGGTTTGTTGGTTTGTTGGTTTGTTGGTTTATTTGTTTGTTGGTTTAATGGTTTGTTGGTTTGTTGGTTTGTTGGTTTGTTGGTTTGTTGGCTTGTTGGTTTGTTGGTTTGTTGGCTTGTTGGCTTGTTGGTTTGTTGGTTTGTTGGCTTGTTGGATACTTAGATTGTTGGTTTGTTGGCATGTTGATTTGTTGGTTTGTTGGTTTGTTGGCTTGTTGGTTTGTTGGTTTGTTGGCTTGTTGGCTTGTTGGTTTGTTGGTTTGTTGGTTTGTTGGCTTGTTGGTTTGTTGGTTTGTTGGCTTGTTGGTTTGTTAGTTTGTTGGTTTGTTGGTTTGTTGGTTTGTTGGTTTGTTGAATGTTGGTTTGTTGGTTTGTTGTCTTGTTGGCTTGTTGGTTTGTTGGCTTGTTGGTTTGTTAGTTTGTTGGCTTTTCGATTACTTGGTTTGTTGGTTTGTTGGCTTGTTGGCTTGTTGGTTTGTTGATTTGTTGGCTTGTTGGTTTGTTGGTTTGTTGGTTTGTTGGTTTGCTGTTTTGTTGGTTTGTTGGCTTGTTGGTTTGTTGGTTTGTTGGCTTGTTGGTTTGTTGGCTTGTTGGCTTGTTGGTTTGTTGGTTTGTTGGTTTGTTGGTTTGTTGGTTTGTTGGTTTTTTGGTTTGTTGGTTTATTTGTTTGTTGGTTTGTTGGCTTGTTGGTTTGTTGGTTTGTTGGTTTGTTGGTTTGTTCGTTTGTTGGCTTGTTGGTTTGTTGGTTTGTTGGCTTGTTGGCTTGTGTCTTTGTTCGTTTGATGGTTTGTTGGTTTGTTCGTTTTTTGGTTTGTTGGTTTGTTGGTTTGTTGGCTTGTTGGCTTATTGGTTTGTTGGTTTGTTGGCTTGTTGGTTTGTTAGTTTGTTGGTTTGCTGGCTTGTTTGCTTGTTGGTTTGTTGGTTTTTTGGTTTGTTGGTTTGTTGGTTTGTTGGTTTGTTGGTTTGTTGGTTTGTTGGTTTATTTGTTTGTTGGTTTATTGGCTTGTTGGTTTGTTGGTTTGTTGGTTTGTTGGTTTTTTGGTTTGTTGGTTTGTTGGTTTGTTGGTTTGTTGGCTTGTTGGCTTGTTGGTTTGTTGGTTTGTTGGCTTGTTGGTTTGTTAGTTTGTTGGTTTGTTGGCTTGTTGGCTTGTTGGTTTGTTGGTTTTTCGGTTTGTTGGTTTGTTGGTTTGTTGGTTTGTTGGTTTGTTGGTTTGTTGGTTTGTTGGTTTATTTGTTTGTTGGTTTGTTGGCTTGTTGGTTTGTTGGTTTGTTGGTTTGTTGGCTTGTTGGTTTGTTGGTTTGTTGGTTTTTGGGTTTGTTGGTTTGTTGGTTTGTTGGTTTGTTGGTTTGTTGGTTTATTTGTTTTTTGGTTTATTGGTTTGTTGGTTTGTTGGTTTGTTGGTTTGTTGGTTTGTTGGCTTGTTGGCTTGTTGGTTTGTTGGCTTGTTGGCTTGTTGGTTTGTTGGTTTGTTGGCTTGTTGGATACTTAGTTTGTGGTTTGTTGGCATGTTGATTTGTTGGTTTGTTGGTTTGTTGGCTTGTTGGTTTGTTGGTTTGTTGGCTTGTTGGCTTGTTGGTTTGTTGGTTTGTTGGTTTGTTGGCTTGTTGGTTTGTTGGTTTGTTGGCTTGTTGGTTTGTTAGTTTGTTGGTTTGTTGGTTTGTTGGTTTGTTGGTTTGTTGCTTTGTTGGTTTGTTGGTTTGTTGGTTTGTTGTTTTGTTGGTTTGTTAGCTTGTTGGTTTGTTGGTTTGTTGGCTTTTTGGTTTGTTGGCTTGTTGGTTTGTTGGTTTGTTGGTTTGTTGGTTCGTTGGTTTATTTGTTTGTTGGTTTGTTGGCTTGTTGGTTTGTTGGTTTGTTGGTTTGTTGGTTTGTTGGTTTGTTGGCTTGTTGGTTTGTTGGTTTGTTGGCTTGTTGGCTTGTGTCTTTGTTCGTTTGTTAGTTTGTTGGTTTGTTGGTTTGTTGGTTTGTTGGTTTGTTGCTTTGTTGGTTTGTTGGTTTGTTGGTTTGTTGTTTTGTTGGTTTGTTAGCTTGTTGGTTTGTTGGTTTGTTGGCTTGTTGGTTTGTTGGCTTGTTGGCTTGTTGGTTTGTTGGTTTGTTGGTTTGTTGGTTTGTTGGTTTGTTGGTTTATTTGTTTGTTGGTTTGTTGGCTTGTTGGTTTGTTGGTTTGTTGGTTTGTTGGTTTGTTGGTTTGTTGGCTTGTTGGTTTGTTGGCTTGTTGGCTTTTTGGTTTGTTGGTTTGTTGGCTTGTTGGTTTGTTAGTTTGTTGGTTTGCTGGCTTGTTGGCTTGTTGGTTTGTTGGTTTTTTGGTTTGTTGGTTTGTTGGTTTGTTGGTTTGTTGGTTTGTTGGTTTGTTGGTTTATTTGTTTGTTGGTTTATTGGCTTGTTGGTTTGTTGGTTTGTTGGTTTGTTGGTTTGTTGGCTTGTTGGTTTGTTGGTTTGTTGGCTTGTTGGCTTGTTGGTTTGTTGGTTTGTTGGCTTGTTGGTTACTTAGATTGTTGGTTTGTTGGCATGTTGGTTTGTTGGTTTGTTGGTTTGTTGGCTTGTTGGTTTGTTGGTTTGTTGGTTTGTTGGCTTGTTGGTGGGTTGGTGTGTTGGCTTGTTGGCTTGTTGGTTTGTTGGCTTGTTGGCTTGTTGGTTTGTTGGTTTTTTGGTTTGTTGGTTTGTTGGTTTGTTGGTTTGTTGGTTTTTTGGTTTGTTGCTTTGTTGGTTTGTTGGTTTGTTGGTTTGTGGGCTTGTTAGTTTGTTGGTTTGTTGGCTTGTTGGTTTGTTGGTTTGTTGGCTTGTTGGTTTGTTGGTTTGTTGGCTTGTTGGCTTGTTGGTTTGTTGGTTTGTTGGCTTGTTGGTTTGTTGGTTTGTTGGCTTGTTGACTTGTTGCTTTGTTCGTTTGATGGTTTGTTGGTTTGTTGGTTTTTTGGTTTGTTGGTTTGTTGGTTTGTTGGCTTATTGGTTTGTTGGTTTGTTTGCTTGTTGGTTTGTTAGTTTGTTGGTTTGTTGGCTTGTTGGCTTGTTGGTTTGTTGGTTTTTTGGTTTGTTGGTTTGTTGGGTTGTTGGTTTTTTGGTTTGTTGGTTTGTTGGTTTGTTGGTTTGTTGGTTACTTAGTTTGTTGGTTTGTTGGCATGTTGGTTTGTTGGTTTGTTGGTTTGTTGGCTTGTTGGTGTGTTGGTGTGTTGGCTTGTTGGCTTGTTGGTTTGTTGGCTTGTTGGCTTGTTGGTTTGTTGGTTTTTTGGTTTGTTGGTTTGTTGGTTTATTTGTTTGTTGGTTTGTTGGCTTGTTGGTTCGTTGGTTTGTTGGTTTGTTGGTTTATTTGTTTGTTGGTTTGTTGGCTTGTTGGTTTGTTGGTTTGTTGGCTTGTTGGCTTGTTGGTTTGTTGGTTTGTTGGTTTGTTGGTTTGTTGGTTTGTTGGTTTGTTGGATTTTTGGTTTGTTGGTTTGTTGGCTTGTTGGTTTGTTGGGTTGTTGCCTTGTTGGCTTGTTGGTTTGTTGGTTTGTTGGTTTGTTGGTTTGTTGGCTTGTTGGTTTGTTGGTTTGTTGGCTTATTGGTTTGTTGGTTTGTTTGTTTGTTGGCTTGTTGGCTTGTTGGTTTGTTGGTTTGTTGGCTTGTTGGCTTGTTGGTTAGT
The DNA here is from genome assembly GCA_958298945.1 of Atherix ibis. NCBI lineage: Eukaryota > Metazoa > Arthropoda > Insecta > Diptera > Athericidae > Atherix > Atherix ibis. The sequence goes on along the minus strand of OY282608.1, from coordinate 61,998,616 downwards.
TGGTTTGTTGGCTTGTTGGCTTGTTGCTTTGTTCGTTTGATGGTTTGTTGGTTTGTTGGTTTTTTGGTTTGTTGGTTTGTTGGTTTGTTGGTTTGTTGGTTTGTTGGTTTGTTGGTTTATTTGTTTGTTGGTTTGTTGGCTTGTTGGTTTGTTGGTTTGTTGGTTTTTTGGTTTGTTGGTTTGTTGGATTGTTGGTTTGTTGGTTTGTTGGTTTGTTGGTTTATTTGTTTGTTGGTTTATTGGTTTGTTGGTTTGTTGGTATGTTGGTTTGTTGGTTTGTTGGCTTGTTGGCTTGTTGGTTTGTTGGTTTGTTGGCTTGTTGGCTTGTTGGTTAGTTGGTTTGTTGGCTTGTTGGCTTGTTGCTTTGTTCGTTTGATGGTTTGTTGGTTTGTTGGTTTTTTAGTTTGTTGGTTTGTTGGTTTGTTGGTTTGTTGGTTTGTTGGTTTGTTGGTTTATTTGTTTGTTGGTTTGTTGGCTTGTTGGTTTGTTGGTTTGTTGGTTTTTTGGTTTGTTGGTTTGTTGGATTGTTGGTTTGTTGGTTTGTTGGTTTGTTGGTTTATTTGTTTGTTGGTTTATTGGTTTGTTGGTTTGTTGGTATGTTGGTTTGTTGGTTTGTTGGCTTGTTGGTTTGTTGGTTTGTTGGCTTGTTGGCTTGTTGGTTTGTTGGTTTGTTGGCTTGTTGGATACTTAGTTTGCTGGTTTGTTGGCATGTTGATTTGTTGGTTTGTTGGTTTGTTGGCTTGTTGGTTTGTTGGTTTGTTGGCTTGTTGGCTTGTTGGTTTGTTGGTTTGTTGGTTTGTTGGCTTGTTGGTTTGTTGGTTTGTTGGCTTGTTGGTTTGTTAGTTTGTTGGTTTGTTGGTTTGTTGGTTTGTTGGTTTGTTGCTTTGTTGGTTTGTTGGTTTGTTGTCTTGTTGGCTTGTTGGTTTGTTGGCTTGTTGGTATGTTAGTTTGTTGGCTTTTCGGTTACTTGGTTTGTTGGTTTGTTGGCTTGTTGGCTTGTTGGTTTGTTGATTTGTTGGCTTGTTGGTTTGTTGGTTTGTTGGTTTGTTGGTTTGTTGGTTTGTTGGTTTGTTGGTTTGTTGGTTTGTTGGTTTATTTGTTTGTTGGCTTGTTGGTTTGTTGGTTTGTTGGCTTGTTGGCTTGTTGGTTTGTTGGTTTGTTGGCTTGTTGGATTGTTGCTTTGTTCGTTTGATGGTTTGTTGGTTTGTTGGTTTTTTGGTTTGTTGGTTTGTTGGTTTGTTGGTTTGTTGGTTTGTTGGCTTGTTGGTTTGTTAGTTTGTTGGTTTGCTGGCTTGTTGGCTTGTTGGTTTGTAGGTTTTTTGGTTTGTTGGTTTGTTGGTTTGTTGGTTTGTTGGTTTGTTGGTTTGTTGGTTTGTTGGCATGTTGGTTTGTTAGTTTGTTGGTTTGTTGGCTTGTTGGCTTGTTGGTTTGAAGGTTTGTTGGCTTGTTGGTGTGTTGGTGTGTTGGTGTGTTGGCTTGTTGGCTTGTTGGTTTGTTGGCTTGTTGGCTTGTTGGTTTGTTGGTTTTTTGGTTTGTTGGTTTGTTGGTTTGTTGGTTTGTTGGTTTGTGGGCTTGTCGGTTTGTTGGTTTGTTGGCTTGTTGACTTGTTGGTTTGTTGGTTTGTTGGTTTGTTGGTTTGTTGGCTTGTTGGTTTGTTGGTTTGTTGGCTTGTTGGTTTGTTGGTTTGTTGGTTTGTTGGCTTGTTGGCTTGTTGGTTTGTTGGTTTGTTGGCTTGTTGGTTTGTTGGTTTGTTTGCTTGTTGACTTGTTGCTTTGTTCGTTTGATGGTTTGTTGGTTTGTTAGTTTTTTGGTTTGTTGGTTTGTTGGTTTGTTGGCTTGTTGGTTTGTTGGTTTGTTGGCTTGTTGGTTTGTTAGTTTGTTTGTTTTATTGGCTTGTTGGCTTGTTGGTTTGTTGATTTTTTGGTTTGTTGGTTTGTTGGTTTGTTGGTTTTTTGGTTTGTTGGTTTGTTGGTTTGTTGGTTACTTAGTTTGTTGGTTTGTTGGCATGTTGGTTTGTTGGTTTGTTGGTTTGTTGGCTTGTTGGTGTGTTGGTGTGTTGGCTTGTTGGCTTGTTGTTTTGTTGGCTTGTTGGCTTGTTGGTTTGTTGGTTTTTTGGTTTGTTGGTTTGTTGGTTTATTTGTTTGTTGGTTTGTTGGCTTGTTGGTTTGTTGGTTTGTTGGTTTGTTGGTTTATTTGTTTGTTGGTTTGTTGGCTTATTGGTTTGTTGGTTTGTTGGCTTGTTCGCTTGTTGGTTTGTTGGTTTGTTGGTTTGTTGGTTTGTTGGTTTGTTGGTTTGTTGGTTTGTTGGTTTGTTGGTTTGTTGGCTTGTTGGTTTGTTGGTTTGTTGCCTTGTTGGCTTGTTGGTTTGTTGGTTTGTTGGTTTGTTGGTTTGTTGGCTTGTTGGTTTGTTGGTTTGTTGGCTTGTTGGTTTGTTGGTTTGTTGGTTTGTTGGCTTGTTGGCTTGTTGGTTTGTTGGTTTGTTGGCTTGTTGGCTTGTTGGTTTGTTGGTTTGTTGGCTTGTTGGCTTGTTGCTTTGTTCGTTTGATGGTTTGTTGGTTTGTTGGTTTTTTGGTTTGTTGGTTTGTTGGTTTGTTGGCTTGTTGGCTTGTTGGTTTGTTGGTTTGTTGGCTTGTTGGTTTGTTAGTTTGTTGGTTTGTTGGCTTGTTGGCTTGTTGGTTTGTTGGTTTTTTGGTTTGTTGGTTTGTTGGTTTGTTGGTTTGTTGGTTTGTTGGTTTGTTGGTTTGTTGGTTTATTTGTTTGTTGGTTTGTTGGCTTGTTGGTTTGTTGGTTTGTTGGTTTGTTGGCTTGTTGGTTTGTTGGTTTGTTGGTTTTTTGGTTTGTTGGTTTTTTGGTTTGTTGGTTTGTTGGTTTGTTGGTTTATTTGTTTGTTGGTTTATTGGTTTGTTGGTTTGTTGGTTTGTTGGTTTGTTGGTTTGTTGGCTTGTTGGTTTGTTGGTTTGTTGGCTTGTTGGCTTGTTGCTTTGTTGGTTTGTTGGCTTGTTGGATACTTAGTTTGTTGGTTTGTTGGCATGTTGATTTGTTGATTTGTTGGTTTGTTGGCTTGTTGGTTTGTTGGTTTGTTGGCTTGTTGGCTTGTTGGTTTGTTGGTTTGTTGGTTTGTTGGCTTGTTGGTTTGTTGGTTTGTTGGCTTGTTGGTTTGTTAGTTTGTTGGTTTGTTGATTTGTTGGTTTGTTGGTTTGTTGCTTTGTTGTTTTGTTGGTTTGTTGTCTTGTTGGCTTGTTGGTTTGTTGGCTTGTTCGTTTGTTAGTTTGTTGGCTTTTCGGTTACTTGGTTTGTTGGTTTGTTGGCTTGTTGGCTTGTTGGTTTGTTGATTTGTTGGCTTGTTGGTTTGTTGGTTTGTTGGTTTGTTGGTTTGTTGTTTTGTTGGTTTGTTGGCTTGTTGGTTTGTTGGTTTGTTGGCTTGTTGGTTTGTTGGCTTGTTGGCTTGTTGGTTTGTTGGTGTATTTGTTTGTTGGTTTGTTGGCTTGTTGGTTTGTTGGTTTGTTGGTTTGTTGGTTTGTTGGCTTGTTAGTTTGTTGGTTTGTTGGCTTGTTGGCTTGTGTCTTTGTTCGTTTGATGGTTTGTTGCTTTGTTAGTTTTTGTTTGTTGGTTTGTTGGTTTGTTGGCTTGTTGGCTTGTTGGTTTGTTGGTTTGTAGGCTTGTTGGTTTGTTAGTTTGTTGGTTTTTTGGTTTGTTGGTTTGTTGGTTTGTTGGTTTGTTGGTTTGTTGGTTTGTTGGTTTATTTGTTTGTTGGTTTGTTGGCTTGTTGGTTTGTTGGTTTGTTGGTTTGTTGGCTTGTTGGTTTGTTGGTTTGTTGCAGTGTTGTGCGGTGTAGTCTACCTCACGTAAACAACGTCATTGTTTACGCGTAGACAATAGGTGTATACAATGATTTAATGTCTACTCCTTTTGTTTACACGTAGACAATTAAGGCTAATAATTTTTGTATTACCTGAAAAGTCAAATCAAATAGTGTGAGATAGAGATAGATCATGATCAATTACGATGAGATTCTCGATCTTTTCCAGAAGTATAACCAACCCTAATTTGTGTATTATTAAAAGATGAAAAAAAACACAAAAAACCTGAGAAACAAACATTTAAAAAGAAATAAAAAATTTATTTTAAATATGCATTGAAAACAATCTTTTAAATTCTTAATAATCTTCTTCATCTTCAGCGCCAATTGCATCGGCAATCCTTAGAGAATAATAAAGATGGAGTAGTTTTTTTGACCTTTCAAATGTTAGCCGATTCCGAATAGGTGAATGTACGTTTGCCCAGCTTGAAAATACTCTCTCTATTTGGGCAGATGATGCAGGTATACGCAATAACTTTATTGCAAGTTTAGCCAAATTTGGATGTTTCATCTCAGCCGTATTCCAAAATACAAGCGGTTTTTAATTTTTTTTTCATACAGCATTCTGAAGAAAGTGGTTCGATTTCTAAAACTGTCCCAGTCTTCGATTCCAGTTCCATCAAGGAGCTTAAAAAGAAAGTTGTTAATCTTATCATTTTGTATGCTACTCAGTTTATTATTATCGTAATGTGGATGCAAATAAAACGCAGTTAGAGCATATTCATTGAGTGCCATATCTATTCTTGATTTTAATGTTTTAGAAAATTTAGGCTCAAATTTAACAGGCAGTCTTATATTCAGCCAAAGATCAACTGCATCTGCCACAGAACATTCAGATGACTGACACCTATTGATCAAGTTACATATAGGGTCAAAAAGATTTAGATTTTCTTTCACCGTTTCAATAATTTCATCATCAAAAAGTAATTTGACAACGACTTGTTTAACTTTATTGATTTGAGAATCAGTAGCGATAATTTTCATATGTGACCAATTTTGTACCAAGGATTTGTACGAATCACGATATGAGCACCATCTGGTATCACATGGAAGTTTTATTCTGCTGCCTCCCTTCTCAATAATAAATTTTTCCAAATCAGCTTGCTTAAAATCTTTTAAAATTTTTAGTAACGTTTTCTGTCAATTTTTTGTCTAAAACGTCTTTGGCCAATAAGTTTCCGGTGTGGCTACTACAATTACTATACCAAACGAAGTGCTTTGTTAATTTCCCCATTTTAACCATAGCACTAGCATTATCGGATACAACTGCATAAATATTTGTAGAATACAATGTTTTAGCAATGTCTACTGATTCTGACACAATTTCTGCCAATTTTTCTGCTGTCTCAGATTCTCCTGTTCAATCCCACGCTTCTAGGAATGCCTGTTCTCCACTTGCATTATGTATCATCGACACGACCGTTTTAGTATTGCTAGAGCAATTCTTCCAACCGTCAATTAAAAGCACGGATTCCAAGCTAATTGATTCTTTTGCTGACGAAATCCACTTTTGGTATGCATTATCTAGCAAGGTTGTTGACAGAGCTTTTCTTCCGGGAATCTTTTTCGCGTATGCTGGCCGTATCTGATTAATGAAATTTTTAAAGTGTATGGATTCAACAATCCGTAATTGTAAATTGCAACCAAAAACAATTTTGGCAAGAGCTTCATTCAGATTTAACTCTTCTTTTTCATCCAACTTGTCCATATAGCTAGAAACTGATATAATATTTTTGCTGCTCATCGATCTCTTTTTATTTTTGGCGGAAGTTGACGGATAGTTCAATGATGATGTACTTTTGCTCTGGCCGCTATTGGAATGAATTGACTTTGAAGTTGAAGCTTGTAAGTTTTTTGAAAATCCAAGACATGAGTTTGGTCTTGAAAATGAAAACGCACTTTCGTTTGAAGAGGATATGTAAGATCGAGTACTCAATTCACTAGAACTTGCAATTGCAGTACCTGAACTTAGACAACCTTCATCATTGTCATCGCTCTCAAAAACCATTCCCTGAAATAAGCGTGGAAGATATATATTTAAAAAATATATTTTAGAAAGACGAATTTTTTTTACTAACACATAAGCTCGCTGCATTATCAGCTGGTACCTTTACAGAAATTTGTTGGTCTGCATTCTACAAAAGAAAATAACATTCAAATAAAACATCACACTTGAATTTTAAAAATCTACCGTCTCTAAACTGTTGAAATTTGTTAGCTCATGGTCTTGGGTTTCAAGAACAAATATATTAAATGCATCATCTTCGCGTATATCACTTAATTCGCCACTAGGTTCATTAGATATTTGTACCGATTCTAATTGGTTTTTAAGCTTACACACATTTCTAAACAGAGAAGGTACATCAGTTTCATGCATCACATTTAAATATTAAATAAAATCATTACAACAATTATATAACATTTGAGATTTTAATTAAGTTACAGTTGAGCTTACCTATGTCCTCTCAAGCGACTTTCTGCGGTATTAAGCAGGTTTTTTTTTACATTGTCTGCAAGTTGCTACATATTTATTATTTAGTTTTGCCAAAGTAAATCCAAGCTCATGGAAAGCTTTATTTTTTGGTCTTCCAGGCATATTTAGTTTTTAGATTTTTATAATATTGATTCACAAAACACTTTTGTACTTAATTGTAATTCTATATTTATAAGCCAAATATATTAAACTTACTATATCCCGCCCAAGTCTAGACCGACCAAGCCCATTCCATTGTAGACTTGTTGAGTGTTTTCTTGAAGATATTTACCCAACTAATAACGAGTCGCTAAAGTTGCGCTGACATTATTCGGAAATTATTACAAAAAAACCATTGTTGACACCAAAATTGACATGACATTAAAAAAACCATTGTCGACATACTCGACATAGTCAACGGCATTGTCGACATTGTCTACCATGATCTGTATTGTCTACGCTATTGTTTACGGCAAAGCGTAGACAATTAAAGTCTACGCGTAGAGGAACAACACTGGTTTGTTGGCTTGTTGGCTTGTTGGTTTGTTGGTTTGTTGGCTTGTTGGTTACTTAGTTTGTTGGTTTGTTGGCATGTTGGTTTGTTGGTTTGTTGGTTTGTTGGTTTGTTGGTTTGTTGGTTTGTTCGCTTGTTGGTGTGTTGGTGTGTTGGCTTGTTGGCTTGTTGGTTTGTTGGCTTGTTGGCTTGTTGGTTTGTTTGTTTTTTGGTTTGTTGGTTTGTTGGTTTGTTGGTTTGTTGGTTTGTGGGCTTGTTGGTTTGTTGGATTGTTGGCTTGTTGGTTTGTTGGTTTGTTGGTTTGTTGGTTTGTTAACTTGTTGGTTTGTTGGTTTGTTGGCTTCTTGGTTTGTTGGTTTGTTGGTTTGTTGGCTTGTTGGCTTGTTGGTTTGTTGGTTTGTTGGCTTGTTGGTTTGTTGGTTTGTTGGCTTGTTGACTTGTTGCTTTGTTCGTTTGATGGTTTGTTGGTTTGTTGGTTCTTTGGTTTGTTGGTTTGTTGGTTTGTTGGCTTGTTGGTTTGTTGGTTTGTTGGCTTGTTGGTTTGTTAGTTTGTTGGTTTGTTGGCTTGTTGGCTTGTTGGTTTGTTGGTTTTTTGGTTTGTTGGTTTGTTGGTTTGTTGGTTTTTTTGGTTTGTTGGTTTGTTGGTTTGTTGGTTTGTTCGTTACTTAGTTTCTTGGTTTGTTGGCATGTTGGTTTGTTGGTTTGTTGGCTTGTTGGTGTGTTGGTGTGTTGGCTTGTTGGCTTGTTGGTTTGTTGGCTTGTTGGCTTGTTGGTTTGTTGGTTTTTTGGTTTGTTGGTTTGTTGGTTTGTTGGTTTGTGGGCTTGTTGGTTTGTTGGTTTGTTGGCTTGTTGGCTTGTTGGTTTGTTGGTTTGTTGGTTTGTTGGTTTGTTGGTTTGTTGGCTTGTTGGTTTGTTGGTTTGTTGGCTTGTTGGTTTGTTGGTTTGTTGGTTTGTTGGCTTGTTGGCTTGTTGGTTTGTTGGTTTGTTGGCTTGTTGGTTTGTTGGTTTGTTGGTTTGTTGACTTGTTGCTTTGTTCGTTTGATGGTTTGTTGGTTTGTTGGTTTTTTGGTTTGTTGGTTTGTTGGTTTGTTGGCTTGTTGGCTTGTTGGTTTGTTGGTTTGTTGATTTGTTTGTTTGTTAGTTTGTTGGTTTGTTGGCTTGTTGGCTTGTTGGTTTGTTGGTTTTTTGGTTTGTTGGTTTGTTGGTTTGTTGGTTTGTCGGTTTGTTGGTTTATTTGTTTGTTGGTTTGTTGGCTTGTTGGTTTGTTGGTTTGTTGGTTTGTTGGCTTGTTGGTTTGTTGGTTTGTTGGTTCATTTATTTTTTGGTTTGTTGGCTTGTTGGTTTGTTGGTTTGTTGGTTTGTTGGCTTATTGGTTTGTTGGTTTGTTGGCTTGTTGGCTTGTTGGTTTGTTGGTTTGTTGGCTTGTTAGTTACTTAGTTTGTTGGTTTGTTGGCATGTTGGTTTGTTGTTTTGTTGGGTTGTTGGCTTGTTGGTTTGTAGGTTTGTTGGCTTGTTGGTTTGTTGGCTTGTTGGCTTGTTGGTTTGTTGGTTTGTTGGTTTGTTGGTTTGTTGGTTTGTTGGTTTGTTGGTTTTTTGGTTTGTTGGTTTATTTGTTTGTTGGTTTGATGGCTTGTTGGTTTGTTGGTTTGTTGGCTTGTTGGCTTGTTGCTTTGTTCGTTTGATGGTTTGTTGGTTTGCTAGTTTTTTGGTTTGTTGGTTTGTTGGTTTGTTGGCTTGTTGGCTTGTTGGTTTGTTGGTTTGTTGGCTTGTTGGTTTGTTAGTTTGTTGGTTTGCTGGCTTGTTGGCTTGTTGGTTTGTTGGTTTTTTGGTTTGTTGGTTTGTTGGTTTGTTGGTTTGTTGGTTTGTTGGTTTGTTGGTTTATTTGTTTGTTGGTTTGTTGGCTTGTTGGTTTGTTGGTTTGTTGGTTTGTTGGCTTGTTGGTTTGTTGGTTTGTTGGCTTGTTGGCTTGTTGGTTTGTTGGTTTGTTTGCTTGTTGGTTACTTAGTTTGTTGGTTTGTTGGCATGTTGGTTTGTTGGTTTGTTGGTTTGTTGGCTTGTTGGTTTGATGGTTTGTTGGCTTGTTGGCTTGTTGGTTTGTTGGTTTGTTGGTTTGTTGGCTTGTCGGTTTGTTGATATGTTGGCTTGTTGGTTTGTTAGTTTGTTGGTTTGTTGGTTTGTTGGTTTGTTGGTTTGTTGGTTTATTTGTTTGTTGGTTTGTTGGCTTGTTGGTTTGTTGGTTTGTTGGCTTGTTGGCTTGTTGGTTTGTTGGTTTGTTGGTTTGTTGGTTTGTTGGTTTGTTGGCTTGTTGGTTTGTTGGTTTGTTGCCTTGTTGGCTTGTTGGTTTGTTGGCTTGTTGGCTTGTTGGTTTGTTGGTTTGTTGGTTTGTTGGTTTGTTGGCTTGTTGGTTTGTTGGTTTGTTGGCTTGATGGTTTGTTGGTTTGTTGGTTTGTTGGCTTGTTGGCTTGTTGGTTTGTTGGTTTTTTGGCTTGTTGGCTTGTTGGTTTGTTGGTTTGTTGGCTTGTTGGCTTGTTGCTTTGTTCGTTTGATGGTTTGTTGGTTTGTTGGTTTTTTGGTTTGTTGGCTTGTTGGTTTGTTGGCTTGTTGGCTTGTTGGCTTGTTGGTTTGTTGGTTTGTTGGCTTGTTGGTTTGTTAGTTTGTTGGTTTGTTGGCTTGTTGGCTTGTTGGTTTGTTGGTTTTTTGGTTTGTTGGTTTGTTGGTTTGTTGGTTTGTTGGTTTGTTGGTTTGTTGGTTTATTTGTTTGTTGGTTTGTTGGCTTGTTGGTTTGTTGGCTTGTTGGCTTGTTGGCTTGTTGGTTTGTTGGTTTGTTGGCTTGTTGGTTTGTTAGTTTGTTGGTTTGTTGGCTTGTTGGCATGTTGGTTTGTTGGTTTTTTGGTTTGTTGGTTTGTTGGTTTGTTGGTTTGTTGGTTTATTTGTTTGTTGGTTTATTGGTTTGTTGGTTTGTTGGTTTGTTGGTTTGTTGGTTTGTTGGCTTGTTGGTTTGTTGGTTTGTTGGCTTGTTGGCTTGTTGGTTTGTTGGTTTGTTGGCTTGTTGGATACTTAATTTGTTGGTTTGTTGGCATGTTGATTTGTTGGTTTGTTGGTTTGTTGGCTTGTTGGTTTGTTGGTTTGTTGGCTTGTTGGCTTGTTGGTTTGTTGGTTTGTTGGTTTGTTGGCTTGTTGGTTTGTTGGCTTGTTGGCTTGTTAGTTTGTTGGTTTGTTGGTTTGTTGGTTTGTTGGTTTTTTGGTTTGTTGGTTTATTTGTTTGTTGGTTTGTTGGCTTGTTGGTTTGTTGGTTTGTTGGCTTGTTGGCTTGTTGGTTTGTTGGTTTGTTGGTTTGTTGGTTTGTTGGCTTGTTGGTTTGTTAGTTTGTTGGTTTGTTGGTTTGTTGGTTTGTTGGTTTGTTGCTTTGTTGGTTTGTTGGTTTGTTGTATTGTTGGCTTGTTGGTTTGTTGGCTTGTTGGTTTGTAAGTTTGTTGGCTTTTCGGTTACTTGGTTTGTTTGTTTGTTGGCTTGTTGGCTTGTTGGTTTGTTGATTTGTTGGCCTGTTGGTTTGTTGGTTTGTTGGTTTGTTGGTTTGTTGGTTTGTTGTTTTGTTGGTTTGTTGGCTTGTTGGTTTGTTGGTTTGTTGGCTTGTTGGTTTGTTGGCTTGTTGGCTTGTTAGTTTGTTGGTTTGTTGGTTTGTTGGTTTGTTGGTTTTTTGGTTTGTTGGTTTATTTGTTTGTTGGTTTGTTGGCTTGTTGGTTTGTTGGTTTGTTGGTTTGTTGGTTTGTTGGTTTGTTGGCTTGTTGGTTTGTTGGTTTGTTGGCTTGTTGGCTTATGTCTTTGTTCGTTTGATGGTTTGTTGGTTTGTTAGTTTTTTGGTTTGTTGGTTTGTTGGTTTGTTGGCTTGATGGCTTGTTGGTTTGTTGGTTTGTTGGCTTGTTGGTTTGTTAGTTTGTTGGTTTGCTGGCTTGTTGGCTTGTTGGTTTGTTGGTTTGTTGGCTTGTTGGCTTGTTGCTTTGTTCGTTTGATGGTTTGTTGGTTTGTTGGTTTTTTGGTTTGTTGGTTTGTTGGTTTGTTGGCTTGTTGGCTTGCTGGTTTGTTGGTTTGTTGGCTTGTTTGTTTGTTAGTTTGTTGGTTTGTTGGCTTGTTGGCTTGTTGGTTTGTTGGTTTTTTGGTTTGTTGGTTTGTTGGTTTGTTGGTTTGTTGGGTTATTGGTTTGTTGGTTTATTTGGTTATTTGTTTGTTGGTTTGTTGGCTTGGTGGTTTGTTGGTTTGTTGGTTTGTTGGTTTGTTGGCTTGTTGGTTTGTTAGTTTGTTGGTTTTTGGTTTGTTGGTTTGTTGGTTTGTTGGTTTGTTGGTTTGTTGGTTTATTTGTTTTTTGGTTTGTTGGCTTCTTGGTTTGTTGGTTTGTTGCTTTTTGGTTACTTGGTTTGTTGGTTTGTTGGCTTGTTGGCTTGTTGGTTTGTTGGTTTGTTGGCTTGTTGGTTTGTTAGTTTGTTGGTTTGTTGGCTTGTTGGCTTGTTGGTTTGTTGGTTTGTTGGCTTGTCGGATTGTTGCTTTGTTGGTTTGTTGGTTTGTTGGCTTGTTGGCTTATTGGTTTGTTAGTTTGTTGGCTTTTTGGTTACTTGGTTTGTTGGTTTGTTGGTTTGTTGGCTTGTTGGTTTGTTGGCTTGTTGGTTTGCTGGTTTATTGGTTTGTTGGCTTGTTGGCTTGTTGGTTTGTTGGTTTGTTGGTTTGTTGGTTTGTTGGTTTGTTGGTTTTTTGGTTTGTTGGTTTGTTGGCTTGTTGGTTTGTTGGTTTGTTGGCTTGTTGGCTTGTTGGTTTGTTGGTTTGTTGGCTTGTTGGTTACTTAGTTTGTTGGTTTGTTGGTTTGTTGGTTTGTGTGTTTGTTGACTTGTTGGCTTGTTGGTTTGTTGGTTAGTTCGTTTGTTGGTTTGTTAGTTTGTTGGTTTGTTGGCTTGTTGGTTTGTTGGTTTGTTGGTTTTTTGGTTTGTTGGTTTGTTGGTTTGTTGGTTTGTTGGTTTGTTGGTTTATTTGTTTTTTGGTTTGTTGGCTTGCTGGTTTGTTGGTTTGTTGGTTTGTGGGCTTGTTGGTTTGTTGGTTTGTTGGCTTGTTGGCTTGTTGGTTTGTTGGTTTGTTGGTTTGTTGGCTTGTTGGTTTGTTGGTTTGTTGGCTTGTTGGTTTGTTGGTTTGTTGGTTTGTTGGTTTGTTGGCTTGTTGGTTTGTTGGTTTGTTGGTTTTTTGGTTTGTTGGTTTGTTGGTTTGTTGAATTGTTGGCTTGTTGGTTTGTTGGTTTGTTGGTTTGTTTACTTGTTGGCTTGTTGCTTTGTTCGTTTGATGGTTTGTTGGTTTATTGGTTTTTTGGTTTGTTGGTTTGTTGGTTTGTTGGCTTGTTGGCTTGTTGGTTTGTTGGCTTGTTGGTTTGTTGGCTTGTTGGTTTGTTCGTTTGTTGGCTTGTTGGTTACTTAGTTTGTTGCCATGTTGGTTTGTTGGTTTGTTGGTTTGTTGGCTTGTTGGTTTGTTGGTTTGTTGGCTTGTTGGCTTGTTGGTTTGTTGGTTTGTTGGTTTGTTGGTTTGTTGGCTTGTTGGTTTGTCGGTTTGTTGGCTTGTTGGTTTGTTAGTTTGTTGGTTTTTTTGGTTTGTTGGTTTGTTGGTTAATTTGTTTGTTGGTTTGTTGGCTTGTTGGTTTGTTCGTTTGTTGGCTTGTTGGCTTGTTGGTTTGTTGGTTTGTTGGTTGGTTGGTTTGTTGGTTTGTTGGTTTGTTGGTTTGTTGGTTTGTTGGTTTGTTGGTTTGTTGGTTCGTTGGCTTGTTGGCTTGTTGGTTTGTTGGTTTGTTGGTTTGTTGGTTTGTTGGTTTGTTGGCTTGTTGGTTTGTTGGTTTGTTGGCTTGTTGATTTGTTGGTTTGTTGGTTTGTTGGCTTGTTGGCTTGTTGGTTTGTTGGTTTGTTGGCTTGTTGGTTTGTTGGTTTGTTGGTTTGTTGGCTTGTTGACTTGTTGCTTTGTTCGTTTGATATTTTGTTGGTTTGTTGGTTTTTTGGTTTGTTGGTTTGTTGGTTTGTTGGCTTGTTTGTTTGTTGGTTTGTTGGCTTGTTGGTTTGTTAGTTTGTTGGTTTGTTGGCTTGTTGGTTTGTTGGTTTGTTGGTTTTTTGGTTTGTTGGTTTGTTGGCTTGTTGGTTTTTTGGTTTGTTGGTTTGTTGGTTTGTTGGTTTGTTGGTTACTTAGTTTGTTGGTTTGTTGGCATGTTGGTTTGTTGGTTTGTTGGTTTGTTGGCTTGTTGGTTTGTTGGTTTGTTTGCTTGTTGGCTTGTTGGTTTGTTGGCTTGTTGGCTTGTTGGTTTGTTGGTTTTTTGGTTTGTTGGTTTGTTGGTTTGTTGGTTTGCTGGATTGTGGGATTGTAGGTTTTTTGTTTTGTTGGCTTGTTGGCTTGTTGGTTTGTTGGTTTGTTGGTTTGTTGGTTTGTTGGCCTGTTGGTTTGTTGGTTTGTTGGTTTGTTGGCTTGTTGGCTTGTTGGTTTGTTGGTTTGTTGGCTTGTTGGTTTGTTGGTTTGTTGGCTTGTTGACTTGTTGCTTTGTTCGTTTGATGGTTTGTTGGTTTGTTGGTTTTTTGGTTTGTTGGTTTGTTGGTTTGTTGGCTTGTTGGCTTGTTGGTTTGTTGGTTTGTTGGCTTGTTTGTTTGTTAGTTTGTTGGTTTGTTGGCTTGTTGGCTTGTTGGCTTGTTGGTTTGTTGGTTTGTTGGTTTGTTGGTTTTTTGGTTTGTTGGTTTGTTGGTTTGTTGGTTTGTTGGTTCATTTGTTTTTTGATTTGTTGGCTTGTTGGTTTGTTGGTTTGTTGGTTTGTTGGCTTATTGGTTTGTTGGTTTGTTGGCTTGTTGGCTTGTTGGTTTGTTGGTTTATTGGCTTGTTAGTTACTTAGTTTGTTGGTTTTTTGGCATGTTGGTTTGTTGTTTTGTTGGTTTGTTGGCTTGTTGGTTTGTTGGTTTGTCGGCTTGTTGGTTTGTTGGCTTGTTGGCTTGTTGGCTTGTTGGTTTGTTGGTTTGTTGGTTTGTTGGTTTGTTGGTTTGTTGGTTTTTTGGTTTGTTGGTTTATTTGTTTGTTGGTTTGTTGGCTTGTTAGTTTGTTGGTTTGTTGGTTTGTTGGGTTGTTGGTTTGTTTGTTTGTTGGTTTGTTGGCTTGTTGGTTTGTTGGTTTGTTGGCTTGTTGGTTTGTTAATTTGTTGGTTTGTTGGTTTGTTGGTTTGTTGCTTTGTTGGATTGTTGGTTTGTTGTCATGTTGGCTTGTTGGTTTGTTGGCTTGTTGGTTTGTTAGTTTGTTGGCTTTTCGGTTACTTGGTTTGTTGGCTTGTTGGCTTGTTGGTTTGTTGATTTGTTGGATTGTTGGTTTGTTAGTTTGTTGGATTGTTGGCTTGTTGGCTTGTTGGTTTGTTGGCTTGTTGGCTTGTTGGCTTGTTGCTTTGTGTGTTTGTTGGCTTATTGGCTTGTTGGTTTGTTAGTTTGTTGGCTTCTTGGTTACTTGTTTTGTTGGTTTGTTTGTTTGTTGGCTTGTTGGTTTGTTGGCTTGTTGGTTTGTTGGTTTGTTGGTTTGTTGGTTTGTTGGTTTGTTGGTTTGTTGGTTTGTTGGTTTGTTGGTTCGTTGGCTTGTTGGCTTGTTGGTTTGTTGGTTTGTTGGTTTGTTGGTTTGTTGGTTTGTTGGCTTGTTGGTTTGTTCGTTTGTTGGCTTGTTGATTTGTTGGTTTGTTGGTTTGTTGGTTTGTTGGTTGGTTGGTTTGTTGGTTTGTTGGTTTGTTGGTTTGTTGGTTTGTTGGTTTGTTGGTTTGTTGGTTCGTTGGCTTGTTGGCTTGTTGGTTTGTTGGTTTGTTGGTTTGTTGGTTTGTTGGTTTTTTGGTTTGTTGGTTTGTTGGTTTGTTGGCTTGTTTGTTTGTTGGTTTGTTGGCTTGTTGGTTTGTTAGTTTGTTGGTTTGTTGGCTTGTTGGTTTGTTGGTTTGTTGGTTTTTTGGTTTGTTGGTTTGTTGGCTTGTTGGTTTTTTGGTTTGTTGGTTTGTTGGTTTGTTGGTTTGTTGGTTACTTAGTTTGTTGGTTTGTTGGCATGTTGGTTTGTTGGTTTGTTGGTTTGTTGGCTTGTTGGTTTGTTGGTTTGTTTGCTTGTTGGCTTGTTGGTTTGTTGGCTTGTTGGCTTGTTGGTTTGTTGGTTTTTTGGTTTGTTGGTTTGTTGGTTTGTTGGTTTGCTGGATTGTGGGATTGTAGGTTTTTTGTTTTGTTGGCTTGTTGGCTTGTTGGTTTGTTGGTTTGTTGGTTTGTTGGTTTGTTGGCCTGTTGGTTTGTTGGTTTGTTGGTTTGTTGGCTTGTTGGCTTGTTGGTTTGTTGGTTTGTTGGCTTGTTGGTTTGTTGGTTTGTTGGCTTGTTGACTTGTTGCTTTGTTCGTTTGATGGTTTGTTGGTTTGTTGGTTTTTTGGTTTGTTGGTTTGTTGGTTTGTTGGCTTGTTGGCTTGTTGGTTTGTTGGTTTGTTGGCTTGTTTGTTTGTTAGTTTGTTGGTTTGTTGGCTTGTTGGCTTGTTGGCTTGTTGGTTTGTTGGTTTGTTGGTTTGTTGGTTTTTTGGTTTGTTGGTTTGTTGGTTTGTTGGTTTGTTGGTTCATTTGTTTTTTGATTTGTTGGCTTGTTGGTTTGTTGGTTTGTTGGTTTGTTGGCTTATTGGTTTGTTGGTTTGTTGGCTTGTTGGCTTGTTGGTTTGTTGGTTTATTGGCTTGTTAGTTACTTAGTTTGTTGGTTTTTTGGCATGTTGGTTTGTTGTTTTGTTGGTTTGTTGGCTTGTTGGTTTGTTGGTTTGTCGGCTTGTTGGTTTGTTGGCTTGTTGGCTTGTTGGCTTGTTGGTTTGTTGGTTTGTTGGTTTGTTGGTTTGTTGGTTTGTTGGTTTTTTGGTTTGTTGGTTTATTTGTTTGTTGGTTTGTTGGCTTGTTGGTTTGTTGGTTTGTTGGTTTGTTGGGTTGTTGGTTTGTTTGTTTGTTGGTTTGTTGGCTTGTTGGTTTGTTGGTTTGTTGGCTTGTTGGTTTGTTAATTTGTTGGTTTGTTGGTTTGTTGGTTTGTTGCTTTGTTGGATTGTTGGTTTGTTGTCTTGTTGGCTTGTTGGTTTGTTGGCTTGTTGGTTTGTTAGTTTGTTGGCTTTTCGGTTACTTGGTTTGTTGGCTTGTTGGCTTGTTGGTTTGTTGATTTGTTGGATTGTTGGTTTGTTAGTTTGTTGGATTGTTGGCTTGTTGGCTTGTTGGTTTGTTGGCTTGTTGGCTTGTTGGCTTGTTGCTTTGTGTGTTTGTTGGCTTATTGGCTTGTTGGTTTGTTAGTTTGTTGGCTTCTTGGTTACTTGTTTTGTTGGTTTGTTTGTTTGTTGGCTTGTTGGTTTGTTGGCTTGTTGGTTTGTTGGTTTGTTGGTTTGTTGGCTTGTTGGCTTGTTGGTTTGTTGGTTAGTTCGTTTGTTGGTTTATTAGTTTGTTGGTTTGTTGGCTTGTCGGTTTGTTGGTTTGTTGGTTAGTTCGTTTGTTGGTTTATTAGTTTGTTGGTTTGTTGGCTTGTTGGTTTGTTGGTTTGTTGGTTTTTTGGTTTGTTGGTTTGTTGGTTTGTTGGTTTGTTGGTTTGTTGGTTTGTTGGTTTGTTGGCTTGTTGGTTTGTTGGTTAGTTCGTTTGTTGGTGTATTAGTTTGTTGGTTTGTTGGCTTGTTGGTTTGTTGGTTTGTTGGTTTTTTGGTTTGTTGGTTTGTTGGTTTGTTGGTTTGTTGGTTTGTTGGTTTGTTGGTTTGTTGGTTTGTTGGTTTGTTGGTTTATTTGTTTGTTGGTTTGTTGGCTTGTTAGTTTGTTGGTTTGTTGGCTTGTTGGTTTGGTGGTTTGTTGGCTTGTTGTTTTGTTAGTTTGTTGGTTTGTTGGTTTGTTGGTTTGTTGGTTTGTTGGTTTGTTGGTTTGTTGGTTTGTTGGTTTGTTGGTTTGTTGGTTTGTTGGGTTGTTGGCTTGTTGGTTTGTTGGTTAGTTCGTTTGTTGGTTTATTAGTTTGTTGGTTTGTTGGCTTGTTGGTTTGTTGGTTTGTTGGTTTTTTGGTTTGTTGGTTTGTTGGTTTGTTGGTTTGTTGGTTTGTTCGTTTGTTGGTTTATTTGTTTGTTGGCTTGTTGGTTTGTTGGTTTGTTGGATTGTTGGTTTGTTAGTTTGTTGGTTTGTTGGTTTGTTGGTTTGTTGGTTTGTTGGTTTGTTGGTTTGTTGGTTTGTTGGTTTTTTGGTTTGTTGGTTTATTTGGTTTGTTGGTTTGTTGACTTGTTGGTTTGTTGGTTTGTTGGTTTGTTGGTTTGTTGGCTTGTTGGTTTGTTGGTTTGTTGGTTTGTTGGCTTGTTGGCTTGTTCGTTTGTTGGTTTGTTGGCTTGTTGGTTTGTTGGTTTGTTGGCTTGTTGGCTTGTTGCTTTGTTCGTTTGATGGTTTGTTGGTTTGTTGGTTTTTTGGTTTGTTGGTTTGTTGGTTTGTGGCTTGTTGGCTTGTTGGTTTGCTGGTTTGTTGGCTTGTTGGTTTGTTAGTTTGTCGGTTTGTTGGTTGTTGGCTTGTTGGTTTGTTGGTTTTTTGGTTTGTTGGTTTGTTGGTTTGTTGGTTTGTTGGTTTGTTGGTTTGTTGCTTTTTGGTTTGTTGGTTTGTTGGCTTGTTGGATTGTTGGTTTGTTAGTTTGTTGGCTTTTTGGTTACTTGGTTTGTTGGTTTGTTGGCTTGTTGGTTTGTTGGCTTCTTGGTTTGTTGGTTTGTTGGTTTGTTGGCTTGTTGGGTTGTTGGTTTGTTGGTTTGCTGGTTTGTTGGTTTGTTGGTTTGTTGGTTTTTTTTTGTTGGTTTATTTGTTTGTTGGTTTGTTGGCTTGTTGGCTTGTTGGTTTGTTAGTTTGTTGGCTTTTTGGTTACTTGGTTTGTTGGTTTGTTGGTTTGTTGGCTTGTTGGTTTGTTGGCTTGTTGGCTTGTTGGTTTGTTGGCTTGTTGGTTTGTTGGGTTGTTGGTTTGTTGGCTTGTTGGCTTGTTGGTTTGTTAGTTTGTTGGTTTGTTGGTGTGTTGGTTTGTTGGTTTTTTGATTTGTTGGTTTATTTGTTTGTTGGTTTGTTGGTTTGTGTGTTTGTTGGTTTGTTGGCTTGTTGGTTTGTTGGTTTGTTGCCTTGTTGGTTTTTTGGTTTGTTGGTTTGTTGGTTTGTTGGCTTGTTGGTTTGTTGGTTTGTTGGCTTGTTGGTTTGTTGGTTTGTTGGTTTGTTGGCTTGTTGGCTTGTTGGCTTGTTGGTTTGTTGGTTTGTTGGCTTGTTGGCTTGTTGGTTTGTTGGCTTGTTGGCTTGTTGGCTTGTTGGCTTGTTGCTTTGTTCGTTTGATGATTTGTTGGTTTGTTGGTTTTTTGGTTTGTTGGTTTGTTGGTTTGTTGGCTTGTTGGCTTGTTGGTTTGTTGGTTTGTTGGCTTGTTGGTTTGTTAGTTTGTTGGTTTGTTGGCTTGTTGGCTTGTTGGTTTGTTGGTTTTTTGGTTTGTTGGTTTGTTGGTTTGTTGGTTTGTTGGTTTGTTGGTTTATTTGATTGTTGGTTTGTTGGCTTGTTGGTTTGTTGGTTTGTTGGTTTGCTGGCTTGTTGGTTTGTTGGTTTGTTGGTTTGTTGGTTTGTTGGTTTGTTGGTTTGGTGGTTTGTTGGTTTGTTGGTTTATTTGTTTGTTGGTTTATTAGTTTGTTGGTTTGTTGGTTTGTTGGTTTGTTGGCTTGTTGGTTTGTTGGTTTGTTGGCTTGTTGGCTTGTTGGTTTGTTGGTTTGTTGGCTTGTTGGTTACTTAGTTTGTTGGTTTGTTGGCATGTTGATTTGTTGGTTTGTTGGCTTGTTGGTTTGTAGGTTTGTTGGCTTGTTGGTTTGTTAGTTTGTTGGTTTGTTGGTTTGTTGGTTTGTTGGTTTGTTGCTTTGTTGGTTTGTTGGTTTGTTGTCTTGTTGGCTTGTTGGTTTGTTGGCTTTTTGGTTTGTTAGTTTGTTGGCTTTTCGGTTACTTGGTTTGTTAGTTTGTTGGCTTGTTGGCTTGTTGGTTTGTTGATTTGTTGGATTGTTGGTTTGTTAGTTTGTTGGTTTGTTGGCATGTTGGCTTGTTGGTTTGTTGGTTTGTTGGCTTGTTGGCTTGTTGCTTTGTGTGTTTGTTGGTTTGTTGGCTTATTGGCTTGTTGGTTTGTTAGTTTGTTGGCTTCTTGGTTACTTGTTTTGTTGGTTTGTTTGTTTGTTGGCTTGTTGGTTTGTTGGCTTGTTGGTTTGTTGGTTTGTTGGTTTGTTGGCTTGTTGGCTTGTTGGTTTGTTGGTTAGTTCGTTTGTTGGTTTATTAGTTTGTTGGTTTGTTGGCTTGTCGGTTTGTGGGTTTGTTGGTTAGTTCGTTTGTTGGTTTATTAGTTTGTTGGTTTGTTGGCTTGTTGGTTTGTTGGTTTGTTGGTTTTTTGGTTTGTTGGTTTGTTGGTTTGTTGGTTTGTTGGTTTGTTGGCTTGTTGGTTTGTTGGTTAGTTCGTTTGTTGGTTTATTAGTTTGTTGGTTTGTTGGCTTGTTGGTTTGTTGGTTTGTTGGTTTTTTGGTTTGCTGGTTTGTTGGTTTGTTGGTTTGTTGGTTTGTTGGTTTATTTGTTTGTTGGTTTGTTGGCTTGTTAGTTTGTTGGTTTGTTGGTTTGTTGGCTTGTTGGTTTGTTGGTTTGTTGGCTTGTTGGTTTGTTAGTTTGTTGGTTTGTTGGTTTGTTGGTTTGTTGGTTTGTTGGTTTGTTGGTTTGTTGGTTTGTTGGTTTGTTGGCTTGTTGGCTTGTTGGTTTGTTGATTAGTTCGTTTGTTGGTTTATTAGTTTGTTGGTTTGTTGGCTTGTTGGTTTGTTGGTTTGTTGGTTTTTTGGTTTGTTGGTTTGTTGGTTTGTTGGTTTGTTGGTTTGTTCGTTTGTTGGTTTATTTGTTTGTTGGTTTGTTGGCTTGTTGGTTTGTTGGTTTGTTGGCTTGTTGGTTTGTTGGTTTGTTGGATTGTTGGTTTGTTAGTTTGTTGGTTTTTTGGTTTGTTGGTTTGTTGGTTTGTTGGTTTGTTGGTTTGTTGGTTTGTTGGTTTTTTGGTTTGTTGGTTTATTTGGTTTGTTGGTTTGTTGACTTGTTGGTTTGTTGGTTTGTTGGTTTGTTGGTTTGTTGGCTTGTTGGTTTGTTGGTTACTTGGTTTGTTGGTTTGTTGGCTTGTTGGCTTGTTGGTTTGTTGGTTTGTTGGCTTGTTGGTTTGTTGGTTTGTTGGCTTGTTGGCTTGTTGCTTTGTTCGTTTGATGGTTTGTTGGTTTGTTGGTTTTTTGGTTTGTTGGTTTGTTGGTTTGTGGCTTGTTGGCTTGTTGGTTTGCTGGTTTCTTGGCTTGTTGGTTTGTTAGTTTGTCGGTTTGTTGGTTGTTGGCTTGTTGGTTTGTTGGTTTTTTGGTTTGTTGGTTTGTTGGTTTGTTGGTTTGTTGGTTTGTTGGTTTGTTGCTTTGTTGGTTTGTTGGTTTGTTGGCTTGTTGGATTGTTGGTTTGTTAGTTTGTTGGCTTTTTGGTTACTTGGTTTGTTGGTTTGTTGGCTTGTTGGTTTGTTGGCTTCTTGGTTTGTTGGTTTGTTGGTTTGTTGGCTTGTTGGGTTGTTGGTTTGTTGGTTTGCTGGTTTGTTGGTTTGTTGGTTTGTTGGTTTTTTTTTGTTGGTTTATTTGTTTGTTGGTTTGTTGGCTTGTTGGCTTGTTGGTTTGTTAGTTTGTTGGCTTTTTGGTTACTTGGTTTGTTGGTTTGTTGGTTTGTTGGCTTGTTGGTTTGTTGGCTTGTTGGCTTGTTGGTTTGTTGGTTTGTTGGTTTGTTGGTTTGTTGGTTTGTTGGCTTGTTGGCTTGTTGGTTTGTTGGTTTGTTGGTATGTTGGTGTGTTGATTTGTTGGTTTTTTAGTTTGTGTGTTTATTTGTTTGTTGGTTTGTTGGCTTGTTGGTTTGTTGGTTTGTTGGTTTGTTGGTTTGTTGGCTTGTTGGTTTGTTGGTTTGTTGGTTTGTTGGCTTGTTGGCTTGTTGGTTTGTTGGTTTGTTGGTTTGTTGGCTTGTTGGTTGTTGATTTGTTGGCTTGTTGGCTTGTTGCTTTGTTCGTTTGATGGTTTATTGGTTTGTTGGTTTTTTGGTTTGTTGGTTTGTTGGTTTGTTGGCTTGTTGGCTTGTTGGTTTGTTGGTTTGTTGGCTTGTTGGTTTGTTAGTTTGTCGGTTTGTTGGTTGTTGGCTTGTTGGTTTGTTGGTTTTTTGGTTTGTTAGTTTGTTAATTTGTTGGTTTGTTGGCTTGTTGGTTTGTTGGTTAGTTCGTTTGTTGGTTTACTAGTTTGTTGGTTTGTTGGCTTGTTGGTTTGTTGGTTTGTTGGTTTTTTGGTTTGTTGGTTTGTTGGTTTGTTGGTTTGTTGGTTTATTTGTTTGTTGGTTTGTTGGCTTGTTGGTTTGTTGGTTTGTTGGTTTGTTGTCTTGTTGGTTTGTTGGTTTGTTGGCTTGTTGGTTTGTTAGTTTGTTGGTTTGTTGGTTTGTTGGTTTGTTGGTTTGTTGGTTTGTTGGTTTGTTGGCTTGTTGGATTGTTGGTTTGTTAGTTTGTTGGCTTTTTGGTTACTTGGTTTGTTGGTTTGTTGGCTTGTTGGTTTGTTGGCTTCTTGGTTTGTTGGTTTGTTGGTTTGTTGGCTTGTTGGTTTGTTGGTTTGTTGGTTTGTTGGTGTGTTGGTTTGTTGGTTTTTTGGTTTGTTGGTTTATTTGTTTGTTGGTTTGTTGGCTTGTTGGTTTGTTGGTTTGTTGGTTTGTTGGTTTGTTGGTTTGTTGGCTTGTTGGTTTGTTGGTTTGTTGGTTTGTTGGTTTGTTGGCTTGTTGGCTTGTTGGTTTGTTGGTTTGTTGGCTTGTTGGTTTGTTGGTTTGTTGGCTTGTTGGCTTGTTGCTTTGTTCGTTTGATGGTTTATTGGTTTGTTGGTTTTTTGGTTTGTTGGTTTGTTGGTTTGTTGGCTTGTTGGCTTGTTGGTTTATTGGTTTGTTGGCTTGTTGGTTTGTTAGTTTGTCGGTTTGTTGGTTGTTGGCTTGTTGGTTTGTTGGTTTTTTGGTTTGTTGGTTTGTTAATTTGTTGGTTTGTTGGCTTGTTGGTTTGTTGGTCTGTTGGTTTGTTGGTTTGTTGGTTTGTTGGTTTGTTGGTTTGTTGGTTTATTTGTTAGTTGGTTTGTTGGCTTGTTGGTTTGTTGGTTTGTTGGTTTGTTGGCTTGTTGGTTTGTTGGCTTGTTGGTTTGTTGGTTTGTCGGTTTTTTGGTTTGTTGGTTTGTTGGTTTGTTGGTTTGTTGGTTTGTTGGTTTATTTGTTTGTTGGTTTGTTGGTTTGTTGGTTTGTTGGTTTGTTGGTTTGTTGGTTTGTTGGTTTGTTGCTTTGTTGGTTTGGT
The DNA here is from genome assembly GCA_958298945.1 of Atherix ibis. Lineage (NCBI taxonomy): Eukaryota > Metazoa > Arthropoda > Insecta > Diptera > Athericidae > Atherix > Atherix ibis. The sequence continues at coordinate 61,976,394 of OY282608.1, read as the reverse complement.
GGTTTGTTGGCTTGTTGGATTGTTGGTTTGTTAGTTTGTTGGCTTTTTGGTTACTTGGTTTGTTGATTTGTTGGCTTGTTGGTTTGTTGGCTTCTTGGTTTGTTGGTTTGTTGGTTTGTTGGTTTGTTCGTTTGTTGGTTTATTTGTTTGTTGGTTTGTTGGCTTGTTGGTTTGTTGGTTTGTTGGTTTGTTGGCTTGTTGGTTTGTTGGTTTGTTGGATTGTTGGTTTGTTAGTTTGTTGGTTTTTTGGTTTGTTGGTTTGTTGGTTTGTTGGTTTGTTGGTTTGTTGGTTTGTTGGTTTTTTGGTTTGTTGGTTTATTTGGTTTGTTGGTTTGTTGACTTGTTGGTTTGTTGGTTTGTTGGTTTGTTGGTTTGTTGGCTTGTTGGTTTGTTGGTTACTTGGTTTGTTGGTTTGTTGGCTTGTTGGCTTGTTGGTTTGTTGGTTTGTTGGCTTGTTGGTTTGTTGGTTTGTTGGCTTGTTGGCTTGTTGCTTTGTTCGTTTGATGGTTTGTTGGTTTGTTGGTTTTTTGGTTTGTTGGTTTGTTGGTTTGTGGCTTGTTGGCTTGTTGGTTTGCTGGTTTTTTGGCTTGTTGGTTTGTTAGTTTGTCGGTTTGTTGGTTGTTGGCTTGTTGGTTTGTTGGTTTTTTGGTTTGTTGGTTTGTTGGTTTGTTGGTTTGTTGGTTTGTTGGTTTGTTGCTTTGTTGGTTTGTTGGTTTGTTGGCTTGTTGGATTGTTGGTTTGTTAGTTTGTTGGCTTTTTGGTTACTTGGTTTGTTGGTTTGTTGGTTTGTTGGCTTGTTGGTTTGTTGGCTTGTTGGCTTGTTGGTTTGTTGGTTTGTTGGTTTGTTGGTTTGTTGGTTTGTTGGCTTGTTGGCTTGTTGGTTTGTTGGTTTGTTGGTATGTTGGTGTGTTGATTTGTTGGTTTTTTAGTTTGTGTGTTTATTTGTTTGTTGGTTTGTTGGCTTGTTGGTTTGTTGGTTTGTTGGTTTGTTGGTTTGTTGGCTTGTTGGTTTGTTGGTTTGTTGGTTTGTTGGCTTGTTGGCTTGTTGGTTTGTTGGTTTGTTGGTTTGTTGGCTTGTTGGTTGTTGATTTGTTGGCTTGTTGGCTTGTTGCTTTGTTCGTTTGATGGTTTATTGGTTTGTTGGTTTTTTGGTTTGTTGGTTTGTTGGTTTGTTGGCTTGTTGGCTTGTTGGTTTGTTGGTTTGTTGGCTTGTTGGTTTGTTAGTTTGTCGGTTTGTTGGTTGTTGGCTTGTTGGTTTGTTGGTTTTTTGGTTTGTTAGTTTGTTAATTTGTTGGTTTGTTGGCTTGTTGGTTTGTTGGTTAGTTCGTTTGTTGGTTTACTAGTTTGTTGGTTTGTTGGCTTGTTGGTTTGTTGGTTTGTTGGTTTTTTGGTTTGTTGGTTTGTTGGTTTGTTGGTTTGTTGGTTTATTTGTTTGTTGGTTTGTTGGCTTGTTGGTTTGTTGGTTTGTTGGTTTGTTGTCTTGTTGGTTTGTTGGTTTGTTGGCTTGTTGGTTTGTTAGTTTGTTGGTTTGTTGGTTTGTTGGTTTGTTGGTTTGTTGGTTTGTTGGTTTGTTGGTTTGTTGGCTTGTTGGATTGTTGGTTTGTTAGTTTGTTGGCTTTTTGGTTACTTGGTTTGTTGGTTTGTTGGTTTGTTGGCTTGTTGGTTTGTTGGTTTGTTGGTTTGTTGGTGTGTTGGTTTGTTGGTTTTTTGGTTTGTTGGTTTATTTGTTTGTTGGTTTGTTGGCTTGTTGGTTTGTTGGTTTGTTGGTTTGTTGGTTTGTTGGTTTGTTGGCTTGTTGGTTTGTTGGTTTGTTGGTTTGTTGGTTTGTTGGCTTGTTGGCTTGTTGGTTTGTTGGTTTGTTGGCTTGCTGGTTTGTTGGTTTGTTGGCTTGTTGGCTTGTTGCTTTGTTCGTTTGATGGTTTATTGGTTTTTTGGTTTGTTGGTTTGTTGGTTTGTTGGCTTGTTGGCTTGTTGGTTTATTGGTTTGTTGGCTTGTTGGTTTGTTAGTTTGTCGGTTTGTTGGTTGTTGGCTTGTTGGTTTGTTGGTTTTTTGGTTTGTTGGTTTGTTAATTTGTTGGTTTGTTCGTTTGTTGGTTTATTTGTTTGTTGGTTTGTTGGCTTGTTGGTTTGTTGGTTTGTTGGCTTGTTGGTTTGTTGGTTTGTTGGATTGTTGGTTTGTTAGTTTGTTGGTTTTTTGGTTTGTTGGTTTGTTGGTTTGTTGGTTTGTTGGTTTGTTGGTTTGTTGGTTTTTTGGTTTGTTGGTTTATTTGGTTTGTTGGTTTGTTGACTTGTTGGTTTGTTGGTTTGTTGGTTTGTTGGTTTGTTGGCTTGTTGGTTTGTTGGTTACTTGGTTTGTTGGTTTGTTGGCTTGTTGGCTTGTTGGTTTGTTGGTTTGTTGGCTTGTTGGTTTGTTGGTTTGTTGGCTTGTTGGCTTGTTGCTTTGTTCGTTTGATGGTTTGTTGGTTTGTTGGTTTTTTGGTTTGTTGGTTTGTTGGTTTGTGGCTTGTTGGCTTGTTGGTTTGCTGGTTTCTTGGCTTGTTGGTTTGTTAGTTTGTCGGTTTGTTGGTTGTTGGCTTGTTGGTTTGTTGGTTTTTTGGTTTGTTGGTTTGTTGGTTTGTTGGTTTGTTGGTTTGTTGGTTTGTTGCTTTGTTGGTTTGTTGGTTTGTTGGCTTGTTGGATTGTTGGTTTGTTAGTTTGTTGGCTTTTTGGTTACTTGGTTTGTTGGTTTGTTGGCTTGTTGGTTTGTTGGCTTCTTGGTTTGTTGGTTTGTTGGTTTGTTGGCTTGTTGGGTTGTTGGTTTGTTGGTTTGCTGGTTTGTTGGTTTGTTGGTTTGTTGGTTTTTTTTTGTTGGTTTATTTGTTTGTTGGTTTGTTGGCTTGTTGGCTTGTTGGTTTGTTAGTTTGTTGGCTTTTTGGTTACTTGGTTTGTTGGTTTGTTGGTTTGTTGGCTTGTTGGTTTGTTGGCTTGTTGGCTTGTTGGTTTGTTGGTTTGTTGGTTTGTTGGTTTGTTGGTTTGTTGGCTTGTTGGCTTGTTGGTTTGTTGGTTTGTTGGTATGTTGGTGTGTTGATTTGTTGGTTTTTTAGTTTGTGTGTTTATTTGTTTGTTGGTTTGTTGGCTTGTTGGTTTGTTGGTTTGTTGGTTTGTTGGTTTGTTGGCTTGTTGGTTTGTTGGTTTGTTGGTTTGTTGGCTTGTTGGCTTGTTGGTTTGTTGGTTTGTTGGTTTGTTGGCTTGTTGGTTGTTGATTTGTTGGCTTGTTGGCTTGTTGCTTTGTTCGTTTGATGGTTTATTGGTTTGTTGGTTTTTTGGTTTGTTGGTTTGTTGGTTTGTTGGCTTGTTGGCTTGTTGGTTTGTTGGTTTGTTGGCTTGTTGGTTTGTTAGTTTGTCGGTTTGTTGGTTGTTGGCTTGTTGGTTTGTTGGTTTTTTGGTTTGTTAGTTTGTTAATTTGTTGGTTTGTTGGCTTGTTGGTTTGTTGGTTAGTTCGTTTGTTGGTTTACTAGTTTGTTGGTTTGTTGGCTTGTTGGTTTGTTGGTTTGTTGGTTTTTTGGTTTGTTGGTTTGTTGGTTTGTTGGTTTGTTGGTTTATTTGTTTGTTGGTTTGTTGGCTTGTTGGTTTGTTGGTTTGTTGGTTTGTTGTCTTGTTGGTTTGTTGGTTTGTTGGCTTGTTGGTTTGTTAGTTTGTTGGTTTGTTGGTTTGTTGGTTTGTTGGTTTGTTGGTTTGTTGGTTTGTTGGCTTGCTGGATTGTTGGTTTGTTAGTTTGTTGGCTTTTTGGTTACTTGGTTTGTTGGTTTGTTGGCTTGTTGGTTTGTTGGCTTCTTGGTTTGTTGGTTTGTTGGTTTGTTGGCTTGTTGGTTTGTTGGTTTGTTGGTTTGTTGGTGTGTTGGTTTGTTGGTTTTTTGGTTTGTTGGTTTATTTGTTTGTTGGTTTGTTGGCTTGTTGGTTTGTTGGTTTGTTGGTTTGTTGGTTTGTTGGTTTGTTGGCTTGTTGGTTTGTTGGTTTGTTGGTTTGTTGGTTTGTTGGCTTGTTGGCTTGTTGGTTTGTTGGTTTGTTGGCTTGTTGGTTTGTTGGTTTGTTGGCTTGTTGGCTTGTTGCTTTGTTCGTTTGATGGTTTATTGGTTTGTTGGTTTTTTGGTTTGTTGGTTTGTTGGTTTGTTGGCTTGTTGGCTTGTTGGTTTATTGGTTTGTTGGCTTGTTGGTTTGTTAGTTTGTCGGTTTGTTGGTTGTTGGCTTGTTGGTTTGTTGGTTTTTTGGTTTGTTGGTTTGTTAATTTGTTGGTTTGTTGGCTTGTTGGTTTGTTGGTCTGTTGGTTTGTTGGTTTGTTGGTTTGTTGGTTTGTTGGTTTGTTGGTTTATTTGTTAGTTGGTTTGTTGGCTTGTTGGTTTGTTGGTTTGTTGGTTTGTTGGCTTGTTGGTTTGTTGGCTTGTTGGTTTGTTGGTTTGTCGGTTTTTTGGTTTGTTGGTTTGTTGGTTTGTTGGTTTGTTGGTTTGTTGGTTTATTTGTTTGTTGGTTTGTTGGTTTGTTGGTTTGTTGGTTTGTTGGTTTGTTGGTTTGTTGGTTTGTTGCTTTGTTGGTTTGGTGGTTTGTTGGCTTGTTGGATTGTTGGTTTGTTAGTTTGTTGGCTTTTTGGTTACTTGGTTTGTTGATTTGTTGGCTTGTTGGTTTGTTGGCTTCTTGGTTTGTTGGTTTGTTGGTTTGTTGGTTTGTTCGTTTGTTGGTTTATTTGTTTGTTGGTTTGTTGGCTTGTTGGTTTGTTGGTTTGTTGGTTTGTTGGCTTGTTGGTTTGTTGGTTTGTTGGATTGTTGGTTTGTTAGTTTGTTGGTTTTTTGGTTTGTTGGTTTGTTGGTTTGTTGGTTTGTTGGTTTGTTGGTTTGTTGGTTTTTTGGTTTGTTGGTTTATTTGGTTTGTTGGTTTGTTGACTTGTTGGTTTGTTGGTTTGTTGGTTTGTTGGTTTGTTGGCTTGTTGGTTTGTTGGTTACTTGGTTTGTTGGTTTGTTGGCTTGTTGGCTTGTTGGTTTGTTGGTTTGTTGGCTTGTTGGTTTGTTGGTTTGTTGGCTTGTTGGCTTGTTGCTTTGTTCGTTTGATGGTTTGTTGGTTTGTTGGTTTTTTGGTTTGTTGGTTTGTTGGTTTGTGGCTTGTTGGCTTGTTGGTTTGCTGGTTTTTTGGCTTGTTGGTTTGTTAGTTTGTCGGTTTGTTGGTTGTTGGCTTGTTGGTTTGTTGGTTTTTTGGTTTGTTGGTTTGTTGGTTTGTTGGTTTGTTGGTTTGTTGGTTTGTTGCTTTGTTGGTTTGTTGGTTTGTTGGCTTGTTGGATTGTTGGTTTGTTAGTTTGTTGGCTTTTTGGTTACTTGGTTTGTTGGTTTGTTGGTTTGTTGGCTTGTTGGTTTGTTGGCTTGTTGGCTTGTTGGTTTGTTGGTTTGTTGGTTTGTTGGTTTGTTGGTTTGTTGGCTTGTTGGCTTGTTGGTTTGTTGGTTTGTTGGTATGTTGGTGTGTTGATTTGTTGGTTTTTTAGTTTGTGTGTTTATTTGTTTGTTGGTTTGTTGGCTTGTTGGTTTGTTGGTTTGTTGGTTTGTTGGTTTGTTGGCTTGTTGGTTTGTTGGTTTGTTGGTTTGTTGGCTTGTTGGCTTGTTGGTTTGTTGGTTTGTTGGTTTGTTGGCTTGTTGGTTGTTGATTTGTTGGCTTGTTGGCTTGTTGCTTTGTTCGTTTGATGGTTTATTGGTTTGTTGGTTTTTTGGTTTGTTGGTTTGTTGGTTTGTTGGCTTGTTGGCTTGTTGGTTTGTTGGTTTGTTGGCTTGTTGGTTTGTTAGTTTGTCGGTTTGTTGGTTGTTGGCTTGTTGGTTTGTTGGTTTTTTGGTTTGTTAGTTTGTTAATTTGTTGGTTTGTTGGCTTGTTGGTTTGTTGGTTAGTTCGTTTGTTGGTTTACTAGTTTGTTGGTTTGTTGGCTTGTTGGTTTGTTGGTTTGTTGGTTTTTTGGTTTGTTGGTTTGTTGGTTTGTTGGTTTGTTGGTTTATTTGTTTGTTGGTTTGTTGGCTTGTTGGTTTGTTGGTTTGTTGGTTTGTTGTCTTGTTGGTTTGTTGGTTTGTTGGCTTGTTGGTTTGTTAGTTTGTTGGTTTGTTGGTTTGTTGGTTTGTTGGTTTGTTGGTTTGTTGGTTTGTTGGTTTGTTGGCTTTTTGGATTGTTGGTTTGTTAGTTTGTTGGCTTTTTGGTTACTTGGTTTGTTGGTTTGTTGGTTTGTTGGCTTGTTGGTTTGTTGGTTTGTTGGTTTGTTGGTGTGTTGGTTTGTTGGTTTTTTGGTTTGTTGGTTTATTTGTTTGTTGGTTTGTTGGCTTGTTGGTTTGTTGGTTTGTTGGTTTGTTGGTTTGTTGGTTTGTTGGCTTGTTGGTTTGTTGGTTTGTTGGTTTGTTGGTTTGTTGGCTTGTTGGCTTGTTGGTTTGTTGGTTTGTTGGCTTGTTGGTTTGTTGGTTTGTTGGCTTGTTGGCTTGTTGCTTTGTTCGTTTGATGGTTTATTGGTTTTTTGGTTTGTTGGTTTGTTGGTTTGTTGGCTTGTTGGCTTGTTGGTTTATTGGTTTGTTGGCTTGTTGGTTTGTTAGTTTGTCGGTTTGTTGGTTGTTGGCTTGTTGGTTTGTTGGTTTTTTGGTTTGTTGGTTTGTTAATTTGTTGGTTTGTTGGCTTGTTGGTTTGTTGGTCTGTTGGTTTGTTGGTTTGTTGGTTTGTTGGTTTGTTGGTTTATTTGTTAGTTGGTTTGCTGGCTTGTTGGTTTGTTGGTTTGTTGGTTTGTTGGCTTGTTGGTTTGTTGGCTTGTTGGTTTGTTGGTTTGTCGGTTTTTTGGTTTGTTGGTTTGTTGGTTTGTTGGTTTGTTGGTTTGTTGGTTTATTTGTTTGTTAGTTTGTCGGTTTGTTGGTTTGTTGGTTTGTTGGTTTGTTGGTTTGTTGGTTTGTTGGTTTGTTGCTTTGTTGGTTTGGTGGTTTGATGGCTTGTTGGATTGTTGGTTTGTTAGTTTGTTGGCTTTTTGGTTACTTGGTTTGTTGATTTGTTGGCTTGTTGGTTTGTTGGCTTCTTGGTTTGTTGGTTTGTTGGTTTGTTGGCTTGTTGGGTTGTTGGTTTGTTGGTTTGTTGGTTTGTTGGTTTGTTGGTTTGTTGGTTTTTTGGTTTGTTGGTTTATTTGTTTGTTGGTTTGTTGGCTTGTTGGCTTGTTGGTTTGTTAGTTTGTTAGCTTTTTGGTTACTTGGTTTGTTGGTTTGTTGGTTTGTTGGCTTGTTGGTTTGTTGGCTTGTTGGCTTGTTGGTTTGTTGGCTTGTTGGTTTGTTGGTTTGTTGGTTTGTTGGCTTGTTGGCTTGTTGGTTTGTTGGTTTGTTGGTTTGTTGGTGTGTTGGTTTGTTGGTTTTTTGGTTTGTTGGTTTATTTGTTTGTTGGTTTGTTGGCTTGTTGGTTTGTTGGTTTGTTGGTTTGTTGGTTTGTTGGTTTGTTGGCTTGTTGGTTTGTTGGTTTGTTGGTTTGTTGGCTTGTTGGCTTGTTGGTTTGTTGGTTTGTTGGCTTGTTGGTTTGTTGGTTTGTTGGCTTGTTGGCTTGTTGCTTTGTTCGTTTGATGGTTTATTGGTTTGTTGGTTTTTTGGTTTGTTGGTTTGTTGGTTTGTTGGCTTGTTGGCTTGTTGGTTTGTTGGTTTGTTGGCTTGTTGGTTTGTTAGTTTGTCGGTTTGTTGGTTGTTGGCTTGTTGGTTTGTTGGTTTTTTGGTTTGTTGGTTTGTTAATTTGTTGGTTTGTTGGTTTGTTGGCTTGTTGGTTTGTTGGTTAGTTCGTTTGTTAATTTATTAGTTTGTTGGTTTGTTGGCTTGTTGGTTTGTTGGTTTGTTGATTTTTTGGTTTGTTGGTTTGTTGGTTTGTTGGTTTGTTGGGTTGTTGGGTTGTTGGTTTATTTGTTTGTTGGTTTGTTAGCTTGTTGGTTTGTTGGTTTGTTGGTTTGTTGGTTTATTTGTTTGTTGGTTTGTTGGCTTGTTGGTTTGTTGGTTTGTTGGTTTGCTGGCTTGTTGGTTTGTTGGTTTGTTGGTTTGTTGGTTTGTTGGTTTGGTGGTTTGTTGGTTTGTTGGTTTGTTGGTTTGTTGGTTTATTTGTTTGTTGGTTTATTAGTTTGTTGGTTTGTTGGTTTGTTGGTTTGTTGGCTTGTTGGTTTGTTGGTTTGTTGGCTTGTTGGCTTGTTGGTTTGTTGGTTTGTTGGCTTGTTGGTTACTTAGTTTGTTGGTTTGTTGGCATGTTGATTTGTTGGTTTGTTGGCTTGTTGGTTTGTCGGTTTGTTGGCTTGTTGGCTTGTTGGTTTGTTGGTTTGTTGGTTTGTTGGCTTGTTGGTTTGTTGGTTTGTTGGCTTGTTGGTTTGTTAGTTTGTTGGTTTGTTGGTTTGTTGGTTTGTTGGTTTGTTGCTTTGTTGGTTTGTTGGTTTGTTGTCTTGTTGGCTTGTTGGTTTGTTGGCTTGTTGGTTTGTTAGTTTGTTGGCTTTTCGGTTACTTGGTTTGTTGGTTTGTTGGCTTGTTGGCTTGTTGGTTTGTTGATTTGTTGGATTGTTGGTTTGTTAGTTTGTTGGTTTGTTGGCTTGTTGGCTTGTTGGTTTGTTGGTTTGTTGGCTTGTTGGCTTGTTGCTTTGTGTGTTTGTTGGTTTGTTGGCTTATTGGCTTGTTGGTTTGTTAGTTTGTTGGCTTCTTGGTTACTTGTTTTGTTGGTTTGTTTGTTTGTTGGCTTGTTGGTTTGTTGGCTTGTTGGTTTGTTGGTTTGTTGGTTTGTTGGTTTGTTGGCTTGTTGGTTTGTTGGTTAGTTCGTTTGTTGGTTTATTAGTTTGTTGGTTTGTTGGCTTGTCGGTTTGTGGGTTTGTTGGTTAGTTCGTTTGTTGGTTTATTAGTTTGTTGGTTTGTTGGCTTGTTGGTTTGTTGGTTTGTTGGTTTTTTGGTTTGTTGGTTTGTTGGTTTGTTGGTTTGTTGGTTTGTTGGCTTGTTGGTTTGTTGGTTAGTTCGTTTGTTGGTTTATTAGTTTGTTGGTTTGTTGGCTTGTTGGTTTGTTGGTTTGTTGGTTTTTTGGTTTGCTGGTTTGTTGGTTTGTTGGTTTGTTGGTTTGTTGGTTTATTTGTTTGTTGGTTTGTTGGCTTGTTAGTTTGTTGGTTTGTTGGTTTGTTGGCTTGTTGGTTTGTTGGTTTGTTGGCTTGTTGGTTTGTTAGTTTGTTGGTTTGTTGGTTTGTTGGTTTGTTGGTTTGTTGGTTTGTTGGTTTGTTGGTTTGTTGGTTTGTTGGTTTGTTGGCTTGTTGGCTTGTTGGTTTGTTGATTAGTTCGTTTGTTGGTTTATTAGTTTGTTGGTTTGTTGGCTTGTTGGTTTGTTGGTTTGTTGGTTTTTTGGTTTGTTGGTTTGTTGGTTTGTTGGTTTGTTGGTTTGTTGGTTTATTTGTTTGTTGGTTTGTTGGCTTGTTGGTTTGTTGGTTTGTTGGTTTGTTGGCTTGTTGGTTTGTTGGTTTGTTGGATTGTTGGTTTGTTAGTTTGTTGGTTTTTTGGTTTGTTGGTTTGTTGGTTTGTTGGTTTGTTGGTTTGTTGGTTTGTTGGTTTTTTGGTTTGTTGGTTTATTTGGTTTGTTGGTTTGTTGACTTGTTGGTTTGTTGGTTTGTTGGTTTGTTGGTTTGTTGGCTTGTTGGTTTGTTGGTTACTTGGTTTGTTGGTTTGTTGGCTTGTTGGCTTGTTGGTTTGTTGGTTTGTTGGCTTGTTGGTTTGTTGGTTTGTTGGCTTGTTGGCTTGTTGCTTTGTTCGTTTAATGGTTTGTTGGTTTGTTGGTTTTTTGGTTTGTTGGTTTGTTGGTTTGTGGCTTGTTGGCTTGTTGGTTTGCTGGTTTTTTGGCTTGTTGGTTTGTTAGTTTGTCGGTTTGTTGGTTGTTGGCTTGTTGGTTTGTTGGTTTTTTGGTTTGTTGGTTTGTTGGTTTGTTGGTTTGTTGGTTTGTTGGTTTGTTGCTTTGTTGGTTTGTTGGTTTGTTGGCTTGTTGGATTGTTGGTTTGTTAGTTTGTTGGCTTTTTGGTTACTTGGTTTGTTGGTTTGTTGGCTTGTTGGTTTGTTGGCTTCTTGGTTTGTTGGTTTGTTGGTTTGTTGGCTTGTTGGGTTGTTGGTTTGTTGGTTTGCTGGTTTGTTGGTTTGTTGGTTTGTTGGTTTTTTTTTTGTTGGTTTATTTGTTTGTTGGTTTGTTGGCTTGTTGGCTTGTTGGTTTGTTAGTTTGTTGGCTTTTTGGTTACTTGGTTTGTTGGTTTGTTAATTTGTTGGCTTGTTGGTTTGTTGGCTTGTTGGCTTGTTGGTTTGTTGGTTTGTTGGTTTGTTGGTTTGTTGGTTTGTTGGCTTGTTGGCTTGTTGGTTTGTTGGTTTGTTGGTATGTTGGTATGTTGATTTGTTGGTTTTTTAGTTTGTGTGTTTATTTGTTTGTTGGTTTGTTGGCTTGTTGGTTTGTTGGTTTGTTGGTTTGTTGGTTTGTTGGCTTGTTGGTTTGTTGGTTTGTTGGTTTGTTGGCTTGTTGGCTTGTTTGTTTGTTGGTTTGTTGGTTTGTTGGCTTGTTGGTTGTTGGTTTGTTGGCTTGTTGGCTTGTTGCTTTATTCGTTTGATGGTTTATTGGTTTGTTGGTTTTTTGGTTTGTTGGTTTGTTGGTTTGTTGGCTTGTTGGCTTGTTGGTTTGTTGGTTTGTTATCTTGTTGGTTTGTTAGTTTGTCGGTTTGTTGGTTGTTGGCTTGTTGGTTTGTTGGTTTTTTGGTTTGTTGGTTTGTTAATTTGTTGGTTTGTTGGCTTGTTGGTTTGTTGGTTAGTGCGTTTGTTGGTTTATTAGTTTGTTGGTTTGTTGGCTTGTTGGTTTGTTGGTTTGTTGGTTTTTTGGTTTGTTGGTTTGTTGGTTTGTTGGTTTATTTGTTTGTTGGTTTGTTGGCTTGTTGGTTTGTTGGTTTGTTGGTTTGTTGTCTTGTTGGTTTGTTGGTTTGTTGGCTTGTTGGTTTGTTAGTGTGTTGGTTTGTTGGTTTGTTGGTTTGTTGGTTTGTTGGTTTGTTGGTTTGTTGGCTTGTTGGATTGTTGGTTTGTTAGTTTGTTGGCTTTTTGGTTACTTGGTTTGTTGGTTTGTTGGCTTGTTGGTTTGTTGGCTTCTTGGTTTGTTGGTTTGTTGGTTTGTTGGCTTGTTGGGTTGTTGGTTTGTTGGTTTGCTGGTTTGTTGGTCTGTTGGTTTGTTGGTTTGTTGGTTTTTTGGTTTGTTGGTTTATTTGTTTGTTGGTTTGTTGGCTGGTTGGCTTGTTGGTTTGTTAGTTTGTTGGCTTTTTGGTTACTTGGTTTGTTGGTTTGTTGGTTTGTTGGCTTGTTGGTTTGTTGGCTTGTTGGCTTGTTGGTTTGTTGGCTTGTTGGTTTGTTGGTTTGTTGGTTTGTTGGCTTGTTGGTTTGTTGGTTTGTTGGTTTGTTGGTTTGTTGGTGTGTTGGTTTGTTGGTTTTTTGGTTTGTTGGTTTATTTGTTTGTTGGTTTGTTGGCTTGTTAGTTTGTTGGTTTGTTGGTTTGTTGGCTTGTTGGTTTGTTGGTTTGTTGGCTTGTTGGTTTGTTAGTTTGTTGGTTTGTTGGTTTGTTGGTTTGTTGGTTTGTTGGTTTGTTGGTTTGTTGGTTTGTTGGTTTGTTGGTTTGTTGACTTGTTGGCTTGTTGGTTTGTTGATTAGTTCGTTTGTTGGTTTATTAGTTTGTTGGTTTGTTGGCTTGTTGGTTTGTTGGTTTGTTGGTTTTTTGGTTTGTTGGTTTGTTGGTTTGTTGGTTTGTTGGTTTGTTGGTTTATTTGTTTGTTGGTTTGTTGGCTTGTTGGTTTGTTGGTTTGTTGGTTTGTTGGCTTGTTGGTTTGTTGGTTTGTTGGATTGTTGGTTTGTTAGTTTGTTGGTTTTTTGGTTTGTTGGTTTGTTGGTTTGTTGGTTTGTTGGTTTGTTGGTTTGTTGGTTTTTTGGTTTGTTGGTTTATTTGGTTTGTTGGTTTGTTGACTTGTTGGTTTGTTGGTTTGTTGGTTTGTTGGTTTGTTGGCTTGTTGGTTTGTTGGTTACTTGGTTTGTTGGTTTGTTGGCTTGTTGGCTTGTTGGTTTGTTGGTTTGTTGGCTTGTTGGTTTGTTGGTTTGTTGGCTTGTTGGCTTGTTGCTTTGTTCGTTTAATGGTTTGTTGGTTTGTTGGTTTTTTGGTTTGTTGGTTTGTTGGTTTGTGGCTTGTTGGCTTGTTGGTTTGCTGGTTTTTTGGCTTGTTGGTTTGTTAGTTTGTCGGTTTGTTGGTTGTTGGCTTGTTGGTTTGTTGGTTTTTTGGTTTGTTGGTTTGTTGGTTTGTTGGTTTGTTGGTTTGTTGGTTTGTTGCTTTGTTGGTTTGTTGGTTTGTTGGCTTGTTGGATTGTTGGTTTGTTAGTTTGTTGGCTTTTTGGTTACTTGGTTTGTTGGTTTGTTGGCTTGTTGGTTTGTTGGCTTCTTGGTTTGTTGGTTTGTTGGTTTGTTGGCTTGTTGGGTTGTTGGTTTGTTGGTTTGCTGGTTTGTTGGTTTGTTGGTTTGTTGGTTTTTTTTTTGTTGGTTTATTTGTTTGTTGGTTTGTTGGCTTGTTGGCTTGTTGGTTTGTTAGTTTGTTGGCTTTTTGGTTACTTGGTTTGTTGGTTTGTTGGTTTGTTGGCTTGTTGGTTTGTTGGCTTGTTGGCTTGTTGGTTTGTTGGTTTGTTGGTTTGTTGGTTTGTTGGTTTGTTGGCTTGTTGGCTTGTTGGTTTGTTGGTTTGTTGGTATGTTGGTATGTTGATTTGTTGGTTTTTTAGTTTGTGTGTTTATTTGTTTGTTGGTTTGTTGGCTTGTTGGTTTGTTGGTTTGTTGGTTTGTTGGTTTGTTGGCTTGTTGGTTTGTTGGTTTGTTGGTTTGTTGGCTTGTTGGCTTGTTTGTTTGTTGGTTTGTTGGTTTGTTGGCTTGTTGGTTGTTGGTTTGTTGGCTTGTTGGCTTGTTGCTTTATTCGTTTGATGGTTTATTGGTTTGTTGGTTTTTTGGTTTGTTGGTTTGTTGGTTTGTTGGCTTGTTGGCTTGTTGGTTTGTTGGTTTGTTATCTTGTTGGTTTGTTAGTTTGTCGGTTTGTTGGTTGTTGGCTTGTTGGTTTGTTGGTTTTTTGGTTTGTTGGTTTGTTAATTTGTTGGTTTGTTGGCTTGTTGGTTTGTTGGTTAGTGCGTTTGTTGGTTTATTAGTTTGTTGGTTTGTTGGCTTGTTGGTTTGTTGGTTTGTTGGTTTTTTGGTTTGTTGGTTTGTTGGTTTGTTGGTTTATTTGTTTGTTGGTTTGTTGGCTTGTTGGTTTGTTGGTTTGTTGGTTTGTTGTCTTGTTGGTTTGTTGGTTTGTTGGCTTGTTGGTTTGTTAGTTTGTTGGTTTGTTGGTTTGTTGGTTTGTTGGTTTGTTGGTTTGTTGGTTTGTTGGCTTGTTGGATTGTTGGTTTGTTAGTTTGTTGGCTTTTTGGTTACTTGGTTTGTTGGTTTGTTGGCTTGTTGGTTTGTTGGCTTCTTGGTTTGTTGGTTTGTTGGTTTGTTGGCTTGTTGGGTTGTTGGTTTGTTGGTTTGCTGGTTTGTTGGTCTGTTGGTTTGTTGGTTTGTTGGTTTTTTGGTTTGTTGGTTTATTTGTTTGTTGGTTTGTTGGCTGGTTGGCTTGTTGGTTTGTTAGTTTGTTGGCTTTTTGGTTACTTGGTTTGTTGGTTTGTTGGTTTGTTGGCTTGTTGGTTTGTTGGCTTGTTGGCTTGTTGGTTTGTTGGCTTGTTGGTTTGTTGGTTTGTTGGTTTGTTGGCTTGTTGGTTTGTTGGTTTGTTGGTTTGTTGGTTTGTTGGTGTGTTGGTTTGTTGGTTTTTTGGTTTGTTGGTTTATTTGTTTGTTGGTTTGTTGGCTTGTTGGTTTGTTGGTTTGTTGGTTTGTTGGTTTGTTGGTTTGTTGGCTTGTTGGTTTGTTGGTTTGTTGGTTTGTTGGTTTGTTGGCTTGTTGGCTTGTAGGTTTGTTGGTTTGTTGGCTTGTTGGTTTGTTGGTTTGTTGGCTTGTTGGCTTGTTGCTTTGTTCGTTTGATGGTTTATTGGTTTGTTGGTTTTTTGGTTTTTTGGTTTGTTGGTTTGTTGGCTTGTTGGCTTGTTGGTTTATTGGTTTGTTGGCTTGTTGGTTTGTTAGTTTGTCGGTTTGTTGGTTGTTGGCTTGTTGGTTTGTTGGTTTTTTGGTTTGTTGGTTTGTTAATTTGTTGGTTTGTTGGCTTGTTGGTTTGTTGGTCTGTTGGTTTGTTGGTTTGTTGGTTTGTTGGTTTATTTGTTAGTTGGTTTGTTGGCTTGTTGGTTTGTTGGTTTGTTGGTTTGTTGGCTTGTTGGTTTGTTGGCTTGTTGGTTTGTTGGTTTGTCGGTTTTTTGGTTTGTTGGTTTGTTGGTTTGTTGGTTTGTTGGTTTGTTGGTTTATTTGTTTGTTGGTTTGTTGGTTTGTTGGTTTGTTGGTTTGTTGGTTTGTTGGTTTGTTGCTTTGTTGGTTTGGTGGTTTGTTGGCTTGTTGGATTGTTGGTTTGTTAGTTTGTTGGCTTTTTGGTTACTTGGTTTGTTGATTTGTTGGCTTGTTGGTTTGTTGGCTTCTTGGTTTGTTGGTTTGTTGGTTTGTTGGCTTGTTGGGTTGTTGGTTTGTTGGTTTGTTGGTTTGTTGGTTTGTTGGTTTGTTGGTTTTTTGGTTTGTTGGTTTATTTGTTTGTTGGTTTGTTGGCTTGTTGGCTTGTTGGTTTGTTAGTTTGTTGGCTTTTTGGTTACTTGGTTTGTTGGTTTGTTGGTTTGTTGGCTTGTTGGTTTGTTGGCTTGTTGGCTTGTTGGTTTGTTGGCTTGTTGGTTTGTTGGTTTGTTGGTTTGTTGGCTTGTTGGCTTGTTGGTTTGTTGGTTTGTTGGTTTGTTGGTGTGTTGGTTTGTTGGTTTTTTGGTTTGTTGGTTTATTTGTTTGTTGGTTTGTTGGCTTGTTGGTTTGTTGGTTTGTTGGTTTGTTGGTTTGTTGGTTTGTTGGCTTGTTGGTTTGTTGGTTTGTTGGTTTGTTGGTTTGTTGGCTTGTTGGCTTGTTGGTTTGTTGGTTTGTTGGCTTGTTGGTTTGTTGGTTTGTTGGCTTGTTGGCTTGTTGCTTTGTTCGTTTGATGGTTTATTCGTTTGTTGGTTTTTTGGTTTGTTGGTTTGTTGGTTTGTTGGCTTGTTGGCTTGTTGGTTTGTTGGTTTGTTGGCTTGTTGGTTTGTTAGTTTGTCGGTTTGTTGGTTGTTGGCTTGTTGGTTTGTTGGTTTTTTGGTTTGTTGGTTTGTTAATTTGTTGGTTTGTTGGTTTGTTGGCTTGTTGGTTTGTTGGTTAGTTCGTTTGTTAATTTATTAGTTTGTTGGTTTGTTGGCTTGTTGGTTTGTTGGTTTGTTGATTTTTTGGTTTATTGGTTTGTTGGTTTGTTGGTTTGTTGGGTTGTTGGGTTGTTGGTTTATTTGTTTGTTGGTTTGTTAGCTTGTTGGTTTGTTGGTTTGTTGGTTTGTTGTCTTGTTGGTTTGTTGGTTTGTTGGCTTGTTGGTTTGTTAGTTTGTTGGTTTGTTGGTTTTTTGGTTTGTTGGTCTGTTGGTTTGTTGGTTTGTTGGTTTGTTGGTTTATTTGTTAGTTGGTTTGTTGGCTTGTTGGTTTGTTGGTTTGTTGGTTTGTTGGCTTGTTGGATTGTTGGTTTGTTAGTTTGTTGGCTTTTTGGTTACTTGGTTTGTTGGTTTGTTGGCTTGTTGGTTTGTTGGCTTCTTGGTTTGTTGGTTTGTTGGTTTGTTGGCTTGTTGGGTTGTTGGTTTGTTGGTTTGCTGGTTTGTTGGTCTGTTGGTTTGTTGGTTTGTTGGTTTTTTGGTTTGTTGGTTTATTTGTTTGTTGGTTTGTTGGCTGGTTGGCTTGTTGGTTTGTTATTTTGTTGGCTTTTTGGTTACTTGGTTTGTTGGTTTGTTGGTTTGTTGGCTTGTTGGTTTGTTGGCTTGTTGGCTTGTTGGTTTGTTGGCTTGTTGGTTTGTTGGTTTGTAGGTTTGTTGGCTTGTTGGTTTGTTGGTTTGTTGGTTTGTTGGTGTGTTGGTTTTTTGGTTTTTTGGTTTGTTGGTTTATTTGTTTGTTGGTTTGTTGGCTTGTTGGTTTGTTGGTTTGTTGGTTTGTTGGTTTGTTGGTTTATTGGCTTGTTGGTTTGTTGGTTTGTTGGTTTGTTGGTTTGTTGGCTTGTTGGCTTGTTGGTTTGTTGGTTTGTTGGCTTGTTGGTTTGTTGGTTTGTTGGCTTGTTGGCTTGTTGCTTTGTTCGTTTGATGGTTTATTGGTTTGTTGGTTTTTTGGTTTGTTGGTTTGTTGGTTTGTTGGCTTGTTGGCTTGTTGGTTTATTGGTTTGTTGGCTTCTTGGTTTGTTAGTTTGTCGGTTTGTTGGTTGTTGGCTTGTTGGTTTGTTGGTTTTTTGGTTTGTTGGTTTGTTAATTTGTTGGTTTGTTGGCTTGTTGGTTTGTTGGTCTGTTGGTTTGTTGGTTTGTTGGTTTGTTGGTTTATTTGTTAGCTGGTTTGTTGGCTTGTTGGTTTGTTGGTTTGTTGGTTTGTTGGCTTGTTGGTTTGTTGGCTTGTTGGTTTGTTGGTTTGTCGGTTTTTTGGTTTGTTGGTTTGTTGGTTTGTTGGTTTGTTGGTTTGTTGGTTTATTTGTTTGTTGGTTTGTTGGTTTGTTGGTTTGTTGGTTTGTTGGTTTGTTGCTTCGTTGGTTTGGTGGTTTGTTGGCTTGTTGGATTGTTGGTTTGTTAGTTTGTTGGCTTTTTGGTTACTTGGTTTGTTGATTTGTTAGCTTGTTGGTTTGTTGGCTTCTTGGTTTGTTGGTTTGTTGGTTTGTTGGCTTGTTGGGTTGTTGGTTTGTTGGTTTGTTGGTTTGTTGGTTTGTTGGTTTGTTGGTTTTTTGGTTTGTTGGTTTATTTGTTTGTTGGTTTGTTGGCTTGTTGGCTTGTTGGTTTGTTAGTTTGTTGGCTTTTTGGTTACTTGGTTTGTTGGTTTGTTGGTTTGTTGGCTTGTTGGTTTGTTGGCTTGTTGGCTTGTTGGTTTGTTGGCTTGTTGGTTTGTTGGTTTGTTGGTTTGTTGGCTTGTTGGCTTGTTGGTTTGTTGGTTTGTTGGTTTGTTGGTGTGTTGGTTTGTTGGTTTTTTGGTTTGTTGGTTTATTTGTTTGTTGGTTTGTTGGCTTGTTGGTTTGTTGGTTTGTTGGTTTGTTGGTTTGTTGGTTTGTTGGTTTGTTGGCTTGTTGGTTTGTTGGTTTGTTGGTTTGTTGGCTTGTTGGCTTGTTGGTTTGTTGGTTTGTTGGCTTGTTGGTTTGTTAGTTTGTTGGTTTGTTGGCTTGTTGCTTTGTTCGTTTGATGGTTTATTGGTTTGTTGGTTTTTTGGTTTGTTGGTTTGTTGGTTTGTTGGCTTGTTGGCTTGTTGGTTTGTTGGTTTGTTGGCTTGTTGGTTTGTTAGTTTGTCGGTTTGTTGGTTGTTGGCTTGTTGGTTTGTTGGTTTTTTGGTTTGTTAATTTGTTGGTTTGTTGGTTTGTTGCCTTGTTGGTTTGTTGGTTAGTTCGTTTGTTGGTTTATTAGTTTGTTGGTTTGTTGGCTTGTTGGTTTGTTGGTTTGTTGATTTTTTGGTTTGTTGGTTTGTTGGTTTGTTGGTTTGTTGGGTTGTTGGGTTGTTGGTTTATTTGTTTGTTGGTTTGTTAGCTTGTTGGTTTGTTGGTTTGTTGGTTTGTTGTCTTGTTGGTTTGTTGGTTTGTTGGCTTGTTGGTTTGTTAGTTTGTTGGTTTGTTTGTTTTTTGGTTTGATGGTCTGTTGGTTTGTTGGTTTGTTGGTTTGTTGGTTTATTTGTTAGTTGGTTTGTTGGCTTGTTGGTTTGTTGGTTTGTTGGTTTGTTGGCTTGTTGGTTGGTTTGTCGGTTTTTTGGTTTGTTGGTTTGTTGGTTTGTTGGTTTGTTGGTTTGTTGGTTTATTTGTTTGTTGGTTTGTTGGCTTGTTGGTTTGTTGGTTTGTTGGTTTGTTGGCTTGTTGGTTTGTTGGTTTGTTGGCTTGTTGACTCGTTGGTTTGTTGGTGTGTTGGCTTGTTGGTTACTTAGTTTGTTGGTTTGTTGGCATGTTGGTTTGTTGGTTTGTTGGTTTGTTGGCTTGTTGGTTTGTTGGTTTGTTGGCTTGTTGGCTTGTTGGTTTGTTGGTTTGTTGGTTTGTTGGTTTGTTGGCTTGTTGGTTTGTTGGTTTGTTGGCTTGTTGGTTTGTTAGTTTGTTGGTTTGTTGGTTTGTTGGTTTGTTGGTTTGTTGGTTTGTTGGTTTGTTGGTTTATTTGTTTGTTGGTTTGTTGGCTTGTTGGTTTGTTGGTTTGTTGGTTTGTTGTCTTGTTGCTTTGTTCGTTTGATGGTTTGTTGGTTTGTTGGTTTTTTGGTTTGTTGGTTTGTTGGTTTGTTGGCTTGTTGGCTTGTTGGTTTGTTAGTTTGTTGGTTTGTTGGCTTGTCGGCTTGTTGGTTTGTTGGTTTTTTGGTTGTTTGGTTTGTTGGTTTATTTGGTTTGTTGGTTTGTTGACTTGTTGCTTTGTTGGTTTGTTGGTTTGTTGGTTTGTTGGCTTGTTGGTTTGTTGGTTTGTTGGTTTGTTGGCTTGTTGGCTTGTTGGTTTGTTGGTTTGTTGGCTTGTTGGTTTGTTGGTTTGTTGGCTTGTTGGCTTATTGCTTTGTTCGTTTGATGGTTTGTTGGTTTGTTGGTTTTTTGGTTTGTTGGCTTTTTAGTTTGTTGGCTTTTTGGTTACTTGGTTTGTTGGTTTGTTGGTTTGTTGGCTTGTTGGTTTGTTGGCTTGTTGGCTTGTTGGTTTGTTGGTTTGTTGGTTTGTTGGTTTGTTGGTTTGTTGGCTTGTTGGCTTGTTGGTTAGTTGGTTTGTTGGTTTGTTGGTTTGTTGGTTTTTTGGTTTGTTGGTTTATTTGTTTGTTGGTTTGTTGGCTTGTTGTTTTGTTGTTTTGTTGGTTTGTTGGTTTGTTGGCTTGTTGGTTTGTTGGTTTGTTGGTTTGTTGGCTTGTTAGCTTGCTGGTTTGTCGGTTTGTTGGCTTGTTGGGTTGTTGGTTTGTTGGCTTGTTGGCTTGTTGCTTTGTTCGTTTGATGGTTTGTTGGTTTGTTGGTTTTTTGGTTTGTTGGTTTGTTGGTTTGTTGGTTTATTAGTTTGTTGGTTTGTTGGCTTGTTGGCTTGTTGGTTTATTGGTTTTTTGGTTTGTTGGTCTGTTGGTTTGTTGGTTTGTTGTTTTATTTGTTAGTTGGTTTGTTGGCTTGTTGGTTTTTTGGTTTGTTGGTTTGTTGGCTTGTTGGTTTGTTGGTTTGTCGGTTTTTTGGTTTGTTGGTTTGTTGGTTTGTTGGTTTGTTGGTTTGTTGGTTTATTTGTTTGTTGGTTTGTTGGCTTGTTGGTTTGTTGGTTTGTTGGTTTGTTGGCTTGTTGGTTTGTTGGTTTGCTGGCTTGTTGACTCGTTGGTTTGTTGGTGTGTTGGCTTGTTGGTTACTTAGTTTGTTGGTTTGTTGGCATGTTGGTTTGTTGGTTTGTTGGTTTGATGGCTTGTTGGTTTGTTGGTTTGTTGGCTTGTTGGCTTGTTGGTTTGTTGGTTTGTTGGTTTGTTGGTTTGTTGGTTTGTTGGTTTGTTGGCTTGTTGGTTTGTTAGTTTGTTGGTTTGTTGGTTTGTTGGTTTGTTGGTTTGTTGGTTTGTTGGTTTGTTGGTTTATTTGTTTGTTGGTTTGTTGGCTTGTTGGTTTGTTGGTTTGTTGGCTTGTTGGTTTATTGGTTTGTTGGTTTGTTGGTTTGTTGGTTTGTTGGTTTGTTGGTTTGTTGGTTTGTTGGTTTGTTAGTTTGTTGGTTTGTTGGCTTGTTGGTTTGTTGGTTTGTTGGCTTGTTGGCTTGTTGGCTTGTTGGTTTGTTGGTTTGTTGGTTTGTTGGTTTGTCGGTTTGTTGGCTTGTTGGTTTGTTGGTTTGTTGGCTTGTTGGTTTGTTGGTTTGTTGGTTTGTTGGTTTGTTGGCTTGTTGGTTTGTTGGTTTGTTGGCTTGTTGGCTTGTTGCTTTGTTCGTTTGATGGTTTGTTGGTTTGTTGGTTTTTTGGTTTGTTGGTTTGTAGGTTTGTTGGCTTGTTGGCTTGTTGGTTTGTTGGTTTGTTGGCTTGTTGGTTTGTTAGTTTGTTGGTTTGTTGGCTTGTCGGCTTGTTAGTTTGTTGGTTTTTTGGTTTTTTGGTTTGTTGGTTTATTTGGTTTGTTGGTTTGTTGACTTGTTGCTTTGTTGGTTTGTTGGTTTGTTTGTTTGTTGGCTTGTTGGTTTGTTAGTTTATTGGTTTGTTGGCTTGTTGGCTTGTTGGTTTGTTGGTTTGTTGGCTTGTTGGTTTGTTGGTTTGTTGGCTTGTTGGCTTGTTGCGTTGTTCGTTTGATGGTTTGTTGGTTTGTTGGTTTTTTGGTTTGTTGGCTTGTTGGTTTGTTAGTTTGTTGGCTTTTTGGTTACTTGGTTTGTTGGTTTGTTGGTTTGTTGGCTTGTTGGTTTGGTGGCTTGTTGGCTTGTTGGTTTGTTGGCTTGTTGGTTTGTTGGTTTGTTGGTTTATTGGCTTGTTGGCTTGTTGGTTAGTTGGTTTGTTGGTTTGTTGGTTTGTTGGTTTTTTGGTTTGTTGGTTTATTTGTTTGTTGGTTTGTTGGCTTGTTGGTTTGTTGGTTTGTTGGTTTGTTGGTTTGTTGGCTTGTTGGTTTGTTGGTTTGTTGGTTTGTTGGCTTGTTGGCTTGTTGGTTTGTTGGTTTGTTGGCTTGTTGGTTTGTTGGTTTGTTGGCTTGTTGGCTTGTTGCTTTGTTCGTTTGATGGTTTGTTGGTTTGTTGGTTTTTTGGGTTGTTGGTTTGTTGCTTTTTTGGCTTGTTGGTTAGTTGGTTTGTTGGTTTGTTGGCTTGTTGGTTTGTTAGTTTGTTGGTTTATTTGTTAGTTGGTTTGTTGGCTTGTTGGTATGTTGGTTTGTTGGTTTGTTGGCTTGTTGGTTTGTTGGTTTGTCGGTTTTTTAATTTGTTGGTTTGTTGGTTTGTTGGTTTGTTGGTTTGTTGGTTTATTTGTTTGTTGGTTTGTTGGCTTGTTGGTTTGTTGGTTTGTTGGTTTGTTGGCTTGTTGGTTTGTTGGTTTGTTGGCTTGTTGACTTGTTGGTTTGTTGGTGTGTTGGCTTGTTGGTTACTTAGTTTGTTGGTTTGTTGGCATGTTGGTTTGTTGGTTTGATGGCATGTTGGTTTGTTGGTTTGTTGGTTTGTTGGCTTGTTGGTTTGTTGGTTTGTTGGCTTGTTGGCTTGTTGGTTTGTTGGTTTATTGGTTTGTTGGCTTGTTAGTTTGTTGGTTTGTTGGCTTGTTGGTTTGTTAGTTGGTTGGTTTGTTGGTTTGTTGGTTTGTTGGTTTGTTGGTTTATTTGTTTGTTGGTTTGTTGGCTTGTTGGTTTGTTGGTTTGTTGGCTTGTTGGTTTGTTGGTTTGTTGGTTTGTTGGTTTGTTGGTTTGTTGGTTTGTTGGTTTGTTGGCTTGTTGGTTTGTTGGTTTGTTGGCTTGTTGGCTTATTGGTTTGTTGGTTTGTTAGTTTGTTGGTTTGTTGGTTTGTTGGCTTGTTGGTTTGTTGGTTTGTTGGTTTGTTGGTTTGTTGGCTTGTTGGTTTGCTGGTTTGTGTGCTTGTTGGCTTGTTGCTTTGTTCGTTTGTTGGTTTGTTGGTTTTTTGGTTTGTTGGTTTGTTGGTTTGTTGGCTTGTTGGCTTGTTGGTTTGTTGGTATGTTGGCTTGTTGGTTTGTTAGTTTGTTGGTTTGTTGGCTTGTCGGCTTGTTGGTTTGTTGGTTTTTTGGTTTGTTGGTTTGTTGGTTTGTTGGTTTGTTGGTTTGTCGGTTTATTTGTTTGTTGGTTTGTTGGCTTGTTAGTTTGTTGGTTTGTTGGTTTGTTGGCTTGTTGGTTTGTTGGTTTGTTGGTTTGTTGGTTTGTTGGTTTGTTGGTTTGTTGGTTTGTTGGTTTGTTGGTTTGTTGGTTTGTTGGTTTGTTGGTTTATTTGTTTGTTGGTTTGTTGGTTTGTTGGTTTGTTGGTTTGTTGGCTTGTTGGCTTGTTGGTTTGTTGGTTTGTTGGCTTGTTGGTTTGTTGGTTTGTTGGCTTGTTGGTTCCTTAGTTTGTTTGTTTTGTTGGCATGTTGGTTTGTTGGTTTGTTGGTTTGTTGGCTTGTTGGTTTGTTGGTTTGTTGGCTTGTTGGTTTGTTGGCTGGTTGGCTTGTTGGTTTGTTGGTTTGGTGGTTTGTTGGTTTGTTGGCTTGTTGGTTTGTTGGTTTGTTGGTTTGTTGGCTTGTTGTTTGTTGGTTTGTTGTTTTGTTGGCTTGTTGGTTTGTTGGTTTGTTGGCATGTTGGCTTGTTGCTTTGTTCGTTTGATGGTTTGTTGGTTTGTTGGTTTTTTGGTTTGTTTGTTTGTTGGTTTGTTGGCTTGTTGGCTTGTTGGCTTGTTGGTTTGTTGGTTTGTTGGCTTGTTGGTTCCTTAGTTTGTTGGTTTGTTGGCATGTTGGTTTGTTGGTTTGTTGGTTTGTTGGCTTGTTGGTTTGTTGGTTTGTTGGCTTGTTGGTTTGTTGGCTAGTTGGCTTGTTGGTTTGTTGGTTTGTTGGTTTGTTGGTTTGTTGGCTTTTTGGTTTGTTGGTTTGTTGGTTTGTTGGCTTGTTGGCTTGTTGGTTTGTTGGTTTGTTGGCTTGTTGGTTTGTTGGTTTGTTGGCTTGTTGGCTTGTTGCTTTGTTCGTTTGATGGTTTGTTGGTTTGTTGGTTTATTTGTTAGTTGGTTTGTTGGCTTGTTGGTTTGTTGGTTTGTTGGTTTGTTGGCTTGTTGGTTTGTTGGTTTGTCGGTTTTTGGTTTGTTGGTTTGTTGGTTTGTTGGTTTGTTGGTTTGTTGGTTTATTTGTTTGTTGGTTTGTTGGCTTGTTGGTTTGTTGGTGCGTTGGTTTGTTGGCTTGTTGGTTTGTTGGCTTGTTGACTTGTTGGTTTGTTGGTGTGTTGGCTTGTTGGTTACTTAGTTTGTTGGTTTGTTGGCATGTTGGCTTGTTGGTTTGTTGGTTTGTTGGTTTGTTGGCTTGTTGGTTTGTTGGTTTGTCGGTTTTTGGTTTGTTGGTTTGTTGGTTTGTTGGTTTGTTAGTTTATTTGTTTGTTGGTTTGTTGGTTTGTTGGTTTGTTGGCTTGTTGGTTTGTTGGCTTGTTGGTTTGTTGGTTTGTTGGTTTGTTGGTTTGTTGGTTTGTTGGCTTGTTGGTTTGTTGGTTTGTTGGTTTGTTAGTTTGTTGGTTTGTTGGTTTGTTGGTTTGTTGGTTTGTTGGTTTATTTGTTTGTTGGTTTGTTGGCTTGTTGGTTTGTTGGTTTGTTGGCTTGTTGGTTTGTTGGTTTGTTGGTTTGTTGGTTTGTTGGCTTGTCGGCTTGTTAGTTTGTTGGTTTTTTGGTTTTTTGGTTTGTTGGTTTATTTGGTTTGTTGGTTTGTTGACTTGTTGCTTTGTTGGTTTGTTGGTTTGTTTGTTTGTTGGCTTGTTGGTTTGTTAGTTTATTGGTTTGTTGGCTTGTTGGCTTGTTGGTTTGTTGGTTTGTTGGCTTGTTGGTTTGTTGGTTTGTTGGCTTGTTGGCTTGTTGCGTTGTTCGTTTGATGGTTTGTTGGTTTGTTGGTTTTTTGGTTTGTTGGCTTGTTGGTTTGTTAGTTTGTTGGCTTTTTGGTTACTTGGTTTGTTGGTTTGTTGGTTTGTTGGCTTGTTGGTTTGGTGGCTTGTTGGCTTGTTGGTTTGTTGGCTTGTTGGTTTGTTGGTTTGTTGGTTTATTGGCTTGTTGGCTTGTTGGTTAGTTGGTTTGTTGGTTTGTTGGTTTGTTGGTTTTTTGGTTTGTTGGTTTATTTGTTTGTTGGTTTGTTGGCTTGTTGGTTTGTTGGTTTGTTGGTTTGTTGGTTTGTTGGCTTGTTGGTTTGTTGGTTTGTTGGTTTGTTGGCTTGTTGGCTTGTTGGTTTGTTGGTTTGTTGGCTTGTTGGTTTGTTGGTTTGTTGGCTTGTTGGCTTGTTGCTTTGTTCGTTTGATGGTTTGTTGGTTTGTTGGTTTTTTGGGTTGTTGGTTTGTTGCTTTTTTGGCTTGTTGGTTAGTTGGTTTATTGGTTTGTTGGCTTGTTGGTTTGTTAGTTTGTTGGTTTATTTGTTAGTTGGTTTGTTGGCTTGTTGGTATGTTGGTTTGTTGGTTTGTTGGCTTGTTGGTTTGTTGGTTTGTCGGTTTTTTAATTTGTTGGTTTGTTGGTTTGTTGGTTTGTTGGTTTGTTGGTTTATTTGTTTGTTGGTTTGTTGGCTTGTTGATTTGTTGGTTTGTTGGTTTGTTGGCTTGTTGGTTTGTTGGTTTGTTGGCTTGTTGACTTGTTGGTTTGTTGGTGTGTTGGCTTGTTGGTTACTTAGTTTGTTGGTTTGTTGGCATGTTGGTTTGTTGGTTTGATGGCATGTTGGTTTGTTGGTTTGTTGGTTTGTTGGCTTGTTGGTTTGTTGGTTTGTTGGCTTGTTGGCTTGTTGGTTTGTTGGTTTATTGGTTTGTTGGCTTGTTAGTTTGTTGGTTTGTTGGCTTGTTGGTTTGTTAGTTGGTTGGTTTGTTGGTTTGTTGGTTTGTTGGTTTGTTGGTTTATTTGTTTGTTGGTTTGTTGGCTTGTTGGTTTGTTGGTTTGTTGGCTTGTTGGTTTGTTGGTTTGTTGGTTTGTTGGTTTGTTGGTTTGTTGGTTTGTTGGTTTGTTGGCTTGTTGGTTTGTTGGTTTGTTGGCTTGTTGGCTTATTGGTTTGTTGGTTTGTTAGTTTGTTGGTTTGTTGGTTTGTTGGCTTGTTGGTTTGTTGGTTTGTTGGTTTGTTGGTTTGTTGGCTTGTTGGTTTGCTGGTTTGTGTGCTTGTTGGCTTGTTGCTTTGTTCGTTTGTTGGTTTGTTGGTTTTTTGGTTTGTTGGTTTGTTGGTTTGTTGGCTTGTTGGCTTGTTGGTTTGTTGGTATGTTGGCTTGTTGGTTTGTTAGTTTGTTGGTTTGTTGGCTTGTCGGCTTGTTGGTTTGTTGGTTTTTTGGTTTGTTGGTTTGTTGGTTTGTTGGTTTGTTGGTTTGTCGGTTTATTTGTTTGTTGGTTTGTTGGCTTGTTAGTTTGTTGGTTTGTTGGTTTGTTGGCTTGTTGGTTTGTTGGTTTGTTGGTTTGTTGGTTTGTTGGTTTGTTGGTTTGTTGGTTTGTTGGTTTGTTGGTTTGTTGGTTTGTTGGTTTGTTGGTTTATTTGTTTGTTGGTTTGTTGGTTTGTTGGTTTGTTGGTTTGTTGGCTTGTTGGCTTGTTGGTTTGTTGGTTTGTTGGCTTGTTGGTTTGTTGGTTTGTTGGCTTGTTGGTTCCTTAGTTTGTTTGTTTTGTTGGCATGTTGGTTTGTTGGTTTGTTGGTTTGTTGGCTTGTTGGTTTGTTGGTTTGTTGGCTTGTTGGTTTGTTGGCTGGTTGGCTTGTTGGTTTGTTGGTTTGGTGGTTTGTTGGTTTGTTGGCTTGTTGGTTTGTTGGTTTGTTGGTTTGTTGGCTTGTTGTTTGTTGGTTTGTTGTTTTGTTGGCTTGTTGGTTTGTTGGTTTGTTGGCATGTTGGCTTGTTGCTTTGTTCGTTTGATGGTTTGTTGGTTTGTTGGTTTTTTGGTTTGTTTGTTTGTTGGTTTGTTGGCTTGTTGGCTTGTTGGCTTGTTGGTTTGTTGGTTTGTTGGCTTGTTGGTTCCTTAGTTTGTTGGTTTGTTGGCATGTTGGTTTGTTGGTTTGTTGGTTTGTTGGCTTGTTGGTTTGTTGGTTTGTTGGCTTGTTGGTTTGTTGGCTAGTTGGCTTGTTGGTTTGTTGGTTTGTTGGTTTGTTGGCTTTTTGGTTTGTTGGTTTGTTGGTTTGTTGGCTTGTTGGCTTGTTGGTTTGTTGGTTTGTTGGCTTGTTGGTTTGTTGGTTTGTTGGCTTGTTGGCTTGTTGCTTTGTTCGTTTGATGGTTTGTTGGTTTGTTGGTTTATTTGTTAGTTGGTTTGTTGGCTTGTTGGTTTGTTGGTTTGTTGGTTTGTTGGCTTGTTGGTTTGTTGGTTTGTCGGTTTTTGGTTTGTTGGTTTGTTGGTTTGTTGGTTTGTTGGTTTGTTGGTTTATTTGTTTGTTGGTTTGTTGGCTTGTTGGTTTGTTGGTGCGTTGGTTTGTTGGCTTGTTGGTTTGTTGGCTTGTTGACTTGTTGGTTTGTTGGTGTGTTGGCTTGTTGGTTACTTACTTTGTTGGTTTGTTGGCATGTTGGTTTGTTGGTTTGTTGGTTTGTTGGCTTGTTGGTTTGTTGGTTTGTTGGCTTGTTGGCTTGTTGGTTTGTTGGTTTGTTGGTTTGTTGGCTTGTTGGTTTGTTGGCTTGTTGGTTTGTTGGTTTGTTGGTTTGTTGGTTTGTTGGTTTGTTGGCTTGTTGGTTTGTTGGTTTGTTGGTTTGTTAGTTTGTTGGTTTGTTGGTTTGTTGGTTTGTTGGTTTGTTGGTTTATTTGTTTGTTGGTTTGTTGGCTTGTTGGTTTGTTGGTTTGTTGGCTTGTTGGTTTGTTGGTTTGTTGGTTTGTTGGTTTGTTGGTTTGTTGGTTTGTTGGCTTGTTGGTTTGTTGGTTTGTTGGCTTGTTGGCTTGTTGCTTTGTTCGTTTGATGGTTTGTTGGTTTGTTGGTTTTTTGGTTTGTTGGTTTGCTGGTTTGTTGGCTTGTTGGCTTGTTGGTTTGTTGGTTTGTTGGTTTGTTGGTTTGTTAGTTTGTTGGTTTATTTGTTAATTGGTTTGTTGGCTTGTTGGTTTGTTGGTTTGTTGGTTTGTTGGCTTGTTGGTTTGTTGGTTTGTCGGTTTTTTAATTTGTTGGTTTGTTGGTTTGTTGGTTTGTTGGTTTGTTGGTTTGTTGGTTTATTTGTTTGTTGGTTTGTTGGCTTGTTGGTTTGTTGGTTTGTTGGTTTGTTGGCTTGTTGGTTTGTTGGTTTGTTGGCTTGTTGACTTGTTGGTTTGTGGTGTGTTGGCTTGTCGGTTACTTAGTTTGTTGGTTTGTTGGCATGTTGGTTTGTTGGTTTGTTGGCATGTTGGTTTGGTGGTTTGTTGGTTTGTTGGCTTGTTGGTTTGTTGGTTTGTTGGCTTGTTGGCTTGTTGGTTTGTTGGTTTGTTGGTTTGTTGGCTTGTTGGTTTGTTGGTTTGTTGGCTTGTTGGTTTGTTAGTTGGTTGGGTTGTTGGTTTGTTGGTTTGTTGGTTTGTTGGTTTATTTGTTTGTTGGTTTGTTGGCTTGTTGGTTTGTTGGTTTGTTGGCTTGTTGGTTTGTTGGTTTGTTGGTTTGTTGGTTTGTTGGTTTGTTGGTTTGTTGGTTTGTTGGTTTGTTGGTTTGTTGGTTTGTTGGTTTGTTGGCTTGTTGGTTTGTTGGTTTGTTG
Organism: Atherix ibis; assembly: GCA_958298945.1. NCBI lineage: Eukaryota > Metazoa > Arthropoda > Insecta > Diptera > Athericidae > Atherix > Atherix ibis. Next base: position 61,949,009 of record OY282608.1, on the reverse strand, counting down.
GCTTGTTGGCTTGTTGGTTTGTTGGTTTGTTAGTTTGTTGGTTTGTTGGTTTGTTGGCTTGTTGGTTTGTTGGTTTGTTGGTTTGTTGGTTTGTTGGCTTGTTGGTTTGCTGGTTTGTGTGCTTGTTGGCTTGTTGCTTTGTTCGTTTGTTGGTTTGTTGGTTTGTTGGTTTGTTGGTTTGTTGGCTTGTTGGCTTGTTGGTTTGTTGGTTTGTTGGCTTGTTGGTTTGTTAGTTTGTTGGTTTGTTGGCTTGTCGGCTTGTTGGTTTGTTGGTTTTTTGGTTTGTTGGTTTGTTGGTTTGTTGGTTTGTTGGTTTGTCGGTTTATTTGTTTGTTGGTTTGTTGGCTTGTTGGTTTGTTGGTTTGTTGGTTTGTTGGCTTGTTGGTTTGTTGGTTTGTTGGTTTGTTGGTTTGTTGGTTTGTTGGTTTGTTGGTTTGTTGGTTTGTTGGTTTGTTGGTTTGTTGGTTTGTTGGTTTATTTGTTTGTTGGTTTGTTGGTTTGTTGGTTTGTTGGTTTGTTGGTTTGTTGGCTTGTTGGTTCCTTAGTTTGTTTGTTTTGTTGGCATGTTGGTTTGTTGGTTTGTTGGTTTGTTGGCTTGTTGGTTTGTTGGTTTGTTGGCTTGTTGGTTTGTTGGCTGGTTGGCTTGTTGGTTTGTTGGTTTGGTGGTTTGTTGGTTTGTTGGCTTGTTGGTTTGTTGGTTTGTTGGTTTGTTGGCTTGTTGTTTGTTGGTTTGTTGGTTTGTTGGTTTGTTAGCTTGTTGGTTTGTTGGTTTGTTGGCATGTTGGCTTGTTGCTTTGTTCGTTTGATGGTTTGTTGGTTTGTTGGTTTTTTGGTTTGTTGGTTTGTTAGTTTGTTGGTTTGTTGGTTTGTTGGTTTGTTGGCTTGTTGGCTTGTTGTTTGTTGGTTTGTTGGTTTGTTGGCTTGTTGGTTTGTTGGTTTGTTGGCATGTTGGCTTGTTGCTTTGTTGGTTTGTTGGTTTGTTGGCTTGTTGGTTTGTTGGTTTGTTGGCTTGTTGGTTTGTTGGCTGGTTGGCTTGTTGGTTTGTTGGTTTGGTGGTTTGTTGGTTTGTTGGCTTGTTGGTCTGTTGGTTTGTTGGTTTGTTGGCTTGTTGTTTGTTGGTTTGTTGGTTTGTTGGCTTGTTGGTTTGTTGGCATGTTGGCTTGTTGCTTTGTTCGTTTGATGGTTTGTTGGTTTGTTGGTTTGTTGGTTTGTTGGTTTGTTGGTTTGTTGGTTTGTTGGTTTGTTGGCTTGTTGGTTTGTTGGTTTGTTGGCTTGTTGGCTTGTTGCTTTGTTCGTTTGATGGTTTGTTGGTTTGTTGGTTTTTTGGTTTGTTGGTTTTCTGGTTTGTTGGCTTGATGGCTTGTTGGTTTGTTGGTTTGTTGGCTTGTTGGTTTGTTAGTTTGTTGGTTTATTTGTTAGTTGGTTTGTTGGCTTGTTGGTTTGTTGGTTTGTTGACTTGTTGGTTTGTTGGTTTGTCGGTTTTTTAATTTGTTGGTTTGTTGGTTTGTTGGTTTGTTGGTTTATTTGTTTGTTGGTTTGTTGGCTTGTTGGTTTGTTGGTTTGTTGGTTTGTTGGTTTGTTGGCTTGTTGGTTTGTTGGTTTGTTGGCTTGTTGACTTGTTGGTTTGTTGGTGTGTTGGCTTGTCGGTTACTTAGTTTGTTGGTTTGTTGGCATGTTGGTTTGTTGGTTTGTTGGCATGTTGGTTTGTTGGTTTGTTGGTTTGTTGGCTTGTTGGTTTGTTGGTTTGTTGGCTTGTTGGCTTGTTGGTTTGTTGGTTTGTTGGTTTGTTGGCTTGTTGGTTTGTTGGTTTGTTGGCTTGTTGGTTTGTTAGTTGGTTGGTTTGTTGGTTTGTTGGTTTGTTGGTTTGTTGGTTTATTTGTTTGTGGGTTTGTTGGCTTGTTGGTTTGTTGGTTTGTTGGCTTGTTGGTTTGTTGGTTTGTTGGTTTGTTGGTTTGTTGGTTTGTTGGTTTGTTGGTTTGTTGGTTTGTTGGTTTGTTGGTTTGTTGGCTTGTTGGTTTGTTGGTTTGTTGGCTTGTTGGCTTGTTGGTTTGTTGGTTTGTTAGTTTGTTGGTTTGTTGGTTTGTTGGCTTGTTGGTTTGTTGGTTTGTTGGTTTGTTGGTTTGTTGGCTTGTTGGTTTGCTGGTTTGTGTGCTTGTTGGCTTGTTGCTTTGTTCGTTTGTTGGTTTGTTGGTTTTTTGGTTTGTTGGTTTGTTGGTTTGTTGGCTTGTTGGCTTGTTGGTTTGTTGGTTTGTTGGCTTGTTGGTTTGTTAGTTTGTTGGTTTGTTGGCTTGTCGGCTTGTTGGTTTGTTGGTTTTTTGGTTTGTTGGTTTGTTGGTTTGTTGGTTTGTTGGTTTGTCGGTTTATTTGTTTGTTGGTTTGTTGGCTTGTTGGTTTGTTGGTTTGTTGGTTTGTTGGTTTGTTGGTTTGTTGGTTTGTTGGTTTGTCGGTTTATTTGTTTGTTGGTTTGTTGGCTTGTTGGTTTGTTGGTTTGTTGGTTTGTTGGCTTGTTGGTTTGTTGGTTTGTTGGTTTGTTGGTTTGTTGGTTTGTTGGTTTGTTGGTTTGTTGGTTTGTTGGTTTGTTGGTTTGTTGGTTTGTTGTTTTGTTGGTTTATTTGTTTGTTGGTTTGTTGGTTTGTTGGTTTGTTGGTTTGTTGGTTTGTTGGCTTGTTGGTTCCTTAGTTTGTTTGTTTTGTTGGCATGTTGGTTTGTTGGTTTGTTGGTTTGTTGGCTTGTTGGTTTGTTGGTTTGTCGGCTTGTTGGTTTGTTGGCTGGTTGGCTTGTTGGTTTGTTGGTTTGGTGGTTTGTTGGTTTGTTGGCTTGTTGGTTTGTTGGTTTTTTGGTTTGTTGGCTTGTTGTTTGTTGGTTTGTTGGTTTGTTGGTTTGTTGGCTTGTTGGTTTGTTGGTTTGTTGGCATGTTGGCTTGTTGCTTTGTTCGTTTGATGGTTTGTTGGTTTGTTGGTTTTTTGGTTTGTTGGTTTGTTAGTTTGTTGGTTTGTTGGTTTGTTGGTTTGTTGGCTTGTTGGCTTGTTGTTTGTTGGTTTGTTGGTTTGTTGGCTTGTTGGTTTGTTGGTTTGTTGGCATGTTAGCTTGTTGCTTTGTTGGTTTGTTGGTTTGTTGGCTTGTTGGTTTGTTGGTTTGTTGGCTTGTTGGTTTGTTGGCTGGTTGGCTTGTTGGTTTGTTGGTTTGGTGGTTTGTTGGTTTGTTGGCTTGTTGGTCTGTTGGTTTGTTGGTTTGTTGGCTTGTTGTTTGTTGGTTTGTTGGTTTGTTGGCTTGTTGGTTTGTTGGCATGTTGGCTTGTTGCTTTGTTCGTTTGATGGTTTGTTGGTTTGTTGGTTTGTTGGTTTGTTGGTTTGTTGGTTTGTTGGTTTGTTGGTTTGTTGGCTTGTTGGTTTGTTGGTTTGTTGGCTTGTTGGCTTGTTGCTTTGTTCGTTTGATGGTTTGTTGGTTTGTTGGTTTTTTGGTTTGTTGGTTTTCTGGTTTGTTGGCTTGATGGCTTGTTGGTTTGTTGGTTTGTTGGCTTGTTGGTTTGTTAGTTTGTTGGTTTATTTGTTAGTTGGTTTGTTGGCTTGTTGGTTTGTTGGTTTGTTGACTTGTTGGTTTGTTGGTTTGTCGGTTTTTTAATTTGTTGGTTTGTTGGTTTGTTGGTTTGTTGGTTTATTTGTTTGTTGGTTTGTTGGCTTGTTGGTTTGTTGGTTTGTTGGTTTGTTGGTTTGTTGGTTTATTTGTTTGTTGGTTTGTTGGTTTGTTGGTTTGTTGGTTTGTTGGTTTGTTGGCTTGTTGGTTCCTTAGTTTGTTTGTTTTGTTGGCATGTTGGTTTGTTGGTTTGTTGGTTTGTTGGCTTGTTGGTTTGTTGGTTTGTTGGCTTGTTGGTTTGTTGGCTGGTTGGCTTGTTGGTTTGTTGGTTTGGTGGTTTGTTGGTTTGTTGGCTTGTTGGTTTGTTGGTTTTTTGGTTTGTTGGCTTGTTGTTTGTTGGTTTGTTGGTTTGTTGGTTTGTTGGCTTGTTGGTTTGTTGGTTTGTTGGCATGTTGGCTTGTTGCTTTGTTCGTTTGATGGTTTGTTGGTTTGTTGGTTTTTTGGTTTGTTGGTTTGTTAGTTTGTTGGTTTGTTGGTTTGTTGGTTTGTTGGCTTGTTGGCTTGTTGTTTGTTGGTTTGTTGGTTTGTTGGCTTGTTGGTTTGTTGGTTTGTTGGCATGTTAGCTTGTTGCTTTGTTGGTTTGTTGGTTTGTTGGCTTGTTGGTTTGTTGGTTTGTTGGCTTGTTGGTTTGTTGGCTGGTTGGCTTGTTGGTTTGTTGGTTTGGTGGTTTGTTGGTTTGTTGGCTTGTTGGTCTGTTGGTTTGTTGGTTTGTTGGCTTGTTGTTTGTTGGTTTGTTGGTTTGTTGGCTTGTTGGTTTTTTGGCATGTTGGCTTGTTGCTTTGTTCGTTTGATGGTTTGTTCGTTTGATGGTTTGTTGGTTTGTTGGTTTGTTGGTTTGTTGGTTTGTTGGTTTGTTGGTTTGTTGGTTTGTTGGCTTGTTGGTTTGTTGGTTTGTTGGCTTGTTGGCTTGTTGCTTTGTTCGTTTGATGGTTTGTTGGTTTGTTGGTTTTTTGGTTTGTTGGTTTTCTGGTTTGTTGGCTTGATGGCTTGTTGGTTTGTTGGTTTGTTGGCTTGTTGGTTTGTTAGTTTGTTGGTTTATTTGTTAGTTGGTTTGTTGACTTGTTGGTTTGTTGGTTTGTTGACTTGTTGGTTTGTTGGTTTGTCGGTTTTTTAATTTGTTGGTTTGTTGGTTTGTTGGTTTGTTGGTTTATTTGTTTGTTGGTTTGTTGGCTTGTTGGTTTGTTGGTTTGTTGGTTTGTTAGTTTGTTGGCTTGTTGGTTTGTTGGTTTGTTGGCTTGTTGACTTGTTGGTTTGTTGGTGTGTTGGCTTGTCGGTTACTTAGTTTGTTGGTTTGTTGGCATGTTGGTTTGTTGGTTTGTTGGCATGTTGGTTTGTTGGTTTGTTGGTTTGTTGGCTTGTTGGTTTGTTGGTTTGTTGGCTTGTTGGCTTGTTGGTTTGTTGGTTTGTTGGTTTGTTGGCTTGTTGGTTTGTTGGTTTGTTGGCTTGTTGGTTTGTTAGTTGGTTGGTTTGTTGGTTTGTTGGTTTGTTGGTTTATTTGTTTGTTGGTTTGTTGGCTTGTTGGTTTGTTGGCTTGTTGGCTTGTTGGTTTGTTGGTTTGTTAGTTTGTTGGTTTGTTGGTTTGTTGGCTTGTTGGTTTGTTGGTTTGTTGGTTTGTTGGTTTGTTGGCTTGTTGGTTTGCTGGTTTGTGTGCTTGTTGGCTTGTTGCTTTGTTCGTTTGTTGGTTTGTTGGTTTTTTGGTTTGTTGGTTTGTTGGTTTGTTGGCTTGTTGGCTTGTTGGTTTGTTGGTTTGTTGGCTTGTTGGTTTGTTAGTTTGTTGGTTTGTTGGCTTGTCGGCTTGTTGGTTTGTTGGTTTTTTGGTTTGTTGGTTTGTTGGTTTGTTGGTTTGTTGGTTTGTCGGTTTATTTGTTTGTTGGTTTGTTGGCTTGTTGGTTTGTTGGTTTGTTGGTTTGTTGGCTTGTTGGTTTGTTGGTTTGTTGGTTTGTTGGTTTGTTGGTTTGTTGGTTTGTTGGTTTGTTGGTTTGTTGGTTTGTTGGTTTGTTGGTTTATTTGTTTGTTGGTTTGTTGGTTTGTTGGTTTGTTGGTTTGTTGGTTTGTTGGTTTGTTGGCTTGTTGGTTCCTTAGTTTGTTTGTTTTGTTGGCATGTTGGTTTGTTGGTTTGTTGGCTTGTTGGTTTGTTGGTTTGTTGGCTTGTTGGTTTGTTGGCTGGTTGGCTTGTTGGTTTGTTGGTTTGGTGGTTTGTTGGTTTGTTGGCTTGTTGGTTTGTTGGTTTGTTGGTTTGTTGGCTTGTTGTTTGTTGGTTTGTTGGTTTGTTGGCTTGTTGGTTTGTTGGTTTGTTGGTTTGTTGGCATGTTGGCTTGTTGCTTTGTTCGTTTGATGGTTTGTTGGTTTGTTGGTTTTTTGGTTTGTTGGTTTGTTGGTTTGTTGGCTTGTTGGCTTGTTGGTTTGTTGGTTGGTTTAGTTTGTTGGCTTGTTGGTTTGTTGGCTTGTTGGTTTGTTGGTTTGTTGGTTTGTTGGTTTGTTGGTTTGTTGGCTTGTTGGCTTGTTGGTTTGTTAGTTTGTTGGTTTGTTGGTTTGTTGGTTTGTTGGTTTGTTGGTTTATTTGTTTGTTGGTTTGTTGGCTTGTTGGTTTGTTGGTTTGTTGGCTTGTTGGTTTGTTGGTTTGTTGGTTTGTTGGTTTGTTGGTTTGTTGGTTTGTTGGTTTGTTGGTTTGTTGGCTTGTTGGTTTGTTGGTTTGTTGGCTTGTTGGCTTGTTGCTTTGTTCGGTTGATGGTTTGTTGGTTTGTTGGTATTTTGGTTTGTTGGTTTGCTGGTTTGTTGGCTTGTTGGCTTGTTGGCTTGTTGGTTTGTTGGTTTGTTGGCTTGTTGGTTTGTTAGTTTGTTGGTTTATTTGTTAGTTGGTTTGTTGGCTTGTTGGTTTGTTGGTTTGTTGGTTTGTTGACTTGTTGGTTTGTTGGTTTGTCGGTTTTTTAATTTGTTGGTTTGTTGGTTTGTTGGTTTGTTGGTTTGTTGGTTTATTTGTTTGTTGGTTTGTTGGCTTGTTGGTTTATTGGTTTGTTGGTTTGTTGGCTTGTAGGTTTGTTGGTTTGTTGGCTTGTTGACTTGTTGGTTTGTTGGTGTGTTGGCTTGTCGGTTACTTAGTTTGTTGGTTTGTTGGCATGTTGGTTTGTTGGTTTGTTGGCATGTTGGTTCGTTGGTTTGTTGGTTTGTTGGCTTGTTGGTTTGTTGGTTTGTTGGCTTGTTGGCTTGTTGGTTTGTTGGTTTGTTGGTTTGTTGGCTTGTTGGTTTGTTGGTTTGTTGGCTTGTTGGTTTGTTGGTTTGTTGGTTTGTTGGTTTGTTGGTTTGTTGGTTTGTTGGTTTGTTGGTTTGTTGGTTTGTTGGTTTGTTGGTTTGTTGGTTTATTTGTTTGTTGGTTTGTTGGTTTGTTGGTTTGTTGGTTTGTTGGTTTGTTGGTTTGTTGGCTTGTTGGCTTGTTGGTTCCTTAGTTTGTTTGTTTTGTTGGCATGTTGGTTTGTTGGTTTGTTGGTTTGTTGGCTTGTTGGTTTGTTGGTTTGTTGGCTTGTTGGTTTGTTGGCTGGTTGGCTTGTTGGTTTGTTGGTTTGGTGGTTTGTTGGTTTGTTGGCTTGTTGGTTTGTTGGTTTGTTGGTTTGTTGGCTTGTTGTTTGTTGGTTTGTTGGTTTGTTGGCTTGTTGGTTTGTTGGTTTGTTGGCATGTTGGCTTGTTGCTTTGTTTGTTTGATGGTTTGTTGGTTTGTTGGTTTTTTGGTTTGTTGGTTTGTTGGTTTGTTGGCTTGTTGGCTTGTTGGCTTGTTGGTTTGTTGGTTTGTTGGCTTGTTGGTTCCTTAGTTTGTTGGTTTGTTGGCATGTTGGTTTGTTGGTTTGTTGGTTTGTTGGCTTGTTGGTTTGTTGGTTTGTTGGTTTGTTGGTTTGTTGGTTTGTTGGTTTGTTGGTTTGTTGGTTTGTTGGTTTGTTGGTTTGTTGGTTTGTTGGTTTATTTGTTTGTTGGTTTGTTGGTTTGTTGGTTTGTTGGTTTGTTGGTTTGTTGGTTTGTTGGCTTGTTGGTTCCTTAGTTTGTTTGTTTTGTTGGCATGTTGGTTTGTTGGTTTGTTGGTTTGTTGGCTTGTTGGTTTGTTGGTTTGTTGGCTTGTTGGTTTGTTGGCTGGTTGGCTTGTTGGTTTGTTGGTTTGGTGGTTTGTTGGTTTGTTGGCTTGTTGGTTTGTTGGTTTGTTGGTTTGTTGGCTTGTTGTTTGTTGGTTTGTTGGTTTGTTGGCTTGTTGGTTTGTTGGTTTGTTGGTTTGTTGGCATGTTGGCTTGTTGCTTTGTTCGTTTGATGGTTTGTTGGTTTGTTGGTTTTTTGGTTTGTTGGTTTGTTGGTTTGTTGGCTTGTTGGCTTGTTGGTTTGTTGGTTGGTTTAGTTTGTTGGCTTGTTGGTTTGTTGGCTTGTTGGTTTGTTGGTTTGTTGGTTTGTTGGTTTGTTGGTTTGTTGGCTTGTTGGCTTGTTGGTTTGTTAGTTTGTTGGTTTGTTGGTTTGTTGGTTTGTTGGTTTGTTGGTTTATTTGTTTGTTGGTTTGTTGGCTTGTTGGTTTGTTGGTTTGTTGGCTTGTTGGTTTGTTGGTTTGTTGGTTTGTTGGTTTGTTGGTTTGTTGGTTTGTTGGTTTGTTGGTTTGTTGGCTTGTTGGTTTGTTGGTTTGTTGGCTTGTTGGCTTGTTGCTTTGTTCGGTTGATGGTTTGTTGGTTTGTTGGTATTTTGGTTTGTTGGTTTGCTGGTTTGTTGGCTTGTTGGCTTGTTGGCTTGTTGGTTTGTTGGTTTGTTGGCTTGTTGGTTTGTTAGTTTGTTGGTTTATTTGTTAGTTGGTTTGTTGGCTTGTTGGTTTGTTGGTTTGTTGGTTTGTTGACTTGTTGGTTTGTTGGTTTGTCGGTTTTTTAATTTGTTGGTTTGTTGGTTTGTTGGTTTGTTGGTTTGTTGGTTTATTTGTTTGTTGGTTTGTTGGCTTGTTGGTTTATTGGTTTGTTGGTTTGTTGGCTTGTAGGTTTGTTGGTTTGTTGGCTTGTTGACTTGTTGGTTTGTTGGTGTGTTGGCTTGTCGGTTACTTAGTTTGTTGGTTTGTTGGCATGTTGGTTTGTTGGTTTGTTGGCATGTTGGTTCGTTGGTTTGTTGGTTTGTTGGCTTGTTGGTTTGTTGGTTTGTTGGCTTGTTGGCTTGTTGGTTTGTTGGTTTGTTGGTTTGTTGGCTTGTTGGTTTGTTGGTTTGTTGGCTTGTTGGTTTGTTGGTTTGTTGGTTTGTTGGTTTGTTGGTTTGTTGGTTTGTTGGTTTGTTGGTTTGTTGGTTTGTTGGTTTGTTGGTTTGTTGGTTTATTTGTTTGTTGGTTTGTTGGTTTGTTGGTTTGTTGGTTTGTTGGTTTGTTGGCTTGTTGGTTCCTTAGTTTGTTTGTTTTGTTGGCATGTTGGTTTGTTGGTTTGTTGGTTTGTTGGCTTGTTGGTTTGTTGGTTTGTTGGCTTGTTGGTTTGTTGGCTGGTTGGCTTGTTGGTTTGTTGGTTTGGTGGTTTGTTGGTTTGTTGGCTTGTTGGTTTGTTGGTTTGTTGGTTTGTTGGCTTGTTGTTTGTTGGTTTGTTGGTTTGTTGGCTTGTTGGTTTGTTGGTTTGTTGGCATGTTGGCTTGTTGCTTTGTTCGTTTGATGGTTTGTTGGTTTGTTGGTTTTTTGGTTTGTTGGTTTGTTGGTTTGTTGGCTTGTTGGCTTGTTGGCTTGTTGGTTTGTTGGTTTGTTGGCTTGTTGGTTCCTTAGTTTGTTGGTTTGTTGGCATGTTGGTTTGTTGGTTTGTTGGTTTGTTGGCTTGTTGGCTTGTTGGTTTGTTGGTTTGTTGGCTTGTTGGTTTGTTAGTTTGTTGGTTTGTTGGCTTGTCGGCTTGTTGGTTTGTTGGTTTTTTGGTTTGTTGATTTGTTGGTTTGTTGGTTTGTCGGTTTATTTGTTTGTTGGTTTGTTGGCTTGTTGGTTTGTTGGTTTGTTGGTTTGTTGGCTTGTTGGTTTGTTGGCTTGTTGGTTTGTTGGCTGGTTGGCTTGTTGGTTTGTTGGTTTGGTGGTTTGTTGGTTTGTTGGCTTGTTGGTTTGTTGGTTTGTTGGTTTGTTGGCTTGTTGTTTGTTAGTTTGTTGGTTTGTTGGCTTTTTGGTTTGTTGGTTTGTTGGCTTGTTGGTTTGTTGGCTGGTTGGCTTGTTGGTTTGTTGGTTTGGTGGTTTGTTGGTTTGTTGGCTTGTTGGTTTGTTGGTTTGTTTGTTTGTTGGCTTGTTGTTTGTTGGTTTGTTGGTTTGTTGGCTTGTTGGTTTGTTGGTTTGTTGGCATGTTGGCTTGTTGCTTTGTTCGTTTGATGGTTTGTTGGTTTGTTGGTTTTTTGGTTTGTTGGTTTGTTGGTTTGTTGGCTTGTTGGCTTGTTGGTTTGTTGGTTTGTTGGTTTGTTGGCTTGTTGGTTTGTTAGCTTGTTGGTTTGTTGGTTTGTTGGTTTGTTGGTTTGTTGGTTTGTTGGTTTGTTGGCTTGTTGGCTTGTTGGTTTGTTAGTTTGTTGGTTTGTTGGTTTGTTGGTTTGTTGGTTTTTTTGTTTGTTGGTTTGTTGGCTTGTTGGTTTGTTGGTTTGTTGGCTTGTTGGTTTGTTGGTTTGTTGGTTTGTTGGTTTGTTGGTTTGTTGGTTTGTTGGTTTGTTGGCTTGTTGGTTTGTTGGTTTGTTGGCTTGTTGGCTTGTTGCTTTGTTCGTTTGATGGTTTGTTGGTTTGTTGGTTTTTTGGTATGTTGGTTTGCTGGTTTGTTGGCTTGTTGGCTTGTTGGTTTGTTGGTTTGTTGGCTTGTTGGTTTGTTAGTTTGTTGGTTTATTTGTTAGTTGGTTTGTTGACTTGTTGGTTTGTTGGTTTGTTGGTTTGTTGGTTTATTTGTTTGTTGGTTTGTTGGCTTGTTGGTTTGTTGGTGCGTTGGTTTGTTGGCTTGTTGGTTTGTTGGTTTGTTGGCTTGTTGACTTGTTGGTTTGTTGGTGTGTTGGCTTGTCGGTTACTTAGTTTGTTGGTTTGTTGGCATGTTGGTTTGTTGGTTTGTTGGCATGTTGGTTTGTTGGTTTGTTGGTTTGTTGGCTTGTTGGTTTGTTGGTTTGTTGGCTTGTTGGCTTGTTGGTTTGTTGGTTTGTTGGTTTGTTGGCTTGTTGGTTTGTTGGTTTGTTGGGTTGTTGACTTGTTGGTTTGTTGGTGTGTTGGCTTGTCGGTTACATAGTTTGTTGGTTTGTTGGCATGTTGGTTTGTTGGTTTTTTAATTTGTTGGTTTGTTGGTTTGTTGGTTTGTTGGTTTATTTGTTTGTTGGTTTGTTGGCTTGTTGGTTTGTTGGTGCGTTGGTTTGTTGGCTTGTTGGTTTGTTGGTTTGTTGGCTTGTTGACTTGTTGGTTTGTTGGTGTGTTGGCTTGTCGGTTACTTAGTTTGTTGGTTTGTTGGCATGTTGGTTTGTTGGTTTGTTGGCATGTTGGTTTGTTGGTTTGTTGGTTTGTTGGCTTGTTGGTTTGTTGGTTTGTTGGCTTGTTGGCTTGTTGGTTTGTTGGTTTGTTGGTTTGTTGGCTTGTTGGTTTGTTGGTTTGTTGGCTTGTTGACTTGTTGGTTTGTTGGTTTGTTGGCTTGTCGGTTACATAGTTTGTTGGTTTGTTGGCATTTTGGTTTGTTGGTTTGTTGGTTTGTTGGCTTGTTGGTTTGTTGGTTTGTTGGCTTGTTGGCTTGTTGGTTTGTTGGTTTGTTGGTTTGTTGGCTTGTTGGTTTGTTGGTTTGTTGGCTTGTTGGTTTGTTAGTTGGTTGGTTTGTTGGTTTGTTGGTTTGTTGGTTTGTTGGTTTATTTGTTTGTTGGTTTGTTGGCTTGTTGGTTTGTTGGTTTGTTGGCTTGTTGGTTTGTTGGTTTCTTGGTTTGTTGGTTTGTTGGTTTGTTGGTTTGTTGGTTTGTTGGTTTGTTGGTTTGTTGGTTTGTTGGTTTGTTGGTTTGTTGGCTTGTTGGTTTGTTGGTTTGTTGGCTTGTTGGCTTGTTGGTTTGTTGGTTTGTTAGTTTGTTGGTTTGTTGGTTTGTTGGCTTGTTGGTTTGTTGGTTTGTTGGTTTGTTGGTTTGTTGGCTTGTTGGTTTGCTGGTTTGTGTGCTTGTTGGCTTGTTGCTTTGTTCGTTTGTTGATTTGTTGGTTTTTTGGTTTGTTGGTTTGTTGGTTTGTTGGCTTGTTGGCTTGTTAGTTTGTTGGTTTGTTGGCTTGTTGGTTTGTTAGTTTGTTGGTTTGTTGGCTTGTTGGCTTGTTGGTTTGTTGGTTTTTTGGTTTGTTGGTTTGTTGTTTTGTTGGTTTGTTGGTTTGTCGGTTTATTTGTTTGTTGGTTTGTTGGCTTGTTGGTTTGTTGGTTTGTTGGTTTGTTGGCTTGTTGGTTTGTTGGTTTGTTGGTTTGTTGGTTTGTTGGTTTGTTGGTTTGTTGGTTTGTTGGTTTGTTGGTTTGTTGGTTTGTTGGTTTGTTGGTTTGTTGGTTTGTTGGTTTATTTGTTTGTTGGTTTGTTGGTTTGTTGGTTTGTTGGTTTGTTGGTTTGTTGGCTTGTTGGTTCCTTAGTTTGTTTGTTTTGTTGGCATGTTGGTTTGTTGGTTTGTTGGTTTGTTGGCTTGTTGGTTTGTTGGTTTGTTGGCTTGTTGGTTTGTTGGCTGGTTGGCTTGTTGGTTTGTTGGTTTGGTGGTTTGTTGGTTTGTTGGCTTGTTGGTTTGTTGGTTTGTTGGTTTGTTGGCTTGTTGTTTGTTGGTTTGTTGGTTTGTTGGCTTGTTGGTTTGTTGGTTTGTTGGCATGTTGGCTTGTTGCTTTGTTCGTTTGATGGTTTGTTGGTTTGTAGGTTTTTTGGTTTGTTGGTTTGTTGGTTTGTTGGCTTGTTGGCTTGTTGGCTTGTTGGTTTGTTGGTTTGTTGGGTTGTTGGTTCCTTAGTTTGTTGGTTTGTTGGCATGTTGGTTTGTTGGTTTGTTGGTTTGTTGGCTTGTTGGTTTGTTGGTTTGTTGGCTTGTTGGTTTGTTGGCTAGTTGGCTTGTTGGTTTGTTGGTTTGTTGGTTTGTTGGTTTGTTGGCTTGTTGGTTTGTTGGTTTGTTGGTTTGTTGGCTTGTTGGCTTGTTGGTTTGTTGGTTTGTTGGCTTGTTGGTTTGTTGGTTTGTTGGCTTGTTGGCTTGTTGCTTTGTTCGTTTGATGGTTTGTTGGTTTGTTGGTTTATTTGTTAGTTGGTTTGTTGGCTTGCTGGTTTGTTGGTTTGTTGGTTTGTTGGCTTGTTGGTTTGTTGGTTTGTCGGTTTTTTGGTTTGCTGGTTTGTTGGTTTGTTGGTTTGTTGGTTTGTTGGTTTATTTGTTTGTTGGTTTGTTGGCTTGTTGGTTTGTTGGTGCGTTGGTTTGTTGGCTTGTTGGTTTGTTGGTTTGTTGGCTTGTTGACTTGTTGGTTTGTTGGTGTGTTGGCTTGTTGGTTACTTAGTTTGTTGGTTTGTTGGCATGTTGGTTTGTTGGTTTGTTGGTTTGTTGGCTTGTTGGTTTGTTGGTTTGTTGGCTTTTTGGCTTGTTGGTTTGTTGGTTTGTGTGCTTGTTGGCTTGTTGCTTTGTTCGTTTGTTGGTTTGTTGGTTTTTTGGTTTGTGGGTTTGTTGGTTTGTTGGCTTGTTGGCTTGTTGGTTTGTTGGTTTGTTGGCTTGTTGGTTTGTTAGTTTGTTGGTTTGTTGGCTTGTCGGCTTGTTGGTTTGTTGGTTTTTTGGTTTGTTGGTTTGTTGTTTTGTTGGTTTGTTGGTTTGTCGGTTTATTTGTTTGTTGGTTTGTTGGCTTGTTGGTTTGTTGGTTTGTTGGTTTGTTGGCTTGTTGGTTTGTTGGTTTGTTGGTTTGTTGGTTTGTTGGTTTGTTGGTTTGTTGGTTTGTTGGCTTGTTGGCTTGTTGGTTTGTTGGTTTGTTAGTTTGTTGGTTTGTTGGTTTGTTGGCTTGTTGGTTTGTTGGTTTGTTGGTTTGTTGGTTTGTTGGCTTGTTGGTTTGCTGGTTTGTGTGCTTGTTGGCTTGTTGCTTTGTTCGTTTGTTGGTTTGTTGGTTTTTTGGTTTGTGGGTTTGTTGGTTTGTTGGCTTGTTGGCTTGTTGGTTTGTTGGTTTGTTGGCTTGTTGGTTTGTTAGTTTGTTGGTTTGTTGGCTTGTCGGCTTGTTGGTTTGTTGGTTTTTTGGTTTGTTGGTTTGTTGTTTTGTTGGTTTGTTGGTTTGTCGGTTTATTTGTTTGTTGGTTTGTTGGCTTGTTGGTTTGTTGGTTTGTTGGTTTGTTGGCTTGTTGGTTTGTTGGTTTGTTGGTTTGTTGGTTTGTTGGTTTGTTGGTTTGTTGGTTTGTTGGCTTGTTGGTTCCTTAGTTTGTTTGTTTTGTTGGCATGTTGGTTTGTTGGTTTGTTGGTTTGTTGGCTTGTTGGTTTGTTGGTTTGTTGGCTTGGTGGTTTGTTGGCTGGTTGGCTTGTTGGTTTGTTGGTTTGGTGGTTTGTTGGTTTGTTGGCTTGTTGGCTTGTTGGTTTGTTGGTTTGTTGGTTTGTTGGCTTGTTGTTTGTTGGTTTGTTGGTTTGTTGGCTTGTTGGTTTGTTGGTTTGTTGGCATGTTGGCTTGTTGCTTTGTTCGTTTGATGGTTTGTTGGTTTGTAGGTTTTTTGGTTTGTTGGTTTGTTGGTTTGTTGGCTTGTTGGCTTGTTGGCTTGTTGGTTTGTTGGTTTGTTGGCTTGTTGGTTCCTTAGTTTGTTGGTTTGTTGGCATGTTGGTTTGTTGGTTTGTTGGTTTGTTGGCTTGTTGGTTTGTTGGTTTGTTGGCTTGTTGGTTTGTTGGCTAGTTGGCTTGTTGGTTTGTTGGTTTGTTGGTTTGTTGGTTTGTTGGCTTGTTGGTTTGTTGGTTTGTTGGTTTGTTGGCTTGTTGGCTTGTTGGTTTGTTGGTTTGTTGGCTTGTTGGTTTGTTGGTTTGTTGGCTTGTTGGCTTGTTGCTTTGTTCGTTTGATGGTTTGTTGGTTTGTTGGTTTATTTGTTAGTTGGTTTGTTGGCTTGCTGGTTTGTTGGTTTGTTGGTTTGTTGGCTTGTTGGTTTGTTGGTTTGTCGGTTTTTTGGTTTGCTGGTTTGTTGGTTTGTTGGTTTGTTGGTTTGTTGGTTTGTTGTTTTATTTGTTTGTTGGTTTGTTGGCTTGTTGGTTTGTTGGTGCGTTGGTTTGTTGGCTTGTTGGTTTGTTGGTTTGTTGGCTTGTTGACTTGTTGGTTTGTTGGTGTGTTGGCTTGTTGGTTACTTAGTTTGTTGGTTTGTTGGCATGTTGGTTTGTTGGTTTGTTGGCTTGTTGGCTTGTTGGTTTGTTGGTTTGTTGGCTTGTTGGCTTGTTGGTTTGTTGGTTTGTTGCTTTGTTGGCTTGTTGGTTTGTTGGCTTTTTGGTTTGTTGGTTTGTTGGTTTGTTGGTTTGTTGGCTTGTTGGTTTGTTACTTTTTTGGTTTGTTGGTTTGTTGGTTTGTTGGTTTGTTGGTTTATTTGTTTGTTGGTTTGTTGGCTTGTTGGTTTGTTGGTTTGTTGGCTTGTTGGTTTGTTGATTTGTTGGTTTGTTGGTTTGTTGGCTTGTTGGTTTGTTGGTTTGTTGGTTTGTTGGCTTGTTGGCTTGTTGGTTTGTTGGTTTGTTGGCTTGTTGGTTTGTTGGTTTGTTGGCTTGTTGGCTTGTTGCTTTGTTCGTTTGATGGTTTGTTGGTTTGTTGGTTTATTTGTTAGTTGGTTTGTTGGCTTGCTGGTTTGTTGGTTTGTTGGTTTGTTGGCTTGTTGGTTTGTTGGTTTGTCGGTTTTTTGGTTTGCTGGTTTGTTGGTTTGTTGGTTTGTTGGCTTGTTGGTGTTGCTTTGTTCGTTTGATGGTTTGTTGGTTTGTTGGTTTTTGGGTTTGTTGGTTTGTTGGTTTGTTGGCTTGTTGGCTTGTTGGTTTGTTGGTTTGCTGGCTTGTTGGTTTGTTAGTTTGTTGGTTTGTTGGCTTGTTGGGTTGTTGGTTTGTTGGTTTTTTGGTTTATTGGTTTGTTAGTTTGTAGGTTTGTTGGTTTGTTGGTTTATTTGTTTGTTGGTTTGTTGGCTTGTTGGTTTGTTGGTTTATTTGTTTGTTGGTTTGTTGGTTTGTTGGCTTGTTGGCTTATTGGTTTGTTGGTTTGTTGGCTTGTTGGTTACTTAGTTTGTTGGTTTGTTGGCATGTTGGTTTGTTGGTTTGTTGGTTTGTTGGCTTGTTGGTTTGTTGGTTTGTTGGCTTGTTGGCTTGTTGGTTTGTCGGTTTGTTGGTTTGTTGGCTTGTTGGTTTGTTGGTTTGTTGGCTTGTTGGTTTGTTAGTTTGTTGGTTTGTTGGTTTGTTGGTTTGTTGGTTTGTTGGTTTATTTGTTTGTTGGTTTGTTGGCTTGTTGGTTTGTTGGCTTGTCGGCTTGTTGGTTTGTTGGTTTTTTTGCATGTTGGTTTGTTGGTTTGTTGGTTTGTTGGCTTGTTGGTTTGTTGGTTTGTTGGCTTGTTGGCTTGTTGGTTTGTTGGTTTGTTGGTTTGTTGGCTTGTTGGTTTGTTGGTTTGTTGGCTTGTTGGTTTGTTAGTTTGTTTTTTTGTTGGTTTGTTGGTTTGTTAGTTTGTTGGTTTATTTGTTTGTTGGTTTGTTGGCTTGTTGGTTCTTTGGTTTGTTGGCTTGTTGGTTTGTTGGTTTGTTGGTTTGTTGGTTTGTTGGTTTGTTGGTTTGTTGGTTTGTTTGTTTGTTGGCTTGTTAGTTTGTTGGTTTGTTGGCTTGTTGGCTTGTTGGATTGTTGGTTTGTTAGTTTGTTGGTTTGTTGGCTTGTTGGTTTGTTCGTTTGTTGGTTTGTTGGTTTTTTGGTTTGTTGGTTTGTTGGTTTGTTGGCTTGTTGGCTTGTTGGTTTGTTGGTTTGTTGGCTTGTTGGTTTGCTAGATTGTTGGTTTGTTGGCTTGTCGGCTTGTTGGTTTGTTGGTTTTTTGGTTGGTTGGTTTGTTGGTTTGTTGGTTTGTTGGTTTGTTGGTTTATTTGTTTGTTGGTTTGTTGGCTTGTTGGTTTGTTGGTTTGTTGGTTTGTTGGCTTGTTGGTTTGTTGGTTTGTTGGTTTGTTGGTTTGCTGGTTTGTTGGTTTGTTGGTTTGTTGGTTTGTTGGTTTATTTGTTTGTTGGTTTATTGGTTTTTTGTTTGTTGGTTTATTGGCTTGTTGGCTTGTTAGTTTGTTGGCTTGTTGCCTTGTTGGTTAGTTGGTTTGTTGGCTTGTTGGTTCCTTAGTTTGTTTGTTTTGTTGGCATGTTGGTTTGTTGGTTTGTTGGTTTGTTGGCTTGTTGGTTTGTTGGTTTGTTGGTTTGTTGGCTTGTTGGTTTGTTGGTTTGTTGGTTTGTTGGCTTGTTGGCTTGTTGGTTTGTTGGTTTGTTGGCTTGTTCGTTTGTTGGTTTATTGGCTTCTTGGCTTGTTGCTTTGTTCGTTTGATAGTTTGTTGGTTTGTTGGTTTATTTGTTAGTTGGTTTGTTGGCTTGTTGGTTTGTTGGTTTGTTGGTTTGTTGGCTTGTTGGTTTGTTGGTTTGTCGGTTTTTTGGTTTGTTGGTTTGTTGGTTTGTTGGTTTGTTGGTTTGTTGGTTTGTTGGTTTGTTGGTTTGTTGGTTTGTTGGTTTGTTGGTTTATTTGTTTGTTGGTTTGTTGGCTGGTTGGTTTGTTGGTGTGTTGGTTTGTTGGCTTGTTGGTTTGTTGGTTTGTTGGCTTGTTGACTTGTTGGTTTGTTGATGTGTTGGCTTGTTGGTTACTTAGTTTGTTGGTTTGTTGGCATGTTGGTTTGTTGGTTTTTTGGTTTGTTGGTTTTTTGGTTTGTTGGTTTGTTGGTTTGTTGGTTTGTTGGTTTGTTGGTTTATTTGTTTGTTGGTTTGTTGGCTTGTTGGTTTGTTGGTTTGTTGGCTTGTTGGTTTGTTGGTTTGTTGGTTTGTTGGTTTGTTGGTTTGTTGGTTTGTTGTTTTATTTGTTTGTTGGTTTGTTGGTTTGTTGGTTTGTTGGTTTGTTGGCTTGTTGGCTTGTTGGTTTGTTGGCTTGTTGGCTTGTTGGTTTGTTGGTTTGTTGGCTTGTTGGTTCCTTAGTTTGTTGGTTTGTTGGCATGTTGGTTTGTTGGTTTGTTGGCTTGTTGGTTTGTTGGTTTGTTGACTTGTTGGTTTGTTGGCTTGTTGGCTTGTTGGTTTCTTGGCTTGTAGGTTTGTTGGTTTGTTGGTTTGTTGGGTTTTTGGTTTGTTGGTTTATTTGTTTGTTGGTTTGTCGGCTTCCTGGTTTGTTGGTTTGTTGGTTTGTTGGTTTGTTGGCTTGTTGGTTTGTTGGTTTGTTGGTGTGTTGGCTTGTTGTCTTGTTGGTTTATTGGTTTGATGGCTTGTTGGTTTGTTGGTTTGTTGGCTTGGTGGCTTGTTGGCTTGTTGCTTTGTTCGTTTGTTGGCTTGTTGGTTTGTTGGTTTGTTGGCTTGTTGGTTTGTTGGCTTGTTGGCTTGTTGGTTTGTTGGTTTGTTGGCTTGTTGGCTTGTTGGTTTGTTGGTTTGTTGGCTTGTTGGTTTGTTGGTTTGTTGGTTTGTTGGTTTGTTGGCTTGTTGGTTTGTTGGTTTTTTGGTTTGTTGGTTTATTTGTTTGTTGGCTTGCTGGTTTGTTGGTTTGTTGGTTTGTTGGCTTGTTGGTTTGTTGGTTTGTTGGTTTGTTGGCTTGTTGGTTTGTTGGTTTGTTGGTTTGTTGGTTTGTTGGTTTGTTGGTTTGTTGGCTTGTTGGCTTGTTGGTTTGTTGGTTTTTTGGTTTGTTGGCTTGTTGGTTTGTTGGTTTGTTGGCTTGTTGGTTTGTTGGTTTTTTGGTTTTTGGTTTGTTGGTTTGTTGGTTTGTTGGTTTGTTGGCTTGTTGGTTTGTTGGTTTGTTGGTGTTTTGGTTTGTTGGTTTGTTGGTTTGTTGGTTTGTTGGTTTGTTGGTTTATTTGTTTGTTGGTTTGTTGGTTTGTTGGTTTGTTGGCTTGTTGGCTTGTTGGTTTGTTGGTTTGTTGGCTTGTTGGTTTGTTGGTTTGTTGGCTTGTTCGCTTGTTGGCTTGTTGGTTTGTCGGTTTGTTAGCTTGTTGGTTTGTTAGTTTGTTAGTTTGTTGGCTTGTTGGCTTGTTGGTTTGTTGGTGTTTTGGTTTGTTGGTTTGTTGGTTTGTTGGTTTGTTGGTTTATTGGTTTATTTGTTTGTTGGTTTGTTGGCTTGTTGGTTTGTTGGTTTGTTGGTTTGTTGGTTTGTTGGTTTGTTGGTTTGTTGGCTTGTTGGTTTGTTGGTTTGTTGGTTTTTTGGTTTGTTGGTTTGTTGGTTTGTTTGTTTGTTGGTTTGTTGGTTTGTTTGTTTGTTGGTTTGTTGGTTTGTTGGTTTGTTGGTTTGTTGGTTTGTTTGTTTGTTGGTTTGTTGGCTTGTTAGTTTATTGGTTTGTTGGCTTGTTGGCTTGTTGGTTTGTTGGTTTGTTGGCTTGTTGGTTACTTAGTTCGTTGGTTTGTTGGCATGTTGGTTTGTTGGTTTGTTGGTTTGTTGGCTTGTTCGTTTGTTGGTTTGTTGGCTTGTTGGTTTGTTGGCTTGTTGGTTTGTTGGTTTATTGGTTTGTTGGTTTGTTGGTTTGTTGGTTTGTTGGTTTTTTGGTTTGTTGGTTTATTTGTTTGTTGGTTTGTTGGCTTGCTGGTTTGTTGGTTTGTTGGTTTGTTGGTTTGTTGGCTTGTTGGTTTGTTGGTTTGTTGGTTTGTTGGCTTGTTGGTTTTTTGGTTTGTTGGTTTGTTGGCTTGTTGGTTTGTTGGTTTGTTGGCTTGTTGGCTTGTTGCTTTGTTCGTTTGTTGGCTTGTTGGTTTGTTGGTTTGTTGGCTTGTTGGTTTGTTGGCTTGTTGGCTTGTTGGTTTGTTGGTTTGTTGGCTTGTTGGCTTGTTGGTTTGTTGGTTTGTTGGTTTGTCGGCTTGTTGGTTTGTTGGTTTGTTGGGTTTTTGGTTTGTTGGTTTGTTGGTTTGTTGGTTTGTTGGTTTGTCGGCTTGTTGGTTTGTTGGTTTGTTGGGTTTTTGGTTTGTTGGTTTGTTGGTTTGTTGGTTTGTTGGTTTGTTGGTTTGTTGGTTTATTTGTTTGTTGGTTTGTTGGCTTGTTGGTTTGTTGGTTTGTTGGTATGTTGGCTTGTTGGTTTGTTGGTTTGTTGGTTTGTTGGCTTGTTGGTTTGTTGGTTTGTTGGCTTGTTGGCTTGTTGGTTTGTTGGTTTGTTGGTTTGTTGGTTTGTTGGCTTGTTGGTTTGTTGGTTTGTTGGCTTGTTGGTTTGTTAGTTTGTTGGTTTGTTGGCTTGTTGGTTTGTTGGTTTGTTGGCTTGTTGGCTTGTTGGTTTGTTGGTTTGTTGGTTTGTTGGTTTGTTGGTTTATTTGTTTGTTGGTTTGTTGGTTTGTTGGTTTGTTGGCTTGTTGGCTTGTTGGTTTGTTGGTTTGTTGGCTTGTTGGTTTGTTGGTTTGTTGGCTTGTTCGCTTGTTGGCTTGTTGGTTTGTCGGTTTGTTGGCTTGTTGGTTTGTTAGTTTGTTAGTTTGTTGGCTTGTTGGCTTGTTGGTTTGTTGGTGTTTTGGTTTGTTGGTTTGTTGGTTTGTTGGTTTGTTGGTTTATTGGTTTATTTGTTTGTTGGTTTGTTGGCTTGTTGGTTTGTTGGTTTGTTGGTTTGTTGGTTTGTTGGTTTGTTGGTTTGTTGGCTTGTTGGTTTGTTGGTTTGTTGGTTTTTTGGTTTGTTGGTTTGTTGGTTTGTTTGTTTGTTGGTTTGTTGGTTTGTTTGTTTGTTGGTTTGTTGGTTTGTTGGTTTGTTGGTTTGTTGGTTTGTTTGTTTGTTGGTTTGTTGGCTTGTTAGTTTGTTGGTTTGTTGGCTTGTTGGCTTGTTGGTTTGTTGGTTTGTTGGCTTGTTGGTTACTTAGTTCGTTGGTTTGTTGGCATGTTGGTTTGTTGGTTTGTTGGTTTGTTGGCTTGTTCGTTTGTTGGTTTGTTGGCTTGTTGGTTTGTTGGCTTGTTGGTTTGTTGGTTTATTGGTTTGTTGGTTTGTTGGTTTGTTGGTTTGTTGGTTTTTTGGTTTGTTGGTTTATTTGTTTGTTGGTTTGTTGGCTTGCTGGTTTGTTGGTTTGTTGGTTTGTTGGTTTGTTGGCTTGTTGGTTTGTTGGTTTGTTGGTTTGTTGGCTTGTTGGTTTTTTGGTTTGTTGGTTTGTTGGCTTGTTGGTTTGTTGGTTTGTTGGCTTGTTGGCTTGTTGCTTTGTTCGTTTGTTGGCTTGTTGGTTTGTTGGTTTGTTGGCTTGTTGGTTTGTTGGCTTGTTGGCTTGTTGGTTTGTTGGTTTGTTGGCTTGTTGGCTTGTTGGTTTGTTGGTTTGTTGGTTTGTCGGCTTGTTGGTTTGTTGGTTTGTTGGGTTTTTGGTTTGTTGGTTTGTTGGTTTGTTGGTTTGTTGGTTTGTCGGCTTGTTGGTTTGTTGGTTTGTTGGGTTTTTGGTTTGTTGGTTTGTTGGTTTGTTGGTTTGTTGGTTTGTTGGTTTGTTGGTTTATTTGTTTGTTGGTTTGTTGGCTTGTTGGTTTGTTGGTTTGTTGGTATGTTGGCTTGTTGGTTTGTTGGTTTGTTGGTTTGTTGGCTTGTTGGTTTGTTGGTTTGTTGGCTTGTTGGCTTGTTGGTTTGTTGGTTTGTTGGTTTGTTGGTTTGTTGGCTTGTTGGTTTGTTGGTTTGTTGGCTTGTTGGTTTGTTAGTTTGTTGGTTTGTTGGCTTGTTGGTTTGTTGGTTTGTTGGCTTGTTGGCTTGTTGGTTTGTTGGTTTGTTGGTTTGTTGGCTTGTTGGTTTGTTGGTTTGTTGGCTTGTTGGTTTGTTGTTTTTTTGGTTTGTTGGTTTGTTGGTTTGTTGGTTTGTTGGTTTATTTGTTTGTTGGTTTGTTGGCTTGTTGGTTTGTTGGTTTGTTGGTTTGTTGGTTTGTTGGCTTGTTGGTTTGTCGGTTTGTTGGTGTTTTGGTTTGTTAGTTTGTTGGTTTGTTGGTTTGTCGGTTTGTTGGCTTGTTTGTTTGTTGGTTTGTTGGTTTATTTGTTTGTTGGTTTGTTGGCTTGTTGGTTTGTTGGTTTGTTGGTTTGTTGGTTTGTTGGCTTGTTGGTTTGTTGGTTTGTTGGCTTGTTGGTTTGTTGGTTTGTTGGCTTGTTGGCTTGTTGGTTTGTTGGTTTCTTGGCTTGTTTGTTGGTTTGTTGGCATGTTGGTTTGTTGGTTTGTTGGTTTGTTGGTTTGTTGGCTTGTTGGTTTGTTGGTTTGTTGGCTTGTTGGTTTGTTGGCTTGTTGGCTTGTTGGTTTGTTGGTTTTTTGGTTTGTTGGTTTGTTGGTTTGTTGGTTTGTTGGTTTTTTGGTTTGTTGGTTTATTTGTTTGTTGGTTTGTTGGCTTGCTGGTTTGTTGGTTTGTCGGTTTGTTGGTTTGTTGGCTTGTTGGTTTATTGGTTTGTTGGTTTGTTGGCTTGTTGGCTTGTTGGTTTGTTGGTTTGTTGGCTTGTTGGTTTGTTGGTTTGTTGGCTTGTTGGCTTGTTGCTTTGTTCGTTTGATGGTTTGTTGGTTTGTGTGTTTTTTGGTTTGTTGGTTCGTTGGTTTGTTGGCTTGTTGGCTTGTTGGTTTGTTGGCTTGTTGGTTTGTTAGTTTGTTGGTTTGTTGGCTTGTTGGGTTGTTGGTTTGTTGGTTTTTTGGTTTGTTGGTTTGTTGGTTTGTTGGTTTGTTGGTTTGTTGGTTTATTTGTTTGTTGATTTGTTGGCTTGTTGGTTTGTTGGTTTGTTGGTTTGTTGGTTTGTTGGTTTGTTGGTTTGTTGGTTTGTTGGCTTGTTGGCTTGTTGGTTTGTTGGTTTGTTGGCTTGTTGGTTACTTAGTTTGTTGGGTTGTTGGCATGTTGGTTTGTTGGTTTGTTGGTTTGTTGGCTTGTTGGTTTGTTGGTTTGTTGGCTTGTTGGCTTGTTGGTTCGTTGGTTTTTTGGTTTGTTGGTTTGTTGGTTTGTTGGCTTGTTGGCTTGTTAGTTTGTTGGTTTGTTGGCTTGTTGGTTTGTTAGTTTGTTGGTTTGTTGGCTTGTTGGGTTGTTGGTTTGTTGGTTTTTTGGTTTGTTGGTTTTTTGGTTTGTTGGTTTGTTGGTTTGTTGGTTTATTTGTTTGTTGGTTTGTTGGCTTGTTGGTTTGTTGGTTTGTTGGTTTGTTGGCTTGTTGGTTTGTTGGTTTGTTGGTTTGTTGGTTTATTGGTTTGTTGGTTTGTTGGTTTGTTGGTTTGTTGGTTTGTTGGTTTATTTGTTTGTTGGTTTGTTGTCTTGTTGGTTTGTTGGTTTGTTGGTTTGTTGGCTTGTTGGTTTGTTGGTTTGTTGGCTTGTTGGCTTGTTGGTTTGTTGGTTTGTTGGGTTGTTGGCTTGTTGGTTACTTAGTTTGTTGGTTTGTTGGCATGTTGGTTTGTTGGTTTGTTGGTTTGTTGGCTTGTTGGTTTGTTGGTTTGTTGGTTTGTTGGCTTGTTGGTTTGTTGGTTTGTTGGTTTGTTGGTTTGTTGGCTTGTTGGTTTGTTGGTTTGTTGGCTTGTTGGTTTGTTGGTTTGTTGGTTTGTTGGTTTGTTGGCTTGTTGGCTTGTTGGCTTGTTGGTTTGTTGGTTTGTTGGTTTGTTGGTTTGTTGGTTTGTTGGTTTGTTGGCTTGTTGGTTTGTTGGTTTGTTGGCTTGTTGGTTTGTTGGTTTTTTGGTTTGTTGGTTTGTTGGTTTGTTGGTTTGTTTGTTTATTTCTTTGTTGGTTTGTTGGCTTGTTGGTTTGTTGGTTTGTTGGTTTGTTGGTTTGTTTGCTTGTTGGTTTGTTGGTTTGTTGGTTTTTTATTTTGCTGGTTTGTTGGTTTGTTGGTTTGTTGGTTTGTTGGTTTATTTGTTTGTTGGTTTGTTGGTTTGTTGGTTTGTTGGTTTGTTGGTTTGTTGGTTTGTTGGCTTGTTGGTTTGTTGGTTTGTTGGCTTGTTGGCTTGTTGGTTTGTTGGTTTGTTGGCTTGTTGGTTACTTAGTTTGTTGGTTTGTTGGTTTGTTGGTTTGTTGGCTTGTCGGTTTGTTGGTTTGTTGGCTTGTTGGTTTGTTGGCTTGTTGGCTTGTTGGTTTGTTGGTTTGTTGGTTTTTTGGTTTGTTGGTTTGTTGGTTTGTTGGTTTTTTGGTTTGTTGGTTTATTTGTTTGTTGGTTTGTTGGCTTGCTGGTTTGTTGGTTTGTTGGTTTGTTGGTTTGTTGGCTTGTTGGCTTGTTGGTTTGTTGGTTTGTTGGCTTGTTGGCTTGTTGGTTTGTTGGTTTGTTGGCTTGTTGGTTTGTTGGTTTGTTGGTTTGTTGGCTTGTTGCTTTGTTCGTTTGATGGTTTGTTGGTTTGTTGGTTTTTTGGTTTGTTGGTTCGTTGGTTTGTTGGCTTGTTGGCTTGTTGGTTTGTTGGTTTGTTGGCTTGTTGGTTTGTTAGTTTGTTGGTTTGTTGGCTTGTTGGGTTGTTAGTTTGTTGGTTTTTTGGTTTGTTGGTTTGTTGGTTTGTTGGTTTGTTGGTTTGTTGGTTTGTTGGTTTGTTGGTTTGTTGGTTTATTTGTTCGTTGGTTTGTTGGCTTGTTGGTTTGTTGGTTTGTTGGTTTGTTGGCTTGTTGGTTTGTTGGTTTGTTGGTTTTTTGGTTTGTTGGTTTGTTGGTTTGTTGGTTTGTTGGTTTGTTGGTTTATTTGTTTGTTGGTTTGTTGGCTTGTTGGTTTGTTGGTTTGTTGGTTTGTTGGCTTGTTGGTTTGTTGGTTTGTTGGCTTGTTGGCTTGTTGGTTTGTTCGTTTATTGGCTTGTTGGTTACTTAGTTTGTTGGTTTGTTGGCATGTCGGTTTCTTGGTTTGTTGGTTTGTTGGCTTGTTGTTTTGTTAGTTTCTTGGTTTGTTGGTTTGTTGGTTTGTTGGCTTGTTGGTTTGTTGGTTTGTTGGCTTGTTGGTTTGTTGGTTTGTTGGTTTGTTGGCTTGTTGGTTTGTTGGTTTATTGGTTTGTTGGCTTGTTGGCTTGTTGGTTTATAAGTTTGTTGGCTTGTTGGTTTGTTGGTTTGTTGGCTTGTTGGCTAGTTGCTTTGTTCGTTTGATGGTTTGTTGGTTTGTTGGTTTTTGGGTTTGTTGGTTTGTTGGTTTGTTGGCTTGTTGGCTTGTTGGTTTGTTGGTTTGTTGGCTTGTTGGTTTGTTAGTTTGTTGGTTTGTTGGCTTGTTGGCTTGTTGGTTTGTTGGTTTTTTTGTTTGTTGGTTTGTTGATTTGTTGGTTTATTGGTTTGTTGGTTTGTTGGTTTGTTGGTTTATTTGTTTGTTGGTTCGTTGGCTTGTTGGTTTGTTGGTTTGTTGGTTTGTTGGTTTGTTGGCTTGTTGGTTTATTGGTTTGTTGGTTTTTTGGTTTGTTGGTTTGTTGGTTTGTTGGTTTGTTGGTATGTTGGTTTATTTGTTTGTTGGTTTGTTAGCTTGTTGGTTTGTTGGTTTGTTGTTTTGTTGGTTTGTTGGTTTGTTGGATTGTTGGTTTGTTGGTTTGTTGGCTTGTTGGCTTGTTGGTTGTTGGTTTGTTGGCTTGTTGGTTACTTAGTTTGTTGGTTTGTTGGCATGTTGGTTTGTTGGTTTGTTGGCTTGATGGTTTGTTGGCTTGTTGGCTTGTTGGTTTGTTGGTTTGTTGGTTTGTTGGCTTGTTGGTTTGTTGGCTTGATGGTTTGTTGGCTTGTTGGCTTGTTGGTTTGTTGGTTTGTTGGTTTGTTGGTTTGTTGGTTTGTTGGTTTGTTGGCTTGTTGGTTTGTTAGTTTGTTGGTTTGTTGGTTTGTTGGTTTGTTGGTTTGTTGGTTTTTTGGTTTGTTGGCTTGTTGGTTTGTTGGTTTGTTGGTTTTTTGGTTTGTTGGTTTGTTGGTTTGTTGGTTTGTTGGTTTGTTGGTTTGTTGGTTTATTTGTTTGTTGGTTTGTTGGTTTGTTGGTTTGTTGGTTTGTTGGTTTGTTGGCTTGTTGGTTTGTTGGTTTGTTGGCTTGTTGGCTTGTTGGTTTGTTGGTTTGTTGGCTTGTTGGTTACTTAGTTTGTTGGTTTGTTGGCATGTTGGTTTGTTGGTTTGTTGGTTTGTTGGCTTGTTGGCTTGTTGGTTTATTGGTTTATTGGTTTGTTGGTTTGTTGGTTTGTTGGTTTTTTGGTTTGTTTGTGTATTTGTTTGTTGGTTTGTTGGCTTGCTGGTTTGTTGGTTTGTTGGTTTGTTGGTTTGTTGGTTTGTTGGCTTGTTGGTTTGTTAGTTTGTTGGTTTGTTGGCTTGTTAGTTTGTTGGTTTCTTGGCTTGTTGGCTTGTTGCTTTGTTCGTTTGTTGGCTTGTTGGTTTGTTGGTTTGTTGGCTTGTTGGTTTGTTGGCTTGTTGGCTTGTTGGTTTGTTGGTTTGCTGGTTTATTTGTTTGTTGGTTTGTTGGCTTGTTGGTTTGTTGGTTTGTTGGTTTGTTGGTTTGTTGGTTTGTTGGCTTGTTGGTTTGTTGGTTTGTTGGCTTGTTAGCTTGTTGGTTTGTTGGTTTGTTGGCTTGTTGGTTACTTAGTTTGTTGGTTTGTTGGCATGTTGGTTTGTTGGTTTGTTGGTTTGTTGGCTTGTTGGTTTGTTGGTTTGTTGGCTTGTTGGCTTGTTGGTTCGTTGGTTTTTTGGTTTGTTGGTTCGTTGGTTTGTTGGCTTGTTGGCTTGTTAGTTAGTTGGTTTGTTGGCTTGTTGGTTTGTTAGTTTGTTGGTTTGTTGGCTTGTTGGGTTGTTGGTTTGTTGGTTTGTTGGTTTGTTGGTTTGTTGGTTTGTTGGCTTGTTGGTTTATTTGTTTGTTGGTTTGTTGGCTTGTTGGTTTGTTGGTTTGTTGGTTTGTTGGCTTGTTGGTTTATTGGTTTGTTGGTTTATTGGTTTGTTCGTTTGTTGGTTTGTTGGTTTGTTGGTTTGTTGGTTTGTTGGTTTATTTGTTTGTTGGTTTGTTGGCTTGTTGGTTTGTTGGTTTGTTGGTTTGTTGGCTTGTTGGTTTGTTGGTTTGTTGGCTTGTTGACTTGTTGGTTTGTTGGGTTGTTGGCTTGTTGGTTACTTAGTTTGTTGGTTTGTTGGCATGTTGGCTTGTTGGGTTGTTGGTTTGTTGGTTTTTTGGTTTGTTGGTTTGTTGGTTTGTTGGCCTGTTGGTTTGTTGGCTTGTTGGCTTGTTGGTTTGTTGGTTTGTTGGCTTGTTGGTTTGTTAGTTTGTTGGTTTGTTGGCTTGTTGGGTTGTTGGTTTGTTGGTTTTTTGGTTTGTTGGTTTGTTGGTTTGTTGGTTTGTTGGTTTGTTGGTTTGTTGGTTTATTTGTTTGTTGATTTGTTGGCTTGTTGGTTTGTTGGTTTGTTGGTTTGTTGGCTTGTTGGTTTGTTGGTTTGTTGGCTTGTTAGCTTGTTGGTTTGTTGGTTTGTTGGCTTGTTGGTTATTTAGTTTGTTGGTTTGTTGGCATGTTGGTTTGTTGGTTTGTTGGTTTGTTGGCTTGTTGGTTTGTTGGCTTGTTGGCTTATTGGTTCGTTGGTTTTTTGGTTTGTTGGTTCGTTGGTTTGTTGGCTTGTTGGCTTGTTAGTTTGTTGGTTTGTTGGCTTGTTGGTTTGTTAGTTTGTTGGTTTGTTGGCTTGTTGGGTTGTTGGTTTGTTGGTTTTTTGGTTTGTTGGTTTGTTGGTTTGTTGGTTTGTTGGCTTGTTGGTTTATTGGTTTGTTGGTTTATTGGTTTGTTGGTTTGTTGGTTTGTTGGTTTGTTGGTTTGTTGGTTTATTTGTTTGTTGGTTTGTTGGCTTGTTGGTTTGTTGGTTTGTTGGTTTGTTGGCTTGTTGGTTTGTTGGTTTGTTGGCTTGTTGGCTTGTTGGTTTGTTGGGTTGTTGGCTTGTTGGTTACTTAGTTTGTTGGTTTGTTGGCATGATGGTTTGTTGGTTTGTTGGTTTGTTGGCTTGTTGGTTTGTTGGTTTGTTGGCTTGTTGGCTTGTTGGTTTGTTGGTTTGTTGGTTTGTTGGCTTGTTGGTTTGTTGGTTTGTTGGCTTGTTGGTTTGTTGGCTTGTTGGTTTGTTGTTTTGTTGGCTTGTTGGCTTGTTGGTTTGTTGGTTTGTTGGTTTATTGGTTTGTTGGTTTGTTGGTTTGTTGGTTTGTTGGCTTGTTGGTTTGTTGGTTTTTTGGTTTGTTGGTTTGTTGGTTTGTTGGTTTGTTGGTTTATTTCTTTGTTGGTTTGTTGGCTTGTTGGTTTGTTGGTTTGTTGGTTTGTTGGTTTGTTTGCTTGTTGGTTTGTTGGTTTGTTGGTTTTTTATTTTGTTGGTTTGTTGGTTTGTTGGTTTGTTGGTTTGTTGGTTTATTTGTTTGTTGGTTTGTTGGTTTGTTGGTTTGTTGGTTTGTTGGTTTGTTGGCTTGTTGGTTTGTTGGCTTGTTCGCTTATTGGTTTGTTGGTTTGTTGGTTTGTTGGTTTGTTGGTTTGTTGGTTTGTTGGTTTTTTGGTTTGTTGGTTTATTTGTTTGTTGGTTTGTTGGCTTGCTGGTTTGTTGGTTTGTTGGTTTGTTGGCTTGTTGGTTTGTTGGTTTGTTGGTTTGTTGGTTTGTTGGTTTGTTGGCTTGTTGGTTTGTTGGTCTGTTGGCTTGTTGGTTTGTTGGTTTGTTGGTTTGTTGGCTTGTTGGTTTGTTGGTTTGTTAGCTTTTTGATTTGTTGGCTTGTTGGCTTGTTGGTTTGTTGGTTTATTGGTTTGTTGGTTTGTTGGTTTGTTGGTTTTTTGGTTTGTTGGTTTATTTGTTTGTTGGTTTGTTGGCTTGCTGGTTTGTTGGTTTGTCGGTTTGTTGGTTTGTTGGCTTGTTGGTTTATTGGTTTGTTGGTTTGTTGGCTTGTTGGCTTGTTGGTTTGTTGGTTTGTTGGCTTGTTGGTTTGTTGGTTTGTAGGCTTGTTGGTTTGTTGGCTTGTTGGCTAGTTGCTTTGTTCGTTTGATGGTTTGTTGGTTTGTTGGTTTTTGGGTTTGTTGGTTTGTTGGTTTGTTGGCTTGTTGGCTTGTTGGTTTGTTGGTTTGTTGGCTTGTTGGTTTGTTAGTTTGTTGGTTTGTTGGCTTGTTGGCTTGTTGGTTTGTTGGTTTTTTTGTTTGTTGGTTTGTTGATTTTTTGGTTTATTGGTTTGTTGGTTTGTTGGTTTGTTGGTTTATTTGTTTGTTGGTTCGTTGGCTTGTTGGTTTGTTGGTTTGTTGGTTTGTTGGTTTGTTGGTTTGTTGGTTTGTTGGCTTGTTGGTTTATTGGTTTGTTGGTTTTTTGGTTTGTTGGTTTGTTGGTTTGTTGGTTTGTTGGTTTATTTGTTTGTTGGTTTGTTAGCTTGTTGGTTTGTTGGTTTGTTGTTTTGTTGGTTTGTTGGTTTGTTGGATTGTTGGTTTGTTGGTTTGTTGGCTTGTTGGCTTGTTGGTTGTTGGTTTGTTGGCTTGTTGGTTACTTAGTTTGTTGGTTTGTTGGCATGTTGGTTTGTTGGTTTGTTGGCTTGATGGTTTGTTGGCTTGTTGGCTTGTTGGTTTGTTGGTTTGTTGGTTTGTTGGCTTGTTGGTTTGTTGGCTTGATGGTTTGTTGGCTTGTTGGCTTTTTGGTTTGTTGGTTTGTTGGTTTGTTGGTTTGTTGGTTTGTTGGTTTGTTGGCTTGTTGGTTTGTTAGTTTGTTGGTTTGTTGGTTTGTTGCTTTGTTGGTTTGTTGGTTTATTGGTTTATTTGTTTGTGGGTTTGTTGGCTTGTTGGTTTGTTGGTTTGTTGGTTTGTTGGTTTGTTGGTTTGTTGGCTTGTTGGTTTGTTGGTTTGTTGGTTTTTTGGTTTGTTGGTTTGTTGGTTTGTTGGTTTGTTGGTTTGTTGGTTTGTTGGTTTATTTGTTTGTTGGTTTGTTGGTTTGTTGGTTTGTTGGTTTGTTGGTTTGTTGGCTTGTTGGTTTGTTGGTTTGTTGGCTTGTTGGCTTGTTGGTTTGTTGGTTTGTTGGCTTGTTGGTTACTTAGTTTGTTGGTTTGTTGGCATGTTGGTTTGTTGGTTTGTTGGTTTGTTGGCTTGTTGGCTTGTTGGTTTATTGGTTTATTGGTTTGTTGGTTTGTTGGTTTGTTGGTTTTTTGGTTTGTTTGTGTATTTGTTTGTTGGTTTGTTGGCTTGCTGGTTTGTTGGTTTGTTGGTTTGTTGGTTTGTTGGTTTGTTGGCTTGTTGGTTTGTTGGTTTGTTGGTTTGTTGGCTTGTTGGTTTGTTGGTTTGTTGGCTTGTTGGCTTGTTGCTTTGTTCGTTTGTTGGCTTGTTGGTTTGTTGGTTTGTTGGCTCGTTGGTTTGTTGGCTTGTTGGCTTGTTGGTTTGTTGGTTTGTTGGTTTATTTGTTTGTTGGTTTGTTGGCTTGTTGGTTTGTTGGTTTGTTGGTTTGTTGGTTTGTTGGTTTGTTGGCTTGTTGGTTTGTTGGTTTGTTGGCTTGTTAGCTTGTTGGTTTGTTGGTTTGTTGGCTTGTTGGTTACTTAGTTTGTTGGTTTGTTGGCATGTTGGTTTGTTGGTTTGTTGGTTTGTTGGCATGTTGGTTTGTTGGTTTGTTGGCTTGTTGGCTTGTTGGTTCGTTGGTTTTTTGGTTTGTTGGTTCGTTGGTTTGTTGGCTTGTTGGCTTGTTAGTTTGTTGGTTTGTTGGCTTGTTGGTTTGTTAGTTTGTTGGTTTGTTGGCTTGTTGGGTTGTTGGTTTGTTGGTTTTTTGGTTTGTTGGTTTGTTGGTTTGTTGGCTTGTTGGTTTATTTGTTTGTTGGTTTATTGGTTTGTTGGTTTGTTGGTTTGTTGGTTTGTTGGTTTGTTGGTTTATTTGTTTGTTGGTTTGTTGGCTTGTTGGTTTGTTGGTTTGTTGGTTTGTTGGCTTGTTGGTTTGTTGGTTTGTTGGCTTGTTGGCTTGTTGGTTTGTTGGGTTGTTGGCTTGTTGGTTACTTAGTTTGTTGGTTTGTTGGCATGTTGGCTTGTTGGGTTGTTGGTTTGTTGGTTTTTTGGTTTGTTGGTTTGTTGGTTTGTTGGCCTGTTGGTTTGTTGGCTTGTTGGCTTGTTGGTTTGTTGGTTTGTTGGCTTGTTGGTTTGTTAGTTTGTTGGTTTGTTGGCTTGTTGGGTCGTTGGTTTGTTGGTTTTTTGGTTTGTTGGTTTGTTGGTTTGTTGGTTTGTTGGTTTGTTGGTTTGTTGGTTTATTTGTTTGTTGATTTGTTGGCTTGTTGGTTTGTTGGTTTGTTGGTTTGTTGGCTTGTTGGTTTGTTGGTTTGTTGGCTTGTTAGCTTGTTGGTTTGTTGGTTTGTTGGCTTGTTGGTTACTTAGTTTGTTGGTTTGTTGGCATGTTGGTTTGTTGGTTTGTTGGTTTGTTGGCTTGTTGGTTTGTTGGTTTGTTGGCTTGTTGGCTTGTTGGTTTGTTGGTTTGTTGGTTTGTTGGCTTGTTGGTTTGTTGGTTTGTTGGCTTGTTGGTTTGTTGGCTTGTTGGTTTGTTGGTTTGTTGGCTTGTTGGCTTGTTGGTTTGTTGGTTTGTTGGTTTGTTGGTTTGTTGGTTTGTTGGTTTGTTGGTTTGTTTGTTTGTTGGCTTGTTGGTTTGTTGGTTTTTTGGTTTGTTGGTTTGTTGGTTTGTTGGTTTGTTGGTTTATTTCTTTGTTGGTTTGTTGGCTTGTTGGTTTGTTGGTTTGTTGGTTTGTTGGTTTGTTTGCTTGTTGGTTTGTTGGTTTGTTGGTTTTTTATTTTGTTGGTTTGTTGGTTTGTTGGTTTGTTGGTTTTTTGGTTTATTTGTTTGTTGGTTTGTTGGTTTGTTGGTTTGTTGGTTTGTTGGTTTGTTGGCTTGTTGGTTTGTTGGTTTGTTGGCTTGTTGGCTTGTTGGTTTGTTGGTTTGTTGGCTTGTTGGTTACATAGTTTGTTGGTTTGTTGGCATGTTGGTTTGTTGGTTTGTTGGTTTGTTGGCTTGTTGGTTTGTTGGTTTGTTGGCTTGTTGGTTTGTTGGCTTGTTGGCTTATTGGTTTGTTGGTGTGTTGGTTTGTTGGTTTGTTGGTTTGTTGGTTTGTTGGTTTTTTGGTTTGTTGGTTTATTTGTTTGTTGGTTTGTTGGCTTGCTGGTTTGTTGGTTTGTTGGTTTGTTGGTTTGTTGGCTTGTTGGTTTGTTGGTTTGTTGGTTTGTTGGTTTGTTGGCTTGTTGGTTTGTTGGTCTGTTGGCTTGTTGGTTTGTTGGTTTGTTGGTTTGTTGGCTTGTTGGTTTGTTGGTTTGTTATCTTGTTGGTTTGTTGGCTTGTTGGCTTGTTGGTTTGTTGGTTTATTGGTTTGTTGGTTTGTTGGTTTGTTGGTTTTTTGGTTTGTTGGTTTATTTGTTTGTTGGTTTGTTGGCTTGCTGGTTTGTTGGTTTGTCGGTTTGTTGGTTTGTTGGCTTGTTGGTTTATTGGTTTGTTGGTTTGTTGGCTTGTTGGCTTGTTGGTTTGTTGGTTTGTTGGCTTGTTGGTTTGTTGGTTTGTTGGCTTGTTGGCTTGTTGCTTTGTTCATTTGATGGTTTGTTGGTTTGTTGGTTTTTTGGTTTGTTGGTTCGTTGGTTTGTTGGCGTGTTGGCTTGTTGGTTTGTTGGTTTGTTGGCTTGTTGGTTTGTTAGTTTGTTGGTTTGTTGGCTTGTTGGGTTGTTGGTTTGTTGGTTTGTTGGTTTTTTGGTTTGTTGGTTTGTTGGTTTGTTGGTTTGTTGGTTTGTTGGTTTGTTGGTTTATTTGTTTGTTGATTTGTTGGCTTGTTGGTTTGTTGGTTTGTTGGTTTGTTGGTTTGTTGGTTTGTTGGTTTGTTGGTTTGTTGGTTTATTTGTTTGTTGATTTGTTGGTTTGTTGGTTTGTTGGCTTGTTGGTTACTTAGTTTGTTGGTTTCTTGGCATGTTGGTTTGTTGGTTTGTTGGTTTGTTGGCTTGTTGGTTTGTTGGTTTGTTAGCTTGTTGGTTTGTTGGCTTGTTGGCTTGTTGGTTTGTTGGTTTATTGGTTTGTTGGTTTGTTGGTTTGTTGGTTTTTTGGTTTGTTGGTTTATTTGTTTGTTCGTTTGTTGGCTTGCTGGTTTGTTGGTTTGTTGGTTTGTTGGTTTGTTGGCTTGTTGGTTTGTTGGTTTGTTGGTTTGTTGGCTTGTTGGTTTGTTGGTTTGTTGGTTTGTTGGCTTGTTGGTTTGTTGGTTTGTCGGTATGTTGGCTTGTTGGTTTGTTGGTTTGTTGGTTTTTTGGTTTGTTGGTTTGTTGCTTTGTTCGTTTGTTGGCTTGTTGGTTTGTTGGTTTGTTGGCTTGTTGGTTTGTTGGCTTGTTGGCTTGTTGGTTTGTTGGTTTGTTGGCTTGTTGGCTTGTTGGTTTGTTGGTTTGTTGGCTTGTTGGTTTGTTGGTTTGTTGGTTTGTTGGTTTATTTGTTTGTTAGTTTGTTGGCTTGTTGGTTTGTTGGTTTGTCGGTATGTTGGCTTGTTGGTTTGTTGGTTTGTTGGTTTTTTGGTTTGTTGGTTTGTTGGTTTGTTGGTTTGTTGGTTTGTTGGTTTATTTGTTTGTTGGTTTGTTGGCTTGTTGGTTTGTTGGTTTGTTGGTTTGTTGGCTTGTTGGTTTGTTGGTTTGTTGGTTTTTTGGCTTGTTGGTTTGTTGGTTTGTTGGCTTGTTGGCTTGTTGGTTTGTTGGTTTGTTGGTTTGTTGGCTTGTTGGTTTGTTGGTTTGTTGGCTTGTTGGTTTGTTAGTTTGTTGGTTTGTTGGCTTGTTGGTTTGTTGGTTTGTTGGCTTGTTGGCTTGTTGGTTTGTTGGTTTGTTGGTTTGTTGGTTTGTTGGCTTGTTGGTTTGTTGGTTTGTTGGCTTGTTGGTTTGTTGGTTTTTTGGTTTGTTGGTTTGTTGGTTTGTTGGTTTGTTGGTTTATTTGTTTGTTGGTTTGTTGGCTTGTTGGTTTGTTGGTTTGTTGGTTTGTTGGTTTGTTGGCTTGTTGGTTTGTTGTTTTGTTGGTGTTTTGGTTTGTTGGTTTGTTGGTTTGTTGGTTTGTTGGTTTGTTGGTTTATTTGTTTGTTGGTTTGTTGGTTTGTTGGTTTGTTGGTTTGTTGGTTTGTTGGCTTGTTGGTTTGTTGGTTTGTTGGCTTGTTGGCTTGTTGGTTTGTTGGTTTGTTGGCTTGTTTGTTACTTAGTTTGTTGGTTTGTTGGCATGTTGGTTTGTTGGTTTGTTGGTTTGTTGGTTTGTTGGTTTGTTGGCTTGTTGGTTTGTTAGTTTGTTGGCTTGTTGGTTTGTTGGCTTGTTGGCTTGTTAGTTTGTTGGTTTGTTGGTTTGATGGTTTGTTGGTTTGTTGGTTTGTTGGTTTTTTGGTTTGTTGGTTTATTTGTTTGTTGGTTTGTTGGCTTGCTGGTTTGTTGGTTTGTTGGTTTGTTGGTTCGTTGGTTTGTTGGCTTGTTGGCTTGTTGGTTTGTTGGTTTGTTGGCTTGTTGGTTTGTTAGTTTGTTGGTTTGTTGGCTTGTTGGGTTGTTGGTTTGTTGGTTTTTTGGTTTGTTGGTTTGTTGGTTTGTTGGTTTGTTGGTTTGTTGGTTTGTTTGGTTTGTTGGTTTATTTGTTTGTTGATTTGTTGGCTTGTTGGTTTGTTGGTTTGTTGGTTTGTTGGTTTGTTGGCTTGTTGGTATGTTGGTTTGTTGGCTTGTTAGCTTGTTGGTTTGTTGGTTTGTTGGCTTGTTGGTTACTTAGTTTGTTGGTTTGTTGGCATGTTGGTTTGTTGGTTTGTTGGTTTGTTGGCTTGTTGGTTTGTTGGTTTGTTGGCTTGTTGGCTTGTTGGTTCGTTGGTTTTTTGGTTTGTTGGTTCGTTGGTTTGTTGGCTTGTTGGCTTGTTAGTTTGTTGGTTTGTTGGCTTGTGGGTTTGTTAGTTTGTTGGTTTGTTGGCTTGTTGGGTTGTTGGTTTGTTGGTTTTTTGGTTTGTTGGTTTGTTGGTTTGTTGGCTTGTTGGTTTATTTGTTTGTTGGTTTGTTGGCTTGTTGGTTTGTTGGTTTGTTGGTTTGTTGGCTTGTTGGTTTATTGGTTTGTTGGTTTATTGGTTTGTTGGTTTGTTGGTTTGTTGGTTTGTTGGTTTGTTGGTTTATTTGTTTGTTGGTTTGTTGGTTTGTTGGTTTGTTGGTTTGTTGGTTTGTTGCCTTGTTGGTTTGTTGGTTTGTTGGCTTGTTGGCTTGTTGGTTTGTTGGTTTGTTGGCTTTTTGGTTACTTAGTTTGTTGGTTTGTTGGCATGTTGGTTTGTTAGTTTGTTGGTTTGTTGGCTTGTTGGTTTGTTGGTTTGTTGGCTTGTTGGTTTGTTGGCTTGTTGGCTTGTTGGTTTGTTGGTTTGTTGGTTTTTTGGTTTGTTGGTTTGTTGGTTTGTTGGCTTTTTGGTTTGTTGGTTTATTTGTTTGTTGGTTTGTTGGCTTGCTGGTTTGTTGGTTTGTTGGTTTGTTGGTTTGTTGGTTTGTTGGCTTGTTGGCTTGTTGGTTTGTTGGTTTGTTGGTTTGTTGGCTTCTTGGCTTGTTGGTTTGTTGGTTTGTTGGCTTGTTGGTTTGTTGGTTTGTTGGTTTCTTGGCTTGTTGCTTTGTTCGTTTGATGGTTTGTTGGTTTGTTGGTTTTTTGGTTTGTTGGTTCGTTGGTTTGTTGGCTTGTTGGCTTCTTGGTTTGTTGGTTTGTTGGCTTGTTGGTTTGTTAGTTTGTTGGTTTGTTGGCTTGTTGGGTTGTTGGTTTGTTGGTTTTTTGGTTTGTTGGTTTGTTGGTTTTTTGGTTTGTTGGTTTGTTGGTTTGTTGGTTTGTTGTTTTGTTGGCTTGTTGGTTTGTTGGTTTGTTGGTTTTTTGGTTTGTTGGTTTGTTGGTTTGTTGGTTTGTTGGTTTGTTGGTTTATTTGTTTGTTGGTTTGTTGGCTTGTTGGTTTGTTGGTTTGTTGGTTTGTTGGCTTGTTGGTTTGTTGGTTTGTTGGCTTGTTGGCTTGTTGGTTTGTTCGTTTATTGGCTTGTTGGTTACTTAGTTTGTTGGTTTGTTGGCTTGTTGCTTTGTTGGTTTTTTGGTTTATTGGTTTATTTGTTTGTGGGTTTGTTGGTTTGTTAATTTGTTGGTTTGTTGGTTTGTTGGTTTGTTGGCTTGTTGGTTTGTTGGTTTGTTGGTTTTTTGGTTTGTTGGTTTGTTGGTTTGTTGGTTTGTTGGTTTGTTGGTTTGTTGGTTTATTTGTTTGTTGGTTTGTTGGTTTGTTGGTTTGTTGGTTTGTTGGTTTGTTGGCTTGTTGGTTTGTTGGTTTGTTGGCTTGTTGGCTTGTTGGTTTGTTGGTTTGTTGGCTTGTTGGTTACTTAGTTTGTTGGTTTGTTGGCATGTTGGTTTGTTGGTTTGTTGGTTTGTTGGCTTGTTGGTTTGTTGGTTTGTTAGCTTGTTGGTTTGTTGGCTTGTTGGCTTGTTGGTTTGTTGGTTTATTGGTTTGTTGGTTTATTGGTTTGTTGGTTTTTTGGTTTGTTGGTTTATTTGTTTGTTCGTTTGTTGGCTTGCTGGTTTGTTGGTTTGTTGGTTTGTTGGTTTGTTGGCTTGTTGGTTTGTTGGTTTGTTGGTTTGTTGGCTTGTTGGTTTGTTGGTTTGTTGGTTTGTGGGCATGTTGGTTTGTTGGTTTGTTGGCTTGTTGGCTTGTTGGTTTGTTCGTTTGTTGGCTTGTTGGTTTGTTGGTTTGTTGGCTTGTTGGTTTGTTGGCTTGTTGGCTTGTTGGCTTGTTGGTTTGTTGGCTTGTTGGCTTGTTGGTTTGTTAGTTTGTTGGCTTGTTGGTTTGTTGGTTTGTTGGTTTGTTGGTTTATTTGTTTGTTACTTTGTTGGCTTGTT
Organism: Atherix ibis; assembly: GCA_958298945.1. NCBI lineage: Eukaryota > Metazoa > Arthropoda > Insecta > Diptera > Athericidae > Atherix > Atherix ibis. The sequence continues at coordinate 61,912,680 of OY282608.1, read as the reverse complement.
GGTTTGTTGGTTTGTCGGTATGTTGGCTTGTTGGTTTGTTGGTTTGTTGGTTTTTTGGTTTGTTGGTTTGTTGGTTTGTTGGTTTGTTGGTTTGTTGGTTTATTTGTTTGTTGGTTTGTTGGCTTGTTGGTTTGTTGGTTTGTTGGTTTGTTGGCTTGTTGGTTTGTTGGTTTGTTGGTTTGTTGGCTTGTTGGTTTGTTGGTTTGTTGGCTTGTTGGCTTGTTGGTTCGTTGGTTTTTTGGTTTGTTGGTTCGTTGGTTTGTTGGCTTGTTGGCTTGTTAGTTTGTTGGTTTGTTGGCTTGTGGGTTTGTTAGTTTGTTGGTTTGTTGGCTTGTTGGGTTGTTGGTGTGTTGGTTTTTTGGTTTGTTGGTTTGTTGGTTTGTTGGCTTGTTGGTTTATTTGTTTGTTGGTTTGTTGGCTTGTTGGTTTGTTGGTTTGTTGGTTTGTTGGCTTGTTGGTTTATTGGTTTGTTGGTTTATTGGTTTGTTGGTTTGTTGGTTTGTTGGTTTGTTGGTTTGTTGGTTTATTTGTTTGTTGGTTTGTTGGCTTGTTGGTTTGTTGGTTTGTTGGTTTGTTGGCTTGTTGGTTTGTTGGTTTGTTGGCTTGTTGGCTTGTTGGTTTGTTGGGTTGTTGGCTTGTTGGTTACTTAGTTTGTTGGTTCGTTGGCATGTTGGTTTGTTGGTTTGTTGGTTTGTTGGCTTGTTGGTTTGTTGGTTTGTTGGCTTGTTGGCTTGTTGGTTTGTTGGTTTGTTGGTTTGTTGGCTTGTTGGTTTGTTGGTTTGTTGGCTTGTTGGTTTGTTGGCTTGTTGGTTTTTTGGTTTGCTGGTTTGTTGGTTTGTTGGTTTGTTGGTTTATTTCTTTGTTGGTTTGTTGGCTTGTTGGCTTGTTGGTTTGTTGGTTTGTTGGCTTGTTGGTTACTTAGTTTGTTGGTTTGTTGGCATGTTGGTTTGTTGGTTTGTTGGCTTGATGGTTTGTTGGTTTGTTGGCTTGTTGGCTTGTTGGTTTGTTGGTTTGTTGGTTTGTTGGTTTATTGGCTTGTTGGTTTGTTAGTTTGTTGGTTTGTTGATTTGTTGGTTTGTTGGTTTGTTGCTTTGTTGGTTTGTTGGTTTGTTGGCTTGTTGGCTTGTTGCTTTGTTGGCTTGTTGGTTTGTTAGTTTGTTGGCTTTTTGGTTACTTGGTGTGTTGGTTTGTTGGCTTGTTGGCTTGTTGGTTTGTTGGTTTGTTGGCTTGTTGGGTTGTTAGTTTGTTGGTTTGTTGGCTTGTTGGCTTGTTGGTTTGTTGGTTTGTTGGTTTGTTGGTTTGTTGGTTTGTTGGTTTGTTGGTTTGTTGGTTTGTTAGTTTGTTGGTTTGTTGGGTTGTTAGTTTGTTGGTTTGTTGGCTTGTTGGCTTATTGGTTTGTTGGTTTGTTGGCTTGTTGGCTTGTTGGTTTGTTGGTTTGTTGGTTTGCTGGTTTGTTGCTTTGTTGGTTTGTAGGTTTGTTGGCTTGTTGGCTTGTTGGTTTGTTAGTTTGTTTGCTTTTTGGTTACTTGGTTTGTTGGTTTGTTGGTTTATTGGCTTGTTGGTTTGTTTGCTTGTTGGTTTGTTGGTTTGTTGGTTTGTTGGCTTTTTGGCTTGTTGGCTTGTTGGTTTGTTGGTTTGTTGGTTTGTTGGTTTATTGGTTTGTTGGTTTGTTTGTTTTTTGGTTTGTTGATTTATTTGTTTGTTGGTTTGTTGGCTTGTTGGTTTGTTGGTTTGTTGGTTTGTTGGTTTGTTGGTTTGTTGGTTTGTTGGTTTATTTGTTTGTTGGTTTGTTGGCTTGTTGGTTTGTTGGTTTGTTGGTTTGTTGGTTTGTTGGCTTGTTGGTTTGTTGGTTTGTTGGTTTTTTGGTTTGTTGGTTTGTTGGTTTGTTGGTTTGTTGGTTTGTTGGTTTATTTGTTTGTTGGTTTGTTGGTTTGTTGGCTTGTTGGCTTGTTAGTTTGTTGGTTTTTTGGTTTGTTGGTTTGTTGGCTGGTTGGTTTGTTGGTTTGTTGGCTTGTTGGTTTGTTGGTTTGTTGGTTTGTTGGTTTGTTGGCTTGTTGGTTTGTTGGTTTGTTGGTTTTTTGGTTTGTTGGTTTGTTGGTTTGTTGGTTTATTTGTTTGTTGGCTTGTTGGCTTGTTGGTTTGTTGGTTTGTTGGCTTGTTGGTTTGTTGGTTTGTTGGTTTGTTGGTTTGTTGGTTTGTTGGTTTGTTGGTTTGTTGGTTTGTTGGTTTGTTGGCTTGTTGGTTTATTGGTTTGTTGGCTTGTTGGTTTGTTGGTTTGTTGGTTTGTTGGTTTGTTGGTTTGTTGGTTTGTTGGCTTGTTGGCTTGTTGGTTTGTTGGTTTGTTGGTTTGTTGGTTTGTTGGTTTGTTGGTTTGTTGGTTTGTTGGTTTGTTGGTTTGTTGGTTTGTTGGTTTGTTGGTTTGTTGGTTTGTTGGCTTGTTGGCTTGTTGGTTTGTTGGTTTTGTGGCTTGTTGGTTTGTTGGTTTGTTGGTTTGTTAGCTTGTTGGCTTGTTGGTTTGTTGGTTTGTTGGCTTGTCGGTTTGTTGGTTTGTTGGCTTGTTGGCTTGTTGGCTTGTTGCTTTGTTCGTTTGATGGTTTGTTGGTTTGTTGGTTTGTTGGTTTGTTGGTTTGTTGGTTTATTTGTTTGTTGGTTTGTTGGCTTGTTGGTTTGTTGGTTTGTTGGTTTTTTGGCTTGTTGGTTTGTTGGTTTATTGGTTTGTTGGTTTGTTGGTTTGTTGGCTTGTTGGTTTGTTGGCTTGTTGGTTTGTTGGTTTGTTGGTTTGTTGACTTGTTGGCTTGTTGGCTTGTTGGCTTGTTGGTTTGTTGGTTTGTTGGTATGTTGGTTTTTTGGTTTGTTGGTTTGTTGGTTTGTTGGTTTTTTGGTTAGTGGGTTTATTTGTTTGTTGGCTTGTTGGTTTGTTGGTTTGTTGGTTTGTTGGTTTGTTGTCTTGTTGGTTTGTTGGTTTATTGGTTTGTTATCTTGTTGGCTTGTTGGTTTGTTGGTTTGTTTGCTTGTTGGTTTGTTGGTTTGTTGGCTTGTTGGCTTGTTGCTTTGTTCGTTTGATGGTTTGTTGGTTTGTTGGTTTTTTGGTTTGTTGGTTTGTTGGTTTGTTGGCTTGTTGGTTTGTCGGCTTGTTTGTTTGTTAGTTTGTTGGTTTGTTGGCTTGTTGGCTTGTTGGTTTGTTGGTTTTTTGGTTTGTTGGTTTGTTGGTTTGTTGGTTTGTTGGTTTGTTGGTTTGTTGGTTTATTTGCTTGTTGGTTTGTTGGTTTTTTGGTTTGTTGGTTTGTTGGTTTGTTGGCTTGTTGGCTTGTTGGTTTGTTGGTTTGTTGGCTTGTTGGTTTGTTAGTTTGTTGGTTAGTTGGCTTGTTGGCTTGTTGGCTTGTTGGTCTGTTGGTTTTTTTGGTTTGTTGGTTTGTTGGTTTGTTCGTTTGTTGGTTTGTTGGTTTATTTGTTTGTTGGTTTGTTGGCTTGTTGGTTTGTTGGTTTGTTGGTTTGTTGGCTTGTTGGTTTGTTGGTTTGTTGGTTTTTTGGTTTGTTGGTTTGTTGGTTTGTTGGTTTGTTGGTTTGTTGGTTTATTTGTTTGTTGGTTTGTTGGCTTGTTGGTTTGTTGGTTTGTTGGCTTGTTGGCTTGTTGGTTTGTTGGTTTGTTGGTTTGTTGGTTTGTTGGTTTGTTGGTTTGTTGGTTTGTTGGTTTGTTGGTTTGTTGGTTTGTTGGTTTGTTGCTTTGTTGGTTTGTTGGTTTGTTGGTTTGTTGGTCTGTCGGCTTGTTGGCTTGTTGGTTTGTTGGTTTGTTGGTTTGTTGGTTTGTTGGCTTGTTGGCTTGTTAGTTTGTTGGTTTGTTGGCTTGTTGGTTTGTTGGTTTGTTGGTTTGTTGGCTTGTTGGCTTGTTGGTTTGTTGGTTTTTTGGCTTGTTGGTTTGTTGGTTTATTTGTTTGTTGGTTTGTTGGCTTGTTGGTTTGTTGGTTTGTTGGCTTGTTGGCTTGTTGGTTTGTTGGTTTGTTGGTTTGTTGGTTTGATGGTTCGTTGGTTTGTTGGTTTGTTGGCTTGTTGGTTTGTTGGTTTGTTGGCTTGTTGGCTTGTTGGTTTGTTGGTTTGTTGGTTTGTTGGTTTGTTGCTTTGTTGGTTTGTTGGCTTGTTGGCGTGTTGGTTTGTTGGTTTGTTGGTTTTTTGGTTTGTTGGTTTGTTGGTTTGTTGGCTTGTTGGTTTGTTGGCTTGTTGGTTTGTTAGTTTGTTGGTTTGTTGGCTTGTTGGCTTGTTGGTTTGTTGGTTTTTTGGTTTGTTGGTTTGTTGGTTTGTTGGTTTGTTGGTTTGTTGGTTTGTTGGTTTGTTGGTTTATTTGCTTGTTGGTTTGTTGGTTTTTTGGTTTGTTGGTTTGTTGGTTTGTTGGTTTGTTCGTTTGTTGGTTTGTTGGTTTATTTGTTTGTTGGTTTGTTGGCTTGTTGGTTTGTTGGTTTGTTGGCTTGTTGGTTTGTTGGTTTGTTGGTTTTTTGGTTTGTTGGTTTGTTGGTTTGTTGGTTTGTTGGTTTGTTGGTTTATTTGTTTGTTGGTTTGTTGGCTTGTTGGTTTGTTGGTTTGTTGGCTTGTTGGCTTGTTGGTTTGTTGGTTTGTTGGTTTGTTGGTTTTTTGGTTTGTTGGTTTGTTGGTTTGTTGGTTTGTTGGTTTGTTGGTTTGTTGGTTTGTTGGTTTGTCGGCTTGTTGGCTTGTTGGTTTGTTGGTTTGTTGGCTTGTTGGTTTGTTGGTTTGTTGGTTTGTTGGTTTGTTGGTTTGTTGGTTTGTTGGTTTGTTGGTTTGTTGGCTTGTTGGCTTGTTGGTTTGTTGGTTTGTTGGCTTGTTGGTTTATTGGTTTGTTGGTTTGTTGGCTTGTTGGCTTGTTGGTTTGTTGGTTTGTTGGCTTGTTGGTTTGTTGGTTTATTTGTTTGTTGGTTTGTTAGCTTGTTGGTTTGTGGTTTGTTGGCTTGTTGGCTTGTTGGTTTGTTGGTTTGTTGGTTTGTTGGTTTGTTGGTTTGATGGTTTGTTGGTTTGTTGGTTTATTGGCTTGTTGGTTTGTTGGTTTGTTGGCTTGTTGGCTTGTTGGTTTGTTGGTTTGTTGGTTTGTTGGTTTGTTGGTTTGTTGGCTTGTTGGTTTGTTGGTTTGTTGGCTTGTTGGTTTGTTGGTTTGTTGGTTTGTTGGCTTGTTGGCTTGTTGGTTTGTTGGTTTGTTGGCTTGTTGGCTTGTTGGTTTGTTGGCTTGTTGGCTTGTTGCTTTGTTCGTTTGATGGTTTATTGGTTCGTTGGTTTTTTGGTTTGTTGGTTTGTTGGTTTGTTGGCTTGTTGGCTTGTTGGTTTGTTGGTTTCTTGGCTTGTTGGTTTGTTAGTTTGTTAATTTGTTGGCTTGTTGGCTTGTTGGTTTGTTGGTTTTTTGGTTTGTTGGTTTGTTGGTTTGTTGGTTTGTTGGTTCGTTGGTTTGTTGGTTTATTTGTTTGTTGATTTGTTGGCTTGTTGGTTTGTTGGTTTGTTGATTTGTTGGCTTGTTGGTTTGTTGGTTTGTTGGTTTTTTGGTTTGTTGGTTTGTTGGTTTGTTGGTTTGTTGGTTTGTTGGTTTGTTGGTTTATTTGTTTGTTGGTTTGTTGGCTTGTTGGTTTGTTGGTTTGTTGGTTTGCTGGCTTGTTGGTTTGTTGGTTTGTTGGCTTGTTGGCTTGTTAGTTTGTTGGTTTGTTGGCTTGTTGGTTACTTAGTTTGTTGGTTTGTTGGCATGTTGGTTTGTTGGTTTGTTGGTTTGTTGGCTTGATGGTTTGTTGGTTTGTTGGCTTGTTGGCTTGTTGGTTTGTTGGTTTGTTGGTTTGTTGGCTTGTTGGTTTGTTGGTTTGTTGGCTTGTTGGTTTGCTAGTTTGTTGGTTTGTTGGTTTGTTGGTTTGTTGGTTTGTTGGTTTGTTGGTTTGTTGGTTTGTTGGTTTGTTGGTTTGTTGGTTTGTTGGTTTGGTGGCTTGTTGGTTTGTTGGCTTGTTGGTTTGTTAGTTTGTTGGCTTTTTGGTTACTTGGTTTGTTGGTTTGTTGGCTTGTTGGCTTGTTGGTTTGTTGGTTTGTTGGCTTGTTGGTTTGTTAGTTTGTTGGTTTGTTGGCTTGTTGGCTTGTTGGCTTGTTGGTTTGTTGGTTTGTTGGTTTGTTGGTTTGTTGGTTTTTTGGTTTGTTGGTTTGTTGGGTTGTTGGTTTGTTGGTTTGTTGGTTTGTTTGTTTGTTGGTTTGTTGGCTCGTTGGTTTGTTGGCTTGTTGGTTTGTTGGTTTGTTGGCTTGTTGGCTTGTTGGTTCGTTGGTTTTTTGGTTTGTTGGTTCGTTGGTTTGTTGGCTTGTTGGCTTGTTAGTTTGTTGGTTTGTTGGCTTGTTGGTTTGTTAGTTTGTTGGTTTGTTGGCTTGTTGGGTTGTTGGTTTGTTGGTTTTTTGGTTTGTTGGTTTGTTGGTTTGTTGGCTTGTTGGTTTATTTGTTTGTTGGTTTATTGGTTTGTTGGTTTGTTGGTTTGTTGGTTTGTTGGTTTGTTGGTTTATTTGTTTGTTGGTTTGTTGGCTTGTTGGTTTGTTGGTTTGTTGGTTTGTTGGCTTGTTGGTTTGTTGGTTTGTTGGCTTGTTGGCTTGTTGGTTTGTTGGGTTGTTGGCTTGTTGGTTACTTAGTTTGTTGGTTTGTTGGCATGTTGGCTTGTTGGGTTGTTGGTTTGTTGGTTTTTTGGTTTGTTGGTTTGTTGGTTTGTTGGCCTGTTGGTTTGTTGGCTTGTTGGCTTGTTGGTTTGTTGGTTTGTTGGCTTGTTGGTTTGTTAGTTTGTTGGTTTGTTGGCTTGTTGGGTCGTTGGTTTGTTGGTTTTTTGGTTTGTTGGTTTGTTGGTTTGTTGGTTTGTTGGTTTGTTGGTTTGTTGGTTTATTTGTTTGTTGATTTGTTGGCTTGTTGGTTTGTTGGTTTGTTGGTTTGTTGGCTTGTTGGTTTGTTGGTTTGTTGGCTTGTTAGCTTGTTGGTTTGTTGGTTTGTTGGCTTGTTGGTTACTTAGTTTGTTGGTTTGTTGGCATGTTGGTTTGTTGGTTTGTTGGTTTGTTGGCTTGTTGGTTTGTTGGTTTGTTGGCTTGTTGGCTTGTTGGTTTGTTGGTTTGTTGGTTTGTTGGCTTGTTGGTTTGTTGGTTTGTTGGCTTGTTGGTTTGTTGGCTTGTTGGTTTGTTGGTTTGTTGGCTTGTTGGCTTGTTGGTTTGTTGGTTTGTTGGTTTGTTGGTTTGTTGGTTTGTTGGTTTGTTGGTTTGTTTGTTTGTTGGCTTGTTGGTTTGTTGGTTTTTTGGTTTGTTGGTTTGTTGGTTTGTTGGTTTGTTGGTTTATTTCTTTGTTGGTTTGTTGGCTTGTTGGTTTGTTGGTTTGTTGGTTTGTTGGTTTGTTTGCTTGTTGGTTTGTTGGTTTGTTGGTTTTTTATTTTGTTGGTTTGTTGGTTTGTTGGTTTGTTGGTTTTTTGGTTTATTTGTTTGTTGGTTTGTTGGTTTGTTGGTTTGTTGGTTTGTTGGTTTGTTGGCTTGTTGGTTTGTTGGTTTGTTGGCTTGTTGGCTTGTTGGTTTGTTGGTTTGTTGGCTTGTTGGTTACATAGTTTGTTGGTTTGTTGGCATGTTGGTTTGTTGGTTTGTTGGTTTGTTGGCTTGTTGGTTTGTTGGTTTGTTGGCTTGTTGGTTTGTTGGCTTGTTGGCTTATTGGTTTGTTGGTGTGTTGGTTTGTTGGTTTGTTGGTTTGTTGGTTTGTTGGTTTTTTGGTTTGTTGGTTTATTTGTTTGTTGGTTTGTTGGCTTGCTGGTTTGTTGGTTTGTTGGTTTGTTGGTTTGTTGGCTTGTTGGTTTGTTGGTTTGTTGGTTTGTTGGTTTGTTGGCTTGTTGGTTTGTTGGTCTGTTGGCTTGTTGGTTTGTTGGTTTGTTGGTTTGTTGGCTTGTTGGTTTGTTGGTTTGTTATCTTGTTGGTTTGTTGGCTTGTTGGCTTGTTGGTTTGTTGGTTTATTGGTTTGTTGGTTTGTTGGTTTGTTGGTTTTTTGGTTTGTTGGTTTATTTGTTTGTTGGTTTGTTGGCTTGCTGGTTTGTTGGTTTGTCGGTTTGTTGGTTTGTTGGCTTGTTGGTTTATTGGTTTGTTGGTTTGTTGGCTTGTTGGCTTGTTGGTTTGTTGGTTTGTTGGCTTGTTGGTTTGTTGGTTTGTTGGCTTGTTGGCTTGTTGCTTTGTTCATTTGATGGTTTGTTGGTTTGTTGGTTTTTTGGTTTGTTGGTTCGTTGGTTTGTTGGCTTGTTGGCTTGTTGGTTTGTTGGTTTGTTGGCTTGTTGGTTTGTTAGTTTGTTGGTTTGTTGGCTTGTTGGGTTGTTGGTTTGTTGGTTTGTTGGTTTTTTGGTTTGTTGGTTTGTTGGTTTGTTGGTTTGTTGGTTTGTTGGTTTGTTGGTTTATTTGTTTGTTGATTTGTTGGCTTGTTGGTTTGTTGGTTTGTTGGTTTGTTGGTTTGTTGGTTTGTTGGTTTGTTGGTTTGTTGGTTTATTTGTTTGTTGATTTGTTGGTTTGTTGGTTTGTTGGCTTGTTGGTTACTTAGTTTGTTGGTTTCTTGGCATGTTGGTTTGTTGGTTTGTTGGTTTGTTGGCTTGTTGGTTTGTTGGTTTGTTAGCTTGTTGGTTTGTTGGCTTGTTGGCTTGTTGGTTTGTTGGTTTATTGGTTTGTTGGTTTGTTGGTTTGTTGGTTTTTTGGTTTGTTGGTTTATTTGTTTGTTCGTTTGTTGGCTTGCTGGTTTGTTGGTTTGTTGGTTTGTTGGTTTGTTGGCTTGTTGGTTTGTTGGTTTGTTGGTTTGTTGGCTTGTTGGTTTGTTGGTTTGTTGGTTTGTTGGCTTGTTGGTTTGTTGGTTTGTCGGTATGTTGGCTTGTTGGTTTGTTGGTTTGTTGGTTTTTTGGTTTGTTGGTTTGTTGCTTTGTTCGTTTGTTGGCTTGTTGGTTTGTTGGTTTGTTGGCTTGTTGGTTTGTTGGCTTGTTGGCTTGTTGGTTTGTTGGTTTGTTGGCTTGTTGGCTTGTTGGTTTGTTGGTTTGTTGGCTTGTTGGTTTGTTGGTTTGTTGGTTTGTTGGTTTATTTGTTTGTTAGTTTGTTGGCTTGTTGGTTTGTTGGTTTGTCGGTATGTTGGCTTGTTGGTTTGTTGGTTTGTTGGTTTTTTGGTTTGTTGGTTTGTTGGTTTGTTGGTTTGTTGGTTTGTTGGTTTATTTGTTTGTTGGTTTGTTGGCTTGTTGGTTTGTTGGTTTGTTGGTTTGTTGGCTTGTTGGTTTGTTGGTTTGTTGGTTTTTTGGCTTGTTGGTTTGTTGGTTTGTTGGCTTGTTGGCTTGTTGGTTTGTTGGTTTGTTGGTTTGTTGGCTTGTTGGTTTGTTGGTTTGTTGGCTTGTTGGTTTGTTAGTTTGTTGGTTTGTTGGCTTGTTGGTTTGTTGGTTTGTTGGCTTGTTGGCTTGTTGGTTTGTTGGTTTGTTGGTTTGTTGGTTTGTTGGCTTGTTGGTTTGTTGGTTTGTTGGCTTGTTGGTTTGTTGGTTTTTTGGTTTGTTGGTTTGTTGGTTTGTTGGTTTGTTGGTTTATTTGTTTGTTGGTTTGTTGGCTTGTTGGTTTGTTGGTTTGTTGGTTTGTTGGTTTGTTGGCTTGTTGGTTTGTTGTTTTGTTGGTGTTTTGGTTTGTTGGTTTGTTGGTTTGTTGGTTTGTTGGTTTGTTGGTTTATTTGTTTGTTGGTTTGTTGGTTTGTTGGTTTGTTGGTTTGTTGGTTTGTTGGCTTGTTGGTTTGTTGGTTTGTTGGCTTGTTGGCTTGTTGGTTTGTTGGTTTGTTGGCTTGTTTGTTACTTAGTTTGTTGGTTTGTTGGCATGTTGGTTTGTTGGTTTGTTGGTTTGTTGGTTTGTTGGTTTGTTGGCTTGTTGGTTTGTTAGTTTGTTGGCTTGTTGGTTTGTTGGCTTGTTGGCTTGTTGGTTTGTTGGTTTGTTGGTTTGATGGTTTGTTGGTTTGTTGGTTTGTTGGTTTTTTGGTTTGTTGGTTTATTTGTTTGTTGGTTTGTTGGCTTGCTGGTTTGTTGGTTTGTTGGTTTGTTGGTTCGTTGGTTTGTTGGCTTGTTGGCTTGTTGGTTTGTTGGTTTGTTGGCTTGTTGGTTTGTTAGTTTGTTGGTTTGTTGGCTTGTTGGGTTGTTGGTTTGTTGGTTTTTTGGTTTGTTGGTTTGTTGGTTTGTTGGTTTGTTGGTTTGTTGGTTTGTTTGGTTTGTTGGTTTATTTGTTTGTTGATTTGTTGGCTTGTTGGTTTGTTGGTTTGTTGGTTTGTTGGTTTGTTGGCTTGTTGGTATGTTGGTTTGTTGGCTTGTTAGCTTGTTGGTTTGTTGGTTTGTTGGCTTGTTGGTTACTTAGTTTGTTGGTTTGTTGGCATGTTGGTTTGTTGGTTTGTTGGTTTGTTGGCTTGTTGGTTTGTTGGTTTGTTGGCTTGTTGGCTTGTTGGTTCGTTGGTTTTTTGGTTTGTTGGTTCGTTGGTTTGTTGGCTTGTTGGCTTGTTAGTTTGTTGGTTTGTTGGCTTGTGGGTTTGTTAGTTTGTTGGTTTGTTGGCTTGTTGGGTTGTTGGTTTGTTGGTTTTTTGGTTTGTTGGTTTGTTGGTTTGTTGGCTTGTTGGTTTATTTGTTTGTTGGTTTGTTGGCTTGTTGGTTTGTTGGTTTGTTGGTTTGTTGGCTTGTTGGTTTATTGGTTTGTTGGTTTATTGGTTTGTTGGTTTGTTGGTTTGTTGGTTTGTTGGTTTGTTGGTTTATTTGTTTGTTGGTTTGTTGGTTTGTTGGTTTGTTGGTTTGTTGGTTTGTTGCCTTGTTGGTTTGTTGGTTTGTTGGCTTGTTGGCTTGTTGGTTTGTTGGTTTGTTGGCTTTTTGGTTACTTAGTTTGTTGGTTTGTTGGCATGTTGGTTTGTTAGTTTGTTGGTTTGTTGGCTTGTTGGTTTGTTGGTTTGTTGGCTTGTTGGTTTGTTGGCTTGTTGGCTTGTTGGTTTGTTGGTTTGTTGGTTTTTTGGTTTGTTGGTTTGTTGGTTTGTTGGCTTTTTGGTTTGTTGGTTTATTTGTTTGTTGGTTTGTTGGCTTGCTGGTTTGTTGGTTTGTTGGTTTGTTGGTTTGTTGGTTTGTTGGCTTGTTGGCTTGTTGGTTTGTTGGTTTGTTGGTTTGTTGGCTTCTTGGCTTGTTGGTTTGTTGGTTTGTTGGCTTGTTGGTTTGTTGGTTTGTTGGTTTCTTGGCTTGTTGCTTTGTTCGTTTGATGGTTTGTTGGTTTGTTGGTTTTTTGGTTTGTTGGTTCGTTGGTTTGTTGGCTTGTTGGCTTCTTGGTTTGTTGGTTTGTTGGCTTGTTGGTTTGTTAGTTTGTTGGTTTGTTGGCTTGTTGGGTTGTTGGTTTGTTGGTTTTTTGGTTTGTTGGTTTGTTGGTTTTTTGGTTTGTTGGTTTGTTGGTTTGTTGGTTTGTTGTTTTGTTGGCTTGTTGGTTTGTTGGTTTGTTGGTTTTTTGGTTTGTTGGTTTGTTGGTTTGTTGGTTTGTTGGTTTGTTGGTTTATTTGTTTGTTGGTTTGTTGGCTTGTTGGTTTGTTGGTTTGTTGGTTTGTTGGCTTGTTGGTTTGTTGGTTTGTTGGCTTGTTGGCTTGTTGGTTTGTTCGTTTATTGGCTTGTTGGTTACTTAGTTTGTTGGTTTGTTGGCTTGTTGCTTTGTTGGTTTTTTGGTTTATTGGTTTATTTGTTTGTGGGTTTGTTGGTTTGTTAATTTGTTGGTTTGTTGGTTTGTTGGTTTGTTGGCTTGTTGGTTTGTTGGTTTGTTGGTTTTTTGGTTTGTTGGTTTGTTGGTTTGTTGGTTTGTTGGTTTGTTGGTTTGTTGGTTTATTTGTTTGTTGGTTTGTTGGTTTGTTGGTTTGTTGGTTTGTTGGTTTGTTGGCTTGTTGGTTTGTTGGTTTGTTGGCTTGTTGGCTTGTTGGTTTGTTGGTTTGTTGGCTTGTTGGTTACTTAGTTTGTTGGTTTGTTGGCATGTTGGTTTGTTGGTTTGTTGGTTTGTTGGCTTGTTGGTTTGTTGGTTTGTTAGCTTGTTGGTTTGTTGGCTTGTTGGCTTGTTGGTTTGTTGGTTTATTGGTTTGTTGGTTTGTTGGTTTGTTGGTTTTTTGGTTTGTTGGTTTATTTGTTTGTTCGTTTGTTGGCTTGCTGGTTTGTTGGTTTGTTGGTTTGTTGGTTTGTTGGCTTGTTGGTTTGTTGGTTTGTTGGTTTGTTGGCTTGTTGGTTTGTTGGTTTGTTGGTTTGTGGGCATGTTGGTTTGTTGGTTTGTTGGCTTGTTGGCTTGTTGGTTTGTTCGTTTGTTGGCTTGTTGGTTTGTTGGTTTGTTGGCTTGTTGGTTTGTTGGCTTGTTGGCTTGTTGGCTTGTTGGTTTGTTGGCTTGTTGGCTTGTTGGTTTGTTAGTTTGTTGGCTTGTTGGTTTGTTGGTTTGTTGGTTTGTTGGTTTATTTGTTTGTTACTTTGTTGGCTTGTTGGTTTGTTGGTTTGTCGGTATGTTGGCTTGTTGGTTTGTTGGTTTGTTGGTTTTTTGGTTTGTTGGTTTGTTGGTTTGTTGGTTTGTTGGTTTGTTGGTTTATTTGTTTGTTGGTTTGTTGGCTTGTTGGTTTGTTGGTTTGTTGGTTTGTTGGCTTGTTGGTTTGTTGGTTTGTTGGTTTGTTGGCTTGTTGGTTTGTTGGTTTGTTGGCTTGTTGGCTTGTTGGTTCGTTGGTTTTTTGGTTTGTTGGTTCGTTGGTTTGTTGGCTTGTTGGCTTGTTAGTTTGTTGGTTTGTTGGCTTGTGGGTTTGTTAGTTTGTTGGTTTGTTGGCTTGTTGGGTTGTTGGTTTGTTGGTTTTTTGGTTTGTTGGTTTGTTGGTTTGTTGGCTTGTTGGTTTATTTGTTTGTTGGTTTGTTGGCTTGTTGGTTTGTTGGTTTGTTGGTTTGTTGGCTTGTTGGTTTATTGGTTTGTTGGTTTATTGGTTTGTTGGTTTGTTGGTTTGTTGGTTTGTTGGTTTGTTGGTTTATTTGTTTGTTGGTTTGTTGGCTTGTTGGTTTGTTGGTTTGTTGGTTTGTTGGCTTGTTGGTTTGTTGGTTTGTTGGCTTGTTGGCTTGTTGGTTTGTTGGGTTGTTGGCTTGTTGGTTACTTAGTTTGTTGGTTCGTTGGCATGTTGGTTTGTTGGTTTGTTGGTTTGTTGGCTTGTTGGTTTGTTGGTTTGTTGGCTTGTTGGCTTGTTGGTTTGTTGGTTTGTTGGTTTGTTGGCTTGTTGGTTTGTTGGTTTGTTGGCTTGTTGGTTTGTTGGCTTGTTGGTTTTTTGGTTTGCTGGTTTGTTGGTTTGTTGGTTTGTTGGTTTATTTCTTTGTTGGTTTGTTGGCTTGTTGGCTTGTTGGTTTGTTGGTTTGTTGGCTTGTTGGTTACTTAGTTTGTTGGTTTGTTGGCATGTTGGTTTGTTGGTTTGTTGGCTTGATGGTTTGTTGGTTTGTTGGCTTGTTGGCTTGTTGGTTTGTTGGTTTGTTGGTTTGTTGGTTTATTGGCTTGTTGGTTTGTTAGTTTGTTGGTTTGTTGATTTGTTGGTTTGTTGGTTTGTTGCTTTGTTGGTTTGTTGGTTTGTTGGCTTGTTGGCTTGTTGCTTTGTTGGCTTGTTGGTTTGTTAGTTTGTTGGCTTTTTGGTTACTTGGTGTGTTGGTTTGTTGGCTTGTTGGCTTGTTGGTTTGTTGGTTTGTTGGCTTGTTGGGTTGTTAGTTTGTTGGTTTGTTGGCTTGTTGGCTTGTTGGTTTGTTGGTTTGTTGGTTTGTTGGTTTGTTGGTTTGTTGGTTTGTTGGTTTGTTGGTTTGTTAGTTTGTTGGTTTGTTGGGTTGTTAGTTTGTTGGTTTGTTGGCTTGTTGGCTTATTGGTTTGTTGGTTTGTTGGCTTGTTGGCTTGTTGGTTTGTTGGTTTGTTGGTTTGCTGGTTTGTTGCTTTGTTGGTTTGTAGGTTTGTTGGCTTGTTGGCTTGTTGGTTTGTTAGTTTGTTTGCTTTTTGGTTACTTGGTTTGTTGGTTTGTTGGTTTATTGGCTTGTTGGTTTGTTTGCTTGTTGGTTTGTTGGTTTGTTGGTTTGTTGGCTTTTTGGCTTGTTGGCTTGTTGGTTTGTTGGTTTGTTGGTTTGTTGGTTTATTGGTTTGTTGGTTTGTTTGTTTTTTGGTTTGTTGATTTATTTGTTTGTTGGTTTGTTGGCTTGTTGGTTTGTTGGTTTGTTGGTTTGTTGGTTTGTTGGTTTGTTGGTTTGTTGGTTTATTTGTTTGTTGGTTTGTTGGCTTGTTGGTTTGTTGGTTTGTTGGTTTGTTGGTTTGTTGGCTTGTTGGTTTGTTGGTTTGTTGGTTTTTTGGTTTGTTGGTTTGTTGGTTTGTTGGTTTATTTGTTTGTTGGTTTGTTGGTTTGTTGGCTTGTTGGCTTGTTAGTTTGTTGGTTTTTTGGTTTGTTGGTTTGTTGGCTGGTTGGTTTGTTGGTTTGTTGGCTTGTTGGTTTGTTGGTTTGTTGGTTTGTTGGTTTGTTGGCTTGTTGGTTTGTTGGTTTGTTGGTTTTTTGGTTTGTTGGTTTGTTGGTTTGTTGGTTTATTTGTTTGTTGGCTTGTTGGCTTGTTGGTTTGTTGGTTTGTTGGCTTGTTGGTTTGTTGGTTTGTTGGTTTGTTGGTTTGTTGGTTTGTTGGTTTGTTGGTTTGTTGGTTTGTTGGTTTGTTGGCTTGTTGGTTTATTGGTTTGTTGGCTTGTTGGTTTGTTGGTTTGTTGGTTTGTTGGTTTGTTGGTTTGTTGGTTTGTTGGCTTGTTGGCTTGTTGGTTTGTTGGTTTGTTGGTTTGTTGGTTTGTTGGTTTGTTGGTTTGTTGGTTTGTTGGTTTGTTGGTTTGTTGGTTTGTTGGTTTGTTGGTTTGTTGGTTTGTTGGCTTGTTGGCTTGTTGGTTTGTTGGTTTTGTGGCTTGTTGGTTTGTTGGTTTGTTGGTTTGTTAGCTTGTTGGCTTGTTGGTTTGTTGGTTTGTTGGCTTGTCGGTTTGTTGGTTTGTTGGCTTGTTGGCTTGTTGGCTTGTTGCTTTGTTCGTTTGATGGTTTGTTGGTTTGTTGGTTTGTTGGTTTGTTGGTTTGTTGGTTTATTTGTTTGTTGGTTTGTTGGCTTGTTGGTTTGTTGGTTTGTTGGTTTTTTGGCTTGTTGGTTTGTTGGTTTATTGGTTTGTTGGTTTGTTGGTTTGTTGGCTTGTTGGTTTGTTGGCTTGTTGGTTTGTTGGTTTGTTGGTTTGTTGACTTGTTGGCTTGTTGGCTTGTTGGCTTGTTGGTTTGTTGGTTTGTTGGTATGTTGGTTTTTTGGTTTGTTGGTTTGTTGGTTTGTTGGTTTTTTGGTTAGTGGGTTTATTTGTTTGTTGGCTTGTTGGTTTGTTGGTTTGTTGGTTTGTTGGTTTGTTGTCTTGTTGGTTTGTTGGTTTATTGGTTTGTTATCTTGTTGGCTTGTTGGTTTGTTGGTTTGTTTGCTTGTTGGTTTGTTGGTTTGTTGGCTTGTTGGCTTGTTGCTTTGTTCGTTTGATGGTTTGTTGGTTTGTTGGTTTTTTGGTTTGTTGGTTTGTTGGTTTGTTGGCTTGTTGGTTTGTCGGCTTGTTTGTTTGTTAGTTTGTTGGTTTGTTGGCTTGTTGGCTTGTTGGTTTGTTGGTTTTTTGGTTTGTTGGTTTGTTGGTTTGTTGGTTTGTTGGTTTGTTGGTTTGTTGGTTTATTTGCTTGTTGGTTTGTTGGTTTTTTGGTTTGTTGGTTTGTTGGTTTGTTGGCTTGTTGGCTTGTTGGTTTGTTGGTTTGTTGGCTTGTTGGTTTGTTAGTTTGTTGGTTAGTTGGCTTGTTGGCTTGTTGGCTTGTTGGTCTGTTGGTTTTTTTGGTTTGTTGGTTTGTTGGTTTGTTCGTTTGTTGGTTTGTTGGTTTATTTGTTTGTTGGTTTGTTGGCTTGTTGGTTTGTTGGTTTGTTGGTTTGTTGGCTTGTTGGTTTGTTGGTTTGTTGGTTTTTTGGTTTGTTGGTTTGTTGGTTTGTTGGTTTGTTGGTTTGTTGGTTTATTTGTTTGTTGGTTTGTTGGCTTGTTGGTTTGTTGGTTTGTTGGCTTGTTGGCTTGTTGGTTTGTTGGTTTGTTGGTTTGTTGGTTTGTTGGTTTGTTGGTTTGTTGGTTTGTTGGTTTGTTGGTTTGTTGGTTTGTTGGTTTGTTGCTTTGTTGGTTTGTTGGTTTGTTGGTTTGTTGGTCTGTCGGCTTGTTGGCTTGTTGGTTTGTTGGTTTGTTGGTTTGTTGGTTTGTTGGCTTGTTGGCTTGTTAGTTTGTTGGTTTGTTGGCTTGTTGGTTTGTTGGTTTGTTGGTTTGTTGGCTTGTTGGCTTGTTGGTTTGTTGGTTTTTTGGCTTGTTGGTTTGTTGGTTTATTTGTTTGTTGGTTTGTTGGCTTGTTGGTTTGTTGGTTTGTTGGCTTGTTGGCTTGTTGGTTTGTTGGTTTGTTGGTTTGTTGGTTTGATGGTTCGTTGGTTTGTTGGTTTGTTGGCTTGTTGGTTTGTTGGTTTGTTGGCTTGTTGGCTTGTTGGTTTGTTGGTTTGTTGGTTTGTTGGTTTGTTGCTTTGTTGGTTTGTTGGCTTGTTGGCGTGTTGGTTTGTTGGTTTGTTGGTTTTTTGGTTTGTTGGTTTGTTGGTTTGTTGGCTTGTTGGTTTGTTGGCTTGTTGGTTTGTTAGTTTGTTGGTTTGTTGGCTTGTTGGCTTGTTGGTTTGTTGGTTTTTTGGTTTGTTGGTTTGTTGGTTTGTTGGTTTGTTGGTTTGTTGGTTTGTTGGTTTGTTGGTTTATTTGCTTGTTGGTTTGTTGGTTTTTTGGTTTGTTGGTTTGTTGGTTTGTTGGTTTGTTCGTTTGTTGGTTTGTTGGTTTATTTGTTTGTTGGTTTGTTGGCTTGTTGGTTTGTTGGTTTGTTGGCTTGTTGGTTTGTTGGTTTGTTGGTTTTTTGGTTTGTTGGTTTGTTGGTTTGTTGGTTTGTTGGTTTGTTGGTTTATTTGTTTGTTGGTTTGTTGGCTTGTTGGTTTGTTGGTTTGTTGGCTTGTTGGCTTGTTGGTTTGTTGGTTTGTTGGTTTGTTGGTTTTTTGGTTTGTTGGTTTGTTGGTTTGTTGGTTTGTTGGTTTGTTGGTTTGTTGGTTTGTTGGTTTGTCGGCTTGTTGGCTTGTTGGTTTGTTGGTTTGTTGGCTTGTTGGTTTGTTGGTTTGTTGGTTTGTTGGTTTGTTGGTTTGTTGGTTTGTTGGTTTGTTGGTTTGTTGGCTTGTTGGCTTGTTGGTTTGTTGGTTTGTTGGCTTGTTGGTTTATTGGTTTGTTGGTTTGTTGGCTTGTTGGCTTGTTGGTTTGTTGGTTTGTTGGCTTGTTGGTTTGTTGGTTTATTTGTTTGTTGGTTTGTTAGCTTGTTGGTTTGTGGTTTGTTGGCTTGTTGGCTTGTTGGTTTGTTGGTTTGTTGGTTTGTTGGTTTGTTGGTTTGATGGTTTGTTGGTTTGTTGGTTTATTGGCTTGTTGGTTTGTTGGTTTGTTGGCTTGTTGGCTTGTTGGTTTGTTGGTTTGTTGGTTTGTTGGTTTGTTGGTTTGTTGGCTTGTTGGTTTGTTGGTTTGTTGGCTTGTTGGTTTGTTGGTTTGTTGGTTTGTTGGCTTGTTGGCTTGTTGGTTTGTTGGTTTGTTGGCTTGTTGGCTTGTTGGTTTGTTGGCTTGTTGGCTTGTTGCTTTGTTCGTTTGATGGTTTATTGGTTCGTTGGTTTTTTGGTTTGTTGGTTTGTTGGTTTGTTGGCTTGTTGGCTTGTTGGTTTGTTGGTTTCTTGGCTTGTTGGTTTGTTAGTTTGTTAATTTGTTGGCTTGTTGGCTTGTTGGTTTGTTGGTTTTTTGGTTTGTTGGTTTGTTGGTTTGTTGGTTTGTTGGTTCGTTGGTTTGTTGGTTTATTTGTTTGTTGATTTGTTGGCTTGTTGGTTTGTTGGTTTGTTGATTTGTTGGCTTGTTGGTTTGTTGGTTTGTTGGTTTTTTGGTTTGTTGGTTTGTTGGTTTGTTGGTTTGTTGGTTTGTTGGTTTGTTGGTTTATTTGTTTGTTGGTTTGTTGGCTTGTTGGTTTGTTGGTTTGTTGGTTTGCTGGCTTGTTGGTTTGTTGGTTTGTTGGCTTGTTGGCTTGTTAGTTTGTTGGTTTGTTGGCTTGTTGGTTACTTAGTTTGTTGGTTTGTTGGCATGTTGGTTTGTTGGTTTGTTGGTTTGTTGGCTTGATGGTTTGTTGGTTTGTTGGCTTGTTGGCTTGTTGGTTTGTTGGTTTGTTGGTTTGTTGGCTTGTTGGTTTGTTGGTTTGTTGGCTTGTTGGTTTGCTAGTTTGTTGGTTTGTTGGTTTGTTGGTTTGTTGGTTTGTTGGTTTGTTGGTTTGTTGGTTTGTTGGTTTGTTGGTTTGTTGGTTTGTTGGTTTGGTGGCTTGTTGGTTTGTTGGCTTGTTGGTTTGTTAGTTTGTTGGCTTTTTGGTTACTTGGTTTGTTGGTTTGTTGGCTTGTTGGCTTGTTGGTTTGTTGGTTTGTTGGCTTGTTGGTTTGTTAGTTTGTTGGTTTGTTGGCTTGTTGGCTTGTTGGCTTGTTGGTTTGTTGGTTTGTTGGTTTGTTGGTTTGTTGGTTTTTTGGTTTGTTGGTTTGTTGGGTTGTTGGTTTGTTGGTTTGTTGGTTTGTTTGTTTGTTGGTTTGTTGGCTCGTTGGTTTGTTGGCTTGTTGGTTTGTTGGTTTGTTGGTTTGTTGGTTTGTTGGTTTGTTGGTTTGTTGGTTTGTTGGTTTGTTGGTTTGTTGGTTTGTTGGTTTGTTGGTTTTTTGGTTTGTTGGTTTATTTGTTTGTTGGTTTGTTGGCTTGTTGGTTTGTTGGTGTGTTGGTTTGTTGGTTTGTTGGCTTGTTGGTTTGTTGGTTTGTTGGTTTGTTGGCTTGTTGGCTTGTTGGTTTGTTGGTTTGTTGGCTTGTTAGTTTGTTGGTTTGTTGGCTTGTTGGCTTGTTGCTTTGTTCGTTTGATGGTTTGTTGGTTTGTTGGTTTGTTGGTTTTTTGGTTTGTTGGTTTGTTGGTTTGTTGGCTTGTTGGTTTGTTGATTTGTTGGCTTGCTGGTTTGTTAGTTTGTTGGTTTGTTGGCTTGTTGGCTTGTTGGTTTGTTGGTTTTTTGGTTCGTTGTTTTGTTGGTTTGTTGGTTTGTTGTTTTGTTGGTTTATTTGTTTGTTGGTTTGTTGGCTTGTTGGTTTGTTGGTTTGTTGGTTTGTTGGCTTGTTGGTTTGTTGGTATGTTGGTTTTTTGGTTTTGTTGGTTTGTTGGTTTGTTGGTTTGTTGGTTTGTTGATTTATTTCTTTGTTGGTTTGTTGGCTTGTTGGTTTGTTGGTTTGTTGGCTTGTTGGTTTGTTGGTTTGTTGGCTTATTGGTTTGTTGGTTTGTTGGCTTGTTGGCTTGTTGGTTTGTTGGTTTGTTGGCTTGTTGGTTACTTAGTTTGTTGGTTTGTTGGTATGATGGTTTGTTGGTTTGTTGGTTTGTTGGCGTGTTGGTTTGTTGGTTTGTTGGCTTGTTGGCTTGTTGTTTTCTTGGTTTGTTGGTTTGTTGGCTTGTTGGTTTGTTGGTTTGTTGGCTTGTTGGCTTGTTGCTTTTTCGTTTGATGGTTTGTTGGTTTGTTGGTTTTTTGGTTTGTTGGTTTGTTGGTTTGTTGGCTTGTTGGCTTGTTGGTTTGTTGATTTGTTGGCTTGTTGGTTTGTAAGTTTGTTGGTTTGTTGGCTTGTTGGCTTGTTTGTTTGTTGGTTTTTTGGTTTGTTGGTTTGTTGGTTTGTTGGTTTGTTGGTTTGTTGGTTTGTTGGTTTATTTGTTTGTTGGTTTGTTGGCTTGCTGGTTTGTTGGTTTGTTGGTTTTTTGGCTTGTTGGTTTGTTGGTTTATTGGTTTGTTGGTTTGTTGGTTTGTTGGTTTGTTGGTTTGTTGGTTTGTTGGTTTGTTGGTTTGTTGGTTTATTTGTTTGTTGGCTTGTTGGCTTGTTTGTTTGTTGGTTTTTTGGTTTGTTGGTTTGTTGGTTTGTGTTTGTTGGTTTGTTGGTTTATTTGTTTGTTGGTTTGTTGACTTGTTGGCTTGTTGGCTTGTTGGTTTGTTGGTTTGTTGGTTTGTTGGTTTGTTGGTTTGTTGGTTTGTTGGTTTGTTGGTTTTTTGGTTTGTGGGTTTATTTGTTTGTTGGTTTGTTGGCTTGTTGGTTTGTTGGTTTGTTGGTTTGTTGGTTTGTTGTCTTGTTGGTTTGTTGGTTTATTGGTTTGTTATCTTGTTGGCTTGTTGGTTTGTTGGTTTGTTGGCTTGTTGGTTTGTTGGTTTGTTGGCTTGTTGGCTTGTTGCTTTGTTCGTTTGATGGTTTATTGGTTTGTTGGTTTTTTGGTTTGTTGGTTTGTTGGTTTGTTGGCTTGTTGGTTTGTTGGCTTATTGGTTTGTTAGTTTGTTGGTTTGTTGGCTTGTTGGCTTGTTGGTTTGTTGGTTTTTTGGTTTGTTGGTTTGTTGGTTTGTTGGTTTGTTGGTTTGTTGGTTTGTTGGTTTGTTGGTTTATTTGCTTGTTGGTTTGTTGGTTTTTTGGTTTGTTGGTTTGTTGGTTTGTTGGCTTGTTGGCTTGTTGGTTTGTTGGTTTGTTGGCTTGTTGGTTTGTTAGTTTGTTGGTTAGTTGGCTTGTTGGCTTGTTGGTTTGTTGGTTTTTTGGTTTGCTGGTTTGTTGGTTTGTCCGTTTGTTGGTTTGTTGGTTTATTTGTTTGTTGGTTTGTTGGCTTGTTGGTTTGTTGGTTTGTTGGTTTGTTGGCTTTTTGGTTTGTTGGTTTGTTGGTTTTTTGGTTTGTTGGTTTGTTGGTTTGTTGGTTTGTTGGTTTGTTGGTTTATTTGTTTGTTGGTTTGTTGGCTTGTTGGTTTGTTGGTTTGTTGGCTTGTCGGCTTGTTGGTTTGTTGGTTTGTTGGTTTGTTGGTTTGTTGGTTTGTTGGTTTGTTGGTTTGTTGGTTTGTTGGTTTGTTGGTTTGTTGGTTTGTTGGTTTGTCGGCTTGTTGGCTTGTTGGTTTGTTGGTTTGTTGGTTTGTTGGTTTGTTGGCTTGTTGGCTTGTTGGTTTGTTGGTTTGTTGGCTTGTTGGTTTGTTGGTTTGTTGGCTTGTTGGCTTGTTGGTTTGTTGGTTTGTTGGTTTGTTGGTTTGTTGTTTGTTGGTTTGATGGTTTGTTGGTTTGTTGGTTTGTCGGCTTGTTGGTTTGTTGGTTTATTGGTTTGTTGGCTTGTTGGTTTGTTGGTTTGTTGGTGTGTTGGTTTGTTGGTTTGTTGGCTTGTTGGTTTGTTGGTTTGTTGGCTTGTTGGTTTGTTGGTTTGTTGGTTTGTTGGCTTGTTGGCTTGTTGGTTTGTTGGTTTGTTGGCTTGTTGGCTTGTTGGTTTGTTGGCTTGTTGGCTTGTTGCTTTGTTCGTTTGATGGTTTGTTGGTTCGTTGGTTTTTTGGTTTGTTGGTTTGTTGGCTTGTTGGTTTGTTGGCTTGTTGGTTTGTTAGTTTGTTGGTTTGTTGGCTTGTTGGCTTGTTGGTTTGTTGGTTTTTTGGTTTGTTGGTTTGTTGGTTTGTTGGTTTGTTGGTTTGTTGGTTTGTTGGTTTGTTGGTTTATTTGCTTGTTGGTTTGTTGGTTTTTTGGTTTGTTGGTTTGTTGGTTTGTTGGCTTGTTGGCTTGTTGGTTTGTTGGTTTGTTGGCTTGTTGGTTTGTTAGTTTGTTGGTTAGTTGGCTTGTTGGCTTGTTGGTTTGTTGGTTTTTTGGTTTGCTGGTTTGTTGGTTTGTTCGTTTGTTGGTTTGTTGGTTTATTTGTTTGTTGGTTTGTTGGCTTGTTGGTTTGTTGGTTTGTTGGTTTGTTGGTTTGTTGGTTTGTTGGTTTGTTGGTTTTTTGGTTTGTTGGTTTGTTGGTTTGTTGGTTTGTTGGTTTGTTGGTTTATTTGTTTGTTGGTTTGTTGGCTTGTTGGTTTGTTGGTTTGTTGGCTTGTTGGCTTGTTGGTTTGTTGGTTTGTTGGTTTGTTGGTTTGTTGGTTTGTTGGTTTGTTGGTTTGTTGGTTTGTTGGTTTGTTGGTTTGTTGGTTTGTCGGCTTGTTGGCTTGTTGGTTTGTTGGTTTGTTGGTTTGTTGGTTTGTTGGCTTGTTGGCTTGTTGGTTTGTTGGTTTGTTGGCTTGTTGGTTTGTTGGTTTGTTGGTTTGTTGGCTTGTTGGCTTGTTGGTTTGTTGGTTTGTTGGCTTGTTGGTTTGTTGGTTTATTTGTTTGTTGGTTTGTTAGCTTGTTGGTTTGTGGTTTGTTGGCTTGTTGGCTTGTTGGTTTGTTGGTTTGTTGGTTTGTTGGTTTGTTGGTTTGATGGTTTGTTGGTTTGTTGGTTTATTGGCTTGTTGGTTTGTTGGTTTGTTGGCTTGTTGGCTTGTTGGTTTGTTGGTTTGTTGGTTTGTTGGTTTGTTGGTTTGTTGGCTTGTTGGTTTGTTGGTTTGTTGGCTTGTTGGTTTGTTGGTTTGTTGGTTTGTTGGCTTGTTGGCTTGTTGGTTTGTTGGTTTGTTGGCTTGTTGGCTTGTTGGTTTGTTGGCTTGTTGGCTTGTTGCTTTGTTCGTTTGATGGTTTGTTGGTTCGTTGGTTTTTTGGTTTGTTGGTTTGTTGGTTTGTTGGCTTGTTGGCTTGTTGGTTTGTTGGTTTCTTGGCTTGTTGGTTTGTTAGTTTGTTAATTTGTTGGCTTGTTGGCTTGTTGGTTTGTTGGTTTTTTGGTTTGTTGGTTTGTTGGTTTGTTGGTTTGTTGGTTCGTTAGTTTGTTGGTTTATTTGTTTGTTGATTTGTTGGCTTGTTGGTTTGTTGGTTTGTTGATTTGTTGGCTTGTTGGTTTGTTGGTTTGTTGGTTTTTTGGTTTGTTGGTTTGTTGGTTTGTTGGCTTGTTGGTTTGTTGGTTTGTTGGTTTTTTGGTTTGTTGGTTTGTTGGTTTGTTGTTTTGTTGGCTTGTTGGTTTGTTGGTTTGTTGGTTTGCTGGCTTGTTGGTTTGTTGGTTTGTTGGCTTGTTGGCTTGTTAGTTTGTTGGTTTGTTGGCTTGTTGGTTACTTAGTTTGTTGGTTTGTTGGCATGTTGGTTTGTTGGTTTGTTGGTTTGTTATCTTGATGGTTTGTCGGTTTGTTGGCTTGTTGGCTTGTTGGTTTGTTGGTTTGTTGGTTTGTTGGCTTGTTGGTTTGTTGGTTTGTTGGCTTGTTGGTTTGCTAGTTTGTTGGTTTGTTGGTTTGTTGGTTTGTTGGTTTGTTGGTTTGTTGGTTTGTTGGTTTGTTGGTTTGTTGGTTTGTTGGTTTGTTGGTTTGTTGGTTTGTTGGCTTGTTGGTTTGTTGGCTTGTTGGTTTGTTAGTTTGTTGGCTTTTTGGTTACTTGGTTTGTTGGTTTGTTGGCTTGTTGGCTTGTTGGTTTGTTGGTTTGTTGGCTTGTTGGTTTGTTAGTTTGTTGGTTTGTTGGCTTGTTGGCTTGTTGGCTTGTTGGTTTGTTGGTTTGTTGGTTTGTTGGTTTGTTGGTTTTTTGGTTTGTTGGTTTGTTGGGTTGTTGGTTTGTTGGTTTGTTGGTTTGTTTGTTTGTTGGTTTGTTGGCTTGTTGGTTTGTTGGCTTGTTGGTTTGTTGGTTTGTTGGTTTGTTGGTTTGTTGGTTTTTTGGTTTGTTGGTTTGTTGGTTTTTTGGTTTGTTGGTTTATTTGTTTGTTGGTTTGTTGGCTTGTTGGTTTGTTGGTGTGTTGGTTTGTTGGTTTGTTGGCTTGTTGGTTTGTTGGTTTGTTGGTTTGTTGGCTTGTTGGCTTGTTGGTTTGTTGGTTTGTTGGCTTGTTGGTTTGTTGGTTTGTTGGCTTGTTGGCTTGTTGCTTTGTTCGTTTGATGGTTTGTTGGTTTGTTGGTTTTTTGGTTTGTTGGTTTGTTGGTTTGTTGGCTTGTTGGTTTGTTGATTTGTTGGCTTGCTGGTTTGTTAGTTTGTTGGTTTGTTGGCTTGTTGGCTTGTTGGTTTGTTGGTTTTTTGGTTCGTTGTTTTGTTGGTTTGTTGGTTTGTTGGTTTGTTGGTTTATTTGTTTGTTGGTTTGTTGGCTTGTTGGTTTGTTGGTTTGTTGGTTTGTTGGCTTGTTGGTTTGTTGGTATGTTGGTTTTTTGGTTTTGTTGGTTTGTTGGTTTGTTGGTTTGTTGGTTTGTTGGTTTGTTGATTTATTTCTTTGTTGGTTTGTTGGCTTGTTGGTTTGTTGGTTTGTTGGCTTGTTGGTTTGTTGGTTTGTTGGCTTATTGGTTTGTTGGTTTGTTGGCTTGTTGGCTTGTTGGTTTGTTGGTTTGTTGGCTTGTTGGTTACTTAGTTTGTTGGTTTGTTGGTATGTTGGTTTGTTGGTTTGTTGGTTTGTTGGCGTGTTGGTTTGTTGGTTTGTTGGCTTGTTGGCTTGTTGTTTTGTTGGTTTGTTGGTTTGTTGGCTTGTTGGTTTGTTGGTTTGTTGGCTTGTTGGCTTGTTGCTTTGTTCGTTTGATGGTTTGTTGGTTTGTTGGTTTTTTGGTTTGTTGGTTTGTTGGTTTGTTGGCTTGTTGGCTTGTTGGTTTGTTAATTTGTTGGCTTGTTGGTTTGTAAGTTTGTTGGTTTGTTGGCTTGTTGGCTTGTTTGTTTGTTGGTTTTTTGGTTTGTTGGTTTGTTGGTTTGTTGGTTTGTTGGTTTGTTGGTTTGTTGGTTTATTTGTTTGTTGGTTTGTTGGCTTGCTGGTTTGTTGGTTTGTTGGTTTTTTGGCTTGTTGGTTTGTTGGTTTATTGGTTTGTTGGTTTGTTGGTTTGTTGGTTTGTTGGTTTGTTGGTTTGTTGGTTTGTTGGTTTGTTGGTTTATTTGTTTGTTGGCTTGTTTGTTTGTAGGTTTTTTGGTTTGTTGGTTTGTGTTTGTTGGTTTGTTGGTTTATTTGTTTGTTGGTTTGTTGACTTGTTGGCTTGTTGGCTTGTTGGTTTGTTGGTTTGTTGGTTTGTTGGTTTGTTGGTTTGTTGGTTTGTTGGTTTGTTGGTTTTTTGGTTTGTGGGTTTGTTTGTTTGTTGGTTTGTTGGCTTGTTGGTTTGTTGGTTTGTTGGTTTGTTGGTTTGTTGTCTTGTTGGTTTGTTGGTTTATTGGTTTGTTATCTTGTTGGCTTGTTGGTTTGTTGGTTTGTTGGCTTGTTGGTTTGTTGGTTTGTTGGCTTGTTGGCTTGTTGCTTTGTTCGTTTGATGGTTTGTTGGTTTGTTGGTTTTTTGGTTTGTTGGTTTGTTGGTTTGTTGGCTTGTTGGTTTGTTGGCTTGTTGGTTTGTTAGTTTGTTGGTTTGTTGGCTTGTTGGCTTGTTGGTTTGTTGGTTTTTTGGTTTGTTGGTTTGTTGGTTTGTTGGTTTGTTGGTTTGTTGGTTTGTTGGTTTGTTGGTTTATTTGCTTGTTGGTTTGTTGGTTTTTTGGTTTGTTGGTTTGTTGGTTTGTTGGCTTGTTGGCTTGTTGGTTTGTTGGTTTGTTGGCTTGTTGGTTTGTTAGTTTGTTGGTTAGTTGGCTTGTTGGCTTGTTGGTTTGTTGGTTTTTTGGTTTGCTGGTTTGTTGGTTTGTTCGTTTGTTGGTTTGTTGGTTTATTTGTTTGTTGGTTTGTTGGCTTGTTGGTTTGTTGGTTTGTTGGTTTGTTGGCTTGTTGGTTTGTTGGTTTGTTGGTTTTTTGGTTTGTTGGTTTGTTGGTTTGTTGGTTTGTTGGTTTATTTGTTTGTTGGTTTGTTGGCTTGTTGGTTTGTTGGTTTGTTGGGTTGCCGGCTTGTTGGTTTGTTGGTTTGTTGGTTTGTTGGTTTGTTGGTTTGTTGGTTTGTTGGTTTGTTGGTTTGTCGGCTTGTTGGCTTGTTGGTTTGTTGGTTTGTTGGTTTGTTGGTTTGTTGGCTTGTTGGCTTGTTGGTTTGTTGGTTTGTTGGCTTGTTGGTTTGTTGGTTTGTTGGCTTGTTGGCTTGTTGGTTTGTTGGTTTGTTGGTTTGTTGGTTTGTTGTTTGTTGGTTTGATGGTTTGTTGGTTTGTTGGTTTGTTGGCTTGTTGGTTTGTTGGTTTGTTGGTTTGTTGGCTCGTTGGTTTGTTGGTTTGTTGGTGTGTTGGTTTGTTGGTTTGTTGGCTTGTTGGTTTGTTGGTTTGTTGGCTTGTTGGTTTGTTGGTTTGTTGGTTTGTTGGCTTGTTGGCTTGTTGGCTTGTTGGTTTGTTGGTTTGTTGGCTTGTTGGCTTGTTGGTTTGTTGGCTTGTTGGCTTGTTGCTTTGTTCGTTTGATGGTTTGTTGGTTCGTTGGTTTTTTGGTTTGTTGGTTTGTTGGTTTGTTGGCTTGTTGGCTTGTTGGTTTATTGGTTTCTTGGCTTGTTGGTTTGTTAGTTTGTTAATTTGTTGGCTTGTTGGCTTGTTGGTTTGTTGGTTTTTTGGTTTGTTGGTTTGTTGTTTTGTTGGTTTGTTGGTTTGTTGGTTTGTTGGTTTATTTGTTTGTTGATTTGTTGGCTTGTTGGTTTGTTGGTTTGTTGATTTGTTGGCTTGTTGGTTTGTTGGTTTGTTGGTTTTTTGGTTTGTTGGTTTGTTGGTTTGTTGGTTTGTTGGTTTGTTGGTTTGTTGGTTTGTTGGTTTATTTGTTTGTTGATTTGTTGGCTTGTTGGTTTGTTGGTTTGTTGGTTTGTTGGCTTGTTGGTTTGTTGGTTTTTTGGCTTGTTGGCTTGTTAGTTTGTTGGTTTGTTGGCTTGTTGGTTACTTAGTTTGTTGGTTTGTTGGCATGTTGGTTTGTTGGTTTGTTGGTTTGTTGGCTTGATGGTTTGTTGGTTTGTTAGCTTGTTGGCTTGTTGGTCTGTTGGTTTGTTGGTTTGTTGGCTTGTTGGTTTGTTGGTTTGTTGGCTTGTGGTTTGCTAGTTTGTTGGTTTGTTGGTTTGTTGGTTTGTTGGTTTATTGGTTTGTTGGTTTGTTGGTTTGTTGGTTTGTTGGCTTGTTGGTTTGTTAGTTTGTTAGTTTGTTGGTTTGTTGGCTTGTTGGCTTGTTGGTTTGTCGGTTTGTTGGTTTGTTGGTTTGTTGGTTTTTTGGTTTGTTGGTTTGTTGGGTTGTTGGTTTGTTGGTTTGTTGGTTTGTTTGTTTGTTGGTTTGTTGGCTTGTTGGTTTGTTGGCTTGTTGGTTTGTTGGTTTGTTGGTTTGTTGGTTTGTTGGTTTGTTGGTTTGTTGGTTTGTTGGTTTGTTGGTTTGTTGGTTTGTTGGCTTGTTGGTTTGTTGGTTTGTTGGCTTGTTGGCTTGTTGGTTTGTTGGTTTGTTGGCTTGTTGGTTTGTTGGTTTGTTGGCTTGTTGGCTTGTTGCTTTGTTCGTTTGATGGTTTGTTGGTTTGTTGGTTTTTTGGTTTGTTGGTTTGTTGGTTTGTTGGCTTGTTGGTTTGTTGATTTGTTGGCTTGCTGGTTTGTTAGTTTGTTGGTTTGTTGGCTTGTTGGCTTGTTGGTTTGTTGGTTTTTTGGTTCGTTGTTTTGTTGGTTTGTTGGTTTGTTGGTTTGTTGGTTTATTTGTTTTTGGTTTGTTGGCTTGTTGGTTTGTTGGTTTGTTGGTTTGTTGGCTTGTTGGTTGGTTGGTTTGTTGGTTTTTTGGTTTTGTTGGTTTGTTGGTTTGTTGGTTTGTTGGTTTGTTGATTTATTTCTTTGTTGGTTTGTTGGCTTGTTGGTTTGTTGGTTTGTTGGCTTGTTGGTTTGTTGGTTTGTTGGCTTATTGGTTTGTTGGTTTGTTGGCTTGTTGGCTTGTTGGTTTGTTGGTTTGTTGGCTTGTTGGTTACTTAGTTTGTTTGTTTGTTGGTTTGTTGGCTTGTTGGTTTGTTGGTTTGTTGGTTTGTTGGTTTGTTGGTTTGTTGGTTTGTTGGTTTGTTGATTTGTTGGCTTGTTGGTTTGTTGGTTTGTTGGCTTGTTGGCTTGTTGGTTTGTTGGTTTGTTGGTTTGTTGGTTTGTTGGCTTGTTGGTTTGTTGGTTTGTTGGCTTGTTCGTTTGTTGGTTTGTTGGTTTGTTGGCTTGTTGGCTTGTTGGTTTGTTGGTTTGTTGGCTTGTTGGTTTGTTGGTTTGTTGGCTTGTTGGCTTGTTGCTTTGTTCGTTTGATGGTTTGTTGGTTTGTTGGTTTGTTGGTTTGTTGGTTTGTTGGCTTGTTGGTTTGTTGGTTTGTTGGTTTGTTGGTTTGTTGGTTTGTTGGCTTGTTGGTTTGTTGGTTTGTTGGCTTGTTGGTTTGTTGGTTTGTTGGTTTGTTGGCTTGTTGGCTTGTTGGTTTGTTGGTTTGTTGGCTTGTTGGCTTGTTGGTTTGTTGGCTTGTTGGCTTGTTGCTTTGTTCGTTTAATGGTTTGTTGGTTCGTTGGTTTTTTGGTTTGTTGGTTTGTTGGCTTGTTGGCTTGTTGGTTTGTTGGTTTCTTGGCTTGTTGGTTTGTTAGTTTGTTAATTTGTTGGCTTGTTGGCTTGTTGGTTTGTTGGTTTTTTGGTTTGTTGGTTTGTTGGTTTGTTGGTTTGTTGGTTTGTTGGTTTGTTGGTTTATTTGTTTGTTGATTTGTTGGCTTGTTGGTTTGTTGGTTTGTTGATTTGTTGGCTTTTTGGTTTGTTGGTTTGTTGGTTTTTTGGTTTGTTGGTTTGTTGGTTTGTTGGTTTGTTGGTTTGTTGGTTTGTTGGTTTATTTGTTTGTTGATTTGTTGGCTTGTTGGTTTGTTGGTTTGTTGGTTTGTTGGCTTGTTGGTTTGTTGGTTTTTTGGCTTGTTGGCTTGTTTGTTTGTTGGTTTGTTGGCTTGTTGGTTACTTAGTTTGTTGGTTTGTTGGCATGTTGGTTTGTTGGTTTGTTGGTTTGTTGGCTTGATGGTTTGTTGGTTTGTTGGCTTGTTGGCTTGTTGGTTTGTTGGTTTGTTGGTTTGTTGGCTTGTTGGTTTGTTGGTTTGTTGGCTTGTGGTTTGCTAGTTTGTTGGTTTGTTGGTTTGTTGGTTTGTTGGTTTGTTGGTTTGTTGGTTTGTTGGTTTGTTGGTTTGTTGGTTTGTTGGTTTGTTGGTTTGTTGGTTTGTTGATTTGTTGGCTTGTTGGCTTGTTGGTTTGTTGGCTTGTTGGTTTGTTAGTTTGTTGGCTTTTTGGTTACTTGGTTTGTTGGTTTGTTGGCTTGTTGACTTGTTGGTTTGTTGGTTTGTTGGCTTGTTGGTTTGTTAGTTTGTTAGTTTGTTGGTTTGTTGGCTTGTTGGCTTGTTGGCTTGTTGGTTTGTCGGTTTGTTGGTTTGTTGGTTTGTTGGTTTTTTGGTTTGTTGGTTTGTTGGGTTGTTGGTTTGTTGGTTTGTTGGTTTGTTTGTTTGTTGGTTTGTTGGCTTGTTGGTTTGTTGGCTTGTTGGTTTGTTGGTTTGTTGGCTTGTTGGTTTGTTGGTTTGTTGGTTTGTTAGTTTGTTAATTTGTTGGCTTGTTGGCTTGTTGGTTTGTTGGTTTTTTGGTTTGTTGGTTTGTTGGTTTGTTGGTTTGTTGGTTTGTTGGTTTGTTGGTTTATTTGTTTGTTGATTTGTTGGCTTGTTGGTTTGTTGGTTTGTTGATTTGTTGGCTTTTTGGTTTGTTGGTTTGTTGGTTTTTTGGTTTGTTGGTTTGTTGGTTTGTTGGTTTGTTGGTTTGTTGGTTTGTTGGTTTATTTGTTTGTTGATTTGTTGGCTTGTTGGTTTGTTGGTTTGTTGGTTTGTTGGCTTGTTGGTTTGTTGGTTTTTTGGCTTGTTGGCTTGTTTGTTTGTTGGTTTGTTGGCTTGTTGGTTACTTAGTTTGTTGGTTTGTTGGCATGTTGGTTTGTTGGTTTGTTGGTTTGTTGGCTTGATGGTTTGTTGGTTTGTTGGCTTGTTGGGTTGTTGGTTTGTTGGTTTGTTGGTTTGTTGGCTTGTTGGTTTGTTGGTTTGTTGGCTTGTGGTTTGCTAGTTTGTTGGTTTGTTGGTTTGTTGGTTTGTTGGTTTGTTGGTTTGTTGGTTTGTTGGTTTGTTGGTTTGTTGGTTTGTTGGTTTGTTGGTTTGTTGGTTTGTTGATTTGTTGGCTTGTTGGCTTGTTGGTTTGTTGGCTTGTTGGTTTGTTAGTTTGTTGGCTTTTTGGTTACTTGGTTTGTTGGTTTGTTGGCTTGTTGACTTGTTGGTTTGTTGGTTTGTTGGCTTGTTGGTTTGTTAGTTTGTTAGTTTGTTGGTTTGTTGGCTTGTTGGCTTGTTGGCTTGTTGGTTTGTCGGTTTGTTGGTTTGTTGGTTTGTTGGTTTTTTGGTTTGTTGGTTTGTTGGGTTGTTGGTTTGTTGGTTTGTTGGTTTGTTTGTTTGTTGGTTTGTTGGCTTGTTGGTTTGTTGGCTTGTTGGTTTGTTGGTTTGTTGGTTTGTTGGTTTGTTGGTTTGTTGGTTTGTTGGTTTATTGGTTTGTTGATTTTTTGGTTTGTTGGTTTATTTGTTTGTTGGTTTGTTGGCTTGTTGGATTGTTGGTTTGTTGGTTTGTTGGTTTGTTGGCTTGTTGGTTTGTTGGTTTGTTGGTTTGTTGGCTTGTTGGCTTGTTGGTTTGTTGGTTTGTTGGCTTGTTGGTTTGTTGGTTTGTTGGCTTGTTGGCTTGTTGCTTTTTTCGTTTGATGGTTTGTTGGTTTGTTGGTTTTTTGGTTTGTTGGTTTGTTGGTTTGTTGGCTTGTTGGTTTGTTGATTTGTTGGCTTGCTGGTTTGTTAGTTTGTTGGTTTGTTGGCTTGTTGGCTTGTTGGTTTGTTGGTTTTTTGGTTCGTTGTTTTGTTGGTTTGTTGGTTTGTTGGTTTGTTGGTTTATATGTTTGTTGGTTTGTTGGCTTGTTGGTTTATTGGTTTGTTGGTTTGTTGGCTTGTTGGTTTGTTGGTTTGTTGGTTGTTTGGTTTTGTTGGTTTGTTGGTTTGTTGGTTTGTTGGTTTGTTGATTTATTTCTTTGTAGGTTTGTTGGCTTGTTGGTTTGTTGGTTTGTTGGCTTGTTGGTTTGTTGGTTTGTTGGCTTATTGGTTTGTTGGTTTGTTGGCTTGTTGGCTTGTTGGTTTGTTGGTTTGTTGGCTTGTTGGTTACTTAGTTTGTTGGTTTGTTGGTATGTTGGTTTGTTGGTTTGTTGGTTTGTTGGCGTGTTGGTTTGTTGGTTTGTTGGCTTGTTGGCTTGTTGTTTTGTTGGTTTGTTGGTTTGTTGGCTTGTTGGTTTGTGGTTTGTTGGCTTGTTGGGTTGTTAGTTTGTTGGTTTGTTGGTTTGTCGGTTTGTTGGGTGGTTGGTTTATTTGTTTGTTGGTTTGTTGGCTTGTTGGTTTGTTGGTTTGTTGGCTTGTTGGCTTGTTGGTTTGTTGGTTTGTTGGTTTGTTGGTTTGTTGGTTTGTTGGTTTGTTGATTTGTTGGCTTGTTGGTTTGTTGGTTTGTTGGCTTGTTGGCTTGTTGGTTTGTTGGTTTGTTGGTTTGTTGGTTTGTTGGCTTGTTGGTTTGTTGATTTGTTGGCTTGTTCGTTTGTCAGTTTGTTAGTTTGTTGGCTTGTTGGCTTGTTGGTTTGTTGGTTTGTTGGCTAGTTGGTTTGTTGGTTTGTTGGCTTGTTGGCTTGTTGCTTTGTTCGTTTGATGGTTGGTTGGTTTGTTGGTTTTTTGGTTTGTTGGTTTGTCCGTTCGTTGGCTTGTTGGCTTGTTGGTTTGTTGGTTTGTTGGCTTGTTGGTTTGTTAGTTTCTAGGTTTGTTGGATTGTTGGCTTGTTGGTTTGTTGGTTTTTTGGTTTGTTGGTTTGTTAGTTTGTTGGTTTGTTGGTTTGTTGGTTTGTTGGTTTGTTGGTTTGTTGGTTTGTTGGTTTATTTGTTTGTTTCGTTTGTTGGCTTGTTGGTTTGTTGGTTTGTTGGTTAGTTGGCTTGTTGGTTTGTTTGTTTGTTGGTTTTTTGGTTTGTTGGTTTGTTGGTTTGTTGGTTTGTTGATTTGTTGGTTTATTTGTTTATTCGTTTGTTGGCTTGTTTGTTTGTTGGATTGTTGGTTTGTTGGCTTGTTGGTTTGTTGGTTTGTTGGCTTGTTGGTTACTTAATTTGTTGGTTTGTTGGCATGTTGGTTTGTTGGTTTGTTGGTTTGTTGACTTATTGGTTTGTTGGTTTGTTGGCTTGTTGGCTTGTTGGTTTGTTGGTTTGTTGGTTTGTTGGCTTGTTGGTTTGTTGGTTTGTTGGCTTGTTGGTTTGTTAGTTTGTTGGTTTGTTGGTTTGTTGGTTTGTTGGTTTGTTGGTTTGTTGGTTTATTTGTTTGTTAGTTTGTTGGCTTGTTGGTTTGTTGGTTTGTTGGTTTGTTGGCTTGTTGGTTTGTTGATTTGTTGGCTTGTTGGCTTGTTGGTTTGTTGGTTTGTTGGCTTGTTGGCTTGTCGGTTTGTTGGTTTGTTGGTTTGTTGGTTTGTTGGCTTGTTGGTTTGTTGGTTTGTTGGCTTGTTGGTTTGTTGGTTTGTTGGTTTGTTGGCTTGTTGGCTTGTTAGTTTGTTGGTTTGTTGGCTTGTTGGTTTGTTGGTTTGTTGGCTTGTTGGCTTGTTGCTTTGTTGGTTTTTTGGTTTGTTGGCTTGTTGGCTTGTTGGTTTGTTAGTTTGTTGGCTTTTTGGTTACTTGGTTTGTTGGTTTGTTGGTTTGTTGGTTTGTTGGCTTGTTGGTTTGTTGGTTTGTTGGTTTGTTGGCTTGCTGGCTTGTTGGTTTGTTGGTTTGTTGATTTGTTGGTTTGTTGGTTAGTTGGTTTTTTGGTTTGTTGGTTTATTTGTTTGTTGGTTTGTTGGCTTGTTGGTTTGTTGGTTTATTGGTTTGTTGGCTTGTTAATTTGTTGGTTTGTTGGCTTGTTGGCTTGTTGGTTTGTTTGTTTGTTGGCTTGTTGGCTTGTTGGTTTGTTGGTTTGTTGGTTTTTTGGTTTGTTGGTTTGTTGGTTTGTTGGTTTATTTGTTTGTTGGTTTGTTGGCTTGTTGGTTTGTGGGTTTGTTGGTTTGTTGGCTTGTTGGTTTGTTGGTTTGTTGGCTTGTTGGCTTGTTGCTTTGTTGGTTTGTTGGTTTGTTGGCTTGTTGGCTTGTTGGTTTGTTAGTTTGTTGGCTTTTTAGTTACTTGGTTTGTTGGTTTGTTGGTTAGTTGGCTTGTTGGTTTGTTGGATTGTTGGTTTGTTGGTTTGTTGGTTTGTTGGCTTGTTGGCTTGTTGGTTTGTTGGTTTGTTGGTTTGTTGGTTTGTTGGTTTGTTGGTTTGTTGGTTTGTTGGTTTGTTGGATTGTTGGTTTGCTGGTTTGTTGGCTTGTTGGTTTGTTGGTTCGTTGGCTTCTTGGCTTGTTGGTTTGTTGGTTGGTTGGATTGTTGGTTTGTTAGTTTGTTGGGTTGTCGGCTTGTTGGTTTGTTGCATTGTTGGTTTGTTGGTTTGTTGGCTTGTTGGCTTGTTGGTTTGTTGGCTTGTTGGTTTGTTAGTTTGTTGGCTTTTTGGTTACTTGGTTTGTTGGTTTGTTGGCTTGTTGGCTTGTTGGTTTGTTGGTTTGTTCGATTGTTCGTTTCTTAGTTTGTTGGTTTGTTGGCTTGTTGGCTTGTTGGCTTGTTGGTTTGTTGGTTTGTAGGTTTGTTGGTTTTTTGGTTTGTTGGTTTGTTGGTTCGTTGGCTTGTTGGCTTGTTGGTTTGTTGGTTTAGTGGCTTGTTGGTTTGTTAGTTTGTTGGTTTGTTGGCTTGTTGGCTTGTTGGTTTGTTGGTTTTTTGGTTTGTTGGTTTGTTGGTTTGTTGGTTTGTTGGTTTGTTGGTTTATTTGTTTGTTGGTTTGTTGGCTTGTTGGTTTGTTGGTTTGTTGGTTTGTTGGTTTGTTGGCTTGTTGGTTTGTTGGTTTGTTGGTTTTTTGCTTTGTTGGTTTGTTGGTTTGTTGGTTTGTTGGTTTGTTGGTTTATTTGTTTGTTGGTTTGTTGGTTTGTTGGTCTGTTGGTTTGTTGGTTTGTTGGTTTGTTGGTTTGTTGGTTTATTGCTTTGTTGGTTTGTTGGTTTGTTGGCTTGTTGGCTTGTTGGTTTATTGGTTTGTTGGCTTGTTGGTTACTTAGTTTGTTGGTTTGTTGGCATATTGGTTTGTTGGTTTGTTGGCTTGTTGGCTTGTTGGTTTGTTGGTTTGTTGGCTTGTTGGCTTGTTGGTTTGTTGGTTTTTTGGCTTGTTGGTTTGTTGGTTTGTTGGCTTGTTGGCTTGTTGGTTTGTAGGTTTGTTGGTTTGTTAATTTGTTGCTTTGTTGGTTTGTTGGTTTGTCGGTTTGTTGGTTTGTTGGTTTGTTGGCTTGTTGGTTTGTTGGTTTGTTGGCTTGTTGGTTTGTTGCTTTGTTCGTTTGATGGTTTGTTGGTTTGTTGGTTTGTTGGCTTGTTGGCTTGTTGGTTTGTTGGTTTGTTGGCTTGTTGGTTTGTTAGTTTGTTGGTTTGTTGGCTTGTTGGCTTGTTGGTTTGTTGGTTTTTTGGTTTGTTGGTTTGTTGGTTTGTTGGTTTGTTGGTTTGTTGGTTTATTTGTTTGTTGGTTTGTTGGCTTGTTGGTTTGTTGGTTTGTTGGTTTTTTGGCTTGTTGGTTTGTTGGTTTGTTGGTTTTTTGGTTTTGTTGGTTTGTTGGTTTGTTGGTTTGTTGGTTTGTTGGTTTCTTGGTTTATTTGTTTGTTGGTTTGTTGGCATGTTGGTTTGTTGGTTTTGTGGTTTGTTGGCTTGTTGGTTTGTTGGTTTGTTGGCTTGTTGGCTTGTTGGTTTGTTGGTTTGTTGGCTTGTTGGTTACTTAGTTTGTTGGTTTGTTGGCATGTTGGTTTGTTGGTTTGTTGGCTTGTTGGCTTGTTGGCTTTTTGGTTACTTGGTTTGTTGGTTTGTTGGCTTGTTGGTTACTTAGTTTGTTGGTTTGTTGGTTTTTTGGTTTGTTGGTTTGTTGGTTTGTTGGTTTGTTGGTTTGTTGGTTTATTTGTTTGTTGGTTTGTTGGTTTGTTGGTTTGTTGGTTTGTTGGTTTGTTGGTTTGTTGGTTTGTTGGTTTATTTGTTTGTTGGTTTGTTGGCTTGTTGGTTTGTTGGTTTGTTGGTTTGTTGGCTTGTTGGTTTGTTGGTTTGTTGGTTTTTTGGTTTTGTTGGTTTGTTAGTTTGTTGGTTTGTTGGTTTCTTGGTTTATTTGTTTGTTGGTTTGTTTGCTTGTTGGCTTGTTGGTTTGTTGGTTTGTTGGCTTGTTGGTTTGTTAATTTGTTGGTTTGTTGGCTTGTTGGCTTGTTGGTTTGTTAGTTTGTTGGTTTCTTAGTTTGTTGGTTTGTTGGTTTGTTGGTTTGTTGGTTTGTTGGTTTGTTGATTTGTTGGCTTGTTTGTTTCTTGGTTTGTTGGCTTGTTGGCTTGTTGGTTTGTTGGTTTGTAGGTTTTTTGGTTTGTAGGCTTGTTGGTTTGTTGGTTTGTTGGCTTGTTGGTTTGTTGGCTTGTTGGCTTGTTGGTTTGTTGGTTTGTTGGTTTGTTGGCTTGTTGGTTTGTTGGTTTGTTGGCTTGTTGGCTTGTTGCTTTGTTCGTTTGATGGTTTGTTGGTTTGTTGGTTTTTTGGTTTGTTGGTTTGTTGGTTTGTTGGCTTGTTGGCTTGTTGGTTTGTTGGTTTGTTGGCTTGTTGGTTTGTTAGTTTGTTGGTTTGTTGGATTGTTGGCTTGTTGGTTTGTTGGTTTGTTGGTTTCTTAGTTTGTTGGTTTGTTGGTTTGTTGGTTTATTTGTTTGTTGGTTTGTTGGCTTGTTGGTTTGTTGGTTTGTTGGTTTGTTGGCTTGTTGGTTTGTTGGTTTGTTGGTTTTTTGGTTTTGTTGGTTTGTTAGTTTGTTGGTTTGTTGGTTTCTTGGTTTATTTGTTTGTTGGCTTGTTGGCTTGTTGGTTTGTTGGTTTGTAGGTTTTTTGGTTTGTAGGCTTGTTGGTTTGTTGGTTTGTTGGCTTGTTGGTTTGTTGGCTTGTTGGCTTGTTGGTTTGTTGGTTTGTTGGTGTGTTGGCTTGTTGGTTTGTTGTTTTGTTGGCTTGTTGGCTTGTTGCTTTGTTCGTTTGATGGTTTGTTGGTTTGTTGGTTTTTTGGTTTGTTGGTTTGTTGGTTTGTTGGCTTGTTGGCTTGTTGGTTTGTTGGTTTGTTGGCTTGTTGGTTTGTTAGTTTGTTGGTTTGTTGGATTGTTGGCTTGTTGGTTTGTTGGTTTTTTGGTTTGTTGGTTTGTTGGTTTGTTGGTTTGTTGGTTTATTTGTTTGTTGGTTTGTTGGTTTATTTGTTTGTTGGTTTGTTGGTTTGTTGGTTTGTTGGTTTGTTGGTTTGTTGGTTTGTTGTTTTGTTGGCTTCTTGGCTTGTTGGTTTGTTGGTCTGTTTGCTTGTTGGTTACTTAGTTTGTTGGTTTGTTGGCATGTTGGTTTGTTGGTTTGTTGGTTTGTTGGCTTGTTGGTTTGTTAGTTTGTAGGTTTGTTGGATTGTTGGCTTGTTGGTTTGTTGGTTTTTTGGTTTGTTGGTTTGTTGGTTTGTTGGTTTGTTGGTTTGTTGGTTTGTTGGTTTGTTGGTTTATTTGTTTGTTGGTTTGTTGGCTTGTTGGTTTGTTGGTTTGTTGTTTAGTTGGCTTGTTGGTTTGTTGGTTTGTTGGTTTTTTGGTTTGTTGGTTTGTTGGTTTGCTGGTTTGTTGATTTGTTGGTTTATTTGTTTGTTGGTTTGTTGGCTTGTTTGTTTGTTGGTTTGTTGGTTTGTTGGCTTGTTGGTTTGTTGGTTTGTTGGCTTGTTGGTTACTTAGTTTGTTGGTTTGTTGGCATGTTGGTTTGTTGGTTTGTTGGTTTGTTGGCTTATTGGTTTGTTGGTTTGTTGGCTTGTTGGCTTGTTGGTTTGTTGGTTTGTTGGTTTGTTGGCTTGTTGGTTTGTTGGTTTGTTGGCTTGTTGGTTTGTTAGTTTGTTGGTTTGTTGGTTTGTTGGTTTGTTGGTTTGTTGGTTTATTTGTTTGTTGGTTTGTTGGCTTGTTGGTTTGTTGGTTTGTTGGATTGTTGGCTTGTTGGTTTGTTGATTTTTTGGCTTGTTGGCTTGTTGGTTTGTTGGTTTGTTGGCTTGTTGGCTTGTTGGTTTGTTGGTTTGTTGGTTTGTTGGTTTGTTGGTTTGTTGGCTTGTTGGTTTGTTGGTTTGTTGGCTTGTTGGTTTGTTGGTTTGTTGGTTTGTTGGCTTGTTGGCTTGTTGGTTTGTTGGTTTGTTGGCTTGTTGGTTTGTTGGTTTGTTGGCTTGTTGGCTTGTTGCTTTGTTGGTTTTTTGGTTTGTTGGCTTGTTGGCTTGTTGGTTTGTTAGTTTGTTGGCTTTTTGGTTACTTGGTTTGTTGGTTTGTTGGTT
Organism: Atherix ibis; assembly: GCA_958298945.1. Classification (NCBI taxonomy): domain Eukaryota; kingdom Metazoa; phylum Arthropoda; class Insecta; order Diptera; family Athericidae; genus Atherix; species Atherix ibis. Next base: position 61,875,448 of record OY282608.1, on the reverse strand, counting down.
TGTTGGTTTGTTGGTTTGTTGGCTTGTTGGTTTGTTGGTTTGTTGGTTTGTTGGCTTGCTGGCTTGTTGGTTTGTTGGTTTGTTGATTTGTTGGTTTGTTGGTTTGTTGGTTTTTTGGTTTGTTGGTTTATTTGTTTGTTGGTTTGTTGGCTTGTTGGTTTGTTGGTTTGTTGGTTTGTTGGCTTGTTGGTTTGTTGGTTTGTTGGCTTGTTGGCTTGTTGGTTTGTTGGTTTGTTGGCTTGTTGGCTTGTTGGTTTGCTGGTTTGTTGGTTTTTTGGTTTGTTGGTTTGTTGGTTTGTTGGTTTATTTGTTTGTTGGTTTGTTGGCTTGTTGGTTTGTGGGTTTTTTGGTTTGTTGGCTTGTTGGTTTGTTGGTTTGTTGGCTTGTTGGCTTGTTGCTTTGTTGGTTTGTTGGTTTGTTGGCTTGTTGGCTTGTTGGTTTGTTAGTTTGTTGGCTTTTTGGTTACTTGGTTTGTTGGTTTGTTGGTTAGTTGGCTTGTTGGTTTGTTGGATTGTTGGTTTGTTGGTTTGTTGGTTTGTTGGCTTGTTGGCTTGTTGGTTTGTTGGTTTGTTGGTTTGTTGGTTTGTTGGTTTGTTGGTTTGTTGGATTGTTGGATTGTTGGTTTGCTGGTTTGTTGGCTTGTTGGTTTGTTGGTTTGTTGGCTCCTTGGCTTGTTGGTTTGTTAGTTTGTTGGATTGTTGGTTTGTTAGTTTGTTGGTTTGTTGGCTTGTTGGTTTGTTGCATTGTTGGTTTGTTGGTTTGTTGGCTTGTTGGCTTGTTGGTTTGTTGGCTTGTTGGTTTGTTAGTTTGTTGGCTTTTTGGTTACTTGGTTTGTTGGTTTGTTGGCTTGTTGGCTTGTTGGTTTGTTGGTTTGTTGAATTGTTCGTTTGTTAGTTTGTTGTTTTGTTGGCTTGTTGGCTTGTTGGCTTGTTGGTTTGTTGGTTTGTAGGTTTGTTGGTTTGTTGGCTTGTTGGTTTTTTGGTTTGTTGGTTTGTGGGTTCGTTGGCTTGTTGGCTTGTTGGTTTGTTGGCTTGTTGGCTTGTTGGTTTGTTAGTTTGTTGGTTTGTTGGCTTGTTGGCTTGTTGGTTTGTTGGTTTTTTGGTTTGTTGGTTTGTTGATTTGTTGGTTTGTTGGTTTGTTGGTTTATTTGTTTCTTGGTTTGTTGGCTTGTTGGTTTGTTGGTTTGTTGGTTTGTTGGTTTGTTGGCTTGTTGGTTTGTTGGTTTGTTGGTTTTTTGCTTTGTTGGTTTGTTGGTTTGTTGGTTTGTTGGTTTGTTGGTTTATTTGTTTGTTGGTTTGTTGGTTTGTTGGTTTGTTGGTTTGTTGGTTTGTTGGTTTGTTGGTTTGTTGGTTTGTTGGTTTGCTGGCTTGTTGGCTTGTTGGTTTATTGGTTTGTTGGCTTGTTGGTTACTTAGTTTGTTGGTTTGTTGGCATGTTGGTTTGTTGGTTTGTTGGCTTGTTGGCTTGTTGGTTTGTTGGTTTGTTGGCTTGTTGGCTTGTTGGTTTGTTGGTTTATTTGTTTGTTGGTTTGTTGGCTTGCTGGTTTGTTGGTTTGTTGGTTTGTTGGTTTGTTGGTTTTTTGCTTTGTTGGTTTGTTGGTTTGTTGGTTTGTTGGTTTGTTGGTTTATTTGTTTGTTGGTTTGTTGGTTTGTTGGTTTGTTGGTTTGTTGGTTTGTTGGTTTGTTGGCTTGTTGGCTTGTTGGTTTATTGGTTTGTTGGCTTGTTGGTGACTTAGTTTGTTGGTTTGTTGGCATGTTGGTTTGTTGGTTTGTTGGCTTGTTGGCTTGTTGGTTTGTTGGTTTGTTGGCTTGTTGGCTTGTTGGTTTGTTGGTTTTTTGGTTTGTTGATTTGTTGGTTTGTTGGTTTGTTGGCTTGTTGGCTTGTTGGTTTGTAGGTTTGTTGGTTTGTTGGTTTGTTAATTTGTTGCTTTGTTGGTTTGTTGGTTTGTCGGTTTGTTGGTTTGTTGGTTTGTTGGCTTGTTGGTTTGTTGGTTTGTTCGCTTGTTGCCTTGTTGCTTTGTTCGTTTGATGGTTTGTTGGTTTGTTGGTTTGTTGGCTTGTTGGCTTGTTGGCTTGTTGGTTTGTTGGTTTGTTGGTTTGTTGGTTTGTTGGTTTTTTGCTTTGTTGGTTTGTTGGTTTGTTGGTTTGTTGGTTTGTTGGTTTATTTGTTTGTTGGTTTGTTGGTTTGTTGGTTTGTTGGTTTGTTGGTTTGTTGGTTTGTTGGCTTGTTGGCTTGTTGGTTTATTGGTTTGTTGGCTTGTTGGTGACTTAGTTTGTTGGTTTGTTGGCATGTTGGTTTGTTGGTTTGTTGGCTTGTTGGCTTGTTGGTTTGTTGGTTTGTTGGCTTGTTGGCTTGTTGGTTTGTTGGTTTTTTGGTTTGTTGATTTGTTGGTTTGTTGGTTTGTTGGCTTGTTGGCTTGTTGGTTTGTAGGTTTGTTGGTTTGTTGGTTTGTTAATTTGTTGCTTTGTTGGTTTGTTGGTTTGTCGGTTTGTTGGTTTGTTGGTTTGTTGGCTTGTTGGTTTGTTGGTTTGTTGGCTTGTTGCCTTGTTGCTTTGTTCGTTTGATGGTTTGTTGGTTTGTTGGTTTTTTGGTTTGTTGGTTTGTTGGTTTGTTGTTTTGTTGGTTTGTTGGTTTATTTGTTTGTTGGTTTGTTGGCTTGTTGGTTTGTTGGTTTGTTGGTTTTTTGGCTTGTTGGTTTGTTGGTTTGTTGGTTTTTTGGTTTTGTTGGTTTGTTGGTTTGTTGGTTTGTTGGTTTCTTGGTTTATTTGTTTGTTGGTTTGTTGGCTTGTTGGTTTGTTGGTTTTGTGGTTTGTTGGCTTGTTGGTTTGTTGGTTTGTTGGTTTGTTGGCTTGTTGGCTTGTTGGCTTGTTGGTTTGTTGGTTTGTTGGCTTGTTGGTTACTTAGTTTGTTGGTTTATTGGCATGTTGGTTTGTTGGTTTGTTGGCTTGTTGGCTTGTTGGCTTTTTGGTTACTTGGTTTGTTGGTTTGTTGGCTTGTTGGTTACTTAGTTTGTTGGTTTGTTGGTTTGTTGGTTTGTTGGTTTGTTGGTTTGTTGGTTTGTTGGTTTATTTGTTTGTTGGTTTGTTGGTTTGTTGGTTTGTTGGTTTGTTGGTTTATTGGTTTGTTGGTTTATTTGTTTGTTGGTTTGTTGGCTTGTTGGTTTGTTGGTTTGTTGGTTTGTTGGCTTGTTGGTTTGTTGGTTTGTTGGTTTTTTGGTTTTGTTGGTTTGTTAGTTTGTTGGTTTCTTGGTTTATTTGTTTGTTGGTTTGTTGGCTTGTTGGCTTGTTGGTTTGTTGGTTTGTTGGCTTGTTGGTTTGTTGGCTTGTTGGTTTGTTAGTTTGTTGGTTTGTTGGCTTGTTGGCTTGTTGGTTTGTTAGTTTGTTAGTTTGTTGGTTTGTTAGTTTGTTGGTTTGTTGGTTTGTTGGTTTGTTGGTTTGTTGGTTTGTTGATTTGTTGGCTTGTTTGTTTCTTGGTTTGTTGGCTTGTTGGCTTGTTGGTTTGTTGGTTTGTAGGCTTGGTGGTTTGTTGGTTTGTTGGCTTGTTGGTTTGTTGGCTTGTTGGCTTGTTGGTTTGTTGGTTTGTTGGTTTGTTGGCTTGTTGGTTTGTTGGTTTGTTGGCTTGTTGGCTAGTTGCTTTGTTCGTTTGATGGTTTGTTGGTTTGTTGGTTTTTTGGTTTGTTGGTTTGTTGGTTTGTTGGCTTGTTGGTTTGTTGGTTTGTTGGTTTGTTGGCTTGTTGGTTTGTTAGTTTGTTGGTTTGTTGGATTGTTGGCTTGTTGGTTTGTTGGTTTTTTGGTTTGTTGGTTTGTTGGTTTGTTGGTTTGTTGGTTTGTTGGTTTATTTGTTTGTTGGTTTGTTGGCTTGTTGGTTTGTTGGTTTGTTGGTTTGTTGGTTTGTTGGTTTGTTGGTTTGTTGTTTTGTTGGCTTCTTGGCTTGTTGGTTTGTTGGTTTGTTGGCTTGTTAGTTACTTAGTTTGTTGGTTTGTTGGCATGTTGGTTTGTTGGTTTGTTGGCTTGTTGGCTTGTTGGTTTGTTGGTTTGTTGGTTTATTGGTTTGTTGGTTTGTTGGCTTGTTGGCTTGTTGGTTTGTTGCTTTGTTGGCTGGTTGGTTTGTTAGTTTGTTGGTTTGTTGGTTTGTTGGTTTGTTGTTTTGTTGGTTTATTTGTTTGTTGGTTTGTTGGCTTATTAGTTTGTTGGTTTGTTGGTTTGTTGGCGTGTTGGTTTGTTGGTTTGTTGGCTTGTTGGTTTGTTGGTTTGTTGGTTTGTTGGCTTGTTGGTTTGTTGGTTTGTTGGTTTGTTGTCTTGTTGGTTTGTTGGTTTGTTGGTTTGTTGGTTTGTTGGTTTGTTGGTTTGTTGGCTTGTTGGTTTATTGGCTTGTTTGTTTGTTGGTTTGTTGGTTTGTTGGCTTGTTGGTTTGTTGGTTTGTTGGTTTGTTGGTTTGTTGGTTTGTTGGTTTGTTGGTTTGTTAGTTTTTTGGTTTGTTGGTTTGTTGGCTTGTTGGTTTGTTGGTTTGTTGGCTTGTTGGTTTAATGGTTTGTTGGCTTGTTGGCTTGCTGGTTTGTTGGTTTGTTGGCTTTTTGGTTACTTAGTTTGTTGGTTTGTTGGTTTGTTGGTTTGTTGGCTTGTTGGCTTGTTGGTTTGTTGGTTTGTTGGTTTGTTGGTTTGTTGGCTTGTTGGCTTGTTGGCTTGTTGGTTTGTTGGCTTGTTGGTTTGTTGGCTTTTTGGTTTGTTGGCTTGTTGGTTTGTTGGTTTGTTGGTTTGTGGGCTTGTTGGCTTGTTGGTTTGTTGGTTGGTTGGCTTGTTGGCCACTTAGTTTGTTGGTTTGTTGGCATGTTGGTTTGTTGGTTTGTTGGTTTGTTGGCTTGTTGGTTACTTAGTTTGTTGGTTTGTTGGCATGTTGGTTTGTTGGTTTGTTGGTTAGTTGGCTTGTTGGCTTGTTGGCTTGTTGGTTTGTTGGTTTGTTGGTTTGTTGGTTTGTTGGCTTGTTGGTTTGTTGGTTTGTTGGCTTGTTGGTTTGTTGGCTTCTTGGTTTGTTGGTTTGTTGGTTTGTTGGCTTGTTGGTTTGTTGGTTTGTTGGCTTGTTCGCTTGTTGGTTTGTTGGTTTGTTGGTTTGTTGGCTTGTTGGCTTGTTGGTTTGTTGGTTTGTTGGCTTGTTGGTTTGTTGGTTTGTTGGTTTGTTGGTTTGTTGGCTTGTTGGCTTGTTGGTTTGTTGGTTTGTTGGCTTGTTGGTTTGTTGGCTTGTTGGTTTGTTGGTTTGTTGGTTTTTGGCTTGTTGGTTACTTAGTTTGTTTGTTTGTTGGCATGTTGGTTTGTTGGTTTGTTGGTTTGTTGGCTTGTTGGTTTGTTGGTTTGTTCGCTTGTTTGCTTGTTGGTTTGTTGGTTTGTTGGTTTGTTGGCTTGTTGGTTTGTTGGTTTGTTGGCTTGTTGGCTTGTTGGTTTGTTGGTTTGTTGGATTGTTGGCTTGTTGCTTTGATGGTTTGTTTGTTTGTTGGCTTGTTGGCTTGTTGGTTTGTTAGTTTGTAGGCTTTTTGGTTACTTGGTTTGTTGGTTTGTTGGTTTGTTGGCTTGTTGGTTTGTTGGCTTGTTGGTTTGTTGGTTTGTTGGTTTGTTGGCTTGTTGGTTTGTTGGTTTGTTGGTTTGCTGGCTTGTTGGCTTGTTGGTTTGTTGGTTTGTTGGCTTGTTGGTTTGTTGGTTTGTATGCTTGTTGGCTTGTTGCTTTGTTCGTTTAATGGTTTGTTGGTTTGTTGGTTTTTTGGTTTGTTGGTTTTTTGGTTTGTTGCTTTGTTGGTTTGTTGGTTTGTTGGCTTGTTGGCTTGTTGGTTTGTTGGTTTGTTGGCTTGTTGGTTTATTTGTTTGTTGGTTTGTTGGCTTGTTGGCTTGTTGGTTTGTTGGTTTGTTGGCTTGTTGGCTTGTTGGTTTGTTGGTTTGCTGCTTTGTTGGTTTGTTGGTTTGTTGACTTGTTGGTTTGTTGGTTTGTTGGTTTCTTGGCTTGTTGGCTTGTTGGTTTGTTGGTTTGTTGGTTTATTTATTTGTTGGTTTGTTGGCTTGTTGGTTTGTTGGTTTGTTGGCTTGTTGGTTTGTTGGCTTGTTGGTTTGTTGGCTTGATGGTTTGTTGATTTGTTGGTTTGTTGGCTTGTTGGTTTGTTGGCTTGTTGGTTTGTTAATTTGTTGGTTTGTTGGTTTGTTGGCTTGTTGGTTTGTTGGTTTGTTGGCTTGTTGGTTTGTTGGTTTGTTGGTTTGTTGGCATGTTGGTTTGTTGGTTTGTTGGCTTGTTGGTTTGTTGGTTTGTTGGCTTGTTGGCTTGTTGGTTTGTGGGTTTGTTGGTTTGTTGGCTTGTTGGTTTGTTGGTTTGTTGGCTTGTTAGTTTGTTGGCTTGTTGGTTTGTTGGTTTGTGGGTTTGTTGGCTTGTTGGCTTGTTGGTTTGTTGGTTTGTTGGTTTGTTGGTTTGTTGGTTTGTTGGTTTTTTGGTTTGTTGGTTTGTTGGTTTATTTGTTTGTAGGTTTGTTGGCTTGTTGGTTTGTTGGTTTGTTGGTTTGTTGGTTTGTTGGCTTGTTGGTTTGTTGGTTTGTTGGTTTGTTGGCTTGTTGGCTTGTTTGTTTGTTGGTTTGTTGGCTTGTTCGTTTGTTGGTTTGTTGGCTTGTTGGCTTGTTGCTTTGTTCGTTCGATGGTTTGTTGGTTTGTTGGCTTGTTGGTTTGTTAGTTTGTTGGTTTGATGGTTTGTTGGTTTGTTGGCTTGTTGGTTTGCTGGCTTGTTGGTTTGTTGGTTTGTCGGTTTGTTGGTTTGTTGGTTTGTTGGTTTTTTTGGTTTGTTGGTTTATTTGTTTGTCGGTTTGTTGGCTTGTTGGTTTGTTGGTTTGTTGGTTTGTTGGCTTGTTGGTTTGTTGGTTTGTTCGCTTGTTGGCTTGTTGGTTTGTTGGTTTGCTGGCTTGTTGGCTTGTTGGTTTGTTGGTTTGTTGGTTTTTTGGTTTGTTGGTTTGTTGGTTTGTTGGTTTGTTGGTTTGTTGGTTTTTGGTTTATTTGTTTGTTGGTTTGGTGGCTTGTTGGTTTGTTGGCTTGTTGGCTTGTTGCTTTGTTGGTTTTTTGGTGTGTTGGCTTGTTGGCTTGCTGGTTTGTTAGTTTGTTGGCTTTTTGTTTACTTGGTTTGTTGGTTTGTTGGTTTATTGGCTTGTTGGTTTGTTGGCTTGTTGGTTTGTTGGTTTGTTGGTTTGTTGGCTTGTTGGCTTGTTGGTTTGTTGGTTTTTTGGTTTGTTGGTTTGTTGGTTTGTTGGCTTGTTGGCTTGTTGGTTTGTTGGTTTGTTGGCTTGTTGGTTTGTTGGTTTGTTGGCTTGTTGGCTTGTTGCTTTTTTGGTTTGTTGGTTTGTTGACTTGTTGGCTTGTTGGTTTGTTAGTTTGTTGGATTTTTGGTTACTGGGTTTGTTAGTTTGTTGGTTTGTTGGCTTGTTGGTTTGTTGGCTTGTTGCTTTGTTGGTTTGTTGGCTTGTTGGTTTGTTGGTTTGTTGGGTTGTTGGTTACTTAGTTTGTTGGTTTGTTGGCATGTTGGTTTGTTGGTTTGTTGGTTTGTTGGTTTGTTGGTTTGTTGGTTTGTTGGCTTGTTGGCTTGTTGGTTTGTTGGCTTGTTGAGTTGTTGGTTTTTTGGTTTGTTGGTTTGTTGGTTTGTTGGTTTGTTGGTTTGCTGGCTTGTTGGCTTGTTGGTTTGTTGGTTTGTTGGTTTATTTGTTTGTTGGTTTGTTGGTTTGTTGGCTTGTTGGTTTGTTGGTTTGTTGGTTTTTTGGCTTGTTGGCTTGTTGGTTTGTTGGTTTGTTAGCTTTTTGGTTACTTGGTTTGTTGGTTTGTTGGCTTGTTGCTTTGTTCGTTTGATGGTTTGTTGGTTTGTTGGTTTTTTGGTTTGTTGGTTTTTTGGTTTGTTGCTTTGTTGGTTTGTTGTTTTGTTGGTTTGTTGGTTTGTTGGTTTGTTGGTTTTTTGGTTTGTTGGTTTGTCGGTTTGTTGGTTTGTTGGCTTGTTGGTTTGTTGGTTTGTTGGCTTGTTGGCTTGTTGCTTTGTTGGTTTGTTGGTTTGTTGGCTTGTTGGCTTGTTGGTTTATTAGTTTGTTGGCTTTTTGGCTTGTTGGTTTGTTGGTTTGTTGGCTTGTTGGTTTGTTGGTTTGTTGGTTTGTTGGCTTGTTGGCTTGTTGGCTTGTTGGTTTGTTGGTTTATTGGTTTGTTGGTTTGTTGGTTTGTTGGTTTTTTGGTTTGTTGGTTTGTTGGCTTTTTGGTTACTTGGTTTGTTGGTTTGTTGGTTTGTTGGCTTGTTGGTTAGTTGGCTTGTTGGCTTGTTGGTTTGTTGGTTTGTTGGCTTGTTGGTTTGTTGGTTTGTTGGCTTGTTGCTTGTTGCTTTGTTCGTTTGATGGTTTGTTGGTTTGTTGGTTTTTTGGTTTGTTGGTTTTTTGGTTTGTTGCTTTGTTGGTTTGTTGGTTTGTTGGCTTGTTGGCTTGTTGGCTTGTTGGCTTGTTGGTTTGTTGGTTTGTTGGCTTGTTGGCTTGTTGGTTACTTGGTTTGTTGGTTTGTTGGTTTGTTGGTTTGTTGGCTTGTTGGTTTGTTGGGTTGTTGGTTTGTTGGCTTGTTGGTTTGTTGGTTTGTTGGCTTGTTGGCTTGTTGGTTTTTTGGTTTGTTGGTTTGTTGGTTTGTTGGTTTGTTGGTTTGTTGGTTTGTTGGCTTGTTGGCTTGTTGGTTTGTTGGTTTGTTGGCTTGTTGGCTTGTTGGTTTGTTGGTTTGTTGGTTTGTTGGTTTGTTGGTTTGTTGCTTTGTTGCTTTGTTGGTTTGTTGGTTTGTTGGCTTGTTGGCTTGTTGGTTTGTTAGTTTGTTGGCTTTTGGTTACTTGGTTTGTTGGTTTGTTGGCTTGTTGGTTTGTTGGCTTGTTCCTTTGTTGGTTTGTTGGTTTGTTGGCTTGTTAGCTTGTTGGTTTGTTGGTTTGTTGGTTTGTTGGTTTGTTGGTTTGTTGGCTTGTTGGTTTGTTGGTTTGTTGGTTTGTTGGTTTGTTGGTTTGTTGGTTTGTTGGCTTGGTGGCTTGTTGGTTTGTTGGTTGTGGGCTTGTTGGTTTGTTGGCTTGTTTGTTTGTTTGTTTGTTGGTTTGTTGGTTTGTTGGCTTGTTGGTTTGTTGGTTTGTTGGCTTGTTGGTTAATTAGTTTGTTGGTTTGTTGGCATGTTGGTTTGTTGGTTTGTTGGCTTGTTGGTTACTTAGTTTGTTGGTTTGTTGGCTTGTTGGTTTGTTGGTTTGTTGGCTTGTTGGTTTATTTGTTTGTTGGTTTGTTGGCTTGTTGGCTTGTTGGTTTGTTGGTTTGTTGGCTTGTTGGCTTGTTGGTTTGTTGGTTTGTTGGCTTGTTGGCTTGTTGGTTTGTTGGTTTGCTGCTTTGTTGGTTTGTTGGTTTGTTGACTTGTTGGTTTGTTGGTTTGTTGGTTTGTTGGCTTGTTGGCTTGTTGGTTTGTTGGTTTGTTGGTTTATTTATTTATTAATTTGTTGGCTTGTTGGTTTGTTGGTTTGTTGGCTTGTTGGTTTGTTGGCTTGTTGGTTTGTTGGCTTGTTGGTTTGTTGGTTTGTTGGTTTGTTGGCTTGTTGGTTTGTTGGCTTGTTGGTTTGTTAATTTGTTGGTTTGTTGGTTTGTTGGCTTGTTGGTTTGTTGGTTTGTTGGCTTGTTGGTTTGTTGGTTTGTTGGTTTGTTGGCATGTTGGTTTGTTGGTTTGTTGGCTTGTTGGTTTGTTGGTTTGTTGGCTTGTTGGCTTGTTGGTTTGTGGGTTTGTTGGTTTGTTGGCTTGTTGGTTTGTTGGTTTATTGGCTTGTTGGTTTGTTGGCTTGTTGGTTTGTTGGTTTGTGGGTTTGTTGGCTTGTTGGCTTGTTGGTTTGTTGGTTTGTTGGTTTGTTGGTTTGTTGGTTTGTTGGTTTTTTGGTTTGTTGGTTTTTGGTTTATTTGTTTGTTGGTTTGGTGGCTTGTTGGTTTGTTGGCTTGTTGGCTTGTTGCTTTGTTGGTTTTTTGGTGTGTTGGCTTGTTGGCTTGTTGGTTTGTTAGTTTGTTGGCTTTTTGGTTACTTGGTTTGTCGGTTTGTTGGTTTGTTGGCTTGTTGGTTTGTTGGCTTGTTGGTTTGTTGGTTTGTTGGTTTGTTGGCTTGTTGGCTTGTTGGTTTGTTGGTTTTTTGGTTTGTTGGTTTGTTGGTTTGTTGGCTTGTTGGCTTGTTGGTTTGTTGGTTTGTTGGCTTGTTGGTTTGTTGGTTTGTTGGCTTGTTGGCTTGTTGCTTTTTTGGTTTTTTGGTTTGTTGACTTGTTGGCTTGTTGGTTTGTTAGTTTGTTGGATTTTTGGTTACTTGGTTTGTTAGTTTGTTGGTTTGTTGGCTTGTTGGTTTGTTGGCTTGTTGCTTTGTTGGTTTGTTGGCTTGTTGGTTTCTTGGTTTGTTGGGTTGTTGGTTACTTAGTTTGTTGGTTTGTTGGCATGTTGGTTTGTTGGTTTGTTGGTTTGTTGGTTTGTTGGTTTGTTGGTTTGTTGGTTTGTTGGTTTGTTTGCTTGTTGGCTTGTTGGTTTGTTGGCTTGTTGAGTTGTTGGTTTTTTGGTTTGTTGGTTTGTTGGTTTGTTGGTTTGTTGGTTTGTTGGCTTGTTGGTTTGTTGGTTTGTTGGCTTGTTGGCTTGATGCTTTTTTGGTTTTTTGGTTTGTTGACTTGTTGGCTTGTTGGTTTGTTAGTTTGTTGGATTTTTGGTTACTTGGTTTGTTAGTTTGTTGGTTTGTTGGCTTGTTGGTTTGTTGGCTTGTTGCTTTGTTGGTTTGTTGGCTTGTTGGTTTGTTGGTTTGTTGGGTTGTTGGTTACTTAGTTTGTTGGTTTGTTGGCATGTTGGTTTGTTGGTTTGTTGGTTTGTTGGTTTGTTGGTTTGTTGGTTTGTTGGTTTGTTGGCTTGTTGGCTTGTTGGTTTGTTGGCTTGTTGAGTTGTTGGTTTTTTGGTTTGTTGGTTTGTTGGTTTGTTGGTTTGTTGGTTTGTTGGCTTGTTGGCTTGTTGGTTTGTTGGTTTGTTGGTTTATTTGTTTGTTGGTTTGTTGGTTTGTTGGCTTGTTGGTTTGTTGGTTTGTTGGTTTTTTGGCTTGTTGGCTTGTTGGTTTGTTGGTTTGTTGGCTTTTTGGTTACTTGGTTTGTTGGTTTGTTGGCTTGTTGCTTTGTTCGTTTGATGGTTTGTTGGTTTGTTGGTTTTTTGGTTTGTTGGTTTTTTGGTTTGTTGGTTTGTTGGTTTGTTGGTTTGTTGGTTTTTTGGTTTGTTGGTTTGTTGGTTTGTAGGTTTGTTGGTTTGTTGGTTTGTTGGTTTGTTGGCTTGTTGGCTTGTTGCTTTGTTGGTTTGTTGGTTTGTTGGCTTGTTGGCTTGTTGGTTTGTTAGTTTGTTGGCTTTTTGGCTTGTTGGTTTGTTGGTTTGTTGGCTTGTTGGTTTGTTGGTTTGTTGGTTTGTTGGCTTGTTGGCTTGTTGGCTTGTTGGTTTGTTGGTTTGTTGGTTTGTTGGTTTGTTGGTTTGTTGGTTTTTTGGTTTGTTGGTTTGTTGGCTTTTTGGCTACATGGTTTGTTGGTTTGTTGGTTTGTTGGCTTGTTGGTTTGTTGGCTTGTTGGTTTGTTGGTTTGTTGGTTTGTTGGCTTGTTGGTTTGTTGGTTTTTTGGTTTGTTGGCTTGTTGGCTTGTTGGTTTGTTGGTTTGTTGGTTTGTTGGCTTGTTGGTTTGTTGGTTTGTTGGCTTGTTGGCTTGTTGGTTTGTTGGTTTGTTGGCTTGTTGGTTTGTTGGCTTGTTTGTTTGTTTGTTTGTTGGTTTGTTGGTTTGTTGGCTTGTTGGTTTGTTGGTTTGTTGGCTTGTTGGTTAATTAGTTTGTTGGTTTGTTGGCATGTTGGTTTGTTGGTTTGTTGGCTTGTTGGTTACTTAGTTTGTTGTTTTGTTGGCTTGTTGGTTTGTTGGTTTGTTGGCTTGTTGGTTTATTTGTTTGTTGGTTTGTTGGCTTGTTGGCTTGTTCGTTTGTTGGTTTGTTGGCTTGTTGGCTTGTTGGTTTGTTGGTTTGCTGCTTTGTTGGTTTGTTGGTTTGTTGACTTGTTGGTTTGTTGGTTTGTTGGTTTGTTGGCTTGTTGGCTTGTTGGTTTGTTGGTTTGTTGGTTTATTTATTTATTGGTTTGTTGGCTTGTTGGTTTGTTGGTTTGTTGGCTTGTTGGTTTGTTGGCTTGTTGGTTTGTTGGCTTGTTGGTTTGTTGGTTTGTTGGTTTGTTGGCTTGTTGGTTTGTTGGCTTGTTGGTTTGTTAATTTGTTGGTTTGTTGGTTTGTTGGCTTGTTGGTTTGTTGGTTTGTTGGCTTGTTGGTTTGTTGGTTTGTTGGTTTGTTGGCATGTTGGTTTGTTGGTTTGTTGGCTTGTTGGTTTGTTGGTTTGTTGGCTTGTTGGCTTGTTGGTTTGTGGGTTTGTTGGTTTGTTGGCTTGTTGGTTTGTTGGTTTATTGGCTTGTTGGTTTGTTGGCTTGTTGGTTTGTTGGTTTGTGGGTTTGTTGGCTTGTTGGCTTGTTGGTTTGTTGGTTTGTTGGTTTGTTGGTTTGTTGGTTTGTTGGTTTGTTGGTTTGTTGGTTTGTTGGTTTTTTGGTTTGTTGGTTTGTTGGTTTATTTGTTTGTTGGTTTGTTGGCTTGTTGGTTTGTTGGTTTGTTGGTTTGTTGGTTTGTTGGCTTGTTGGTTTGTTGGTTTGTTGGTTTGTTGGCTTGTTGGCTTGTTTGTTTGTTGGTTTGTTGGCTTGTTCGTTTGTTGGTTTGTTGGCTTGTTGGCTTGTTGCTTTGTTCGTTTGATGGTTTGTTGGTTTGTTGGTTTGTTGGCTTGTTGGTTTGTTAGTTTGTTGGTTTGATGGTTTGTTGGTTTGTTGGCTTGTTGGTTTGCTGGCTTGTTGGTTTGTTGGTTTGTCGGTTTGTTGGTTTGTTGGTTTGTTGGTTTTTTTGGTTTGTTGGTTTATTTGTTTGTCGGTTTGTTGGCTTGTTGGTTTGTTGGTTTGTTGGTTTGTTGGCTTGTTGGCTTGTTGGCTTGTTGGTTTGTTGGTTTGCTGGCTTGTTGGCTTGTTGGTTTGCTGGTTTGTTGGTTTTTTGGTTTGTTGGTTTGTTGGTTTGTTGGTTTGTTGGTTTGTTGGTTTTTGGTTTATTTGTTTGTTGGTTTGGTGGCTTGTTGGTTTGTTGGCTTGTTGGCTTGTTGCTTTGTTGGTTTTTTGGTGTGTTGGCTTGTTGGCTTGTTGGTTTGTTAGTTTGTTGGCTTTTTGGTTACTTGGTTTGTCGGTTTGTTGGTTTGTTGGCTTGTTGGTTTGTTGGCTTGTTGGTTTGTTGGTTTGTTGGTTTGTTGGCTTGTTGGCTTGTTGGTTTGTTGGTTTTTTGGTTTGTTGGTTTGTTGGTTTGTTGGCTTGTTGGCTTGTTGGTTTGTTGGTTTGTTGGCTTGTTGGTTTGTTGGTTTGTTGGCTTGTTGGCTTGTTGCTTTTTTGGTTTTTTGGTTTGTTGACTTGTTGGCTTGTTGGTTTGTTAGTTTGTTGGATTTTTGGTTACTTGGTTTGTTAGTTTGTTGGTTTGTTGGCTTGTTGGTTTGTTGGCTTGTTGCTTTGTTGGTTTGTTGGCTTGTTGGTTTGTTGGTTTGTTGGGTTGTTGGTTACTTAGTTTGTTGGTTTGTTGGCATATTGGTTTGTTGGTTTGTTGGTTTGTTGGTTTGTTGGTTTGTTGGTTTGTTGGTTTGTTGGTTTGTTGGCTTGTTGGCTTGTTGGTTTGTTGGCTTGTTGAGTTGTTGGTTTTTTGGTTTGTTGGTTTGTTGGTTTGTTGGTTTGTTAGTTTGTTGGCTTGTTGGCTTGTTGGTTTGTTGGTTTGTTGGTTTATTTGTTTGTTGGTTTGTTCGTTTGTTGGCTTGTTGGTTTGTTGGTTTGTTGGTTTTTTGGCTTGTTGGCTTGTTGGTTTGTTGGTTTGTTGGCTTTTTGGTTACTTGGTTTGTTGGTTTGTTGGCTTGTTGCTTTGTTCGTTTGATGGTTTGTTGGTTTGTTGGTTTTTTGGTTTGTTGGTTTTTTGGTTTGTTGGTTTGTTGGTTTGTTGGTTTGTTGGTTTGTTGGTTTTTTGGTTTGTTGGTTTGTTGGTTTGTTGGTTTGTTGGCTTGTTGGTTTGTTGGTTTGTTGGCTTGTTGGCTTGTTGCTTTGTTGGTTTGTTGGTTTGTTGGCTTGTTGGCTTGTTGGTTTGTTAGTTTGTTGGCTTTTTGGCTTGTTGGTTTGTTGGTTTGTTGGCTTGTTGGTTTGTTGGTTTGTTGGTTTGTTGGCTTGTTGGCTTGTTGGCTTGTTGGTTTCTTGGTTTGTTGGTTTGTTGGTTTGTTGGTTTGTTGGTTTTTTGGTTTGTTGGTTTGTTGGCTTTTTGGTTACTTGGTTTGTTGGTTTGTTGGTTTGTTGGCTTGTTGGTTTGTTGGCTTGTTGGTTTGTTGGTTTGTTGGTTTGTTGGCTTGTTGGTTTGTTGGTTTTTTGGTTTGTTGGCTTGTTGGCTTGTTGGTTTGTTGGTTTGTTGGTTTGTTGGCTTGTTGGTTTGTTGGTTTGTTGGCTTGTTGCTTGTTGCTTTGTTCGTTTGATGGTTTGTTGGTTTGTTGGTTTTTTGGTTTGTTGGTTTTTTGGTTTGTTGCTTTGTTGGTTTGTTGGTTTGTTGGCTTGTTGGCTTGTTGGCTTGTTGGTTTGTTGGTTTGTTGGCTTGTTGGCTTGTTGGTTACTTGGTTTGTTGGTTTGTTGGTTTGTTGGTTTGTTGGCTTGTTGGCTTGTTGGCTTGTTGGTTTGTTGGTTTGTTGGCTTGTTGGCTTGTTGGTTACTTGGTTTGTTGGTTTGTTGGTTTGTTGGTTTGTTGGCTTGTTGGTTTGTTGGGTTGTTGGTTTGTTGGCTTGTTGGTTTGTTAGTTTGTTGGCTTGTTGATTTGTTGGTTTGTTGGTTTGTTCGTTTGTTGGTTTGTTAGTTTGTTAGTTTATTGGCTTGTTGGCTTGTTGGTTTGTTTGTTTTTTGGTTTGTTGGTTTGTTGGTTTGTTGGTTTGTTGGTTTGTTGGTTTGTTGGTTTGTTGGTTTGTTGGCTCGTTGGTTTGTTGGTTTGTTGGCTCGTTGGATTGTTGGTTTGTTGGCTTGTTGGTTTGTTGGTTTGTTGGCTTGTTGGCTTGTTGGTTTGTTAGTTTGTTGGCTTTTTGGCTTGTTGGTTTGTTGGTTTGTTGGCTTGTTGGTTTGTTGGTTTGTTGGTTTGTTGGTTTGTTGGCTTGTTGGCTTGTTGGCTTGTTGATTTGTTGGTTTGTTGGTTTGTTGGTTTGTTGGTTTGTTGGTTTGTTGGTTTGTTGGTTTTTTGGTTTGTTGGTTTGTTGGCTTTTTGGTTACTTGGTTTGTTGGTTTGTTGGTTTGTTGGTTTGTTGGCTTGTTGGTTTGTTGGCTTGTTGGTTTGTTGGTTTGTTGGTTTGTTGGCTTGTTGGTTTGTTGGTTTGTTGGTTTGTTGGCTTGTTGGCTTGTTGGTTTGTTGGTTTTTTGTCTTGTTTGTTTGTTGGTTTGTTGGCTTGTTGGCTTGTTGCTTTGTTCGTTTGATGGTTTGTTGGTTTGTTGGTTTTTTGGTTTGTTGGTTTTTTGGTTTGTTGCTTTGTTGGTTTGTTGGTTTGTTGGCTTGTTGGCTTGTTGGCTTGTTGGTTTGTTGGTTTGTTGGCTTGTTGGCTTGTTGGTTACTTGGTTTGTTGGTTTGTTGGTTTGTTGGTTTGTTGGCTTGTTTGTTTGTTGGTTTTTTGGTTTGTTGGTTTGTTGGTTTGTTGGTTTGTTGGTTTGTTGGTTTGTTGGTTTGTTGGCTTGTTGGCTTGTTGGTTTGTTGGTTTGTTGGTTTGTTGCTTTGTTGGTTTGTTGGTTTGTTGGCTTGTTGGCTTGTTGGTTTGTTAGTTTGTTGGCTTTTTGGTTACTTGGTTTGTTGGTTTGTTGGCTTGTTGGTTTGTTGGCTTGTTGCTTTGTTGGTTTGTTGGTTTGTTGGCTTGTTGGTTTGTTGGTTTGCTGGCTTGTTGGTTTGTTGGTTTGTCGGTTTGTTGGTTTGTTGGTTTGTTGGTTTTTTTGGTTTGTTGGTTTATTTGTTTGTTGGTTTGTTGGCTTGTTGGCTTGTTGGTTTGTTGGTTTGTTGGTTTGTTGGCTTGTTGGTTTGTTGGTTTGTTGGCTTGTTGGCTTGTTGGTTTGTTGGTTTGCTGGCTTGTTGGCTTGTTGGTTTGTTGGTTTGTTGGTTTTTTGGTTTGTTGGTTTGTTGGTTTGTTGGTTTGTTGGTTTGTTGGTTTTTGGTTTATTTGTTTGTTGGTTTGGTGGCTTGTTGGTTTGTTGGCTTGTTGGCTTGTTGCTTTGTTGGTTTGTTGGTGTGTTGGCTTGTTGGCTTGTTGGTTTGTTAGTTTGTTGGCTTTTTGGTTACTTGGTTTGTTGGTTTGTTGGTTTGTTGGCTTGTTGGTTTGTTGGCTTGTTGGTTTGTTGGTTTGTTGGTTTGTTGGCTTGTTGGCTTGTTGGTTTGTTGGTTTTTTGGTTTGTTGGTTTGTTGGTTTGTTGGCTTGTTGGCTTGTTGGTTTGTTGGTTTGTTGGCTTGTTGGTTTGTTGGTTTATTGGCTTGTTGGCTTGTTGCTTTGTTGGTTTGTTGGTTTGTTGACTTGTTGGCTTGTTGGTTTGTTAGTTTGTTGGATTTTTGGTTACTTGGTTTGTTGGCTTGTTGGTTTGTTGGCTTGTTGCTTTGTTGGTTTGTTGGTTTGTTGGCTTGTTGGTTTGCTGGTTTGTTGGGTTGTTGGTTACTTAGTTTGTTGGTTTGTTGGCATGTTGGTTTGTTGGTTTGTTGGTTTGTTGGTTTGTTGGTTTGTTGGTTTGTTGGCTTTTTGGCTTGTTGGTTTGTTGGCTTGTTGAGTTGTTGGTTTTTTGGTTTGTTGGTTTGTTGGTTTGTTGGTTTGTTGGTTTGTTGGCTTGTTGGCCTGTTGGTTTGTTGGTTTGTTGGGGTATTTGTTTGTTGGTTTGTTGGTTTGTTGGCTTGTTGGTTTGTTGGTTTGTTGGTTTGTTGGCTTGTTGGCTTGTTGGTTTGTTGGTTTGTTGGCTTTTTGGTTACTTGGTTTGTTGGTTTGTTGGCTTGTTGCTTTGTTCGTTTGATGGTTTGTTGGTTTGTTGGTTTTTTGGTTTGTTGGTTTTTTGGTTTGTTGCTTTGTTGGTTTGTTGGTTTGTTGGTTTGTTGGTTTGTTGGTTTGTTGGTTTGTTGGTTTTTTGGTTTGTTGGTTTGTTGGTTTGTTGGTTTGTTGGTTTGTTGGCTTTTTGGTTAGTTGGTTTGTTGGCTTGTTGGCTTGTTGCTTTTTTTGGTTTGTTGGTTTATTGGCTTGTTGGCTTGTTGGTTTGTTAGTTTGTTGGCTTTTTGGCTTGTTGGTTTGTTGGTTTGTTGGCTTGTTGGTTTGTTGGTTTGTTGGTTTGTTGGCTTGTTGGCTTGTTGGCTTGTTGGCTTGTTGGTTTGTTGGTTTGTTGGTTTGTTGGTTTGTTGGTTTGTTGGTTTTTTGGTTTGTTGGTTTGTTGGCTTTTTGGTTACTTGGTTTGTTGGTTTGTTGGTTTGTTGGTTTGTTGGCTTGTTGGTTTATTGGCTTGTTGGTTTGTTGGTTTGTTGGTTTGTTGGCTTGTTGGTTTGTTGGTTTGTTGGTTTGTTGGCTTGTTGGCTTGTTGGTTTGTTGGTTTGTTGGCTTGTTGGTTTGTTGGTTTGTTGGTTTGTTGGCTTGTTGCTTTGTTCGTTTGATGGTTTGTTGGTTTGTTGGTTTTTTGGTTTGTTGGTTTTTTGGTTTGTTGCTTTGTTGGTTTGTTGGTTTATTGGCTTGTTGGCTTGTTGGCTTGTTGGTTTGTTGGTTTGTTGGCTTGTTGGCTTGTTGGTTACTTGGTTTGTTGGTTTGTTGGTTTGTTGGTTTGTTGGCTTGTTGGTTTGTTGGTTTGTTGGTTTGTTGGCTTGTTGGTTTGTTGGCTTGTTGGCTTGTTGGTTTTTTGGTTTGTTGGTTTGTTGGTTTGTTGGTTCGTTGGTTTGTTGGTTTGTTGGCTTGTTGGCTTGTTGGTTTGTTGGTTTGTTGGCTTGTTGGCTTGTTGGTTTGTTGGTTTGTTGGTTTGTTGGTTTGTTGGTTTGTTGCTTTGTTGGTTTGTTGGTTTGTTGGCTTGTTGGTTTGTTGGTTTGTTGGTTTGTTGGTTTGTTGGCTTGTTGGTTTGTTGGTTTGTTGGTTTGTTGGCTTGTTGGTTTGTTGGCTTGTTTGTTTGTTGGTTTGTTGGTTTGTTGGTTTGTTGGCTTGTTGGTTTGTTGGTTTGTTGGCTTGTTGGTTAATTAGTTTGTTGGTTTGTTGGCATGTTGGTTTGTTGGTTTGTTGGCTTGTTGGTTACTTAGTTTGTTGGTTTGTTGGCATGTTGGTTTGTTGGTTTGTTGGCTTGTTGGTTTGTTGGCTTGTTGGTTTGTTGCTTTGTTCGTTTGATGATGTGTTGGTTTTTTGGTTACTTGGTTTGTTGGTTTGTTGGTTTGTTGGCTTGTTGGTTTGTTGGCTTGTTGGTTTGTTGGTTTGTTGGTTTGTTGGCTTGTTGGCTTGTTGGTTTGTTGGTTTGTTGGCTTGTTGGTTTGTTAGTTTGTTGGCTTTTTGGTTACTTGGTTTGTTGGCTTGTTGGTTTGTTGGTTTGTTGGCTTGTTGGCTTGTTGCTTTGTTGGTTTGTTGGTTTGTTGGCTTGTTGGCTTGTTGGTTTGTTAGTTTGTTGGCTTGTTGGCTTGTTGGTTTGTTGGTTAGTTCGTTTGTTGGTTTGTTAGTTTGTTAGTTTATTGGCTTGTTGGCTTGTTGGTTTGTTGGTTTTTTGGTTTGTTGGTTTGTTGGTTTGTTGGTTTGTTGGTTTGTTGGTTTGTTGGTTTGTTGGCTCGTTGGTTTGTTGGTTTGTTGGTTTGTTGTGTTGTTGGTTTGTTAGTTTGTTGGCTTGTTGGTTTTTTGGTTTGTTGGTTTGTTGGTTTGTTGGTTTGTTGGTTTGTTGGCTCGTTGGTTTGTTGGTTTGTTGGCCTGTTGGTTTGTTGGTTTGTTGGTTTGTTGGCTTATTGGTTTGTTGGCTTGTTGGTTTGTTGGTTTGCTGGCTTGTTGGCTTGTTGGTTTGTTGGTTTGTTGGTTTGTTGGTTTTTTGGTTTGTTGGTTTGTTGGTTTGTTGGTTTGTTGGTTTTTGGTTTATTTGTTTGTTGGTTTGGTGGCTTGTTAGTTTGTTGGCTTGTTGGCTTGTTGCTTTGTTGGTTTGTTGGTGTGTTGGCTTGTTGGCTTGTTGGTTTGTTAGTTTGTTGGCTTTTTGGTTACTTGGTTTGTTGGTTTGTTGGTTTGTTGGCTTGTTGGTTTGTTGGCTTGTTGGTTTGTTGGTTTGTTGGTTTGTTGGATTGTTGGCTTGTTGGTTTGTTGGTTTTTTGGTTTGTTGGTTTGTTGGTTTGTTGGCTTGTTAGCTTGTTGGTTTGTTGGTTTGTTGGCTTTTTGGTTTGTTGGTGTGTTGGCTTGTTGGCTTGTTGCTTTGTTGGTTTGTTGGTTTGTTGACTTGTTGGTTTGTTGGTTTGTTAGTTTGTTGGATTTTTGGTTACTTGGTTTGTTAGTTTGTTGGTTTGTTGGCTTGTTGGTTTGTTGGCTTGTTGCTTTGTTGGTTTGTTTGTTTGTTGGCTTGTTGGTTTGCTGGTTTGTTGGGTTGTTGGTTACTTAGTTTGTTGGTTTGTTGGCATGTTGGTTTGTTGGTTTGTTGGTTTGTTGGCTTGTTGGCTTGTTGGTTTGTTGGTTTGTTGGCTTGTTGGTTTGTTGGTTTGTTGGTTTGTTGGCTTGTTGCTTTGTTCGTTTGATGGTTTGTTGGTTTTGTTGGTTTTTTGGTTTGTTGGTTTTTTGGTTTGTTGCTTTGTTGGTTTGTTGGTTTATTGGCTTGTTGGCTTGTTGGCTTGTTGGTTTGTTGGTTTGTTGGCTTGTTGGCTTGTTGGTTACTTGGTTTGTTGGTTTGTTGGTTTGTTGGTTTGTTGGCTTGTTGGTTTGTTGGTTTGTTGGTTTGTTGGCTTGTTGGTTTGTTGGCTTGTTGGCTTGTTGGTTTTTTGGTTTGTTGGTTTGTTGGTTTGTTGGTTCGTTGGTTTGTTGGTTTGTTGGCTTGTTGGCTTGTTGGTTTGTTGGTTTGTTGGCTTGTTGGCTTGTTGGTTTGTTGGTTTGTTGGTTTGTTGATTTGTTGGTTTGTTGCTTTGTTGGTTTGTTGGTTTGTTGGCTTGTTGGTTTGTTGGTTTGTTGGTTTTTTGGCTTGTTGGTTTGTTGGTTTGTTGGTTTGTTGGCTTGTTGGTTTGTTGGCTTGTTTGTTTGTTGGTTTGTTGGTTTGTTGGTTTGTTGGCTTGTTGGTTTGTTGGTTTGTTGGCTTGTTGGTTAATTAGTTTGTTGGTTTGTTGGCATGTTGGTTTGTTGGTTTGTTGGCTTGTTGGTTAATTAGTTTGTTGGTTTGTTGGCATGTTGGTTTGTTGGTTTGTTGGCTTGTTGGTTTGTTGGCTTGTTGGTTTGTTGCTTTGTTCGTTTGATGATGTGTTGGTTTTTTGGTTACTTGGTTTGTTGGTTTGTTGGTTTGTTGGCTTGTTGGTTTGTTGGGTTGTTGGTTTGTTGGTTTGTTGGTTTGTTGGCTTGTTGGCTTGTTGGTTTGTTGGTTTGTTGGCTTGTTGGTTTGTTAGTTTGTTGGCTTTTTGGTTACTTGGTTTGTTGGCTTGTTGGTTTGTTGGTTTGTTGGCTTGTTGGCTTGTTGCTTTGTTGGTTTGTTGGTTTGTTGGCTTGTTGGCTTGTTGGTTTGTTAGTTTGTTGGCTTGTTGGCTTGTTGGTTTGTTGGTTAGTTCGTTTGTTGGTTTGTTAGTTTGTTAGTTTATTGGCTTGTTGGCTTGTTGGTTTGTTGGTTTTTTGGTTTGTTGGTTTGTTGGTTTGTTGGTTTGTTGGTTTGTTGGTTTGTTGGTTTGTTGGCTCGTTGGTTTGTTGGTTTGTTGGCTCGTTGGTTTGTTGGTTTGTTGGCTTGTTGGTTTGTTAGTTTGTTGGCTTGTTGGTTTTTTGGTTTGTTGGTTTGTTGGTTTGTTGGTTTGTTGGTTTGTTGGCTCGTTGGTTTGTTGGTTTGTTGGCTTGTTGGTTAGTTGGTTTGTTGGTTTGTTGGCTTATTGGTTTGTTGGTTTGTTGGTTTGTTGGCTTGTTGGCTTGTTGGCTTGTTGGTTTGTTCGTTTTTTGGTTTGTTGGTTTGTTGGCTTTTTGGTTACTTGGTTTGTTGGTTTGTTGGCTTGTTGGTTTGTTGGTTTGTTAGTTTGTTGGCTTTTTGGCTTGTTGGTTTGTTGGTTTGTTGGCTTGTTGGTATGTTGGTTTGTTGGTTTGTTGGCTTGTTGGCTTGTTGGCTTGTTGGTTTGTTGGTTTGTTGGTTTGTTGGTTTGTTGGTTTGTTGGTTTGTTGGTTTTTTGGTTTGTTGGTTTGTTGGCTTTTTGGTTACTTGGTTTGTTGGTTTGTTGGTTTGTTGGTTTGTTGGCTTGTTGGTTTATTGGCTTGTTGGTTTGTTGGTTTGTTGGTTTGTTGGCTTGTTGGTTTGTTGGTTTGTTGGTTTGTTGGCTTGTTGGCTTGTTGGTTTGTTGGTTTGTTGGCTTGTTGGTTTGTTGGTTTGTTGGTTTGTTGGCTTGTTGCTTTGTTCGTTTGATGGTTTGTTGGTTTGTTGGTTTTTTGGTTTGTTGGTTTTTTGGTTTGTTGCTTTGTTGGTTTGTTGGTTTATTGGCTTGTTGGCTTGTTGGCTTGTTGGTTTGTTGGTTTGTTGGCTTGTTGGCTTGTTGGTTACTTGGTTTGTTGGTTTGTTGGTTTGTTGGTTTGTTGGCTTGTTGGTTTGTTGGTTTGTTGGTTTGTTGGCTTGTTGGTTTGTTGGCTTGTTGGCTTGTTGGTTTTTTGGTTTGTTGGTTTGTTGGTTTGTTGGTTCGTTGGTTTGTTGGTTTGTTGGCTTGTTGGCTTGTTGGTTTGTTGGTTTGTTGGCTTGTTGGCTTGTTGGTTTGTTGGTTTGTTGGTTTGTTGGTTTGTTGGTTTGTTGCTTTGTTGGTTTGTTGGTTTGTTGGCTTGTTGGTTTGTTGGTTTGTTGGTTTGTTGGTTTGTTGGCTTGTTGGTTTGTTGGTTTGTTGGTTTGTTGGCTTGTTGGTTTGTTGGCTTGTTTGTTTGTTGGTTTGTTGGTTTGTTGGTTTGTTGGCTTGTTGGTTTGTTGGTTTGTTGGCTTGTTGGTTAATTAGTTTGTTGGTTTGTTGGCATGTTGGTTTGTTGGTTTGTTGGCTTGTTGGTTACTTAGTTTGTTGGTTTGTTGGCATGTTGGTTTGTTGGTTTGTTGGCTTGTTGGTTTGTTGGCTTGTTGGTTTGTTGCTTTGTTCGTTTGATGATGTGTTGGTTTTTTGGTTACTTGGTTTGTTGGTTTGTTGGTTTGTTGGCTTGTTGGTTTGTTGGCTTGTTGGTTTGTTGGTTTGTTGGTTTGTTGGCTTGTTGGCTTGTTGGTTTGTTGGTTTGTTGGCTTGTTGGTTTGTTAGTTTGTTGGCTTTTTGGTTACTTGGTTTGTTGGCTTGTTGGTTTGTTGGTTTGTTGGCTTGTTGGCTTGTTGCTTTGTTGGTTTGTTGGTTTGTTGGCTTGTTGGCTTGTTGGTTTGTTAGTTTGTTGGCTTGTTGGCTTGTTGGTTTGTTGGTTAGTTCGTTTGTTGGTTTGTTAGTTTGTTAGTTTATTGGCTTGTTGGCTTGTTGGTTTGTTGGTTTTTTGGTTTGTTGGTTTGTTGGTTTGTTGGTTTGTTGGTTTGTTGGTTTGTTGGTTTGTTGGCTCGTTGGTTTGTTGGTTTGTTGGCTCGTTGGTTTGTTGGTTTGTTGTGTTGTTGGTTTGTTAGTTTGTTGGCTTGTTGGTTTTTTGGTTTGTTGGTTTGTTGGTTTGTTGGTTTGTTGGTTTGTTGGCTCGTTGGTTTGTTGGTTTGTTGGCCTGTTGGTTTGTTGGTTTGTTGGTTTGTTGGCTTATTGGTTTGTTGGCTTGTTGGTTTGTTGGTTTGCTGGCTTGTTGGCTTGTTGGTTTGTTGGTTTGTTGGTTTGTTGGTTTTTTGGTTTGTTGGTTTGTTGGTTTGTTGGTTTGTTGGTTTTTGGTTTATTTGTTTGTTGGTTTGGTGGCTTGTTAGTTTGTTGGCTTGTTGGCTTGTTGCTTTGTTGGTTTGTTGGTGTGTTGGCTTGTTGGCTTGTTGGTTTGTTAGTTTGTTGGCTTTTTGGTTACTTGGTTTGTTGGTTTGTTGGTTTGTTGGCTTGTTGGTTTGTTGGCTTGTTGGTTTGTTGGTTTGTTGGTTTGTTGGATTGTTGGCTTGTTGGTTTGTTGGTTTTTTGGTTTGTTGGTTTGTTGGTTTGTTGGCTTGTTAGCTTGTTGGTTTGTTGGTTTGTTGGCTTTTTGGTTTGTTGGTGTGTTGGCTTGTTGGCTTGTTGCTTTGTTGGTTTGTTGGTTTGTTGACTTGTTGGTTTGTTGGTTTGTTAGTTTGTTGGATTTTTGGTTACTTGGTTTGTTAGTTTGTTGGTTTGTTGGCTTGTTGGTTTGTTGGCTTGTTGCTTTGTTGGTTTGTTTGTTTGTTGGCTTGTTGGTTTGCTGGTTTGTTGGGTTGTTGGTTACTTAGTTTGTTGGTTTGTTGGCATGTTGGTTTGTTGGTTTGTTGGTTTGTTGGCTTGTTGGCTTGTTGGTTTGTTGGTTTGTTGGCTTGTTGGTTTGTTGGTTTGTTGGTTTGTTGGCTTGTTGCTTTGTTCGTTTGATGGTTTGTTGGTTTTGTTGGTTTTTTGGTTTGTTGGTTTTTTGGTTTGTTGCTTTGTTGGTTTGTTGGTTTATTGGCTTGTTGGCTTGTTGGCTTGTTGGTTTGTTGGTTTGTTGGCTTGTTGGCTTGTTGGTTACTTGGTTTGTTGGTTTGTTGGTTTGTTGGTTTGTTGGCTTGTTGGTTTGTTGGTTTGTTGGTTTGTTGGCTTGTTGGTTTGTTGGCTTGTTGGCTTGTTGGTTTTTTGGTTTGTTGGTTTGTTGGTTTGTTGGTTCGTTGGTTTGTTGGTTTGTTGGCTTGTTGGCTTGTTGGTTTGTTGGTTTGTTGGCTTGTTGGCTTGTTGGTTTGTTGGTTTGTTGGTTTGTTGATTTGTTGGTTTGTTGCTTTGTTGGTTTGTTGGTTTGTTGGCTTGTTGGTTTGTTGATTTGTTGGTTTTTTGGCTTGTTGGTTTGTTGGTTTGTTGGTTTGTTGGCTTGTTGGTTTGTTGGCTTGTTTGTTTGTTGGTTTGTTGGTTTGTTGGTTTGTTGGCTTGTTGGTTTGTTGGTTTGTTGGCTTGTTGGTTAATTAGTTTGTTGGTTTGTTGGCATGTTGGTTTGTTGGTTTGTTGGCTTGTTGGTTACTTAGTTTGTTGGTTTGTTGGCATGTTGGTTTGTTGGTTTGTTGGCTTGTTGGTTTGTTGGCTTGTTGGTTTGTTGCTTTGTTCGTTTGATGATGTGTTGGTTTTTTGGTTACTTGGTTTGTTGGTTTGTTGGTTTGTTGGCTTGTTGGTTTGTTGGGTTGTTGGTTTGTTGGTTTGTTGGTTTGTTGGCTTGTTGGCTTGTTGGTTTGTTGGTTTGTTGGCTTGTTGGTTTGTTAGTTTGTTGGCTTTTTGGTTACTTGGTTTGTTGGCTTGTTGGTTTGTTGGTTTGTTGGCTTGTTGGCTTGTTGCTTTGTTGGTTTGTTGGTTTGTTGGCTTGTTGGCTTGTTGGTTTGTTAGTTTGTTGGCTTGTTGGCTTGTTGGTTTGTTGGTTAGTTCGTTTGTTGGTTTGTTAGTTTGTTAGTTTATTGGCTTGTTGGCTTGTTGGTTTGTTGGTTTTTTGGTTTGTTGGTTTGTGGGTTTGTTGGTTTGTTGGTTTGTTGGTTTGTTGGTTTGTTGGCTCGTTGGTTTGTTGGTTTGTTGGCTCGTTGGTTTGTTGGTTTGTTGGCTTGTTGGTTTGTTAGTTTGTTGGCTTGTTGGTTTTTTGGTTTGTTGGTTTGTTGGTTTGTTGGTTTGTTGGTTTGTTGGCTCGTTGGTTTGTTGGTTTGTTGGCTTGTTTGTTTGTTGGTTTGTTGGTTTGTTGGCTTATTGGTTTGTTGGTTTGTTGGTTTGTTGGCTTGTTGGCTTGTTGGCTTGTTGGTTTGTTCGTTTTTTGGTTTGTTGGTTTGTTGGCTTTTTGGTTACTTGGTTTGTTGGTTTGTTGGCTTGTTGGTTTGTTGGTTTGTTAGTTTGTTGGCTTTTTGGCTTGTTGGTTTGTTGGTTTGTTGGCTTGTTGGTATGTTGGTTTGTTGGTTTGTTGGCTTGTTGGCTTGTTGGCTTGTTGGTTTGTTGGTTTGTTGGTTTGTTGGTTTGTTGGTTTGTTGGTTTTTTGGTTTGTTGGTTTGTTGGCTTTTTGGTTACTTGGTTTTTTGGTTTGTTGGTTTGTTGGTTTGTTGGCTTGTTGGCTTGTTGGTTTGTTGGTTTGTTGGCTTGTTGGTTTGTTGGTTTGTTGGCTTGTTGGCCTGTTGCTTTGTTGGTTTGTTGGTTTGTTGACTTGTTGGCTTGTTGGTTTGTTAGTTTGTTGGATTTTTGGTTACTTGGTTTGTTAGTTTGTTGGTTTGTTGGCTTGTTGGTTTGTTGGCTTGTTGCTTTGTTGGTTTGTTGGTTTGTTGGCTTGTTGGTTTGCTGGTTTGTTGGGTTGTTGGTTACTTAGTTTGTTGGTTTGTTGGCATGTTGGTTTGTTGGTTTGTTGGTTTGTTGGTTTGTTGGTTTGTTGGTTTGTTGGTTTGTTGGCTTGTTGGCTTGTTGGTTTGTTGGCTTGTTGAATTGTTGGTTTTTTGGTTTGTTGGTTTGTTGGTTTGTTGGTTTGTTGGCTTGTTGGCTTGTTGGTTTGTTGGTTTGTTGGGGTATTTGTTTATTGGTTTGTTGGTTTGTGGGCTTGTTGGTTTGTTGGTTTGTTGGTTTGTTGGCTTGTTGGCTTGTTGGTTTGTTGGTTTGTTGGCTTTTTGGTTACTTGGTTTGTTGGTTTGTTGGCTTGTTGCTTTGTTCGTTTGATGGTTTGTTGGTTTGTTGGTTTTTTGGTTTGTTGGTTTTTTGGTTTGTTGCTTTGTTGGTTTGTTGGTTTGTTGGTTTGTTGGTTTGTTGGTTTTTTGGTTTGTTGGTTTGTTGGTTTGTTGGTTTGTTGGTTTGTTGGCTTGTTGGTTAGTTGGTTTGTTGGCTTGTTGGCTTGTTGCTTTGTTGGTTTGTTGGTTTGTTGGCTTGTTGGCTTGTTGGTTTGTTAGTTTGTTGGCTTTTTGGCTTGTTGGTTTGTTGGTTTGTTGGTTTGTTGGTTTGTTGGTTTGTTGGTTTGTTGGCTTGTTGGCTTGTTGGCTTGTTGGTTTGTTGGTTTGTTGGTTTGTTGGTTTGTTGGTTTGTTGGTTTTTTGGTTTGTTGGTTTGTTGGCTTTTTGGTTACTTGGTTTGTTGGTTTGTTGGTTTGTTGGTTTGTTGGCTTGTTGGTTTGTTGGCTTGTTGGTTTGTTGGTTTGTTGGTTTGTTGGCTTGTTGGTTTGTTGGTTTGTTGGTTTGTTGGCTTGTTGGCTTGTTGGTTTGTTGGTTTGTTGGCTTGTTGGTTTGTTGGTTTGTTGGTTTGTTGGCTTGTTGCTTTGTTCGTTTGATGGTTTGTTGGTTTGTTGGTTTTTTGGTTTGTTGGTTTTTTGGTTTGTTGCTTTGTTGGTTTGTTGGTTTATTGGCTTGTTGGCTTGTTGGCTTGTTGATTTGTTGGTTTGTTGGCTTGTTGGCTTGTTGGTTACTTGGTTTGTTGGTTTGTTGGTTTGTTGGTTTGTTGGCTTGTTGGTTTGTTGGTTTGTTGGTTTGTTGGCTTGTTGGTTTGTTGGCTTGTTGGCTTGTTGGTTTTTTGGTTTGTTGGTTTGTTGGTTTGTTGGTTCGTTGGTTTGTTGGTTTGTTGGCTTGTTGGCTTGTTGGTTTGTTGGTTTGTTGGCTTGTTGGCTTGTTGGTTTGTTGGTTTGTTGGTTTGTTGGTTTGTTGGTTTGTTGCTTTGTTGGTTTGTTGGTTTGTTGGCTTGTTGGTTTGTTGGTTTGTTGGTTTTTTGGCTTGTTGGTTTGTTGGTTTGTTGGTTTGTTGGCTTGTTGGTTTGTTGGCTTGTTTGTTTGTTGGTTTGTTGGTTTGTTGGTTTGTTGGCTTGTTGGTTTGTTGGTTTGTTGGCTTGTTGGTTAATTAGTTTGTTGGTTTGTCGGCATGTTGGTTTGTTGGTTTGTTGGCTTGTTGGTTACTTAGTTTGTTGGTTTGTTGGCATGTTGGTTTGTTGGTTTGTTGGCTTGTTGGTTTGTTGGCTTGTTGGTTTGTTGCTTTGTTCGTTTGATGATGTGTTGGTTTTTTGGTTACTTGGTTTGTTGGTTTGTTGGTTTGTTGGCTTGTTGGTTTGTTGGCTTGTTGGTTTGTTGGTTTGTTGGTTTGTTGGCTTGTTGGCTTGTTGGTTTGTTGGTTTGTTGGCTTGTTTGTTTGTTAGTTTGTTGGCTTTTTGGTTACTTGGTTTGTTGGCTTGTTGGTTTGTTGGTTTGTTGGCTTGTTGGCTTGTTGCTTTGTTGGTTTGTTGGTTTGTTGGCTTGTTGGCTTGTTGGTTTGTTAGTTTGTTGGCTTGTTGGCTTGTTGGTTTGTTGGTTAGTTCGTTTGTTGGTTTGTTAGTTTGTTAGTTTATTGGCGTGTTGGCTTGTTGGTTTGTTGGTTTTTTGGTTTGTTGGTTTGTTGGTTTGTTGGTTTGTTGGTTTGTTGGTTTGTTGGTTTGTTGGCTCGTTGGTTTGTTGGTTTGTTGGCTCGTTGGTTTGTTGGTTTGTTGGCTTGTTGGTTTGTTAGTTTGTTGGCTTGTTGGTTTTTTGGTTTGTTGGTTTGTTGGTTTGTTGGTTTGTTGATTTGTTGGCTCGTTGGTTTGTTGGTTTGTTGGCTTGTTGGTTTGTTGGTTTGTTGGTTTGTTGGCTTATTGGTTTGTTGGTTTGTTGGCTTGTTGGCTTGTTGGCTTGTTGGCTTGTTGGTTTGTTCGTTTTTTGGTTTGTTGGTTTGTTGGCTTTTTGGTTACTTGGTTTGTTGGTTTGTTGGCTTGTTGGTTTGTTGGTTTGTTAGTTTGTTGGCTTTTTGGCTTGTTGGTTTGTTGGTTTGTTGGCTTGTTGGTTTGTTGGTTTGTTGGTTTGTTGGCTTGTTGGCTTGTTGGCTTGTTGGTTTGTTGGTTTGTTGGTTTGTTGGTTTGTTGGTTTTTTGGTTTGTTGGTTTGTTGGCTTTTTGGTTACTTGGTTTGTTGGTTTGTTGGTTTGTTGGTTTGTTGGTTTGTTGGCTTGTTGGTTTGTTGGCTTGTTGGTTTGTTGGTTTGTTGGTTTGTTGGCTTGTTGGTTTGTTGGTTTGTTGGTTTGTTGGCTTGTTGGCTTGTTGGTTTGTTGGTTCGTTGGCTTGTTGGTTTGTTGGTTTGTTGGTTTGTTGGCTTGTTGCTTTAATCGTTTGATGGTTTGTTGGTTTGTTGGTTTTTTGGTTTGTTGGTTTTTTGGTTTGTTGCTTTGTTGGTTTGTTGGTTTGTTGGCTTGTTGGCTTGTTGGCTTGTTGGTTTGTTGGTTTGTTGGCTTGTTGGCTTGTTGGTTACTTGGTTTGTTGGTTTGTTGGTTTGTTGGCTTGTTGGTTTGTTGGTTTGTTGGTTTGTTGGCTTGTTGGTTTGTTGGCTTGTTGGCTTGTTGGTTTTTTGGTTTGTTGGTTTGTTGGTTTGTTGGTTCGTTGGTTTGTTGGTTTGTTGGCTTGTTGGCTTGTTGGTTTGTTGGTTTGTTGGCTTGTTGGCTTGTTGGTTTGTTGGTTAGTTGGTTTGTTGGTTTGTTGGTTTGTTGCTTTGTTGGTTTGTTGGTTTGTTGGCTTGTTGGTTTGTTGGTTTGTTGGTTTGTTGGCTTGTTGGTTTGTTGGTTTGTTGGTTTGTTGGCTTGTTGGTTTGTTGGCTTGTTTGTTTGTTGGTTTGTTGGTTTGTTGGCTTGTTGGTTTGTTGGTTTGTTGGCTTGTTGGTTAATTAGTTTGTTGGTTTGTTGGCATGTTGGTTTGTTGGTTTGTTGGCTTGTTGGTTACTTAGTTTGTTGGTTTGTTGGCATGTTGGTTTGTTGGTTTGTTGGCTTGTTGGTTTGTTGGCTTGTTGGTTTGTTGCTTTGTTCGTTTGATGATGTGTTGGTTTTTTGGTTACTTGGTTTGTTGGTTTGTTGGTTTGTTGGCTTGTTGGTTTGTTGGCTTGTTGGTTTGTTGGTTTGTTGGTTTGTTGGCTTGTTGGCTTGTTGGTTTGTTGGTTTGTTGGCTTGTTGGTTTGTTAGTTTGTTGGCTTTTTGGTTACTTGGTTTGTTGGCTTGTTGGTTTGTTGGTTTGTTGGCTTGTTGGCTTGTTGCTTTGTTGGTTTGTTGGTTTGTTGGCTTGTTGGCTTGTTGGTTTGTTAGTTTGTTGGCTTGTTGGCTTGTTGGTTTGTTGGTTAGTTCGTTTGTTGGTTTGTCAGTTTGTTAGTTTATTGGCTTGTTGGCTTGTTGGTTTGTTGGTTTCTTGGTTTGTTGGTTTGTTGGTTTGTTGGTTTGTTGGTTTGTTGGTTTGTTGGTTTGTTGGCTCGTTGGTTTGTTGGTTTGTTGGCTCTTTGGTTTGTTGGTTTGTTGGCTTGTTGGTTTGTTAGTTTGTTGGCTTGTTGGTTTTTTGGTTTGTTGGTTTGTTGGTTTGTTGGTTTGTTGGTTTGTTGGCTCGTTGGTTTGTTGGTTTGTTGGCTTGTTGGTTTGTTGGTTTGTTGGTTTGTTGGCTTATTGGTTTGTTGGTTTGTTGGTTTGTTGGCTTGTTGGCTTGTTGGCTTGTTGGTTTGTTGGTTTGTAGGCTTGTTGGTTTGTTGGTTTGTTGCCTTGTTGGCTTGTTGCTTTGTTCGTTTGATGGTTTGTTGGTTTGTTGGTTTTTTGGTTTGTTGGTTTTTTGGTTTATTGCTTTGTTGGTTTGTTGGTTTGTTGGCTTGTTGGCTTGTTGGTTTGTTGGTTTGTTGGCTTGTTGGTTACTTGGTTTGTTGGTTTGTTGGTTTTTTGGTTTTTTGGCTTGTTGGTTTGTTGGTTTGTTGGTTTGTTGGCTTGTTGGTTTGTTGGTTTGTTGGCTTGTTGCCTTGTTGGTTTGTTGGTTTGTTGGTTTGTTGGTTTGTTGGTTTGTTGGTTTGTTGGTTTGTTGGTTTGTTGGCTTGTTGGCTTGTTGGCTTGTTGGTTTGTTCGTTTTTTGGTTTGTTGGTTTGTTGGCTTTTTGGTTACTTGGTTTGTTGGTTTGTTGGCTTGTTGGTTTGTTGGTTTGTTAGTTTGTTGGCTTTTTGGCTTGTTGGTTTGTTGGTTTGTTGGCTTGTTGGTTTGTTGGTTTGTTGGTTTGTTGGCTTGTTGGCTTGTTGGCTTGTTGGTTTGTTGGTTTGTTGGTTTGTTGGTTTGTTGGTTTTTTGGTTTGTTGGTTTGTTGGCTTTTTGGTTACTTGGTTTGTTGGTTTGTTGGTTTGTTGGTTTGTTGGTTTGTTGGCTTGTTGGTTTGTTGGCTTGTTGGTTTGTTGGTTTGTTGGTTTGTTGGCTTGTTGGTTTGTTGGTTTGTTGGTTTGTTGGCTTGTTGGCTTGTTGGTTTGTTGGTTCGTTGGCTTGTTGGTTTGTTGGTTTGTTGGTTTGTTGGCTTGTTGCTTTAATCGTTTGATGGTTTGTTGGTTTGTTGGTTTTTTGGTTTGTTGGTTTTTTGGTTTGTTGCTTTGTTGGTTTGTTGGTTTGTTGGCTTGTTGGCTTGTTGGCTTGTTGGTTTGTTGGTTTGTTGGCTTGTTGGCTTGTTGGTTACTTGGTTTGTTGGTTTGTTGGTTTGTTGGCTTGTTGGTTTGTTGGTTTGTTGGTTTGTTGGCTTGTTGGTTTGTTGGCTTGTTGGCTTGTTGGTTTTTTGGTTTGTTGGTTTGTTGGTTTGTTGGTTCGTTGGTTTGTTGGTTTGTTGGCTTGTTGGCTTGTTGGTTTGTTGGTTTGTTGGCTTGTTGGCTTGTTGGTTTGTTGGTTAGTTGGTTTGTTGGTTTGTTGGTTTGTTGCTTTGTTGGTTTGTTGGTTTGTTGGCTTGTTGGTTTGTTGGTTTGTTGGTTTGTTGGCTTGTTGGTTTGTTGGTTTGTTGGTTTGTTGGCTTGTTGGTTTGTTGGCTTGTTTGTTTGTTGGTTTGTTGGTTTGTTGGCTTGTTGGTTTGTTGGTTTGTTGGCTTGTTGGTTAATTAGTTTGTTGGTTTGTTGGCATGTTGGTTTGTTGGTTTGTTGGCTTGTTGGTTACTTAGTTTGTTGGTTTGTTGGCATGTTGGTTTGTTGGTTTGTTGGCTTGTTGGTTTGTTGGCTTGTTGGTTTGTTGCTTTGTTCGTTTGATGATGTGTTGGTTTTTTGGTTACTTGGTTTGTTGGTTTGTTGGTTTGTTGGCTTGTTGGTTTGTTGGCTTGTTGGTTTTTTGGTTTGTTGGTTTGTTGGCTTGTTGGCTTGTTGGTTTGTTGGTTTGTTGGCTTGTTGGTTTGTTAGTTTGTTGGCTTTTTGGTTACTTGGTTTGTTGGCTTGTTGGTTTGTTGGTTTGTTGGCTTGTTGGCTTGTTGCTTTGTTGGTTTGTTGGTTTGTTGGCTTGTTGGCTTGTTGGTTTGTTAGTTTGTTGGCTTGTTGGCTTGTTGGTTTGTTGGTTAGTTCGTTTGTTGGTTTGTTAGTTTGTTAGTTTATTGGCTTGTTGGCTTGTTGGTTTGTTGGTTTCTTGGTTTGTTGGTTTGTTGGTTTGTTGGTTTGTTGGTTTGTTGGTTTGTTGGTTTGTTGGCTCGTTGGTTTGTTGGTTTGTTGGCTCTTTGGTTTGTTGGTTTGTTGGCTTGTTGGTTTGTTAGTTTGTTGGCTTGTTGGTTTTTTGGTTTGTTGGTTTGTTGGTTTGTTGGTTTGTTGGTTTGTTGGCTCGTTGGTTTGTTGGTTTGTTGGCTTGTTGGTTTGTTGGTTTGTTGGTTTGTTGGCTTATTGGTTTGTTGGTTTGTTGGTTTGTTGGCTTGTTGGCTTGTTGGCTTGTTGGTTTGTTGGTTTGTAGGCTTGTTGGTTTGTTGGTTTGTTGCCTTGTTGGCTTGTTGCTTTGTTCGTTTGATGGTTTGTTGGTTTGTTGGTTTTTTGGTTTGTTGGTTTTTTGGTTTATTGCTTTGTTGGTTTGTTGGTTTGTTGGCTTGTTGGCTTGTTGGTTTGTTGGTTTGTTGGCTTGTTGGTTACTTGGTTTGTTGGTTTGTTGGTTTTTTGGTTTTTTGGCTTGTTGGTTTGTTGGTTTGTTGGTTTGTTGGCTTGTTGGTTTGTTGGTTTGTTGGCTTGTTGCCTTGTTGGTTTGTTGGTTTGTTGGTTTGTTGGTTTGTTGGTTTGTTGGTTTGTTGGTTTGTTGGTTTGTTGGTTTGATGGTTTGTTGGCTTGTTGGTTTGTTAGTTTGTTGGCTTTTTGGTTACTTGGTTTGTTGGCTTGTTGGTTTGTTGGTTTGTTGGCTTGTTGGCTTGTTGCTTTGTTGGTTTGTTGGTTTGTTGGCTTGTTGGCTTGTTGGTTTGTTAGTTTGTTGGCTTGTTGGCTTGTTGGTTTGTTGGTTAATTCGTTTGTTGGTTTGTTAGTTTGTTAGTTTATTGGCTTGTTGGCTTGTTGGTTTGTTGGTTTTTTGGTTTGTTGGTTTGTTGGTTTGTTGGTTTGTTGGTTTGTTGGTTTGTTGGCTCGTTGGTTTGTTGGTTTGTTGGCTTGTTGGTTTGTTAGTTTGTTGGCTTGTTGGCTTGTCGGTTTGTTGGTTTGTTGTTTTGTTGGCTTGTTGGTTTGTTGGTTTGTTGGCTTGTTGGTTTGTTAGCTTGTTGGTTTGTTGGTTTGTTGGTTTGTTGGTTTTTTGCTTTGTTGGTTTGTTGGTTTGTTGGCTTGTTGGCTTGTTGGTTTGTTGGCTTGTTGGTTTGTTAGTTTGTTGGCTTTTTGGTTACTTAGTTTGTTGGTTTGTTGGCTTGTTGGCTTGTTGGTTTGTTGGTTTGTTGGCTTGTTGGCTTTTTGGTTTGTTGGTTTGTTGGTTTGTTGGTTTGTTGGTTTATTTGTTTGTTGGTTTGTTGGCTTGTTGGTTTGTTGGTTTGTTGGCTTGTTGGTTACTTAGTTTGTTGGTTTGTTGGTTTGTTGGCTTGTTGACTTGTTGGTTTGTTGGTTTGGTGGTTTGTTGGTTTGTTGGTTTGTTGGTTTGTTGGTTTGTTGGGTTGTGGTTTGTTGGTTTGTTGGTTTGTTGGTTTGTTGCCTTGTTGGCTTGTTGGTTTGTTGGTTTGTTGGCTTGTTGGTTTGTTGGCTTGTTGGTTTGTTGGTTTGTTGGCTTGTTGGCTTGTTGGTTTGTTGGTTTGTTGGCTTGTTGGTTACTTAGTTTGTTGGTTTGTTGTCATGTTGGTTTGTTGGTTTGTGGTTTGTTGGCTTGTTGGTTACTTAGTTTGTTGGCATGTTGGTTTGTTGGTTTGTTGGTTTGTTGGCTTGTTGGTTTGTTGGTTTGTTGGCTTGTTGGCTTGTTGGTTTGTTGGTTTGTTGGTTTGTTGGTTTGTTGGCTTGTTGGTTTGTTGGTTTGTTGGCTTGTTGGCTTGTTGGTTTATTGGTTTGTTGGTTTATTTGTTTGTTGGTTTGTTGGTTTGTTGGTTTGTTGGCTTGTTGGTTACTTAGTTTGTTGGTTTGTTGTCATGTTGGTTTGTTGGTTTGTTGGTTTGTTGGCTTGTTGGTTACTTAGTTTGTTGGCATGTTGGTTTGTTGGTTTGTTGGTTTGTTGGCTTGTTGGTTTGTTGGTTTGTTGGCTCGTTGGTTTGTTGGTTTGTTGGCTTGTTGGTTTGTTAGTTTGTTGGCTTGTTGGTTTTTTGGTTTGTTGGTTTGTTGGTTTGTTGGTTTGTTGGTTTGTTGGCTCGTTGGTTTGTTGGTTTGTTGGCTTGTTGGTTTGTTGGTTTGTTGGTTTGTTGGCTTATTGGTTTGTTGGTTTGTTCGTTTGTTGGCTTGTTGGCTTGTTGGCTTGTTAGTTTGTTGGTTTGTAGGCTTGTTGGTTTGTTGGTTTGTTGCCTTGTTGGCTTGTTGCTTTGTTCGTTTGATGGTTTGTTGGTTTGTTGGTTTTTTGGTTTGTTGGTTTTTTGGTTTATTGCTTTGTTGGTTTGTTGGTTTGTTGGCTTGTTGGCTTGTTGGTTTGTTGGTTTGTTGGCTTGTTGGCTTGTTGGTTACTTGGTTTGTTGGTTTGTTGGTTTTTTGGTTTTTTGGCTTGTTGGTTTGTTGGTTTGTTGGTTTGTTGGCTTGTTGGCTTGTTGGTTTGTTGGTTTGTTGGCTTGTTGCCTTGTTGGTTTGTTGGTTTGTTGGTTTGTTGGTTTGTTGGTTTGTTGGTTTGTTGGTTTGATGGTTTGTTGGCTTGTTGGTTTGTTAGTTTGTTGGCTTTTTGGTTACTTGGTTTGTTGGCTTGTTGGTTTGTTGGTTTGTTGGCTTGTTGGCTTGTTGCTTTGTTGGTTTGTTTGTTTGTTGGCTTGTTGGCTTGTTGGTTTGTTAGTTTGTTGGCTTGTTGGCTTGTTGGTTTGTTGGTTAATTCGTTTGTTGGTTTGTTAGTTTGTTAGTTTATTGGCTTGTTGGCTTGTTGGTTTGTTGGTTTTTTGGTTTGTTGGTTTGTTGGTTTGTTGGTTTGTTGGTTTGTTGGTTTGTTGGCTCGTTGGTTTGTTGGTTTGTTGGGTTGTTGGTTTGTTAGTTTGTTGGCTTGTTGGCTTGTCGGTTTGTTGGTTTGTTGTTTTGTTGGCTTGTTGGTTTGTTGGTTTGTTGGCTTGTTGGTTTGTTAGCTTGTTGGTTTGTTGGTTTGTTGGTTTGTTGGTTTGTTGGTTTTTTTCTTTGTTGGTTTGTTGGTTTGTTGGCTTGTTGGCTTGTTGGTTTGTTGGCTTGTTGGTTTGTTAGTTTGTTGGCTTTGTGGTTACTTAGTTTGTTGGTTTGTTGGCTTGTTGGCTTGTTGGTTTGTTGGTTTGTTGGCTTGTTGGCTTTTTGGTTTGTTGGTTTGTTGGTTTGTTGGTTTGTTGGTTTATTGGTTTGTTGGTTTGTTGGCTTGTTGGTTTGTTGGTTTGTTGGTTTGGTGGTTTGTTGGTTTGTTGGCTTGTTGGTTTGTTGGTTTGTTGGTTTGGTGGTTTGTTGGTTTGTTGGCTTGTTGGTTTGTTGGTTTGTTGGGTTGTGGTTTGTTAGTTTGTTGGCTTTTTGGTTACTTGGTTTGTTGGCTTGTTGGTTTGTTGGTTTGTTGGCTTGTTGGTTTGTTGGTTTGGTGGTTTGTTGGTTTGTTGGCTTGTTGGTTTGTTGGTTTGTTGGGTTGTGGTTTGTTGGTTTGTTGGTTTTTTGGTTTGTTGCCTTGTTGGCTTGTTGGTTTGTTGGTTTGTTGGCTTGTTGGTTTGTTGGCTTGTTGGTTTGTTGGTTTGTTGGCTTGTTGGCTTGTTGGTTTGTTGGTTTGTTGGCTTGTTGGTTACTTAGTTTGTTGGTTTGTTGTCATGTTGGTTTGTTGGTTTGTTGGTTTGTTGGCTTGTTGATTACTTAGTTTGTTGGCATGTTGGTTTGTTGGTTTGTTGGCTTGTTGGCTTGTTGGTTTGTTGGTTTGTTGGCTTGTTGGTTACTTAGTTTGTTGGTTTGTTGTCATGTTGGTTTGTTGGTTTGTTGGTTTGTTAGTTTATTGGCTTGTTGGCTTGTTATTTTGTTGGTTTTTTGGTTTGTTGGTTTGTTGGTTTGTTGGTTTGTTGGTTTGTTGGTTTGTTGGCTCGTTGGTTTGTTGGTTTGTTGGCTTGTTGGTTTGTTAGTTTGTTGGCTTGTTGTCTTGTCGTTTTGTTGGTTTGTTGTTTTGTTGGCTTGTTTGTTTGTTGGTTTGTTGGCTTGTTGGTTTGTTAGCTTGTTGGTTTGTTGGTTTGTTGGTTTGTTGGTTTTTTGCTTTGTTGGTTTGTTGGTTTGTTGGCTTGTTGGCTTGTTGGTTTGTTGGCTTGTTGGTTTGTTAGTTTGTTGGCTTTTTGGTTACTTAGTTTGTTGGTTTGTTGGCTTGTTGGCTTGTTGGTTTGTTGGTTTGTTGGCTTGTTGGCTTTTTGGTTTGTTGGTTTGTTGGTTTGTTGGTTTGTTGGTTTATTTGTTTGTTGGTTTGTTGGCTTGTAGGTTTGTTGGTTTGTTGGCTTGTTGGTTACTTACTTTGTTGGTTTGTTGGTTTGTTGGCTTGTTGGCTTGTTGGTTTGTTGGTTTGGTGGTTTGTTGGTTTGTTGGGTTGTTGGTTTGTTGGTTTGTTGGGTTGTGGTTTGTTGGTTTGTTGGTTTGTTGGTTTGTTGCATTGTTGGCTTGTTGGTTTGTTGGTTTGTTGGCTTGTTGCTTTGTTGGCTTGTTGGTTTGTTGGTTTGTTGGCTTGTTGGCTTGTTGGTTTGTTGGTTTGTTGGCTTGTTGGTTACTTAGTTTGTTGGTTTGTTGTCATGTTGGTTTGTTGGTTTGTTGGTTTGTTGGCTTGTTGGTAACTTAGTGTGTTGGCATGTTGGTTTGTTGGTTTGTTGGTTTGTTGGCTTGTTGGTTTGTTGGTTTGTTGGCTTGTTGGCTTGTTGGTTTGTTGGTTTGTTGGCTTGTTGGTTACTTAGTTTGTTGGTTTGTTGTCATGCTGGTTTGTTGGTTTGTTGGTTTGTTGGCTTGTTGATTACTTAGTTTGTTGGCATGTTGGTTTGTTGGTTTGTTGGCTTGTTGGCTTGTTGGTTTGTTGGCTTGTTGGCTTGTTGGTTACTTAGTTTGTTGGTTTGTTGTCATGTTGGTTTGTTGGTTTGTTGGTTTGTTAGTTTATTGGCTTGTTGGCTTGTTATTTTGTTGGTTTTTTGGTTTGTTGGTTTGTTGGTTTGTTGGTTTGTTGGTTTGTTGGTTTGTTGGCTCGTTGGTTTGTTGGTTTGTTGGCTTGTTGGTTTGTTAGTTTGTTGGCTTGTTGTCTTGTCGGTTTGTTGGTTTGTTGTTTTGTTGGCTTGTTGGTTTGTTGGTTTGTTGGCTTGTTGGTTTGTTAGCTTGTTGGTTTGTTGGTTTGTTGGTTTGTTGGTTTTTTGCTTTGTTGGTTTGTTGGTTTGTTGGCTTGTTGGCTTGTTGGTTTGTTGGCTTGTTGGTTTGTTAGTTTGTTGGCTTTTTGGTTACTTAGTTTGTTGGTTTGTTGGCTTGTTGGCTTGTTGGTTTGTTGGTTTGTTGGCTTGTTGGCTTTTTGGTTTGTTGGTTGTTGGTTTGTTGGTTTGTTGGTTTATTTGTTTGTTGGTTTGTTGGCTTGTAGGTTTGTTGGTTTGTTGGCTTGTTGGTTACTTACTTTGTTGGTTTGTTGGTTTGTTGGCTTGTTGGCTTGTTGGTTTGTTGGTTTGGTGGTTTGTTGGTTTGTTGGGTTGTTGGTTTGTTGGTTTGTTGGGTTGTGGTTTGTTGGTTTGTTGGTTTGTTGGTTTGTTGCATTGTTGGCTTGTTGGTTTGTTGGTTTGTTGGCTTCTTGCTTTGTTGGCTTGTTGGTTTGTTGGTTTGTTGGCTTGTTGGCTTGTTGGTTTGTTGGTTTGTTGGCTTGTTGGTTACTTAGTTTGTTGGTTTGTTGTCATGTTGGTTTGTTGGTTTGTTGGTTTGTTGGCTTGTTGGTTACTTAGTTTGTTGGCATGTTGGTTTGTTGGTTTGTTGGTTTGTTGGCTTGTTGGTTTGTTGGTTTGTTGGCTTGTTGGCTTGTTGGTTTGTTGGTTTGTTGGTTTGTTGGCTTGTTGGTTTGTTGGTTTGTTGGCTTGTTGGCTTGTTGGTTTATTGGTTTGTTGGTTTATTTGTTTGTTGGTTTGTTGGGTTGCTGGTTTGTTGATTTGTTGGTTTGTTGGCTTGTCGGTTTGTTGGTTTGTTGGCTTGTTGGCTTGTTGGTTTGTTGGTTTGTTGGCTTGTTGGCTTGTTGGTTTGTTGGTTTGTTGGTTTGTTGGTTTGTTGGCTTGTTGGTTTGTTGGTTTGTTGGCTTGTTGGTTTGTTGGTTTGTTGGTTTGCTGGTTTGTTGGTTTGTTGGCTTGTTGGTTTGTTGGCTTGTTGGTTTGTTGGTTTGTTGGTTTGTTGGCTTGTTGGTTTATTGGTTTGTTAGTTTGTTGGTTTGTTGGTTTGTTGGTTTTTTGGTTTGTTGGTTTGTTGGTTTGTTGGCTTGTTGGTTTGTTGGTTTGTTGGCTTGTTGGTTTGTTAGTTTGTTGGCTTGTTGGCTTGTTGGTTTGTTGGTTTGTTGGCTTGTTGGTTACTTAGTTTGTTGGTTTGTTGGTTTGTTGGTTTGTTGGCTTGTTGGCTTGTTGGTTTGTTGGTTTGTTGGTTTGTTGGTTTGTTGGCTTGTTGGTTTGTTGGTTTGTTGGCTTGTTGGTTTGTTGGTTTGTTGGTTTGTTGGCTTGTTGGCTTGTTGGTTTGTTGGTTTGTTGGCTTGTTGGTTTGTTGGCTTTTTGGTTTGTTGGCTTGTTGGTTTGTTGGTTTGTTGGTTTGTGGGCTTTTCGGCTTGTTGGTTTGTTGGTTTGTTATCTTGTTGGTTTGTTGCTTTGTTGGTTTGTTGGTTTGTTGGCTTGTTGGCTTGTTGGTTTGTTAGTTTGTTGGCTTTTTGGTTACTTGGTTTGTTGGTTTGTTGGCTTGTTGGTTTGTTGGTTTGTTGGCTTGTTGGTTTGTTGGTTTGTTGGTTTGTTGGCTTGTTGGTTTTTTGGTTTGTTGGTTTGTTGGTTTGTTGGTTTGTTGGTTTGTTGGTTTGTTGGTTTGTTGGCTTGTTGGTTTATTGGCTTGTTGGTTTGTTGGTTTGTTGGTTTGTTGGTTTGTTGGTTTGTTGGTTTGTTGGTTTGTTGGTTTGTTGGTTTGTTGGTTTGTTGGTTTTTTGGTTTGTTGGTTTGTTGGTTTGTTGGCTTGTTGGTTTGTTGGTTTGTTGGCTTGTTGGTTTGTTGGTTTGTTGGCTTGTTGGCTTGTTGGTTTGTTGGTTTGTTGGTTTGTTGGCTTGTTGGT
Organism: Atherix ibis; assembly: GCA_958298945.1. Lineage (NCBI taxonomy): Eukaryota > Metazoa > Arthropoda > Insecta > Diptera > Athericidae > Atherix > Atherix ibis. Next base: position 61,836,523 of record OY282608.1, on the reverse strand, counting down.
TACTTAGTTTGTTGGCTTGTTGGTTTGTTGGCTTGTTGGCTTGTTGGTTTGTTTGTTTGTTGGTTTGTTGGTTTGTTGGCTTGTTGGCTTGTTGGCTTGTTGGTTTGTTGGCTTGTTGGTTTGTTGGCTTGTTGGTTTGTTGGCTTGTTGGTTTGTTGGCATGTTGGTTTGTTGGTTTGTTGGTTTGTTGGCTTGTTGGTTACTTAGTTTGTTGGTTTGTTGGCATGTTGGTTTGTTGGTTTGTTGGTTAGTTGGCTTGTTGGCTTGTTGGTTACTTAGTTTGTTGACTTGTTGGCTTCTTGGTTTGTTGGTTTGTTGGTTTGTTGGCTTGTTGGTTTGTTGGTTTGTTGGCTTGTTGGCTTGTTGGTTTGTTGGTTTGTTGGTTTGAGGCTTGTTGGCTTGTTGGTTTGTTGGTTTGTTGGCTTGTTGGTTTGTTGGTTTGTTGGCTTGTTGGATTGTTGCTTTGTTCGTTTGATGGTTTGTTGGTTTGTTAGTTTTTTGGTTTGTTGGTTTTTTGGTTTGTTGCTTTGTTGGTTTGTTGGTTTGTTGGCTTGTTGGCTTGTTGGCTTGTTGGTTTGTTGGTTTGTTGGCTTGTTGGCTTGTTGGTTACTTGGTTTGTTGGTTTGTTGGTTTGTTGGTTTGTTGGCTTGTTGGTTTGTTGGTTTGTTGGTTTGTTGGCTTGTTGGTTTGTTGGTTTGTTGGCTTGTTGGCTTGTTGGTTTGTTGGTTTGTTGGTTTGTTGGTTTGTTGGTTTGTTGGTTTGTTGGTTTGTTGGCTTGTTGGCTTGTTGCTTTGTTGGTTTGTTGGCTTGTTGGCTTGTTGGTTTGTTGGTTTGTTGGTTTGTTGGTTTGTTGGTTTGTTGGTTTGTTGCTTTGTTAGTTTGTTGATTTGTTGGCTTGTTGGCTTGTTGGTTTGTTAGTTTGTCTGCTTTTTGGTTACTTGGTTTGTTGGTTTGTTGGTTTGTTGGGTTGTTGGTTTGTTGGCTTGTTGGTTTGTTGGTTTGTTGGCTTGTTGGTTTGTTGGTTTGTTGGCTTGTTGGCTTGTTGGCTTGTTGGTTTGTTGGTTTGTTGGCTTGTTGGTTACTTAGTTTGTTGGTTTGTTGGTTTGTTGGTTTGTTGGCTTGTTGGCTTGTTGGTTTGTTGGTTTGTTGGTTTGTTGGTTTGTTGGCTTCTTGGCTTGTTGGCTTGTTGGTTTGTTGGCTTGTTGGTTTGTTGGCTTGTTGGTTTGTTGGCTTGTTGGTTTGTTGGTTTGTTGGTTTGTGGGCTTGTTGGCTTGTTGGTTTGTTGGTTGGTTGGCTTGTTGGCTACTTAGTTTGTTGGTTTGTTGGCATGCTGGTTTATTGGTTTGTTGGTTAGTTGGCTTGTTGGCTTGTTGGTTACTTAGTTTGTTGACTTGTTGGCTTCTTGGTTTGTTGGTTTGTTGGTTTGTTGGCTTGTTGGCTTGTTGGTTTGTTGGCTTGTTGGCTTGTTGGTTTGTTGGTTTGTTGGTTTGAGGCTTGTTGGTTTGTTGGTTTGTTGGCTTGTTGGTTTGTTGGTTTGTTGGCTTGTTGGCTTGTTGCTTTGTTCGTTTGATGGTTTGTTGGTTTGTTGGTTTTTTGGTTTGTTGGTTTTTTGGTTTGTTGCTTTGTTGGTTTGTTGGTTTGTTGGCTTGTTGGCTTGTTGGCTTGTTGGTTTGTTGGTTTGTTGGCTTGTTGGCTTGTTGGTCACTTGGTTTGTTGGTTTGTTGGTTTGTTGGTTTGTTGACTTGTTGGTTTGTTGATTTGTTGGTTTGTTGGCTTGTTGGTTTGTTGGTTTGTTGGCTTGTTGGCTTGTTGGTTTTTTGGTTTGTTGGTTTGTTGGTTTGTTGGTTTGTTGGTTTGTTGGTTTGTTGGCTTGTTGGCTTGTTGCTTTGTTGGTTTGTTGGCTTGTTGGCTTGTTGGTTTGTTGGTTTGTTGGTTTGTTGGTTTGTTGCTTTGTTGGTTTGTTGGTTTGTTGGCTTGTTGGCTTGTTGGTTTGTTAGTTTGTTGGCTTTTTGGTTACTTGGTTTGTTGGTTTGTTGGCTTGTTGGTTTGTTGGCTTGTTGCTTTGTTGGTTTGTTGGTTTGTTGGCTTGTTGGCTTGTTGGTTTGTTGGTTTGTTGGTTTGTTGGTTTGTTGGCTTGTTGGTTTGTTGGTTTGTTGGTTTGTTGGTTTGTTGGTTTGTTAGTTTGTTGGCTTGTTGGCTTGTTGGTTTGTTGGTTTGTTGGCTTGTTGGTTTGTTAACTTGTTGGTTTGTTGGTTTGTTGGTTTGTTGGCTTGTTGGCTTGTTGGTTTGTTGGTTTGTTGGCTTGTTGGTTAATTAGTTTGTTGGTTTGTTGGCATGTTGGTTTGTTGGTTTGTTGGTTTGTTGGCTTGTTGGTTACTTAGTTTGTTGGTTTGTTCGCATGTTGGTTTGTTGGTTTGTTGGGTTGTTGGTTTGTTGGCTTGTTGGTTTGTTGCTTTGTTCGTTTGATGATATGTTGGTTTTTTGGTTACTTGGTTTGTTGGTTTGTTGGTTTGTTGGCTTGTTGGTTTGTTGGGTTGTTGGTTTGTTGGTTTGTTGGTTTGTTGGTTTGTTGGCTTGTTGGCTTGTTGGTTTGTTTGTTTGTTGGTTTGTTGGCTTGTTGGTTTGTTAGTTTGTTGGCTTTTTGGTTACTTGGTTTGTTGGCTTGTTGGTTTGATGGTTTGTTGGCTTGTTGGCTTGTTGCTTTGTTGGTTTGTTGGTTTGTTGGCTTGTTGGCTTGTTGGTTTGTTAGTTTGTTGGCTTGTTGGCTTGTTGGTTTGTTGGTTAGTTCGTTTGTTGGTTTGTTAGTTTGTTAGTTTATTGGCTTGTTGGCTTGTTGGTTTTTTGGTTTTTTGGTTTGTTGGTTTGTTGGTTTGTTGGTTTGTTGGTTTGTTGGTTTGTTGGTTTGTTGGTTTGTTGGCTCGTTGGTTTGTTGGTTTGTTGGCTCGTTGGTTTGTTGGTTTGTTGGCATGTTGGTTTGTTAGTTTGTTGGCTTGTTGGTTTTTTGGTTTGTTGGTTTGTTGGTTTGTTGGCTCGTTGGTTTGTTGGTTTGTTGGCATGTTGGTTTGTTAGTTTGTTGGCTTGTTGGTTTTTTGGTTTGTTGGCTCGTTGGTTTGTTGATTTGTTGGCTTGTTGGTTTGTTGGTTTGTTGGTTTGTTGGCTTGTTGGTTTGTTGGTTTGTTGGGTTGTTGGCTTGTTGGCTTGTTGGTTTGTTGGTTTGTTGGCTTGTTGGCTTGTTGGTTTGTTAGTTTGTTGGCTTGTTGGCTTGTTGGTTTGTTGGTTAGTTCGTTTGTTGGTTTGTTAGTTTGTTAGTTTATTGGCTTGTTGGCTTGTTGGTTTGTTGGTTTTTTGGTTTGTTGGTTTTTTGGTTTGTTGTTTTGTTGGTTTTTTGGTTTGTTGGTTTGTTGGCTCGTTGGTTTGTTGGTTTGTTGGCTTGTTGGTTTGTTAGTTTGTTGGCTTGTTGGCTTGTTGGTTTGTTGGTTTGTTGTTTTGTTGACTTGTTGGTTTGTTGGTTTGTTGGCTTGTTGGTTTGTTAGCTTGTTGGTTTGTTGGTTTGTTGGTTTGTTGGTTTTTTGCTTTGTTGGTTTGTTGGTTTGTTGGCTTGTTGGCTTGTTGGTTTGTTGGCTTGTTGGTTTGTTAGTTTGTTGGCTTTTTGGTTACTTAGTTTGTTGGTTTGTTGGCTTGTTGGCTTGCTGGTTTGTTGGTTTGTTGGCTTGTTGGCTTGTTGGTTTGTTGGTTTGTTGGTTTGTTGGTTTTTTGTTTGTTGGTTTGTTGGCTTGTTGGTTTGTTGGTTTGTTGGCTTGTTGGTTACTTAGTTTGTTGGTTTGTTGGTTTGTTGGCTTGTTGGCTTGTTGGTTTGTTGGTTTGGTGGTTTGTTGGTTTGTTGGCTTGTTGGTTTGTTGGTTTGTTGGCTTGTTGGTTTGTTGGTTTGTTGGTGCGTTGGTTTGTTGCCTTGTTGGCTTGTTGGTTTGTTGGTTTGTTGGCTTGTTGGTTTGTTGGCTTGTTGGTTTGTTGGTTTGTTGGCTTGTTGGCTTGTTGGTTTGTTGGTTTGTTGGCTTGTTGGTTACTTACTTTGTTGGTTTGTTGTCATGTTGGTTTGTTGGTTTGTTGGTTTGTTGGCTTGTTGGTTACTTAGTTTGTTGGCATGTTGGTTTGTTGGTTTGTTGGGTTGATGGTTTGTTGATTTGTTGGTTTGCTGGCTTGTTGGTTTGTTGGTTTGTTGGCTTGTTGGCTTGTTGGCTTGTTGGTTTGTTGCCTTGTTGGCTTGTTGGTTTGTTGGTTTGTTGGTTTGTTGGTTTGTTGGCTTGTTGGTTTGTTGGTTTGTTGGCTTGTTGGTTTGTTGGGTTGTTGGTTTGCTGGTTTGTTGGTTTGTTGGCTTGTTGGTTTGTTGGCTTGTTGGTTTGTTGGTTTGTTGGTTTGTTGGCTTGTTGGTTTGTTGGTTTGTTGGTTTGTTGGTTTGTTGGTTTGTTGGTTTGTTGGCTTGTTGGTTTGTTAATTTGTTGGTTTGTTGGTTTGTTGCCTTGTTGGTTTGTTGGTTTGTTGGCTTGTTGGTTTGTTGGTTTGTTGGTTTGTTGGCATGTTGGTTTGTTGGTTTGTTGTTTTGTTGGTTTGTTGGTTTGTTGGCTTGTTGGCTTGTTGGTTTGTTGGTTTGTTGGTTTGTTGGCTTGTTGGTTTGTTGGTTTGTTGGCTTGTTGGTTTGTTGGTTTGTTGGCTTGTTGGCTTGTTGGTTTGTTGGTTTGTTGGTTTGTTGGCATGTTGGTTTGTTGGTTTGTTGGTTTGTTGGCTTGTTGGTTTGTTGGTTTGTTGGCTTGTTGGCTTGTTGGTTTGTGGGTTTGTTGGTTTGTTGGCTTGTTGGTTTGTTGGTTTGTTGGCTTGTTGGTTTGTTGGCTTGTTGGTTTGTTGGTTTGTGGGTTTGTTGGCTTGTTGGCTTGTTGGTTTGTTGGTTTGTTGGTTTGTTGGTTTGTTGGTTTGTTGGTTTTTTGGTTTGTTGGTTTGTTGGTTTATTTGTTTGTTGGTTTGTTGGCTTTTTGGTTTGTTGGTTTGTTGGTTTGTTGGTTTGTTGGTTTGTTGGTTTGTTGGCTTGTTGGTTTGTTGGTTTGTTGGTTTATTGGCTAGTTGGCTTGTTGGTTTGTTGGTTTGTTGGCTTGTTGGTTTGTTGGTTTGTTGGCTTGTTGGCTTGTTGCTTTGTTCGTTTGATGGTTTATTGGCTTGTTGGCTTGTTGGTTTGTTGGTTTTTTGGTTTGTTGGTTTTTTGGTTTGTTGTTTTGTTGGTTTTTTGGTTTGTTGGTTTGTTGGCTCGTTGGTTTGTTGGTTTGTTGGCTTGTTGGTTTGTTAGTTTGTTGGCTTGTTGGCTTGTTGGTTTGTTGGTTTGTTGTTTTGTTGACTTGGTGGTTTGTTGGTTTGTTGGCTTGTTGGTTTGTTAGCTTGTTGGTTTGTTGGTTTGTTGGTTTGTTGGTTTTTTGCTTTGTTGGTTTGTTGGTTTGTTGGCTTGTTGGCTTGTTGGTTTGTTGGCTTGTTGGTTTGTTAGTTTGTTGGCTTTTTGGTTACTTAGTTTGTTGGTTTGTTGGCTTGTTGGCTTGTTGGTTTGTTGGTTTGTTGGCTTGTTGGCTTGTTGGTTTGTTGGTTTGTTGGTTTGTTGGTTTTTTGTTTGTTGGTTTGTTGGCTTGTTGGTTTGTTGGTTTGTTGGCTTGTTGGTTACTTAGTTTGTTGGTTTGTTGGTTTGTTGGCTTGTTGGCTTGTTGGTTTGTTGGTTTGGTGGTTTGTTGGTTTGTTGGCTTGTTGGTTTGTTGGTTTGTTGGCTTGTTGGTTTGTTGGTTTGTTGGTGCGTTGGTTTGTTGCCTTGTTGGCTTGTTGGTTTGTTGGTCTGTTGGCTTGTTGGTTTGTTGGCTTGTTGGTTTGTTGGTTTGTTGGCTTGTTGGCTTGTTGGTTTGTTGGTTTGTTGGCTTGTTGGTTACTTACTTTGTTGGTTTGTTGTCATGTTGGTTTGTTGGTTTGTTGGTTTGTTGGCTTGTTGGTTACTTAGTTTGTTGGCATGTTGGTTTGTTGGTTTGTTGGGTTGATGGTTTGTTGATTTGTTGGTTTGCTGGCTTGTTGGTTTGTTGGTTTGTTGGCTTGTTGGCTTGTTGGCTTGTTGGTTTGTTGCCTTGTTGGCTTGTTGGTTTGTTGGTTTGTTGGTTTGTTGGTTTGTTGGCTTGTTGGTTTGTTGGTTTGTTGGCTTGTTGGTTTGTTGGGTTGTTGGTTTGCTGGTTTGTTGGTTTGTTGGCTTGTTGGTTTGTTGGCTTGTTGGTTTGTTGGTTTGTTGGTTTGTTGGCTTGTTGGTTTGTTGGTTTGTTGGTTTGTTGGTTTGTTGGTTTGTTGGTTTGTTGGCTTGTTGGTTTGTTAATTTGTTGGTTTGTTGGTTTGTTGCCTTGTTGGTTTGTTGGTTTGTTGGCTTGTTGGTTTGTTGGTTTGTTGGTTTGTTGGCATGTTGGTTTGTTGGTTTGTTGTTTTGTTGGTTTGTTGGTTTGTTGGCTTGTTGGCTTGTTGGTTTGTTGGTTTGTTGGTTTGTTGGCTTGTTGGTTTGTTGGTTTGTTGGCTTGTTGGTTTGTTGGTTTGTTGGCTTGTTGGCTTGTTGGTTTGTTGGTTTGTTGGTTTGTTGGCATGTTGGTTTGTTGGTTTGTTGGTTTGTTGGCTTGTTGGTTTGTTGGTTTGTTGGCTTGTTGGCTTGTTGGTTTGTGGGTTTGTTGGTTTGTTGGCTTGTTGGTTTGTTGGTTTGTTGGCTTGTTGGTTTGTTGGCTTGTTGGTTTGTTGGTTTGTGGGTTTGTTGGCTTGTTGGCTTGTTGGTTTGTTGGTTTGTTGGTTTGTTGGTTTGTTGGTTTGTTGGTTTTTTGGTTTGTTGGTTTGTTGGTTTATTTGTTTGTTGGTTTGTTGGCTTTTTGGTTTGTTGGTTTGTTGGTTTGTTGGTTTGTTGGTTTGTTGGTTTGTTGGCTTGTTGGTTTGTTGGTTTGTTGGTTTATTGGCTAGTTGGCTTGTTGGTTTGTTGGTTTGTTGGCTTGTTGGTTTGTTGGTTTGTTGGCTTGTTGGCTTGTTGCTTTGTTCGTTTGATGGTTTGTTGGTTTGCTGGTTTGTTGGCTTGTTGGTTTGTTAGTTTGTTGGTTTGATGGTTTGTTGGTTTGTTGGCTTGTTGGTTTGTTGGTTTGTTAGTTTGTTGGCTTGTTGGCTTGTTGGTTTGTTGGTTTGTTGGTTTGTTGGTTTGTTGGTTTGTTGGTTTGTTGGTTTTTTGGTTTGTTGGTTTGTTGGTTTGCTGGCCTTTTTGGTTTGTTGGTTTGTTGGCTTGTTGGATTGTTGGTTACTTAGTTTGTTGGTTTGTTGGTTTCTTGGCTTGTTGGTTTGTTGGCTTGTTGCTTTGTTGGTTTGTTGGTTTGTTGGCTTGTTGGTTTGTTGGTTTGTTGGGTTGTTGGTTTACTTAGTTTGTTGGTTTGTTGGCATGTTGGTTTGTTGGTTTGTTGGTTTGTTGGTTTGTTGGTTTGTTCGTTTGTTGGCTTGTTGGCTTGTTGGTTTGTTGGCTTGTTGAGTTGTTGGTTTTTTGGTTTGTTGGTTTGTTGGTTTGTTGGTTTGTTGGTTTGTTGGCTTGTTGGCTTGTTGGTTTGTTGGTTTGTTGGTTTATTTGTTTGTTGGTTTGTTGGTTTGTTGGCTTGTTGGTTTGTTGGTTTGTTGGCTTTTTGGTTACTTGGTTTGTTGGTTTGTTGGCTTGCTGCTTTGTTCGTTTGATGGTTTGTTGGTTTGTTGGTTTGTTGGTTTGTTGGTTTGAGGCTTGTTGGTTTGTTGGTTTGTTGGCTTGTTGGTTTGTTGGTTTGTTGGCTTGTTGGCTTGTTGCTTTGTTCGTTTGATGGTTTGTTGGTTTGTTGGTTTTTTGGTTTGTTGGTTTTTTGGTTTGTTGCTTTGTTGGTTTGTTGGTTTGTTGGCTTGTTGGCTTGTTGGCTTGTTGGTTTGTTGGTTTGTTGGCTTGTTGGCTTGTTGGTCACTTGGTTTGTTGGTTTGTTGGTTTGTTGGTTTGTTGACTTGTTGGTTTGTTGATTTGTTGGTTTGTTGGCTTGTTGGTTTGTTGGTTTGTTGGCTTGTTGGCTTGTTGGTTTTTTGGTTTGTTGGTTTGTTGGTTTGTTGGTTTGTTGGTTTGTTGGTTTGTTGGCTTGTTGGCTTGTTGCTTTGTTGGTTTGTTGGCTTGTTGGCTTGTTGGTTTGTTGGTTTGTTGGTTTGTTGGTTTGTTGCTTTGTTGGTTTGTTGGTTTGTTGGCTTGTCGGCTTGTTGGTTTGTTAGTTTGTTGGCTTTTTGGTTACTTGGTTTGTTGGTTTGTTGGCTTGTTGGTTTGTTGGCTTGTTGCTTTGTTGGTTTGTTGGTTTGTTGGCTTGTTGGCTTGTTGGTTTGTTGGTTTGTTGGTTTGTTGGTTTGTTGGCTTGTTGGTTTGTTGGTTTGTTGGTTTGTTGGTTTGTTGGTTTGTTAGTTTGTTGGCTTGTTGGCTTGTTGGTTTGTTGGTTTGTTGGCTTGTTGGTTTGTTAACTTGTTGGTTTGTTGGTTTGTTGGTTTGTTGGCTTGTTGGCTTGTTGGTTTGTTGGTTTGTTGGCTTGTTGGTTAATTACTTTGTTGGTTTGTTGGCATGTTGGTTTGTTGGTTTGTTGGTTTGTTGGCTTGTTGGTTACTTAGTTTGTTGGTTTGTTCGCATGTTGGTTTGTTGGTTTGTTGGGTTGTTGGTTTGTTGGCTTGTTGGTTTGTTGCTTTGGTCGTTTGATGATATGTTGGTTTTTTGGTTACTTGGTTTGTTGGTTTGTTGGTTTGTTGGCTTGTTGGTTTGTTGGGTTGTTGGTTTGTTGGTTTGTTGGTTTGTTGGCTTGTTGGCTTGTTGGTTTGTTGGTTTGTTGGTTTGTTGGCTTGTTGGTTTGTTAGTTTGTTGGCTTTTTGGTTACTTGGTTTGTTGGCTTGTTGGTTTGATGGTTTGTTGGCTTGTTGGCTTGTTGCTTTGTTGGTTTGTTGGTTTGTTGGCTTGTTGGCTTGTTGGTTTGTTAGTTTGTTGGCTTGTTGGCTTGTTGGTTTGTTGGTTAGTTCGTTTGTTGGTTTGTTAGTTTGTTAGTTTATTGGCTTGTTGGCTTGTTGGTTTTTTGGTTTTTTGGTTTGTTGGTTTGTTGGTTTGTTGGTTTGTTGGTTTGTTGGTTTGTTGGTTTGTTGGTTTGTTGGTTTGTTGGCTCGTTGGTTTGTTGGTTTGTTGGCTCGTTGGTTTGTTGGTTTGTTGGCATGTTGGTTTGTTAGTTTGTTGGCTTGTTGGTTTTTTGGTTTGTTGGTTTGTTGGTTTGTTGGTTTGTTGGTTTGTTGGCTCGTTGGTTTGTTGGTTTGTTGGCTTGTTGGTTTGTTGGTTTGTTGGTTTGTTGGCTTGTTGGTTTGTTGGTTTGTTGGGTTGTTGGCTTGTTGGCTTGTTGGTTTGTTGGTTTGTTGGCTTGTTGGCTTGTTGGTTTGTTAGTTTGTTGGCTTGTTGGCTTGTTGGTTTGTTGGTTAGTTCGTTTGTTGGTTTGTTAGTTTGTTAGTTTATTGGCTTGTTGGCTTGTTGGTTTGTTGGTTTTTTGGTTTGTTGGTTTTTTGGTTTGTTGTTTTGTTGGTTTTTTGGTTTGTTGGTTTGTTGGCTCGTTGGTTTGTTGGTTTGTTGGCTTGTTGGTTTGTTAGTTTGTTGGCTTGTTGGCTTGTTGGTTTGTTGGTTTGTTGTTTTGTTGGCTTGTTGGTTTGTTGGTTTGTTGGCTTGTTGGTTTGTTAGCTTGTTGGTTTGTTGGTTTGTTGGTTTGTTGGTTTTTTGCTTTGTTGGTTTGTTGGTTTGTTGGCTTGTTGGCTTGTTGGTTTGTTGGCTTGTTGGTTTGTTAGTTTGTTGGCTTTTTGGTTACTTAGTTTGTTGGTTTGTTGGCTTGTTGGCTTGTTGGTTTGTTGGTTTGTTGGCTTGTTGGCTTGTTGGTTTGTTGGTTTGTTGGTTTGTTGGTTTTTTGTTTGTTGGTTTGTTGGCTTGTTGGTTTGTTGGTTTGTTGGCTTGTTGGTTACTTAGTTTGTTGGTTTGTTGGTTTGGTGGTTTGTTGGTTTGTTGGCTTGTTGGTTTGTTGGTTTGTTGGCTTGTTGGTTTGTTGGTTTGTTGGTGCGTTGGTTTGTTGCCTTGTTGGCTTGTTGGTTTGTTGGTTTGTTGGCTTGTTGGTTTGTTGGCTTGTTGGTTTGTTGGTTTGTTGGCTTGTTGGCTTGTGGGTTTGTTGGTTTGTTGGCTTGTTGGTTACTTACTTTGTTGGTTTGTTGTCATGTTGGTTTGTTGGTTTGTTGGTTTGTTGGCTTGTTGGTTACTTAGTTTGTTGGCATGTTGGTTTGTTGGTTTGTTGGGTTGATGGTTTGTTGATTTGTTGGTTTGCTGGCTTGTTGGTTTGTTGGTTTGTTGGCTTGTTGGCTTGTTGGCTTGTTGGTTTGTTGCCTTGTTGGCTTGTTGGTTTGTTGGTTTGTTGGTTTGTTGGTTTGTTGGCTTGTTGGTTTGTTGGTTTGTTGGCTTGTTGGTTTGTTGGGTTGTTGGTTTGCTGGTTTGTTGGTTTGTTGGCTTGTTGGTTTGTTGGCTTGTTGGTTTGTTGGTTTGTTGGTTTGTTGGCTTGTTGGTTTGTTGGTTTGTTGGTTTGTTGGTTTGTTGGTTTGTTGGTTTGTTGGTTTGTTGGCTTGTTGGTTTGTTAATTTGTTGGTTTGTTGGTTTGTTGCCTTGTTGGTTTGTTGGTTTGTTGGCTTGTTGGTTTGTTGGTTTGTTGGTTTGTTGGCATGTTGGTTTGTTGGTTTGTTGTTTTGTTGGTTTGTTGGTTTGTTGGCTTGTTGGCTTGTTGGTTTGTTGGTTTGTTGGTTTGTTGGCTTGTTGGTTTGTTGGTTTGTTGGCTTGTTGGTTTGTTGGTTTGTTGGCTTGTTGGCTTGTTGGTTTGTTGGTTTGTTGGTTTGTTGGCATGTTGGTTTGTTGGTTTGTTGGTTTGTTGGCTTGTTGGTTTGTTGGTTTGTTGGCTTGTTGGCTTGTTGGTTTGTGGGTTTGTTGGTTTGTTGGCTTGTTGGTTTGTTGGTTTGTTGGCTTGTTGGTTTGTTGGCTTGTTGGTTTGTTGGTTTGTGGGTTTGTTGGCTTGTTGGCTTGTTGGTTTGTTGGTTTGTTGGTTTGTTGGTTTGTTGGTTTGTTGGTTTTTTGGTTTGTTGGTTTGTTGGTTTATTTGTTTGTTGGTTTGTTGGCTTTTTGGTTTGTTGGTTTGTTGGTTTGTTGGTTTGTTGGTTTGTTGGTTTGTTGGCTTGTTGGTTTGTTGGTTTGTTGGTTTATTGGCTAGTTGGCTTGTTGGTTTGTTGGTTTGTTGGCTTGTTGGTTTGTTGGTTTGTTGGCTTGTTGGCTTGTTGCTTTGTTCGTTTGATGGTTTGTTGGTTTGCTGGTTTGTTGGCTTGTTGGTTTGTTAGTTTGTTGGTTTGATGGTTTGTTGGTTTGTTGGCTTGTTGGTTTGTTGGTTTGTTAGTTTGTTGGCTTGTTGGCTTGTTGGTTTGTTGGTTTGTTGGTTTGTTGGTTTGTTGGTTTGTTGGTTTTTTGGTTTGTTGGTTTGTTGGCTTGTTGGATTGTTGGTTACTTAGTTTGTTGGTTTGTTGGTTTCTTGGCTTGTTGGTTTGTTGGTTTCTTGGCTTGTTGGTTTGTTGGCTTGTTGCTTTGTTGGTTTGTTGGTTTGTTGGCTTGTTGGTTTGTTGGTTTGTTGGGTTGTTGGTTTACTTAGTTTGTTGGTTTGTTGGCATGTTGGTTTGTTGGTTTGTTGGTTTGTTGGTTTGTTGGTTTGTTCGTTTGTTGGCTTGTTGGCTTGTTGGTTTGTTGGCTTGTTGAGTTGTTGGTTTTTTGGTTTGTTGGTTTGTTGGTTTGTTGGTTTGTTGGTTTGTTGGCTTGTTGGCTTGTTGGTTTGTTGGTTTGTTGGTTTATTTGTTTGTTGGTTTGTTGGTTTGTTGGCTTGTTGGTTTGTTGGTTTGTTGGCTTTTTGGTTACTTGGTTTGTTGGTTTGTTGGCTTGCTGCTTTGTTCGTTTGATGGTTTGTTGGTTTGTTGTTTTTTTGGTTTGTTGGTTTTTCGGTTTGTTGCTTTGTTGGTTTGTTGGTTTGTTGGTTTGTTGGTTTTTTGGTTTGTTGGTTTGTTGGTTTGCTGGCTTGTTGGCTTGTTGGTTTGTTGGTTTGTTGGCTTGTCGGTTTGTTGGTTTGTTGGCTTGTTGGCTTGTTGCTTTGTTGGTTTGTTGGTTTGTTGGCTTGTTGGCTTGTTCTTGTGTTAGTTTGTTGGCTTTTTGGTTTGTTCGTTTGTTGGTTTGTTGGCTTGTTGGTTTGTTGGTTTGTTGGTTTGTTGGCTTGTTGGCTTGTTGGCTTGTTGGTTTGTTGGTTTGTTGGTTTGTTGGTTTGTTGGTTTGTTGGTTTTTTGGTTTGTTGGTTTGTTGGTTTGTTGGCTTGTTGGTTTGTTGGTTTGTTGACTTGTTGGCTTGTTGGTTATTTAGTTTGTTGGTTTGTTGGTTTGTTGGCTTGTTGGTTTGTTGGCTGGTTGCTTTGTTGGTTTGTTGGTTTGTTGGCTTGTTGGTTTGTTGGCTTGTTGGTTTGTTTGCTTGTTGGTTTGTTGGTTTGTTGGTTTGTTGGCTTGTTGGTTTGTTGGTTTGTTGGTTTGTTGGCTTGTTGGCTTGTTGGTTTGTTGGTTTGTTGGTTTGTTGGTTTGTTGGTTTGTTGGTTTGTTGGTTTGTTGGCTTGTTGGTTTGTTGGTTTGTTGGCTTGTTGCTTTAGTTGTTTGTTGGTTTGTTGGCTTGTTGGTTTGTTGGTTAGTTGGTTTCTTAGCTTGTTGGTTTGTTGGTTTGTACGCTTGTTGGATTCTTGGTTTGTTGGTTTGTTGGCTTGTTGGTTACTTAGTTTGTTGGTTTGTTGGCATGTTGGTTTGTTGGTTTGTTGGTTTGTTGGCTTGTTGGTTTGTTGGTTTGTTGGCTTGTTGGCTCGTTGGTTTGTTGGTTTGTTTGTTTGTTGGCTTGTTGGTTTGTTGGTTTGTTGGCTTGTTGGCTTGTTGGTTTGTTGGTTTGTTGGTTTGTTGGTTTGTTGGCTTGTTGGTTTGTTGGTTTGTTGGCTTGTCGGTTTGTTGGTTTGTTGGTTGGTTGGCTTGTTGGTTTGTTGGTTTGTTGGTTTGTTGGCTTGTTGGATTGTTTGTTTGTTGGCTTGTTGGCTTGTTGCTTTGTTCGTTTGATGGTTTGTTGGTTTGTTGGTTTTTTGGTTTGTTGGTTTTTTGGTTTGTTGCTTTGTTGGTTTGTTGGTTTGTTGGCTTGTTGGCTTATTGGTTTGTTGGCTTGTTGGTTTGTTAGTTTGTTGGCTTTTTGGTTACTTGGTTTGTTGGTTTGTTGGCTTGTTGGCTTGTTGGTTTGTTGCTTTGTTCGTTTGATGGTTTGTTGGTTTGTTGGTTACTTGGTTTGTTGGTTTGTTGGTTTGTTGGCTTGTTGGTTTGTTGGCTTGTTGGTTTGTTGGTTTGTTGGTTTGTTGGCTTGTTGGCTTGTTGGTTTGTTGGTTTGTTAGTTTGTTGGTTTGTTGGTTTGTTGTTTTGTTGGTTTGTTGGTTTGTTGGTTTGTTGGCTTGTTGGTTTGTTGGTTTGTTGGTTTGCTGGCTTGTTGGCTTGTTGGTTTGTTGGTTTGTTGGCTAGTTGGTTTGTTGGCTTGTTGGCTTATTGCTTTGTTCGTTTGATGGTTTGTTGGTTTGCTGGTTTGTTGGCTTGTTGGTTTGTTAGTTTGTTGGTTTGTTGGTTTGTTGGCTTGTTGGTTTGTTGGTTTGTTGGTTTGTTGGCTTGTTGGTTACTCAGTTTGTTGGTTTGTTGGCATGTTGGTTTGTTGATTTGTTGGTTTGTTGGCTTGTTGGTTTGTTGGTTTGTTGGCTTTTTGGGTTGTTGGTTTGTTGGTTTGTTGGTTTGTTGGTTTATTTGTTTTTTGGTTTGTTGGCTTGTTGGTTTGTTGGTTTGTTGGCTTGTTGGCTTGTTGGTTTGTTGGTTTGTTGATTTGTTGGTTTGTTGGTTTGTTAGTTTGTTGGTTTGTTGGTTTGTTGGCTTGTTGGTTTGTTGGTTTGTTGGTTTGTTGGCTTGTTGGTTACTCAGTTTGTTGGTTTGTTGGCATGTTGGTTTGTTGATTTGTTGGTTTGTTGGCTTGTTGGTTTGTTGGTTTGTTGGCTTTTTGGGTTGTTGGTTTGTTGGTTTGTTGGTTTGTTGGTTTGTTGGCTTGTTGGTTTGTTGGTTTGTTGGCTTGTTGGTTTGGTAGTTTGTTGGTTTGTTGGTTTGTTGGTTTCTTGGTTTGTTGGTTTATTTGTTTGTTGGTTTGTTGGCTTGTTGATTTGTTGGTTTGTTGGTTTGTTGGCTTGTTGGCTTGTTGGTTTGTTGGTTTGTTGGCTTGTTGGTTTGTTGGTTTGTTGGTTTGTTGGCTTGTTGGCTTGTTGGTTTGTTGGTTTGTTGGTTTGTTGGTTTGTTGGTTTGTTCTTTTGTTGGTTTGTTGGTTAATTGGCTTGTTGGTTTGTTGGTTTGTTGGCTTGTTGGCTTGTTGGTTAGTTGGTTTGTTGGCTTGTTGGCTTGTTGGTTTTTTGGTTTGTTGGTTTGTTGGCTTGTTGGTTTGTTGGTTTGTTGGCTTGTCGGTTTGTTGGTTTGTTGGTTTGTTGGCTTGTTGCTTGTTGCTTTGTTGGTTTGTTGGTTTGTTGGCTTGTTGGTTTGTTGGCTTGTTGACTTGTTGGTTTGTTAGTTTGTTGGCTTTTTGGTTACTTGGTTTGTTGGTTTGTTGGTTTGTTGGCTTTTTGGTTACTTGGTTTGTTGGTTTGTTGGTTTGTTGGTTTGTTGGCTTGTTGGTTTGTTGGTTTGTTGGTTTGTTGGTTTGTTGGTTTGTTGGCTTGTTGGCTTGTTGCTTTGTTCGTTTGATGGTTTGTTGGTTTCTGGGTTTTTTGGTTTGTCGGTGTTTTGTTTTGTTGCTTTGTTGGTTTGTTGCTTTGTTGGCTTGTTGGCTTGTTGGCTTGTTGGTTTGTTGGCTTGTTGGTTTGTTAGTTTGTTGGCTTTTTGGTTACTTGGTTTGTTGGTTTGTTGGCTTGTTGGCTTGTTGGTTTGTTGCTTTGTTCGTTTGATGGTTTGTTGGTTTTGATGGTTACTTAATTTGTTGGTTTGTTGGTTTGTTGGCTTGTTGGCTTGTTGGTTTGTTGGTTTGATGGTTTGTTGGTTTGTTGGTTTGTTGGTTTTTTGGTTTGTTGGTTTATTTGTTTGTTGGTTTGTTGGCTTGTTGGTTTGTTGGTTTGTTGGTTTGTTGGTTTGTTGCCTTGTTGGTTTGTTGGTTTGTTGGCTTGTTGGTTTGTTGGTTTGTTGGCTTGTTGGTTTGTTGGTTTGTTGGTTTGTTGGTTTGTTGGTTTGTTGGTTTGTTGGCTTGTTGGTTTGTTGGTTTGTTGGTTTGTTGGCTTGTTGGCTTGTTGGTTTGTTGGTTTGTTGGCTAGTTGGTTTGTTGGCTTGTTGGCTTATTGCTTTGTTCGTTTGATGGTTTGTTGGTTTGCTGGTTTGTTGGCTTGTTGGTTTGTTAGTTTGTTGGTTTGTTGGTTTGTTGGTTTATTTGTTTTTTGGTTTGTTGGTTTGTTGGTTTGTTGGCTTGTTGGCTTGTTGGTTTGTTGGTTTGTTGATTTGTTGGTTTGTTGGTTTGTTAGTTTGTTGGTTTGTTGGTTTGTTGGCTTGTTGGTTTGTTGGTTTGTTGGTTTGTTGGCTTGTTGGTTTGTTGGTTTGTTGGCTTTTTGGGTTGTTGGTTTGTTGGTTTGTTGGTTTGTTGGCTTGTCGGTTTGTTGGTTTGTTGGCTTGTTGGTTTGGTAGTTTGTTGGTTTGTTGGTTTGTTGGTTTGTTGGTTTGTTGGTTTATTTGTTTGTTGGTTTGTTGGCTTGTTGATTTGTTGGTTTGTTGGTTTGTTGGCTTGTTGGCTTGTTGGTTTGTTGGTTTGTTGGCTTGTTGGTTTGTTGGTTTGTTGGTTTGTTGGCTTGTTGGCTTGTTGGTTTGTTGGTTTGTTGGTTTGTTGGTTTGTTGGTTTGTTCTTTTGTTGGTTTGTTGGTTAATTGGCTTGTTGGTTTGTTGGTTTGTTGGCTTGTTGGCTTGTTGGTTAGTTGGTTTGTTGGCTTGTTGGCTTGTTGGTTTTTTGGTTTGTAGGTTTGTTGGTTTGTTGGCTTGTTGGTTTGTTGGTTTGTTGGCTTGTCGGTTTGTTGGTTTGTTGGTTTGTTGGCTTGTTGGCTTGTTGCTTTGTTGGTTTGTTGGTTTGTTGGCTTGTTGGTTTGTTGGCTTGTTGGCTTGTTGGCTTGTTAGTTTGTTGGCTTTTTGGTTACTTGGTTTGTTGGTTTGTTGGTTTGTTGGTTTGTTGGCTTTTTGGTTACTTGGTTTGTTGGTTTGTTGGTTTGTTGGTTTGTTGGCTTGTTGGTTTGTTGGTTTGTTGGTTTGTTGGTTTGTTGGTTTGTTGGCTTGTTGGCTTATTGCTTTGTTCGTTTGATGGTTTGTTGGTTTCTGGGTTTTTTGGTTTGTCGGTGTTTTGTTTTGTTGCTTTGTTGGTTTGTTGCTTTGTTGGCTTGTTGGCTTGTTGGCTTGTTGGTTTGTTGGCTTGTTGGTTTGTTAGTTTGTTGGCTTTTTGGTTACTTAATTTGTTGGTTTGTTGGTTTGTTGGCTTGTTGGCTTGTTGGTTTGTTGGTTTGTTGGTTTGTTGGTTTGTTGGTTTGTTCGTTTTTTGGTTTGTTGGTTTATTTGTTTGTTGGTTTGTTGGCTTGTTGGTTTGTTGGTTTGTTGGTTTGTTGGTTTGTTGGCTTGTTGGTTTGTTGGTTTGTTGCCTTGTTGGCTTGTTGGTTTGTTGGTTTGTTGGCTTGTTGGCTTGTTGCTTTGTTGGTTTGTTGGTTTGTTGGCTTGTTGGTTTGTTGGTTTGTTGGTTTGTTGGCTTGTTGGCTTGTTGGCTTGTTGGTTTGTTGGTTTGTTGGTTTGTTGGTTTGTTGGTTTGTAGGTTTGTTGGTTTTTTGGTTTGTTGGTTTGTTGGTTTGTTGGCCTGTTGGTTTTTTGGTTTGTTGACTTGTTGGCTTGTTGGCTACTTAGTTTGTTGGTTTGTTGGTTTGTTGGCTTGTTGGTTTGTTGGCTTGTTGCTTTGTTGGTTTGTTGGTTTGTTGGCTTGTTGGTTTGTTGGTTTGTTGGCTTGTTGGCTTGTTGGTTAGTTGGTTTGTTGGTTTGTTGGTTTTTTGGTTTTTTGGTTTTTTGGTTTTTTGGCTTGTTGGTTTGTTGGTTTGTTGGTTTGTTGGCTTGTTGGTTTGTTGGTTTGTTGGCTTGTTGGCTTGTTGGTTACTTCGTTTGTTGGTTTGTTGGTTTTTTGGTTTTTTGGCTTGTTGGTTTGTTGGTTTGTTGGTTTGTTGGCTTGTTGGTTTGTTGGTTTTTTGGCTTGTTGCCTTGTTGGTTTGTTGGCTTGTTGGTTTGTTAGTTTGTTGGTTTGTTGGTTTGTTGGTTTGATGGTTTGTTGGCTTGTTGGTTTGTTAGTTTGTTGGCTTTTTGGTTACTTGGTTTGTTGGCTTGTTGGTTTGTTGGTTTGTTGGCTTGTTGGCTTGTTGCTTTGTTGGTTTGTTGGTTTGTTGGCTTGTTGGCTTGTTGGTTTGTTAGTTTGTTGGCTTGTTGGCTTGTTGGTTTGTTGGTTAATTCGTTTGTTGGTTTGTTAGTTTGTTAGTTTATTGGCTTGTTGGCTTGTTGGTTTGTTGGTTTTTTGGTTTGTTGGTTTGTAGGTTTGTTGGTTTGTTGGTTTGTTGGTTTGTTGGCTCGTTGGTTTGTTGGTTTGTTGGCTTGTTGGTTTGTTAGTTTGTTGGCTTGTTGGCTTGTCGGTTTGTTGGTTTGTTGTTTTGTTGGCTTGTTGGTTTGTTGGTTTGTTGGCTTGTTGGTTTGTTAGCTTGTTGGTTTGTTGGTTTGTTGGTTTGTTGGTTTTTTGCTTTGTTGGTTTGTTGGTTTGTTGGCTTGTTGGCTTGTTGGTTTGTTGGCTTGTTGGTTTGTTAGTTTGTTGGCTTTTTGGTTACTTAGTTTGTTGGTTTGTTGGCTTGTTGGCTTGTTGGTTTGTTGGTTTGTTGGCTTGTTGGCTTTTTGGTTTGTTGGTTTGTTGGTTTGTTGGTTTGTTGGTTTATTTGTTTGTTGGTTTGTTGGCTTTTTGGTTTGTTGGTTTGTTGGCTTGTTGGTTACATAGTTTGTTGGTTTGTTGGGTTGTTGGCTTGTTGGTTTGTTGGTTTGGTGGTTTGTTGGTTTGTTGGCTTGTTGGTTTGTTGGTTTGTTGGGTTGTGGTTTGTTGGTTTGTTGGTTTGTTGGTTTGTTGCCTTGTTGGCTTGTTGGTTTGTTGGTTTGTTGGCTTGTTGGTTTGTTGGCTTGTTGGTTTGTTGGTTTGTTGGCTTGTTGGCTTGTTGGTTTGTTGGTTTGTTGGCTTGTTGGTTACTTAGTTTGTTGGTTTGTTGTCATGTTGGTTTGTTGGTTTGTTGGTTTGTTGGCTTGTTGGTTACTTAGTTTGTTGGCATGTTGGTTTGTTGGTATGTTGGTTTGTTGGCTTGTTGGTTTGTTGGTTTGTTGGCTTGTTGGCTTGTTGGTTTGTTGGTTTGTTGGTTTGTTGGTTTGTTGGCTTGTTGGTTTGTTGGTTTGTTGGCTTGTTGGCTTGTTGGTTTATTGGTTTGTTGGTTTATTTGTTTGTTGGTTTGTTAGTTTGTTGGTTTGTTGGTTTGTTGGCTTGTTGGTTTGTTGGTTTATTTGTTTTTTGGTTTGTTGGCTTGTTGGTTTGTTGGTTTGTTGGCTTGTTGGCTTGTCGGTTTGTTGGTTTGTTGTTTTGTTGGCTTGTTGGTTTGTTGGTTTGTTGACTTGTTGGCTTGTTGGTTACTTAGTTTGTTGGTTTGTTGGTTTGTTGGCTTGTTGGTTTGTTGGCTTGTTGCTTTGTTGGTTTGTTGGTTTGTTGGCTTGTTGGTTTGTTGGTTTGTTGGCTTGTTGGCTTGTTGGTTAGTTGGTTTGTTGGTTTGTTGGTTTTTTGGTTTTTTGGCTTGTTGGTTTGTTGGTTTGTTGGTTTGTTGGCTTGTTGGTTTGTTGGTTTGTTGGCTTGTTGGCTTGTTGGTTACTTGGTTTGTTGGTTTGTTGGTTTTTTGGTTTTTTGGCTTGTTGGTTTGTTGGTTTGTTGGTTTGTTGGCTTGTTGGTTTGTTGGTTTGTTGGCTTGTTGGTTAGCTGGTTTGTTGGTTTGTTGCTTTGTTGGTTTGTTGGTTTGTTGGCTTGTTGGTTTGTTGGCTTGTTGGCTTGTTGGTTTGTTAGTTTGTTGGCTTTTTGGTTACTTGGTTTGTTGGTTTGTTGGTTTGTTGGTTTGTTGGCTTTTTGGTTACTTGGTTTGTTGGTTTGTTGGTTTGTTGGTTTGTTGGCTTGTTGGTTTGTTGGTTTGTTGGTTTGTTGGTTTGTTGGCTTGTTGGCTTGTTGCTTTGTTCGTTTGATGGTTTGTTGGTTTCTGGGTTTTTTGGTTTGTCGGTGTTTTGTTTTGTTGCTTTGTTGGTTTGTTGCTTTGTTGGCTTGTTGGCTTGTTGGCTTGTTGGTTTGTTGGCTTGTTGGTTTGTTAGTTTGTTGGCTTTTTTGTTACTTGGTTTGTTGGTTTGTTGGCTTGTTGGCTTGTTGGTTTGTTGCTTTGTTCGTTTGATGGTTTGTTGGTTTTGATGGTTACTTAATTTGTTGGTTTGTTGGTTTGTTGGCTTGTTGGCTTGTTGGTTTGTTGGTTTGTTGGTTTGTTGGTTTGTTGGTTTGTTGCTTTTTTGGTTTGTTGGTTTATTTGTTTGTTGGTTTGTTGGCTTGTTGGTTTGTTGGTTTGTTGGTTTGTTGGTTTGTTGGCTTGTTGGTTTGTTGGTTTGTTGGCTTGTTGGTTTGTTGGTTTGTTGGCTTGTTGGCTTGTTGCTTTGTTGGTTTGTTGGTTTGTTGGCTTGTTGGTTTGTTGGTTTGTTGGTTTGTTGGCTTGTTGGCTTGTTGGCTTGTTGGTTTGTTGGTTTGTTGGTTTGTTGGTTTGTTGGTTTGTAGGTTTGTTGGTTTTTTGGTTTGTTGGTTTGTTGGTTTGTTGGCTTGTTGGTTTGTTGGTTTGTTGACTTGTTGGCTTGTTGGCTACTTAGTTTGTTGGTTTGTTGGTTTGTTGGCTTGTTGGTTTGTTGGCTTGTTGCTTTGTTGGTTTGTTGGTTTGTTGGCTTGTTGGTTTGTTGGTTTGTTGGCTTGTTGGCTTGTTGGTTAGTTGGTTTGTTGATTTGTTGGTTATTTGGTTTTTTGGCTTGTTGGTTTGTTGGTTTGTTGGTTTGTTGGCTTGTTGGTTTGTTGGTTTGTTGGCTTGTTGGCTTGTTGGTTACTTGGTTTGTTGGTTTCTTGGTTTTTTGGTTTTTTGGCTTGTTGGTTTGTTGGTTTGTTGGTTTGTTGGCTTGTTGGTTTGTTGGTTTGTTGGCTTGTTGCCTTGTTGGTTTGTTGGTTTGTTGGCTTGTTGGTTTGTTAGTTTGTTGGTTTGTTGGTTTGTTGGTTTGATGGTTTGTTGGCTTGTTGGTTTGTTAGTTTGTTGGCTTTTTGGTTACTTGGTTTGTTGGCTTGTTGGTTTGTTGGTTTGTTGGCTTGTTGGCTTGTTGCTTTGTTGGTTTGTTGGTTTGTTGGCTTGTTGGCTTGTTGGTTTGTTAGTTTGTTGGCTTGTTGGCTTGTTGGTTTGTTGGTTAATTCGTTTGTTGGTTTGTTAGTTTGTTAGTTTATTGGCTTGTTGGCTTGTTGGTTTGTTGGTTTTTTGGTTTGTTGGTTTGTAGGTTTGTTGGTTTGTTGGTTTGTTGGTTTGTTGGCTCGTTGGTTTGTTGGTTTGTTGGCTTGTTGGTTTGTTAGTTTGTTGGCTTGTTGGCTTGTCGGTTTGTTAGTTTGTTGTTTTGTTGGCTTGTTGGTTTGTTGGTTTGTTGGCTTGTTGGTTTGTTAGCTTGTTGGTTTGTTGGTTTGTTGGTTTGTTGGTTTTTTGCTTTGTTGGTTTGTTGGTTTGTTGGCTTGTTGGCTTGTTGGTTTGTTGGCTTGTTGGTTTGTTAGTTTGTTGGCTTTTTGGTTACTTAGTTTGTTGGTTTGTTGGCTTGTTGGCTTGTTGGTTTGTTGGTTTGTTGGCTTGTTGGCTTTTTGGTTTGTTGGTTTGTTGGTTTGTTGGTTTGGTGGTTTATTTGTTTGTTGGTTTGTTGGCTTGTTGGTTTGTTGGTTTGTTGGCTTGTTGGTTACATAGTTTGTTGGTTTGTTGGCTTGTTGGCTTGTTGGTTTGTTGGTTTGGTGGTTTGTTGGTTTGTTGGCTTGTTGGTTTGTTGGTTTGTTGGGTTGTGGTTTGTTGGTTTGTTGGTTTGTTGGCTTGTTGCCTTGTTGGCTTGTTGGTTTGTTGGTTTGTTGGCTTGTTGGTTTGTTGGCTTGTTGGTTTGTTGGTTTGTTGGCTTGTTGGCTTGTTGGTTTGTTGGTTTGTTGGCTTGTTGGTTACTTAGTTTGTTGGTTTGTTGTCATGTTGGTTTGTTGGTTTGTTGGTTTGTTGGCTTGTTGGTTACTTAGTTTGTTGGCATGTTGGTTTGTTGGTATGTTGGTTTGTTGGCTTGTTGGTTTGTTGGTTTGTTGGCTTGTTGGCTTGTTGGTTTGTTGGTTTGTTGGTTTGTTGGTTTGTTGGCTGGTTGGTTTGTTGGTTTGTTGGCTTGTTGGCTTGTTGGTTTATTGGTTTGTTGGTTTATTTGTTTGTTAGTTTGTTAGTTTGTTGGTTTGTTGGTTTGTTGGCTTGTTGGTTTGTTGGTTTATTTGTTTTTTGGTTTGTTGGCTTGTTGGTTTGTTGGTTTGTTGGCTTGTTGGCTTGTCGGTTTGTTGGTTTGTTGTTTTGTTGGCTTGTTGGTTTGTTGGTTTGTTGACTTGTTGGCTTGTTGGTTACTTAGTTTGTTGGTTTGTTGGTTTGTTGGCTTGTTGGTTTGTTGGCTTGTTGCTTTGTTGGTTTGTTGGTTTGTTGGCTTGTTGGTTTGTTGGTTTGTTGGCTTGTTGGCTTGTTGGTTAGTTGGTTTGTTGGTTTGTTGGTTTTTTGGTTTTTTGGCTTGTTCGTTTGTTGGTTTGTTGGTTTGTTGGCTTGTTGGTTTGTTGGTTTGTTGGCTTGTTGGCTTGTTGGTTACTTGGTTTGTTGGTTTGTTGGTTTTTTGGTTTTTTGGCTTGTTGGTTTGTTGGTTTGTTGGTTTGTTGGCTTGTTGGTTTGTTGGTTTGTTGGCTTGTTGCCTTGTTGGTTTGTTGGTTTGTTGGCTTGTTGGTTTGTTAGTTTGTTGGTTTGTTGGTTTGTTGGTTTGATGGTTTGTTGGCTTGTTGGTTTGTTAGTTTGTTGGCTTTTTGGTTACTTGGTTTGTTGGCTTGTTGGTTTGTTGGTTTGTTGGCTTGTTGGCTTGTTGCTTTGTTGGTTTGTTGGTTTGTTGGCTTGTTGGCTTGTTGGTTTGTTAGTTTGTTGGCTTGTTGGCTTGTTGGTTTGTTGGTTAATTCGTTTGTTGGTTTGTTAGTTTGTTAGTTTATTGGCTTGTTGGCTTGTTGGTTTGTTGGTTTTTTGGTTTGTTGGTTTGTAGGTTTGTTGGTTTGTTGGTTTGTTGGTTTGTTGGCTCGTTGGTTTGTTGGTTTGTTGACTTGTTGGTTTGTTAGTTTGTTGGCTTGTTGGCTTGTCGGTTTGTTGGTTTGTTGTTTTGTTGGCTTGTTGGTTTGTTGGTTTGTTGGCTTGTTGGTTTGTTAGCTTGTTGGTTTGTTGGTTTGTTGGTTTGTTGGTTTTTTGCTTTGTTGGTTTGTTGGTTTGTTGGCTTGTTGGCTTGTTGGTTTGTTGCTTTGTTGGTTTGTTAGTTTGTTGGCTGTTTGGTTACTTAGTTTGTTGGTTTGTTGGCTTGTTGGCTTGTTGGTTTGTTGGTTTGTTGGCTTGTTGGCTTTTTGGTTTGTTGGTTTGTTGGTTTGTTGGTTTGTTGGTTTATTTGTTTGTTGGTTTGTTGGCTTGTTGGTTTGTTGGTTTGTTGGCTTGTTGGTTACATAGTTTGTTGGTTTGTTGGCTTGTTGGTTTGGTAGTTTGTTGGTTTGTTGGTTTGTTGGTTTGTTGGTTTGTTGGTTTATTTGTTTGTTGGTTTGTTGGCTTGTTGATTTGTTGGTTTGTTGGTTTGTTGGCTTGTTGGCTTGTTGGTTTGTTGGTTTGTTGGCTTGTTGGTTTGTTGGTTTGTTGGTTTGTTGGCTTGTTGGCTTGTTGGTTTGTTGGTTTGTTGGTTTGTTGGTTTGTTGGTTTGTTCTTTTGTTGGTTTGTTGGTTAATTGGCTTGTTGGTTTGTTGGTTTGTTGGCTTGTTGGCTTGTTGGTTAGTTGGTTTGTTGGCTTGTTGGCTTGTTGGTTTTTTGGTTTGTAGGTTTGTTGGTTTGTTGGCTTGTTGGTTTGTTGGTTTGTTGGCTTGTCGGTTTGTTGGTTTGTTGGTTTGTTGGCTTGTTGGCTTGTTGCTTTGTTGGTTTGTTGGTTTGTTGGCTTGTTGGTTTGTTGGCTTGTTGGCTTGTTGGTTTGTTAGTTTGTTGGCTTTTTGGTTACTTGGTCTGTTGGTTTGTTGGTTTGTTGGTTTGTTGGCTTTTTGGTTACTTGGTTTGTTGGTTTGTTGGTTTGTTGGTTTGTTGGCTTGTTGGTTTGTTGGTTTGTTGGTTTGTTGGTTTGTTGGTTTGTTGGCTTGTTGGCTTGTTGCTTTGTTCGTTTGATGGTTTGTTGGTTTCTGGGTTTTTTGGTTTGTCGGTGTTTTGTTTTGTTGCTTTGTTGGTTTGTTGCTTTGTTGGCTTGTTGGCTTGTTGGCTTGTTGGTTTGTTGGCTTGTTGTTTTGTTAGTTTGTTGGCTTTTTGGTTACTTGGTTTGTTGGTTTGTTGGCTTGTTGGCTTGTTGGTTTGTTGCTTTGTTCGTTTGATGGTTTGTTGGTTTTGATGGTTACTTAATTTGTTGGTTTGTTGGTTTGTTGGCTTGTTGGCTTGTTGGTTTGTTGGTTTGTTGGTTTGTTGGTTTTTTGATTTGTTGGTTTATTTGTTTGTTGGTTTGTTGGCTTGTTGGTTTCTTGGTTTGTTGGTTTGTTGGTTTGTTGGCTTGTTGGTTTGTTGGTTTGTTGGCTTGTTGGTTTGTTGGTTTGTTGGCTTGTTGGCTTGTTGCTTTGTTGGTTTGTTGGTTTGTTGGCTTGTTGGTTTGTTGGTTTGTTGGTTTGTTGGCTTGTTGGCTTGTTGGCTTGTTGGTTTGTTGGTTTGTTGGTTTGTTGGTTTGTTGTTTTGTAGGTTTGTTGGTTTTTTGGTTTGTTGGTTTGTTGGTTTGTTGGCTTGTTGGTTTGTTGGTTTGTTGACTTGTTGGCTTGTTGGTTACTTAGTTTGTTGGTTTGTTGGTTTGTTGGGGTGTTGGTTTGTTGGCTTGTTGCTTTGTTGGTTTGTTGGTTTGTTGGCTTGTTGGTTTGTTGGTTTGTTGGCTTGTTGGCTTGTTGGTTAGTTGGTTTGTTGGTTTGTTGGTTTTTTGGTTTTTTGGCTTGTTGGTTTGTTGGTTTGTTGGTTTGTTGGCTTGTTGGTTTGTTGGTTTGTTGGCTTGTTGGCTTGTTGGTTACTTGGTTTGTTGGTTTGTTGGTTTTTTGGTTTTTTGGCTTGTTGGTTTGTTGGTTTGTTGGTTTGTTGGCTTGTTGCCTTGTTGGTTTGTTGGCTTGTTGCCTTGTTGGTTTGTTGGTTTGTTGGCTTGTTGGTTTGTTAGTTTGTTGGTTTGTTGGTTTGTTGGTTTGATGGTTTGTTGGCTTGTTGGTTTGTTAGTTTGTTGGCTTTTTGGTTACTTGGTTTGTTGGCTTGTTGGTTTGTTGGTTTGTTGGCTTGTTGGCTTGTTGCTTTGTTGGTTTGTTGGTTTGTTGGCTTGTTGGCTTGTTGGTTTGTTAGTTTGTTGGCTTGTTGGCTTGTTGGTTTGTTGGTTAATTCGTTTGTTGGTTTGTTAGTTTGTTAGTTTATTGGCTTGTTGGCTTGTTGGTTTGTTGGTTTTTTGGTTTGTTGGTTTGTAGGTTTGTTGGTTTGTTGGTTTGTTGGCTCGTTGGTTTGTTGGTTTGTTGGCTTGTTGGTTTGTTGGTTTGTTGGCTTGTCGGTTTGTTGGTTTGTTGGTTTGTTGGCTTGTTGGCTTGTTGCTTTGTTGGTTTGTTGGTTTGTTGGCTTGTTGGTTTGTTGGCTTGTTGGCTTGTTGGTTTGTTAGTTTGTTGGCTTTTTGGTTACTTGGTCTGTTGGTTTGTTGGTTTGTTGGTTTGTTGGCTTTTTGGTTACTTGGTTTGTTGGTTTGTTGGTTTGTTGGTTTGTTGGCTTGTTGGTTTGTTGGTTTGTTGGTTTGTTGGTTTGTTGGTTTGTTGGTTTGTTGGCTTGTTGGCTTGTTGCTTTGTTCGTTTGATGGTTTGTTGGTTTCTGGGTTTTTTGGTTTGTCGGTGTTTTGTTTTGTTGCTTTGTTGGTTTGTTGCTTTGTTGGCTTGTTGGCTTGTTGGCTTGTTGGTTTGTTGGCTTGTTGTTTTGTTAGTTTGTTGGCTTTTTGGTTACTTGGTTTGTGGGTTTGTTGGCTTGTTGGCTTGTTGGTTTGTTGCTTTGTTCGTTTGATGGTTTGTTGGTTTTGATGGTTACTTAATTTGTTGGTTTGTTGGTTTGTTGGCTTGTTGGCTTGTTGGTTTGTTGGTTTGTTGGTTTGTTGGTTTTTTGGTTTGTTGGTTTATTTGTTTGTTGGTTTGTTGGCTTGTTGGTTTGTTGGTTTGTTGGTTTGTTGGCTTGTTGGTTTGTTGGTTTGTTGGCTTGTTGGTTTGTTGGTTTGTTGGCTTGTTGGCTTGTTGCTTTGTTGGTTTGTTGGTTTGTTGGCTTGTTGGTTTGTTGGTTTGTTGGCTTGTTGGCTTGTTGGCTTGTTGGTTTGTTGGTTTGTTGGTTTGTTAGTTTGTTGGTTTGTAGGTTTGTTGGTTTTTTGGTTTGTTGGTTTGTTGGTTTGTTGGCTTGTTGGTTTGTTGGTTTGTTGACTTGTTGGCTTGTTGGTTACTTAGTTTGTTGGTTTGTTGGTTTGTTGGGGTGTTGGTTTTTTGGCTTGTTGCTTTGTTGGTTTGTTGGTTTGTTGGCTTGTTGGTTTGTTGGTTTGTTGGCTTGTTGGCTTGTTGGTTAGTTGGTTTGTTGGTTTTTTGGTTTTTTGGCTTGTTGGTTTGTTGGTTTGTTGGTTTGTTGGCTTGTTGGTTTGTTGGTTTGTTGGCTTGTTGGCTTGTTGGTTACTTGGTTTGTTGGTTTGTTGGTTTTTTGGTTTTTTGGCTTGTTGGTTTGTTGGTTTGTTGGTTTGTTGGCTTGTTGGTTTGTTGGTTTGTTGGCTTGTTGGTTTGTTAGTTTGTTGGTTTGTTGGTTTGTTGGTTTGATGGTTTGTTGGCTTGTTGGTTTGTTAGTTTGTTGGCTTTTTGGTTACTTGGTTTGTTGGCTTGTTAGTTTGTTGGTTTGTTGGCTTGTTGGCTTGTTGCTTTGTTGGTTTGTTGGTTTGTTGGCTTGTTGGCTTGTTGGTTTGTTAGTTTGTTGGCTTGTTGGCTTGTTGGTTTGTTGGTTAATTCGTTTGTTGGTTTGTTAGTTTGTTAGTTTATTGGCTTGTTGGCTTGTTGGTTTGTTGGTTTTTTGGTTTGTTGGTTTGTAGGTTTGTTGGTTTGTTGGTTTGTTGGCTCGTTGGTTTGTTGGTTTGTTGGCTTGTTGGTTTGTTAGTTTGTTGGCTTGTTGGCTTGTCGGTTTGTTGGTTTGTTGTTTTGTTGGCTTGTTGGTTTGTTGGTTTGTTGGCTTGTTGGTTTGTTAGCTTGTTGGTTTGTTGGTTTGTTGGTTTGTTGGTTTTTTGCTTTGTTGGTTTGTTGGTTTGTTGGCTTGTTGGCTTGTTGGTTTGTTGGCTTGTTGATTTGTTAGTTTGTTGGCTTTTTGGTTACTTAGTTTGTTGGTTTGTTGGCTTGTTGGCTTGTTGGTTTGTTGGTTTGTTGGCTTGTTGGCTTTTTGGTTTGTTGGTTTGTTGGTTTGTTGGTTTGTTGGTTTATTTGTTTGTTGGTTTGTTGGCTTGTTGGTTTGTTGGTTTGTTGGTTTGTTGGCTTGTTGGTTACATAGTTTGTTGGTTTGTTGGCTTGTTGGCTTGTTGGTTTGTTGGTTTGGTGGTTTGTTGGTTTGTTGGCTTGTTGGTTTGTTGGTTTGTTGGGTTGTGGTTTGTTGGTTTGTTGGTTTGTTGGTTTGTTGCCTTGTTGGCTTGTTGGTTTGTTGGTTTGTTGGCTTGTTGGTTTGTTGGCTTGTTGGTTTGTTGGTTTGTTGGCTTGTTGGCTTGTTGGTTTGTTGGTTTGTTGGCTTGTTGGTTACTGAGTTTGTTGGTTTGTTGTCATGTTGGTTTGTTGGTTTGTTGGTTTGTTGGCTTGTTGGTTACTTAGTTTGTTGGCATGTTGGTTTGTTGGTATGTTGGTTTGTTGGCTTGTTGGTTTGTTGGTTTGTTGGCTTGTTGGCTTGTTGGTTTGTTGGTTTGTTGGTTTGTTGGTTTGTTGGCTTGTTGGTTTGTTGGTTTGTTGGCTTGTTGGCTTGTTGGTTTATTGGTTTGTTGGTTTATTTGTTTGTTGGGTTGTTGGTTTGTTGGTTTGTTGGCTTGTTGGTTACTTAGTTTGTTGGTTTGTTGTCATATTGGTTTGTTGGTTTGTTGGTTTGTTGGCTTGTTGGTTACTTAGTTTGTTGGCATGTTGGTTTGTTGGTTTGTTGGTTTGTTGGCTTGTTGGTTTGTTGGTTTGTTGGCTCGTTGGTTTGTTGGTTTGTTGGCTTGTTGGTTTGTTAGTTTGTTGGCTTGTTGGTTTTTTGGTTTGTTGGTTTGTTAGTTTGTTGGTTTGTTGGTTTGTTGGCTCGTTGGTTTGTTGGTTTGTTGGCTTGTTGGTTTGTTGGTTTGTTGGTTTGTTGGCTTATTGGTTTGTTGGTTTTTTGGTTTGTTGGTTTGTTGGCTTGTTGTTTTGTTGGTTTGTAGGCTTGTTGGTTTGTTGGTTTGTTGCCTTGTTGGCTTGTTGCTTTGTTCGTTTGATGGTTTGTTGGTTTGTTGGTTTGTTGGTTTTTTGGTTTATTGCTTTGTTGGTTTGTTGGTTTGTTGGCTTGTTGGCTTGTTGGTTTGTTGGTTTGTTGGCTTGTTGGCTTGTTGGTTACTTGGTTTGTTGGTTTGTTGGTTTTTTGGTTTTTTGGCTTGTTGGTTTGTTGGTTTGTTGGTTTGTTGGCTTGTTGGTTTGTTGGTTTGTTGGCTTGTTGCCTTGTTGGTTTGTTGGTTTGTTGGTTTGTTGGTTTGTTGGTTTGTTGGTTTGTTGGTTTGTTGGTTTGTTGGTTTGTTGGTTTGATGGTTTGTTGGCTTGTTGGTTTGTTAGTTTGTTGGCTTTTTGGTTACTTGGTTTGTTGGCTTGTTGGTTTGTTGGTTTGTTGGCTTGTTGGCTTGTTGCTTTGTTGGTTTGTTGGTTTGTTGACTTGTTGGCTTGTTGGTTTGTTAGTTTGTTGGCTTGTTGGCTTGTTGGTTTGTTGGTTAATTCGTTTGTTGGTTTGTTAGTTTGTTAGTTTATTGGCTTGTTGGCTTGTTGGTTTGTTGGTTTTTTGGTTTGTTGGTTTGTTGGTTTGTTGGTTTGTTGGTTTGTTGGTTTGTTGGCTTGTTGGTTTGTTGGTTTGTTGGCTTGTTGGTTTGTTAGCTTGTTGGTTTGTTGGTTTGTTCGTTTGTTGGTTTTTTGCTTTGTTGGTTTGTTGGTTTGTTGGCTTGTTGGCTTGTTGGTTTGTTGGCTTGTTGGTTTGTTAGTTTGTTGGCTTTTTGGTTACTTAGTTTGTTGGTTTGTTGGCTTGTTGGCTTGTTGGTTTGTTGGTTTGTTGGCTTGTTGGCTTTTTGGTTTGTTGGTTTGTTGGTTTATTTGTTTGTTGGTTTGTTGGCTTGTTGGTTTGTTGGTTTGTTGGCTTGTTGGTTACTTAGTTTGTTGGTTTGTTGGTTTGTTGGCTTGTTGGCTTGTTGGTTTGTTGGTTTGGTGGTTTGTTGGTTTGTTGGCTTGTTGGTTTGTTGGTTTGTTGGGTTGTGGTTTGTTGGTTTGTTGGTTTGTTGGTTTGTTGCCTTGTTGGCTTGTTGGTTTGTTGGTTTGTTGGCTTGTTGGTTTGTTGGCTTGTTGGTTTGTTGGTTTGTTGGTTTGTCGGCTTGTTGGCTTGTTGGTTTGTTGGTTTGTTGGCTTGTTGGTTACTTAGTTTGTTGGTTTGTTGTCATGTTGGTTTGTTGGTTTGTTGGTTTGTTGGTTTGTTGGCTTGTTGGTTACTTAGTTTGTTGGCATGTTGGTTTGTTGGTTTGTTGGTTTGTTGGCTTGTTGGTTTGTTGGTTTGTTGGCTTGTTGGCTTGTTGGTTTGTTGGTTTGTTGGTTTGTTGGTTTGTTGGCTTGTTGGTTTGTTGGTTTGTTGGCTTGTTGGCTTGTTGGTTTATTGGTTTGTTGGTTTATTTGTTTGTTGGTTTGTTGGGTTGATGGTTTGTTGATTTGTTGGTTTGTTGGCTTGTTGGTTTGTTGGTTTGTTGGCTTGTTGGCTTGTTGGTTTGTTGGTTTGTTGGCTTGTTGGCTTGTTGGTTTGTTGGTTTGTTGGTTTGTTGGTTTGTTGGCTTGTTGGTTTGTTGGTTTGTTGGCTTGTTGGTTTGTTGGTTTGTTGGTTTGCTGGTTTGTTGGTTTGTTGGCTTGTTGGTTTGTTGGCTTGTTGGTTTGTTGGTTTGTTGGTTTGTTGGCTTGTTGGT
Source organism: Atherix ibis (assembly GCA_958298945.1). Taxonomy (NCBI): domain Eukaryota; kingdom Metazoa; phylum Arthropoda; class Insecta; order Diptera; family Athericidae; genus Atherix; species Atherix ibis. The sequence goes on along the minus strand of OY282608.1, from coordinate 61,806,751 downwards.
TTATTGGTTTGTTGGTTTTTTGGTTTGTTGGTTTGTTGGTTTGTTGGCTTGTTGGTTTGTTGGTTTGTTGGCTTGTTGGTTTGTTAGTTTGTTGGCTTGTTGGCTTGTTGGTTTGTTGGTTTGTTGGTTTGTTGGTTTGTTGGCTACTTAGTTTGTTGGTTTGTTGGTTTGTTGGTTTGTTGGCTTGTTGGCTTGTTGGTTTGTTGGTTTGTTGGTTTGTTGGTTTGTTGGTTTGTTGGCTTGTTGGTTTGTTGGCTTGTTGATTTGTTGGCTTGTTGGTTTGTTGGTTTGTTGGTTTGTTGGCTTGTTGGCTTGTTGGTTTGTTGGTTTGTTGGCTTGTTGGTTTGTTGGCTTTTTGGTTTGTTGGCTTGTTGGTTTGTTGGTTTGTTGGTTTGTGGGCTTGTCGGCTTGTTGGTTTGTTGGTTTATTATCTTGTTGGTTTGTTGCTTTGTTGGTTGGTTGGTTTGTTGGCTTGTTGGCTTGTTGGTTTGTTAGTTTGTTGGCTTTTTGGTTACTTGGTTTGTTGGTTTGTTGGCTTGATGGTTTGTTGGTTTGTTGGCTTGTTGGTTTGTTGGTTTGTTGGTTTGTTGGCTTGTTGGTTTGTTGGTTTGTTGGTTTGTTGGTTTGTTGGTTTGTTGGTTTGTTGGCTTGTTGGTTTATTGGCTTGTTGGTTTGTTGGTTTGTTGGTTTGTTGGTTTGTTGGTTTGTTGGTTTGTTGGTTTGTTGGTTTGTTGGTTTGTTGGTTTGTTAGTTTTTTGGTTTGTTGGTTTGTTGGTTTGTTGGCTTGTTGGTTTGTTGGTTTGTTGGCTTGTTGGTTTGTTGGTTTGTTGGCTTGTTGGCTTGTTGGTTTGTTGGTTTGTTGGTTTGTTGGCTTGTTGGTTACTTAGTTTGTTGGCTTGTTGGTTTGTTGGTTTGTTGGCTTGTTGGCTTGTTGGTTTGTTGGTTTGTTGGTTTGTTGGTTTGTTGGCTTGTTGGCTTGTTGGCTTGTTGGTTTGTTGGCTTGTTGGTTTGTTGGCTTGTTGGTTTGTTGGCTTGTTGGTTTGTTGGTTTGTTGGTTTGTGGGTTTGTTGGCTTTTTGGTTTGTTGGTTGGTTGGCTTGTTGGCTACTTAGTTTGTTGGTTTGTTGGCATGTTGGTTTGTTGGTTTGTTGGTTTGTTGGCTTGTTGGTTACTTAGTTTGTTGGTTTGTTGGCATGTTGGTTTGTTGGTTTGTTGGTTAGTTGGCTTGTTGGCTTGTTGGTTACTTAGTTTGTTGACTTGTTGGCTTCTTGGTTTGTTGGTTTGTTGGTTTGTTGGCTTGTTGGTTTGTTGGTTTGTTGGCTTGTTGGCTTGTTGGTTTGTTGGTTTGTTGGCTTGTTGGCTTGTTGGTTTGTTGGTTTGTTGGCTTGTTGGTTTGTTGGTTTGTTGGCTTGTTGGCTTGTTGGTTTGTTGGTTTGTTGGTTTGTTGGTTTGTTGGTTTGTTGGTTTGTTGGTTTGTTGGCTTGTTGGCATGTTGGTTTGTTGGTTTGTTGGTTTGTTGGCTTGTTGGTTACTTAGTTTGTTGGTTTGTTGGCATGTTGGTTTGTTGGTTTGTTGGTTAGTTGGCTTGTTGGCTTGTTGGTTACTTAGTTTGTTGACTTGTTCGTTTGTTGGTTTGTTGGTTTGTTGGTTTGTTGGCTTGTTGGTTTGTTGGTTTGTTGGTTTATTGGCTTGTTGGTTTGTTGGTTTGTTGGCTTGTTGGCTTGTTGGTTTGTTTATTTGTTGGTTTGTTGGTTTGTTGGTTTGTTGGTTTGTTGGTTTGTTGGTTTGTTGGCTTGTTGGCTTGTTGCTTTGTTGGTTTGTTGGCTTGTTGGCTTGTTGGTTTGTTGGTTTGTTGGTTTGTTGGTTTGTTGCTTTATTGGTTTGTTGGTTTGTTGGCTTGTTGGCTTGTTGGTTTGTTAGTTTGTTGGCTTTTTGGTTACTTGGTTTGTTGGTTTGTTGGTTTGTTGGGTTGTTGGTTTGTTGGCTTGTTGGTTTGTTGGTTTGTTGGCTTGTTGGTTTGTTGGTTTGTTGGCTTGTTAGCTTGTTGGTTTGTTGGTTTGTTGGCTTGTTGGTTACTTAGTTTGTTGGTTTGTTGGTTTTTTGGTTTGTTGGCTTGTTGGCTTGTTGGTTTGTTGGTTTGTTGGTTTGTTGGTTTGTTGGCTTGTTGGCTTGTTGGCTTGTTGGTTTGTTGGCTTGTTGGTTTGTTGGCTTGTTGGTTTGTTGGCTTGTTGGTTTGTTGGTTTGTTGGTTTGTGGGCTTGTTGGCTTGTTGGTTTGTTGGTTGGTTGGCTTGTTGGCTACTTAGTTTGTTGGTTTGTTGGCATGTTAGTTTGTTGGTTTGTTGGTTTGTTGGCTTGTTGGTTACTTAGTTTGTTGGTTTGTTGGCATGTTGGTTTGTTGGTTTGTTGGTTAGTTGGCTTGTTGGCTTGTTGGTTACTTAGTTTGTTGACTTGTTGGCTTCTTGGTTTGTTGGTTTTTTGGTTTGTTGGCTTGTTGGTTTGTTGGTTTGTTGGCTTGTTGGTTTGTTGGTTTGTTGGTTTGAGGCTTGTTGGTTTGTTGGTTTGTTGGCTTGTTGGTTTGTTGGTTTGTTGGCTTGTTGGCTTGTTGCTTTGTTCGTTTGATGGTTTGTTGGTTTGTTGGTTTTTTGGTTTGTTGGTTTTTTGGTTTGTTGCTTTGTTGGTTTGTTGGTTTGTTGGCTTGTTGGCTTGTTGGCTTGTTGGTTTGTTGGTTTGTTGGCTTGTTGGCTTGTTGGTCACTTGGTTTGTTGGTTTTTTGGTTTGTTGGTTTGTTGGTTTGTTGTTTTGTTGGCTTGTTGGCTTGTTGCTTTGTTGGTTTGTTGGCTTGTTGGCTTGTTGGTTTGTTGGTTTGTTGGTTTGTTGGTTTGTTGTTTTGTTGGTTTGTTGGTTTGTTGGCTTGTTGGCTTGTTGGTTTGTTAGTTTGTTGGCTTTTTGGTTACTTGGTTTGTTGGTGTGTTGGCTTGTTGGTTTGTTGGCTTGTTGCTTTGTTGGTTTGTTGGTTTGTTGGCTTGTTGGCTTGTTGGTTTGTTGGTTTGTTGGTTTGTTGGTTTGTTGGCTTGTTGGTTTGTTGACTTGTTGGCTTGTTGGTTTGTTAGTTTGTTGGCTTGTTGGCTTGTTGGTTTGTTGGTTAATTCGTTTGTTGGTTTGTTAGTTTGTTAGTTTATTGGCTTGTTGGCTTGTTGGTTTGTTGGTTTTTTGGTTTGTTGGTTTGTTGGTTTGTTGGTTTGTTGGTTTGTTGGTTTGTTGGTTTGTTGGCTTGTTGGTTTGTTGGTTTGTTGGCTTGTTGGTTTGTTAGCTTGTTGGTTTGTTGGTTTGTTGGTTTGTTGGTTTTTTGCTTTGTTGGTTTGTTGGTTTGTTGGCTTGTTGGCTTGTTGGTTTGTTGGCTTGTTGGTTTGTTAGTTTGTTGGCTTTTTGGTTACTTAGTTTGTTGGTTTGTTGGCTTGTTGGCTTGTTGGTTTGTTGGTTTGTTGGCTTGTTGGCTTTTTGGTTTGTTGGTTTGTTGGTTTATTTGTTTGTTGGTTTGTTGGCTTGTTGGTTTGTTGGTTTGTTGGCTTGTTGGTTACTTAGTTTGTTGGTTTGTTGGTTTGTTGGCTTGTTGGCTTGTTGGTTTGTTGGTTTGGTGGTTTGTTGGTTTGTTGGCTTGTTGGTTTGTTGGTTTGTTGGGTTGTGGTTTGTTGGTTTGTTGGTTTGTTGGTTTGTTGCCTTGTTGGCTTGTTGGTTTGTTGGTTTGTTGGCTTGTTGGTTTGTTGGCTTGTTGGTTTGTTGGTTTGTTGGTTTGTTGGCTTGTTGGCTTGTTGGTTTGTTGGTTTGTTGGCTTGTTGGTTACTTAGTTTGTTGGTTTGTTGTCATGTTGGTTTGTTGGTTTGTTGGTTTGTTGGTTTGTTGGCTTGTTGGTTACTTAGTTTGTTGGCATGTTAATTTGTTGGTTTGTTGGTTTGTTGGCTTGTTGGTTTATTGGTTTGTTGGCTTGTTGGCTTGTTGGTTTGTTGGTTTGTTGGTTTGTTGGTTTGTTGGCTTGTTGGTTTGTTGGTTTGTTGGCTTGTTGGCTTGTTGGTTTATTGGTTTGTTGGTTTATTTGTTTGTTGGTTTGTTGGGTTGATGGTTTGTTGATTTGTTGGTTTGTTGGCTTGTTGGTTTGTTGGTTTGTTGGCTTGTTGGCTTGTTGGTTTGTTGGTTTGTTGGCTTGTTGGCTTGTTGGTTTGTTGGTTTGTTGGTTTGTTGGTTTGTTGGCTTGTTGGTTTGTTGGTTTGTTGGCTTGTTGGTTTGTTGGTTTGTTGGTTTGCTGGTTTGTTGGTTTGTTGGCTTGTTGGTTTGTTGGCTTGTTGGTTTGTTGGTTTGTTGGTTTGTTGGCTTGTTGGTTTATTGGTTTGTTGGTTTGTTGGTTTGTTGGTTTTTTGGTTTGTTGGTTTGTTGGTTTGTTGGCTTGTTGGTTTGTTGGTTTGTTGGCTTGTTGGTTTGTTAGTTTGTTGGCTTGTTGGCTTGTTGGTTTGTTGGTTTGTTGGTTTGTTGGCTACTTAGTTTGTTGGTTTGTTGGTTTGTTGGTTTGTTGGCTTGTTGGCTTGTTGGTTTGTTGGTTTGTTGGTTTGTTGGTTTGTTGGTTTGTTGGCTTGTTGGTTTGTTGGCTTGTTGGTTTGTTGGCTTGTTGGTTTGTTGGTTTGTTGGTTTGTTGGCTTGTTGGCTTGTTGGTTTGTTGGTTTGTTGGCTTGTTGGTTTGTTGGCTTTTTGGTTTGTTGGCTTGTTGGTTTGTTGGTTTGTTGGTTTGTGGGCTTGTCGGCTTGTTGGTTTGTTGGTTTATTATCTTGTTGGTTTGTTGCTTTGTTGGTTTGTTGGTTTGTTGGCTTGTTGGCTTGTTGGTTTGTTAGTTTGTTGGCTTTTTGGTTACTTGGTTTGTTGGTTTGTTGGCTTGATGGTTTGTTGGTTTGTTGGCTTGTTGGTTTGTTGGTTTGTTGGTTTGTTGGCTTGTTGGTTTGTTGGTTTGTTGGTTTGTTGGTTTGTTGGTTTGTTGGTTTGTTGGCTTGTTGGTTTATTGGCTTGTTGGTTTGTTGGTTTGTTGGTTTGTTGGTTTGTTGGTTTGTTGGTTTGTTGGTTTGTTGGTTTGTTGGTTTGTTGGTTTGTTAGTTTTTTGGTTTGTTGGTTTGTTGGTTTGTTGGCTTGTTGGTTTGTTGGTTTGTTGGCTTGTTGGTTTGTTGGTTTGTTGGCTTGTTGGCTTGTTGGTTTGTTGGTTTGTTGGTTTGTTGGCTTGTTGGTTACTTAGTTTGTTGGCTTGTTGGTTTGTTGGTTTGTTGGCTTGTTGGCTTGTTGGTTTGTTGGTTTGTTGGTTTGTTGGTTTGTTGGCTTGTTGGCTTGTTGGCTTGTTGGTTTGTTGGCTTGTTGGTTTGTTGGCTTGTTGGTTTGTTGGCTTGTTGGTTTGTTGGTTTGTTGGTTTGTGGGTTTGTTGGCTTTTTGGTTTGTTGGTTGGTTGGCTTGTTGGCTACTTAGTTTGTTGGTTTGTTGGCATGTTGGTTTGTTGGTTTGTTGGTTTGTTGGCTTGTTGGTTACTTAGTTTGTTGGTTTGTTGGCATGTTGGTTTGTTGGTTTGTTGGTTAGTTGGCTTGTTGGCTTGTTGGTTACTTAGTTTGTTGACTTGTTGGCTTCTTGGTTTGTTGGTTTGTTGGTTTGTTGGTTTGTTGGCTTGTTGGTTTGTTGGTTTGTTGGCTTGTTGGCTTGTTGGTTTGTTGGTTTGTTGGCTTGTTGGCTTGTTGGTTTGTTGGTTTGTTGGCTTGTTGGTTTGTTGGTTTGTTGGCTTGTTGGCTTGTTGGTTTGTTGGTTTGTTGGTTTGTTGGTTTGTTGGTTTGTTGGTTTGTTGGTTTGTTGGCTTGTTGGCATGTTGGTTTGTTGGTTTGTTGGTTTGTTGGCTTGTTGGTTACTTAGTTTGTTGGTTTGTTGGCATGTTGGTTTGTTGGTTTGTTGGTTAGTTGGCTTGTTGGCTTGTTGGTTACTTAGTTTGTTGACTTGTTGGTTTGTTGGTTTGTTGGTTTGTTGGTTTGTTGGCTTGTTGGTTTGTTGGTTTGTTGGTTTATTGGCTTGTTGGTTTGTTGGTTTGTTGGCTTGTTGGCTTGTTGGTTTGTTTATTTGTTGGTTTGTTGGTTTGTTGGTTTGTTGGTTTGTTGGTTTGTTGGTTTGTTGGCTTGTTGGCTTGTTGCTTTGTTGGTTTGTTGGCTTGTTGGTTTGTTGGTTTGTTGGTTTGTTGGTTTGTTGCTTTATTGGTTTGTTGGTTTGTTGGCTTGTTGGCTTGTTGGTTTGTTAGTTTGTTGGCTTTTTGGTTACTTGGTTTGTTGGTTTGTTGGTTTGTTGGGTTGTTGGTTTGTTGGCTTGTTGGTTTTTTGGTTTGTTGGCTTGTTGGTTTGTTGGTTTGTTGGCTTGTTAGCTTGTTGGTTTGTTGGTTTGTTGGCTTGTTGGTTACTTAGTTTGTTGGTTTGTTGGTTTGTTGGTTTTTTGGTTTATTGGCTTGTTGGCTTGTTGGTTTGTTGGTTTGTTGGTTTGTTGGTTTGTTGGCTTGTTGGCTTGTTGGCTTGTTGGTTTGTTGGCTTGTTGGTTTGTTGGCTTGTTGGTTTGTTGGCTTGTTGGTTTGTTGGTTTGTTGGTTTGTGGGCTTGTTGGCTTGTTGGTTTGTTGGTTGGTTGGCTTGTTGGCTACTTAGTTTGTTGGTTTGTTGGCATGTTAGTTTGTTGGTTTGTTGGTTTGTTGGCTTGTTGGTTACTTAGTTTGTTGGTTTGTTGGCATGTTGGTTTGTTGGTTTGTTGGTTAGTTGGCTTGTTGGCTTGTTGGTTACTTAGTTTGTTGACTTGTTGGCTTCTTGGTTTGTTGGTTTTTTGGTTTGTTGGCTTGTTGGTTTGTTGGTTTGTTGGCTTGTTGGTTTGTTGGTTTGTTGGTTTGAGGCTTGTTGGTTTGTTGGTTTGTTGGCTTGTTGGTTTGTTGGTTTGTTGGCTTGTTGGCTTGTTGCTTTGTTCGTTTGATGGTTTGTTGGTTTGTTGGTTTTTTGGTTTGTTGGTTTTTTGGTTTGTTGCTTTGTTGGTTTGTTGGTTTGTTGGCTTGTTGGCTTGTTGGCTTGTTGGTTTGTTGGTTTGTTGGCTTGTTGGCTTGTTGGTCACTTGGTTTGTTGGTTTTTTGGTTTGTTGGTTTGTTGGTTTGTTGTTTTGTTGGCTTGTTGGCTTGTTGCTTTGTTGGTTTGTTGGCTTGTTGGCTTGTTGGTTTGTTGGTTTGTTGGTTTGTTGGTTTGTTGCTTTGTTGGTTTGTTGGTTTGTTGGCTTGTTGGCTTGTTGGTTTGTTAGTTTGTTGGCGTTTTGGTTACTTGGTTTGTTGGTGTGTTGGCTTGTTGGTTTGTTGGCTTGTTGCTTTGTTGGTTTGTTGGTTTGTTGGCTTGTTGGCTTGTTGGTTTGTTGGTTTGTTGGTTTGTTGGTTTGTTGGCTTGTTGGTTTGTTGGTTTGTTGGTTTGTTGGTTTGTTGGTTTGTTGTTTTGTTAGTTTGTTGGCTTGTTGGCTTGTTGGTTTGTTGGTTTGTTGGCTTGTTGGTTTGTTGGCTTGTTGGTTTGTTGGTTTGTTGGTTTGTTGGCTTGTTGGCTTGTTGGTTTGTTGGTTTGTTGGCTTGTTGGTTAATTAGTTTGTTGGTTTGTTGGCATGTTGGTTTGTTGGTTTGTTGGTTTGTTGGCTTGTTGGTTACTTAGTTTGTTGGTTTGTTGGTTTGTTGGGTTGTTGGTTTGTTGGCTTGTTGGTTTGTTGCTTTGTTCGTTTGATGATATGTTGGTTATTTGGTTACTTGGTTTGTTGGTTTGTTGGTTTGTTGGCTTGTTGGCTTGTTGGGTTGTTGGTTTGTTGGCTTGTTGGTTTGTTAGTTTGTTGGCTTTTTGGTTACTTGGTTTGTTGGCTTGTTGGTTTGTTGGTTTGTTGGCTTGTTGGCTTGTTGCTTTGTTGGTTTGTTGGTTTGTTGGCTTGTTGGCTTGTTGGTTTGTTAGTTTGTTAGTTTATTGGCTTATTGGCTTGTTGGTTTGTTGGTTTTTTGGTTTGTTGGTTTGTTGGTTTGTTGGTTTGTTGGTTTGTTGGTTTGTTGGTTTGTTGGTTTGTTGGTTTGTTGGCTCGTTGGTTTGTTGGTTTGTTGGCTCGTTGGTTTGTTGGTTTGTTAGCATGTTGGTTTGTTAGTTTGTTGGCTTGTTGGTTTTTTGGTTTGTTGGTTTGTTGGTTTGTTGGTTTGTTGGTTTGTTGGTTTGTTGGCTCGTTGGTTTGTTGGTTTGTTGGCTTGTTGGTTTGTTGGTTTGTTGGTTTGTTGGCTTGTTGGTTTGTTGGTTTCTTGGTTTGTTGGCTTGTTGGCTTGTTGGTTTGTTGGTTTGTTGGCTTGTTGGCTTGTTGGTTTGTTGGTTTGTTGGCTTGTTGGCTTGTTGGTTTGTTGGTTAGTTCGTTTGTTGGTTTGTTAGTTTTTTAGTTTATTGGCTTGTTGGCTTGTTGGTTTGTTGGTTTTTTGGTTTGTTGGTTTGTTGGTTTGTTGGTTTTTTGGTTTGTTGGTTTGTTGGCTCGTTGGTTTGTTGGTTTGTTGGCTTGTTGGTTTGTTAGTTTGTTGGCTTGTTGGCTTGTTGGTTTGTTGGTTTGTTGTTTTGTTGGCTTGTTGGTTTGTTGGTTTGTTGGTTTGTTGGTTTGTTGGCTTGTTGGTTTGTTGGTTTGTTGGTTTGTTGGTTTGTTGGTTTATTTGTTTGTTGGTTTGTTGGCTTGTTGGCTTGTTGGTTTGTTGGTTTGTTGGCTTGTTGGCTTGTTGGCTTGTTGGTTTGTTGGTTTGTTGCTTTGTTGGTTTGTTGGTTTGTTGACTTGTTGGTTTGTTGGTTTGTTGGTTTGTTGGCTTGTTGGCTTGTTGGTTTGTTGGTTTGTTGGTTTATTTATTTGTTGGTTTGTTGGCTTGTTGCTTTGTTGGTTTGTTGGTTTGTTGACTTGTTGGTTTGTTGGTTTGTTGGTTTGTTGGCTTGTTGGTGTGTTGGTTTGTTGGTTTGTTGGTTTATTTATTTGTTGGTTTGTTGGCTTGTTGGTTTGTTGGTTTGTTGGCTTGTTGGTTTGTTGGCTTATTGGTTTGTTGGCTTGTTGGTTTGTTGGTTTGTTGGTTTGTTGGCTTGTTGGCTTGTTGGTTACTTAGTTTGTTGACTTGTTGGCTTCTTGGTTTGTTGGTTTGTTGGTTTGTTGGCTTGTTGGTTTGTTGGTTTGTTGGCTTGTTGGCTTGTTGGTTTGTTGGTTTGTTGGCTTGTTGGCTTGTTGGTTTGTTGGTTTGTTGGCTTGTTGGTTTGTTGGTTTGTTGGCTTGTTGGCTTGTTGGTTTGTTGGTTTGTTGGTTTGTTGGTTTGTTGGTTTGTTGGTTTGTTGGTTTGTTGGCTTGTTGGCATGTTGGTTTGTTGGTTTGTTGGTTTGTTGGCTTGTTGGTTACTTAGTTTGTTGGTTTGTTGGCATGTTGGTTTGTTGGTTTGTTGGTTAGTTGGCTTGTTGGCTTGTTGGTTACTTAGTTTGTTGACTTGTTGGTTTGTTGGTTTGTTGGTTTGTTGGTTTGTTGGCTTGTTGGTTTGTTGGTTTGTTGGTTTATTGGCTTGTTGGTTTGTTGGTTTGTTGGCTTGTTGGCTTGTTGGTTTGTTTATTTGTTGGTTTGTTGGTTTGTTGGTTTGTTGGTTTGTTGGTTTGTTGGTTTGTTGGCTTGTTGGCTTGTTGCTTTGTTGGTTTGTTGGCTTGTTGGTTTGTTGGTTTGTTGGTTTGTTGGTTTGTTGCTTTATTGGTTTGTTGGTTTGTTGGCTTGTTGGCTTGTTGGTTTGTTAGTTTGTTGGCTTTTTGGTTACTTGGTTTGTTGGTTTGTTGGTTTGTTGGGTTGTTGGTTTGTTGGCTTGTTGGTTTTTTGGTTTGTTGGCTTGTTGGTTTGTTGGTTTGTTGGCTTGTTAGCTTGTTGGTTTGTTGGTTTGTTGGCTTGTTGGTTACTTAGTTTGTTGGTTTGTTGGTTTGTTGGTTTTTTGGTTTATTGGCTTGTTGGCTTGTTGGTTTGTTGGTTTGTTGGTTTGTTGGTTTGTTGGCTTGTTGGCTTGTTGGCTTGTTGGTTTGTTGGCTTGTTGGTTTGTTGGCTTGTTGGTTTGTTGGCTTGTTGGTTTGTTGGTTTGTTGGTTTGTGGGCTTGTTGGCTTGTTGGTTTGTTGGTTGGTTGGCTTGTTGGCTACTTAGTTTGTTGGTTTGTTGGCATGTTAGTTTGTTGGTTTGTTGGTTTGTTGGCTTGTTGGTTACTTAGTTTGTTGGTTTGTTGGCATGTTGGTTTGTTGGTTTGTTGGTTAGTTGGCTTGTTGGCTTGTTGGTTACTTAGTTTGTTGACTTGTTGGCTTCTTGGTTTGTTGGTTTTTTGGTTTGTTGGCTTGTTGGTTTGTTGGTTTGTTGGCTTGTTGGTTTGTTGGTTTGTTGGTTTGAGGCTTGTTGGTTTGTTGGTTTGTTGGCTTGTTGGTTTGTTGGTTTGTTGGCTTGTTGGCTTGTTGCTTTGTTCGTTTGATGGTTTGTTGGTTTGTTGGTTTTTTGGTTTGTTGGTTTTTTGGTTTGTTGCTTTGTTGGTTTGTTGGTTTGTTGGCTTGTTGGCTTGTTGGCTTGTTGGTTTGTTGGTTTGTTGGCTTGTTGGCTTGTTGGTCACTTGGTTTGTTGGTTTTTTGGTTTGTTGGTTTGTTGGTTTGTTGTTTTGTTGGCTTGTTGGCTTGTTGCTTTGTTGGTTTGTTGGCTTGTTGGCTTGTTGGTTTGTTGGTTTGTTGGTTTGTTGGTTTGTTGCTTTGTTGGTTTGTTGGTTTGTTGGCTTGTTGGCTTGTTGGTTTGTTAGTTTGTTGGCGTTTTGGTTACTTGGTTTGTTGGTGTGTTGGCTTGTTGGTTTGTTGGCTTGTTGCTTTGTTGGTTTGTTGGTTTGTTGGCTTGTTGGCTTGTTGGTTTGTTGGTTTGTTGGTTTGTTGGTTTGTTGGCTTGTTGGTTTGTTGGTTTGTTGGTTTGTTGGTTTGTTGGTTTGTTGTTTTGTTAGTTTGTTGGCTTGTTGGCTTGTTGGTTTGTTGGTTTGTTGGCTTGTTGGTTTGTTGGCTTGTTGGTTTGTTGGTTTGTTGGTTTGTTGGCTTGTTGGCTTGTTGGTTTGTTGGTTTGTTGGCTTGTTGGTTAATTAGTTTGTTGGTTTGTTGGCATGTTGGTTTGTTGGTTTGTTGGTTTGTTGGCTTGTTGGTTACTTAGTTTGTTGGTTTGTTGGTTTGTTGGGTTGTTGGTTTGTTGGCTTGTTGGTTTGTTGCTTTGTTCGTTTGATGATATGTTGGTTATTTGGTTACTTGGTTTGTTGGTTTGTTGGTTTGTTGGCTTGTTGGCTTGTTGGGTTGTTGGTTTGTTGGCTTGTTGGTTTGTTAGTTTGTTGGCTTTTTGGTTACTTGGTTTGTTGGCTTGTTGGTTTGTTGGTTTGTTGGCTTGTTGGCTTGTTGCTTTGTTGGTTTGTTGGTTTGTTGGCTTGTTGGCTTGTTGGTTTGTTAGTTTGTTAGTTTATTGGCTTATTGGCTTGTTGGTTTGTTGGTTTTTTGGTTTGTTGGTTTGTTGGTTTGTTGGTTTGTTGGTTTGTTGGTTTGTTGGTTTGTTGGTTTGTTGGTTTGTTGGCTCGTTGGTTTGTTGGTTTGTTGGCTCGTTGGTTTGTTGGTTTGTTAGCATGTTGGTTTGTTAGTTTGTTGGCTTGTTGGTTTTTTGGTTTGTTGGTTTGTTGGTTTGTTGGTTTGTTGGTTTGTTGGTTTGTTGGCTCGTTGGTTTGTTGGTTTGTTGGCTTGTTGGTTTGTTGGTTTGTTGGTTTGTTGGCTTGTTGGTTTGTTGGTTTCTTGGTTTGTTGGCTTGTTGGCTTGTTGGTTTGTTGGTTTGTTGGCTTGTTGGCTTGTTGGTTTGTTGGTTTGTTGGCTTGTTGGCTTGTTGGTTTGTTGGTTAGTTCGTTTGTTGGTTTGTTAGTTTTTTAGTTTATTGGCTTGTTGGCTTGTTGGTTTGTTGGTTTTTTGGTTTGTTGGTTTGTTGGTTTGTTGGTTTTTTGGTTTGTTGGTTTGTTGGCTCGTTGGTTTGTTGGTTTGTTGGCTTGTTGGTTTGTTAGTTTGTTGGCTTGTTGGCTTGTTGGTTTGTTGGTTTGTTGTTTTGTTGGCTTGTTGGTTTGTTGGTTTGTTGGTTTGTTGGTTTGTTGGCTTGTTGGTTTGTTGGTTTGTTGGTTTGTTGGTTTGTTGGTTTATTTGTTTGTTGGTTTGTTGGCTTGTTGGCTTGTTGGTTTGTTGGTTTGTTGGCTTGTTGGCTTGTTGGCTTGTTGGTTTGTTGGTTTGTTGCTTTGTTGGTTTGTTGGTTTGTTGACTTGTTGGTTTGTTGGTTTGTTGGTTTGTTGGCTTGTTGGCTTGTTGGTTTGTTGGTTTGTTGGTTTATTTATTTGTTGGTTTGTTGGCTTGTTGCTTTGTTGGTTTGTTGGTTTGTTGACTTGTTGGTTTGTTGGTTTGTTGGTTTGTTGGCTTGTTGGTGTGTTGGTTTGTTGGTTTGTTGGTTTATTTATTTGTTGGTTTGTTGGCTTGTTGGTTTGTTGGTTTGTTGGCTTGTTGGTTTGTTGGCTTATTGGTTTGTTGGCTTGTTGGTTTGTTGGTTTGTTGGTTTGTTGGCTTGTTGGTTTGTTGGCTTGTTGGTTTGTTAATTTGTTGGTTTGTTGGTTTGCTGCCTTGTTGGTTTGTTGGTTTGTTGGCTTGTTGGTTTGTTGGTTTGTTGGTTTGTTGGCATGTTGGTTTGTTGGTTTGTTGGTTTGTTGGCTTGTTGGTTTGTTGGTTTGTTGGCTTGTTGGCTTGTTGGTTTGTGGGTTTGTTGGTTTGTTGGCTTGTTGGTTTGTTGGTTTGTTGGCTTGTTGGTTTGTTGGCTTGTTGGTTTGTTGGTTTGTGGGTTTGTTGGCTTGTTGGCTTGTTGGTTTGTTGGTTTGTTGGTTTGTTGGTTTGTTGGTTTGTTGGTTTTTTGGTTTGTTGGTTTGTTGGTTTATTTGTTTGTTGGTTTGTTGGCTTGTTGGTTTGTTGGTTTGTTAGTTTGCTGGTTTGTTGGTTTGTTTGTTTGTTGGCTTGTTGGTTTGTTGGTTTGTTGGTTTATTGGTTTATTGGCTTGTTGGCTTGTTGGTTTGTTGGTTTGTTGGCTTGTTGGTTTGTTGGTTTGTTGGCTTGTTGGCTTGTTGCTTTGTTCGTTTGATGGCATTGTTGGTTTGCTGGTTTGTTGGCTTGTTGGTTTGTTAGTTTGTTGGTTTGATGGTTTGTTGGTTTGTTGGCTTGTTGGTTTGTTGGTTTGTTAGTTTGTTGGCTTGTTGGCTTGTTGGTTTGTTGGTTTGTTGGTTTGTTGGTTTGTTGGTTTGTTGGTTTTTTGGTTTGTTGGTTTGTTGGTTTGCTGGCTTGTTGGTTTGTTGGTTTGTTGGCTTGTTGGATTGTTGGTTACTTAGTTTGTTGGTTTGTTGGTTTCTTGGCTTGTTGGTTTGTTGGCTTGTTGCTTTGTTGGTTTGTTGGTTTGTTGGCTTGTTGGTTTGTTGGTTTGTTGGGTTGTTGGTTACTTAGTTTGTTGGTTTGCTGGCATGTTGGTTTGTTGGTTTGTTGGTTTGTTGGTTTGTTGGTTTGTTCGTTTGTTGGCTTGTTGGCTTGTTGGTTTGTTGGCTTGTTGAGTTGTTGGTTTTTTGGTTTGTTGGTTTGTTGGTTTGTTGGTTTGTTGGTTTGTTGGCTTGTTGGCTTGTTGGTTTGTTGGTTTGTTGGTTTATTTGTTTGTTGGTTTGTTGGTTTGTTGGCTGGTTGGTTTGTTGGTTTGTTGGCTTTTTGGTTACTTGGTTTGTTGGTTTGTTGGCTTGTTGCTTTGTTCGTTTGATGGTTTGTTGGTTTGTTGGTTTTTTGGTTTGTTGGTTTTTTGGTTTGTTGCTTGTTGGTTTGTTGGTTTGTTGGTTTGTTGGTTTTTTGGTTGGTTGGTTTGTTGGTTTGCTGGCTTGTTGGCTTGTTGGTTTGTTGGTTTGTTGGCTTGTCGGTTTGTTGGTTTGTTGGCTTGTTGGCTTGTTGCTTTGTAGGTTTGTTGGTTTGTTGGCTTGTTGGCTTGTTGGTTTCTTAGTTTGTTGGCTTTTTGGTTTGTTCGTTTGTTGGTTTGTTGGCTTGTTGGTTTGTTGGTTTGTTGGTTTGTTGGCTTGTTGGCTTGTTGGCTTGTTGGCTTGTTGGTTTGTTGGTTTGTTGGTTTGTTGGTTTGTTGGTTTGTTGGTTTTTTGGTTTGTTGGTTTGTTGGTTTGTTGGCTTGTTGGTTTGTTGGTTTGTTGACTTGTTGGCTTGTTGGTTATTTAGTTTGTTGGTTTGTTGGTTTGTTGGCTTGTTGGTTTGTTGGCTGGTTGCTTTGTTGGTTGGTTGGTTTGTTGGCCTGTTGGTTTGTTGGCTTGTTGATTTGTTTGCTTGTTGGTTTGTTGGTTTGTTGGTTTGTTGGCTTGTTTATTTTTTGGTTTGTTGGCTTGTTGGCTTGTTGGTTTGTTGGTTCGTTGGTTTGTTTGGTTTGTTGGTTTGTTGGCTTGTTGGTTTAATGGTTTGTTGGTTTGTTGCTTTATTTGTTTGTTGGTTTGTTGGCTTGTTGGTTTGTTGGTTAGTTGGTTTCTTAGCTTGTTGGTTTGTTGGTTTGTACGCTTGTTGGCTTGTTGTTTTGTTGGTTTGTTGGCTTGTTGGTTACTTAGTTTGTTGGTTTGTTGGCATGTTGGTTTGTTGGTTTGTTGGTTTGTTGGCTTGTTGGTTTGTTGGTTTGTTGGTTTGTTGGCTTGTTGGCTTGTTGGTTTGTTGGTTTGTTTGTTTGTTGGCTTGTTGGTTTGTTGGTTTGTTGGCTTGTTGGCTTGTTGGTTTGTTGGTTTGTTGGTTTGTTGGTTTGTTGGCTTGTTGGTTTGTTGGTTTGTTGGCTTATTGGTTTGTTGGTTTGTTGGTTGGTTGGCTTGTTGGCTTGTTGGTTTGTTGGTTTGTTGGTTTGTTGGCTTGTTGGATTGTTGGTTTGTTGGCTTGTTAGCTTGTTGCTTTGTTCGTTTGATGGTTTGTTGGTTTGTTGGTTTTTTGGTTTGTTGGTTTTTTGGTTTGTTGCTTTGTTGGTTTGTTGGTTTGTTGGCTTGTTGGCTTGTTGGTTTGTTGGCTTGTTGGTTTGTTAGTTTGTTGGCTTTTTGGTTACTTGGTTTGTTGGTTTGTTGGCTTGTTGGCTTGTTGGTTTGTTGCTTTGTTCGTTTGATGGTTTGTTGGTTTGTTGGTTACTTGGTTTGTTGGTTTGTTGGTTTGTTGGCTTGTTGGTTTGTTGGCTTGTTGGTTTGTTGGTTTGTTGGTTTGTTGGCTTGTTGGCTTGTTGGTTTGTTGGTTTGTTAGTTTGTTGGTTTGTTGGTTTGTTGGTTTGTTGGTTTGTTGGTTTGTTGGTTTGTTGGTTTGTTGGTTTGTTGGTTTGTTGGCTTGTTGGTTTGTTGGTTTGTTGGTTTGTTGGCTTGTTGGCTTGTTGGTTTGTTGGTTTGTTGGCTAGTTGGTTTGATGGCTTGTTGGCTTGTTGCTTTGTTCGTTTGATGGTTTGTTGGTTTGCTGGTTTGTTGGCTTGTTGGTTTGTTAGTTTGTTAGTTTGTTGGTTTGTTGGTTTGTTGGTTTGTTGGTTTATTTTTTTTTGGTTTGTTGGCTTGTTGGTTTGTTGGTTTGTTGGCTTGTTGGCTTGTTGGTTTGTTGGTTTTTTGGTTTGTTGGTTTGTAGGTTTGTTAGTTTGTTGGTTTGTTGGTTTGTTGGCTTGTTGGTTTGTTGGTTTGTTGGTTTGTTGGCTTGTTGGTTACTCAGTTTGTTGGTTTGTTGGCATGTTGGTTTGTTGATTTGTTGGTTTGTTGGCTTGTTGGTTTGTTGGTTTGTTGGCTTTTTGGGTTGTTGGTTTGTTGGTTTGTTGGTTTGTTGGCTTGTTGGTTTGTTAGTTTGTTGGTTTGTTGGTTTGTTGGTTTGTTGGTTTGTTGGTTTATTTGTTTGTTGGTTTATTGGCTTGTTAATTTGTTGGTTTGTTGGTTTGTTGGCTTGTTGGCTTGTTGGTTTGTTGGTTTGTTGGCTTGTTGGTTTGTTGGTTTGTTGGTTTGTTGGCTTGTTGGCTTGTTGGTTTGTTGGTTTGTTGGTTTGTTGGTTTGTTGGTTTGTTGGTTTGTTCTTTTGTTGGTTTGTTGGTTAATTGGCTTGTTGGTTTGTTGGTTTGTTGGCTTGTTGGCTTGTTGGTTAGTTGGTTTGTTGGCTTGTTGGCTTGTTGGTTTTTTGGTTTGTAGGTTTGTTGGTTTGTTGGCTTGTTGGTTTGTTGGTTTGTTGGCTTGTTGGTTTGTTGGTTTGTTGGTTTGTTGGCTTGTTGGCTTGTTGCTTTGTTTGTTTGTTGGTTTGTTGGCTTGTTGGTTTGTTGGCTTGTTGGCTTGTTGGTTTGTTAGTTTGTTGGCTTTTTGGTTACTTGGTTTGTTGGTTTGTTGGTTTGTTGGCTTTTTGGTTACTTGGTTTGTTGGTTTGTTGGTTTGTTGGTTTGTTGGCTTGTTGGTTTGTTGGTTTGTTGGTTTGTTGGTTTGTTGGTTCGTTGGCTTGTTGGCTTGTTGCTTTGTTCGTTTGATGGTTTGTTGGTTTCTTGGTTTTTTGGTTTGTCGGTGTTTTGTTTTGTTGCTTTGTTGGTTTGTTGCTTTGTTGGCTTGTTGGCTTGTTGGCTTGTTGGTTTGTTGGCTTGTTGGTTTGTTAGTTTGTTGGCTTTTTGGTTACTTGGTTTGTTGGTTTGTTGGCTTGTTGGCTTGTTGGTTTGTTGCTTTGTTTGTTTGATGGTTTGTTGGTTTTGATGGTTACTTAATTTGTTGGTTTGTTGGTTTGTTGGCTTGTTGGCTTGTTGGTTTGTTGGTTTGTTGGTTTGTTGGTTTGTTGGTTTGTTGGTTTGTTGGTTTTTTGGTTTGTTGGTTTATTTGTTTGTTGGTTTGTTGGCTTGTTGGTTTGTTGGTTTGTTGGTTTGTTGGTTTGTTGGCTTGTTGGTTTGTTGGTTTGTTGGCTTGTTGGTTTGTTGGTTTGTTGGCTTGTTGGCTTGTTGGTTTATTTGTTTGTTGGTTGGTTGGCTTGTTGGCTTGTTGGCTTGTTGGTTTGTTAGTTTGTTGGCTTTTTGGTTTATCGGTTTGTTGGTTTGTTGGCTTGTTGGTTTGTTGGTTTGTTGGTTTGTTGGTTTGTTGGTTTGTTGGTTTGTTGGCTTGTTGGCTTGTTGGTTAGTTGGTTTGTTGGCTTGTTGGCTTGTTGGTTTGTTGGTTTGTAGGTTTGTTGGTTTGTTGGCTTGTTGGTTTGTTGGTTTGTTGGCTTGTTGGTTTGTTGATTTGTTGGTTTGTTGGCTTGTTGGCTTGTTGCTTTGTTGGTTTGTTGGTTTGTTGGTTTGTTTGCTTGTTGGTTTGTTGGTTTGTTGGTTTGTTGGCTTGTTGGTTTGTTGGTTTGTTTGCTTGTTGGCTTGTTGGTTTGTTGGTTTGTTGGTTTGTTGGTTTGTTGGTTTGTTGGCTTGTTGGTTTGTTGGTTTGTTGGCTTGTTGCTTTATTTGTTTGTTGGTTTGTTGGCTTGTTGGTTTGTTGGTTAGTTGGTTTCTTAGCTTGTTGGTTTGTTGGTTTGTACGCTTGTTGGCTTATTGGTTTGTTGGTTTGTTGGCTTGTTGGTTACTTAGTTTGTTGGTTTGTTGGCATGTTGGTTTGTTGGTTTGTTGGTTTGTTGGCTTGTTGGTTTGTTGGCTTGTTGGCTTGTTGGTTTGTTGGCTTGTTGGTTTGTTAGTTTGTTGGCTTTTTGGTTACTTGGTTTGTTGGTTTGTTGGCTTGTTGGCTTGTTGGTTTGTTGCTTTGTTCGTTTGATGGTTTGTTGGTTTGTTGGTTACTTGGTTTGTTGGTTTGTTGGTTTGTTGGCTTGTTGGTTTGTTGGCTTGTTGGTTTGTTGGTTTGTTGGTTTGTTGGCTTGTTGGCTTGTTGGTTTGTTGGTTTGTTAGTTTGTTGGTTTGTTGGTTTGTTGGTTTGTTGGTTTGTTGGTTTGTTGGTTTGTTGGTTTGTTGGTTTGTTGGTTTGTTGGTTTGTTGGCTTGTTGGTTTGTTGGTTTGTTGGTTTGTTGGCTTGTTGGCTTGTTGGTTTGTTGGTTTGTTGGCTAGTTGGTTTGATGGCTTGTTGGCTTGTTGCTTTGTTCGTTTGATGGTTTGTTGGTTTGCTGGTTTGTTGGCTTGTTGGTTTGTTAGTTTGTTAGTTTGTTGGTTTGTTGGTTTGTTGGTTTGTTGGTTTATTTGTTTTTTGGTTTGTTGGCTTGTTGGTTTGTTGGTTTGTTGGCTTGTTGGCTTGTTGGTTTGTTGGTTTGTTGGTTTGTTGGTTTGTAGGTTTGTTAGTTTGTTGGTTTGTTGGTTTGTTGGCTTGTTGGTTTGTTGGTTTGTTGGTTTGTTGGCTTGTTGGTTACTCAGTTTGTTGGTTTGTTGGCATGTTGGTTTGTTGATTTGTTGGTTTGTTGGCTTGTTGGTTTGTTGGTTTGTTGGCTTTTTGGGTTGTTGGTTTGTTGGTTTGTTGGTTTGTTGGCTTGTTGGTTTGTTAGTTTGTTGGTTTGTTGGTTTGTTGGTTTGTTGGTTTGTTGGTTTATTTGTTTGTTGGTTTATTGGCTTGTTAATTTGTTGGTTTGTTGGTTTGTTGGCTTGTTGGCTTGTTGGTTTGTTGGTTTGTTGGCTTGTTGGTTTGTTGGTTTGTTGGTTTGTTGGCTTGTTGGCTTGTTGGTTTGTTGGTTTGTTGGTTTGTTGGTTTGTTGGTTTGTTGGTTTGTTCTTTTGTTGGTTTGTTGGTTAATTGGCTTGTTGGTTTGTTGGTTTGTTGGCTTGTTGGCTTGTTGGTTAGTTGGTTTGTTGGCTTGTTGGCTTGTTGGTTTTTTGGTTTGTAGGTTTGTTGGTTTGTTGGCTTGTTGGTTTGTTGGTTTGTTGGCTTGTTGGTTTGTTGGTTTGTTGGTTTGTTGGCTTGTTGGCTTGTTGCTTTGTTTGTTTGTTGGTTTGTTGGCTTGTTGGTTTGTTGGCTTGTTGGCTTGTTGGTTTGTTAGTTTGTTGGCTTTTTGGTTACTTGGTTTGTTGGTTTGTTGGTTTGTTGGCTTTTTGGTTACTTGGTTTGTTGGTTTGTTGGTTTGTTGGTTTGTTGGCTTGTTGGTTTGTTGGTTTGTTGGTTTGTTGGTTTGTTGGTTCGTTGGCTTGTTGGCTTGTTGCTTTGTTCGTTTGATGGTTTGTTGGTTTCTTGGTTTTTTGGTTTGTCGGTGTTTTGTTTTGTTGCTTTGTTGGTTTGTTGCTTTGTTGGCTTGTTGGCTTGTTGGCTTGTTGGTTTGTTGGCTTGTTGGTTTGTTAGTTTGTTGGCTTTTTGGTTACTTGGTTTGTTGGTTTGTTGACTTGTTGGCTTGTTGGTTTGTTGCTTTGTTCGTTTGATGGTTTTTTGGTTTTGATGGTTACTTAATTTGTTGGTTTGTTGGTTTGTTGGCTTGTTGGCTTGTTGGTTTGTTGGTTT
Organism: Atherix ibis; assembly: GCA_958298945.1. NCBI lineage: Eukaryota > Metazoa > Arthropoda > Insecta > Diptera > Athericidae > Atherix > Atherix ibis. Next base: position 61,787,223 of record OY282608.1, on the reverse strand, counting down.
GTTGGTTTGTTGGTTTGTTGGTTTGTTGGTTTGTTGGTTTTTTGGTTTGTTGGTTTATTTGTTTGTTGGTTTGTTGGCTTGTTGGTTTGTTGGTTTGTTGGTTTGTTGGTTTGTTGGCTTGTTGGTTTGTTGGTTTGTTGGCTTGTTGGTTTGTTGGTTTGTTGGCTTGTTGGCTTGTTGGTTTATTTGTTTGTTGGTTGGTTGGCTTGTTGGCTTGTTGGCTTGTTGGTTTGTTAGTTTGTTGGCTTTTTGGTTTATCGGTTTGTTGGTTTGTTGGCTTGTTGGTTTGTTGGTTTGTTGGTTTGTTGGTTTGTTGGTTTGTTGGTTTGTTGGCTTGTTGGCTTGTTGGTTAGTTGGTTTGTTGGCTTGTTGGCTTGTTGGTTTGTTGGTTTGTAGGTTTGTTGGTTTGTTGGCTTGTTGGTTTGTTGGTTTGTTGGCTTGTTGGTTTGTTGATTTGTTGGTTTGTTGGCTTGTTGGCTTGTTGCTTTGTTGGTTTGTTGGTTTGTTGGTTTGTTTGCTTGTTGGTTTGTTGGTTTGTTGGTTTGTTGGCTTGTTGGTTTGTTGGTTTGTTTGCTTGTTGGCTTGTTGGTTTGTTGGTTTGTTGGTTTGTTGGTTTGTTGGTTTGTTGGCTTGTTGGTTTGTTGGTTTGTTGGCTTGTTGCTTTATTTGTTTGTTGGTTTGTTGGCTTGTTGGTTTGTTGGTTAGTTGGTTTCTTAGCTTGTTGGTTTGTTGGTTTGTACGCTTGTTGGCTTATTGGTTTGTTGGTTTGTTGGCTTGTTGGTTACTTAGTTTGTTGGTTTGTTGGCATGTTGGTTTGTTGGTTTGTTGGTTTGTTGGCTTGTTGGTTTGTTGGTTTGTTGGCTTGTTGGCTTGTTGGTTTGTTGGCTTGTTGGTTTGTTGGTTTGTTGGTTTGTTGGTTTGTTGGTTTGTTGGCTTGTTGGCTTGTTGCTTTGTTCGTTTGATGGTTTGTTGGTTTCTTGGTTTTTTGGTTTGTCGGTGTTTTGTTTTGTTGCTTTGTTGGTTTGTTGCTTTGTTGGCTTGTTGGCTTGTTGGCTTGTTGGTTTGTTGGCTTGTTGGTTTGTTAGTTTGTTGGCTTTTTGGTTACTTGGTTTGTTGGTTTGTTGGCTTGTTGGCTTGTTGGCTTGTTGGCTTGTTGGTTTGTTGCTTTGTTCGTTTGATGGTTTGTTGGTTTTGATGGTTACTTAATTTGTTGGTTTGTTGGTTTGTTGGCTTGTTGGCTTGTTGGTTTGTTGGTTTGTTGGTTTGTTGGTTTGTTGGTTTGTTGGTTTTTTGGTTTGTTGGTTTATTTGTTTGTTGGTTTGTTGGCTTGTTGGTTTGTTGGTTTGTTGGTTTGTTGGTTTGTTGGCTTGTTGGTTTGTTGGTTTGTTGGCTTGTTGGTTTGTTGGTTTGTTGGCTTGTTGGCTTGATGCTTTGTTGGTTTGTTGGTTTGTTGGCTTGTTGGCTTGTTGGTTTGTTAGTTTGTTGGCTTTTTGGTTTGTTGGTTTGTTGGTTTGTTGGCTTGTTGGTTTGTTGGTTTGTTGGTTTGTTGGTTTGTTGGCTTGTTGGCTTGTTGGCTTGTTGGTTTGTTGATTTGTTGGTTTGTTGGTTTGTTGGTTTGTAGGTTTGTTGGATTTTTGGTTTGTTGGTTTGTTGGTTTGTTGGCTTGTTGGTTTGTTGGTTTGTTGACTTGTTGGCTTGTTGGTTACTTAGTTTGTTGGTTTGTTGGTTTGTTGGCTTGTTGGTTTGTTGGCTTGTTGCTTTGTTGGTTTGTTGGTTTGTTGGCTTGTTGGTTTGTTGGTTTGTTGGCTTGTTGGCTTGTTGGTTAGTTGTTTTGTTGGCTTGTTGGCTTGTTGGTTTGTTGGTTTGTAGGTTTGTTGGTTTGTTGGCTTGTTGGTTTATTGGTTTGTTGGCTTGTTGGTTTGTTGGTTTGTTGGTTTGTTGGCTTGTTGGCTTGTTGCTTTGTTGGTTTGTTGGTTTGTTTGCTTGTTGGTTTGTTGGTTTGTTGGTTTGTTGGCTTGTTGGTTTGTTGGTTTGTTGGCTTGTTGGCTTGTTGGTTTGTTGGTTTGTTGGTTTGTTGGTTTGTTGGTTTGTTGGCTTGTTGGTTTGTTGGTTTGTTGGCTTGTTGCTTTATTTGTTTGTTGGTTTGTTGGCTTGTTGGTTTGTTGGTTAGTTGGTTTCTTAGCTTGTTGGTTTGTTGGTTTGTACGCTTGTTGGCTTGTTGGTTTGTTGGTTTGTTGGCTTGTTGGTTACTTAGTTTGTTGGTTTGTTGGCATGTTGGTTTGTTGGTTTGTTGGTTTGTTGGCTTGTTGGTTTGTTGGTTTGTTGGCTTGTTGGCTTGTTGGTTTGTTGGTTTGTTTGTTTGTTGGCTTGTTTGTTTGTTGGTTTGTTGGCTTGTTGGCTAGTTGGTTTGTTGGTTTGTTGGTTTGTTGGTTTGTTGGCTTGTTGGTTTGTTGGTTTGTTGGCTTGTTGGTTTGTTGGTTTGTTGGTTGGTTGGCTTGTTGGCTTGTTGGTTTGTTGGTTTGTTGGTTTGTTGGCTTGTTGGATTGTTGGTTTGTTGGCTTGTTGGCTTGTTGCTTTGTTCGTTTGATGGTTTGTTGGTTTGTTGGTTTTTTGGTTTGTTGGTTTTTTGGTTTGTTGCTTTGTTGGTTTGTTGGTTTGTTGGCTTGTTGGCTTGTTGGTTTGTTGGCTTGTTGGTTTGTTAGTTTGTTGGCTTTTTGGTTACTTGGTTTGTTGGTTTGTTGGCTTGTTGGCTTGTTGGTTTGTTGCTTTTTTCGTTTGATGGTTTGTTGGTTTGTTGGTTACTTGGTTTGTTGGTTTGTTGGTTTGTTGGCTTGTTGGTTTGTTGGCTTGTTGGCTTGTTGGTTTGTTGGTTTGTTGGTTTGTTGGCTTGTTGGCTTGTTGGTTTGTTGGTTTGTTAGTTTGTTGGTTTGTTGGTTTGTTGGTTTGTTGGTTTGTTGGTTTGTTGGTTTGTTGGCTTGTTGGTTTGTTGGTTTGTTGGTTTGTTGGCTTGTTGGCTTGTTGGTTTGTTGGTTTGTTGGCTAGTTGGTTTGTTGGCTTGTTGGCTTGTTGCTTTGTTCGTTTGATGGTTTGTTGGTTTGCTGGTTTGTTGGCTTGTTGGTTTGTTAGTTTGTTGGTTTGTTGGTTTGTTGGTTTGTTGGTTTATTTGTTTTTTGGTTTGTTGGCTTGTTGGTTTGTTGGTTTGTTGGCTTGTTGGCTTGTTGGTTTGTTGGTTTGTTGGTTTGTTGGTTTGTTGGTTTGTTAGTTTGTTGGTTTGTTGGTTTGTTGGCTTGTTGGTTTGTTGGTTTGTTGGTTTGTTGGCTTTTTGGTTACTCAGTTTGTTGGTTTGTTGGCATGTTGGTTTGTTGATTTGTTGGTTTGTTGGCTTGTTGGTTTGTTGGTTTGTTGGCTTTTTGGGTTGTTGGTTTGTTGGTTTGTTGGTTTGTTGGCTTGTTGGTTTGTTGGTTTGTTGGCTTGTTGGTTTGTTAGTTTGTTGGTTTGTTGGTTTGTTGGTTTGTTGGTTTGTTAGTTTATTTGTTTGTTGGTTTGTTGGCTTGTTGATTTGTTGGTTTGTTGGTTTGTTGGCTTGTTGGCTTGTTGGTTTGTTGGTTTGTTGGCTTGTTGGTTTGTTGGTTTGTTGGTTTGTTGGCTTGTTGGCTTGTTGGTTTGTTGGTTTGTTGGTTTGTTGGTTTGTTGGTTTGTTCTTTTGTTGGTTTGTTGGTTAATTGGCTTGTTGGTTTGTTGGTTTGTTGGCTTGTTGGCTTGTTGGTTAGTTGGTTTGTTGGCTTGTTGGCTTGTTGGTTTTTTGGTTTGTAGGTTTGTTGGTTTGTTGGCTTGTTGGTTTGTTGGTTTGTTGGCTTGTTGGTTTGTTGGCTTGTTGGCTTGTTGCTTTGTTGGTTTGTTGGTTTGTTGGCTTGTTGGCTTGTTGGTTTGTTGGCTTGTTGGCTTGTTGGTTTGTTAGTTTGTTGGCTTTTTGGTTAATTGGTTTGTTGGTTTGTTGGTTTGTTGGTTTGTTGGCTTTTTGGTTACTTGGTTTGTTGGTTTGTTGGATTGTTGGTTTGCTGGCTTGTTGGTTTGTTGGTTTGTTGGTTTGTTGGTTTGTTGGTTTGTTGGCTTGTTGGCTTGTTGCTTTGTTCGTTTGATGGTTTGTTGGTTTCTTGGTTTTTTGGTTTGTCGGTGTTTTGTTTTGTTGCTTTGTTGGTTTGTTGCTTTGTTGGCTTGTTGGCTTGTTGGCTTGTTGGTTTGTTGGCTTGTTGGTTTGTTAGTTTGTTGGCTTTTTGGTTACTTGGTTTGTTGGTTTGTTGGCTTGTTGGCTTGTTGGTTTGTTGCTTTGTTCGTTTGATGGTTTGTTGGTTTTGATGGTTACTTAATTTGTTGGTTTGTTGGTTTGTTGGCTTGTTGGCTTGTTGGTTTGTTGGTTTGTTGGTTTGTTGGTTTGTTGGTTTGTTGGTTTTTTGGTTTGTTGGTTTATTTGTTTGTTGGTTGTTGGCTTGTTCGTTTGTTGGTTTGTTGGTTTGTTGGTTTGTTGGTTTGTTGGCTTGTTGGTTTGTTGGTTTGTTGGCTTGTTGGTTTGTTGGTTTGTTGGCTTGTTGGCTTGTTGCTTTGTTGGTTTGTTGGTTTGTTGGCTTGTTGGCTTGTTGGTTTGTTAGTTTGTTGGCTTTTTGGTTTGTTGGTTTGTTGGTTTGTTGGCTTGTTGGTTTGTTGGTTTGTTGGTTTGTTGGCTTGTTGGCTTTTTGACTTGTTGGTTTGTTGGTTTGTTGGTTTGTTGGTTTGTAGGTTTGTTGGTTTTTTGGTTTGTTGGTTTGTTGGTTTGTTGGCTTGTTGGTTTGTTGGTTTGTTGACTTGTTGGCCTGTTGGTTACTTAGTTTGTTGGTTTGTTGGTTTGTTGGCTTGTTGGTTTGTTGGCTTGTTGCTTTGTTGGTTTGTTGGTTTGTTGGCTTGTTGGTTTGTTGGTTTGTTGGCTTGTTGGCTTGTTGGTTAGTTGGTTTGTTGGCTTGTTGGCTTGTTGGTTTGTTGGTTTGTAGGTTTGTTGGTTTGTTGGCTTGTTGGTTTGTTGGTTTGTTGGCTTGTTGGTCTGTTGGTTTGTTGGTTTGTTGGCTTGTTGGCTTGTTGCTTTGTTGGTTTGTTGGTTTGTTGGCTTGTTGGTTTGTTGGCTTGTTGGCTTGTTGGTTTGTTAGTTTGTTGGCTTTTTTGTTACTTGGTTTGTTGGTTTGTTGGTTTGTTGGTTTGTTGGCTTGTTGGTTTGTTGGTTTGTTGGTTTGTTGGTTTGTTGGTTTGTTGGCTTGTTGGCTTGTTGGTTTGTTGGTTTGTTGGTTTGTCGGCTTGTTGGTTTGTTGGTTTGTTGGCTTGTTGGTTTGTTGGTTTGTTGGTTTGTTGGCTTGTTGGCTTGTTGCTTTGTTGGTTTGTTGGTTTGTTGGCTTGTTGGTTTGTTGGCTTGTTGGCTTGTTGGTTTGTTAGTTTGTTGGCTTTTTGGTTACTTAGTTTGTTGGTTTGTTGGTTTGTTGGCTTTTTAGTTACTTGGTTTGTTGGTTTGTTGGTTTGTTGGCTTGTTGGTTTGTTGGTTTGTTGGTTTGTTGGTTTGTTGGTGTGTTGGTTTGTTGGCTTGTTGGCTTGTTGCTTTGTTCGTTTGATGGTTTGTTGGTTTCTTGTTTTTTTGGTTTGTCGGTGTTTTGTTTTGTTGCTTTGTTGGTTTGTTGCTTTGTTGGCTTGTTGGCTTGTTGGCTTGTTGGTTTGTTGGCTTGTTGGTTTGTTAGTTTGTTGGCTTTTTGGTTACTTGGTTTGTTGGTTTGTTGGCTTGTTGGCTTGTTGGTTTGTTGCTTTGTTCGTTTGATGGTTTGTTAGTTTTGATGGTTACTAAATTTGTTGGTTTGTTGGTTTGTTGGCTTGTTGGCTTGTTGGTTTGTTGGTTTGTTGGTTTGTTGGTTTGTTGGTTTGTTGGTTTTTTGGTTTGTTGGTTTATTTGTTTGTTGGTTTGTTGGCTTGTTGGTTTGTTGGTTTGTTGGTTTGTTGGCTTGTTGGTTTGTTGGTTTGTTGGCTTGTTGGTTTGTTGGTTTGTTGGCTTGTTGGCTTGTTGCTTTGTTGGTTTGTTGGTTTGTTGGCTTGTTGGCTTGTTGGTTTGTTAGTTTGTTGGCTTTTTGGTTTGTTGGTTTGTTGGTTTGTTGGCTTGTTGGTTTGTTGGTTTGTTGGTTTGTTGGCTTGTTGGCTTGTTGGCTTGTTGGTTTGTTGGTTTGTTGGTTTGTTGGTTTGTTGGTTTGTTGGTTTGTTGGTTTGTTGGTTTTTTGGTTTGTTGGTTTGTTAGTTTGTTGGCTTGTTGGTTTGTTGGTTTGTTGACTTGTTGGCTTGTTGGTTTGTAGGTTTGTTGGTTTGTTGGCTTGTTGGTTTGTTGGTTTGTTGGCTTGTTGGTTTTTTGGTTTGTTGGTTTGTTGGCTTGTTGGCTTGTTGCTTTGTTGGTTTGTTGGTTTGTTGGCTTGTTGGTTTGTTGGCTTGTTGACTTGTTGGTTTGTTAGTTTGTTGGCTTTTTGGTTACTTGGTTTGTTGGTTTGTTGGTTTGTTGGCTTGTTGGTTTGTTGGTTTGTTGGCTTGTTGGTTTGTTGGTTTGTTGGCTTGTTGGCTTGTTGCTTTGTTGGTTTGTTGGTTTGTTGGCTTGTTGGCTTGTTGGTTTGTTAGTTTGTTGGCTTTTTGGTTTGTTGGTTTGTTGGTTTGTTGGCTTGTTGGTTTGTTGGTTTGTTGGTTTGTTGGCTTGTTGGCTTGTTGGCTTGTTGGTCTGTTGGTTTGTTGGTTTGTTGGTTTGTTGGTTTGTAGGTTTGTTGGTTTTTTGGTTTGTTGGTTTGTTGGTTTGTTGGCTTGTTGGTTTGTTGGTTTGTTGACTTGTTGGCTTGTTGGTTACTTAGTTTGTTGGTTTGTTGGTTTGTTGGCTTGTTGGTTTGTTGGCTTGTTGCTTTGTTGGTTTGTTGGTTTGTTGGCTTGTTGGTTTGTTGGTTTGTTGGCTTGTTGGCTTGTTGGTTAGTTGGTTTGTTGGCTTGTTGGCTTGTTGGTTTGTTGGTTTGTAGGTTTGTTGGTTTGTTGGCTTGTTGGTTTGTTGGTTTGTTGGCTTGTTGGTTTGTTGGTTTGTTGGTTTGTTGGCTTGTTGGCTTGTTTCTTTGTTGGTTTGTTGGTTTGTTGGCTTGTTGGTTTGTTGGCTTGTTGGCTTGTTGTTTTGTTAGTTTGTTGGCTTTTTGGTTACTTGGTTTGTTGGTTTGTTGGTTTGTTGGTTTGTTGGCTTGTTGGTTTGTTGGTTTGTTGGTTTGTTGGTTTGTTGGTTTGTTGGCTTGTTGGCTTGTTGGTTTGTTGGTTTGTTGGTTTTTGGCTTCTTGGTTTGTTGGTTTGTTGGCTTGTTGGTTTGTTGGTTTGTTGGTTTGTTGGCTTGTTGGCTTGTTGCTTTGTTGGTTTGTTGGTTTGTTGGCTTGTTGGCTTGTTGCTTTGTTGGTTTGTTGGTTTGTTGGCTTGTTGGTTTGTTGGCTTGTTGGCTTGTTGGTTTGTTAGTTTGTTGGCTTTTTGGTTACTTGGTTTGTTGGTTTGTTGGTTTGTTGGCTTTTTGGTTACTTGGTTTGTTGGTTTGTTGGTTTGTTGGCTTGTTGGTTTGTTGGTTTGTTGGTTTGTTGGTTTGTTGGTTTGTTGGTTTGTTGGTTTGTTGGCTTGTTGGCTTGTTGCTTTGTTCGTTTGATGGTTTGTTGGTTTCTTGGTTTTTTGGTTTGTCGGTGTTTTGTTTTGTTGCTTTGTTGGTTTGTTGCTTTGTTGGCTTGTTGGCTTGTTGGCTTGTTGGTTTGTTGGCTTGTTGGTTTGTTAGTTTCTTGGCTTTTTGGTTACTTGGTTTGTTGGTTTGTTGGCTTGTTGGATTGTTGGTTTGTTGCTTTGTTCGTTTGATGGTTTGTTAGTTTTGATGGTTACTAAATTTGTTGGTTTGTTGGTTTGTTGGCTTGTTGGCTTTTTGGTTTGTTGGTTTGTTGGTTTGTTGGTTTGTTGGTTTGTTGGTTTGTTGGTTTTTTGGTTTGTTGGTTTATTTGTTTGTTGGTTTGTTGGCTTGTTGGTTTGTTGGTTTGTCGGCTTGTTGGTTTGTTGGTTTGTTGGCTTGTTGGTTTGTTGGTTTGTTGGCTTGTTGGCTTGTTGCTTTGTTGGTTTGTTGGTTTGTTGGCTTGTTGGCTTGTTGGTTTGTTAGTTTGTTGGCTTTTTGGTTTGTTGGTTTGTTGGTTTGTTGGCTTGTTGGTTTGTTGGTTTGTTGGTTTGTTGGCTTGTTGACTTGTTGGCTTGTTGGTTTGTTGGTTTGTTGGTTTGTTGGTTTGTTGGTTTGTTGGTTTGTTGGTTTTTTGGTTTGTTGGTTTGTTGGTTTGTTGGCTTGTTGGTTTGTTGGTTTGTTGACTTGTTGGCTTGTTGGTTACTTAGTTTGTTGGTTTGTTGGTTTGTTGGCTTGTTGGTTTATTGGCTTGTTGCTTTGTTGGTTTGTTGGTTTGTTGGCTTGTTGGTTTGTTGGTTTGTTGGCTTGTTGGCTTGTTGGTTAGTTGGTTTGTTGGCTTGTTGGCTTGTTGGTTTGTTGGTTTGTAGGTTTGTTGGTTTGTTGGCTTGTTGGTTTGTTGGTTTGTTGGCTTGTTGGTTTGTTCGTTTGTTGGTTTGTTGGCTTGTTGGCTTGTTGCTTTGTTGGTTTGTTGGTTTGTTGGCTTGTTGGTTTGTTGGCTTGTTGGCTTGTTGGTTTGTTAGTTTGTTGGCTTTTTGGTTACTTGGTTTGTTGGTTTGTTGGTTTGTTGGTTTGTTGGCTTGTCGGTTTGTTGGTTTGTTGGCTTGTTGGTTTGTTGGTTTGTTGGCTTGTTGGCTTGTTGCTTTGTTGGTTTGTTGGTTTGTTGGCTTGTTGGCTTGTTGGTTTGTTAGTTTGTTGGGTTTTTGGTTTGTTGGTTTGTTGGTTTGTTGGCTTGTTGGTTTGTTGGTTTGTTGGTTTGTTGGCTTGTTGGCTTGTTGGCTTGTTGGTTTGTTGGTTTGTTGGTTTGTTGGTTTGTTGGTTTGTAGGTTTGTTGGTTTTTTGGTTTGTTGGTTTGTTGGCTTGTTGGTTTGTTGGTTTGTTGACTTGTTGGCTTGTTGGTTACTTAGTTTGTTGGTTTGTTGGTTTGTTGGCTTGTTGGTTTGTTGGCTTGTTGCTTTGTTGGTTTGTTGGTTTGTTGGCTTGTTGGTTTGTTGGTTTGTTGGCTTGTTGGCTTGTTGGTTAGTTGGTTTGTTGGCTTGTTGGCTTGTTGGTTTGTTGGTTTGTAGGTTTGTTGGTTTGTTGGCTTGTTGGTTTGTTGGTTTGTTGGCTTGTTGGTTTGTTGGTTTGTTGGTTTGTTGGCTTGTTGGCTTGTTGCTTTGTTGGTTTGTTGGTTTGTTGGCTTGTTGGTTTGTTGGCTTGTTGGCTTGTTGTTTTGTTAGTTTGTTGGCTTTTTGGTTACTTGGTTTGTTGGTTTGTTGGTTTGTTGGTTTGTTGGCTTGTTGGTTTGTTGGTTTGTTGGTTTGTTGGTTTGTTGGTTTGTTGGCTTGTTGGCTTGTTGGTTTGTTGGTTTGTTGGTTTGTTGGCTTGTTGGTTTGTTGGTTTGTTGGCTTGTTGGTTTGTTGGTTTATTGGTTTGTTGGCTTGTTGGCTTGTTGCTTTGTTGGTTTGTTGGTTTGTTGGCTTGTTGGTTTGTTGGCTTGTTGGCTTGTTGGTTTGTTAGTTTGTTGGCTTTTTGGTTACTTGGTTTGTTGGTTTGTTGGTTTGTTGGTTTGTTGGCTTTTTGGTTACTTGGTTTGTTGGTTTGTTGGTTTTTTGGTTTGTTGGCTTGTTGGTTTGTTGGTTTGTTGGTTTGTTGGTTTGTTGGTTTGTTGGCTTGTTGGCTTGTTGCTTTGTTCGTTTGATGGTTTGTTGGTTTCTTGGTTTTTTGGTTTGTCGGTGTTTTGTTTTGTTGCTTTGTTGGTTTGTTGCTTTGTTGGCTTGTTGGCTTGTTGGCTTGTTGGTTTGTTGGCTTGTTGGTTTGTTAGTTTGTTGGCTTTTTGGTTACTTGGTTTGTTGGTTTGTTGGCTTGTTGGCTTGTTGGTTTGTTGCTTTGTTCGTTTGATGGTTTGTTGGTTTTGATGGTTACTTAAATTGTTGGTTTGTTGGCTTGTTGGCTTGTTGGTTTGTTGGTTTGTTGGTTTGTTGGTTTGTTGGTTTGTTGGTTTGTTGGTTTTTTGGTTTGTTGGTTTATTTGTTTGTTGGTTTGTTGGTTTGTTGGTTTGTTGACTTGTTGGCTTGTTGGTTACTTAGTTTGTTGGTTTGTTGGTTTGTTGGCTTGTTGGTTTGTTGGCTTGTTGCTTTGTTGGTTTGTTGGTTTGTTGGCTTGTTGGTTTGTTGGTTTGTTGGCTTGTTGGCTTGTTGGTTAGTTGGTTTGTTGGCTTGTTGGCTTGTTGGTTTGTTGGTTTGTAGGTTTGTTGGTTTGTTGGCTTGTTGGTTTGTTGGTTTGTTGGCTTGTTGGTTTGTTGGTTTGTTGGTTTGTTGGCTTGTTGGTTTGTTGGCTTGTTGGCTTGTTGGTTTGTTAGTTTGTTGGCTTTTTGGTTACTTGGTTTGTTGGTTTGTTGGTTTGTTGGTTTGTTGGCTTGTTGGTTTGTTGGTTTGTTGGTTTGTTGGTTTGTTGGTTTGTTGGCTTGTTGGCTTGTTGGTTTGTTGGTTTGTTGGTTTGTTGGCTTGTTGGTTTGTTGGTTTGTTGGCTTGTTGGTTTGTTGGTTTATTGGTTTGTTGGCTTGTTGGCTTGTTGCTTTGTTGGTTTGTTGGTTTGTTGGCTTGTTGGTTTGTTGGCTTGTTGGCTTGTTGGTTTGTTAGTTTGTTGGCTTTTTGGTTACTTGGTTTGTTGGTTTGTTGGTTTGTTGGTTTGTTGGCTTTTTGGTTACTTGGTTTGTTGGTTTGTTGGTTTTTTGGTTTGTTGGCTTGTTGGTTTGTTGGTTTGTTGGTTTGTTGGTTTGTTGGTTTGTTGGCTTGTTGGCTTGTTGCTTTGTTCGTTTGATGGTTTGTTGGTTTCTTGGTTTTTTGGTTTGTCGGTGTTTTGTTTTGTTGCTTTGTTGGTTTGTTGCTTTGTTGGCTTGTTGGCTTGTTGGCTTGTTGGTTTGTTGGCTTGTTGGTTTGTTAGTTTGTTGGCTTTTTGGTTACTTGGTTTGTTGGTTTGTTGGCTTGTTGGCTTGTTGGTTTGTTGCTTTGTTCGTTTGATGGTTTGTTGGTTTTGATGGTTACTTAAATTGTTGGTTTGTTGGCTTGTTGGCTTGTTGGTTTGTTGGTTTGTTGGTTTGTTGGTTTGTTGGTTTGTTGGTTTGTTGGTTTTTTGGTTTGTTGGTTTATTTGTTTGTTGGTTTGTTGGTTTGTTGGTTTGTTGACTTGTTGGCTTGTTGGTTACTTAGTTTGTTGGTTTGTTGGTTTGTTGGCTTGTTGGTTTGTTGGCTTGTTGCTTTGTTGGTTTGTTGGTTTGTTGGCTTGTTGGTTTGTTGGTTTGTTGGCTTGTTGGCTTGTTGGTTAGTTGGTTTGTTGGCTTGTTGGCTTGTTGGTTTGTTGGTTTGTAGGTTTGTTGGTTTGTTGGCTTGTTGGTTTGTTGGTTTGTTGGCTTGTTGGTTTGTTGGTTTGTTGGTTTGTTGGCTTGTTGGCTTGTTGCTTTGTTGGTTTGTTGGTTTGTTGGCTTGTTGGTTTGTTGGCTTGTTGGCTTGTTGTTTTGTTAGTTTGTTGGCTTTTTGGTTACTTGGTTTGTTGGTTTGTTGGTTTGTTGGTTTGTTGGCTTGTTGGTTTGTTGGTTTGTTGGTTTGTTGGTTTGTTGGCTTGTTGGCTTGTTGGCTTGTTGGTTTGTTGGTTTGTTGGTTTGTTGGTTTGTTGGTTTTTTGGTTTGTTGGTTTGTTGGTTTGTTGGCTTGTTGGTTTGTTGGTTTGTTGACTTGTTGGCTTGTTGGTTACTTAGTTTGTTGGTTTGTTGGTTTGTTAGCTTGTTGGTTTGTTGGTTTGTTGGTTTGTTGGTTTTTTGGTTTGTTGGTTTATTTGTTTGTTGGTTTGTTGGCTTGTTGGTTTTTTGGTTTGTTGGTTTGTTGGTTTGTTGGCTTGTTGGTTTGTTGGTTTGTTGGCTTGTTGGTTTGTTGGTTTGTTGGCTTGTTGGCTTGTTGCTTTGTTGGTTTGTTGGTTTGTTGGCTTGTTGGCTTGTTGGTTTGTTAGTTTGTTGGCTTTTTGGTTTGTTGGTTTGTTGGTTTGTTGGCTTGTTGGTTTGTTGGTTTGTTGGTTTGTTGGCTTGTTGGTTTGTTGGTTTGTAGGTTTGTTGGTTTGTTGGCTTGTTGGTTTGTTGGTTTGTTGGCTTGTTGGTTTGTTGGTTTGTTGGTTTGTTGGCTTGTTGGCTTGTTGCTTTGTTGGTTTGTTGGTTTGTTGGCTTGTTGGTTTGTTGGCTTGTTGGCTTGTTGTTTTGTTAGTTTGTTGGCTTTTTGGTTACTTGGTTTGTTGGTTTGTTGGTTTGTTGGTTTGTTGGCTTGTTGGTTTGTTGGTTTGTTGGTTTGTTGGTTTGTTGGTTTGTTGGCTTGTTGGCTTGTTGGTTTGTTGGTTTGTTGGTTTGTTGGCTTGTTGGTTTGTTGGTTTGTTGGCTTGTTGGTTTGTTGGTTTATTGGTTTGTTGGCTTGTTGGCTTGTTGCTTTGTTGATTTGTTGGTTTGTTGGCTTGTTGGTTTGTTGGCTTATTGGCTTGTTGGTTTGTTAGTTTGTTGGCTTTTTGGTTACTTGGTTTGTTGGTTTGTTGGTTTGTTGGTTTGTTGGCTTTTTGGTTACTTGGTTTGTTGGTTTGTTGGTTTTTTGGTTTGTTGGCTTGTTGGTTTGTTGGTTTGTTGGTTTGTTCGTTTGTTGGTTTGTTGGCTTGTTGGCTTGTTGCTTTGTTCGTTTGATGGTTTGTTGGTTTCTTGGTTTTTTGGTTTGTCGGTGTTTTGTTTTGTTGCTTTGTTGGTTTGTTGCTTTGTTGGCTTGTTGGCTTGTTGGCTTGTTGGTTTGTTGGCTTGTTGGTTTGTTAGTTTGTTGGCTTTTTGGTTACTTGGTTTGTTGGTTTGTTGGCTTGTTGGCTTGTTGGTTTGTTGCTTTGTTCGTTTGATGGTTTGTTGGTTTTGATGGTTACTTAAATTGTTGGTTTGTTGGCTTGTTGGCTTGTTGGTTTGTTGGTTTGTTGGTTTGTTGGTTTGTTGGTTTGTTGGTTTGTTGGTTTTTTGGTTTGTTGGTTTATTTGTTTGTTGGTTTGTTGGCTTGTTGGTTTTTTGGTTTGTTGGTTTGTTGGTTTGTTGGCTTGTTGGTTTGTTGGTTTGTTGGCTTGTTGGTTTGTTGGTTTGTTGGCTTGTTGGCTTGTTGCTTTGTTGGTTTGTTGGTTTGTTGGCTTGTTGGCTTGTTGGTTTGTTAGTTTGTTGGCTTTTTGGTTTGTTGGTTTGTTGGTTTGTTGGCTTGTTGGTTTGTTGGTTTGTTGGTTTGTTGGCTTGTTGGCTTGTTGGCTTGTTGGTTTGTTGGTTTGTTGGTTTGTTGGTTTGTTGGTTTTTTGGTTTGTTGGTTTGTTGGTTTGTTGGCTTGTTGGTTTGTTGGTTTGTTGACATGTTGGCTTGTTGGTTACTTAGTTTGTTGGTTTGTTGGTTTGTTGGCTTGTTGGTTTGTTGGCTTGTTGCTTTGTTGGTTTGTTGGTTTGTTGGCTTGTTGGTTTGTTGGTTTGTTGGCCTGTTGGTTAGTTGGTTTGTTGGCTTGTTGGCTTGTTGGTTTGTTGGTTTGTAGGTTTGTTGGTTTGTTGGCTTGTTGGTTTGTTGGTTTGTTGGCTTGTTGGTTTGTTGGTTTGTTGGTTTGTTGGCTTGTTGGCTTGTTGCTTTGTTGGTTTGTTGGTTTGTTGGCTTGTTGGTTTGTTGGCTTGTTGGCTTGTTGCTTTGTTGGTTTGTTGGTTTGTTGGCTTGTTGGTTTGTTGGCTTGTTGGCTTGTTGGTTTGTTAGTTTGTTGGCTTTTTGGTTACTTGGTTTGTTGGTTTGTTGGTTTGTTGGTTTGTTGGCTTGTTGGTTTGTTGGTTTGTTGGTTTGTTGGTTTGTTGGTTTGTTGGCTTGTTGGCTTGTTGGTTTGTTGGTTTGTTGGCTTGTTGGTTTGTTGGTTTGTTGGCTTGTTGGCTTGTTGCTTTGTTCGTTTGATGGTTTGTTGGTTTCTTGGTTTTTTGGTTTGTCGGTGTTTTGGTTTGTTGGTTTGTCGGTTTGTTGGCTTGTTGGCTTGTTGGTTTGTTGGTTTGTTGGCTTGTTGGTTTGTTAGTTTGTTGGCTTTTTGGTTACTTGGTTTGTTGGTTTGTTGGCTTGTTGGCTTGTTGGTTTGTTGCTTTGTTCGTTTGATGGTTTGTTGGTTTGTTGGTTACTTGGTTTGTTGGTTTGTTGGCTTGTTGGCTTGTTGGTTTGTTGGTTTGTTGGTTTGTTGGTTTGTTGGTTTGTTGGTTTGTTGGTTTTTTTGTTTGTTGGTTTATTTGTTTGTTGGTTTGTTGGCTTGTTGGTTTGTTGGTTTGTTGGTTTGTTGGTTTGTTGGCTTGTTGGTTTGTTGGTTTGTTGGCTTGTTGGTTTGTTGGTTTGTTGGCTTGTTGGCTTGTTGCTATGTTGGTTTGTTGGTTTGTTGGCTTGTTGGCTTGTTGGTTTGTTAGTTTGTTGGCTTTTTTGTTTGTTAGTTTGTTGGTTTGTTGGCTTGTTGGTTTGTTGGTTTGTTGGTTTGTTGGCTTGTTGGCTTGTTGGCTTGTTGGCTTGTTGGTTTGTTGGTTTGTTGGTTTGTTGGTTTGTTGGTTTGTTGGTTTGTTGGTTTTTTGGTTTGTTCTTTTGTTGGTTTGTTGGCTTGTTGGTTTGTTGGTTTGTTGACTTGTTGGTTTGTTGGTTACTTAGTTTGTTGGTTTGTTTGTTTGTTGGCTTGTTGGTTTGTTGGTTTGTTGGCTTGTTGGTTTGTTAGTTTGTTGGTTTGTTGGTTTGTTGGTTTGTTGGTTTATTGGTTTATTTGTTTGTTGTTTTGTTGGCTTGTTGGTTTGTTGGTTTGTTGGTTTGTTGGCTTGATGGTTTGTTGGTTTGTTGGCTTGTTGGCTTGTTGGCTTGTTGGTTTGTTGATTTGTTTGTTTGTTGGCTTGTTGGTTTGTTGGTTTGTTGGCTTGTTGGTTTGCTAGTTTGTTGGTTTGTTGGTTTGTTGGTTTGTTGGTTTGTTGGTTTATTTGTTTGTTGTTTTGTTGGCTAGTTGGTTTGTTGGTTTGTTGGTTTGTTGGCTTGTTGGTTTGTTGGTTTGTTGGTTTGTTGGCTTGTTGGTTACTTAGTTTGTTGGTTTGTTGGCATGTTGGTTTGTTGGTTTGTTGGTTTGTTGGCTTGATGGTTTGTTGGTTTGTTGGCTTGTTGGCTTGTTGGCTTGTTGGTTTGTTGGTTTGTTTGTTTGTTGGCTTGTTGGTTTGTTGGTTTGTTGGCTTGTTGGTTTGTTAGTTTGTTGGTTTGTTGGTTTGTTGGTTTGTTGGTTTGTTGGTTTGTTGGTTTATTTGTTTGTTGTTTTGTTGGCTTGTTGGTTTGTTGGTTTGTTGGTTTGTTGGCTTGTTGGTTTGTTGGTTTGTTGGCTTGTTGGCTTGTTGGTTTGTTGGTTTGTTGGCTTGTTGGCTTGTTTGTTTGTTGGTTTGTTGGTTTGTTGGTTTGTTGGCTTGTTGGTTTGTTGGTTTGTTGGCTTGTTGGTGTGTTGGTTTGTTGGTTTGTTGGCTTGTTGGCTTGTTGGCTTGTTGGTTTGTTGGTTTGTTGGCTTGTTGGTTTGTTGGTTTGTTGGCTTGTTGGCTTGTTGCTTTGTTAATTTGTTGGTTTTTTGGCTTGTTGGCTTGTTGGTTTGTTAGTTTGTTGGCTTGTTGGCTTGTTGGTTTGTTGGTTTGTTGGTTTGTTGGTTTGTTGGTTTGTTGGTTTGGTGGTTTGTTTGTTTGTTGGCTTGTTGGCTTGTTGGTTTGTTGGTTTGTTGGCTTGCTGGCTTGTTGCTTTGTTCGTTTGATGGTTTGTTGGTTTGTTGGTTTTTTGGTTTGTTGGTTTTTTGGTTTGTTGCTTTGTTGGTTTGTTGGTTTGTTGGCTTGTTGGCTTGTTGGTTTGTTGGCTTGTTGGTTTGTTAGTTTGTTGGCTTTTTGGTTACTTGGTTTGTTGGTTTGTTGGCTTGTTGGCTTGTTGGTTTGTTGCTTTGTTCGTTTGATGGTTTGTCGGTTTGTTGGTTACTTGGTTTGTTGGTTTGTTGGTTTGTTGGCTTGTTGGTTTGGTGGCTTGTTAGCTTGTTGGTTTGTTGGTTTGTTGGTTTGTTGGTTTGTTGGCTTGTTGGTTTGTTGGTTTGTTGGTTTGTTGGTTTGTTGGCTTGTTGGTTTGTTGGTTTGTTGGTTTGTTGGCTTGTTGGCTTGTTGGCTTGTAGGTTTGTTGGTTTGTTGGCTTGTTGGTTTGTTGGCTTGTTGGCTTGTTGCTTTGTTCGTTTGATGGTTTGTTGGTTTGTTGGTTTGTTGGCTTGTTGGTTTGTTAGTTTGTTGGCTTGTTGGTTTGTTAGTTTGTTGGCTTTTTGGTTACTTGGTTTGTTGGTTTGTTGGCTTGTTGGCTTGTTGGTTTGTTGCTTTGTTCGTTTGATGGTTTGTTGGTTTGTTGGTTACTTGGTTTGTTGGTTTGTTGGCTTGTTGGCTTGTTGGTTTGTTGGTTTGTTGGTTTGTTGGTTTGTTGGTTTGTTGGTTTTTTTGTTTGTTGGTTTATTTGTTTGTTGGTTTGTTGGCTTGTTGGTTTGTTGGTTTGTTGGTTTGTTGGTTTGTTGGCTTGTTGGTTTGTTGGTTTGTTGGCTTGTTGGTTTGTTGGTTTGTTGGCTTGTTGGCTTGTTGCTATGTTGGTTTGTTGGTTTGTTGGCTTGTTGGCTTGTTGGTTTGTTAGTTTGTTGGCTTTTTTGTTTGTTAGTTTGTTGGTTTGTTGGCTTGTTGGTTTGTTGGTTTGTTGGTTTGTTGGCTTGTTGGCTTGTTGGCTTGTTGGTTTGTTGGTTTGTTGGTTTGTTGGTTTGTTGGTTTGTTGGTTTGTTGGTTTTTTGGTTTGTTGGTTTGTTGGTTTGTTGGCTTGTTGGTTTGTTGGTTTGTTGACTTGTTGGTTTGTTGGTTACTTAGTTTGTTGGTTTGTTTGTTTGTTGGCTTGTTGGTTTGTTGGTTTGTTGGCTTGTTGGTTTGTTAGTTTGTTGGTTTGTTGGTTTGTTGGTTTGTTGGTTTATTGGTTTATTTGTTTGTTGTTTTGTTGGCTTGTTGGTTTGTTGGTTTGTTGGTTTGTTGGCTTGATGGTTTGTTGGTTTGTTGGCTTGTTGGCTTGTTGGCTTGTTGGTTTGTTGGTTTGTTTGTTTGTTGGCTTGTTGGTTTGTTGGTTTGTTGGCTTGTTGGTTTGCTAGTTTGTTGGTTTGTTGGTTTGTTGGTTTGTTGGTTTGTTGGTTTATTTGTTTGTTGTTTTGTTGGCTAGTTGGTTTGTTGGTTTGTTGGTTTGTTGGTTTGTTGGCTTGTTGGTTTGTTGGTTTGTTGGTTTGTTGGCTTGTTGGTTACTTAGTTTGTTGGTTTGTTGGCATGTTGGTTTGTTGGTTTGTTGGTTTGTTGGCTTGATGGTTTGTTGGTTTGTTGGCTTGTTGGCTTGTTGGCTTGTTGGTTTGTTGGTTTGTTTGTTTGTTGGCTTGTTGGTTTGTTGGTTTGTTGGCTTGTTGGTTTGTTAGTTTGTTGGT